>OX422217.1:296394223-298794223 GCA_949130495.1 Sambucus nigra | reverse complement strand
CTCTTAAACTCTCTCTATATATATTTGTTCTTGATGGCATATTATTCTGCATGCATTATCGTTCCCTTATAATGATCAACGCTAGGATAATCGCATAAATCCTATTTTGTGATATTATTTTTAGGAACATTCCTACGGATGACTCGCTTTATCTCTTCCATGATACAAGTCAATGATTCCTATCTCCATTATATGTACACATGCACACATATCACGAGGAAATAAAGGAAAATAGCAAAAATCCATGAGAGACCGTAAGGGTGGAATGGGTGCCTAGCACCTTCCCATTTCATAACTTAGCCTCCGAACCCTTTTCGAATCATTTTTGTTTCATATGTATCATTATGTCTTTGGAAGTCATCCTTTACGATGGCTCCCTTTTCTTTTGTCTGTTTTGAGTAAAATAAACTAGCGACTCCATCTCTCTACATTTTTCACCTCATCACCGATGTCGTCCGAAGCGCTCTCGAGAGGGATGCGCGGGACCAAGATCCTCTCGAAGTTGGAGACACCCCTCTTCTCCATCCCTCCCGCCGCGAGGATTGGGGGATATTGGGGGATGGCCACAGTGGCGACTCTGTTGGGGAATATTTTGACGGCTAGAATCTATTTACATGGGTGTTATATTTCCTTGTATTTTCCCCTATTTTTCATGCCCTTTTTACTATTCATGTGTCCCCCATGCTTATGCTTCTATTCACACACTTGTAGAAGATTCTCTACGTACACTTCGCACCACGTTCACCTAGGATCACGTGTATCCACACGTTGCACCCATCACGCATCCATGCTTGGTATACCTTTGGTACTTGTACTTTGCTCCCTATTGGGCATGATCAAGAAAGATACTCTCATCATAAGATACTAAATAAGAGAATCATGCATGATTCACACGACATCACCAAATATCATTGTGATTGACTAAATTTTGTCCAGTAACTGGAGGGTCACTTCATGATGGGCCCTGGTCCGGTATGGTGCAGTTAGCCTAAGCAATATGACTCTTACCTTCCATTAGCCAAGTACCTTCAACGTATATCAAACTATTCCCCCGCATCGTACCGCTTGACCGAAGTCATGACAAGAGGTATATCCCATGGAACTCGTTCATGTATATCGAGTATATCAAATTTTATCTCACACGTATCGTCCCTACGACGTATATAGTGAGGCAATTCATGTACACCCAGGTATATCAAATGGCTTGTCCACGCATGCCGATTGCCCTCAAAAGTAAGACGTATATTATGGAAGCCACGCCAAAGGGGAAAAACCTTTCCGATTCACCCAACCAACTGCATAACCACATAAAGTTGTCAAGCATATGACACACATGTTAGATTATCGGTTTCAACCCAAAACTCTGCCAAAATTTTGGGTCGGCCTACCGCCTAAATTTTTTATTCATTTTTAAAACGGGACCCTTCCCGTGAGCCTGCTAACAAGTCTAGCCATAGCTTTGCATATATTACAAACCCATCTTTTCTAGGCTTGGGTCTCGTCCGACATTTTATTTTTCATTTAGGAGAATTTAATATAAGTGAGAACATAAAATTTATAATAATCATGCTGAGACTCGTCTCCTAAAAACATTTCTCCTTTCTTTATCAAAAATCCAAAACATTTATCCCTTCTTTATCAAAAATCCAAAAACATTTATCCCTTCTTTATCAAAAATCTAAAAACATTTTTCCCTTCTTTATCAAAAATCCAAAAATATTTTGTCTTTCAATATAAAAAAATGTCAAAAACATTTTCATCCTTTTTTATTAAAAATAAATCCCATTTTACGCCTTCTCAGGCCGATCGCATGCCCTTGGCCTGGATCCTTATTGGCTTTGGTCTTCAGTCAAATCACTTTGGAGTTTCTTCCATTCCCCTGCTACCTCTTTTGAGTTTGGTATCCATCCACTTTCTATGGAGAACATAGATCAAGTACCAGTTGTGAAGCCAGATCTGACGCCAGTCTTAGCTCAGCTCGTGTCCAAGATTGACAACCTCCAGACTGAGGTTCGAGAGATGCGATGAAACTAAGTTCCTATTCCTGGAGAGCTCGAGGCCATATTCCCTCATGCTATGGGTCTACCCGACCCTATCTGGGTTCTCGAAGAGTATCATCACGCTCCACGTGCCCCTCCTTCTAATGGGCCGCCGCCTGCCCACCTTCTTATGCTAAACCTTGCCCAGCCGCTGGCTAACTTGCCTATGATCATTGATCCAAAAGAGGAAGATTTGAACAAGGTCAAATAAGATCTTAATATGCTAACTAAGAAGTTTGACCAAGTCATAATCTCTTAGAATTACATAGATTACACCCACATGTCGCCTTATCCTAAGGCAAGGTTACCCGAGAAGTTCAAGATGCCAAATATCGAGAAATTCGAAGAAAGTGGACCCCTGAATGTTCATCTTCACAGTTATCATCATTATACGACTCTCTTAGGGGCTTATGAAGAAGTGATGGCCCAATAATTTCAGCAAACTTTGAAGGATAGCACCCTCCGATGGTTTTTGTCTCTCGAGGAGTCTAGAATCTATAGCTAGCCCGAGAATTCATGAAGCAGTACAAATACAACAAAGATCTTGAGGTTACCTGCCGTGATTTAGAGATGCTCAAATAGAACTTTGGGGAATCAGTCAATAACTTCACAGCCTGATGGAGGGAAAAGGCACCCACTATGACCAATTGGCCATTCGAGGAAGAACAAATCAGCATAGTGAAGAAGAACTTCTTGACACATGTTCGAACAATAATGGGATAATAATACTATCCTCACTTCCGAGCCCTCAGAGAAGAAGGAGTAGAAATTGAGGAAGGTCTTTCTAAAATCGAGGTTGAACCAAAGAAAGTGTCCAAACAGTTCACCCCCATAAAATATGAAAAATCTACCAGTGCTACTGTCTCAACCATCAACAACATCTCTCAACCACCTACTTCATGGGCACCAGAAAGTCGCCATGTCCTAGTCCGAGAGGAATACACCGAGCTCCATGCTCCCCTCTCCAAAGTTTAGCAATCCTTGTTAAGTCAAAAACTTATAAAACCCTTGGACCCCTGTCCATTGTCGAATCCACTCCCAAGAAACTTCAAGGCGGATGCCCATTGCGCCTTTCACCAAACCGCCGGCCATACCACCGACCAATGCTTTCCCCTCTGAAACATAATCCAAGGTCTAATTGACCAGAGTACCATTGCCCCTCCAGCCAATCCTAAGCCAAACACTATATAATAACCCTTACCTTTAAGTAATTGATTTTATATTAATTTGCCAAGAGATGTAATTATATAAAATATTGGAGGATGGAGTAAATAATATCTAAGTGAGTAAAAAATAATATTTACTAGTTTTTTGCATATTTACTATTGTGTGAATGTAAATAGCATTATGTTACGATTCATGGTGTCGTTGTGCTTTAAACGGCATTTATGGTTTAAATGAAATTGGAACTTGAAATGATTTATATTATTCTGGATGCCAATTTAGAGGACGCGGTTAATCCTAAAATATATTCGAGATAGTCAAAATAAGTGCCATATAGTATTGTGTTCCGGGCACTTTTGACAGGTTATGACTTAATTATGTAGTTATGAGTCATTTTAAGGGTGTATTAACATTTAAAGGTGGTAATTAATTCTAAAGGCACGATTAAAGTCTTCCAATCCTTTTATTCTTCTTATATGTTTCTAAACCTATAAAGATAGAGAAAGAAAGAAAATTTGGGGAAAGGAGGAGAAAGAAGAAGAGAAGATGAAATTGGGTTTGATCTTGCATCTACCGGAAGAGAATCTAAGTTTTTAGCTCAAGGAAAGTTTCTTACTTGCTAGTATATGATTTAATGTGAATAATTTGTTGTGATAGTTGTGTAGTTGGAGAATTCAAACAAATAGTAGGTTTTGATAAATATTGATGTTTAACCCTTGGATCTTGTTGTTTGTATGATTTAAGTTGGTCATCAGAGTCTGTTGTGGTGTAGAGAGGTTGTGGTTGTGTTGTTAGTTGATGAGAATGAAAGAATTGTAAGAATAAAGGGTTGAGGTTTCGGATCTAGCATTGGAGAAGAAGAGAAAATCGCGGGTCTGATAGGCGCGGTCGATCGCGGTCCCAGGACCGGTCGACCGGGCCTTAAGTGGGAGGCATACTACTTTCTTTGATAAGTATAAATTCAGATCGTGGTCAACCACGGTACCAGGATCGATCGATCGGGACTTCCAAAATGAGCTTACTGCATTCCTTCCTAAGAAAAACCCAAGAGGCATGGACGACCGCGGTCCCATGATCGGTCGATCGGTCCCCTATTTTTCACCCTTAAATTCTTAATTTCTTCTAGATTCTTTAGTTTAAGATAGGGACTTAGCAACCTTCTTGAATTAAGTAAAAATAGAGTATTAGAGTCTAGTAGTAAGGTATTTAAGAACCTAATTAGAAATGAGAGTTGGGGCTTAGTTTGGGAATCAATTTAGTTAGTTAAATTAGAAGAAGATAAATGATTCCTTATTAGAATGAACTAGTCTATACCTAAGGAGAATTAGAGTGAGTTAATGTCGACTTTTAGAATTATGTTGAAGAATATCATACATGAGGGGTTATAGATGGAATGTTAAGTAGGGAGATTTATATTGGGGAGAATTAAACATTAAGGTTTATAATGATGACATTAAACGCTTATAGCTCTGGATAAAATGTAGTGCATACTTGATAAAGTAAATAACTTGTGAATGATAAATTGCATATACACACCTCTCTAAATTCTATCATAGGAGAAGTTACGTGCATGAGGTGAAGTCCCTGGATACTGAAAGCAGGTTGAATATAGTCCTCGGCCATAGGACCGGTTATTATGTATTGTGTGATTATTGTTCGAAGTGAGGTAATTAAAGGTTTGGTTATGACTCACTGTCGAAGGTATATGGTTGCTTCCCGACATTATGCGATGTAGGATGCCCATGTTGTCTTGGTGATAGGCCCTAGAAGATGATAGTTATTTAGGGGTGCGTCCAGTGGGGAAACCCGGAAGGGCGGTCGTAGAATCGTTATATGTGTTGAAATATAACTATTCATATTAAAGTGAGATACTATTGATAGCAAAGCACTCTATGAATTAAACTGCTTTGAAATTGTCTTCTAAAGAGATATGGATCGTTGAAATGAAATTGTCTAGAAAGAGAACTGAATTCTATTTAGTAATATTTTATTCCTATTCAATTCATAATTAAAATGTGTTCATGCTTTTAGAATTGAGTAGTAAGATTCTTATCATTATTCATGGTGAGTAGATTGTCCATAACTGTCATGCATTTTATTCACATGGTGATCATATCAAATCGGGACCTGACCCATTAATACTTCTTTGTTTGCATGAATCTTATAATTGCCCAGGTGCTCCGCCGCAAGGATGCATGTATTGATGTTTCCATTCCCATGTTTTGGAGTTGTAACACCTTATGGATGTTACGGGACATTTGATATAGACGCTTCCATCATTTTTGTATTCTAGTGATGATCGGTTACACTTTCGGGCGTATTGCCCCAGTTTTGTACTTTTACTATATAATGTGATATTTCATTTTAATACTCGGTGTAACCTAATTGTTTATGTCTGTTAACCGATAGCTTATTCTGTTATTTTATTGTATATAGTTACTGTTTCATTGTCTGTCTTTATCTCTATCCACCTTCTTTTCAATTGGATTGTTTAAATGTTTTTCATTAACTTACCAAATAAATTTTCACAATCCATTTTCTAATATAATTGGTGGTTATCTCGTATACTTATTGTATTACTGTGATGCTAAGAATGGACCATCAATGATTCCTATTAATATTCGAGTATCGGGCTGGCCACCTCTTATTTTAATAACCGGGGTCTCAAAGATGGTATCAGAGCATGAGGTTCTAGAGTCTTTAGGATCTATGCGGACTTATCACGTTCTACCGTAGCATTCTTTGATATAGTGCCTAAATGTTGGGACATATTTTGTTATCTATATTGGCGATATTCTGCAAAATAAATTATTATTATTATTCTAATTCAGTTGTTTCTTCGTCTCAGATGCCGCCTAAGAGAGCTCGCCATGTGAGAAGAAATAGAGTTGTAGAAGATGATGTAGGTCCTCCACCGCCATAACAAGGAACTATAAATGCCGCTGAAGTAGCCAATATTATGGCCCAGTCGGTCAATGCTGTGATGACTGTCATGGTTCAATAATTTCCCCAAGCCCAACAGCCACAGGCTTAGGAGGTACAAGTCCATACGGGACCTTCTTCATGGGAAAGAGTCAGAGAATCCTTTTTAAAGGGTCATCCCCCAGAATTTTAGGGTGGTATCGAAGCTAACCAATGTAAAAAGGATATGCAACGCCATCTTCGTATGGTAGACTATAGTGAGGACTGGAAGCAAATCCTTGCTACCTTTAAGCTAGTTGGAGCAGCGTTGCACTAGTGGGAGTCGATGACCCCTCCCGAAATAAGAGATATAATGACGATATCTGACTTTTGGGTTTTGTTTTATCGAAAATATTTCCTCCGGTAGTCCAAAGGGAAATGAGGAGGAAGCTTTAAGATGTAGTTCAAGGTGAACGTTCGGTGGCAGAGTACGAGGAGGAATTCACTCGTTTGGCTAGTTTTGTGCCGGATGAGGTAACTCCGGAGGAAAGGATAATAACAAAGTTCATTGGAGGTTTACATTGGAGGATACGGAAACACTTGCTGGGCAATCCATCTTTACAAACTTTTGGGATATGATGAATGTCGCGTTACTTCATTGTCAATATCATCGATTGCATGTTCAAGGTAGTAATAAAGCTTCAGTTGTGGGGAAAGCGAGTAATCCAGGAGGCAATCGTGTGGGAGGGGGAACACTACCCTCATCCCAATCATCAGGAGGTAAGCAAAAGGAAAGGGACACCCAGCAAGGGGATTTGTCCAAAAGACAGCGTTTCGAAGGATGTAATTTTGGTGGCAGTAATTTCAGTCACGGTCAGGGTGCCCAGCAACAACAGCAGATAGGGCAGGTAGGTCGAGGTAACAATTGGGGTCAAGGCCAACCAGGCCAAGGCTTTGGGAAGTTCAAAAATAATAGGGGACGTAATCAGGAAAATATGGTGGGTCGTTCCTTCAATATGGGGAGTCGGCTCATTATAGGAAGTCGTGTCTGCAGTTGATTGGGGGACAGTTTCCTCGAATTCCACAGCATCAGTAGGCACAACTACCACCACAAGGGCCCAATCCAGTCATCCCTCCACAACAGGGACAACTATAGTATGGGCGTGTTTGCCACATACAGGATGTTATACTTCCTCCATCCCCGCCAGCGCCCCAGCTATCGAGGGTAAGTTTCCTATCCAAGGGCATATGGGTCATGTGTTATTTGATATGGGTGCTACACACTCGTTTATTTATCAGAGTTTTGCTCAATCGATGGGGCTAATTAAATATGTGAAGAGTACTTTCACTAGTGTCGAATCTTCTATGGGTGACGGTTCACTCATTTTCTTCATTTGTAAACGAGTAGAAATAAATCTTAATAATTTGTGTTTTGAGGCCGATTTTCTCGTCCTTGATATGGTCAGGTATGATGTAATCCTGGGTATGGATTGGCTAGTGAAGTATCGCGCGATAGTAAATTGCTATGGAAAGAGTATAGTTTTCTCCATTCCGGGCAAGAGATGTTTTTAGCGGCTATGCCTCGTTCTGAGGGACGTTTTAGCACTTACTTGTATTGTATTGCGGAGGAGACTTCTCGGGATGTAGTCATTTCCTTATATTCAATTCCGGTTGTTAGAGACTTCGAAGATATTTTTTGAGAAATACCGGGTTTACCTCCAAGTAGGGAGATTGAGTCCGTGGTTGATTTAGCACCGGGAACGCGACCGATTGCTAGAGCTCCGTACCGAATGGCTCCTATTGAGATGAGGGAGTTAAGATATCAAATTCAGAAGTTGTTAAAATAGGGGTTTATTAGGAGTAGTACATCGTCGTGGGGAGCTCCTGTATTGTTTGTGAAGAAGAGAGATAGTTCCCTCCAGTTGTGCGTTGATTACCGGGAATTGAATAAAGTTATCATCAGGAACAAATACCCACTACCTCAGATTGATGATTTGTTTGATCAACTTAGGAGAGTGTCGTACTTTTCTAAAATAGATTTGAGGACTGGGTATCACCAACTACGGATAAGAGAACAGGATGTGTCCAAAACTGTGTTCCTGACTAGATATGGGCCCTATGAATTTTTGGTTATGCCTTTTGGGCTAACCAATGCTCCTGCAGTGTTTATGGACCTTATGAATAGAGTGTTTTAGGACTTACTGGACCAATTTGTTATCTTGTTTATTGATGACATCCTAGTGTATTCTCAAACGGAGGTCGATCATGCTATGAACTTACGGTTGGTCCTGAACATGTTGAGGGATCATCAACTATATGCTAAGTTTGAGAAGTGTGGTTTTTGGCTACAGGAAGTACAGTTTTTGGGCCACATTGTTACCATTGAGGGTATTTTAATATACCCGAGTAAAGTTATTGCGGTGAGGGAATGGGGTCAACCCACGACACCTACAGAGATTCGTAGTTTTCTGGGTTTGGCCGGTTATTACCGCAGATTTATCAAAGGCTTTTTAAGATTGAAAGTCCTTTGATAAATTTAACTCGGAAGGGGCTTAGGTTTGTTTGGGATGATTCTTGTCAACTAGCTTTTGATGAGCTGAAAGATAAGTTGACTTCTGCTCCAGTACTTGCGTTACCGAGGCCGGGGTTAGAATATTTGGTCTTTACTGACGCATCTCTGCAAGGGTTGGGAGGTGTGTTACAACAAGAGCATCGGGATATTGCTTATGATTCTTGAAAACTAAAGCCCCATGAAAATAATTATATGGTTCATGATTTGGAACTTGCGACATTGGTTTTTGCCTTGAAGATTTGGAGACATTACCTCCTGGGGGAGAAATTTTTTCTTTTCATGGACCACAAATCGTTGCAATATTTATTTTCACAAAAGTATTTGAATATGCGACAATGTCAATGGTTAGAGTTTGTGAAAGACTACCAATTTGATATTCATTATCACCCAGGTAAGGCGAATGTGGTGGCAGATGCGTTGAGTCAAAAACTTGCGGGGGAGTTAGCCACGATATGGAAGGCTAAATGGAAGGATCTCAGCTAAGAGGACATTGTTTATAGGGCGTTTATGTCGGTGTTGACTGTTACACCTACTATAGTGGAAAGGGTTGTGTAAGCTCAAGGAAGGGACAAAGATTGTCAGGACTGTATGAACAAATTGTTAACTGAGGGAGCAGAATCCTACTCCATAAGTTCTTATGATGGGTTACGTTTCCACGGGAGACTTATTGTCCCGAACGAAAGGGATTTGAGATGAGCCATAATGACATAATCTCATGGGTCCAAGTTTACAGTACATCCTGGTGGAGACAAAATGTACTAAGACATGCGCCGTCAATATTGGTGGGTTGGTATGAAACGGGACATTTTTGAATTTGTTTCCCAATGTACTACTTGTCAATTGGTGAAGATAGATCATCAACGACCGATGGTATTATTACAACCCTTGGAAATACCGGTATGGAAGTGGGAAAGCATCTCGATGGATTCATAACAGGATGGCCAACATCACAAAGCAGTCATGATTCCATTTGGGTGATTGTCGATCGTTTGACCAAGTCGGCACATTTCTTATTAGTACGTACAGATTATAATATTGCTCGTTATGCCTAGCTATTTATCACGGATATTATCAGACTCCACGGGGTGCCCATTAATATAGTCTTCGATCGAGATAAAATTTGTATTTCCCATTTTTGGCAAAGTTTCCAAGAAGCTATGGGAATCGAGTCGAAGTTGAGTACCTCCTATCACCCTCAAACAGATGGGAAGACAGAAAGAGTCAACCAAATGTTGGAGGATATGCTCAGAATGTGTGTGCTTGATTTCAAAGGAGGTTGGGAATAATATCTTCCCTTGGTCAAATTTGCTTATAATAATTCGTACCAATTCACTATCGCGATGGCCCCCTATGAAGTATTATATGGCCGACCATGTAGATCACCAACTTGTTGGTTGGAAGTAGGGGATAATAAATTTCTTGGACCTAAAATGATGTAGGATACTTCTTCGAAGATTGAACTTATTCGTAATCTCATCCAAATAGCTCAAGATCATCAAAAGAGTTGGAGGTTGGAGATCAAGTTTTGGTGCGAGTTTTGCCAATGAAAGGTATAATGCGATTTGGGAAGAAGGGGAAGCTTGATCCATGCTATGCAGGCCCTTTTCCCATTATTTCTTAGGTGGTACCAGTAGCTTATCAACTTGCCTTACCGGAACACTTATAACAGATTCATGATGTGTTTCATGTTTCATCCTTGAAAGAGTACAAGAGGTGTTAAGGAGCTCACTGGCACATTCCTTTAGATGATATCAAATTTCAGCCTGATATTTCATACGAGGAACAACCAGTAGCAATCTTAAATCATGGGGAGCATAGGCGAAGATCAATAGTGGTTCCCTTGGTTCGGGTCCAATGGGGGAATCACAATGTTGAGGAATCAACGTGGGAATATGAGGATGATATGCGAGAAAAGTATCCACATCTCTTTTTGCAAGGTACGACTAATTTTGAGGACAAAATTCCCTTATAAGGAGGGGAGTATGTAATAACCCTTACTTTTATGTAATTGAATTTATATTAATTTGCCATGAGAGGTATTTATACAAAATATTGGAGGATTGAGTAATAAATATCTAAGTGAGTAAAAGAAAATATTTACTAGATTTTTGCATATTTACTGTTATGTGAATGTAAATAGCATTATGTTACGATTCATGGTGTCATTGTGCTTTAAACGGCATTTAAGGTTTAAATGATGTGGAACTTAAAATGATTTATATTATTCTGTATGCCAATTTAGAGGGCGAAGTTAGTCCTAAAATAGTCGAGATAGTCAAAATAAGTGCCATATAGTATTTTTTGGTTCCGGGCACTTTTGACAGGTTATGACTTAATTATGTAGTTATGAGTCATTTTAATGGTGTATTAACATTTAAAGATGGGAATTGATGCTAAAGGCACGATTTAAGTCTCTCAATCCTTTTTATCCTCTTATATGTTCCTAAACCTAGAAAGAGAGATAGAGAAAGAGAATTTGGGGAAAAGAGGAGAAAGAAGAAGAGAAGAAGAAATTGGGTTTGATCTTGCATCTACCGGAAGAGAATCCGAGTTTTTAGCTTAAGGAAAGTTTCTTACTTGCTAGTATATGATTTAATGTGAATAATTTGTTGTGATAGTTTTGTAATTGGAGAATTCGAACAAATAGTAGGTTTTGATAAATATTGATGTTTAACCCATGGATCTTGTTGTTTGTATGATTTAAGTTCGTCATGAGAGTTTGTTATGGTGTAGAGAGGTTGTGGTTGTGTTGTTAGTTAATTAGAATGAAAGAATTGTAATAATAAAGGGTTGAGGTTTTGGATCTAGCATTGGAGAAAAAGAGAAAATCGTGGGTCAGATAGGCGCGGTTGACCGCGGTCCCAGGACCGATCAACCGGGCCTGAAGGGGGAGGCATACTGCTTTCTTTGATAAGTATAAATTCCGAGAGCGGTCGACCGCGGTCTCAGGACCGGTCGACCGAGCCTTCCAAAATGATATTACTGCATTCCTTCCTAGGCAACACCCAAGAGGTGCAGTCGATCGCTGTCCCATGACCGGTCGACCGGTCCCCTGTTTTTCACCCTTAAATGCTTAGTTTCTTCTAGATTCTTTCTTTTAAGATAGGGACTTAGGAACCTTCTTGAATGAAGTAAAACTAGAGTATTAGAGTCTAGTAGTAAGGTATTTAAGAACCTAAGTAGAAATGAGAGTTGGGGCTTAGTTCAGGAATCAATTTAGTTAGTTAAATTAGAGGAAGATAAATGATTCCTTATTAGAATGAACTAGTCTATACCTAAGGAGAATTAGAGTAAGTTAATGTTGACTTTTAGAATTGTGTTGAAGAATATCATACATGAGGGGTTATAGATGGAATGTTAAGTAGGGAGATTTATATTGGGGAGAATTAAACATTAAGGTTTATAATGATGACATTAAACGCTTATAACTCTGGATAAAATGTAATGCATACTTGATAAAGTAAATAACTTGTGAATGATAAATTGCATATACACACCTCTCTAAATGCTATCATAGGAGAAGTTACAAGCATGAGGTAAAGTCCCCTGGCTAGTGAATGAAGGGTGAATATAGTCCTCAGCCATAGGACCGATTATTATGTATTGTGTGATTATTGTTCGAAGTGAGGTAATTATGGGTGTGGTTATGAATCACTGTCGAAGGTATATGGACGCGTCCCGACGTTATGCGATGTAGGATGCCCAAGTTGTCTTAGTGATAGGCCCTAGAAGATGCTAGCTATTTAGGGGTGCGTCCACTGGGGAAACCCGAAAGGGCGATCTTAGAATCGTTATATGTGGTGAAATATAACTATTCATATTAAAGTGAGATATTATTGATGGCAAAGAACTCTATGAATTAAACTTCTTTGAAATCGTCTTCTAAAGAGATATGGAATGTTGAAATGAAATTGTCTAGAAAGAGAACTGAATTCTATTTAGTAATATTTTATTCCTATTCAATTGCATAATTAAATTGTGTTCATGCTTTTAGAATTGAGTAGTTAGATTCTTTTCATTATTCATGGTGAGTACATTGTCTATAATTGTCATGCATTTTATTCATATGGTGATCATATCAAATCGGGCCCTGACCTGTTTATACTTCTTTGTTTGCATGAATACTATAATTGCCCAGGTGCTCCTCCACAAGGACGCCCGTATTGACATTTCAATTCCCATGTCTTGGAGCTGTAACACCTTGCGGATGTTGCGGGACATTTGATATAGACGCTTCCATCTTTTTTGTATTCTAGTTATGATCGGTTACACTTTCGGGCGTTTTGCCCCAGTTTTGTACTTTTACTATATAATGTGATATTGAACTTTAATACTCGGTGTAACCTAATTGTTTATGTCTATTAACTGACAACTTATTCGGTTATTTTGTTGTATATAGTTACTGTTTCATCGTCTGTCTTTATCTCTATCCACCTTTTTTTTCAATTGGAGTGTTTAAATGTTTTTCATCAACTTACCATATAAATTTTGACAATCCGTTTTCTAATATAATTGGTGGTTATCTCGTATACTTATTGTATTACTGTGATGCTAAGAATGGACCATCTATGATTCATGTTAATATTAGAGTATCGGACTGGCCACCTCTTATTTTAATAAGTGGGGTGTCACACACTACTCACAACCCACTCTCAAATCATGCCAATGCTATCTTCTTAGAAATGAACCCATAATTTGGTTCCACAACTCAAATCACACCCATATATTCTCCCAATCCTCTCCAAGCTTGCCCATATTTCCTCCTACACCGTGTTAGCCTCCCTGATTAGGCATTGTCACTCCTCACCAGAGCATGCATCGTTGTCCGTACCCGTTCTAAAAATGGAAGTATGGAATTATCAGAACAATTAAAACAACTCCTAGAGTTTGGGCTGAAATTGCCCTTACAGATGATCATTGATTGCCAAAAGGTCAGTATGCTGTTTTTGGAAACACGAAAATGGGCCCAAGAGTCAGATAGTTGGGTGGTACCAACCGATGAAGTCAGCCTAGATGACGTTGTCCGGATCATGGCAGAATCATTCAGGCAAACTAACGATATTTTTAGTATGATTGAGTTACTTGATACTCTGAAATTACAAGGGCGCCAGGTCCCTTCACCTTTAATTATCCCCACAGAATGGTAAAACATGTATGAAGAAGACATTGAAGTTGTGGAATGCATTGAGTTTACATGGAAAGACAAAATTGTTGCCACCGGATGAGGGGGAGAATTTGAAAATTCAAATAAAGAGCAAGTTTCAGAGAAAACTGGTCTGGTAGCAGACATGTGTGGGATGATATCATTTGAAGAACTCCTCAGAAAAATTAAGAAAGTGGCGCAATAACCTGAGATTGACGAAGAAACATGGTTCATGTTCTTCCCTTCTTTAGTAAATCACATGACCAGATTAGGGAGGCATTACCAGATCCCAAGCTCACTACTAGCCAATGACAAAGGGAAGGGCGTTGAAAACCTTGCTAGACCAAGAATGACCCACGAGGAAAGTAAGATCCTCGATCAACTGAAGAAAAGTCAAGTTAATATCACTTTATATGGTCTTTTCATGTCTTCCCAGTTGCACAGAAATGCTTTGATCAAAGTTGCTCACTAGACCCACAGTTCCTCCTTCTACCACACCAAAAGAAGCGAATAATTTAGTTGGATCCTTGACCTCTACCTGAATGCTATCCTTTTCCGAAGAAAAAATCCCCATAATTGGGCCAAACCATTATCATGCACTCAATATATCCATTGAAGTTATGGGGAAGATCGTACCACTCTCTCTTATCGATAATGGATCTGCCTTGAAATTATGCCCATTAAGAACCTTCAAATTCTTAGGACTGAGGGAAAGTGACCTTGCTCCAACCTCCGCTGATGTAAGTGCCTATGATAATACTCGTCAAGAGGTGATGGGATCCATAAAATTATAATAGGGGTTGGCCCTACAAACCCTTTCATTGAATTCCAAGTTATTGACATCCTAGCTTATTTCAACTTGTTTCTCGGACAACCTTGTCTCCATACTATCAAGGGTGTTTCTTCCTCACTCCATCATAAATTAAACTTCTTCACCGACGGACGAGTCATCACCATTTTAGGCGATGACGATAATGTCGAGGGTGCAAGTACCAGCAATCCAATCCTCGAGATACAGCACGGGACAAATGATATGCTCTTATCACGATTTCGAGTTGAGCCACTTTTACTCCCAGCAGGGGATGATTTCAAAGAAAGGGTTTGTTCAGAATACGACCCTCATGGCAACGTCAATGTGATTTAGATGTTCAGAAACATGCACTTCATGCCTGGACTGGGGCTAGGACAAAGATAATAAGTGATACTTGATCCCTTTGTATTGAAAAAGTCTTTCCTTTCTTGTGGTTTGGGGTATCAACCATCAGAATAAGAGATCAGAATGATTCTCCAGTTTCGAACAAACAGAAGACTAGACTGCATCCAGACTATCCCAGGTGACTCCTTGATGGACGATTAATCAAAGAGGGCGAAGACATCCCCTTTTGTGGCTTTTTGGAACCCTGGTATGACCATACAGACAAGAAGATGAATCCTGGAATGGAGATCTTTTTCCAAGAGAGCTTCCCTTGGGCTGAAAGTTCCCAACACCATGTACAACCGCTCATCAAACATACTAAAGATTCCGAGGGAAGTGACTCCAAAGATTCCTTCAACTTATAAACATTGGGGCTAACACTCTACATGGTTCATTCAAGCATTACATCAATCGATCCATCCCACCTGATTAAAGTTGCTGATACACCTCTCCTCAACTAGCAAGTTGTGCCCGTTCTACATGTTGAAATCCCACTTAACCCCAATATTTACCCCATTTCTTCTTCTGTTGTCTATCCTTGCTCAAATGTAATCGAGACCTCCTTTGATGAGATTCTCAATGCTGTTTTTCTTATCAATGAAATATATGAATATTTTGAGTATCTTGCTATGCCTTACATTAATTTTTTAGATTCTAATCAAACTTTTGATGATGATGATTTTGCAAATGAACAATTCTTAACTGATCTAAATAAGGTTCATAACAAACAACATAATCGTGTTCAAGTTAATGAAGAAGAGACTGTTATAGTTAACCTCAGTTCTAGTAGCCAACTGCGCGAGATTAGGATAAGGGTCTACCCTCGACGATCATGAGTGCACACAACTCAAAGAATAATGAAGGAATTCGTGGATGTCTTCGCATAGTCCTATGACGATATTCCCGACATTTATCATGAAATTGCTCAACATGAGATCCCCACTCTTCCTGATTACAAGCCAGTTAAACAAAAGTTGAGAAAGCTCCGCACCAAATGGTCATTCAAGGTCAAAGAATAAGTGGTCAAATAGTTGAACGTGGGCTTCATTCGTGTGATCGAATATCCCACATAGCTAGCCAACATAGTTCCTGTGCCAAAATCAGGAGGGAAGGTTCGGATGTGTGTAAACTACCGGCACTTGAACAAATCCTCTCCAATATCGACATGATCATGTACAAGATAGTCAGTCATGCTCTCAAGTTGTTCGTCGACGGTTTTGTCGGGTACAACCAAATCAAAATGCACCCAAATCACAAAGAAAAAATCGTGTTCATCACCCCATGGGGAACCTTTTGCTACACTGTTATGCCATTTGGTCTCAAGAATGCTGGGACTACCTACCAGAGGGCTGCCACGACTATCCTGCACTATCTGATTCACAAAGAAGTTGAGGTCTTTGTGTATGATATGATTATCAAATCCAAAACTAGAGAAGGTTATGTTCCCACCCTCCAAAAGTTCTTCGAAAATGACTACGACGGTATCAGATGAGACTCAATCCATAGAAATGTGTCTTCGGCATTATAAAGGGAAAACTCTTGGGATTCATTGTCAGTGAGAAAGGGATAGAAGAATATCCTGCCAAACTGAAAGACATAATTGAGATGCCACCTCCCCTAATGGAGAAAGAAGTCTGTGGTTTCCTTGGGAAATTACAATACATCAGTCGGTTCATCATCCAGCTAACCTCCATCTGCGAACCTATCTTCAAACTCCTCCGAAAGGATTCAACCAATAATTGTAACGAGACGCGCCAAGAAAATTTTGATTGAATCAAATAATATCTGACCTAACCTACGGTACTCATGCCACCACAGCCTGGTATCTGCTTGCTTCTATACCCAACCATAACCGACACTGCATATGGGGATTTGTTATTCCAATACCTTGAGGATTCCTATAAAGAAATAGTCATATATTACTCCAGTGGAAAATTGGTCGGGTACGAATTCAACTACACTGCTTTGGAAAAATTATTCGTCCCACTTGTTTGGGTCACCCAAAGGTTGCGACACTACATGCTCGCCTTCCCCATAAAACTTGTGTCCCGAATGGACCCCATCAAGTACCTACATTAGAAACCCGCCTTATCTAGCCGAAAGGCTCGGTAGTTGATGATCCTAACTGAGTTTGATATCGTGTACGTCACGTAGAAAGTCATGAAAGGAAGGTCCATCTCTGACTACCTCGCAGACTACCCCACAGAAGAAGATAATGATTGGATCTTTGAATTCCCATATGAAACATCCTCTACACCACTCAAGACGATCTCCGACGGAAAATTTTCTTTGATGGCGTGGCCAGCAAAAAGGGATATGGCATTGGGATACTTCTAATTTCCCCAGATGACTCCCACACTCCCATCGCCATCAAGTTGGATTTCCCCTGCACCAACAACATGGCTGAATACGACGTATGTACGGTAGGCCTCAAAGTCTCTCTCAAGAAAGGAATTCAATTCCTAGATGTCTACGGGGATTTTTCCCTCATCATTGGTCAAGTGCTCAGAAAATGGAAAGTCAAGGATGAGAAACTCCAACCCTTCAATGCCCACTTAGAAGAATTATCCTCCTAATTCCAATTTATAACCTTCCATTACCTACCTCGAGTAAAAAATACCCTAACCGATGCCCTTGCTACCCTAGCCTCTATGGTAGACATTCCCGAAGTAATAACAATGGCCCCCTCCTAGTTTAAAAGTAAGATAAACCAACCTATTGTGCGACATTGAGCTCATCACCAACGAATATCTCGAGCTAGCCAATTGCTGGTACTATGATATCTGGCACCTCTTCAAGAAAGGTAGGTATCCCGAGGGTTCTAGTAAGAAAGACCGAGCAACCCTCCGAAGACTGGTCGCCCAGTACATCATCTATCACAAAGCACTGTTCAAGAGAAACTTCGATGGAACTCATCTACACTGCATCGCAGGGGGTGACATTGAAGGGGTAATGAAGAAAATCCACACCGGGGAATGCGACCCCCACATGAACGGTCACATGCTTGCCAATAATATAATCCGATAAGGTTACTACTAGACCACCATGATCCAGGATTACACCTCCTATGTCCAGAGATGCCTCAAATGCCAACAGTTTTCTAACCTTCAACATCTGTCTTCGTGTGAATTGTACAACATGACTTCTCCATGGTCGTTATCCCCGAGGGGCATTGACATCATAGGGAAGGTTACACCCAAGGCATCCAACGGGCATGATTTCATCCTAGTTGCCATTTATTACTTCACCAAATGGGTCAAAGCCGAGTCATATGCAGTCGTGGCCCAATTCATCAAGAAAAACATCATCTATCGATATGGGGTCCCGCACGAGCTAATGTCAGTTAACGGGTTGTATTTCAAGGTAGAAGTCACAGAAGTGGTCAACGAGTATGGGATTCAGAGACACAAATCTTCTCCCTCCCGACCTCAGATCAACGTTGCAGCCGAGGCCGCCAATAAAAACCTCAAAGCCATCATCAATAAGATGGCCGAATCCCTTACGCCCTATGGGGCTACCAAACCTCAATCCAAACCTATACTGGGGATACCCATTAATCTCTAGTCTACGGCATGGAAGCAGTCCTTCCTATGGAGATAGAATACCCTTCACTTCATGTCATGATCGAAAGCCAAGTCAATGAGGAGGATTGGAATCAAAGCCGCCTCAACGAGCTATCACTCCTTGACGAGAGGAGAATGAAGGCACTATATCACATAAAGGGGTACCATCGCCGAATAGAACATTCCTTTAATAAGAGAGTCATGGACCACAGCGTCCGAGAAGGGGATTTATCCCTCAAAGAAATAGTAGAGCCCATCTGGGATCCCAGAGGGAAATTCAAGCCCAATTGGAGTGGCCCATATATTATGAAGAAGATCTTATCTGGCGGTGTCTCCATACTCATCGACTTAGATGGAGAAGAGACGGCTCGTCTAGTAAACCTGGACCGTCTCAAAAAAATTTACCCCTAGTTCGAAATCTTCATTTCCCTCTCCCTTCTATTCTATAAAACAAATCTTTATTTCCCTCTAACCACTACTACATGGGCCCGATCCTCTACAAAAACCATCATCAAACAAATTATAAAATTTCAAAAATCCCTAGAGGTACATAGGCAGCTCATACATCTTACATGAGCACGGCCCTTTCTTTTTCACAAAAAAAACTATTATTTTCTTATCTCCGAGAACGACAGTTCATTCTAAACATATACTTGAAGAAAAGGATTATGCATGACTTAGTGATCGGTATAGATAATTCAAAAATAAAAAAAATCATCAAAAGGCATAGCTAGATGATCAAAAACTTGTTTATTTGACTAATAAGAAATTATGGTACAATTACATAAGAAAAGAAACAGATAATTCCCTTTCCCTTCCTAGAAAGCCAAATAAAATCCCTAAATTTATTCCCCGTTATAAAAAAAACTCTCAAAGATCCCTACCCACAGCTACTAGAGGATCCCATTCCATCATCATCATATACATCTTTGGGTCCCCAAGCTTCCCCTACCTAAATGGAATGATGCAGACGCTTCATGGACCAATAAGCTCGAACCAGCCTTGGAAAAACTACCACACCTCCCTCCACGATATCAAATAAGACAAGCCACCTTTGTCCAGTCTCCACTACAAACATCTTGCTGACCACTCTTCTCCACAACCACTTCATATAATTCCCAGTGATGAGCCAAACTCTCCCAACAGACTGATAGGGAGGGGTCAACGGACATCGAAGCTACCACAAATAGCCAAGTCGCATGCGCAAACGCTTTGTCAAATCTTCTACTGAAAAGAAATCTAGTGTCCGAGGTGGCACGACTTGTACCCAGCCAAATTAGCACAGAAGTCGCCAAGGGAAATAGAAAGAGGTATGTCTAAGACTAACCAGCAGGATGTACGGGTATTCCCCCAGCTCCAGAATAGGCAACAACTATCTCCACCAAGGCACTAACTATTATAAATTTAGGGCCCCATACTCCATAAACCAGTTCTCCCAGCTCTCGATATCCAGACCAACACTGATGAAATGGAGCAAAAAGAAGTTAGATATGGCCGATAAAGGATATTTCGAAGGAGTCACCAGGCGGAATCTTTCAAACAACCACATGAGCAAAATCACAGGGATACCCTTCAGAAAGTCAGAACGACCTTCTTGTCAGGCATCTAGGCCATTCAAAGTCTCCGCCAGTATCACCACCACAGGATTGTGACGATAGAACATCCATGAAGTAATAGCTACAAGTTGTGGGTCCACCAGCAGCTCCCCGGTCACCAGCAGCAATTTTGAAACCAAGCCCATAACGATGGCTCCGGCATATCCAGCATCACCAACCTCCTTAAAATGCATGGACCGCAACATCGCTGGAAGAGAAATCATTCCTCCAGTAACCTAGGATCTACCCACTGAGGGCGAGACACGGAGAAGTCTAACCAAAATCTCCTGGGGAGATCGAGAAAATTCAGGCATAGCATCCACCACACTAGGATTTACTCCTAACATGGAAGAAAATTCCTCATAAGTTGAATAGACTTCTTCCAAGCCAAATCATAATACTTGGTCTTCGGGGTAAGAAAATTGTACCACCGCCATCAGAATGTTCAACTCTATGGGTCGATTACGCCATAAAGAAACTCGACGCATGTTGAAAGCATCATAGTCGACGTTGTAGGAGCACATTCCCTCCAAAGTCTCGAGGTAGTTGGCAAACTCAACACTACTAGGGAGATCCATCTCACATAACAAGAAAGTATGAATGAGAAGGTGTGATGAAAACACTCCACCCTTACCCCTTTTTATACTTGAAAACCCTCACAAAAAAAACATAATCCTTGCAGAAATCGGAGAGAATCCTACCCTATAAGGTGCCAAAGGCTGAAGAGGGTACCAATCAAACCTTTGAAATGATGGGACTGGACTGACCTGTCGATAGGCAGGACAAGGTTCTTGTCGAACGGCAACCCCCTGTTTTTAGAAACTTACCTTTTTTCTCTTTTGCCAAAATTAGAAAACTCAATAAATAAATTGATATTCTCAACAGAATTTCAAATATTCCCTTTCCATCATTATATAAATACTCATTTTAAATAAAAAATTCCTTCAAATCCCAAATATATTTCTTTTTCACGGTCTCAACAGCAAAGTAAAAAAGCGCATATGCATTCATTCATTCATCATTAACAGAAGATAATAAAAAAACTTCATTGCATTGCATAGATATTTCTATGTGTTATATAAATCTTGCAAGAAAAAAAAAGAAAAACAACGGGACTCAGCCTGAACCCACATTCTCTCTCTCTCTCACTTACCCTTCTCCCTCTCTCTCCTGAAAGCTCCCATTCCTGTGACGTGCTCTCTTTACCCTGCGACGAGATGACACACCACCGCTACCTGAACTAGACTCATCCTCGGATGAGGCAGACCGCACCAAGTAATAAGGAACAGGAACTGCGTCCCGAATATGGGCAGTCACCGAATATATCCAATCTCTAATGTCCCTTAGCCAAGTGGTGGACACCCGAATTTGCTGCAAAAAAAAGGTAGAATCATCATCAAGCAAAAAAGATCAAAAGAGACTAGAAGGAAAAGAAAAGAACAGAAAGATATACCAAAGGATGAAGAACCTCCTCTGTAAGCCCAACTCCTACGAACTATGCAACATAGGCAGCATCCCTCCATCAGCCCGCTGGATGTCATATGAAGGGGTATGTAACCACATAAAGGGAACCTCCGAAGTCTCCACCGCTGCAGATGTCGACGGACCACCACCATCATGGCAGGACCCCGCTGGCCGACAAGAACTCACAGGAAGGAAGGGCAGTGCATTATATATGTTGGGTACCATCATCCATCTCATCACGAAGTCCATATAATCATACAGCACAGTCGCATCGGTATAATAGATAGGACATCGCCAATCATTGCCGCAATCCTCGCATGCTATGGAAGCAACTACTCCCGCCTCATACACGTAGGGGGTCTCGCAGGTGGCACTACCACCTCCTCCTCAGCAATCTGTTGGACCACCCTCTCCCATAGATACCAAAAGTGCCCAAACTTATGTGCAAGCAAATGCCTCATCTGCACATTCACTCCAGTCAACCCCGTGTCCTGAACGGTCATCCCCCAAGGGTAAAAAGTCACCTGAAAAATCCCCAGCAAGATATAAGGAAATATGGAATCAGAGCACACAAAGGTCTTAGACTGAAGAAAGGAAAAGTTTTACCCTATCACTGGTCAGTCCATTCAAGACCTGACACACCGCCTCCAGAGAGAGAGACCTCCTCGACTTTTGATTGGCCTTCTTCCACCAATACAACTGGCAAAAGTCCCCAACAATCTCGTCCTTCAAAGCGATCAGCTCATTATTACACCCAATCACCATATAGAACCACGTCTTCCAAAGACAAAAATCCATAATAAGAAAATAACGCATAAGGAAAATGAGAATTCATGAAAGGAAAATGCGCAAATTAAAGAATACCTCAAGAAGATACGTGGATCCAGTGAAAGACTGTCGGCAGCACCGGCTGAATGCATCCAGAGAAAAATAAAGGGTTGCCAAAGTTAGGCTCTGTAAATCATAGAGAGGGATGTTCAAAAACATCCTCAAGTATGGAAAAAACATAAGTGGGCGACACCGTCGGTCGACGTCACCAGAAATCCCCCCAACACCCGCGGAAAAAATGGTCGGGCCATCTGTCTCACCTGCAACCCGTCCTCCACATCAACCACCCTACCAAGAAAAACATCCCTCTGTAGGGACAGACGAATAGAGTCCCCAGATACTATCTTCCTCACATCACCAAGTGCCGCCCGCACCGCCTCCAGCCTCACCCATAAAGAGTGACCCACCTCTATCTGCTCTCCATCGCAATCCATCCCCAGCAGCTGCTGCACATCTATGGGAGTCACAGTCATCTCCCCAAAACCAAAATGGAAGGTGTGGGTAGTTTACCACCACCTCTCCCCCAGAGCGCATAAAATCTCCGTCGAATGAGGCATCTCATCCAGCACAGACGCTAACCTCCCAAAGCCCGTTGATGATACCCCCCAACGCACCACAGGTGGAAGGTGCTCCCAGACATCCTTAAGCCCCGTCATCCCACGAGTGCGCATAGTCGAATAAGAAACATCAGACTGCCAAAAGAAAAAGCCTTGTCAAAATCTAAGAAAAAAGGAAAACCATAAAAAAAAGGAATGCCAAAAGTCATTTTACTTACATAACCGCCAGGGTTCACCACCCTCGAAGAGTGATAATGCGATGGCTCCCGCAGCAAAGTCCGCTCATCCGCAATCATCTAGAATGCATCAAAAGATTTCTCACTCCCCAAATCAAGAGGCACCCTAGCCCTCCACTCCACATTTGCCCAGTCGTCAATAGCCAACCACTCCTTGTGTACCACAGTGCTCACAAAAACGGCCATTTTTTAGAGATCAAAATGCTAGAACAATTCATAGAAGAAAATCGTAGAAAGAGAGAAGGCAATAACATCTTCACCAAGAGTCCGTGCCACTGCTGAATGGCACCCTCTACATCATGCCGACCAGCACCCACCTTAAATTTTCACCCAAAAAATATATAAAAAAAAACTGAAAAATTGAAAAATCCTAAAACTCCTGGAAAATATTTAGAACATCTTCACCAAGAAGATTTTGCACTCCCTCAAGCGAAACACCTATTTCCCCAATGAAACTCGCAAAAGCCAAGTAAATCTCCTCCCGATAACGTCTCCGGAGGATCCCTAAGGCATCCCAAACTTCAGGATCATCTCCTATTCAAAGGTCTCAAATTTCCCCAAGAAATACTTCCAAACCCTGGACCACCTAATCACTTCCCCAGTGGAATCTACAGCCTCAAATTGGCTATTCCCCCTGCAAAGTATTCAAAAGATACGAGGATTGTCGCAGCAATCAGCTCCCCAGCTCAAATCAAAATCACGAGGTAATTTCCTCGATAGAGTTCCTCGAGGTCATCTCAACTTAAGCCCTCAGAATTGGCTTCAACCCGCAGAATTGGTCATCTCAACTTAAGTCCTCAGAATTGGCATCGACCCGCAGAATTGGTCATCTTAACTTAAGCCCTCAGAATTAGCTTTCACCCGCAGAATTGGTCATCATAACTTAAGACCTAAGGATTGGCTTCGACCCGCGGAATTTGTCATCTTAATTTAAGCCCTGAGAATTGGCTCCAACTCGCAGAATTGGTCATCACAACTTAAGCCCTCAGAATTGGCTTCGACCCACAGAATTGGTCATCTCAATTTAAGCCCTCAGAATTAGCTTTGACCTATAGAATTTATCATCTCAACTTAAGCCCTCAGAATTGGCTTCGACCCGCAGAATTGGTCATCTCAACTTAAGCCCTCAGAATTGGATTCGACCCACAGAATTGGTCATCTCAACTTAAGCCCTCAGAATTGGATTCGACCTGCAGAGTTGGTCATTTCAATTTAAGCCATCAGAATTGGCTTCGACCCGCAGAATTGGTCACCTCGCACTTAAGCCCTCAGAATTGGCTTCGACCCGCAGAATTGGTAATCTCATATTTAAGCCCTCATAATTGGCTTTGACCCGTAAAATCAGTCACCCTCATCTTTAAGCCTTCAAAATTAGATTCGACCCGCAGAATTGGTCATCTCAATTTAAGCCCTCAGAATTGGTTTTGACATACAAAATTGGTCATCCTCATCTTTAGGTCCTCAGAATCGGCCTCGACCCTCTGAATCGATCATCCTCATCCCTAAAGCATTCAGAATCGTCCTCGACCCTCTGAATTGGTCATATTATTTCAAAGGCATCATGCGGTGTCTATTCTACGGTTATCATTTATTCCACACTCACCCATTTAGGGGATCTATATACACCCCATTCTAGTACCCCCTAACCTCTCCTTAGGTCCCTAGCACCTCCCTTCATCACTACAAACCTAAGTCATACCCTGAGTACTGACCAAGAGTCCATCAGGCACTCCCGGGCTCCATTTGACCAAAAGATAAACTCTTTAGCTGAACCGAGAATAAATGAATCTTTAAAGGGCACTGAACCCCCTTTCTAACGGTCCACCCCGTGCGTAATTCTGACTCACAGTGTGGAAAAATGACCCGTTTTCTCCTAAAACTTGATCAGGAGGTCACCGGATGATCCTAGGCTCCGTTTGACAAAAGTAAACTCTTCAGCTTGATCGAGACTGAATGAATCTTCAAAGGGAGCTGAAACCCCTTTCCAACGGTCCGCCTCGTGCCCAATTCTGACTTACGGTACGGACAAACGATCTGTTTCACTCTGAAAGGTCACCGAGCGCTTCTAGGCCACGGTTGACCAAATTCAACTCCCCAAACCGAGTCAAGCTCTTTGGAATGTCGAAGTACATCTCCTAACCTTTCCAACGGTCCACCCCGTGCACAATTCTGACTTACAATGCGGACGAACCATCCGTTTGCGTCCAACGATTCCCCGTCCAAAGGATCGACAAACACTTTCGAGCCACATTTGACCCAAAGTCAACTGTCGAACCCAGGATTAGTCCAAAAGACTTTCAAAGGTTTCTAAATTACCTTTCCAACGATTCACCCCGTGCATAATTTGGATCAACGGTTGCGCTCTACGACCAATTTTTGAAGGAACCTGAAAGAGACTGCAAAACAGTAGGTTCCAAACCTTGCCTATCAGCAGTGTGCCTAAACACACCTTCCAATTTGTAGGACCAAGGCTATTTCGATCAGCAATGCCCTGGGCCTATAAAAAGGAGGGTCTGGCCTCATTGTGAAAAGGAGAAGATCTGAAATCCATCACTCTCGCCGAGCTCAGAAAACCCCTCTCGAAGTCAGCGTGATTTCCACATCCAAATCCCTTTCCAACCTTCACTTTTAATCATCTTCTCCATCAAACTTGGTGAATTAACCACCCTTCATCATCATCCAAGTGCAAGGGCTTCTCTCCAACATCCAAGATCAAGCTCAAGATCTTCAAGAAGGTCCAACTTTTTCAACTCTCTCTTTAAATTCTCCTAAATTCTCATTAATTTGTTTTATTACTTAGCACTTTTACTCTCTCATCTCACATATCGTAATATAATTTTTTATCTAGTATTTTTGTACATCTCTTATTTTCATATAAATAAAACCCAAAAAATAAGAAAAATAGGGTTTGCTCATAAATTCCAAAAGGGAATTCTCACACTTTTCTCACAACTAAAACACTTTTTTACCCACACACACACATATAAGAGAAGTCAACGATTGGATTTATGGGATAAATCTCACCCCTCATCTTGCATACGAACTACGTGGACTTTGATGCCTTTATAGGCTACGTAGGCGTCTCAGCGTAAAACTCGAGACTCGAG
Source organism: Sambucus nigra (assembly GCA_949130495.1). Lineage (NCBI taxonomy): Eukaryota > Viridiplantae > Streptophyta > Magnoliopsida > Dipsacales > Adoxaceae > Sambucus > Sambucus nigra. The sequence goes on along the minus strand of OX422217.1, from coordinate 298,767,859 downwards.
TCCTTTTCCTACTTTTTTCCTATTTCTTTTCTATATTCTTTAGACTTAACTCTCTTAAACTCTCTACATATATATATTTGTTCTTAATGGCATATTACTCCACATGCGTTATCGTTCCCTTATAATGATCAACGCTAGGATAATCGCATAAATCCTATTTTCTAATATTATTTTTAGGAACATTCCTATGGATGACTTGCTTTATCTCTTCCATGATACAAGTCGATGATTCATATCTCTACTATATATACACATACACACATATCACGGGGAAATAAAGGAAAATAGTAATAACCCATGAGAGAACGTAAGGCGGAATGGGTGCCTAACACCTTCCCATTTCGTAACTTAGCCTCTGGACCCTTTTCATATCATTTTGGTTTCGTATGTATCAGTATGTCTTTGGATGTCGTCCTTCGGGATGGCTCCCTTTTCTTTTTTCTGTTTTGAGTAAAATAGACTGGCGAATCCATCTTTTTACATTTTTCACCTCATCAACGAGACCGGTCGAAGCCCTCTCGAGAGGGATGCACGGGACCAATATCCTCTCGATGTTGAAGACACCCCTCTTCTCCGTCCCTCTAGCCGTGAGGATCGGGGGATGGCCACAGAAACATCCCAGAGGTAGAACTAGTCCTAAAAGATAGTCTCAAACCTTCTCGTGTTCTCAGAGCTAAATTTACACCCAATTGGGGATGACCCTACCTCTTCACCAAAATAAACTCCGATGGGTCAGCTACCTTAGCTGATCTCGATGGTATCATGTTTTTCAAACCCATTAATCTCGACCGATCGAAGAAAATCTTTCCATAAATCTGACCAGTGATAAAAAGAAAAAGTTCAGTTTGAACACCAAAAACAATCGATCATAACGGGTAGGGAAGACTATGCAAACCTTTACACATTTCCAAACCTGCACAAAACGTCCCACTTGTATCACCAACCTTTCACTTAAAGTCGGTTAAAATACTTTAAGTCCACAACATTTCAATTCGAAAGAACTACGTAGACGTGATTCTCCTCTATATTTTTATCGCTTATATTCAAAATACAGACACCTAGTTGTCCTTGAATCGAAGATACATAGGGAACTCAAGGCATCACTTAAGCCTCGATCTAAATAAAAACCAAGAAACCATCCTTTATGGGAAAACCCTGATTATGGTCATTATTCCCTCCATCTGAAAGAGTTTATACATTCAAAATAAACCAAGTGTTAGGTAATAAAATAGTGCCCTACAGAAATTTTAAAACACCGTAGGGTCGTCTTTAATTAAATACAACACACAAAGGTTGATTCCGCGAATGAAATGGTCAAAAGAAACCAAAAATGGAGAATACATTACCCCTCTACAATTTTTCCCTAGGAAATTAAAAACCAAACACCATCCCGTTAAAACAAACCACATCTTGGGATAGATCGTTTTAATAGCCAGACTCATTAACATCTCCTCGCAAAATGGAACCTTATCTGGAACAAAGAACAACACTCCAATTCTAAGGCTATGTCAATGTTACACCATGTAATTTTTTGAATTTAATATTTTAATAATTCAAGTAATATTAAATTACAATGTGTGTCGTAATTTGATTTAATTAATTAATTATTATTAGTGCATTTAAATATTAATCGAGAGAGAAAATGATTAATATTGATGTAATAAAATTACTAAGTGAATGGTAATACCATTAGACGTCATAGCTAGCGATGGTTACGTGACATTTATTTTACTCAATCGAAAGTCATCTGTGGACTAATTGGGTCGAGATAGGACATTTTTATAGATTAATTTGCATGACGATTTTGAGGTCACGGTTGAGTCCGGAGAGGTCAAAATAGTCAATCTCGGGGCCTTTTTAGGCATAACCAGGCCTATATGGGGATATTTTGGTATTTTGAATTTGGCCCATATGCTTAATTTCGGGATTTGGGGGTAATTAACCTAGGTCTACAAGAGTGGGAAGCAGTTATTGATCCCTAATTACAAAAGTTCGAGATAGGAATGAAAAGAAGAAGAAGAAGAAGAAGAAGAAGAAGAAGAAGAAGAAGAAGAAGAAGAAGAAGAAGAAGAAGAAGAAGAAGAAGAAGAAGAAGAAGAAGAAGAAGAAGAAGAAGAAGAAGGAGGAGGAGGAGGAGGAGGAGGAGGAAAAGACCATTCCGGGCAAGTTTTCTGAGAAGAAGTCCCCGGATTTATAGCTTAGAGGCAAGTATTTTCTTGCATTATTTGAGTTGTAGTTTGTAGTGTTAATAGTTGAAATCTTGTTAACAAATCTAGTAACTTTAACAATCATTGTGTATGAATTTAATTGGTAAATTTATGGTATTTTAGATATGGAAGATGTTGAATAAACCATTAATGGTGGACTTAAGAACTTGTGAGAAATTGGGTTAAAAAATTAAGCTAATATTAATTTGGAGAGGATATTAATGCTAATATAATTGGTTTATGAAACCTCTTGTTGGGAATAATAATGATGAGGAGGATCTTGCACTTAATTAATGGAAAAGGGGGTTTCGAAATTAAGAAAACGTACTTGGCAGTAGAGGGTTTACAATAGATCTGGGGGGATCGATCGATCGGGGTCCTAGGGACGGTCGAACGGGCGTGACTTTTAGCCTGAAACGCAGGGCAGTAAGGATGAAAACATATTTTTATTTTTAATTTTTGTGAAATTTTAATTGGGGATAACTTCGTCATGCGGACTTAGATTTAAGTGTTGTTTACGGCCACACATAGCTAGCTGAGAGGAGTATGAAGTCCTAGGAGTATTATTATTTAGACATAAAATATGAAAGATCTAAAATACCCTTGAAGTTGTGAATAGTAACAAAACTTTCCTAAAAGAAACATAAAAGTTTAGGGACCTTCTGAGACTAATAGGAACCTATTCGAGTATATAGGAGGAGAGAAGCATAATCCTATAGTTAATAAAAATAGCAGCGTGTAGCTAATTAATGTGGGACATGGACATTACGAACGGACTCGTGAATACTTCGAATATATATATATATATATATATATATATATATATATATATATATATGTGTGTGTGTGTGTGTGTGTGTGTGTGTGTGTGTGTGTGTGTGAATTATATATATAAATGTATTCATGTGAGCTGAATAAAAATTGTGTTTATTAAATTGTTACTTGAGGGCGTTATCCAGGAAGTTGCGCGTAGTGGGAGGTCCCACCCTAGCAATTCTAGCAGGGTTGGGATTGTGCTCGAGGTTATATTCCTCGGGTGGCTCCTGCCGTGATGAGAAGGGGAGAAAACGTCACGCATGTCTTTAAGGAAGGTGCATTGAAATCCTAAGACCTATGTATTTATAACCATCTTAATTATTTGTTTATGATTTGGGATCAGTGTTGAGATTCTTACTCGGTGATCAGAGGTGATACGAGATGTGCCTGGCACCCTATAGTATGTATGAGAAATTCATCTAATAAGACCATGCTATGAGGATGCGATGTATACCCAATAGAGGACCCGTTTAAATAATTCAAATTAAAGAAAATTCTTACCAAGTGATGATTAATTCATCCGAGATCGTCAGATCCAGAAATATGTTCCACAAAGTTAACAGAACCGAGGGAACAACAGGGGTAGCAATCGGAGCCAAGGCTACTAGGTCTGACCGAAGGACAACCCCGACATGGCCATTAGAGCCAGAAAAAAGGGAATAATACAGAGAGGTGTCTTATGTGTGAAGAGTATGACCACATGTGTGGATCTTGTCCGTAGCGAGTTAGGGGACGGGAACGAGATGCCTAGTAGGGGAAACAATTGTAAGAAGTTGTTGGTTCAGTTGGGATGAGAGTGTTATGTTTAAGAATCATTTGAACTGCAAGTGCTATGGGAAATTAAAAGTATGAGTTTTATCCCAGAGTGAATGGGGTTTGTTTTCTGTGACATGAGCAGGTTATAGTAGTTCGTTAGAACTAGATTTACGTGTTAAATGAGTTTAGTAGAGGTATCGTTAATAGTACTATAGTTTGTATATAATTACCATTGAGTATCGAGGCTCTTTTTAGTTCCATCTGCAGGGCATCAGGTGTGGATATTGAGAGGGTATATTTTAGTGGGATAACTCATCTTGAGAGTTGATATTCGAGTATGATGTTATCCCAGGTATGGACTAGTTAGAGATGTTGAGCAATGGTGGGCGGTTATAGCAAGGCTATCATGTTGGTTGTTCCAGTCAGGATGTGTTATTTTTGCGATGTCTCACCTGAAAGAGGGTATGTAACATCCCGCCTAATTGAATACCGAGTGATCAGTCATTTATTAAATTAAATCCGAATATTCAGTTGGTTCATTCTCAGCATCACCGTCGAAAAACAATTTCTTCATTAATTCACCTAATAATTAATTAAGCTAGTGTAAAAAACTTTTCCATTTTTAATTTAATTAAAGTCATTCCACAAAGCGTAATAATAATAGACAACATCACATCACAACTGAACAAGACTGAATATGACTGGAATAACTCCCCAGTTAAAATATTTCATTATCATCAAATATAACTGATATCAACAGTAAAGACATAAATGATTACAATCTCTGGAATAGAATTGAAATAACTAGAATCATGGGCGACATAACCTAAATATAAGTAAACACTACACATGTGTGAATCAACAAAATGCAAGAGTTTAAACAAATCTGCCTCTCTAGTAGCAGCTATAACCCTTCGAGATATCCATTTTCTATTCCGACATCCCTGATACTGGATACCTGATGTACAAGATACAATAGAGAAGAGAATATGCAAGTGCTTAACAAGTACAATTAAACAGGTATTATGTACATGTTAGATTCTCGGAATCTCACTTGAGAATTCTCATCTCTCATCTAATGTGCATGCCTAATGTACCTTACTATCTCCCTAATTAAGGTTCTCATTTAGGATTCTATCCCATATCATTTCCCCGTATTTCCCACATAATACGTATGGTAATTAAACATGTTTATTTCTCTTTAATATGAACTAGGCTTTCACAGCTTTAAGATTAAGTATTCACTTACTTAATTAAATCAAATCTCATTATTCATTTTTATCTACAATTTCACACAGTATAATACCTCTTATTATATATATATATATATATATATATATATATATATATATATATATATATATATATATATATATATATATATATATGTTAATTTACAATTTTCACACGATAGATTACATCACCGTATATATAGTTCAATCTACCATTATCGCCTAATAGATTACATCATAGTATATATATATTTATCACAATATTATATATATACTAATACGTCACCTTCCAGATACAGCTGCGATCCATGCATACTCTGCTATCAGGTCCCAATATATCTCTCATTGTATAAAGTACTGTTAGTTTGATGTCTCTCACGAACCATAAATAGCATAACACACATATTGGAGGCGAGCATACTCCCCCGCCGAATGGGTCACGCACATACCTATGTTCCCATTTAACCATCGAAACTATCATTCACACCGATAGAATGTGTCCAAGGTCTTATGCTCAAGGTACGAATCTAAAATCCCCCCAAATGGGCTCATCAGGATAAGATCGTCCACAACGCGAAACCTCCACCCCGATAGCAAGCAGCGTAGGTATGTCTTATACACAATAAATAATAATATAGGTATTCACCCTACCTATATATGTAATAACAATAGGTCATACACACAACCCATATAAATATTTCCATACGTAGTATATTTATCTCACATATCCTACGTATTTACAGATTATGACTTACCTTCTCAAATTATATTCATGTTCTTTTCTCATCACTCAAAGGGTGATCATTTATTTCTCATATATATTCAGTACGTAATCACTCACATCCTACAAGTCCATGTCATCAAAACACCCGAATTTCTATGAATTAAAATCATCTTCAATTAGGTTTATTTCTCGATAATCCCTAATTTAATCTTAACCCTTTTTATTTCACCTACTAGGGTTAATCCAACATATGCCTAAGGTTATTCTGGTAATAATAACTCCCTTACTACTGGTTCCAATCTAAAATCATCTTTTATTCGATTTAAATCCATATATATATATATATATATATATATATATATATTTCCACTGTAATGAATTTAATTCACACTCGTTATTTTCCCCCATTCCATCCCATACAAAATAATATTTTTTGGGTCTTAAGTATACCCTACTGCCCTCCCCTAAGTCCCAATTTGTTCAATTAACCATACTCCTCTCGTTACTCAAAGTTGGGATTTAAATAAATATTTAAATAGGAATTAAATCACATTTCCAGGGAGAGTCAATCGATCGACTGTTCCGGGTTGATCAATCGATTAATCGATTGATCGACATTATTGAGTCGATAGATCAATCGATCAGATATTTTCCCAGATTATGCATATGCTTACCTACAGGTTTTAACATTTTTCATCCTCAAAATCATATTTAGACATCTCCAAATTTATATTCATTTTACCCATATCATATACTAACATATATGGGCAAGTTCTAACATATCTAAATTAATTAAACAACATCCACATATATAAATCTACCCAGATTTCATATCCAATCTTAAGAATTCTAGTTTTGACTTTATCATCAATTAGGCATATAAATACCATATTTCTTCACCAAGTAATTCATATATTTCATGGATTTAATTCTAAACTCAGAAAGAGATCAATCCTACATAATTCTCATTATAAAGATTCATTAAAAATCATCTTAATTCATATCACTTTTCAGAATTTTCTAAACAGCCTAACATATCACTTGTAGGTCTAAACCTTTGGAGATGATAATCAACTGGTGGTCCTCTCCCTTTTCCGGCCAACTTCCCGTGGCGACGGTGGTGTAGGGTGACCTTTGGCCTCTTGGCTTCCTAAAGGTGCCTCTTCACTTCTAGAGAAAACCCTTACTCTCCCCAAGGATCTCTCTCTAAGTTTTGTGAATAAACCATAAATCTACCACCTTTTAGACATATAAATACTCTTCAATTTTTGTGGATACTATTCACTTCCCAAGTAAAATGACCAAAATACCCCTTCAGGGTGTCTACCCGATACCCAAATCAAACACCCAATTAGAATTTTTTGACTATTTAAACCCTTTCGGACACTTTGGCACAATCAAAATGACTATTTAGATCCCGACATGACTCACACACGCGTCCCGACTTAATTTTCATAATTATCGTATTCGTCACTCAAGATAATTTATAAAATCATAATCATATGTAAAGTCATAATCATATATATTACCTTTAATCACCAAGTAATATTCATCATAAATCACATATTACTTTATTCTCAAGTAATATTTAAATTCGAATTAATTTTCAATTATCTTACCATAAATTCTAATTAATCCCATTTTAAAAGGCATTAAAAATACAAGGTATTATAGGGTCAAGCTCGCATTTATATTATTTTATGAAGTAGACTTCAGATAGTATAATTTTCTGGTTATATTGTATCTCGAAGGAATTTTCTTAGATTTCGGGTATATTAGGTTTACCATATAGCAAAGATATTGAGCTCGTTATTAATTTAGCGTGGAGAACTTAATGATAGTGAGAGCGTCATATTATAAGATGCCTTGAGTGATATGGGCAATGAACGATTTGATTTATGTGTCGGGGAAAGGATTTGAGGTATCTTAGTTATGTGCTTTGGACAGGCAAATCTTGATAACCAATAATGTTAGGTGTAAACAACACATTCTAGGACCCCCTAGGTCTCCCCTTAGGTCCCTAGCACCTCCCCATATCACTACAAACCCTAGGTCGCACTTTGACCGGGCGCCCCGGGCCCCGTTTGACTCTGGTCAACTCTATCATCATAGAGAAAGCTCTTTAAATATTTAGGGGGCCCCGAATATCTTTTCCAACTGTCCACCCCTTGCACGAATTGTCATAATGATTCAGACGAACGAACCATCTTACTATCAGAGATCGATTCGGAGGCCACCGAGCACTCCTGAGCCCCAAATGGACCCCATTCAACTTCACCGTCAGAGAGAAATCTCCTTAAATTTTTGAAAGGCAATAAAACCCCTATCCAAAATTTTGCCCCGTGCGTGAAACAGCATAACCGTTCGAACGAATAATCACCTTTCCCCCAAAAATTGATCTGGAGGCCACCGGGCGCTCCCGAACTCCGTTTGACCAAATTCAACTCTTCAGCTCGAATGAGACTGAATGAATCTTCGAATCTCACTGAATACCCTTTCTAACAGTCTTCCCCATGTGCGATTCTGACCTGCGGTACGGACGAACGATCTGTTTTACTTTGAGAGATCTGCGGTCACTTTCGAGCCCCGGTTGAATAAGGTCAACCTCATAAACCGAGCAAAAATCTTTGGAATGTCGAATTACATCTCCTAACCTTTCCAACGGTCTGTCTCGTGCATGATTCGGACTTACCGTACGGACGAACGATCCGTTTGCGTTCGATGATTTCCCGTCCAAAGGACTAACTTGTGCTTTCGAGCCATATTTAACCCAAAGTCATCTCTCGGACCCGGGAGCTGTCCAAAGGACTCTTCAAGGTCTCTGAAATACCTTTCTAATGGTATGACCCATGTGCGATTCAGATCAACGGTTTGTGTTCTACAACCATTTTTCTATGAAAATCTACACAGGACTACTAATTGGCATGTCTAGATCCCTACCTATTGGCATAGTGCATGGGGTCACATAAAGATCAAGCTTCAAAGAAGGTTCAATTCCATCTCTCTCTCTCTTTAAATTCCTTTTTTTTGCATAATAAACATTAGATTCATAATCTAGTTCTTACTTTAATTCATACACATTAATATCTACACTTTTATAAGTATATTGAGCATACTTTATTTTCTACAAAAATCCCAAAAATAAATAAATGAGGGTTACACCCGTAAATTCCGAACGAAATTATCCATCACACTTTTTTCAAAACCTAAAAAACACATTTTCTACACATACACATAATAAAATTCGATTCGAATCTATGGGATAAACCCCACCCCTAGGCTACATTCGAACTACGTGGACTTTGATGCCTTTATAGTATACGTAGGCATTTCGGATTAAAATCCGAAACTCGAGTCCAATTTCCCAAATTTTCTCAATTTCCCAAATTCCCTAATTTTCTTAAATCTCCTGTTTTCATATATATATATATATATATATATACTAGGGTGTACCCGTGCCGATGGTACGGTAATAAATTTGTTCTTGTGATATTTTGTACCCGTGCCGGTGGCATGCAATAAATTTGTTTCCGTGATATTTTGTAACCGTGTCGGCAACAAGACGGTAAATTTGTTCCCGTTATATTTGGTGTTTTAAACGTGTCGTCAATAGTACAAATATAAATATTGTTGGTCATTCTAGGGTGTACCCGTGCCGATGGCAAGATTTTAAAATTTTCTTGAAACATATGAAGTATCAACAATGTGTACGAAATTTCATGCGTGACATGGTGTTACACTTTTCTTGAAACATATGAGGTATCAACAATGTGTCTACGAAATTTCATGCGTGTCAAAATGACATTACATGTGGTGTTAAAATTTTCTTAAAACATATGAAGTATCAACAATGTGTCTACAAAATTTCGTGCGTGTCAAAATGACATTACACTTGGCATTAATAAAACAAAATTAATTATAACGGGAACAAATTTACCTCCATGCCGCTGGCACGACGACAAAATATCACGAAAACAAATTTATCGCGTGCCACCGGCACGACAATTATCTCGTTTCAAAGTTGTTTTAAAGATATTGTCAAAAAAATTTAAGCTTATACAAAATCAAATTTAAGCTCATATAAAATCACATTGGGCCTTAACTATTATTCTTCCTTTTATAATATATGCAAAAAAGATTTAGAAAATGGAGCCGAAATATAACTTCACAACAATTAATCCATAGTTTCATAATTCACTACAATCAATCCATACTTCACAATAATCAATCCATGTCAAAAGATTTTTTTTATATTAATAATGATAGTTAATTAACGACAACAACTTTTTTTTCTTAAATTACTCATTGATCGTTAATTTTAAGATTGACACACATCAAAAGTTGTAATTATTAAATCCAAATTCTATAGTTGGATTATATGCAACATCCTATCACATAACCCAAGAAAGACGTGTACACTCTTGCTTATGTTCTTGTTTGCAGTTATTGTAAGGTCATAATAGATTGGTCTTTTCTTAATATGGGGTCATTGATTGACAACTTATGTACAGCCTGGATGCTCGACATCCATGCTGTTAGAGGTTGTTTCGAGAAGTGTGCTTAGTAAAAAAAATCATGCATTTAATTTCTAATAGATATATATATATATATATATATATATACCTGAGTTTTTTTGTGATAGTGGGTAACAGTTTAAAAATGAAAAACTATTCACTCAAATACTTTATACTTCAAATTTACATATCAATTTCCTAAATTATCAAGTATTTCATACATTAAAAATATTAGAGGTAAGAAAAGTAAAAAAACCTTTTGCAAAATCTTTTGAAATATCGAACAGTTGGCCTAGTTTGCGACTTCCTTTGCAATCCCTTATAAGACAACTCTTCATAAAAGTGTTATATAGTATTTCATACATAAAAAATATTACACGTAAGAAAAGTAAAAAAAATCTTTTGAAAAATCGAACAGTTCGCCTAGTTTGCTAATTCCTTTGCAATCCCTAATAAGACAACTCTTGATAAAAGTGTTATATACTCTAAAAGAAATAAAAACTGAAAAGACAAACGCAAAAGCGGCCAGACAAATGCAATAGTTGAGTGATATTCAGCAAGTGATGGTGACTTGAGTCAAAAATATGTCAAAGTCTGTAATGGACACCAAAGCCACTGATGCTGGACAACCATCCATCCCTTCTCTCTCATATACTGCCCTGTATTCCCCAAAAACCCACAGCTCCCTCTTAGCCCTCTCATTACACACAATAAAAATAGAATAGTAAATCTAAATATCAATTCTACCAATGGAATTCTGGCATCATAAAGGAATATCTTCTCTGTCAAGGAGTAATAAATCGGTTAGTTTTGAAAAAATAAAAAACAATATGAACCCTAAATGAGCGACAAAAACCCAAAGGAATTTAATATCATCACCAAACCAAAAAAAAAATCATAAGAATTCTTTGAGGAGGAATACAGGGCAATACCTGGTGCCCTGAATAGCAACCAATCACCAATGTGTTTCCTGCTAAAGCAACTAAAGCTAAGAGAAAGTTTAAGAAAGGGCTTTAGAGATTAAAAAGAAAAATGAAAAAAGAGTAAAAAATATCTTCTCACAACACAGAAGTACCCTCTCAAGAATAAAAAAACACTAATGTATAAACCAAATCAAGAAAGCTTCATGCCTCCATGGCAGAAACGTCTGAAAGGGTCGGATTTTTAAACCGTGCTTGGATTTAATCACAACACAAATCGTGTAAATACTCATGAAGACACAACACAATGGGTAGTCCCGGATTTGTCGGTAGTTCCAAATTTGAGAGAGACCAATGAACACACAACAAAACACAAATCATTTAAATACTCACCTGGGCAGCCCTGGATTTAAGAGAGAGAGGCACACGTCCGAGGTTAGAGAGTTCTTGATCTTCATGTTCAGATCTGATCATTTATGGTTTGAAACATATATTAAAAACATAAAGTCTTAAACAAATAAAAATAAGGAGATGAGAGGGAGAGAGTGTCTGTGTTAAACTATTGGGAATTTGGGACTACAATAGGAGGGAGATAGTGGTGTGGTGAGTTTGTGATGTGAGTTTTGGAAAGTGGTCTGAAAGTAAACTAAAATTTTCCTTCCCATGTTTCTTGAGCCAAGATTAATTAATTCCTTTCATTTGTCAAATCAGAAGAAAGAGAGACCCACACCATTGTGTCTTCTCTCGAGCCTTGTGCTCTGCCCAGTAGATAAACTCTACAAAATAGTGTATCAATTCTATAAATATTTCACGTAAGATCCTTCTCAACCATTAGATTTCGCCCATGTGCACCATCTTGAACCTTTACTTACATAAAATCTGAGCCGTCAGTTGATAAACACCAAATCAATCAACTTTCAATCTCAGCCATCAATTGGCACAGATAAAAAAATCCCTCCTCCTTTATTATTATTATTATTATTATTATTATTATTATTATTATTATTATTATTATTATTATTATTATTATTATTATTATTATTATTATTTTTATTATTATAGGTATTATTATTATTATTAATATATATATATATATATATATATGATGACCTCACTCTACCTTGTCCATGGTATGAGTTGAATGATTCCGATGTCCATTACATAAACACGCACACACGCTTCACGGGGATATAAAGGAAAATAATAACACTAGCCCATGAGACACTGAAAGGGCGGGATGGGTCCTTAATACTTTCCCACTCCGTAACTTAGCCCCCAGACCTTCGAACCATTGATTTTTTATGCATAATTTTGTCCTTGATGCCTCACTCTCGAAGTGGCAACATGTTCTTTTGCCTATTTTGTGCAAAATAGGCTGGTGACTCTATCTATTTATATTTACACCCCACGCCGACAACGGCTTAAGCAACCTCCCCAAGAGGGGTGCGAGACCACGGCGCTGCCTTCCTGAGGGGAGATGTATCTCTCTCTCTCTCTCTCTCTCTCTCTCTCTCTCTCTCTCTCTCTCTCTCTCTCTCTCTCTCTCTCTCCCCCCTCGGCATCGCCCAGGATGGCCACAATGGCGACTCTGCTGGGGATTATTTTTAAGAAGGCTAGACTCTATTTGCATAGGTGTTTTACTTTCTTGTATATTCCCCTATTTTTATGTTCCCTTTATTATTCCTTGTACATATGTACCTCATTCTTATGCCACTATTCACACACTTGTAGAAATTTTTTCCATGTACGCTTCACACCACGTGCACCCAGAATCACATATATCCACATGTTGCACACACCACCAGTAATAACCTGGTTTTTATTTTAATTGAAATTAAATTAGTTATGTGTCAAAATGACCTTTTATAGACTATTAATAAATTTCATGATGCTTGTGACCCGTACGTATGTCCTGTAATATGAAAATAATGTCATCACATTTAATTGCATATTCAAGTAATTATTTTCCATATAAACGGATAGTAGAACAAGATTAAAATGAATAATTTTAAATTAATATTCGAATTAAAAGTGTGTATAAATTAGCGTAATTCAAAAGTAAAGTCAATGCGAAAAAAATACAAAAACGTTTCCTATGTGCCCTAATACTAATTTATAGTTCGTTGGAATTTCTAGAATTACAAATATTTATGCCCATTAAAATTATACACGAGTACCAAATACACTCAATTGAATAGTTATCCCAAGATGATTGTACCCATCTAAATTCTATAAAAAAGTTCTAACCCCTTTGTATTTCATATCAAACCTACGAATTCTCTCTCTCTCTCTCTCTCTCTCTTTCTCTCTCTCTCTCTCTCTCTCTATATATATATATATATATATAACCCAAACTAAAATCCCACCTCTGCTTTAAAACCACGAAATCCCCAAACCCTATTACCCCCTGCCCCTCCTTCTCCCTCATCGTTGATCTCCCTCTCCCCGAATAGCTGCTACTTCTTCTTCTTCATCTTATTTCATTTTTTTTTTGCTAAACGGAGCTTTGAGCTTCTGATATTATATATTTATATATGTGTGTGTGTGTGTGTGTGTGTGTGTGTGTGTGTGTGTGTGTGTGTGTGTGTGTGTGTGTGGATGTAATCTTGTATGTGTGTGTATATATGGATGTAATCGTGTGTGTGTGTGTTTTGAACAATCGACCACCACCCCTGCCATGGTGGTGGCCGACGACGGCCAAAAACCCCAATCGAGGTGGATTTTTTTTCCAACTATTACGGTTTGTTCTTCTTCTTCTTCTTATATATATATATATATATATTATTCCCAAGAATCAGTTGTAATACCCCGTACTTTTACGCATAATATTTTTTTATGGATAATGGGGATTAATTAAATTAAAGGGAGAAAATTTAAATTGTAATTAATCCGATTTTATGATAATAATAATAATCACTAGCGGGATGAGAGTTACTAATTATTGAAATAATAGTATGGTCGGGAATGAGATAAATGAAAGTTATATTATAAATATTTGGGACGCGTATGAGTCGCATCAATTGTATGTATTTGGGGGGGTTAAAAACATAATTTATTTTCGTATAACTCGGACGACTATTTTGAGTGCGCCAGAGTGTCCGAAAGGGTCAAAATAGTCGGAAAACACTATTCGGGTATTTTATTTGGAGTCCGGGACATTTTTAACCCAAAACGACACCCCTAGGGGTACTTTCGTCTTTAGGAATTTTAGAGTAATTAAATGGACGAAAATTAGGTTTAATTAAAGGTTATTTAGGGTTAGTAGTCATCACTTTCAACCTACGTGAAAAGAGAGGAAAAGAGAGAGAGAACCAAGGAAGAAGAAGGAGACTCCATTAGAGCCCTAAGCTAAGAACTCAACCTTTCACAACAAAAAGTACACCAACGTGTAGATCGTGTCAGGAGGATCGTTCCTATACCACTTTCAACCCATGAATCAGAAGTTCATTTTAAGGCAAGTGATTATCTTGCTCTTCTCTTAGCAATTATTACTCTTGTTAACATGTGTTGAGGTTTTAGTACAACTAATACCAAATTTAGGTTTACCTATGATGAAATCGTGTAGGTATTTTAGAAATCTGATGGGGGTTTGCATGTAGAGGATTTTCCCCTTAATATGAATGTAAAATTTGATGAATTAGATGTTAATCACGAAATAAAAATGGAGTTTTTATAGATAAACAAATTCCGGGTTTATGTTAGTATGGTCTATGGTAAAATTTTGGAATTTATTGAAATTACATGATGATTAGAAGGATTGGACCCCCAAAACTATGCTAAGAAGTGTTCTAGGGTGACTTAGAGTAGTTTGGAAACCTTACAATTGGGTTGGAATGGATTTAGGTTAAGATTTGAGTGGAGAAAATCTGGAAAAACAAATTTTGGAGATGAACTGGGCGACTTTGGAAATTTCGTTAGAAGTCCAGCCTAGGTCGTTCGAACGAACTCGTTCGAATGACCTCGTTCAAACGAGACTTCTAACGAGATTCCAGTAGACCTTCCAACGAGTTTGTTGGTTCATTCGAAGTACCTTTGTTCGAACGACCCTCGTTCGAACGAGATTTTTGGATCTTCTAACGAGATTCCATAATGACCTTTTTAGGCCGATTTTTGTTCAAACTTCCCGTAGGCTTACTTTAATGAGTGTTAGGCCTGTATGAATGTTGAGGGACTTAAAATCTATAATTACTAGTAAGCGGAGAATATGTCGACTTTCGAAAGGTAGGATGATTTATACAATTAGAGATATGCGAAAATACAAGGGAGGATATATATATATAAATAAGGTGCGATGTATTTTAAGGGATACATATTATTCGTGCTGCAAATACTAGACTATGGGAAAGCTAATGAATTTGCATAAGTTGTGTGCATGCTTCATGTTCAAAATATTATGTGTATGACATACCTAACTACTGGCTATCGAATGGAGGTTAACGCGTTGTGGACGACCGAATGCCTTCGGGGGATTTAGAGTCGTACCACTAGAGCATGGAGTCTAGGTACGGGCTATCTATGAGAATGATAGTGATAACGGTCGTATGGGTGCATAGGTAAGTGCGTAGCCCATCGGCTTGGGACTATGTTCGCCTACAATAGGTGTTTATGTTTTTATTGGTTCTCGAGAGATTGAACCTGTTGTCCTCTATGCGTGAGCTTTGCAAATGGACTAGATAGCCGGGTATGCGTAGCACTAAGGGTTTCTCAGCCAAGGGTGCAATATTGTTGTATTTATATAAATTAATATATATACCTAAGGCGAATGGTGTGTGTATACTAGAATCATGTTCGGTGCCTTATGTTGATGACGTTATTTTTAAATGCAAGTGCCCGTAGGCATAATGTGTTGGAGTTTTCATTCCGCCGTTTGATTTTATACTGCATTTGTATATTTCCCACTGAGTTTTTGGCTCACACCCTCGCTTTGTTACGAAAGGTTGGTAGCGGTTGTAACACCCCGTATTTTATTAGTATTTGAATTTATTCAATTCGGTAATTAATTAGTTTTCTTTTAAATTATGCAAGAGAAGTAAGTTAATTGAATCGAATGATAATGTGATTATTTAATATTAATTGAGGGAGAGTTAATGATTAATATTATGAATTTAATTTCCTAAGTGCAAATAGTAAATAACATATGAAAATTATTACGCGTAATAGAGAGTGACATTGGCGTAATTTGATTTTTTCCTATTTAAGCCTTGAAACTTTATATAAATGATTGGGTGACGTTTGGGGCCTCTTTAAATAATTATGAGGGACTTATGGGATTATAGTAGGACCTTGACAAGGGAATGTGGTAGTCTTAGGGAGAAAGTTAAGACTAGAATTATTCGGGCTTAAATTGTAATTAATTCGCGAGAATTAGAATGTAATTACGGGAAAGCGTGAGTGAGATTATGGCATGAACCGGTAGGGTAGGGAAGACTTAGCTATTAAAATAAAACAAAGGGTAACTAGGGCCCTTAGAGTAGAGAATAATACTACATTAAATATGATAGTGAGAATAATCGTAAATTGAATGTACGGTGAGTATTCGAGTCATATATACTACGTACAACTGATGAAAATTAGGTTGTGTTAATACCTACTGAATATATATAGGCTGTGTGTGTACATATTATATGATTGATGATATGTTAACATACCTACGTTACCTGCTATCCCGTAGGTTCCCACACAGTGGGCGATTCCACCTTGTCGATTCTAGGGAGGTCTGGATTTGTGCCCCAGCACATAGAACTTAGGCTATGTGTCATGTATTAGTATGTTCGGTATATCATTTGGGTACATTAGGTATGTGCATAGCCCGAAGGTTTAGAATTATGTTTGCCTCCACGATTTGTTATTTCATTTTGGGTTCGAGGAGATGTACCAAACCATTGGTCCTAACTTAGTATGAGAGGTACTCTTGGACTGATAGCAGAGTATGCCCATGTTTTACTGTGGTCCTTTTGAGCGATGTCGTAATGATATATATATATATATATAGACACACACACCGATGTGAATACTCTACTTATGTGTGACAATAGACAGTTAGATAGTGGATATCTAAAGATTGAATTAAGTAGTGAAACTTAATTAATTGAAAAATGAGAATGTAAGTGAAATGATAATTTCAACTATTATAACGTATCAGAAACATTAACTAACGGGTGAAGTAAGGTACGGGAACAGAGACATGTTCGTATTCAGAAATACTTAAGTCTAATTAGCTTGGGTAGAATACCTAGGTGGGATAAGTAAAAACGTTAGGATTGCACAATAGTCGAGAGGAGAGGAAACTCAAGTGAGTGTACGTGAACCTAACATGTGTAATCAATAACTGGTTTTAAATTGTGATAAATACTTGCTCAATATTTTCAAAATATTTTGGATTCTAACCCTTGCTATAAAAATATTTTCAAAACTTTTTAGGTGTCCAGCCACAGGGATGCCCGACTTGATAATTCCTTACAGGGATGTATAGTTGCAGCACTGTAGAGGCTTACAGAGTTTTTATTAGGCGCATCTATCATTTCATTCCTAGCATAGGAGTTTATTCCAGTATTTCAGTTTGGGCATGTTGGCCCCACTTGAGACATTATTCATTTAGTATTTTAGTTTCAGACTTGTATTCAGATTTTCTTATCAGTTGGATTTATTAGTTGGTTTGGGATTTGAGCCGATGGTTTATTCGGAAAGACTTTATATATTTATTCTCTTGAGATGATTTTCACTCTAGTATTATGTGAATGTTGTAATTAAGTTTTTCCGCATATTATTATTTGTCTTTTTAATGTAAGATAAAATTTGGCACCGGCTTAATTAACTAATAGGTGAGTAGTAATTAATTTGGTTTTCGACTGTGATGCTAAGAATGAACCATTTTGTAAATCCAGTTTTAATTTAATAAAGGCCTGACCACCCAGTATTTAATTAGGCGGGGTGTCACACCGGTTTCGTATTTTAAGATCATTATAAAGGTATGTACTTCTTGATTATTATGTTAGTAGCTCTATATGCTTGGATTTCAGGGTGCTCCCCATGGGTTCCTCACATAGTTTAATTTGAAATTGGAATCGCATAATAAACAAGTGAAATATTAATTAAAATGAAACTAGAGTAGCAACATTATATAGGTTGTTTCATTGCACTTCACACCTAACGCTCAAATCAGACGAGATTGACTACGGGTAATCCATAAATTCGGGTCGGGGCGTTCATGAAGTGCGATGAGACAACTTAAACAATGTTGCTAGTCCAGTTTTATTGAATTTAATATTTCACTTATTTAGCATGTGATTCCAATTTAAATCAAGCTACGTGAGGGACCTATAGGAAGCGTCCCCTAAATCCAACCATATAGAGCTACTGCCATTAAAAAAATAAAAATAAAAAAATACTTACTTGTATAACGCTCGCAACATACGAAACCGCGGACAACCTGTCGTAACAAAGAGGAGGGAATGAGCCGAATGCTCAGTGGAAAAATATAACAGTGCAATAAAGAATTGAACGGCAAAAAAGATACTTTAATATATTATATCTACGTGCACATGCAATTACTTCGTGTATATATACACACACACATTAATATGTGAAACCGCCTTTTTTCAAAACGTTACTTATTCAAATTAATTCATCCAAATCTTATAAAAGGACCATTTTCACTTCACTAGACATTTACTTCCCAAATTAATGCACGCAGTTAAATGCATTTAGGGAAAATCACTTCTTATACCAAAATTACCCATTTACCCACACCAAATTTACATTCGTGTTTTCCTTAAAAATCACCTATCAGCACATGCAACCACCGTGTCAGAAAATACTTATTTTTCATGGAAAACCTTTCATAAACACATTATGTTAATTATAGGTTAAACCTCTTCAGGTTTCTTAATTACCCATTTAATCACTTCACTTTACCATTCCTTGTATTTAATGGACATTAACCAATTTCTCACATTATTTATCCACATTATCTTTCAACTGGAACACGTATTAATTTCATTCAAGTTAGGTTATCTTTTATTATATCCACCACACAAATCGTTTCTTGACATGTCGTGCTTTTAATTATCTTTTCTCAGAATCTTCCAAATAATCGCATACTTTAACGGGATCCACATAACCGGCTACAGTAACAAATGCTCTAGCTAATGTCTTTGCATCTTTGACCTAAGGGCTCCAGGCCCTTCTTAATTATCTTTGGGTCTCATTTGATTCAATATTAACGTGTTTTAATATTTCTCAAATGTCCACATTATTTCATCTTTATCGGCCAAAGCCAAAACTCTGGGATCTCACCGCACCTTGTCTTACACTTTAAAAATCACCATTTTTTGTCCTTTATAAACTTGCATTAATTTTATCCCAAAAATCACATTCATTTAGGACCATATGTCGAAAACCTTTTCCCAACTTTTTTATTTCATAAAAATTTTGCACTTTACATAAAATTACTATTTTACCTATTTATTTGCAAATTTGTATATTCCTCCATTTTCACATATGTTAATTTCTCAAAAATATTACGAAGTTATACACGCCAATGATATTTTCATTAATTAACACTCATTTCTCACTTTGGAGCTAACACCTTTTTCAAGTTGAAAATCTTTTTATGTCATTACTTTCTTTAGTAAGAAAATCCTTGGGTATTTTTTTGACTACTTTACAAGAAATGCTATTTTTTCTTTATCTTCACATGTAGTCTTAAAATACCCACTTACCACATTTTTTACACTTATTAACACACCTTAAGGGATGAAATTTGTATTTTATTTTTTTTCATGTTAAAACCAAATAAAACATTCATTAAACTTGTCGATATGCTCAGTGCCACGTGACTATAAGTTCATATACATAGGAAGAGGGATTTTAAGTCCTAAAATCCCATTAAATGGGCTTAATACATGGTTCATTCCAGAAATTTAATAATATTTGCATAAACAAACTTTTCAAGACCAAAGATATTTTTATATCTCCAAAACTAAAATAAATGTCTAGTTTTACAAAAATAACAATTTTTATCAGAAAACCTTTAGACATCAGTTCATAAAATATTTTTAACAAGATAAATATTATTTCAACATTTAATTCGATAAAATGTTTAAATACTAGGATTTTTTAAAATATGTCATTTTTTTTCAAAACTCTTGGAATCATTTACGAACCATTTTACACAAATATTAAGTTATGACTTTCTTATATCATATATACATTCGACTCTTACAAACTCTAACTACAAGATCAATATTATGGAAAATAGAGTTCTTAAACTTAAAGGGTAGAGTTTTCCACTTCAAAGAAGCTCCCAAAATTATTGGATAAATGTAAAAGAAGATGGAAACCTCCTACTTCCTAAGGTGGCCTTAAAGAGGTTGCCTAGATCCACTAATCTTGATCCTCGAAATCTCAATATAACCCCCTTAAAACTCCATAATGTTGTGACACCCCGCCTAATTTAAACATCGGGTGATCAGGCCTTTATTAAATTAAAACAAGTTTCTCAAATGGTTCATTCTTAGCATCACTGTCGAAAACTTTTTAATTACTAATACCCTAAGTAAAATTAGACCGGTGCCAAATTTTATCTTTCTTAAAACAGAAAAATCAACCATGCGGAACAAAGTACAAATAATCATGTGCTATAGATCAAACAACAAGTAAAAGTACAACAGAATAAAAGTATTACCGAATAAACCATCGGCTAAAGAAAACCCAAACAACAAAAGAGTAACCACCAGTCTGAAACCAAAAACTGAGACTAAAACCGGACAACAAGTCCTTACATAGAATAGTGTGAGATCCTATACTAGATCTGAATGAGAGATATCGCCTAGTCAAAATCCTGTAAGCATCCACTGTGCTACAGCTCCGAGTCTCTGGAATGGAATCATCATACATGGCATCCCTGTGGCTGGACACCTAAAAGGTTTTGAAAATATTTTATAGCAAGAGTTAGTACTCAAAACATTTTGAAAATATTTTGCAAGCGTTTATCACAATATAAAATGCGGTTATTGATTACACATGTTAGGTTCTCGTACACTCTCTTGAGTTAACTCACCCCTCATCTTTTGTGCACACCTAACGTTCTACACTTAGTTTATCTAGCCGTACTTCTCTAGCTAACTAAACCAAAGTAGTAAACTGAGCTTATATGTACCCAAGTTCCAGTACCGCCCATACAGTACAACCGTTTTTCTAACATCACGCGTATGTTAATTAATTCCCAAGTAACATATAATCTATGTTATCTTTCCAAGACTTCTCATTTAGTTTCACTTACTAAAATTACTACAATTCTCACAATTGTTAACTTTCCCTCTTATGTAATTAAGTTTCGCTACTTGAATTACTAAATAGATTTTCTCTATCTAAAGGTTCATTTCGTAATTAAGTTTCACTACTTAACTTACCAATTCAGTATGTATCTTTAAATACATAATATATCAATCTACTAATACACGGAAGTAGAATATCATCAGGTATATATATTTCACACACAATATATACTAAATATTAGTCATAGCTATTTTGCCCCTTTTATACACATAAAGGTCTCTTGGTTCGGAATGATTCATCGATCCCAAGTAAGAATTGGTTCGGCATGATACATCGACCCCAATTATTTTTAAAAATATATATATACACATATCCTGGTTCAGGACTCTCTCATCGCGACACCAATTCAAAGTTTGGTTCGGTATTTCTCATCGACTCCAAACTTATAATAACTTTATGTTAGTTCGGAATGTCTCATCGACCCTAACATAATTAATTTAGGTATACTCTCTCTACCTAAAAGATCACCTAATTCAGTAGGTACACGCCCGACCTATTAATCATATACGTACGTAATATTTTAATCTCATATATTTACCGTACAATATTCGCTTTACGATTTATCTCATTAATCGTATTTATTTGATTATACACACAACTCTAAGGGTCCTAGTTACCCCTTACATATAATTTCAGTAGTTATTGCTTACCCTACTGGTCTATTACTTAAATTGAATTTACTTCACCCCGTAACTCAATTTCCGAAGTCCCTGATACTCTACTAAATCGAATTATTCTCCTCGGTCCATAATCCAAGCCCTACACTCAATGGCCTTATTGGACCTCAACATATACCTACTGGTCTTATTCTTACTCCCATATAAGTATAATGTAAATCCTAGGATACTCATTCATTCCCGAACTCCACGAAGAATTAACCACAAAATTTTTGGGAAACAGCTTGCATCGATCGATCGACGGCGGGGTTCGATCGATCGACTTAGTCAATCGATCGATAGTTCTAGATCGATCGATCGATCGAACAGGGACAGACGCAGTCTGTCTTCTTCGTTGATCCGTCCCTCCATTGACAAATTCCCAAACTCCATTATTGTCCACCAAACTTCGACCCAATGATCCTAACATATTTCCACATATACTAGGACAGTTTCTAACGTAACAAATACATCAAAACTCCAATTCCTTTAAAGAAATAATGAATTAAACCCCAAAATTTCTTGAAACCCTAGTTATGGTGTTCTTCCCATATATGTATTCAAAATCCAGATTTTTACTCCGAAAATCATCAAGTCTAATCTGAATATTAATCCTCTACATAGTTTAAATCATTCTACATGCGATTCCTATCCCAACATGCATAAATATCATCTTCTCCAATCAAAATAATGATTTAATCAAAACTATTCAAAAACCCTACACATGGGTATTATAACTTTAAGATTTTTGCAATAAACAACTTGCCTTATGATCAGTAGGGTTTGATTTCGTGGTTCTTGTGGATGATTGATGATCTTCATCCTTCAATCCTTCTTCCCCAACAAGTATGATGGTAGAAATCCTTTTGAATCCTTCCCAAATCTTCCTTTTGCTTTAGAAAGTTGTGCCTCTCCTCTCTCTAATGGTATTGGTGTTGTCATGGGTGTTCTAACCCTAATTCCTCTATCATATGGCTGATATAAAACTCTCAATTTCGTAGGTCATCATACCCTCATATGTTAAAAGACCAAAACGCCCCCGAACGGTCTCGGTTTAGCCCAAAATTACCTCGGGACTCAACGAGTACCCCCGGGTATACTATTTTGACTAATTTGACCCTTTCGGACTCATTGGTGACCTCTAAATTATCATTTGAGTCACTTAAAAAATATTACTCGTTCTCACCCCAACACAGTCTACACGCGTTAAGTAACTATTTACCACTCGAACTAAGTAAATAAAAATGATGCAATATACACCGGTATCTATCTTTCGAATAATATACCAAAATTAAAATTTTAAATAAAACTCTTTAAATTACTACTCTTACGTAATTTAAATTAAGCCGGCATTTTCTCATTTAATTATCCAATCTAATTAAATGGAATATTCAAAAATACGGGGTGTTACATACTTCCCCCCTTGCAAAGGAATTTCGTCCTCGAAATTAGGATAAGGCTGGTATTAAGGCTAAGGACCCTAGACATAATTGCATCCTCTAATACCCAATGTCAAATCATCACATTCTAACGGTCGCCCCAAGTACATACCTTGCTTCATAATAACTTCTTATCGCACGTTACCCATGCCGCATATATCATAATTAAGTCTCACTACTTAATTTCTCAAAGATTTCCCAATTTAACGTTAATTCTTGGAATTAAGTTTCTCCCTACTTAATTTACCCATTCGATGTATATCTCTATATAACATCTAAGTGCCTACTATCACTCATAAGTAGAATATTATAAGGTATATATTTCACACACGATATATACTTTAAGGAAAATTGGTCCGGCAAAAATCATCGGCCCCAATAATCTTATCATTTACATTGGTCCGGAAATTCCTCGACCCCAAGGTAAATGTAATGCACATGTCGGTTCAGACCTTCCGTCGATCTCAATATTTATCATTGATTTGGTTCGAAAAATATCGGCCCCAAATCGATCCCCCCATGTATTGGTCCGGAATATCATCGACCCCAATACAGAGATTAAGCACACTTACTATCGCACATAAGTAGTAAAAAATCAATAGGTATATATATCTTACACATAACATATACTACCAACACTTATTTTATAATCACCCCCCCTTCTATAACACTTTTGGGGTTATTGGCTGGGAATTTCACTTCGATCACCAATAGTTATAAATCACTTGTCTCGGAATCACATTTCGAGTACCAATATATGTACATATATCTCATCGCACATGAGTAGACAATTTGTGAGCTATATTTTACACAGTTCATATACCCTAAATGTCATACTCCAATAGAATGTCCTCATATCACGCGTTAAGGACTTAAAAGTTCGAAATGTCTACTCGAACCACACCCAAAGTACATGTATTGTTCGTAATCGGTACCCACGAACCTAATTCTCATGTACAGTCCATATAGGCACTCACTCTACCTATAAATATGCTCATATAGGTATACATTCAACTTATGGATTGATCAGTGGGCTTCTCCAAAATTCCACTTATCGTAAGGGCGTATCATTATTCTTTCTCACTAACATTGAGTCGTAGGTAGCACAACGTACTCAAAATAAAACTGTATCTCTATTCCTTCCTGACCTTCTCTCACAGGGTGGAATTTTAGGATTTCATCCTGATTCACAATCATGTAGAGCGGCATCGTGCACTTGTGCACTCTCCCTTTTCAACTATACACTAATCCATCCTGGTCACCCCATTTCGCTAACCCCAACGGAATGTTGGCTAAACTATGATGTTCACAACCCATCAATAATTTATAAGTCTGTCTCCTCATTCCATCATTGGAAATGTAGGTTCACTACTACATTCCGGTTGCTCATTTCGAGTCTAACTCGCTCTATAACTAGAGTTGTATCTGGAGACAATCTCACTATGTCTCCTCTCAACATCGCTTCCCACTTACGTCATCTTTCCTCAAGTGGTACTCTATTCCCCTCTCTCTCCGGGTTTATTATACTTTACAATCTGTGCACTCTTTGCAATTGGCGCACCTTGAGGTTGGTTACTTTATAAGAATCAACAGTTTAGTAACATGTAGGTCACCCTCAACACTCAGTCAAGAGATAACCGTGCGCTACTTCTTCACCACAGTTAGGTCTCCCATATCAAGAGATAACCTTTGAACGGTTTCCCACCGACTTTCATCCCATAGGGTGTGCTGGATCTCTCAGTACATATAATCTTGGATCATCGTCTAGCTCTCATGACGTTCAACCCATTTCATCGATACGACTTGTTTCCTAATTTCCCCACCGTCGTACCAAAAATATTCCGCATCCCTCTATTTCGGATGTCTAAGGAATTCAATTGACTAGGGTGCCCATACACCCTTTTCTCCGGGTACATTTGCAAAAACATTGCAAATGTCGCACCCGTAACATGCTTTTCTTCAACTCTAGCCTAGTCTACACGACGTGACTACTTGTGGGTATTCTCAATACCCTAGAGACAAAAATATCAAATCTTTGCCCACAAAGTCCCACTTATCCCTTCGTGGTGAGGTAAGCCTTTCAGTGTTTCTCCACAACACTACCGTCTCCACTGATGTCCTAGCATCTAGCAATGTCTCATCTCCTGACGTGCATAAAAATTCAGTCGTATACCCTTTCGCAACCGAACTTAAACAAGGGACTTATCCCCATGTATTCTTACTGAGCATTATCGGAACAACACATAATCGATATGCTCAAATTCGATTTCTCGACAATATGTGCAACCATACTCCAATATTGCTAAAGGAGTCAGTTACACCGCGCTTATACTATCACTAAGTCTTTAGCACTAACTACAACAGCGAGCTTGATCTCTCCGCTCAGAAGTCATACCACAAACATTGACTCACATCATTTAGGTTCCCACACACCGAAATCAATTACTAAGAGATGTTCATAATCTCCGAAGTTTCTCACATTTTGATGAATAATGACAACTCGACCCTTTTCAGGTGAGGAGTCGTCATGTACCCCATTCACTCGAGGCTAAAACTCATATACTTCCTTATCCATCGCTCGGGTGATTTAGATGGTTCCCGAACATAACACGCTTGTCCTCTCCGGAATGCAAAACTTATTGGAGTTATTATTTCTTCAAATAAGTTCCAGAAAAAATAAAACGTGTGGCCCTAGAATCCACACTAGACATCTTTTCAAAAAGATTCCTGGCTCCACTCCATGCTGACCGGTTTGGGTACCCCTCCTCTCGGACTGGGTAGTCTCGATCCTGAACACTATCATCTTGGTTCCCTTAGTTCTGTTGACCAAGAGGAACGCACTATGGGACTTAACAGTCCCGACCTAGGATCTAATCATTAAATCCTCTAGTGGGTTTCCACTTATGGCTTGCACCAGCCCCATTACATTCAGTCTTACTCTTTGACTAAATCTCTACACTCCCTTAGCTCCGCCCACCCAGGAGCATTAACCTCAACCTTGTAGGGAGTACCATATTGTCTTCATATACATAAGTCGTTCAAGAAGAGTTTTACCAAAAATTGCGAGCTATAACTCGAGAGTCCATTTTCTCAAGGTCTCTTTTCCCTTATACCTATCTCATCGGTACAAGTTCACTTCACAGGATAAATTTCTCTCTTACGATTGGCCTCAACCAGGCTTTCATGTGAGGGGTTCATATATTCCCATTCACTGCGCTTCTGAATCATCATTGGAGAATTTTGCGGTTAAACTATACGTAAAGTTGTTCTATTTATATTTACGAACCCTCGGTCCGAACGTAGTGACTGGTATCCCCGCCACGTTACCTGAAAATTTACTCAAATTATTCACTTCTGAGTATTTCTATTTCGTCCTTATTGCCAAAACCTCTGGACATACTACTTCCATTGGTTAACATGCACAGTCGCCGTTTTATCACATTTACGGCTCGTTCTCATCAAATTTTCTTCAGACCTACTCCAAATATCACTGCATTGGGCGGTCTAGACTAGCATCCCTCTTGCCGTCGCGACACTTGGAAAATGCCTGCTATGCCTCAACAACCCTTGCAGCATTTACTTCCATTACACGCTAGGAGTGACCTCGACCACGGTCATCTCTCCTACGATTGCCATCCTCGAACACCCCATGCTTTATGCCGAGCTCCTCCCTCCTGTAGTTCTGCTAACGTCAATGCTGGACCTACCACCATATTCGACGTACCATGCCCAATCGGACTCATATATATATAACACTACGTCTATTAAATAGCAGGAGAACGTAAACTACGTACGTAGAGGAGTACAATCATCCAAAGATAGGGCTCTATATCAATCAAACGATACGCTGAAAACGTAGTAAATCGTACAGATCCTATGGACACTAGAACCTGATGCTCTGATACCATCTGTGACACCCCGCCTAATTTAAACATCGGGTGATCAGGCCTTTATTAAATTAAAAGAAGTTACTCAAATGGTTCATTCTTAGCATCACTGTCGAAAACTTTTTAATTACTAATACCCTAAGTAAAATTAGACCGGTGCCAAATTATATCTTTCTTAAAACAGAAAAATCAACCATGCAGAACAAAGTACAAATAATCATGTGCTATAGATCAAACAACAAGTAAAAGTACAACAGAATAAAAGTATTACCGAATAAACCATCGGCTAAAGAAAACCCAAACAACAAAAGAGTAACCACCAGTCTGAAACCAAAAACTGAGACTAACACCGGACAACAAGTCCTTACATAGAATAGTGTGAGATCATATACTATATCTGAATGAGAGATATCGCCTAGTCAAAATCCTGTAAGCATCCACTGTGCTACAGCTCCGAGTCTCTGGAATGGAATCATCATACATGGCATCCCTGTGGCTGGACACCTAAAAGGTTTTGAAAATATTTTATAGCAAGAGTTAGTACTCAAAACATTTTGAAAATATTTTGCAAGCGTTTATCACAATATAAAATGCGGTTATTGATTACACATGTTAGGTTCTCGTACACTCTCTTGAGTTAACTCACCCCTCATCTTTTGTGCACACCTAACGTTCTACACTTAGTTTATCTAGCCGTACTTCTCTAGCTAACTAAACCAAAGTAGTAAACTGAGCTTATCTGTACCCAAGTTCCAGTACCGCCCATACAGTACAACCGTTTTTCTAACATCACGCGTATGTTAATTAATTCCCAAGTAACATATAATCTATGTTATCTTTCCAAGACTTCTCATTTAGTTTCACTTACTAAAATTACTACAATTCTCACAATTGTTAACTTTCCCTCTTATGTAATTAAGTTTCGCTACTTGAATTACTAAATAGATTTTCTCTATCTAAAGGTTAATTTCGTAATTAAGTTTCACTACTTAACTTACCAATTCAGTATGTATCTTTAAATACATAATATATCAATCTACTAATACACGGAAGTAGAATATCATCAGGTATATATATTTCACACACAATATATACTAAATATTAGTCACAGCTATTTTGCCCCTTTTATACACATAAAGGTCTCTTGGTTCGGAATGATTCATCGATCCCAAGTAAGAATTGGTTCGGCATGATACATCGGCCCCAATTATTTTTAAAAATATATATATACACATATCCTGGTTTAGGACTCTCTCATCGCGACACCAATTCAAAGTTTGGTTCGGTATTTCTCATCGACCCCAAACTTATAATAACTTTATGTTAGTTCGGAATGTCTCATCGACCCTAACATAATTAATTTAGGTATACTCTCTCTACCTAAAAGATCACCTAATTCAGTAGGTACACGCCCGACCTATTAATCATATGCGTACGTAATATTTTAATCTCATATATTTACCGTACAATATTCGCTTTACGATTTATCTCATTAATCGTATTTATTTGATTATACACACAACTCTAAGGGTCCTAGTTACCCCTTACATATAATTTCAGTAGTTATTGCTTACCCTACTGGTCTATTACTTAAATTGAATTTACTTCGCCCCGTAACTCAATTTCCGAAGTCCCCGATACTCTACTAAATCGGATTATTCTCCTCGGTCCATAATCCAAGCCCTACACTCAATGGCCTTATTGGACCTCAACATATACCTACTGGTCTTATTCTTACTCCCATATAAGTATAATGTAAATCCTAGGATACTCATTCATTCCCGAACTCCACGAAGAATTAACCACAAAATTTTCGAGAAACAGCTTGCGTCGATCGATCGACGGCTGGGTTCGATCAATCGACTTAGTCGATCGATCGATAGTTCTAGATCGATCGATCGATCGAACAGGGACAGACGCAGTCTGTCTTCTTCGTTGATTCGTCCCTCCATTGACAAATTCCCAAACTCCATTATTGTCCACCAAACTTCGACCCAATGATCCTAACATATTTCCACATATACTAGGACAGTTTCTAACGTAACAAATACATCAAAACTCCAATTCCTTTAAAGAAATAATGAATTAAACCCCAAAATTTCTTGAAACCCTAGTTATGGTGTTCTTCCTATATATATATTCAAAATCCAGATTTTTACTCCGAAAATCATCAAGTCTAATCTGAATATTAATCCTCTACATAGTTTAAATCATTCTACATGCGATTCCTATCCCAACATGCATAAATATCATCTTCTCCAATCAAAATAATGATTTAATCAAAACTATTCAAAAACCCTACACATGGGTATTATAACTTTAAGATTTTTGCAATAAACAACTTGCCTTATGATCAGTAGGGTCTGATTTCGTGGTTCTTGTTGATGATTGATGATCTTCATCCTTCAATCCTTCTTCCCCAACAAGTATGATGGTAGAAATCCTTTTGAATCCTTCCCAAATCTTCTTTTTGCTTTAGAAAGTTGTGCCTCTCCTCTCTCTAATGGTATTGGTGTTGTCATGGGTGTTCTAACCCTAATTCCTCTATCATATGGCTGATATAAAACTCTCAATTTCGTAGGTCATCATACCCTCATATGTTAAAAGACCAAAACGCCCCCGAACGGTCTCGGTTTAGCCCAAAATTACCCCGGGACTCAACGAGTACCCCCGGGTATACTATTTTGACTAATTTGACCCTTTCGAACTCATTGGTGACCTCTAAATTATCATTTGAGTCACTTAAAAAATATTACTCGTTCTCACCCCAACACAGTCTACACGCGTTAAGTAACTATTTACCACTCGCACTAAGTAAATAAAAATGATGCAATATACACCGGTATCTATCTTTCGAATAATATACCAAAATTACAATTTTAAATAAAACTCTTTAAATTACTACTCTTACGTAATTTAAATTAAGCCGACATTTTCTCATTTAATTATCCAATCTAATTAAATGGAATATTCAGAAATACGGGGTGTTACAAAGGTCTTATTCATCTTTATTCCCAAATCCCCCAATATAATCTCCAAAATTCGTAACTTTGTCAAACAGTGGTGTAAATGGGTTTTATAAGCTTAAATATGGTGAAAAATGGCTAAACTATGGCGGTTTTGGATAGAGGGGTGGTGATGCTAGGGTGGTGGAGGGTGGAGGAACTCCAAGATCTAGAGAGAGAGAGAGAGAGAGACCAAATATGATTAAAATTCCCAAATAGGCTAAAACTAACTTTAAATACTCCCAAACTCCTAAGGGTTAAATCCCAAAAAAGTCCCAAATGCAATCCCTTTAGCCTTTGGTCTATCAAGCCTTTATCACACGTCTTGATCTCAACCTATGAGATCTCAACACGACATCCAATCTGATGATCCATGTCGTGATAGAACATAAAAATGTGCAGATGTTTCTGAATTTTTCTCGATCGTTCGAACGATTTTTGATCTCGTTCGAACGAGATACCCCCTCGTTCGAATAAGAGTTCTAAACAGATACTAACAAGGAAAAATCACAGGGTTTAAAGCGGTGAGAGTTTTACCTTGTTCAAACGAGAAAGTACCCCTTGTTTGAATGAAAGCGCACCTTATTCGAACGTCAGTTTTCCAACGAGATTCCATAGAGTAGGGTAAATCGAGCATTTTTTCGAACGAGTCGTTCAAACGACACTGGCCTTCGTTTAAATGATAGCCAAAAATCTTTACATAAACTTTAGGTCGTAAAAAGTCTAATTAAGTTGCACAAAATTCGCAAGGATAGCTTAAACTTAACATCCATTAGTAATATATTGTTCATGGCCCAAGGGCATAGGAATTACAAGGTCCGAAGTACAAATCTTTGGAACAGGTGTTACATTCTTCCCTCCTTAGGGAATTTTGTCCTCAAAATTCTTAATCCATCAATTCCCCATGTTCCTGGAGGTTCTCAATTCTTATTCTAATTCATAGGGATCCTTCAAGGACATTCCGTCAAAATCCTAAATTACTTATAAGTCATCATGCCTGCCTTCATAAGGGATCATCACATAAGAGCTCGATATGAAACACATCCCAACGCTTGCCACCAGGCTAGTCACCAAGGTCCTATAACACTCCTT
The DNA here is from genome assembly GCA_949130495.1 of Sambucus nigra. Lineage (NCBI taxonomy): Eukaryota > Viridiplantae > Streptophyta > Magnoliopsida > Dipsacales > Adoxaceae > Sambucus > Sambucus nigra. Next base: position 298,736,273 of record OX422217.1, on the reverse strand, counting down.
GAGTCTCCACTTACTCGGTGATCAAACTCAATCAAATCGTAAGGTTATTTTACTCATCCCCAAGGCATACCAACACATCCATCGGAGCAAATTACTAAGTGAACGACACTCGCCCAAGTGCAATCTATCACATAACTAACATTACTTTTATTATCGTAAAGTATTTCAATTTTGAAACTACACACCCCGAGTCTCCTCGAATTCTTCGATCATCTTGACAACACGAATTCACTTAAACTTTATACTACCTCGCATCACTAGTCACTCACTTCGAAGGATGACGTACGAACTAAGTCACAAATCATGTGTCCGACTAATATGTCATGTCGGATCCTTCTATGAACCTAGGATCACTCTAGGCAATCCACTAGGGAACACTCATCTAGGTATTACACCAATCCACTTACCGTGGAAAAATAACACTATGTGCTATGTTTCCTCATGTTCTATCACTATATAATGTCCTCAAATCATAATCTTACTATTTACAACTAAAGCCGTTAATTTCCATGTTGGCTAATCCACAAGGTCACTAATCTTAAGGAGAATTGATATCGCGAGCAAGCCGTGCAACCGAACGCGTAGACACAAGTACACGGAACTTTGTTCAATTTGAAAGAACACTTTAAACAAGGGCACACCCAATTATCGAGATGCATTAACCATGATAGGTCCAACCGCACTCTACTGTGCCAAACCGCTCCGTAACAACAACACGATATAATCCCCGACCACTGCCACTGAAGAAACATAATCCTCAACTGACAGAATAAAAGGAACACAGTCCTCGACTACCAGACTGAAAGAACACAATGAATCAAAATGGATGAACAACCTTTCAGAGAGAAACTCAGGTTCACGCAATGGACTATAGTTCACGAAAGTTGAACCTACACCATATGCTTAAAGTCTACGACTCCTCTTAGATGTCCTCATCGGATCCTAGCCTAGCCATACACCCTAGCTTGAGTCACCAATCGTGACAAATCGGATCATGAACTATTCATTCCATGAGGTCGTAAGTAATATACGAACCTTTTATCCCTTGATAAGTCAACTCTTGGCTTCCTTCCTTAGTATTATCACATCCTTATTTTAGTCGATAAATTCAACACCGACCAATACAAACCCCATTATCAACACCGACTTGTTCATCTCTCTAGTCAATAAGGCATAATGACCAACCTAACACCCCCATGTTATTATCTAATTCATCCCACCAACCTTTCTCTAGGCACTGCCCAATTTTACGAAACTCTCACCTTATTATGACCACCAATAACAAAAGGTCGTCGATGCACCTATCTCCAGATTCTACCTAAACTGAGTATATAACCTTAGATCACCACATGACCTTTAATACCGCTACCACTGGGACATATGCACTCCATAATACTAAACTTAACTGGTACCTAAGGTCACCGAGCATACCCACACGTAATTATCACCAAGTACCTGAGAAGATTTCATCACCCATGATTTTCTCGTAGCAGGTACGCTCTACTAATTTTTCAATATCTATCCTGCGGCTATTATATATTTCTAAAGACAGTAGCCTACAAGTCTCCATACATAGAAAACTGTAATCATTTAGACACCTCCAAGAGTCACAGAAGTCGATTTCTTTGCCCAAGGATGCCACCCGCAATAAGTCCCAATGATACTCTAAGGACTTCCTTTCAAACCACTAACGCCACATACCACGTATTAAATTGCAAGCTGACACTACTAAGGATTCAGACAGGATTTAGGTCGATGTGTAGAACCTATAAGCCTTAATGTCCTTACTACCAACGTCTTAAGGGATCCTATTCCTCTAATGTTTCATAATATTCTCTAAAATGACATCATATAAGACTAACTACGATTCATTCCTATGCACTTTAACTCCTTATTGTTACACATATAACAATTTCACCACCAATGGACTGTAACTCTCATCATCGCTCACAAGATACATATTTCACTCGAAAATCACCAAGGCACTCACCTATAATGATAGTATCCTATTAACTAAGGACCAAGTACACACTCTCAACTAATGACTAACACGGGTCCACAAGCCTACTGATTTGTCATATAGTTATGACGTGACACTACTCCAAGGATTATGTTCGACTAGTCACATAATCAATATTAAGTCCCGTGAGTATCTAACCAAGGAACTTGTAAGGACACAAGTCTCCGATTGAGTCTTAATGTAGTGTTGGCTCAATTCCGGATAAAAACATTTGAGTCATAGGATAGTGTTCAAGTATATCCATCCAAGCCTCTGACGTGTTGGTTAAAGACGTAGCGGCCAAGATTATAAAGCTTTATCATATGCCGGCTTTAGTGTGCCTCATTTCTACGTCAACAACATTGGTTCCAATGCTCCTAAGGTATGAAAGAATTATATATATATATATATATAGGAGCTTGGAAATTTATTGGGTGTATTTTATAAATTTTTTTAATAAAATAATTTTAACGACTTTGTTTTTCTTAGAAAATATTTTTTAGAACTTTTCACAAAAACTTTTGGGCTTACAAAGAATATTCTATTTTTTGACACGTCGTTCGAACGAACTGGAATCTCGTTCGAACGAGATTCCCAGGTTGTTCGAACGATACTTGTAATGAAATTTCCTTTTTCCCGTAGGAACATCGTTAGTAAAGTCGTTCGAACAAAAAAGTCATTCGAACGAGTTTGTCGGGAACAGTTTTTTAGTTGTTTTCTCCATGTTCCCACTACTTTTTCCCCACTAAATTTTTGACAGATTTAACTAGTGCGGGAACAACATTTTTGGGAAGACTTTTTCACACATATAAGATAGTTTTTTAGAGAAAATTCTTCCAAGAAAAAGTCCCCTTGATTTTTGTTACAATGTTTTAATCCTTAGAACAAAATCAAGGTTTATACACCCATAGTTTGTTTATTCCAAGTTTCTTCATATATATATATATATATATATATATATATATATATATATATATATATATATCTTTGCTTGGAGTGTTTGGCACCGAGTTTTACTCTAACGTTTGAAGAGTTGTTTGGGTTTACTTCTATATCCCCCAACGAAGAAGACTTACTTGTTGCTGCGGCATTCCCAATCTTAGGAAGGCTTCGGGTACGGGTTGACGGTTGTTCCGAAGGCCTCATTGGTGGTTTCCATGGTTCCGGTGGATTCTGGGATTGTCAACTAGGCAGAAGTAGTTGCAAGAAGACGCATCAGGGGCTTGGATGGAGTCAAGTCGAGTTGTGTAAGTCATTTGTCTTGTAATCATAAAACCATACTTAGTGGACTTAAGGCTAGGGTCGTCCGAGGTTTTTTCCCGTTGTGGGTTTTTCCTCGTACATCGCGGCGTAGTGGTTGTTTACTTATTTTATCTTTTGCAATATCACATTAGATGCATGCTTAGGTAAAAAGATAAAATTGGTATATTTAATTTCGTGCTAATTTAATTTGGGTATATATATTAATTTAATTCAAGTCATTAATTTTATTGGATAAAATTTTGTTTGGCCTAAATTGCAAAATGAATATTTATTATTAGGAAAATTTCTAGGATTTGTATTAAACTGATTTTTAGGCTTAAAGTTAAATATTCCCAAATTTGATTTTTAGTTTAATTATAATTTTGAGAAAAATAAAATTTGGTTTACTTTTGTTTTAATTTGTGAAGAAGTTGAACCATCTTTGTTCCACATTACAGGAAATTATATTTTTAAAGTGATAGATTTGAAAATTTGGGGGTCATCATTTTCATCAAGTGGTATCAGAGCTGGAGCGCTAATTTATCGCGTCAAAGATCCGTTTTTTTTCGGCTTCTATAATTTTTGTGCCCCTTGTATTTTTAAGTGGTTCATTTTTTTACTCACTCTCAATTATTGTTTTGTATCTCTTGATGGGATGTCTTAATGATAATTTGTCCATTTCTAATGATAATGAAGTTTTTGATATTCGAGAGGAGTTTAATGGGCTTAATAAGTGTAATGAAAATTTAAGAGAATTAAATGTGAGATTTGCAAAAAGAATTAAGTTTCTTGAAAATGAAAATTTATGTTTTAAATCTAGAATTGAACTTTTGCAAACCTCACTATCTCAAAAAAATATTTTTCGTGAAAAGCTCATGGACATAAATCACAATTTTAATATTTTAAATATGTCCAAGAAAGAGAGTGATTGTCGAGAAAAGACTCTTAGGGACAAGTTTGCTGACATTGAGGGGGAGCGTGATAACCTTCTAGGAGTTATAGAAAATTTAAAGAAGGAGTTCCGTAAAATTGAGGAGCCTAATTTATTACTTGATTCCAAAATTTTAAAAATGAAAAATGATTTACAAGACTCGAGTAGTAGTTGTAATGGTTCTAGCTCATCTTGTTCAAATATTTTTGTTGCTAAAGCTAAGACCATTGTTTGTTTTAGAGGGTCAACTTTATCCAAAGACTTTGGAAAAGGTCACACCTTAGGTATCATTCCTCGTGTTTTCACATGGTTGAATTTTGGTAGGAAAGGACACCTTAGGTCATTTTGTTTTTATCGTAAAAGAAGTTCTAGGAAGTCTATTTCTAGCATTTCATTAGTTCACAAATCCCATCATTTTAAATATACATCTATATGGGTTAGGAAATCATTTTTAGATGCACTAGATATTAGATTTGTTGATTCTCATTTGCTTTCCCATGAAACCTCCCTTGCTAAATTTAAATTGTTGAATGTGTTAGTTTTGTTTGCATACTCTAGATTTTGTGCCTCATATTATATATCATTGCTAGGTGTATGCATGTTTAGTCATTTTCTAGTCATTTCTTCATCACATATCCCATGCTATAATTGTGATGTTTGTTTATCTTTTGTATTATAATTCTTTCATTTTAGTTTGCATTAAATGAAAAATACAAAAGATTTTTGTTTATCATTTGTGTTTTACCTATTTAGTAATTTAGGCCTAATGAAAAATACAAATGATTTTTTTTGTCCTTTGAGTAAATACTTTTGTTTGTTTGGTTAAAAACTTTCAAAAAAACTCAAAAAGATTTTTTTTGTGTGTATTTTAGTTTGACACACTCTATGTGGCATATACTTGTATTTTAATCCCTTCTTTTTTTCTCCCATGTGGCTAGAACTTTTGGTTTAGATTGTCAATCCTTAAAATGTTCTTTACCATGCTTACATGGAGTAGTTGGATTTTGTGTTGCTTTAATGGATTCTATTTTTATATGCCTCAATTCACACATGCACGAGCTCACTTCAAATTATAGTGTCACATGTATATTTGAGCTTTGTAAGGTGTTCTCCTACCAATCTAGCCATATACATGTTATGAAACCTAGGAGGATTAGTGCATGTTAAAATTCGTTGCATGCGAGAAATGAGCGATAAAAGATTATATATATATATATATATATATATATATATATATATATATATATATATATATATATGTGTGTGTGTGTGTGTGTGTGTGTGTGTGTGTGTGTGTGTGTGTGTGTGTGTGTGTGTGCACGGGGAAGGGCTCCGAAAGAAAATATCATCCTTTGCGAGTAAGCCACCGTTTGCTTGGACCTAAAAGAAATACGTGGTCCAAAGGCCTAAAAGAATAATGGCATTAAAAGAAAATATTTTTCAAGGCCTATTTTGTTTAGTTGATTTATTCATTCAAAGATTAAAATAATATGCTTAAATTGAGGGAGTTTCGATGGTATATCAACGGTTTGCACAATGTTCGTTTATCCTAGTTGTACTTTCAATGTCATGACTCTATTGGTTTGTAGAATCATCAAAATTCTAGGCTTGTATGCATTGTGTATGTTTGTTCTTTGAGTTCAATCTATATTGTCACATGAGGTTATATTCAAATGTGATAAAGTTTGCAATCAAATGAGAACTCCGTGAACATATTTTAAGTGATTAGGTCTAAATTTAATTGTTACTAGTTCACACCCCTACACTTTCATTTCCATATGACACATTTTTGCCATACAAGTGTGAAAAGCTTATTGTATTTTGTGTCATGTGTGATGTCTATACTTATATATATGTGAGTATGCATTAGGGATATTCATTATGTCTACATATATATGGTATTTCTTTTTCTTTGTCTCGCTTTCTAGTCCATCTATGCTTCAAATTCATAATTAGTATCTATCTTGTTGCATATTATTGTTGACATCACATGCTTAGTATCTTATGTATCACATTGGTATCATTTTTTTGCATCTTCGTTGATATCCGTTATTATTTCTATGGATTAGTTATGATTTTTTTGCCCATATGCTTTCATGATCTTATCGCTCTAAGCTTCATCGTATTTAAATTAGTTTTATCCTTTGTCTATTCTTGAACAAAAGGGGGGAGAATTATAGGGGGAAATGGTATCTAATCCTATTGTAATCGTATCTTAGTTTGGGAGATTTATCTTAGGGGGAGACTTCTTTCTATGTAGGTCATTTATTTGATAAAGGGGAGAATTAATTTAGGGGGAGTATTTATTTCATATGCATTTAATCGTCTTATTCACTATGTGTTTGATTGTTTGATTTAGTGTGCAGGATTCTTCTAAATGGCAACTTTCACCGGCAAAGATATTGATCCTTGGGTTCTGAGTCAAGCAATGTAATTTTTCATTTTGGGTGGGATATGTTTTTTAAGTCTAGTAGAGCTTGACGACCCTTTAGGATTTTTGTTTGGTTTTTGTCCCGAAATAGCCAAAGGGGGAGAATTGTAAGGACATAAGTCTCTGATTGAGTCTTAATGTAGTGTTGCCTCAATTCAGGACAAAAATATTTGAGTCATAGGATAGTGTTCAAGTATATCCATCCAAGCCTACGACGTGTTAGTTGAAGACGTAGCGGCCAAGATTATAAAGCTTCATCATATGTCAGGTTTAGTGTGCCTCGTTTCTACGTCAACAACGTTGGTTCCAATGCTCCTAAGGTATGAATGCATTTTATATATATATAGGAGCTTGAAAATTTATTGGGTGTATTTTATAAATTTTTAAAAAAAATAATTTTAACGAATTTGTTTTTCTCAGAAAATATTTTTTAGAACTTTTCACAAAAAGTTTTGGGCTTACAAAGAATATTCTATTTTCTGACACGTCGTTCGAACGAACTGGAATCTCGTTCGAATGAGATTCCCAGGTCGTTCGAACGAGACTTCTAACAAAATTTCCTTTTTCGCGTTGGAACATCGTTAGTAAACTCGTTCGAACGAAAAAGTCGTTCGAACGAGTTTGTCGAGAATAGTTTTTTTACAGTTTTCTCCATGTTCCCACTACTTTTTCCCAATAACTTTTTGACCGATTTAACTAGTGCGGGAACAAAATTTTTGGGAAGACTTTTTCACACATCTAAGATAGTTTTTGAGAGAAAATTCTTCCAAGAAAAAGTCCCCTTGATTTTTGTTAAAATGTTTTAATCCTTAACACAAAATCAAGGTTTATACACCCAGAGTTTGTTTATTCCAAGTTTTTTCATATATATCTTTGCTTGGAGTGTTTGGCACCGGGTTTTACTCTAACGTTTGAAGAGTTGTTTGGGTTTACTTCTATATCCCCCAAAGAAGAAGACTTACTTGTTGCTGCGGCATTCCCAATCTTAGGAAGGCTTCGGGTACGGGTTGACGGTTGTTCCGAAGGCCTCATTGGTGGTTTCCATGGTTCCGATGGATTCTGGGATTGTCAACTAGGCGGAAGTAGTTGCAAGAAGACGCATCAAGGCCTTGGATGGAGTCAAGTCGAGTTGTGTAAATCATTTGTCTTGTAATCATAAAACCATACTTAGTGGACTTAAGGCTAGGGTCGTCCGAGTTTTTTCCCGTTGTGGGTTTTTCCTCGTACATCGCGGCGTAGTGGTTGTTTACTTATTTTATCTTTTGCAATATCACATTATATGCATGCTTAGATAAAAAGATAAAATTGGTATATTTAATTTCGTGCTAATTTAATTTGGGTATATATATTAATTTAATTCAAGTCATTAATTTTATTGGATAAAATTTTGTTTGGCCTAAATTGCAAAATGAATATTTATTGTTAGGCAAATTTCTAGGACTTGTATTAAATTGATTTTTGGGATTAAAGTTAACTATTCACAAATTTGATTTTTGGTATAATTTTAATTTTGAGAAAATTAAAATTTGGTTTACTTTTGTTTTAATTTGTGAAGAAGTTGAACCATCTTTATTCCGCATTAAAGGAAATTATATTTTTAAAGTGATAGATTTGAAAATTTAGGGGTCATCATTTCCATCAGAACTTGATGCGTCCTTATTACAGAATCAATACCATTTAGACATGACACTCAAGTCATCTAACCTCCACTACCCTAACTTAATGGACATCATTTACCTTTATTAACATCTTAATAGTACTCTCGTGTCATCAAAGATTGACACAAAGTCACCTCACACTAGAGAACGCCACTAATGGCTCACGCGAACACTTGAAAATTTCTAATACATCTAAGTCAGAAGTGTCGAGAACTATTATTGGCAACAAATTAACTTGGACAGTTGCTACTTGGTAACATATTGCCCGTCGTGCTAATCTCTTTGACTCTATTGTCAAAAACACAAACCGAAATCGTCGCCTGTTTAGCATGATAGGCCTAAAACCAATGTTGACATTGAAAGATCCACTACTGACCTCACCATGTCACTCCTGAAAGGAACCTTGAACCTAGGGCTCTTATTACATTCACTATACCAAATTTGTCAGATTGTCACGGTCATTGACCGTGACAAGACCAACTTGTCAGGGTCAATGACCGTGACAAGTCTGGGGGTGACAACATTTGTTATCATAGTCTCACTTATCAAGGTCAATGGCCGTGACAAGTCTGGGGGTGACAACGTTTGTTGTCACGAATTCGTCACGGTTATTGACCATGATAAATTCATTAGACTTGTCACGATCATGTCACGGTCAATGACCTTGATGAGCTTAGTCACGATTAATAACCATGACAAATCCATGGCATTTAATAAAAAAACTATCACGATCAAGGACGGTGACAAGTCCGTGATAATTATGCTTTGTCACGGACTTGTCACGGTCAATGATCGTGACAATTCTAGGCAGAATTGAAAAAAAAATATGTTGGGCAGTATGGCCACTGCCACTGCCCAACAGTATATTTATACATGTTATAGCAATGTTGTACCTGTTCAAACATTATATATCCAAATAAAATAGAGATAATGCAAATATACATTCAAAATAATATGCATCACGATATAATCCAAATATAATTCAAATGTAACAACTTAAAACAATTCAAATCAAATAATGTCACTACATGTCTGGGTAGGTTTGAGGAGGAGAGTAGGCCACATGATATACGAATTGATACAACCTTGAATATGCATCGTGTCTCATTGTTCGTGCAACCACAATGGGGAGTTCTTCTTCCCGGGTATCACATGCGTGACGAGCACCTTGGCCTTGATGTCTTGAAGCAAACGTCCATGAACTGGCATATCCTGGACGGTATTCGGGTCCCTCAACCCCCTCCCTATCCGCTAGGCATCAAATATGTCATGTATAAACACGCTCGGCCAACCAAGTTTCGACATTGGTCGGTCTAAGGGAGCCAAATAGGGGACTGGATCATTAGAGTCCGCACATGTCGGTGATGAAGCAGTGAGGTCCACATCACATCCTCTTGCACCTCCTCCTCCACCACATTCTCCTTCCCTTTCCCCTTATGGTTTCTGCCCAATGAACGCTTCATGAATGAGAACATATCTTGGACCATTGCCTCCAAATGGGATAGCTTCGCGTCATGTGAGTCCACCGTTCGAGCCAACCCGATGTTGCTCGTCTCTAATCCGATGATCCTAAATTTAGCCACCCGCGAGATCACCCCCCCTTGTCCTCCCCTTGCAATTAGCGCCAATCACTTGGCTGAGTGCGTCTGTGGATAAAGATGCCTTGTCAGCATCAAACTGCGACTCATGCACTTCTTTAAGCTTTGCCCGAAACGATAAAAAGCACATGATTAGTTAAATAAGTAAATAAAAAAATTATAATGTAATTAACAAAAAGTAAACTTTCAAATTACTTACAATCGTGGATGCGACAATCGGGGACACCTCCTTATTCTTACCCTTCTTCGTCCGAATAGCCACATAAGTATCGAGCCTATGTGACATACCCCCAGGGCCACTCCTCGTCCCCTGAAATAAAATAATGCAAAATTAGAATCGATCCCTCAAAGTAAAATAATGCAGAATAACATATTTCTGTAATTATAGAAAAATTAAATCTTACCATCATGCTATGCTCCACCTCGGCTTAAGACGTCCGGTCGGAGTAGTGCACGTTCGTATTTTTTGCCCGATTGGCGAGATGCCAATTGTCGCGCTCCGATCTCATTGTCAATGAACTTTTTCCATTGTGCCAATGAGATCGGCTCCTTCGGCGGGACGGAGTGACGCATTCAGATAACGGAGTCTCAGGTCTTCCCAAAGTACCGGATTCGCATATTTTTCTTCCACGTCTTGTGTTTCTCCCTCAACTACTCTAAGACGAAATCGCGTAGTTTTGGGTCCAGGCTGAATTATTCTTGTCCAACAAATACAATGTTAGTTGCGAATATATATAAATATTAAATGAAATTAAAATTGAAATCAAAATCGAAATTGGAATTGGAATTTAAATTGAAATATTCATATAAATAGAAATAGAAATACATTACCTGTAGTGCCACCCAAATAGCTAACTTGAGCTCATTTGGCACCTCCCTCCAACTAGTGTACCTCGGGTCGATGATAGTCTTTACCATCTCGAGGGATCTCACTAATAGCCTCGTATTGTTCTCGACGGCCATCCCCAATTTTCCTCATTTGGGGAGCCTAGGGGCCGAGGATCCCTCGTCGCCTCCATTACCACCGAGCCCAAACGACATCATCATAATCGGCATCATCATCCTTCACCCAATTTAGAATTCTTGTCACGCTATTTCCAGACAAATCGTACTGCGTCTTCAAACTGTGCAAACCAACCATGGCATGTAAAGTTGTTTGATCTTTCTCACAGCCAGAGTATAACCGTTGGGTCGCCTTAAATTTTAAACTTTGGTAGTCATTGTCAATGTTTATCGTGATATCTTCACGAGCACCTGAGCCTTGTACATCATCAGTAACCTCATTCTCCTCCACTTCATAAACTTTGTACGCATCATCAACAAAATTCTCTAACATATTATGATCTACGTCGTCCCGTTCTACATCTATCCTACTTGTTGAAGGTTATTGTGAAGGTTGTTTGGGGATAAAAGGAACTTTTAATTCACCGTTAAAACTCCAAAATCGAAAAATATCTTGCATACCCCATCTTAACAAATGTAGTTCAACTGTTTTTCGCTCAAACACCTTGCCATTCTTATGCCTACCAAACGAACACGGAAACTCTTCATCATTATGACATCTCTTTGCGTATTTCACAAATTCATTAGCACCTCTGCGAAACACATCCCCCATTCTATTTGTCTCACCCATCCACTCTTTGTATTTAGGATATACCATCACATCTACCACAACTAATCACCTATTAATGGTAAGAAGCGTATATTCATGGATTAGTATAAACAAAAGTTAGATTTATAGTATGTTTTATTTAATTATGTCTTATTTATATTCGATTTTTAAATTCGGCATTAAAGACTGCTAAAGGGTGAGTGGTCCTATCCCATTCAAGACCGCATATTTCTGTAATATACTTAACAGCTCAGGCACATTGTTACGATTTGAGAAAAATTCGGTAGCATATTCCCGTAGTTCTCCAAGTACACGATGTAGATTGGCAAGTGTGAGTGTTATTTCAATTGATCAATTGAAATAACAGTCACACATGTCAATCAATTATGTACCCATAGAACATTAGGATACTACTGCAAAACTTCCTCCAAAAGTAACTACTTTAAGGCAATAAGAATATTATTATACAGGAACTATGCAGTCCCAAACTGTCCAAATGAAACGATTCGAGAGATCTCATTACAGGGGTAATGACTCTCGAACGGGTCTAAGGTCTATTGAATGCGTACGCATAAGAAGTAGAAGGCTAGTATCTATGTGCATTATATGTAATTTCAAGTATGTTTCATTTAATTATCATACTATATATATATTGTTCGTGATACAAAGTAATTTTTAAAAAAAATTGAAAAATCCCACCCCCATATGGGCAATAATCCAGTGGTCATGACATTTCTAAAATGAACCAAGCGAGCATCAATCCACTATAATCCAACTGCAACAGCAACAACAAATGTGTATCCCGTACTCCTTCTAATTAATCTACTCAATTAATTCTTTTCATCAATTAAAGTATAAAATTATTAATTTACTAATTTACAATAAGGGGAAATCCTAGTTGAATATGAATGGGGCACTAATTATTAATTTACTAAAAAAATTAATAACCAATCAATATTTAATCAATCAATTCTTTTACAAGGGACACTACTTGCATATGAGGGGCAATAACTAATAACCCAATAAAAATTTAATTAAAAAAAATTAACACGCCCCACCCCCCGCCCCATTTCTCCCTGCCCCACCCCACTCCCTTCCCCCCACCGCACACACAAGCACATATACACACACAGCCACACACACATGCACATACACACACGTGCACATATACACACACACGCGCGTGCACATATACACCCCCACCCCAACACACACACATATATACACCACACACACACACACGCACATGCACATTTACACACACATATATACACACACGTACATATACACAAATGGAAGAGAAATAGAGAGAGAAAACGTATTAAAATCGTAGAGAGAGAGAGTGCGGTCGCTTATAGAGAGAGAGAGAGAGAGAGAGAGAGAGAGAGAGAGATGGAGGGAATATAAATCGGTGGAAAAAATAAGAGGGGGGGAGGGTTTACTAACAGAACTGTCACGGACATGTCACGATCATTGACTGTGATAAGTTTATAAGATTTGTCAGGGTCACTGGCCGTGACAAGGCTGGCCGGATGTAGGGTGTCAATTTGACCATTTTGGTGTAGTGATTTGTAATGCCCCGGACCAAATTTATAGGTTACTCATGGTCAATCTGATCCAACCCGGACGTTAGGTCTGAAGTACGATGTGACAACCTAAATAATGCTAGTAGTCCAGTTTTATTAAATTTAACATTTCCCTAATTTAGCATACAATTCCAATTTAAATCAAACTACGTGAGGGACCCAGGAATCATCCCCGAAATCCAATCATACAGAGATACTAACGTAAAATAAAAGAGTATATACATGTAAAATGCTCTCAACATACAAAACCTCACATAACTTGCCCTAACAACGAACAAAGAATGAGTCGAATGCTCAATGGGAAAATATAACAATACAATATGGAATCGAACGATAAAAAAGAGACTATAACACTTTATACCTACGTGCACATGCAATTAGTTTGTGTGTGTGTGTGTGTATACACACACATCAATGCATGAAATTGCCTTATTATAAAACTTTACTTGTTCTAATTAATTCACCCAAATCTGATAAAAGAATCCATTTTTACTTGACTTGACATTTACTTCCAATTTTAACACGCCTGGTTAAATGCTTTAAACAAAATACTATTTGTTTAGGGAAAAAGCACTTCTTTCACCAAAATGACCCATTTACCCATACCAAATTTACCTCAGTATTTTTCTTAAAAACAACCTTTCAACACACACACGCTCCGTGTCAGAAAATATTTATTTTTCATTAAAAACCTTTCATAAACACATACTTGTGTTAATTATGGGTTAAACCTCTTTAGGTTGCTTAATTACTCATTTAATCACTTCACTTTACCATTCCTTTTATTTCATGGGCATTAGCCAATTTCTCACATTGCTTGTCCACGTTATCTTTCAACTGGAACTCGGATTAATTTCATTCAAGTTAGGTTGTCTTTTCTTATATTCACCACACAACCTGTTTCTTGACATGTCCCACTTTTCATTATCTTTTGTCGAAATCCTTCAAATAACTGTGTACTTTAGCCGGCTTCACACCGCCGACTACGCTACCATATGGTCTAGCCAGTGTTTTTGGACCTTTTACCCTAGGGCTCACGGTCCTTATTAATTATTTCTCGGTCTCATCCGAGTCTATATCAATGTGTTTTAACATTTATCAACTATCCAAATTATTTCACTTTTACCGACTGAAGCCAAAATCTAGGGATTTCACCCCGCCCTGTGTTACACTTTGAAAATCACAATTTCCTGTCCTTTATACACATGCATTGATTTTACCCCAAAAATCATATTTATTTAGGACCATATGTGTAACACATTTTCCCAACATTTCATAAAAATGTTACACTTTACGTAAAATTATTATTTTACCCATTTATTTTCAAACTTACATTTTCCTCCATTTTCACAAGTGTAATTTTTTGGAAAACATTACTAAGTTATACATACCAACTTCTCAAATGTTTTTACTTATTAACACTCATTTCACACTTTGTAATTAAAACATTTTTCAAGTTGTAAATCTCTTTGGGCCCATTTGATAGCCTTACAACTCCAAGGCAAATTCAGAAAAATTAAAAAAAAAATTAAATTGTCCAACTTTTAGGCTGTTTGATAGCCTTAATTTGCATTGAAATTTGTTTTTCATGTACAATACCCCTTAAGAACAATTTTCCACCTTTGGGTGGAAACCAATTCTTGGGGGGGGGGGGGGGGGGGGGAGGTTTTTGTTTGCCATCTTTGGGTGGCAAATCACTCAAAATCAATTTATTTTAAAACTCTATATATTTCATAAATATATATTGTTCGTAAATTTGTAAATAGATATATATTTCGTATGTTTTAATATATATGTTTATTTCGTACATATTATATATTCTAGTATACATGTATATTTCATAAAGGTATATATTTCATATATTTAATATATTCCCAACTATGATGTTACTAAAGTGAAATATACAAATTAAATCGAAAGTCAATAACTTGCCTTAAGATTTATAGAGTACGATTTTATTGAAGATGTTGCTAAACCTCCAAGAATCTTCTTCCGCTTCTTTAATCCTAGAGTGTTCTTGAAAAATTCTTCAAATCCTCCCTTAGACACTTGAATTTTCATTCCACACACACACACATATATATATATATATATATATATATATATATATATATATATATATATATATATATATATATATATATATATATATATATATATATATATATATATATATATATATTCTGTAATATTCAGTATATATAATAATAATATATTTTTCGTAATATTCAGTATATATAATAATAATAATAATATATTTTCTGTAAATAACATATATACCGAATATATATATATATTCTGTAAATAGTATAATATACTCATATTCCGTAAATAATATAATATATATTTAGTATACATATAATATATATTCCTTAAATTAATATATATATATATATATATATATATATATATATATATATATATATATATATATTCCGTAAACAAATTTTCCACATTTATATCTATTTTTCAGCTTTTGTGTTTAATAGAAAATGTGAAAAATTAATGGTAACTTGTATTAAACGGACACATGTTGGAAAATATTCATATACCTTAGAATTGTTTGCCCTATAATGAAATGCGAAATAAAACGTCTGACTTAGGCAACATGCCTGAATATAGAAAAGATTCTTGAACAAGAACATAGGAATAAGAACGACTAAACAAGAATCTTGCAACAATCCACAACTATCGCAGCTCCGATACCTGGGAAGATGATCACGCTTGGTGTCCATATGGCTGGACACCTAAAAGATTTTGAAAATATATTTTGGCACGGGTCAGAACCCAAATCCATTTGAAAATATTTTACAAGTAATTAAAATGCATAAATAAATGTATATCCATTTACTCATATTTAAATTGGCACCACACTCTCTCATGAGACAATACTCACCTCTCATCTAGAGTGCACACCTAACATATGCATTTTAATCACATAGTTATGCTATCCGCCTAACTAGTTCCCAAGTATCCTTAATTTCTATATACTATCCCATCCTGCGTAATTTATTTATTTATCTTTCATATTCGCTAATCATTATAATTCTCAATTATAATTTATTGAGCCATTTTCAATAACTTTCCTTAGTTATTAATTTTCACATTTTAATTCAATACGCTCGTATATATTCTTCTGCATATATATATTATCACATCATGCATACGTATATATCATTCACTATATATGTATAACCATCATCCCTAAAAATAATAATAATTTACCAGATGTTGGACTCTAATGCTATCATAATTCAAAGAATACTCACATCATCCGAGATACTGCATCGGGATCTCACATTGTACTATGATAGAAAATAAACAATGACGTTAGAGGTGGTCGTATGTTCCTCGATAGTGAGCAATAACCATAATCATAATGACCTCACCTCGAACTCAACCTTAACAGGAACGTGTGTGGCCATTATGACCTATAACTAATACCTACCCTGCATTCGCTAACCAGGGAAGATCACTCATTCGTGCAACATCCGATGTTAGCCCCAAGAGGGGTATGTCATTTTATCCATATAATTATATCTTTCACACGGATAACACACACACACACACACACACACACACACACACACACACATATACATATACATATACATACATATAATTTTCACACATGTATATATTCAACAATAATTTATTTAATTATGCCTTTCACAAATGGCATAAAATGCATTATCACTCAATGCTCCATTATATACATAATTAATTAATATATTTTTAAATACTAACTCTGGACATGTAATTATCATAACTAAGTCCGTGCCCCAAATTCTCGAATTACCTCACAATTATTTAAATGCAAATATAATTTCCTCAAATATACAATTGCACCCCCGAATATCTTTCACGCATCCATACCCCGGACATATCCTTATTCATCCCAAGGCATTTTCTCCACATTTCTATTTTCCCATAAATCCCAAAATTATGCTCGAACATTATAATTTAAATCTCAAAATCAAATCATGATCGAATTATATTAATTAACCCATCGCGGCTATAACAAGTATACCAAATCGGTTTGGCTTGAGGGCGAACTGATTCGCCCCTACTATCAACCCCAATTCTGCCCATTTCGATTTTCAACAAGGTTAACCCAAATCATATATTCCTCAATGATTAACAATCCTTATGAATCCTAAATATAAAACATGTTATCTTCAACATATAATTCATCTACACATGATCTTTACATGGGATTACATCAAGTGTACCATTGTTCTATTAACATAGTCACATAAACTCTTGAAAATTTAGAATTCTCAATCAATGTTAATTCTCCAAAAATCAATAATTTATAACATTTTCCAATTATAAACATTTCCAAATTATAAGTCATTTTTCAAAATTCCATCATTTTTTTGTGAAAATATTTCAAAATATCATTTCCCAACTATGATGTTACTAAAGTGAAATATACAAATTAAATAGAAATTCAATAACTTGCCTTAAGATTTATAGAGTATGATTTTATTGAAGATGTTGCTAAACCTCCAAGAATCTTCTTCCGCTTCTTTAATCCTAGAGTGTTCTTGAAAAATTCTTCAAATCCTCCCTTAGACACTTGAATTTTCATTCCCAATTCTCTTCACTTTCTCTCTAACTCTTTGTATAATTCTCTTAACCTTTGGTTTTATTAAATGACTCTGCCTTAAACCCAAACCTTTCATTTTATAAGTGTAAAGCCGTTTTTGGCTTTACATATGCCCTTAAGAAGTCTAAAACACCCTTAAACTAGTCCCAACTAGTCTAAAAAGTTCTCAAGACCCAAACACAACTTTTGGGTACTTAATTTTGACTATTTTGATCCATTCTAGATCAACCGTGCACTTGAAATTATCATCTAAGTCACTTAATAATATTTTCCATCTCAACCTACTATAATTTAGTCAAACATGTCCCGATTGAGGTATTATTAAATTCTATCACGTTTACTCACTTACGACATAATATTATTTGACATACAATTTTATTTACTGTAGCACATTAGTAAATACATGGTCACGCAGATATTAATTCATTTCACTCTAAATTAATATTTATTTAATTTCTTTATAAATTAAATTATGTGTTGCATGCATAATTTAAATATTCAATCCAATTAAATATAAATATAAAATTACGGGGTATTACATACTTCCCCCCTTGAAAAGAAATTTTCTCCTTAAAATTCCGGTATACTTGGTACTAAAACTTTCGGATCCTTACATACATGGAATCCGAATGTACTCATAATTATCTCGTGATAACATTTTGGTGTCTCCCTTATTCATCCTCTAGTGGTATCATCCAATCTAAAGGCCTACTCGCCATGGCCCAATATTAGAGACAAATCTATTCAAATCATTTCATACAATTATAATTTATCATTCGTAAGGACTCATCTGTACAATGATATGAAAAATTATCGTGAATCCACCAATAATTCTCCAATAAGACGAGCATATGCTTCATTGGCTCATTCATCTCAATTTAGAAAAGGTCCACTTCCCTAAGTGCCAACTTCCTTTATTACCCAAATAACATAATTCCCTTCCTAAGAGACACCCAAAACAATTTTTTTGATCACACATGACAGTCTTTAACTCTTCAATTGGTGAAAATGTAACTCTTACAATGTTTCTGAACTATATGAAAATAACTTCGATTATCTCAATCCCTACCGACCGACACTAAATCACGTCCGACTTATGGAACTGATTATTTCCCCACTCAACCACATGGTTAACAATAAGGCCTCCCATCTCAAGCCTCAAAAGGTGTCTTTCTAATAATAGCTGGTATGAGTCATTACACGCAACTCTACCAATGGTAATTACTCTCCCCAAATACCTTAAAGTCTAGAATATGTATCTCTCTCATCCTTCAACATCGTAGTCAATTTTCCCATTTACACCTCGGTCTACGGGTAATATGTCTCATTCAAGACACACTTGGTCCCCACCGCCTCCTATTACTCCCAACCGGAGGTGGGACTTAAGGATCTCATCCTGAGTCACAATAATTGTTAGGTGACTTCTTGTGTCCGTTCATTTCCTCTCTCAATTAAAATGTTGGGTACGTTACCTGATAATGTAAATCACCCATATTAGTAATAATTATTCTTCCCCGGTTAACTAATCCCATGAACCCAAATATAATATTGACCTATTCATGATGTTGGTAACCTAACAATGAACCTCTGCAGTCTGCCTACCCATTCTATCACTGGAATCACCAATTATTGAAAAAATTTGGTGGATCGCCTCAGACCAATCAGTTCCCATATACGAGTGGTGCATTTGGAGATAACTTCATTAGGTTTCACTCCCTACTGATCCACATGATCAATATCCCATGTCATATGTTATATCTAACTCTTCGTCATGGGGTACTCCAAAAATCATGACCCATGCGTCTGCACATCATGGATCTTTTTCGCATGGTAAAAATCACATCCTTTTTATGCGCAAGCCACCCTTATCATTTGACTTAGCTCAACTCTCCAAACTATTGGATCCTCCCTTGTCTAGAGAGATCCCTCGCCTATGTCTCAACAGTCTATCAAACCATCTTGGGGTGATAGCTCGCCTTGTTCTATACATATAGTCGGACTCTCTCCTTCCTCAATATGAAGTTTAGTCCATCTTTCCCTTCCAATTCTGCTTCTACTTCCCCACAGGGATATGGTTCAACACATTTATTCCTTTTTATTATCTCGAACAATACTGAAAATAAAACTAACCAGGGCGTCCATACAACCTATATCCTGCGCATATCTGCACAAACATTATAGACGTAACATATTTATCTGAAGTTCGATCCCGCAAACTCGATGTGGCTATATCGTAGGGGTATTCACAGTCACCCCTCTAATAATAATTTAATTATCCTCAATATTGTTCAACCATCCAATAGTGGTGTAAAAATTCCCCAGTGTTTTTTACACGGCATTACCTGGCTCCACTAGCAGTATATCATATAATAGCTCTCAACTCAAATTATTTTCTACACACGTATAATGGTCATCATTCAGACCCGGTATTATAGCATCCAACAACATCTCAAACCTCTGACATTTAATAAGGTTCATGTATGGAACGTCTCGCAAGTGAAATTTAACCAAGGAGTTTTCCCAATGCCCTATCACCTGGCATTATCGCTTAGCGAGGTCCTTTGATCTAAAGCACATTAATTGAGACACTCAAAATCCTATCCCCAAATATATAAGACTAATCCTTAACTCCCCCATCTCTAAAGGAGTCATATAACATTGTGCTCGCACTATCACTAAGTCTCCAGTGATAAATCAATAATGAGCTAAATATCTTATCTCTGACTTAATCCCGATATCCCCTAAATCACAACAGTATAGTCCTTAAGCACCAAGATTGAATATAATAAGGAAATTATATTTTTTGAAGTCTCCATTTCAATATAATATATACATGACTCAACCCCCTTTTAGGTGAACTGTTGCAAAAATAGCACATCCTGCCCTGGAACAGCTAACATGATGAACTTACTATAATAGTCCACCATCACTCACCATCCGTAACTAGTCCATACCTAGGATAACATCATACTCGTATAACATTTCTCTAAAATGGGCAAATGTCCAAAAATATATCCTCCCAATATACTCACCCACTTCCCTGTAGATGGAACTCAAGAAAGTCCCGCTACCCAACAGTAAATATTCACACTTAAAAGTGATACTCACGATAAATCTACTAAGTCGGTTTCACACGCAACCTATTTCCAACCTAAATACTGTGACGCACTCGTATCACATTGAACTTATCCCATCTTCCCATGGATAAAATTTGTACTTGCAATTGTCAATGTCTCTAGCTGTTTAAATGGTCCTTGTACGTACTCGTTAGTTGTCCTTCTCTTATTCAGCTTTTGAAACTCAACCGAATTCGTACAAGATTCACTTTCATTATACATAATAGTAGGAGAAAATGCATCACAATATGAATCAACGGTCCTAAGCATAAGTCTCTACATCAAATAACGCAACGGTAGAAAGTATAATAAGTCGGCAAAGATCCTAAGGACTTGAGAACCTGATGCTCTGATACCATATATGACACCCCTCTTATTAAAATAATGGTTGTCCAACCCTCTACTAAACTAAAACAAGATTCTCATTGGCTCATTCTTAGCATCACTGTTGGACCAATCAAATTACTAATCACCTATTATTAAATTAAACTGTGTGTCACTTTTAATCTTTATTAATGTGACACAAAAGTATAATAATCAATCACATCTCGTCTAAGAAATATAAATAAAATCCACAATCATAAATAAATCCAAACTGCAATGTATTGCATGCCAAAATGTTCCGAATAAATCATCAAAAAAATCTTCCATACAATAATATCCCGAATGAAATAAAACATAAGCTGAGATAAATCGTCTTACTTAGGCAACATGCCTGAATATAGAAATGTGTCCTAAACAAGAATATAAGAATAGGAATGGCTAAACAAAAATCCTGCAACAATCCACATCTATCGCAACTCTGATACCTGGGAAGATGATCACGCTTGGCGTTCCTGTGACTGGACACCTAAAAAGTTTTGAAAATATATTTTGACACGAGTTATAGCCCAAATCCATTTGAAAATATTTTGCAAGTAATTAAAATGCATAAATAAATTTATATCCATTTACTTATATTTAAATTGGTACCGCATTCTCTCATGAGACAATACTCATCTCTTATCTAAAATGGGCACCTAACATATGCATTTTAATTACCTAGTTACGCTATCAGCCTAACTACTTCCCAAGTATCCTTAAATTCTATACGTTATCCCATCTTGCATAATTTATTTATTTACCATTCACATTCGCTAATCATTATTATTCTCAATTATAATTTATTGAACCATTTCCAATAACTTTCACTAGTTATTAATTTTCACGTTTTAATTCAATATGCCCATATATATTTTTCTGCACATATATATACGTATTTTATTATCACATCATGCACACATATATATCATTCACTATATATATATAACCGACATCCTTAATAACAATAATAATTAACCAGGTGCGGGACTCTAATGCTATCATAATTCAGGGAATAATCATATCATCCGGGCTACTGCATCGGAATCTCACACTGCACTATGATAGAAAATAAACAACGACGTTGGAGGTGATCATAGGTTCCTTTATATTGAGCAATAACCATACTCATACTTATCTCACCTCGAACTCAACTTTAACAGGCACGTGCATGGCGACTATGACTTGTGATAAATACTAACCTTGCATTCGCTAGTCAGGGAAGATCAGTCACTCACGTAACATTCGATCATAGCCCTTAGAGGGGTATGTCATTAAATCCCTATGATTATATATTTCACACCGATATAATCTATCTATATATATATATATATATATATATATATATATATAATTTTCACACATGGATATATTCAATAATAATTTATTTAATTATGCCTATCACAAATGGCACAAAATGCATTATCTCCCAATACTCCATTATGTACTCGATTAGTTAATTATTCCCTTAATTAATTCATTCATTTATTTTCAAATACTAACTATAGACACATAATTATCATAACTCAACCCGTGCCCCAAATTTTTGAATTTAAATCATAATTATTTAAATGCAAATATAATTTCTCGAAATATACAATTTGCACCCTCGATATCTTTCACACATCCATACCTCAGACATATCCTTATTCATCCCAAGGCATTTTTCTCCAAGCTGTTATTTTGCAAAAAATCTCAAAATTATCCTCGAATATTAAAATTTAAATCCCGAAATCAATAATATTGATTAACCCATCCTGGTTGTAACAGGTAAACCGAATCGGTTCAACTTGAGGGTGAACCGGTTCACCCCTACTGTCAGCCCCAGTTCTGCGCATTTTGATATTCGGCAAGGTTAACCCAAATAATCCTTCTTATATCATATAGTCCTCAATGATAACAATCATTATGAATTCTAAATATGAAACACGTTCACTTCGACATCAGATTCATCTACACATGATCTTTACATGGGATTACATTAGGTATACCATTATTCTATTAAAATAGTCATTTAATCGTTTCCATTGTCTCATTCTTCCTATCGACATCAACTCTTGAAAATTCTGAATTCTCAATTAATATCCAAAGGTTAGGAGAGTTATACAAAGAGTTAGAGAGAAAGTGAAGAGAATGGGGAAAGAAAATTCAAGAGTCTATGGAAGGATTTGAAGAATTTTTAAAGAATACTCTAGGATTGAAGAAGTGGAAGGAGATTCTTGGAGGATTCGAAACGTCTTTATAAAAAACCAGACTCTACAAACCTTAATGTAAATAATTAGCTTGTATTTGATTTATATATTCAACTTTAGTCATATCATAATTAGAAATGATATTTTGGAATATTTTCATAAAAAAATTATAGGATTAAGGAATATATTTTATAATTTATAAATATTTATAAATGGAAAATGTTATAAATTATTGATTTTTTTGTAAAATGACTCTTTCCTAAACTCAAACTTTTCATTTTATAAGTGTAATCTCGTTTTTGGCTTTATATATACCCTTAAGAAGTGTAAAAGACCCTTAAACTAGTCCCGACTAGTCTAAAAAGCCCCCGAGACACAAACACGGCTCTTGGGTACTTAATTTTGACGATTTTGACACATTCCGGATCAATCGTGGACTCGAGATTGTCATCCGACTCATGTAACAATATTTTCCATCTGAACTTACTATATTTTAATCAAACGTGCCCCCCGTTGAGATATTATTAAATTATATTGTGTTTACTCACTTACGACATAATATTATTTGACATACAATTTTATTTACTCTAACAAATTAGTAAATGCATAGTCACACAAATATTAATTCATTTCACTCTAAATTAATATTTATTTATTTTCTCATTATTTCTCGATTAAATTAATTTATATGTCACACGCATAATTTAAATATTCAATCCAATTAAATATAAATATAAAACTACAGGGTATTACAATTTGTTCATAAAATATTTTCAACAAGATAAATATTATTTCAATATTTTATCCCATAAAATGTTTAAATACCAGGATTTCTTGAAATATATCATTTTTCCAAAACTCTTGTAATCATTTATAAACCATTTTTCACAAAATCTCAAGAAATGGCTTTCTTAAATCATATTTAAGTACAGTTTCCCACCTCAAAGAAGCTCCCAAAATGGTTGGATGAATGTAGAAGAAGGTGGAAACCTCCTACCTCCTAAGGTATCCTTAAACAGGTTGCCTAGCTCCACTAAACTTGCTCCTTGAAAGCTCCATAAAAACTCCCTTCAAACACCATAATTTCTTCATCATCTTCTCCCAAAATACCCTAATAACATCTCCAAAATTCATAATATTGTCCAATAATGGTGTAGGTGGGTTTTATAAGCTTAAATGTGGTGGAAATGGTTAAAGTATGGTAGTTTTTAGTGGAAGGATGGTGGTGCTAGGGTGATGGAGGGTGGAGGAACTCCAAGAGGGAGAGAGAGAGAGAGACATTTGATTGGAATGCCCAAATGGGCCAAAACTCACTTTAGATACTCCCAAAACCCTAAGGGTTAGATTCCAAAAATGCCCCAGACTCAACCCTTTCAACCTTTGGCCCATAAAGTCTTTATCCCACATTTTAATCTGAGACGATGAGAGCTTGACACATCATCCAATCCGACAATCCACGTTATGACAGCACATAAAAATGTGAAGATTTTTTCTAAAAAATTTCAGTTGTTCGAATGACTTTTGACCTCGTTAGAATGAGATTCCGCCTCATTTGAACGAGAGTTCTAACAATGTACTAACAAGGTAAATCGTAGGGTTAAAAGGGGAGAATGATGTACTTCGTTCAAATGGCAAAGTACCTCTCGTTCGAATGATGATGCACCTCGTTCGAACGTGAGATTTCCAAGGGGATTTTAGAGAGTGAGTGAAATCAAGCATTTCTCAGTCATTAGACGGTCATTTACATCAACTTTAGGCCATAAAAACTCTAATTAAGTTGCACAAAAGCCTCAAGGATAGCTTAAACTTAATGTCCATTCATAAAATACTTATTGCCCAGAAAAATACCCAAGAGGGGGCTGAATTGGGACTTCGCAAACTTTTTCGGTTAAATTAAAATTTCAAAAAATATTTAATTTAAAAACACTTAATCCAATTTTCAGATTAATAGATCTCAAATGATTAAAATAATGAATTAAAATAAATATTTATAAGAATATTAAGTAAGTTAAATTTACAGATATTAAAGCCCAACATATATATAATCAATTTGTGTATTTAATATTAATTGATATTCTGGAATTAATTATTTCATTCGAAGATTATTATTTTAATTTTGAAATAATTTGATCAAATTTTGGATTTAATTTATTTTCAATTATAAGTGCTGAAAATGAAAAAAAAAATAAGCACAAGCAAATAAATAATATATAAGTGTGGAAAATAAATGACACCAAAATTTAACGTGGTTCGGCCAAATCTCGACCTACGTCCATGCACCTAGAGCCACCGTGTCCTTTGCGCTTCACTGTTGTGATCCACTTATGGGTAGGATCAAACCACCACGTACAACAGCTTGAAGCTAATACCAAACTTCAAACCCTTGGTCCAATTCCGAGTAAGAACCAATCACCGTTTACAATTTGCATAGCTTAAGCCAAGCTACTTATTACAACCAAAGGTTCTAACGAAGCTTTAAATAAATATGAATTTGTAGTACAATGATGAATAATGAAACTCTTCAAAAATATAATTTATTAACTGAGTTTCCTTCTTTAATGAGACTTCAATAAATGATTCTGATTTATGGTTGTAATCTTATCTTCAATGAGTATGAGAAAATTTTAAAATTAATTGCTTTCTTGAATGTTGTAGTTAAGTAATGAATTCAGATGCTCTTGAATAAATTTTCTAGTCTCACAGTCTTCAATTAATCACTTAAATGTTTAAATAATGGCTGAATGGAGACTCAAAAATATAATGGTAGAATTAAATGCTTTGATTTGCTGAGATGAAGTATCTTGAAAAAAAATGATCTACTGAAATCTCATTTTGCTTCTCAAGAAAATATGACTATTGAGACATGAAAATGGCATCCTTAAAATATAGGACTGAAAGAAGCTCTCGTAGGTATCTCAAAGTAGCTCCCGCAAGCTATTAGTCCAAGAGAGAAAAACAATTTGATGTACAAGAATGATTTGAGTTAGAGAAATATCTGTTCATATAAAATATTTTTGCAATGAATATAAAGGAAACGCAACTTATTTTTGTCTAATGTCTATTCAAAGAATTAACTGGATAATATAAAAAAAGTAAGTGTAAAAGATATAAACATGTTAACTTACCAAGGTGAACTTGACTAAGTAGAATAAAGCTAAGATAGTCAACATGCATGAACAATTTCCCAAACGCAACTGAAATAAAATAACGTTCAAAAGAACTAATGGAATAATATCTATTGTTAAACTTCCAAAGCAGACGATTATGTAAACCAAAGTTGACAAGTCATATATATATATCTATATAATAAAGGAGGAGGGGTTTTTGCTACGTCACAAGTGTGTATACAAAACCTATATAAACAGATTTTTGTATCTATCTATATATAAACAGATTTTGAATCTAATGGTCAAATATGATGCCACGTGGCATCATATCTCAACGACAATTACCATTGTACTCACGCTTTAAAAGAAGTCTGCACTCTAACTCTTTAATTTATTCAAACCCTCTCTCCCAATTTCCAACGCAGACTGATACCCTTTCTTTCTCTCTCTCCCTCTCTCAGTCTCAAATTTTCTCCTTTCTCTGTCTCTCGCTTCTCCACAGTCCACGAAGCTTCACGCAACCTCCTTCTGCACGAAAGCCTTTTACTTGACCTTGCTTTGGGTTTTGAACTACTCCTTGCTTGATCGATTACCTTATTCTTCGGATGACATCAAAATCTCACGACCCATTGCTATGGGTTTTAAATCTATGGTATAGTTTTTTTACTTGATCTTTTTATTTCTTTTTTGTGTGTAGATCTGGCATTTATTTAAGTTTGTGATGTATCTATGATCAGGTTTCTGATGATTTTGATTGGTGGGACTGGGTTGTGGAATCTTCCTCGCTAGCGACTGACTGGTTTGAGTAGTGTTGTTGTTCGATTGTGGTGCCTATGGTCGATATAACTGGATCTCTTGCCGCCTGAACCAACCAAGCACCTTCAAAATGGCGATGTAACAGACTGGTTTTTTGTTGAGTTAAAAAATGGCGATGGATTCGATTTTGATATTGATTTGCAGGTAGGGGGTGATAGTGGGTTGAGTTCATCCGTCTGTTTCGACCAGTTGTCATTATTTTCATTTTTGTTTTGTTTGGTATTACTTTATGATATTTATGTGTGTTGACAGCTAAAGTTTCTCCGACGATACGATCGGCAGCTGAATAAGTTTGTTGTCTCATGGTGGGTGTACATTTATGTGTCTGAAAGGCTATTAGAATGTTCTGGATGAGAGATTTAAAGAGATGGAATGTAAGTTCCTATTGATATTGTAACCTCCATCATGATGTTATGAATATAAGAGGGTTCAAATGTTTTTGTTATGTTATTGACCGTATAATTTTGTTAGTTGTTCGGAATAGTTGTGAAAGAGTTTTTGTGCCTTGAACTTTTGTTTTATTTCTCAAGTTAATATTTTTTGGCTACAAATGTGGTAACTGAAGATAAGTGTGATTGTTGGTAAAGATGAACAAATCTTTTTAATGCTTTAACAGAAATCCCATCATTTTATTATATATTCTTGATTGTTTATCCATTATTACGACGGTATAAGAATAAGTGATTCTTACATGAGTAGATTATTTATGATTGAAATCAAGTAATTTTTAGGTTCTTGATATTATGTTGTTTGTATTTATGAGTTTAATCTCGTAGTTTTAGAACGAACAGTTTGTATTTATTTTTTCATTTATTCCATTATTAAGGGTTCAAGAGTATTTTTTTTCTCAAATGAAAGCTCGTGTCATTTAGTTTGAGACATTCTTTTATCATCTTTGATCTTCAAAAATATTTTTAGTTTTTTTTTTGGCCAAATAACAACGTTATACTCTATTTTTAGTTTTCATTTATTTGGTTGTTTTACTTATTTTTTACTTCTAAATATTTGCATTGTTAGTTCTTTCCACTTTAACTATTTTCCTTCCAGCATTAGTTCTTTAAAAAGAAATGGTTCAAAATTTGAATTTGACCGAGGCTCTACGATTTAACAACTAAACATATAGTTATTGTGTACCAACCAGTCACCTCCTAGATGACCTCCTAAATGCAGACCTAAGAAACCAACAACTAAGGGTTAAATGGTACACCCTAGGTACATAGGTAAATAATTTTTTAAATAATCATTTTTAGAAAAACTCTTAACCAAAGGTTACTAGCAGGTCATCTCTTAAAGAACAAATAGTACAAAATCGATAAAAGTATTAACAGCTAAAGCTGCTAAGAACCAATTGGTCTAATCCTATGATAGACATAAATCCTAGCAGATCTTATAATAGGTACCTTATAATCTGACAAAAGCTACCTACAATCTCTTAAAGAAATCTGATGGCTTCCTATCCTAATTATCCAATGGTTGTGTGTGCATAATCCAACGGTAAAGCCTATAGCTAATGGAGATCTAACGGTTAAAGAAAATAAACAATAGAGCTTCCTTATCCACATAAAAGGTTTCGTGTGAAGCCATTATGAAAGGGTTAGTAGAGGTACGGTACTATCCATAAGCGTTCATAGTCTGTGATATACGTAGACTTAATTAAAAAGAACTAGAAACAAAGCTAAAATGATTGTTAGGCACGAGTTTCATTGCTAAATTCTGACATGGATACTTAAATGAGAATGACAAATCTTTTGAAGCATGTAAGATTTTTTCAAAATTACCGATTTGATTTTACGAGAGAGAAAATATTTTACAAATAATTTAGTTAATAAAATCTGAAATTAATTTTGAATTGAAACCATTGTTAATAACTTATAACGTAGATTGACTATTATGTCCATTTTGGTGTCAAGATGTTTTATGTCAATTTTTGGTCTCTTTTGATCAGTTTTGACTATTATTTAAAAGTTGTGAGTAAATTTCATAAATACTAAATAATAAAATAAAAAAATATTAAAAGCCTTTTTAGTACTTACAAATAATTTCAAACAGTTATGATTTACCATGTTAATCTATTTCAAAAACTAAAACAATGACAACACTATTTATGTGGGGAAAAGTTGACATTGAATTGATACATTTATGGGATAAAATTATCAACTACTCTTTAACAATTAAAACTTTTGGATTTGTTTGGTGACTTTTGTGTCGTGTTATGTCTAATTAAAACCAATACTTTGTTTTCTTTCTCGATTTTAATATTTTAATAGTTTGGGCAACTAATTATCTTAAGTAAGGGGTGAAAATTTAAGTCTTTTTAAAAGTGACACTAATGTTCATATGTAGTATTACAAAGGTGTGAGATGAATAATACCATACATGACATTGAAAAGTTTTTTATAAGAGAATATCATGGGAGCAAATTCATCATCGTGCCATCGACACGGATACACTCTAGTATATATATATAACTAGCGGATACGATAAATTTGCGCCCGCGATAAAACCCAGCGCATTATAACCCGCATTTAAAAAAAAACTTCTAAAAACTTTTAAATTTTTTTTAAAAAAAAAAATGTTAATAAAATAATAATGTATGTATGCATGCATGTATACATGCATGTGTATGCATGCATAAGCATGCAACACATAAAATGCCATGCATGTTTATCATGCATGAATTACTATTCCTAACACCATTATCCCATATTATATAGATATATAATAAGGAGCAGAGTCTTTTTACTATTTCATAAACTTACAAGACAAGTAAGGGTATAGATTTTTCCAACAAACCAAAAATTAATGGTTAGATTAAAACTCACACCTTAAATTATAACATGTGTTTTACACCTCAATATCATTACACTTTAATTTGAATGGGTTTCGGCTATCGAGGCACATAAAGTCTCTTACACACTCAATCCTCTTACACACTCAAGCACGTTCTCTATCTTCAAGATAGACCACCCATCACTTACCGGTTTCCACGCCCCTTACCATGTTCCCTTAACCCGCTCTTCTCTCTTTCCTTCCAAACTCCCTTTCTTCTCCAACATGAAAATCTTCTCCAAAAGACCCCATAATAGATTTTTCTCTATCTTCACCGCAATAAGTTTGATTCCCTACATTTTTGGTACGCATCCCTTTCAAATATTAAGAACATGTTATATTTATCTACTTCTTTCATTGTTTCATACAATGATTTTTTTGCACAGTAATATTATGAAATGGTGTAACCAGATTGGATATGTATTTTCAGGTCTATCAACTTCCGCGTCTATCTGACTGTTCTAAAGATATTTTCTTTTATTATTATTAGAGTGAAATTATTTGGGTTTGAGGTTGGTGTTTTTAATGTTCCTGGGTTTTAAATCGCAGTTGTTAACTAGTGCATTTTCAATTAGTAGAAAAGATGGATTCGGGTTGCTGCAATACTTCGAAGAATGCATAAGCTGGGTGAGGTACTTTGGTTTTTTATTTGGAACACCTGAATTTTGGGCAGAGACCCATTTAACCTCCACCACTATAGGGGTTTGACTAGAAAAAAAGGGTAAATGGGCATCATTTCACTCTTTTCGTACAATACCCAGAAAAGCTCCAACAAAACACTTATTTTCCACTCTCTCTCTCATCATCAATCCAGTAGTGGCCGGCCATTGAAGCATAGTGAATCTCCAACAAAACTCTTATTTTCCATCTGTAATATAAAACAGTATATACACATAGCACATACGGGTTTTCGGATTACCTCAAAGGCGGAATGTAACCCGATGATCGATGCACGTTGTTTGATACGAGCCGACACCGAATCTGCGAGTTCTTCCTCCGTGTACGCTTCGCGTCTCGTGAAAATCCGGGTTGGCTACAAGAGTTGCCCCTTTGAATGTCACGCTCACAAATCCAAGATCCGTTGATGATGGATCAAGAGAGAGATGATTTGTGTAGGAGGATTTCTAGAGAGAGAGATACCGAAAATATGTATCGTATATTTTCTGTTGTTTTTTGTAATCACCAAATATGATATCTATATATAACAGATAAGAGTTCCAAAAATCAAGGAGTTAGTTGGACTCTTCTTATCTGTTATATTTAAGACTCCTCTATTATAATAAATACTTAATTATTATAATAATGATTTATCCAACACTAAATTGGATAATCCATATCACGGTGGGCGGATTATGGATCCGGGTACAAAACCCGACCCATATATTAACACCATCCTCTATATTGGGAATGGAGTGCAATTTTTAAAGAAATGGGGCTGAATTTGATGTTAGATTTCACAAATGTATCGAATACCCTAGTGTAATTTGTAATTTGTAATTTGTGCAGAAGGCTAATGCTATGGCTACACTGTATGGACAAAGTTTATTGACTTTTTTGTGTGAAATATGGTCAAACTAGGATTCTGAATTTTAATCATATATATTTGGTGTTTGTGAAATTGGGTTTGTCCATACAGTGTGGCTATGGATTGGCTCTAATTGTTTCAAGGTGGGTCTTTTAATTGGGTTTTAAAATTTTAATTTTCTTATCAGATATAAAATTAAAGGGCGTTGATGTGCTTTCTCTAAAATGATCAACTATGTGCAGGTGACATTTTGTTCTATTATTTATTTTTTTTAGTGTTTTCGTATATTTTAATTTTTATTTCTGATGTTTGATATGTAATGCGACTCTTAATTCTTTCATGCAAGTATTTTGTAGCTTATGGGAAAAAAAGAGGAAATGAAGGCTTCAGTCTAAAGATATCTTAAAAGGGGTTTATTTTTATTTTTTTGTTTGAGTCTTACTTTTCAAATGTTGTTATTATCGATAATTATAGGTTGACCCACATATCCGACTCATTTTTTACAACTCACTAACGTGTCGTGTTTGTATTGGTTCATTTTGTGGGTCATATGCCAGTAGGGGGGTGCAAAAAAACCGACCAAACCGACAAACCGACAAAACCGAGCCGAACCGAAAATTTTCGGGCCAGGTTTTTTTGAGGGTCGGTTCGGTTCGGTTTAATCAGGTATAAAACCGACAGGGTCGGTTCGATTTTCGGTTTTGGCATAAAAAACCGATTTTGAACCGAACCGAACCGAATTAATTTTTATACTTTTTAATTTTATATTTTATATTATATTTATATTAGTGTTGACATATTATATTATATTTTTTAATTTTATATTTATATTAGGTATTAAAAAAATATATTTTTTATTAAAATAAAGGAAAAAACCGAACCGACCCTGTCAAAAACCGACGGGCAAACCGAACCGGCCCTGTCAAAAACCGACCCGATTCGGTTCGGTTCGGTTTTTCAGCGGTTCGGTTCGGTTCGGTTCTCCTCCTCCAAAAATCGACATGGTCGGTTCGGCCCAAAAAACCCGGTCAAAACCGAACCGACCGACCCGTGAACACCCCTACCTGCCAGGGCCTGAAAAATAGACCTACACGAAACGTCAGTGCGTCACACAAAAAGAGTCGGATTTGTGTGTAGCTATAAAAGTACTCTATTATTATTTTAAAATGTCTCTCCCATTCTCAGAGGTTTTATCTATCCTCTCATGGAATTTTTTTGCAATATATGATTTCAATGCTTATGTTTATTTATTTTTTTACATTATACGGGATGTTGGTTAAAATTTGTTGTCAATTCAAACTGTAAAATGTCTGTTCCTAGCATACTTTAATGTGCACATGGCTCCTTTATACCTTTTTTGAAAAGAGAATTGTCATACTTTAGGTGTATGTTATTTTCTTCCCTCAAACGTTGTTAGAATAAGGGGTTTTCTGAACTATAATTATTTCTGAAAATAATTATTAACCAAGGGAAATTGTCTAGATGGGCATGGACTGTGAGTAAAATTATCCTTTTAATATAACAAATATTTGTTCTCTAAAATTGTTTGAGATTTAAGTTTGTTATGATTGACTCGAAAATCTTAGTTTATTAGTTTGTTTTGTACTATAGCTGCTAGCTTAAATCTTTTAGTTTATTAATTTGTTTCGTATTATAATTGTTAGCTTATACTGAACTGGGTTTGTTGGGTTCACACTTCTACCCCTATTTAGACAACCTCAAGTGATTGCCGAGATTATTGTAAGTTTTAATCTCTCTACATTAATACAATTTCTCTTATATTGTTCTCTGCCTATTTTAAATTTTGAAATCGGAGTTTTTTATTTTTTGTAACAATTCAGTTATATTTTTTTTAATTACCTGTGGTCCAACTCTTGGTCAGTTGAACAGTGATTTGGGTTGAATGTTTTCAGGAACTTCTTTTATGCGCATTTTGTTTTATTTTTATGTACTTTGTGAAGTTGATATGAGTAAATAATATTGAGTATACCGTTGAGATGTATTTAAAAAAACATACCTGATGTTTCTTTTGTTTCTATATTTTGTGAGTGCTCAATTTTATTTTATTTGTTTCTCTAACTATATTGAATGCATTGCTGAATGATTTTTTCGTTACCTGTATAAGCTCTTTTTGTGTATCTTAAAATTATTCCTCCATAAGTTTGTTCAGTGTCCGGTCTAGCATTTTTTGTGAGTTGTACAAAAAAGACATCTTTTTATTCAATCTATAGTCATTCTTTGTAACAATTAATTTGATGCATTTCAAATTTTCATGGAGTTTCTTCTATGAGCTTAGAAGAGATGGTTCTTTGTCTCTGTAAATCATGTTGTTGAGAGTTCAAAACAACATAAATTCATATAATTTCTTCATTTTTATGTATGTTTAAAACCATAAAAATGTTCTGATTACTAAAATGCAGAATACCAACTAAATGATGTTTAATTTTTCATTTGAAAGTGATTTGTTATTTTTTTTATTTGCAGATCATTCCTATTAGTTGCAGTAATAATTTGTTGGTCTAATTCTATGTGTGAAACTTTTTTTATTTTATTTTTTATGTTCTATGTTTGTCCAATGAACACAGATCTCAGTTTTTGTTTTGTTAGAACCTTGGGAAAGGCATAAATGATTCTATATATTGGCATTCATTTTTTGTTTTCCATTATACAAGTTGAAGTGTTACGAATCAATCATTTTCTTACTTTTATGCGAGTGAAAGTGGTTGAATTACTTTTATATAGTTATTTACTTACATTCAACTTATAGGCAAGAATAACGTTTAGTCTATTGACGTTAAAATCATTACTGTGGTTTGTAGTGGATTCTTGGATTTTTGCAATTTTTACTGGCAGTGAATGTTACTCAGGTTTGATAGCGCCTCTTAGTCTACATTTCTATGCCCTATTTTAGTGTGTAGTGTGAATGATCCATGGTAAGATTTCATGAGTGAACGACGACTAATTATTTCGCACATGCCATTGCCATTTCTATATAAATTTCCATCTAAATTGTCGTGTTTTATTCTTCCAACATTCACAGACCAAATGCAAGTGATGCGATTGAGGTGCGACGAACCAATGATGTGTAAATAATGAACTATGTCCTTAATTTAAACCATATTTGTATTGGCGTTGCAGATGATGAATGTTGTCGACACACTCCTATGGTGTATAAACACACTAATACAATTTCCCATTTTCATATGAAAAGGTCAATATCATTTGTCCTTGCAATGAGTGAGTGACAAGTAAAGCTGCCTTCATTCACAATATTTCTTAATAATCAAAATAACACTTTTTTAAGCATTCATATATCGCAGCATTGTCGGTTCAAAATAACTGACATATATCGCAGCATTGCCGGTTTAAAATAAAATAAAAAATTAAGCATTCAAAATAACACTCTTAACAAATTTTAGTTTTATAGGATATTGAGGCATTTGCTGGTTCAATTTTTTTGAGGTCATCTTCAAATTCTTTTTTACTAATTTCCAGCAACAAATTATTCAATATATTTTGGTCATTTGCTCTCAGGTATACAATGATTTCATTTATGCAGTCATTTGCTCTCGGGTTTACACTAGCTATTGTTACAAGTAACTGCTATTTGACCACTTTTGTTATGTACAGGACTTCTATTGATTTCTCTATTCAAACTAAACGCAAGTGGAAATACTTTTACTAGGTAGCTCTGTTTAGTGCTATTACTCATTTTAAGTTTTTGACAATTGGCTCTGATCTGGACAAAATGTTAAATATTCTACTACATGTGAGTGAGCATATTTTAGGTCCTTCACTTATTTGGCTGTATAAATTTGGATTTTCATTTATTCTAAAACTACCATTTGTTTCTTCTTAAATGATGTTTACGGGACATAATAATGTAGTGTATATACCAATTTGGTTTGTTATACTTTGTTTTAATTCTACTTCTACTTTAAACTCTCTACTTATATACGTTGTTACTCCATTACGATCTTTGTTCTGCTTGGTATGCCCTCTCATTTTCAAAGATTGGTTATCCATAAATCTATCAAATTACTCGACCTCTTTTCTTTTCTCACTTTAGTCTGATATTTTCAGCATTTTATTTTTATGTTTAACTATTTGTATGATAATGTTTTTAACTATTTTTTTATTTCACATTAAACTACCAGTGTTGATGCTTGGGGTGAAATAAATTTTCTTCAATCATTCATACCTTTGATGAACCTACTCACCCTACAAGTGCTAAAAGTAATTAATTTTGGGTGCTGGATTAAGGTATTTGCTTTGTTGGTAATGACTTGAGACTAAAGAATTATACGATTTCCCTTTTTTTTCAAGGTATTGATTTGGTATTTGGTTTACTGGTTTAAGATATTGATTTGATTATAATGACTCATATGCTTGAAATTATTGCTTTCGACTAAATTAAAATAGTACTTGGTTCCCTTTCCACTGATCAATTAAATGAATGTATATATGTGTTTGGTTACCTTGACACCTACCATTTTAGATTCTTTTATTTTGTCTTCCAAGATTTTGGTGTAGTGTAGCTTGATGGTTGTGTTGTAATTTTATTTTTATGGTTGTCATTCTTTTATAGTTGGTTGTTTTGGGTTTGTAATTTTTGGAAGGAAAATATTAAGAATTTCATATTCTAATTTTTGGGTAATATATTTGCTTACTCTTAAATTAATAATAAAATGAATATCTAGGAAGTCTATTGAAATCGATGCATTTGCCGAGGAAAGGCTTGGTGATTCCTCTTTTACCAATGTTTTGGGCTGGATTGTGTGGTCTGTAATTTACACATTTGTCGTACATTTTATGTTGATTGGTTATATGGTTTGGTTAAATATTCTCTTTATTGATAATGTGTGATTATGTGTATGTTTAATTGAGTGGTTGTATTCAATCACAAATCTTCCTCATTTAGGTATGGAAATGTTCATGTCAAATACCTTGG
This sequence comes from Sambucus nigra, assembly GCA_949130495.1. Lineage (NCBI taxonomy): Eukaryota > Viridiplantae > Streptophyta > Magnoliopsida > Dipsacales > Adoxaceae > Sambucus > Sambucus nigra. Next base: position 298,699,708 of record OX422217.1, on the reverse strand, counting down.
TTTAGCTTTATGTTTAGGCGTGTGTCATTGGTTATGGTGTTAGTGGTACTTGATGATGGCATCGTGTCGTAAGTCCAAGGACTACTATTGGGGGTAAATTTTGAATATTTGAATGTTGTTGGACTTTTGTTATTTGTTAAGCGGGGTGGGTAGTCCTATAAACAAAAGATATTATGATCAATTTTTTTTTAAATTACTCATTGTTTTGTTGGGGAACGAAAAATTTGTTATTTTGTGATTATGTACTTTGAAACTTTTTTACATTTTTCCATTACGTATTTTGTAATTATTTTTTCGTGCCTTCAGGCACGGCCATTCCTCTAGTGTATATATATAAGATAAAAAAAATATGTGTGTATAATTATCTGCCAAAGGTGACATCATATATGAAGGTACATGAAAAGATTTGCGTGTCTCAAAAACAGCTGTGATAGGTTAAAAAGATAGCGCGTGTTGCCCTGAGACAAAAGGTATTAGAGCATATGTAGTGATGGGTGTACAGGATAGGTAAGTATACAGAATGTTAGAGTGATTTTACCTTTCATTTGTGGTTTACTTCACAGTGGTGGAGTCTTCAATTTGTAAGTATAAGTTCCTACGAACTACTCTTGTTCATAGGAAGCAAATACACATTTGTTACGAATAACATTTGTTCGTAGGAAATATTACGGACAAATGTTGTTCGTAGGAACCCACATATATAATAAAAATAATTATTTATATTTGTTATGAACTTTATTTGTTCGTAAGAATTCCTACGAACAATTGAAGTTCGTAGGAACCATTTGCAAATTCAGTAATCAATTGGTAACTTTGCAAAACGGCTACCATTTCTCCTACTGATTTTCTTGCTTTGACTACACCATTGTAGAGCTTCCAATTTGCAAAGTTACCTCCTCCTTCGTCCTTTAGCATCACCACTACGGATGCTCTTAAAACTAGTATCTCTAACACTATATAATATGAGCGTGGCCCAAGGTCTTTGATTGGATAGGAGTTGTAACAGCTATTACTATAGAAAGAGACTTATTCGCAGCTCGATGACAGTTAGCGAGTAAAAAAAATTCATTTAAAACAAACAGAACCTAATGGGTACAGACGCGCGTTCCAAGGCTGCATAACAGTATGACAGTTTGATGTGATCCAATTTTTAGCGTGGATATTAAAAATAAAATTGAAACATCTTCTACCAAAGTCTATATATATAGAATATGTAAGTTGATATCATGTATGAGAAATCAAAAGAAAAATATAATCAAAGTTCAATTCTTTTTTTAAAAAAATGCCAGAAGTATGATACCACAAATGCATGACTATAGCAGTTACATAAAAATATATGTAATAGAATTTCATTAAATGTTATACAAGTACATATATATAATTACATAAACAACATATATAAAGTGTATAATATTAACATAATACATAATAAATACATGTTTAGAATCATCAAAATCAATATATTACATTAAAATAAAATGTACATTAATTAAACTAATTTAATTAATTAGGGATAAATTAAATTTTCGTTTACAATACTATTCATGACCCAAGGGCATACAAATTACTAGGTTCGAAGTATAAATTTAGGGCATAGGAGTTACAGTCCAAAACAGTTCGGGGCGCTTTAAAATGAAAGGAGCTTCTCACTTTCAAAGAATGATTATTGAAACAAACTTGTTTAATGAATCAAACCAGTGGGACATAAGAGACAAGGATTTATTTAGGTCAAAGTATAACAAATATGAGAGGAGTAAACATCAATTGGGGGATAAGGGAGAGGGCCAAAATCCACACCATCAATGGGGAGTAAAGAACGAATTTTTTTAGGAAAATATTGGATTAAAGGTAAATTCATGGTGAACGGACAAGCGAAAAAGGAAAGAGAAGGTGACGTGTTCCAGATTTATTTGTACTTTTGCTATTTTTATTTCGTATTTTGTTAGGTTATTTCGCTCCTTTAGTTGCTATATTAGGTTATAAGGTGATATTTACTTTTAGTGTCTTTAGAGTGCCCTTTTTAATCATTTGACATGTTAGGGTTATCTTGGCTAGAAAGATACTCGTTCCAATAAATAGGGGCATTTGGCCACTCTTCAATAACACCTTACTTTTGGAAATGAATGACAATTAGAGAGATAAGTTAAGCCTTTGGCCTCCGAACAAATAATGTTGATGTTGTTGTTGTTATTGTTGTGAAAATGCTTTTACTTACGTCAAAGGAAGCTGTTATTTACACCCAGAAACTCTCCTAATAACCAATCTCTAGTCACCACTTCAAAATAAATAAAATCTTATTCAAAAAACCAAAATAAGTTACGCCACAAATAGTCAAACCATATATAAGTTGATATTGACCAAATCCTTATTTTTTCATATATTCCTCTCTTTAACTTCTTATTCTCTCAAAACCAAACCATAATCCTAACTTTTACCTTATCACCTCCTCTCAAACATCCACCACCTACTCCCAACACCATCTCTCCAGCCACAACGCTTCTCCTTCACTTTTTAACCCAGAAAATAACACAACCACCCCCACAACCACCATTCTAATACCCAACTTTATTTTTTAAGGGAAAAAACATCATAAATGATATTAAATAAGTGTTTAGACTTAAAACAACCAAAAATAGAAAACTAAAACCCTAAATATACCACTAGGAAACACCAAAAAATGCAAACCCGTTGAAAAATGGTTTCCTCTGCAACCACGGTGGGTTGTCACCGTAGAAATGGCCTTTCTATGGTAGGAAGTCACCATGGGTTTCCAGGGTGGAAAGTCACCGTAAAAACTCCCTAACCACGATGGTCAGTCACCGTGGAAATGGGCTTGACATGGTGACTTTCCACCATGAAAACCCACGGTGACTTCCTATCATGGAAATCCCATTTTCGTAGTGACAGACCGCCGTGGTTAGGGGGTTTTCACGATTACTTCCCACTGTGGGTTGCAGAGGCGTCCATTAGTTACAGTTTTATGATTTTGAGTTATTCTTTTATATATTAGGGCTTTAATTTTTCATTTTTCGTTGGCTTAAGTTTAAACACTTATTTAATATCATTTAGAATGTTGTTTTTGAAAAAAAAATTAGGGTTAAAGTGGTGATTGTGGAATGGTGGATATATATAAATAGAGAGAGAGAGGGGAGGAGAAGAGAAAAAAGGAAGTATGTATATATATATATATATATACTAGTATATGCCCGTGCCTGAAGGCACGACAAATTTTTTTTGAAGTACGTAATTGCAAAACGGCAAAAATTTCCGAAGTACAAAATTACAAAACGACAAAAATATCATTCCCCGAAAAAAACAATGTATAATTTTATAAAAATGACTATATTCTCCTTTGTTTATAGGACTATCCACTCTGTTTAACAAATAAAAAATGGTCCAACAACATTCAAATAGTCTAAATTCGTCGAAAACTTTCACATATAATATGAAATATACAATATTCATTAACCTAATTCACATTGTGACTCAAATAAAGAGTGTCAATTTAAAAAAAATGGACATGATCTCCTTTGTTTATTGGACTATCCACCCTACTTGAGGGATAATAGCAAGTCCAATAATATTCAAAGAATTCAAATTCATCCAATAACTACTACAACGAAACAAACTTGTTAAAAAAAATTAGAAATATCAATTGACGTCGTCGCACATGTTCCAGTATAATGATTGTTCGTACTTATCAAAATGCGACCTGATACAAAAAAAAATATAGTTAGTCAATTGAAATAGCTAATCAAATATTATATAAACCATTAGTACTTAGAACTAAATGAATCAATAATCATATCAGTAAAAAGTAACTCACCGGTGCTGAAAATGTTAATAAAATGGGTGGAGATGAAATTAATGACGTGTATATCCAAATATCCCAAAGAATGGCACCACCGACACCTGAATATCCCAAGAACACATTTGAGTTAAGGAACGTGAAGTTAATATCTACATGCCCAACACAAAGGTGTTATCCAAAAAATTACAACTAAAATCGGTGAATGCAACATGAAGTAGTAAAACTATTAATTTAAACTGGTGTTATAGGGCACTCACTGAAATTAGTGAATGTAATAGTAACTAAATTTCACTACTTCATAAGATGTACAACATTCAACCTATTCGGTCGACAATAGCTTCGTGAAGTGTTCTCATTCCGTGTTTCTCTTATACTATCTATACATGATCTTTGCAACCTGTCAAACCATAAATAAAATTTATTTTGAGAATATGGAACTCTTAACAGACTTGTAAAAGATAATTGAGCATATAAGTGTATATGCTAAAGGTTAAAACTAAAAAAGAAAAGTTACTGAAGTGTATTGCATATGAGTGCATATAAGTGCATAAAGAGTTACTGAAGCATATAAGTCATATGAAGATGGTTGTACCCGTGGTTTACTAACCATGTCAAGAGCATCCTTTATAAAACCCCTACGAAGACCATCATCAATTGAAATCACTTCAGATCATTAGAGATCTAAGGAAAACCAATAGAATAACACAGAAATATTAACAACTTATGCATCAGTATATGAAATTATGCATCGATAACAATAGCTAACACATAGGTTACATTAGTAGCTCAAAATATGCAATTACAGGATCTGTAACCTTGCGAACATATTGAACAAATTTAAAGCCCTTATAGAAGACAAATCACCTATTTCATGTATACCAATATCCATGAACATATGATAAATATTAACATCCAAATGAGAGATATAAACGACCACAATCCCTTATCCACATTGCATACGAATTAAAGCTTCCAATAACTTGGAATGCCTTGGAATTCCTTGCCAGCAGCAGGAGGTAAGATCCAATAACTCAGTTCATGATGATGCAGTAATAAAGATGAATATTTTATCAGTTCCTAATAAAAACTTTAATGATGACCTTGATAGATAGCACTTATCAAATTCTGAAGTCGCAAGGAAAATAAGTTTTCATAAGGTTGAAGCTAGATTTTCCTCGTTGGATACTGAAGGAGATGCATATATGCAAGCATATATATATATATATATGTAGATATATGCATCTTCATATATGCATATTGCATATATGCATCTTGTTTGTTTCTGCATATTGTTTCTGGCTCTTCTCAGCCAGCGACCGTATTTGTCGCGTGCATTTGAGGATAGTTCATCTAGGGGGCATCTAAGCTAGTTCCTGTTGGTACAAACAGAGATAGAAAAGAAAAAGAATTCAACTTGAAAGCCCAAAAACTTAGCATCCCAAATTAGCATCTCAAATTAGCATATGGAGAGTATCAAATGGTGTTACTGTTAACAGTAATACCAATCACATCAAACTCAGATTATAATATTACAGATCAGTATGTGCTCCCCACAATATAGGTCATGTCACTTTCTCTTTTAATGAGAAGTATGTGATTTGACTCCGGTGCATCCCAAGACAACTACACGAACCATATGAGATATTTCCAAAATTTCGAAACAATGAAACATAATATTAAATTGAATATATTAAAATAAAATACATAAAGATCATTCTATATCGAAGTCCTTAAAAAGTTTCTTTGAATACGTAATGTAGCTTCTATTTGCCCCGATCGATCGCCGGTGGGAGACCGGTCGACCGCTATTTCTAAAACTGCTTGTACGTGAAGTCAGTGTGCAAGGGAATAGGGAAGCGGTCGATCGCATCTGGAGGGCCGATCGACCATGAGTTGTGAAATTACCTTGGAGCTAGGGCAGAGCTCTATGTATCAACAAATTTGTCGACCGTGGCTTGGGTCCGGTCGACCGCGACCACAAAACAAATCAGACCTGCTTATTTTTGTAAGCCAAGACCTGCACCTCCCCTCTTTTGTATAGCCAAGACCTGCTTGTGTTGTTGTAGGCAAAGACTTGCTACCCATTTCGAGAATGAACCTGAAACACAAATGATCACATCACCTATGTTGAAAAATGAATTAGAACATAACAGGATGTTAATATGAAAAATGAAAAGAATATAATGAAAAAATATTCAGCATCAACAAAGTACATTGAGCTACTGCACTTAAATAATAATTTTGCACTTTGCATCTATTGAATTTCCATGCTTCAGTGCAACTTCATATGTGTGTAATTGAAACAGGCCTGCATTATTATTAATGCCTATGTATTGCATTGTCCCAAATGGCACCCAAAATAAATAATAGTCAAACAAAATCACACACACAGTATCACACACACAAAATCACACACACACAGTATCAATTAAATAGTAAACAAAATTATAACGGTGTCAACATTAAATAATCAAGCCCTGCACTCATTAAACATTATAGTTTTGCATAGAGAAAGAACAAACATTATATCAAATTCTAAAAAACACTATTAGTCAATGGAAGATGTCTTAAATGAATAATCTAAAAATACTTTTGAATTCTAACATACTTTCACAACTACAAAACAAAAAGCAGTTGGTAGTTTGTGTAAAAGGTTAAAAAAGGCTTGACCTTTAAGATGAACCACTCAATTAAATGGAAATACAATAAAAAAACCCTGCTTTATTTCCCCCCCACCATAAATACCATCTTTGTTTTTATACATGTTTTCAAGTTGGTTCTATATTAAAACTGGTATGAGTGGATTTATCCTGTTAATATAAGTGTCATTAAACCTAAACAATTAATATACCATCGTATACTATAGATTGATATCGTAAATATAGTAAAATGAAGTTATAATACACTAAGAATTCTACATTCAAAACTAAAGGAAAGTAAAAAGAAATGGTTTAAGAAAAATCATAAATTATGACAGTAGAGACAACAAAAAATGAGTACGAATAAGATGTTGAAAACAAATTAACAAAAATAACGAAATAAGTAATTCTACAGCCCCTTATTTGAATACTACAAAATTGGGGTTTTGAAGCCTTAATTCAAACTTGTAAATGCAGGTTTACCTGATTAGGTTGTTGAGGGTGATACTAAGATCATCTGCAAAACAAAAATATAAGAAACACATTAAAGTTCAAAAACATTGATCATATAAATAAATTTAAGATAACTAATTTTTAAAAAACTCAAAGCTTCAGTACCCTTTCTTTGTTGCAACTCCCTCATGTCAATAACTCCATTTCTCTCATTCTCTTCCTGTAGGTAATATTCAATTTCATCTGGTGTAAGAACTCTGCAACAACACATACAAAGTACACCAGTATTATCAAACATAACATCACATCAAACCAAAATAAAAGTAATATCTTACCTCTTACCGACGGCAGAAGCAGAAAGTAGGGAAGGGGGGAAACTCGACGGGGAAGCAGCTGGCATCGGTCGGTAGCGAGGCTGCATCGGCAGGGTTTGTCCGTGTGGAGTTCTAGATCGGGAAAGAGAAAGAGAAGTGGGACATGTTTGCTCAAGTACTTTCACCCAAACGCCAACATCTTGGGGTCTCCCATCTGCCTTGATGCGGTCATATCGACTTCCTCGACCTTGAAATTTATCGAGTATTTTTCCAACACCATACACTTACCTTGTGAATGAATGATAACAAAGTTAATAAAAGATAAGAAAGAACCAAAACATTGGGATGCAAATTGCTCTGTTAGCTCCAAATGTAAATAAATAAACATACCATATGAATGAGTTCCTGAGCTAAATCAACTTTTTTGACTTCTTCTTTGGCTAAATTTTCAATCATTTCAGCAGCATCTCTAAGCTTTGTATATTTAGGAAGCTTTTTTCCTAACTCCTCAGCCAACTTCTCTACTTCCTCTACTTTTTTCCTAACCATTTCCATTGCATTGTACACCTCAGCTGAAACAACAACAAAAACATACATAAACAATCACAACAGAACTAACATCAAACTTACAAATAAATTAGTATTTCAGTTACATATCAAACTTTTACGCATCAACAATGTCCCCAATTTATGCCTGAATGAAGGCAGAATTATTGATAACATTAATCCCACCATCCACTTCTTCCTGTATCACACAAAAAAATATTTACTTACTAATAATTCTAGCATAAAATATCACACACCACCGCACATCGCACCTCCATCAACAGCTCCCACACCCCACTACCCCGCTCCACCCAATCTAAATCCAACTCGTCCCTGTCTAGCACCACAACGCTCACAATCCCACACCCCCTCCTGCGAACCCAACCCGAACCAAATCCATACCCCACACCTAATTTCCACACTACCCACCTACTACCTTTTACTGCCCCACAACCCCACACCTGTATACAGATACAATTGTACTCCATGAATAGTAGTATAAAATATAATGTGGTATCAATTAAGCAGCCTAGTACTAAAATATCACGGACTGCGTTTTGTGACTACGTCATTGGAGAAGAAATAAGAAAGATTGAAAGTTGAAAATGAGAAGGTTTCACTTGAGGATGCGAAACCCGAAGCAAACCCAGAGGAGCAGGTGGGACCCACTGAGGAGAAATGATCGGGAAGCAGATAAGCGCAGCTGCTGCTTATCAGATTGCTGCCTCTGTTGCTTCTCATTTGCATTCTCAAATGAAAACTATTATTCCATTTAAATTCTCTAAAATTGCCAACATATTATAAATAGCTTTAGTTGGGGAACAAAAAATTTATACAATTTAAAGGGGCTGAATAATAACATATTTATAAATAGATTATATGCGTATTGTAAATAATAACATTAAAGTTCAGTACGTGTTGAAACCTGTTAAAATGAGCGACCTTCGTTGTGATTCAGTGCCCCAACCTTCGTTGTCATCGTTGTTGGAAATCCTCCTGGGCAAGTTTTGAAGGCTATCGACAGTATAGTTGTTTCATGGGTAATTATGAAACAGATGAACTGGGAACATGCCATGCATGGGCGTTGTTGTTGTTGACCTGCTTGAGAATGGCGAGGTATTCCCCCAGTGCTTTTCTTGTTTTGTGTGTTTTCTAGCCGCATGGTGCTAGTTTTTAGAGCTGTTGCCACTTTATATTGGTCTTATTGTTGTGCCCATCTGTGCAAAAATAAATAAATTAGAAACATGTCATTACTATACATATATATAGTCAAGATCAGGTGTGAACCAAATAATGGATCAATTTTTTAAAAGTTGAATTTTTAAAGTCAAAATCTCTTCAATGCGATCAAGGACCAAGAATAACTATTGGTTTGAATATCATACTTGCTTTGAAGTGACAGAAGAGTTACGTGAGGTGAAATATAACTTTTCCAATTGATTTATGTTGGGGTGAGGGGGGATATACACATCAATCTGAATTACCAACAAAATTAAAAATAAGCACCCAACTTAAAAACCTAATTCAAAAAACACGTATTTAATAATCCAACAAACGGGTAAGTTATAAGTTCAAAAGCCAAAACCCTCATTTCAATCATTATCCAAAATCATACCTGACAGGAATAAAAGAATAATTTGAGAGCCCAACATCAAACCGACTTTAAACCTTTGTGTCCTTTACAGACTTGTATGAATCGTATAAATCGACCATGAATTGAAACAGCAAACCGTAAACGTGAAAAAAATAAGGTATTAAGCGAGCAACAAATGATGAATCAAACATGAATCGAACAGGTAAACATAGTGCAAAGAGGTATAAAACCAATCATTAACGTGATCCAAAAATAAATGATGGAACAATTGAATTACTCAAGGAATCCAACTCTATTTTTAAAGTAAAGGAAAAGGAATCCAACTCTATTCATATTAAGGAAAAAAAATTGAAAAAAATAAAGATCAACACAAACATATATATTACCTTTAAAAACCCACAAAATGGTTAAAAGAAGTAATGAAAATTCAACAAATAACCAAAATCTCTAATGAAAATTCAACAAATAACCAAAAGCCCTAATGAAAATGCAACAAACAACCATTCAGGAGTATAAAATACCCAAAAACCCTGATGAAAATTCAACAAATAACCAAAAGCTCTAATGAAAATGCAACAAAGATTAAAAATAAAATCAAAATAAGATACCTTGTGGTGTCGATCATGGCTTGCAATTTGAAACCTAAATGTAACAAAGTGAGATTCAAAATATTACAGATCTAACACAAATCTAATAAAAATCTAAATATCTCACAAAAAAATGTTGTTGGAGGAGATGTGTGTACGCATATGAAAACAATCGCATCTGAGATGCGTATGTGAGAAAAAAATGAAACTATCAGACCAAAATCCCACCAAAAATCGCATCTGAGATGCGTGTGTGTGAAAGCAATCTCATCTGAGATACGTGTAAGAAATTACCTATAGGAGTGCGAAGAAAATGGAGAGGTGGCATTAGTAGGGGTGACGACGGAGGAGGGAGTAGGGTTTGTGTTTGTTGGAATAGAGAGAGGGGGAGAGTCTTTCTTTCACAGCTGTTCAGCATTAGATGCGAAGGGGAGGCAGAGGCAGATATGGTGGAGCAGAGAGAGGTGGAGAAGTAGATGGGGAAGTGGTGTGAGCCGAAGGGGTAGGGTTTGTGTTGGGAGGAGTAGAGAGACGGGGTACTCTTTCTTTCCAAAACAATTTGGCGTTGCCCAATTTGGGGCCAAAAGAGTGTGTTGAAGGTGTGGTTGGATGAGGACCCTTGGATTGTACACATGGCAAAAATGTAGACACTTTGATTATTTTGATAAGATAAGATAAGATGTTACTATTCATAACACCATTGTCCCATATTATATAGATATATAAGGAGAGGTTCACAAGTGAACCTAAAAGATGAAATTTTTAATGAACCTTAACAAAAAATACTTAAAACTTAATTAATTTTAATACTTATGTTGTAATTGGTCTGCGCCAACGGCAACGGACATGTGTGTTGATCGTTCCCCAACCCCCCACCCCCCACCCCACCCCGCTCCCCCGCCCCCATCCCTCACCCCCACCCCCATGGCAGCCCTGTTGCCGTAAGTGTTATTATAAGCGCTGCCATGGTGATGGTGGTGGTTGGGGTTGGGCTTGGGGGATGGCCGGGGGGTGAGGGGGGATCGATCGATAAGCGTGTTTGTTGCCGCTGACGCGGGCCAATTACAACATAGAAATTAAAATTAATGACTAGTTAGGTATTATTTTGTTAATATATATATATATATATATATATATATATATATATATATGTAGAGAGAGAGAGAGAGAGAGAGAGAGAGAGAGGTCATGAGAGGGTGGTTTTTGTTAGTGGTGGTAGAGAGGTGAGGGATAAAGAGGCGATGGTGGTGGTGGAGAGGTGAGGGACAAAGTGGTGGTGATATAATGACGGACGACAAGCCCCAACAAACAACGCCCCACCCCCCGGTCCAAATCCGAACCAACCGCCGCCCAAAACCAAAAAAAATCCCCCAATCCCTAAAATGTACGTTCCTCTTCCCTCCAAGCCCTGTCGAGCCTCATCGATCATGTATGAGTTCAGGTGTTCAAGTCCAATCAAAATCACTCCATGTTGTCTCAGCGGCTAGACAGGCGCGAAAATCCCCTAACCTCTCTCCACGAATATCCCCTCTGTCTGATCTTAAAAGTTCGGGCTTCATTTATTGTCACCAACAGTCAGTGACCTTTGTCAAACCAGACTGACTCTTACCAGACCTCCGATTGGATTTAATGGTAAGGGATTCCATACAGGGAGATAGCCAACCCATTTTTTCTTGGCTTTCTTACAGTAGGAGCTTGGGTTATTTGTGAAGTCTAAGTTTAAGTGTGAAGGTAATTCCAATTTTTCCCCTCCTTTAGTTAATCTTTGTTCAACCCCTATTGGTCTTAAATATTAACATAAACCCCGTTGAATTTTAATTACCAAACCCCTTGCAATAAATACACCTAACCACCCTCCTTTACTTCTAAAATTTATATTCCATCCCCAGCACCTCCCAAAAATGACCAAACAACCCTTTTACTTCCTCAAATCTCCAATTACTTCCCCCTAACATCCCTTGAGCAACCCACCATTTAAAATTCACCCATTTCGGGAGCCACTTATAATGTATTGGACCAATTTTATCCAACCGAGAAAGAATTTGAGATGTTAGGAACTTGAGAAAGAATCTCTCTCAAATATTGTGAATATGGTTGAGGAACATGAAAGATGTCGTTCTTCCTTAAAATACCAGTTGGGACTCATCACTCATTCCTAGTACGAGGAAAGTTGCCTACGAATAAATAATATAGAGACCAATTATTGGCAGAGATTTATCTTGACTATCATACTGCCCTCGCAGCCACCACCAGCGGACAGGATGTGAAAAATTAATTTCCAGCGTCCCTCATCACTAATGCTTCAGACAACCCCTTCCCCTCTTCTACCATAATGTCAATCGATGTACCAAGTCTTCTAGCAATTGTTGATGACCCCCACGAGTATTATACTAGATAAATCTATGACATTTTCGTCAAGGACTATTTGATTACTCGAGTGAGGTACCGAGAGGTTGCAACATTTGAGCTTGTGGACTTCTTTCCTATATTCAAGAAGAGAATGGGTTTAATATTGCACATTTCATTGATATCTTTGTTGAGGATGGTTGGGATGATTCGCACTCACTTTCAAGAGGCAACATCTTTTTTTATTGGTTATTTCTTTCCACTTTTAGGGAATGATGATGATTTTGATGGGATTAACTCTTGTAATGCTTATTTTGAGATCGATGTGATGCGATTGGCGGACGTGCTTAACCATGGGTATGTGAACTGATTAGACATAAATATTGTATATTTATTCTCCTAATTTCAGTGCATTTGTGAACCCGAGTGATGTAACCTATATGGATTTGATGCACATTTATGCTACTAATCTTCGTTGGCAAGTATTTCGTGTTTCGTGCTTCTCTTATTGGTTTTACAGGTTAATTATCCAAGCAGCACAAAAGAGAAAGCGAGACAATGAAGGAAAATTTAAGAAGGCAAGTTCAAGGGTATTTTGGTAATTCTTCAGCCAGATCCCGAAGGAGGAGTCAACTGGAAAGTTTAAGATCTCGGAACAACTAGAACACTGGAAGAAACGACACCCAAATCTGAGCTACGGTTGATGAGTTATGACCCGTTGAAGTTGAAGAAAAATCCAAGGAAGAAAGGAAAGAAAACAAGAAAAAAATTCCAAGTGTTGAATGGAAGAAAAAGCACCCCAGACCAGCAAACATTCATGAACCCACATGCGAACCGGTTTGGGGGGCGAACCGGTTCGGGGTACATGCAAACCGGTTCGGGGGGCCTGATGCGCGAATTTGCCTCCTTTATTCTGATTGGCTCTAAGGTTTCCTTTTAGGTTAAAACTCTCCAAGAAGTGTGGGATACATAGGTAGTAACTTAGGAACAGTCGTTCTAGATATTTTTGAGTAGTTTTTGATAGAGAAAAAGTGAGGAGAACATCTAGGAACATAATTTTGATTTATTGCTGCAAGATCCATACACTTCCGGGTTTGTTTTCAAGTTGTAATCTCAGCTATATTTTTGTGATTTTCAGTATTCTTGCATGGTAATTTTTCTGCATGGTTTGAATGAATTTCTGCATTTATAATACTTAACTACGTATATCGATCTAGTGTTATTATGAGTTTGCTCGCATGCAACGTTATTATTTCATGCATCGTTCAGTTTAATATGTCCGGCTAGGTTGAAAAGGTTGGGATGCATGAACTCAACCTAATGTGTTAGTGCATGTGTATAAAGTTAATCCGATGAATTCAATGATTGATTTTGACCGTATTGCGTAATTACATTGTAATTTTGGATCTTTGTATCTCGTTTACCTTTGGGTACTCGTGATGATTTAGAGTACAATTTGAGTGTCATTACCGCGATACCGATTTACTCATCCTCAGATTAGGTATGACGCGGGCTTGAACCTCGTATACATAATGCTTGGGAGTACTAAATTCCGGGTCAGATCAACCAGATAAATTTATGATTAACATTATCACCGCACTACACTAGGGTTGGGGGATTGCATTCCCGACCTGTTTCTCTCATCATTTAAAATAAAAAGTTGTTGAAATCATCAGTCATCCTCCATTTCGGTAGAGTAATTTAGTTGCATCTTTGCTCATTTTCATTATCGCATTTAACTTAATCAATCTCAAAACCAAATCAATTTTTCCTTTTCTTTTTTGAGTCAAGGTTAGGATCTCTCTGTCTCGTCCCGTCGTCACAACTCCGTTGTCCTTCTTCCCTGTGGATTCGATACCCGACTTACCGGGATTATTACTTGAGCGACAGGCTTACACTTGAGCCTAGAGTGAACGTACTTCTGAGACACATTTTCAGTCGCGTCAAGTTTTTGGCGCCGTTGCCGGGGAATTAGGTAGACTTAGGATTAGATTGAGTCAATCCAAAGCTTTGACTAAAAATTTAAAAAAAAATAAAAAATAAAAATTAAAAATTAAAAAATAAAAAAATTTAAAAATCACAAAAAGATTCACCATCATCTCTCCTAAGCTTAATGCAAAATTCTGAGACCCCTTCCACACCTCATAATACTCCAACCAATATTCACGAATATCCTATAGTGGAGTATAATCCAGATAGTCCCCACACTCCAAACGCCCCACAATTCTGGATCCCGCCTCCCACACCGTCACATTCAATCTCTAGTAACACTCCATTCTCATTCGTAGGACACACCTCCGAGCACACTTAAAGCACACCCAGTGAGAGCGCCGAGTCGTTAAGTGAGAGAGGGATGTCGCAACATAGCAATGCACCCACCGGTGAGGAAGAACCCCCATATCGTCTGATTAGAGAATTCTTATATCCCGAGCGTACTGTCACTCCGGGATGCATTATACTCTCGTATAATGCCAGGCAATTCCATTTCAAAAATGGGATGATCCAGATGCTACCACATTACCACGGTATGGATTCTGAAAAGCCATACCTCCAGATTAGGGAATTTGAGGACGTGTGTGATACTCTAAATGATCAAACCTGCACACAAGAGGTAATCCGCCTCAAACTCTTCCTTTTCTCGCTCAAAGATAAATCTAAGGCCTGGATATGGTCTTTACCTCCAAGCTCGATTCCATCCTGGAATGAGCTACAGTCGAAATTTCTCAAGAAATTCTTCCCACCACATCGAACCATCTCCATAAAGGCTCAAATTCAGGCATTCAGACAAGCTGAAAATGAGTCATTTCATCGATGTTATGAACGTTTCAACGAGTTAGTTGCTTCATGCCCCCATCATGGATTTGATTCAGCACAAGTCATCTCTTTTATCTATAATGTGTTGAATCTTAACTCCAAACAACTTGTTGAAACAATGGGAAGTGGTCCGTTTATCGATTTAGATGCCCAGGATGCTGAGCTTCACTTGAGGTATGTCGCCGAGACTACCCAATCCTGGGACACTTCTGATCCCAACACTCAAAATCGAAATAGACAAGCGACCACTACTCCGTCAGCATCCGGCCTATTCCATGTAGATAAGAATTCAATGACGGATAGCCGATTAGAGACTCTTGAGATAAGATTTCGAGATCTGTGCGAGATATATGGAAAAGGACCAGCTGGACCCGTTCCAAACCCAGTCGTAAAGGTGTGTGCTATTTGTGAGGCGGGACATTCAACTGAGGAATGCCCGACGATACCCTCCTACAAAGCAATGCTGCAAGAGCAAGTTAGTGGTGTAGGAGGTTTTAAGGGAAATTTCGGTGCCCCGCACGGGAATTCATATAACCCTTCTTGGAAAAATCATCCCGGTTTTAGCTATGGGCAACAAAATGCCGCAATGAACCCTCGTTCGCATGTTGCCCCTCCTCCACCACAACACTTTCAACAAGCTCCACACATGCAAGGACATGTGCAAGCACCGCCACCTCAAGGAAATTATATTCCACCACAGCGTAGAACTCTTGAGGATACCATGAATCAATTCATCGCAAGCCATACCACAACCAATGCCAAATATGATCGTCTGATTGGCGACATAAATGCGAATCTGTCTAAAATACAATCCTCATTGAGTGTTCAAGAGAAGGGCAAGTTTCCTGCCCAGGGCCAAAGACCTCTCCAAGGTCAAACTAGTGTTAGCTCGACACCCCATGACCATACAGAGCAATGTAGCGCAATTAACACTCTACGTAGTGGGAGAGTAGTTGACTTGTCACCTCCCCCACGAGACGTACCTAAAGATAAGGAGATTTTGCCCGGCACGAAAGAGGCCGAAGATGTCCCCTTGAATGAGAGTGAGAAAGAAGACGCTAGTGAGCCCGAGGTAGTAGTGAAACCACCCTCCGCGGCACCGTTTCCTCAAAGGCTAATTCCTTCCCATAAAGGAAACCCATGTGATGACGTGCTAAAACAAGTTAAGCTGAATTTACCTTTCCTCGATGCCATTAAGAAAATTCCAGCTTATGGAAAAGTCATTAAAGACTTGTTGACGGTAAAATGAAAGATGAAGGTAAAGAAAAATGTCTTTCTCGCACAAAATGTGAGCTCTATTCTACTCAATGATCTCCCACCTAAATTCAAAGATCCCGGTGCACCCACCATTTCCTGCATCAATGGAGAAAACAAAATCGAAAAAGCCTTAGTTGATTTGGGAGCAAGTGTCAATATCCTCCCTTACTCCATCTATAGGCAACTTGACTTGGGCGACCTCAAGCCCACAAAGGTCACTCTCCAATTAGCGGATCGAACCATGAAGATCCCAAGAGGCATAGTCGAGGACGTGATCGTCCAAGTTGACACTTTCTACTTCCCGGTAGACTTTGTCATTTGGGACACGGAGCCCTCCTTTAACTCGAGCAACCATGTTCCCATCATCCTTGGGCGCCCTTTCTTAGCTACGGCTAACGCAATCATCAATACTCGGAATGGGCGAATGCAACTCACTTTTGGGAACATGACTTTAGAGACCAACATCTTCCATATCACCCAACAGACAGGGGAAGAAGATGATATTCACGCGGTAAGTTTTATAGATGATATCGTAGAGGAATACTTTGAGGAGAATGATTGTGGAGATGCCCTAGGGTCCTGCTTAGTGTCGAGCCATGAGAATGAGGGGTCCCACAAGAGAGAGCCGTTAGGGGTGTGCCCTATTTCATCATGTAATAGTGGTAGTTGTGACAATGAGAGAAAAGTGGGGGAGAGGTGTGTAGTGACCGCAATTGAAAGAGAGAGAGAGGGGTTAGAAGAGAGAAAATTGGTGGAGTTGGAGATCGGGCAAGTAAGAGAGGATGTAGGCACTACTCGAGAGAGAGAACTAGGAGACATGAGCATGGAAGAATTTGAAAGAGAATTCGGGCAGGTGGATGAAAGTATTACTATTGAAGGCCAATCCCTATTGGATTCATGTAGTCACTTAGACGAAAGTGAATTGAAAGCAAAAATTGATGAATTCCTTCGTTGTGACAATCCACCCATGACACTAGAGGCCCCGAAGGCAAGTGAGGAGAAAAGTTGTGGTTCATCTGACTTAGAGCCCGACCCATGCATCTTAAAAATTGAACAAAACCTAGGTGTTCCCTCCGAGTCAGCGCACGCAGACCACACTTTGAGCCAGCATCACGAGGATCCCTTTCCAATTAGTCACGATGAGTCTCTCGGTCTATCCTTTATCTATGGGCGAGGTCCCAACTTGTTCCGATTGTTAGCTTATAATCCTAGGACGGGAGAGACAAGGAGAACATCAAACCCCGTGAGTGGGGTCGGGTGAGTTTGTGGAGAGATGAGAGGTCGTCGCACCCCCGACGCGTATGGGGTGATTATTGTTGTATTTTTGAGTCATGCATGAGTGTCATATAGTGTGTTGTCTGAGAGGTTGCGACATTTGAGCTTGTGGACTTCTTTCCTATATTCAAGAAAAGAATGGGTTTAATATTGCAGATTTCATTGATATCTTTGTTGAGGATGGTTGGGATGATTCGCACTCACTTTCAAGAGGCAACATCTTTTTTTATTGGTTATTTCTTTCCACTTTTAGGGAATGATGATGATTTTGATGGGATTAACTCTTGTAATGCTTATTTTGAGATCGATGTGATGCGATTGGCGGACGTGCTTAACCATGGGTATGTGAACCCATTATGGGAGTCATTCACGACACTCAGAGTTTGATTTTTAATGCCTAGCATCGAACACGCTCATTCTCAATGGCATAGACTTCATGTGGCACATGTGGCCTTTCTTAGAGTATGGGGTGATGGTGGTCATTGTGGCAAAGTTCAAGGCTAAGTTTATTTGCCGGCCATTATTGGGATTTATAATTAGCCGCCCCCACCTCTTTACAAGTCGATATGCCAAACGTTTCCATGGATGGTTTCCCTTCTCAATAGGGAAAAACAGTTATTTTGCATGAGTGAGCTTTTGTCACTTGGGGAGAGTGATGTGTCCCAGATTTATTTGTATTTTTTTATTTTTATTTTCATATTTTATTAGGTAATTTTGCTCCTTAAGTTGCTATATTATGTTAGAGGGTGACATTTTCTTTTAGAATCTTTAGTGTGTGCTCTTTAGTCATTTTACAGTTTAAGTTTATATTGGGTAGAAAGATACCCATTCCAATAAATAGACTTTGGCCACTCGTTGTAAACACTTTACTTTTGGTCATAAATGAGAACTAAAGAGAGAAATTAGGCTTTGGCCATTGAATAAATGTAATTATTATTTTGAAATGTTTCAGCTTACATCAAAAGGAATGATAAAGTTGAAGGTATGGAAGACAAAGTATTAGGTCTATCGCCACTACAAGTCGAAGAGTATGAAGGATCCATCAATTCATGGAAAAGAAAGACATCATCGTTAGTTGATAACTTATTTTTATGCGTATGGTCGTTGTCTTCAAACTCCGAGATTCAAAATTCCTTTGAATTACCTAAAAAACTTGTTAAATAACTAGTATCATGGTAAGTATGGGTATCAATACTACTTTCAAGTGATGAAACAATTATTGTGAACACTTGCAATTCCAATTTTTATTAAACTTTTGTATGTATATATATTTTTATGCTTTTTAAAACAATTTCAAGACAAAATGGATCAATTAATGCTAAAATCGTATGTGAATAACTACTAAAATTGAATCGTAACTAGGTTTAGAATTGTGAGAAGATACAAGGGGTGGGATTACACCGCGTGATCAATTTTATTTAATTTCTTAATTTATTTGTTTGAAATATTTTAAGATAATATTAAATTTACAATTCAATTCTCATTACAATCATAAATTCGATAATATCGTTTTCAGTAAATTAATTTAAAAATGCCACTTTGTAGAAAAAATTAAGATGCATACTCCTTTTAATAAAATATCCTCTAAGATTAATTTATTATAAATTATACGAATCTTCGAAATACAACACCGAATTAATATTCAAATATAGAAAAAACCTATCTCTAGTTCGATTTCAAAATCAAATATTAACTTTTAAGATTATTTTACTAACTCTCGTTATGTAAATTAATTTGTGACAATTTCGAATTATTTTGCCTATAAATATAATAATTAAATAAATTATTTAATTAAATTAACATCCTACGCGTTTCATCCCACCCCTTTAATGGGGTGATTAGCCAAGCATATATAATTAAACAAGCACAATCACAATGAAGAATTTAAGAGAAAATAAAGAATTAAGATAAAAAAATCTCCTTCTAAATCGCATAGTTGAAGTATGTCCCTTTCTTCATAATCAAAGTCACTTGAATACACTACAAATCAATAAAAACTGAACCTACTAATAATTCTAAACTACACTGCATATTTTTGTATTTTTTCTGACTTTTATTTTCTAAACTGTATAAGAAATGACACTATTTTTTCTCTAATATCTATTCTCTGCAGTGTATATGTGTGTCCCCAATGACCCCCTCCCCCCTTTATTTTATAATCCGCGAGTATGAGTTGTTATGGGAGAGATTTTTAGGATCACAAAGCCTAAGTCAAAAGGAATTTTGGGAAGGATTTAACTGATGTAGACATTTGGTTTGGAATTGGCAGATGGATATTGTTCCTATTTTTGTGGGAGAGATAAGGTTATTTGGAATGGGTCTTAGTTCGGGTATGGGCAGATAATGGGTTTTGGTGGTTTTGATTTATGGTTCGCAACCGGGTTCGGAGGTATGGGCTACCATTTTATGTATGGCTAGGTAAGGTCAAGGCTTCGGGCTATGGATTCTAGGTATGGTATTAGCTGGATGGAATTTGGCCGGAAGTTATGGTTAGGTGACGGGGTTGTCCTCAGGTCGGCTCATGTGGGTATGTGTAACAACCCGAGGTCTTGGAGAAGAGTATTTATTTATTTTGGGAGAAATAAATAATATTTTATGGGAGAATAATTAAATAGGCGAATGATGTCAAAATTTGAAGTCGTTAGAAAGTGTTTCGAATGGCGATTCTGAGGGTGTAGTTGTGTTCGAAAGGGCCGAGAAAGTCAAAATGACTGTACTTGGGGTCTATTTAGGTTCCGAAATAATTTAAGCTCATTTGACTTGAATTAAAGTTACCGAGTCATTTAAAGTGTGTATTATCATTTAAAGATGTGTATCTTGGGAGTTAGGGCTTAAAAGCCTACGGGAGATTTATTTCTCCTTAGAAAGAAAGAGAAATAGAAAGAGGGAAAGAGAGAAGAAGAAAGAAGGAGAAAAGAGAGAGAAAGTGGATATTTCCGACATCTACGTGATTTCGAGGACGGATCAGACCCTACGAACCTGAGGCAAGTGATTAAACTTGCTAAATAATTGTTGTATTTCATTTATTTCATGATTTGTGGATTAAATCTTTGGGTTTTAGGTTTAGTTTATCAAAACCTAATTTTTGGGTATAATCTTAGATTTATTTTGTAGAAATGGATTTTAGGTTATAAATTAGTTTAAAAATGTTTTTGGATGTTATATATGTGATTGGGTTGAAGAAAAATGGAGAGAAAATGATAAACATGAATTTTGGGATTTTTGGCTTACTAAAAAGTATCCATTTTCGAGCCTCCAGGTAGGCCGAATCGATTCGGCCCCCTAGCCGAATCGATTCGAAAATATGCAGGTTCCCAGGTTTGAGTGACCGAATTGATTCGTCCTGAGACAGAGTCCGAGGTCTGATGACCCGAATCGATTCGCCTTCGAGGCCGAAACGATTCGCTGGGACGAATCGATTCAGAATTGGCCCGAATCGATTCGGAAACAGGACTTTTTTAGGGATGTTTTTCTATAGAGAATTTCATCCCGTTTCATTCGAAGTTATCGATTGGGAACCTCTATAGGAATTATTGGGAGTATGTTTTGGAGACTTTTAGAGAGTTTCTCTTATAAGGAATTATTGGAGTCATATAGACTTAAATTGAGGAATACCGATTAGAGATTTTGGTATCTACTAAGTGGGGAAGCCCGCCTTGATTGGAGGCTCTATTTGGAGATAATAATTAAATTCATATGAAAGAATGAGAATAAGTTTAGAGATAATGGATCTTAGGATCCAATCCCGAATGGGATAACTTTAAAAGGTTCACGAAATAAATTGAACCCTATTATGGATGGAGGATTATAAATGCTAATTGATGTGCATATGAATATATAAATACCCTTAATGATGATTGATTTGGGAGAAGTCTCACACAATGAGAAATGCTAAATGTAGTGCATTTGGATAAAGAATATCCTTAACATAAATGGATTTGAGAGACAATTCATAAATAGAAGTGACATATGAGCTTCAAGCGAGAAATAGTATAGTGTATACTAAGTGGGGAAGATGTGTGAGAATTGATGATTAGTATATCAAGAGGGAAATATACTAAACAATGACATTAATTCTATTGCGCCTAAGGGCGTATAGTAAATATGAAAACAATGTGATAGGTATACCTTATATGATGGTATATATTTATATGACGTGATGATGTATGTGTACCTTATGTGATGGTATATATATATATATATATATATATATATATATATATATATATATATATATATATATAGTGAAGCATACCCCCTCCTTGCTATCATTGGGAAGTTGCGTGTGTTGAGGGTGAGCATCCTGGCTCAAAGAGCAGGGTGTGGATATTCCCCAGGTCATAGTCGTCCATTGTGATTATTATGCGATATATATATGCATTCTTTTGGGGGGTGAGAAGTTGAGGGTATGTGTCGTTCTCACTTGCCGGTTACGAGCTATGACCGCTTCCCGGGACGTTGTGTGCGTGAGTTGATCACGAGGTGGGTGTCGTTGAACCCCACCAGGTGGCCCCAGTTTGCTACGTGTATGGGCAACTGGAAGATGATAGCATGTGAGTCTGCGTCCTCGAGTTATAGCTCGGTTGGATGGTTATGATATTGTTGTTGTGCTTGTACTTGAGTATTGAGGGCTTAATGGACCTCGACGACCAACATTGCCAGGACTGGTGTATCGGGGGGGGTTCCTTGTTTGAATTTCTCCTCGGCGAGATATCCCACGCACGACCCGCAGTGTAACGTTGAAAATTGGGGATAAGTTAGTCCTTAATGCTCATATTTTTATCTATATCACCTAGCCCGACGATTGACAGTGGCAGTAGTAGTGTAACGGGGGGTTCCTTGTTTGGATTTCGCTTCGGCGAGACGTCCCACGCATGAAACGTCGTGTACTGTTGAGAATTGGGAATATTAATTAATTAAAATCTGAGTAATAATAATTTGGGTTACATGCATCATGCATTGAGGGCATAATGAATCTCGAAGATCAATACTGTCAGGAGTAGTGTCACGGGGGGGTTCCTTTTATGGATTTCGCTTCGGCGAGACGTCTCACGCACGAAACGCAGTGCAGCATTGAAAATTGAAAGAAGTTTAGTCCTTAGCATTAGATGCTAATAACTCATATATATATGCTTACATGCCAGATGAGGGCATAACTAGAATATATGAAATTCTAGTAAAATGAGAATGTTGATGTATTGGGATTTTGTTCTTATGAGAATGATTTTGGGAGCTTTATATGTTCAATAAATGAACAAATATAAAGAGAACTATAACATTAAAAGTAAAATGATGTTTTAGATGAAAGTTAGATAAGTATAGATTGCAAGATAAGTGAGATGATCTTAATCGAATATTCTTTTTGGGATCTAGTTATATTTAGTTGCCTAATTAGATTTGGGCATTTAATTGGAGATCACGTGCATACGTTTAGTTGCGCGCTCTAGTTGAGAGGTGAGTTGGATTATTATGGAGAGGACGATTCCATTAAATCATGTCCTAATGCATTTATAATTATTATGCATTTTAATGCACTTGCTATAAAATGTTTTCAACTCGGGATCTAACCCGTTTATATTTTCTCCCTCCTTGTATATATATTGTATTACTTTAGGTGTTCCTCCGCAAGGACGCCGTTGCTGTTTATCCCTCCAGTGCATTCGTGGAGCTGTGGCAGTAGCGGACTGTTGCAACATCTTGTTTAGTCGATTCCTATCTTTGATGTATCTAGATTAGGATTCAGTTTGTACCTCGGGTTTATACCCAAGTGTTGTAGATTAACACCTTTATATTTCTTTCCTTAGTTATTGTATTGTCTGTGACCCGACAGCTTATTCAAGTATTTTATTGTTGAGATTTAGTTGTACCTTGTATTGTACTCTTTATATTATTAGATTTTGCAGGTATCACTCATCATAGTTAGATGTAGTATTATTGGTTGCTTACTGTATGGTTGGTTTCTTTCGGTGCTAAATAAAAGTTTTAAATTTTTGGCAACCTTCTTTTAATGATTTCGGGTAGTTAGCCTTATATTATTTAGTGTTGTCAGTTGATGTTGAGACTGTGCCATTTGAGATACCTGATTTAATGTAGTATAGGGCTGGCCACCCGTTATTATTTTGAGCGGGTTATCACAGATGGTATCAGAGCATCAGGTTCTAGTGTCTTTAGGATCTGTGCGGGTTACTACGATCTTCTGTAAGCGTTCTTGATGTAGAGCCTTATTGTTAGGACGGTTGCATTCACACGTCCATATTTCTTCTGTGATATGAAAATATTTGAAAGGCGTTCTGATACAATTGTTCTTGTTTTAAATTCCACCGAAGGGAGGTCGTTCAGTCAGGGTAAATAAAAGGGGCTGAAAAGGTGCAACCACAAACGCCTCAAAGGAACATGACTACAGATGAAGTTGCCAATATTGTGGCACAAGCAGTACCTGCTGCCATTTCTACGATGGCGCAATAATCTGCCGTTCAAGCAGCCCAAACCCATTTAGGATTGTCTTTATGGGAGAGAGTGAAGGGAGATTTTAGCAAGGGGCATCCTCCAGAGTTTGCAGGGGGAGTTAGTGCAATGGCTGCAAGTCAATGGAAGAATAGTATGCAGAGGCACCTCTGTATGGTTGAGTGTAGTAAGGTGCAGAAG
This sequence comes from Sambucus nigra, assembly GCA_949130495.1. Lineage (NCBI taxonomy): Eukaryota > Viridiplantae > Streptophyta > Magnoliopsida > Dipsacales > Adoxaceae > Sambucus > Sambucus nigra. The sequence goes on along the minus strand of OX422217.1, from coordinate 298,675,427 downwards.
CAATTTTTAGCCACCTTTAAGCTATCGGGTGCGGCTCTCCAATGGTGGGAGTCTGTCACCACATCTGAACAGAGAGATACTTTACCTATAATAGAATTTTAGGAACTTTTTGATCGAAGGTATTTTCCTTCCCCGACTCGAAATACGAAAAAATTTCAAGGTAATAGAACGGTGGAAGAATATGAAGATTTTTCTAGATGGGCGAAATTAGTACCTGATGAGGTAAATACGGAAGAGAAGCGTATATCGAAGTTTGTTCGAGGTTTAGATTGGAGAATCAGACAACATTTGTCAGAGAGTCCTACATTAGTGACTTTCATTGAGGTAGTGAATGCGGCACTATTAAAGTGTCACGAATATTGTCTTCGTTCGCAAGAGGGTAAGAACTTTGGAGATTCGAGTTCATCAAGTAAATTTGGCGATGAGAGTGCCAGTAATGCGAGCGGGTATAAGTTTGACTATGGCGAGTCACAACGACGTTTTGTTCCTCGAGGTGGGTCGAGAGGAATTTCGGGTTGATGTTTCTTTTGTAAAGAAATAGGTCATAAAAAGAGAGATTGTCCTAAAAGATGTAAAGGACCATGTTTTGATGAAGTTTTGGAAGTGCAACCCCTACAACAGATTCGAGGTCATTTTAGACAGGGGGACTTTGTTTGGGAGCCCATTGATGAAGAAGGGCAATCGGACTAGAGATAGGTGATGTAAGTTATCTTCCTTTATGAATGGGATAATTACTATATGAAGTTTTGGGAATATCGCATGAGAGATATTTGTGAATGGGTAGTGCTATATCCCTACTTGTATGTTTTGACCCTAAGGGGAATTTTGGGCAAGTTAGGCTCTTATGTTATTATCTTTTGAAAGAACAGATAATTTTTTAATGCGCTCAAATAGAGCTATAAACCTTGTGGTGAATATAAGAATTGTTATATGTGATAAGTAGTAATGATAAAGCTACTTCTTTTTATATAGTCATGATAGACTTATATAATTGTTGTATTCTAGATATGGATGAGCCTTATAAATGGCAATATATTAAAATGGTATGAGATGTTATTTCTAAAAAGAGTTCAGAATTTGTGGATCGTTGGGACGCAGGAAAGTTTAGCTCATAATTATGCTAATTTTTGTGAGCTACATATTGTTATATGAATGATGATTGTTAAGACCTTGTGTGGGACATAAGGCACTTTATATAAATATTGTAAGACATAAACCAAAATATTTTTATAACTGTTTTTCAAAATAAAACTTTTTCTAGGCCTTGGGCCATATCAAAATGATTTTTCCCCAAAATATTTTCAAAATCTAGTCCGGATTTAACAAACTCTCAATCCCCGACGTCACTACATAGTAGTGTATTGGGAGGGTTCCTTGTTTGGATTTCTCTTTTGCGAGACGTCCCCCACACGAAAGTGACGAATGTCAGGAATTGAGAGGAGTTATTTCTTTGGACCATTCAAAATTTTTACACTATTACAATGTTAGTATACTTTATATATCGGTGGAATTGTGGAACTTCAGAGGAAAATGGAGCCTCATTATGATTGGTGCGAGCAAAAAAAAAAAGCTCAAATAAAGGGTGTATGGGCGCCCTAGTGGTTAATGGATTGATTTTTACAACTTAAAATAAAATAAAATGAAATAATTCGCCGTGGGAAGTTAGAGATTTGGAGATAGGATTAGTGGGGATGAGTGTCATAGGAACTAGTTAAGCTTTGGAGAATTAGGCTTAGCTAAATTTCGAGGACGAAATTTTTGTAAGTGGGGAAGTTTGTAACAACCCGAGGTCTTGGAGACGAGGATTTATTTATTTTGGGAGAAATAAATAATATTTTATGGGAGAATAATTAAATTGGCAATTGAGGTTAAAATTTGAAGTCCTTAGAAAGTGTTTCGAATGGCGATTCTGAGGGTGTAGTTGTGTCCGGAAGGGTCGAGAAAGTTAAAATGACTGTACATGGGGTCTATTTAGGTTTTGAAATAATTTAAGCTCGTTTGACTCGAATTAAAGTTACCGAGTCATTTAAAGTGTGTATTATCATTTAAAGATGTGTATCTTGGGAGTTACGGCTTAAAAGCCTACGGGAGATTTATTTCTCCTTAGAGAAAAAGAGAAATAGAAAGAGGGAAAGATAGAAGAAGAAAGAAGAAGAAGAAGAGAAAGGAGAAAAGAGAGAGAAAGTGGAGATTTCCGGCATCTACGTGATTTCGAGGACAGATCAGACCCTACGAACCCGAGGCAAGTGATTAAACTTGCTAAATAATGGTTGTGTTTCATTTATTTCATGATTTGTGGATTAAATCTTTGGATTTTAGGTTTAGTTTATCAAAACCTAATTTTTGGGTATAATCTTAGATTTGTTTTGTAGAAATGGATTTGAGGTTATAAATTAGTTTAAAAGTGTTTTTGTATGTTATATATGTGATTGGGTTGAAGAAAAATGGAGAGAAAATGATAAACATGAATTTTGGGATTTTTGGCTTACTAAAAAGTATCCATTTTCGAGCCTCCAGGTAGGCCGAATCGATTCGGCCCCCTAGCCGAATCGATTCGAAAATATGCAAGTCCCCAGGTTTGAGTGACCGAATCGATTCGGACCCCAGCCGAATCGATTCGTCCTAAGACAGAGTCCGAGGTCTGATGACCCGAATCGATTCGCCTTGGAGGCCGAATTGATTCGCTGGGACGAATCGATTCAGAATTGGCCCGAATCGATTCGGAAACAGGGCTTTTTTAGGGCTATTTTTCTATGGAGAATTTCGTCCCGTTTCGTTCGAGGTTATCGATTGGGAACCTCTATAGGAATTATTGAGAGTGTGTTTTGGAGACTTTTAGAGTGTTTCCCTTATAAAGAATTATTGGATTCATATAGACTTAAATTGAGGAATACCTATTAGAGATTTTGGTATCTACTAAGTGGGGAAGCCCACCTTGATAGGAGGTTCTATTTGGAGATAATAATTAAATTTATATGAAAGAATGAGAATAAGTTTAGAGATAGTGGATCTTAGGATCTAATCCCGAATGGGATAACTTTAAAAGGTTCACGAAATAAATTGACCCCTATTAAGGATGGAGGATTATAAATGCTAATTGATGTGCATATGAATATAGAAATATCCTTAATGATGATTGATTTGGGAGAAGTCTCACACAATGAGAAATGCTAAATGTAGTGCATTAGGATAAAGAATATCCTTAACATAAATGGATTTGAGAGACAATTCATAAATAGAAGCGACATGTGAGCTTCAAGCGAGAAATAGTATAGTGTATACTAAGTGGGGAGGATGTGTGAGAATTTACGATTAGTATATTAAGAGGGAAATATACTAAACACTGACATTAATTCTATTGCGCCTAAGGGAGTATAGTAAATATGAAAACAATGTTATAGGTATACCTTATATGATGGTATATATTTATATGACGTGATGATGTATGTGTACCTTATGTGATGGTATATATATATATATATATATATATATATATATATATATATATATATAGTGAAGCATACCCCCTCCTTGCTATCATTGGGAAGTTGCGTGCGTTGAGGGTGAGCATCCTGGCTCAAAGAGTAGGGTGTGGATATTCCCCAGGTCATAGTCGTCCATTGTGATTATTATGCGATATATATATATATATATATGCATTCTTTTAGGGGGTTAGAATTCGAGGGTATGTGTCGTTCTCACTTGCCGGTTACGAGCTATGGCCGCTTCCCGGGACGTTGTGTGCGTGAGTTGATCACGAGGTGGGTGTCATTGAACCCCACCAGGTGGCCCCAGTTTGCTACGTGTATGGGCAACTGGAAGATGATAGAATGTGAGCCTGCGTCCTCGAGTTATATCTCGGTTGAATGGTCATGATATTTTTATTGTGCTTGTACTTGAGTATTGAGGGCTTAATGGACCTCGACGACCAACATTTCCAGGACTAGTGTATCGGGGGGTTCCTTATTTGGATTTCGCCTCGGTGAGACATCCCACGCACGAATCGCAGTGTAACGTTGAAAATTGGGTAGAAGTTAGTCCTTAATTCTCATATTTATATCTATATCACGTATCTCGACGATTCACAATGCCTGGAGTAGTGTAATGGGGGAGTTCCTTGCTTGAATTTCGCTTCGGCGAGACGTCCCACACATGAAACGCCGTGTACTGTTGAGAATTGGGAATATTAATTAATTAAAATCTGAGTAATAATAGTTTGGGTTACATGCATCATGCATTGAGGGCATAATGAATCTCGAAGATCAATACTGTCAGGAGTAGTGTAACGGGGGAGGTTCCTTGTTTGGATTTCGCTTCGGCGAGACGTCCCACGCACGAAACTCAGTGCAATATTGATAATCGGGAGAAGTTTAGTCCTTAGCACTTAGATGCTAATAACTCATATATATATATATATATATATATATATATATATATATATATATATATATATATATATATATATATATATATATATATATATATGCTTACATGCCAGATGAGGGCATAACTAGAATATATGAAATTCTAGTAAAATAAGAATGTTAATGTATTGAGATTTTGTTGTTATGAGAATGATTGTGGGAGATTTATATGTTCAATAAATGAACAAATATAAAGAGAACTATAACATTAAAAGTAAAATGATGTTTTAGATGAAAGTTAGATAAGTATAGATTGCGAGATAAGTTAGATGATCTAAATCGAATATTCATTTTGGGATCTAGTTATATTTAGTTGCCTAATTAGATTTGGGCATTTAATTGGAGATCACGTGCATACGTTTAGTTGCGCGCTCTAGTTGAGAGGTGAGTTGGATTATTATGGAGAGGAAGATTCCATTAAATCATGTCCTAATGCATTTATAATTGTTATGCATTTTAATGTTTTAATGCACTTGCTATAAAATGTTTTCAACTCGGCCTCTGACCCGTTTATATTTTCTCCCTCCTTGTATATATATTGTATTACTTTAGGTGTTCCTCCGCAAGGACGTCATTGATGTTTATCCCTCCAGTGCATTCATGGAGCTGTGGCAGTAGCGGACTGTTGCGGCATCTTGTTTAGTCAATTCCTATCTTTGATGTATCTAGATTAGGATTCAGTTTGTACCTCGGGTTTATACCCAAGTGTTGTAGATTAACACCTTTATATTTCTTTCCTCAGTTATTGTATTGTCTGTGACCCGACAACTTATTCGGATATTTTATTGTTGAGATTTAGTTGTACCTTGTATTGTACTCTTTATATTATTAGAGTTTGTAGGTATCACTCATCATAGTTAGATGTAGTATTGTTAGTTGCTTACTGTATGGTTGATTTCTTTCAGTGCTAAATAAAAGTTTTAAATTTTTGGCAACCTTCTTTTAATGATTTCGGGTAGTTAGCCTTATATTATTTAGTATTGTTAGTTGATGTTGAGACTGTGCCATCTGAGATACCTGATTTAATGTAGTATAGGGCTGGCCACCCATTATTATTTTGAGCGGGTTGTCACAGTATGGTCGTTAGTCGGTGGTGTTGAGGTTATTGCGTGTTTCGAATCGTCGAGTTAGATAGCTCGCTGGCATTGAGGAGTGGTAGCAGGTGGGTCGACCATGGTTAGCGGGTTAATCGGGTTTGGTCGTGTATGGTAGCTTAGGCAAGTGGGATTGCGGGTTAGTGATGAGAGGAGAAAGAGTATAAGGTGAGAGTTTGAATAATGTGGGGGGGGGGGGGGGGGGGGGGGCTAAATGGGGTGTTTCTGTGTGTTTATTTGTCCTAAAAATTTCAAATACTAAAACTCAACTAATAAAATCTACTAAAAATAAGAATCCTAACTTATAAAAAATAAATATTTACAAGTTTAAAAATAAAACTAAGAGAAAATATAAAATCTGTTAAAACTAAGAGAATTAAATCCCAAACCTAAAAAATAAAAGACTCAAATAAATAAAAATAAAAATACTAATAAAACTAACCTAATAAAATTATAAAAATAAATAAAATAAAGAAAACCCTAATAAAATACACTTAAACATAAAAAAACACTCGACACACAATAAATATACTGACCCTAACCTTTACAACTCTACGCATAAAATATAAAAATCCTAAAAATTATATATGACTGAAGTAAAAAATCTAGAAAATAATAAAATTACAAACTAAACACACACAAGGCTCGGATGATGTCTTGGACTCGGTTTGCGTTTAGGTTTGGTACGGAGCATCGATAATGATTTGGGCAAGATCAAAAAGGAACTTCATTCTTCACGGTCGCTTTGATTTTCTTCATTTAATGCATTTGCCTACTGCTTTGTCGCAATTAACTTGATTTAGCATTATTTGGTGTCGCGACTGTCGATTGACCTGCAATATAGACAAATACGAACATAATGCCATTTTTATTGAGATCGGACCACTAAAATGCACATATTTAGGGTATAAGACACTTTTGGATTCTTATCAATGATTGAGTGACAAACATAGAATCAATGACACTTACAACCAAGGGGGAATTTGGCTTCAAGTAACCCTAAAAGATGATAAGATTAAAGTGGGTCTAATTGGATAACCACTACATAACATATGAATGATATCTCCAAATTTAAAATTAAAACTAAATACTCTTTCTCCCTTCATCACTCACACATTACTTTCAGTACTTCGAGACAAAAATGAACTGAAGCCCCACACATGAATGTGCCCAGATCCACAAAATCAACAACTTCTTTTAGTGAGACCAGTGTTAACTGGATCGTGGGTAGCATTGGTACATGGTACGAACGGGAATGGGTATAGGGACGAGGTACATTATTTTAGCCGGTATGCGGTATGATGGGGGTTACGCTTTGTTCACTACTTCAAATCATAATGGGACCTAATGAATTCTTTTAATATTATAATAATTAATTTTTTCAAGATTCATATCTCCGCCAATATACAACGTTCCCTAAAGATGTATAAAGTGGATAATATCGATATTTTATAATATATTAATAAGATATATAATGAATCATGTATATGCATTGGTTGAGAAGTTTTTTCTTATTGAAGGTAAAAGTTTCCTCACAACTATTAAGAACTAAAGGAGTGAATGTTAAATTTGGGAACGCCATTTTTGGATATCCAGATCAAGAACCCATCATATTTCGATTTGTGCAACCCTGGATTGCATTATGTAGTGGGGTGTAATGGTCTCAGTAACTATGAGTGAGATCGTAGAAATTTGACGCTTGAAACCCAACTACTCCTTTCATGTTGGAATATTTTTTTAATATTCTAATGTTGGCTTATTAAAGCATTCGATTGTATTTGGGCTTCTATTCTATTTGGGCTAATTAAGTGATCTAATTATTACCAATAAGACATCTAAAAATTAATATTTACTTTGTAGTATGTGATTACCCAAGGGTCGCATACTGGTTACTCAAGAGTCACCTACTGGTTACTCAAGAATCACCGAATTAGAATTTATGGAATTTTAAGTATATTTTTATAAATATAATGAAGGGTTTTGTTCCTCAAGGCTAATGCACTCAAAAAACTATTCTCCTCATTCCCATTACTGAGAGAGAACTCATAGAGAGAGAGATTAGTCTGTGGAAGACCTCTAACCGTCAAGTCTCAATCACCACTATGGATTCAAGTACACAGTTCCTATAATTCTTTTATTAGGTAATCTTGATAATCTAATATGTTGATTATGAACATATTAGGAATTTTATTATATATTCCAACAAGTGGTATCAGGGTCTCTTCATATTAGATTATTAGTAATGTGATTGTGATGTAGAAGTGATTTCCTTTTATTTCTCATATATATGATCAAGTGAGAACCCATATGGCTTCTAGGATTCTTTATAGAATTTATGTATGATTTTTTACAACATTCATAATCATAGTCCCAAGATGAATTTAGGATTTTTAAACCATAGTGTTTTTTATTTTTCTCAAAAAGGGTTTAGTTCATGATGGATTTGGATAGATTAATTCAGTTTTGTTCAAGATAAATTGAAAATTATGTTGAGAGACTTTTTTAGTGACATATTTCGTTTTCTTGCTCAGAATTTTAAGAAATTTCGATGGTCATATGGAAACGTCGAAATAAATAATACCCATTGTAAATAATGGCCACCACTCTATCTCGACGATTTGACGTCGTTTAGACCCCTAAAATCTTGTTTTTGTCATTTTTTATAATAATGTCGATGCTAATAACTCTTGCTTAAAATTGATTTTACGATTCCGCGAACTACAGAGTGATTCTTAAGAGATTATTTTTTATTTTGTAGTGATAACTCAAAAAATTATTTTTGGAAAAATAAATTATTTTCCCATATTTTATGATATAAATCACTACATATATTTCTTATCATTAAATGTTTGTTCTAATATTCATGTTATGTATTATTTGGTGTTCACCAAAGCTTCAATATAAAGTTTTGAATATTAGATATATGATAAGGTGTTCACAGTTGCATACAATTTATGTCTTGCATTTATTCCTTTAATATATCTTAACATGAATATTAATTTGAGCTTATGTTATTTATTTGCTCTCTAAATTCAGTTACTGTTTCTACTACTAATATCACTCCCAACATGAACACAACTCATGTGCTTAGTGGTACAAACTTCAAGAACTAGAAAGAGAACATTTTGATAGTTCTCGCTGGCATGGATTTGACTATGCACTAAGGAAAGAACAACTCGCTCCTCCTACGGAGAAAATTTCCATTGAGGATAAAGCGACCTTTGAGAAGTGGGATTGTTCTAATCGCATAAGTCTAATGATGTTAAAGCGCAACATTCCAGAAGCCTTCATGGCGGTATGTCATATGAGGTAACTCCTATTGAAAGTCCTCATACTGCATCTACCTCAAAGAATAATAGGCGAAAAAGGAATGATAATAAGAAAACTATAGTAGGAACATCACAACCCAAAATTCCACAAAAAAAGCAGGATCCAGAATTTACCTATTATTTTTGTAAGAAACCTGGACATGTGAAGAATGATTGTTCTATTACACAGCATGGCGTGTAGAGAAAGGTACACTTCTCACTTTGATTTGTTCTGAAGTTAATGTGGCTTTTGTATCTAGTCATACTTGGTGGGTAGATGTTGGTGCTACTACTCGTGTAAGTATGTGAATGCAGGGTTGCCTGTGAAGTCGATCGTCAAATTATGCTGAAATATTCATTTATGTGGGAGATGGAAAAACAATAGTAATTAAAGTAATTTGGACCTTTGTATTATCTTTTGAGACTGTTCCTTTTATTGAAGTAAGAGAGACTTATGTAGTACCGTCATTTAGACGGAATTTGGTTTTTATTTCTGTTTTAGACAAATGTGATTTTTCTTATTCATTTGGAAGTAATAAAGTCAGTCTTTTTCTTAACTCTACTCTTGTTGGGACTGGTTCTTTAATTGATAAATTATATATGTTGAATACAAATGCTTCATTTAATTAAACCTTACTAATAACTACAGGCGACACAAAGCGCAAATTTACTAATCAGAATTTTGCCGCCTTATGGCATAAACGTTTGGATCATATCTCCCAAAAGAGAATTAAAAGGCTTGTGTCAAACAGAATACTTGAACCCCTTGATTTAACAGACTTTAATAAAGGTAAAACAGACAAATATTCAAAAATTAAGTGCCAAAAGGAGTTCTAGCGTCTTAGAATTGATACGTACTAATATTTGCAGTCCATTCCCTAAAGGTTCTTGTAATGGTCAACAATATTTTATCATTTTTATAGACGAATATTCTTATTATTGGTACTTATATTTAACTCATGAGAAGTCTTAATCCTTGGACCTTTTTAAGGCCTTCAAAGCCAAAGTTGAAAATCAACTACACAAGAAGATTAAAGTTGTCAAATCTGACCGTAGTGGTGAATACTATGGAAGACATAATTGATCATGTGAATAACATCTAGGACCTTTTTCCAAATTACTAGAAGAATGTTGTATCATCCCATTATACACAATGCCAGGGCAACCTAGCATGAATGGTGTTTCTGAGAGACGAAACGGGATACTTAAGAACATGGTAAGAAGTATGATTAGTCATTCTTCTTTGCTAAAATCACTCTGGGGAGAGGCATTTAAGACTATAGTATATATTCTAAATAGAGTACCTAGTCAAATGGTAGCTAAAACCCCTTATGAACTATGAATAGGCCGAAACCCTGTCATTAAGCATTTACACATTTGGGGATGTCCATCTGAGGCAAGGCCTTATAGGATAATTGAAAAGAATCTAGACTCGAGAACTATTAGTTGTTATTTTGTTGGGTATGGTGAACGGTCGAAGCGTTTCAAGTTATATGATCCCTTAACAAAGTCCTTTTTCGAGACGAAAATGCAAGTTTTCTTGAGGATGTTAATTTTGACAGGAAGATACGATCAAGAATAAGAATGTTATCTTTGAAAATGAATCAATTACTCTCCCAAACATTGTTCAGCCTGCTGACGCTGATCAAGGAGACAATAATGAGGACTTTCTTACTCAAAATCAAAGAATTACTTCAGAAGAGAAAACTCAACAACCTAATGAGGAAGTGCCACTAAAGCGATCCACTAGAGAAGAAGAAGTACAATTTCAAGTGATTACATTGTATTTATTCAAGAGCATGAGTTTGACCTAAGGTCAATGGAAGATGATCCAATCAATTTTCAACAAATCAAACAAAGTGCCAATTATCAAAAGTGGATTGATGCCATAAATGATAAGAGGAAATCCATGAGAGATAACGGAATTTGAGATCTTATCAAGTTGCCTAAAGGTGCAAAGCCCATTAATTGTAAATGGATATTTAAACCAAATGGTATCTAAGGAAAATGTTGAGAGATATAAGTCTCTTCTGGTCGTAAAGGGTTTCACTCAACAAGAAGGCATTGACTGTAAAGAGACTTTCTCTCCAGTTTTGACAAAAGACTCTTTCAGGACAATAATGGCCCTTGTAGCTCATTTTGCTTTAGAGCTACATCAGATGGATGTTAAGACTATTTTTCTCAATGGTAACATTGAGGAAACCATATATATTATGCAACCAGGAAACTTTATCTCAAGCGATCCAAAGTCTATGGTTTGCAAACTCAAGAAATCCACTTATGGCCTCAAACAAGCTTTCCATCAATGGTATCACAAGTTTCACCAAGCCATTATCTCATATGGTTTTGAGGTTAATGCAGTTGATAATACACAGCAGGCACAATATATTTATTGAACACAGAAAAGATAAAATATCAAATTATTATGTACAAGCAAGTAATAATAATTCTCTAATAAAAGGAAAAGAAGCAACAGACTGGTTGGTGTGAAGCCTTTACCTGTTATATTATCAATAAAGCTTAGCCATCTTTTTGTAGCTGATCGACTTTGGTTAGTTTTATTAAAATGTTTGAATCTTAGAAACAGACAATGAATTGAACTATAGCTTATGAATAGCCCTCAAGTCCACAGTACTACAGAGAACTGTAGCAGCCCAGTCAAGCCAAAACCTAACGAGAGGTTACACAGCCTACGGCAATATCAACGCCTATGGCTAAAAACGGCGCCGTAGGCTGTGTAACCTCTCGTTAGGTTTTGGCTTGACTGGGCTGCTACAGTTCTCTGTAGTACTGTGGACTTGAGGGCTATTCATTGACTGGGCTGCTACAGTTCTCTGTAGTACTGTGGACTTGAGGGCTATTCATAAGCTATAGTTCAATTGATGACTGTGTATATCATAAGTTGAGTGGGAATAAATTTATCTTCCTTGTGCTCTATGTCGATCACATATTACTGGCTAGCAGCGATATAGGCATATTGCACGAAACCAAGAGATTTCTGGCTAAGCATTTTGAAATGAAAGATATTCGGGACGCCTCTTTTGTATTAAGAATTAAGATACACTGAAGTCTCTCTCGGGGTTCCCTTGTGTTATCACAAAAGAGCTATATAGAGAAGTTACTTGCTAGATTTGGCATGAAAGATTGTGCACAAGGATATACTCCTGTTTCTAAGGGAGAGAGTTTAGTCTCTATCAATGCCCCAAGAATGAGACTGGAAGTGAAGAAATAAAAAAGGTTCCTTATCATTCAGATGTAGGGAGTCTTACATATGCTCAAGTATATTTGCGTACGGATATAGCATACATAGTGGGTAGGTTAGGAAAATATTTGAGTAACCCTGGAATGGATCACTGGAAAGCAGCCAAATGGGTTATGAGATATTTATAAAGAACAAAAGATTACATGCTCATCTATCGAAAGTCAGATAATTTGGAGATCATTGGGTATTCTGACAACGATCTTGTGGGTTGCCAATACGCTAAAAGATCAACTTTTGTCTATATATACATGTTATGTAGAGGTGTTATTTCCTAGAGGAGTGCTAAGCAGTCACTCGTTACACTATCCACTATGGAAGTGGAGTTCGTAGAATGTTATGAGACAACAAATCATGCGATATGGCTACAAACTTTTGTCACTGGACTGCGAAATGTGAATAGTATTGAACGATCGCTAAAGATACATTGTGATAATATTTTAATATTTCTATATTCAAATAATAACAGAAGATCGTCGAAGTCTAAGCACATAGACATTAAGTTTCTTATTGTTAAGGAAAAAGTTCTGAGTAATATAGTATCTATTGAACGTATAGTAACAAACTCCATGCTTGCGAATCCGCTTACTAAAAGCTTACCACCCAAGGTATTTTATGATCACATTGCTCATATGGGTGTTGATTTATTTGATGATATTCAGTTTTGGTAGGAGTTTGTCCTTGTTATAATGTTCTCTTCTTTGACACTATTGAGATACTTTATGTATGTTTCAGTTTTCTGCAGAGTTGATGGTAATTTCAGTTTGTTGTTTACTATGAATGTATTGTCTTTTAATTGTGGTATAACATAAGGTTTGATCTCACTTTGGAATAAAGTTAGGACCAATTAAAAATAAGCATGTCTGAGATCACATTGCATGTAATTTCCAGCCACACATCCATACTTTATCTATGTCATAAAATATATTTGGTATGGTGATCATTGATGGATCAAGTTACAAAATAAATGTAACAAAGGTCGATTTGGTCTCATACTGGTAATAGAGATGGACCAGATTGATTCGCGAGATGTTTTAAGAATAGAAAGAAAATATGGTGTGCACCTAAGGCTATCGAATATAATTGCATTTGGAATTAATATGTAGCATAAGTGGGAGCTTGTTGAAATATTTTTTAATACTCTAATGTGGATTTACATATTAAAATAGAAATTGTATTTGGGATTTTATTCTGTTTGGGCTAATTAAGTGATCTAATTAGTAGAGCCCGATAAGACATCTAAAAATGAGTATGGACTTTGTAATGTGTGGTTACCCAAGATTCACCTACTGGTTACTCAAGAATCGTGTTACTCAAGAGTCACCTAATTAGAATTTATGATATCTAATTAGATGCCTATAAATATAATGAAGGATTCTGGTCCCCAACGTTAATGCACTCAAAACACTCCCTCCTCAATCCCATCATTGATAGAGAACTTATAGAGAGAGAGGGATTAGTATGTGGAACACCTCTAACCCCCAAGTCTCAATCACCACTATGGATTTAAGTACACAGTTAGTATAATTCTTTTATTAGGTAATCTTGATAATCTAATATGTTGATTATGAACATATGAGGAATTTTATTCTATATTCTAACATTTAAAACACAATTCACCCAAGCTCATCTTATCAATTTAGTTCTATGGGTGTGGCGTAGTAGAAGTTTCAACTATTTAGAAACACGGAACCTACTCCCAGCTACTTTCACTCCCTGCACTTTTAAATAAATCTAAAAATTTCTTAGGACTAGAGAGTACCAGTGGTTCTCATAATATCCCCATCCACATGCGTGCACCAATCATATATTCCCATACAGACCATCAAACTTACTTTTCCATGAAATCTATAGGATGAGGAAATTAATCACTGCATTTCATTGCAAGCTTTGTTACAAGAAGTGTTAATTTCTCAAACGAAATGTTTATGGAGATGTGCAAACCATGTTATAATATGTATGGGTATTGAAGGTAATCTCTGAATTAGAGAGAGCTTTCCCAATTAACATGAAAGACTTAGGAGAAGGAAACAGCATGAAGACAGTGATGCAGCTCAGTGAGGAAACTTGCTGAAAGAGCTCATTTATATCTTTCGTTCTTACTTAGTGAAATTGTATATCTTAATTACATTGATTTTAATGTTGTAAAGATTGTAATATTGATTGTGAGCTCAAACAGTACTCACGAGAGACCAGGCATGGTAGGACTTGGGAGAGTTCACATTATCTATCGAATGACCTCATCGTGGGAACTTCAGAAGGACTTGGGTTGGAAGATTAAGAACTGAGGCATCATTAAGGCTTGTCTTGACCATCTTACATACACCTGGTAAAACACCAAGAGATCTTTCATCGTGGAAGCTTGTGCAGAGTAACCTTGAGTTCCGCCGTACAGTGAGCTTTGAGCCAAATAACCCTCTACTAAATGTTACATCTACTTTAGGTGGCGTCACTAGCCACCTACCCACTGTTTAATCCAAACTTGAGTAAACCATTGTGGTATTGGGGTTGTTATACAGTTCGGTGAGCCACATATGTTATGACAGTCCTCTGATGCACAGTTCATAGGAAAAAGGCATGTCCTGACATTTAATGATTATGACATAGGATGTGCTAATCCATCAGGCTTTTAATGCTTAGAACTTAAAGTGTGACAGGGAGGTCTTTCACATTAATGAGGACTGAGACATCTCGGGAGAGGTGTGGGGCTAGTTATTGGCCTCAACCATTTCTGAGAAAAGAGAGTTCTTTTTAGAGAGTTTATTTCTAGAGAGAAAAATATCAAATGGGAGTTATTACAAACCATAGGTTTTACTTACACACCATTGTCATTTATTGTGAAGCTTTTAATATCTAACCAGAGAGATATCAAAGGTCGTTGGTGTGTTGGTTGCCTGCCAAGGTGTATCTAGGGTGCTTACCTCTCTCTCCCTTTGAATGAGTTATTTATGAGTTTTCTTTATTATCATTTGAGTTATACACGAGGGATTTGTGAGTTCAATCTGAGTATTGGTTATATACAATATTGTGTGTTCATTTGTCTTTGTCAAAGAGTACTTGGGTTATTGTTTATTACCAAAGATATAGGGGTTATGACACTACTGGTATTACTATACCCCCGGGCTTCAAGGGGTTATGCCTCTACTTCTCCCATTCAAGGGGAAAAGTTACATGACCAATTAATGATCTTGGGTTATTATTGGCCAACCATGGATGAAGATTCTGTTGAGTTTGTTCGAAAGTTCTAGGCGTGCTAGTTGCATGGAAATATGATCCATGTTCCCTTGGTGAATTTACACTCTTTGGCCACTATTTACCCATTTCACACTTAGGCGTTTGACCTGGTAGGGAAAATACATCCATCTTCAAGAGGAAAGATCTGGATATTAGTGGTAACGGAGTGATTTACAAAGTGGGCTGAGGCAATACTACTAAAGAGAGCAATAGCAGGTGTGGTGGCTAACTTCATTAAAGAGTACATAATTTGTCAATTTTGGATTCCAAAGGTTATCCTCCCTGATAACGGGACCCCATTTGTCAATAAATAAGTAACGATGATCATAGACAAGTACTCCACCATTCATCATACCTCAATGGTGGCGTATCCGAAGGCAACGGTCAAGCCAAAGAAACTAACAAGACCTTGATCAATATCTTGGCCAAGACGATAGAAGACTTCCCATGTTCATGGGATGATAAGATTCCAGCAGTTATGTGGGCCTATCGAACAACAAAGAGGAAACCCATAGGGTATACGCCATTATCTCTTGTATTTGGAGCTGGAAGTTTCCTTGGCTTGATGTGCCTTGTGAAACAGCATGTTTTCTCAAAGTAGACATGTATAGTTGGAAGCATTGGATGAACACAGGGAAAATACGATGCAACACTTCCAAATGTACTCGAAGCAGCTCTCCATGGAATATGACAACTTGGTAAAGCCAAGAAAGTTCGTAGAAGAAAATCTGGTTTTGAAGGTAGCTGTGAAGCACATTCGAGGCCTCCCATTGCCTAAATTTCGGTGAATCGGGAGGGACCTTTCATTGTGAAGGAGGATCATGATTCATGTTACTAATTATTCTCTAAGAAAGAGGAGGATAAATCGTTCAAGATTAATAACAAGTGGTTAAAGGTGTATCATGTTTGTGCGAGTAACCTCATTTAGAGATTTATTTTGCGTAAAACTGTTAAAGTTATGATACAATTCATTATGAGATATTTCTTTTGTTATGATTCTTCTCATACGTTAAGGAGAAAGAGTTTGTTTGTAAATTATAAGAGTTTAATATTTGCAATGAATGAATAGAAGAGAGTTATGACAAATGACAAAGCATGGCATGGTAATAAGAAATTTTTGTTTCTTTTTTCATATATTTGAAAAGGGTTACAAAATTGGGAGCTATTGACTAAGAATTACATATGAGAAAATGAAAAATTAAATAAAAAAAATAACTTCAACCCAAAAGGAACCACAAGTCAGGAGAGGAGAAGAATTCCCCAGGCAAGACCGAAGAGGCCTTCAAGCACATTCTCTGAGCAGTAATAGACCTTTCAAGTCTATTCTGGACTTGGTCCCGTTCGATGACTAAAGCTTCACATTTTTGCTTGGCTTTCAGCAGAGATTCTTCGGCAGCCTTAACCTCCTGATCAACTGCTTCCAACATAGGGGAAAACTCCACCAACCTAGCCTCCTCAGCCTGTTAGGCCTCTACATGTTTCCAATAGAGATCCCTCTGGATCTCCTCTATAAAAGCCTTAAGTGACTAATCAACCAGTTCAATTGGAAGCCATCCTCGCCTAACTCCCTCAAGTTACCCAGATATCGATTGATGAGAGGCCTAATATGACTTCAAGTTTGGGTATTGACAATCTCAGCAATAACGGTTATCATACCTTGTAGCCTATAGCGCATCACCACCATTTTTGAACGGAGACAATCAATAGTAAAGTTTTGGGGGTGATGAGTGGAAATTTGTTCGATGATAGAACAATTACACGCAGAGACTTGGGGAGACTGGAGAAGGGCCATGAGGTAGAACTCGTGAGGAACCATGTCAGGTAAAGGAATCTCACAACTAGACTCACTATTAGCTAGTAGATGTGTAATTGAACCATGATCGTTGTGACTTGTTTCCTCCAAAGAGACTGGTCCTTAACGAGAAGAGGCAATAGGTGAGGGAACACGCTGAGTTGGCTCTTAGACAGGAGTGGGTTCCCTCGCAACCTAAAACGTAATAAATAAGAATGAGTTTGCAAAAAATCTTAACAAGTATTTTTATTATTAAGTCATCGTTATAGGTGAAGTTGGAGGACAATCTTAGCATGTGTATTTTCGTTGTTAAGTCACCGTTACAAGTGGAGTGTGAGAAAAATATTAATAAGTATGTTTTCATTGTTAAGTCACCGTTATAGATAGAGTTGGAAGAAAATCTTAACAAGTGTATTTTCATTGGTAAGTCGTCGTTATAGGTGGAGTTTGAGAAAAATCTTAATAAGTGTATTTTCAGTGTTAAGTCACCATTATAGGTGGAGTTTGCAAAAAATCTTAACAAGTGTGTTTTGATTGTTAAGTCGCCATTATAAGTGGAGTTTGAAAAAAATCTTAACAAATATATTTTCATTGTTAAGTCACCGTTATAGGTGTAGTTTTCAAAAAAACTTAGCAAGTGTGTTTTCGTTGTTAAGTCACCTCGAATGTGCGAATTTGTAAAGAAACTTAACAAGTGGTTTTCACTGTGAAGGAAGCTATATTTTGTTTTTCTCTTCATTTTAACACGAATAATGATAGGACTTATGCAAAAAATGGAGAAGGCAGTAGTTACCTCGGTAACAACTGTAGGGGTAACTTCAACATCTCTCCGGGTTTCAGCTTAACCTTCAGAAAGAGGGACCTCAGGCCTTGGCGATGCAGCTTCCTCAGGAAAAGGCACAAGTGCCAAGACTGGTGAAGGTTCCATTGAAGTCATTTGAACTCTAGTCGTATCAACCACCATAGGGACCAAAGGAACCCCTGGGTGAGAATATAAACCAAATGTAGCCTGAGGAACCTATGGAGTCCCAAAACGGGAGGGAGAAGTGAGACCTGGAGAAATCTACAAATAATATCAAAGTGTTACACACAAGAAACACCACATAAAGGAGGTAAAATTCATAAGAAGTGCGCTTACCTCATTGATGGTAGAAAATGGGGTAAACCTAGTGACAGACCTCACCAGAGGGAAGTGAAGAAGTGAATCAACAAAAGATGTGTCCAGGTTAGAAGCAGATGCAACTTGAGATGCAGCAATATACTGAGAATACCAAACAACCAAGTGGAAAAGATAGCTAAAAGTGAAAAAGCTACTACCTCTAGAGTTTTTAAAGAGGCTGGAACAATGTCCAGAAGAACCATATGCAAGGGAGATGCCTCATAATAAGCCAAAGGAGTCTCCTATGGTTGATGGGAGGCTCCAACGGTTTCCATAGATGAGCCTCCTCTACATGTTGAGAGGCAAAATAATGAGAATAGGTCAGCCCAATCATGGGAGAACGGGAAGGAAATGCAATGGTCCCGGGAATACCGAAACTTCCTCCCACGAAAGGGCTCACGGGTGGAGAAGATCTATTTGCTTCACCCTCCTACAGAGATAAAAGAAATTTTTGCAAGTGTTAGAGAATATACCTCACTAAGAAAAGTTAGAAATTGCTAAGTATTAAAGAACATACCCCTTGCTCTGGAGAAGAGTGGGACGAAATAATAATGGGCAAAGAAGGCAGTGAAGGTACTACAAAATCTCTTTCAGTGGAAACACGCAAAACTTCAGTACTATCATCAAGGGTAATAGTCTCAAGGGGAGATGGAGAAAAATAGGTCCTAGGAACAGAGGCAGTAAAGGGTGGTTGCACTTCATATGCACATTTCTTCTGGATTTTTGTACCTAAAGACTTCTCCCCTGTACCAACCACTAACAGCAGAGGGGACTCTATAACTTCTTGTAACAACCCGCGTCATTTTGGGCTATTTTAATTAATTTAGGAAAATGGAGGAAAATAAAGTTTTTGATAAAATTATTTTTATTGATCAAATATGTTGGTTATTATTTTTAAAGGCGAGAATTTCAAACGGTTTCGAAAACGGAGTTAAAACGGATTTTAAAATGATTTTTAAATGTTTATAACTCTTGGAGTTGTTTTAACTTCCAACTCTTCATTGGTTTGCCTTATTTAAAGGAGTCTTTTGGATTCCAATCTTTGCATTATAAAAGGGAGTCATGGGTAACCCTTTTAACCTACTTTTGGCACAAATTTTGGCAGCAAATATATTTTATATTCCTCTTCTTTTTATATACACATTGACCCTTGAGATTTGTGAGTTCCAACCTTAGATTAGAGGTGTTCTTGGGGCTATTTTGTTGGAGGTTCTTGGAGGAGCTTTTGTAGATGTTCTGTCTTGATCTTGAGGATGTGATCGTTGGTTTCTCATCATGGTTTGAGGTATGGGGTTTTACATAATATGCTCCTTAAATCTCGCGAGTGTCATTCTCTTTGAATTCTTGTTAATTGAACTCATATTTGAATTGATAAATTCATTGAAATCTGGAAAATAATTGTTGAAATTATTTTGATTCATGTGGTATCATTATATTGTTGTTGAGCACGTTGTCATGAGATTTTAATATGGCATGGAGGTTGGGCACCCGCCAAAATTCCTATTCCCGGGCTATGGCTTGATAAAGCATATGCGAATGGGGTGAGGCCTGGTGACCCATTGATGTGTTGTTGAGAAATTATATTGATAAATGCTTTGAGCTTTGCATTTTGATTTGAATATTCGTACTCGTGTTGTTACGTTTTATTCATCGCTAATATATATTTGTTGAGCATCTTTCTTGTCGTATTGTGTACTTCCCCATATTTTCTTTTAGTGGCAGGTTAGCGCGGATTTTGGGGCGCTATGGAGATTGATTTTAGCGAGGATTTTTTGGGAAAGATTTGTATTATTTTGATGTATAGATCTTTGGAGATTTGTATTTTATTTTCGAGTTAGTTGTTGCAATTTTAATTTGAGAGATTTGGTATTTAATTGAAGAGATTGAGATTAGTGGATTTATATTATTGTGGGTTTGTTTAGATGCTCTATACCTTGTTACTTGTGGATTTGGACTTATTTTATCGCTTTAACGTTCCGTTCGCTCTCCCCGGTCGGGCGGGGTGTTACACTTCTCCTTCTTGATGTGGCCCCTTTATTTGGATCTACTTGGATTGTGGGAAACGCTGCAAGGGTAGGAACGGGAGGAGTGTGTCGTTGAAACTCACATTGAACCCATTCAAGCTCTGCTTGACATTTCACCCATATTTCCTCACATGGGTTTGTAGATATTGGAAGAGTAATGGAGGCAATGGGGAAGGTATCAACGGGGGCTTGGGATTTGGACTTGGATTTTGAGGAAGTCCCACTTTTTGAAGCCCTTGATTTTTTGGAAGGGGGTTGAGAAGGCCCCTCGACAGAAGCACCTGCGACAGTGGTACCTTCTCTGGAGGCTCCTTCGCTAGGGGCAGTTATTTTTTGAGCTAGAGCTTTTTTGGGCCTGGGGGCGCTATGACGACCAAAGGGCAGTAGGGAGGTAGTGGGGGTATTGCTCAGAGGGAACTTCACCCCCAGGACAGAGTTGCCTTTGAGACCCAACTCTCAGGGTGGGAAAGTCTAAACGGCTGGATAAAAGCAGAAGCCTAAAAAAATGGCTCTAGCATGAGACTCCTGAAAAATGGCGTGAGGAACCCGTTGGTTGTAACGAAACTAGCGGTTGTAGTGCTTTGAGGTATATCCCCATTTAGTATAGGGTGGCAGGTAACTTATGGTCAGAACAAGAACAACAGAAAACGAAGGATCCTCAATGATAAGATCCTCAAAAAGAGGTTGGACCACTCTGGCTTCATGACTAAAGAACTTCCAAGTGTAGGCCAAGTGGTCTTCACCATAAGGCCTCATAACAAAGCAGCTGGGTTTGTCAAAAATTGAAAGGATGCCCTTTCGAATTTGCTTCTTATGGAAGAAAAATAGGTGATGGGGCTTGATGAGCTCTCCAGTTGAAAGAGGCTTACCGTTGGGTGTTATTTCAGGATAAAGGGTATACAGAAAACTCGTTAGAACTATGGCATTGGCGAAATTGGCCAAGTTATATTGACCTAAAGAACGTTCCATGTCTAAGAGGGTCCTATCCAGCTAAGTGTAAAGAGATCCCAAAGCCATGGCTTCCAGAGGGAGCTTGCACCCCCTTGCCAATCGAATGTAAAAATTGATAAGATACCTACGAGGTTGATCATTGGGCTTATTGAGTAAGATAGAATGATAAAGAATTACAAGTATGTACGCAGTTAACTCAAGGGGTGTACCTTTGCCTGGGCCAAAATTAGTAGAAGTAGGAGCATGGAAGAAGTACTTAATACAGGGGGTGAAGGTAGCCTTGTTCTATGTACCAATACACCTCACGAAGATTTGGTCCAAGTCTGCTCGGGCCTCTGTTTCTTCGGCACCTAAGGCCTCATCATGGTAGGGTGAACTACCTATGGGCTCAAGCCCAAGCAGCTCACAAATGTCCTCAAGCGTAACAGTGAACTCCCCCCACTAGGCAATGAAAGTGTGGGTTGTGATGTTCTAACGGGATACTAGGACCTGTAACGCAGCATTGTGTTTGGATAGAGTGAACGCCCCAAACCAGGTGGCACAATGAAGCCCAACCTTAGTAAGGGCATCAGCGTAGGTGGAGTGCATATGAGCGTTCCAGGTAGCGAAATTAGATCGAGAACCACTGGGACCTTTAAAGTCAGTGTGAGAGTGAGGAAAGTAACCTCGGTCAATATGGAACCTCATAGTTCCCTCTGGGGGGAAGAAACCCCAAGCGGCAGAATCTTCATCTTCATCACCTAGGAGCAAGGGATCATACTTGGTGCTAAAATTGCAGGTCTTGTAGGCACCCAAGAAGTCATCATCTTTGCCAAAGATAGAAGAACACCGGCAGAAGCTCAGTTGCTCTTGGCAGGCCACCATTAGAGAGGTGGCGTCCAAGGCGGTAGCAGAAGTAGCAGTGGTGATTGGAGCAACTGAGGTAGTAGAAGAAGAAGCCATCGATTTTTTTTGTGTGGCACCAGAAATGAAAATCCTGGTAAAGACAATGATGAGGTTGAAAAGAGACGGAGTAGCGGCTGTAGATGGTGGCAAAGAGGGAGGGAATAAAGAGCTATGATAAAGAAAAGCTTGAGAAGAACTCAACAATGGTGAACAAGATTTTTTCTCTCTCTAGCACTCTGAAGACGATAATAGAAAATGAAAAGGTGAAAGAGAAAAATGGCTAAGTGTTGAGGTATTAGACGCTTGGAAATCAAATGGGCGTTTGAGTTACCCAAAAAGGTACGTGTTAAGCTGTCAAAATGATTACGAATGGATACATGGAGCTTTGGGGAGTGCCCTTACAGTTGAAAAGACAATCTCACGTCATTAATGAGGTGACGCTTAGGAGATAGAGAGAGTTGCTTTCAAAAGAAGTAATGATTTTTTACGTTGGAATTATTAAAACATATTTGAAACCGAAAAGCCCAATTAAAGAAATTCCTCAGGTCGCAAGCCCGAACGATGGTACAACGGGTTGAAGATGCATCGGGGATAATTTTAAACCTTAAATCCAAGAAAAGAGATTGCTCGTAGCATAGTTCAAAAAGTTCGCCAACAGTCTAAACGGAGATAAATTTGACTCAGGTACATCGAGGAGAATTTTTTTTTCTCTTTTGAACAAGTTGAAACGGGGACGGCCACAACTTAAATACATCGGGGAGAATTTTGCGAGTTCAAATGCCGGGAATTTTTCAATCAGAGAAAATGGAGATAAATTCACGTTACTAGGGAAAGTCCTAACGAAAATGTCCCCTCACTACAAGTTCGCTCAATAGTGGAACGAAATGAAGCATATTGGGAGAATTTTCTTTTGATCAATAAGAACGATAACGGACAGGATCCATAGGTACTTTGGGAGAATTCCCACAAATAATGAAGAAGATAGAACGGTTGGGATCTAACAACAGAAAAAAGTTACGATGTCCAATCGCCATAGGCTAGGTATTGTAGAAATTTGGTTCAGGTACATTGGGGATATTTTAACTTTTTCTAACAAAAATAGTGGCATTAGTTGCAATGAAGGCGGATAAGGAAGAATTTTTTCTTGCAAAAGTAGAAGGTCAATCGGATTGAGAAGTTTTTCGTGCATACATTTCTTGTTCTCACAACAAATCTCTACACGAAAGGGAAAATGTGGGGAATTTAAAGGTGATCTCTAAATTAAAGAGAGCTTCCCCAATTAACAGAAGAGACTCAGGAGAAGAAAGCAGTATGAGCTCAGTGAGGAAGCTCAGCGAAGCAACGCAACAAGGCAGCTCAGTGAGGAAACTTGCTGAGAGAGATCCTTTTTATCTTTCGTTCTTACTTAGTCAAATTGCATCTCTTAAGTACATTGTTTGTAATGTTGTAACGATAGTAATATTGAGTGTGGGTCCAAATGGTACTCACAATAGACCAGGCCTAGCAGGGCTTAGGAGAGCCCACATGCTCTATCGAATGACCTCACCGTGGAACCTTCAAAGGGACATTGTTTGGAAGATTGAGAAGTGAGGTAGCATTAAGGCTTGTCTTGAGTATCTTAAATACACCTGGTAAAACACCAAGAGATATTTCACTGTAGAAGCTTGTGCAGAGTAACCTTGAGTTCCACCATAGAGTGAGCTTTGACCCAAACAACTCTCGACCAAATGTCACATCTACTTTAGGTGGCGTCACTAGCCACCTACCCACTGTCTAATTCAAACTTGAGTAAACCACTGTGGTATTGGGGTTGTCAGATAGTTCGATGAGCCACCTCTGTTGTGACATTCCTCTAACGCACAGTGCATAGGCAAAAGGCATGTCTTGGCATTTAATGATTATGACATAGGGTGTGCTATTCCGTCAGGCATTTAATTCTTGGGACTTAAAGTGTGACAGGGAGGTCTTTCACATTAATGAGGACTGAGACATCTCGGGAGAGGTGTGGGGTTATTTATTGTCCTCAACCATTTCTGAGAAAAGAGAGTTCTTTCTAGAGAGTTTATTGCTAGAGAGAAAAAGATATTGAAGGGGAGTTATTGCATATCAGAGAGTTTACTCACCCACCATTGTCATTTATTGTGAAGCTTTTAATAGCTAACCAAAGAGATATCAGAGGTTGTTGGTGTGTTGGTTGTCTGCCAAGGTGTATCTAGGGTCCTTACTTCTCTCACCCTTTGAATGAGTTATTTCTGAGTTTTCTTTATTATCATTTGAGTTATACATTAGGGATTTATGAGTTCAATCTGAGTGTTGGTTATATACAATATTGTGTGTTCATTTGTCTTTGCCAAAGAGTACTTGGGTTATCGTTTATTACCATACATGTAGGGGTTACGCCTCTACTGGTATTACCATACGGCTTCAAGGGGACTATTCTCTTACACAATCAGTTCCTTTAATTTCATGTAATTTTATTGAGATGGGCTTATTATACATTATGATCGATATTGTTAGTTTTCTTCGAGTATTATTTGTACTGCCTTTTTGCTGTAGCAGCTGTATAGGATGCAGTGACACCGTTCAATTACCTTTTGTAATCATTTCCTATATACTAATTATATTATTTATTTTTAGTAATAATAATAATAATAATAAGTGATATATGAGTTTGGAAATGTTACTTCGATTATGGGGAAAAGTGAAGTAGGTATATTTTGTTAATCTATTGCCATATGTCATTCATTTTCTCTTGCTTTGTTACTGTGTAGGCATATGCTACTGTGTATCTATCATTTATGTAGCTTTCCCAAAATCACGGTAACTAAATGGAGAATTAATGTAATCAATTAAATATATGGAAGAAGGGGCGAAATCAGAATTATCTGCTTTGTTGTTACTTCATGCATCTCTGTGATTTATTTCCATTATAGTTATGGTTATGGGTGATTCTGGAATCAAAAAGATAAATGATTTGGGTGATAAATGGGTTGACTCAAAAAGTGATTATGCTCCAATAATAGAGGTATTGGATAGCTTTCAAGACTTAATAAACATTATTATAGAACATTTAATAAAGGTATATCTGGAACAAAACAAACATAATAAAGAACTGTCAATTATAATTTTGGTCCACATAAGCTGAATTTATATTTTTAGGGACAGAGCGTTCATTAATAAAATAAAAGTACTAATTAAAAAAATTATTAGGTTGTAAATTTGAATTTAAAACTAGAATTAGGGAGCATTCATCTATACACCCCCCCCCCCCCCCCCCCCCTCCCCCACCACCACCAAAAAAAACGGAGAGGGAAATTAAACATATACATTGCTACTACTGGCCTTGATTAATCTATATAGCATAAAAAAAGAAAATAAGCAGTACGAAAGCATGAATGGCGAATACCTTAGAAAGACCAATTAACATTTGAAACATTACACAAAAGGGTTTCAATAAAGATTGTCCTTTTTCCATGTATACATTGTTCGCTAAAGAATATAACTCAACGAAACAACCTTTTGGTAGCTGAAATCATACCAGGCTTTTGGTGTTCAGAACTTTTTCCTAGAACAAACAGTGTTATTGAGATGACCATTGTGACTAATACATATTTGGATACAAGGTTCTAATTAGAGATACAAACCTTCAAAATAAACACTAAACAATAATGATTTAAAAATCCAAAATTAAAAAATGCAGCACAGATCAAGGTTCAGCATACAGATCATGGTTGTCTTCATAGAGCATTAAAAAAATTTAGAATGATATAGGTTCGGCACACTATCCAACATGCACTAATTTAGGCAGATCCTAACATATTTACTTATTGTTTCTCCATTTCAACCATCTGGGTCATGCATATCATCAAAACATAACCCTTGATGTTATATGAATAACACTAGAATGAGAATAAACACTTAAACATTTGCAAAATGGATGTATGGATTACAGGGCTGCTTCACACTTTTCTTCCTCTAATACAGTATAAACTTGTACACCAAGTTTCATGCAATCATAAAAAGTTAAGGAGGGAGGCGCTTTGTTAGCAAATGAGATAAAATAGGGTTGAGAGAAGTCGTTGTTTTGGATTGTTGAAAGCTTAAAATGACATTGGGCATTAAATTTCATTACCAGACGAGATATATTACTAATTTATCTCATTATATAACGTTAAATCGTATGCAAGGGAACAGATTATAATGCCATGTGGGGTTATGTAGTGAGGTTTATCCCATAGAAAAATAAATTAATTAATAAATAATGACATATATGATTACTTAAATATATTTGCCTTTCAGAGGCATTTTTACTGATATTTCCTTTTTGTAAGGAGAAAGTGGCAACGGCAAACACTAGTTGAAATACACTTTAGGCCTACAATCTTATCAGAACTTAATTTCAGTAGCTTATCCTAAAAAATAAAACGAGGTGGAGCTGACAGTAACGGAAGTGAGACTAAATGCTTGAACATTCTGATAAACAGGGGACAGACCAACCAATTTTTGCTCTAAAAACACCATCAAGTGAAAATAGTATTAGTGAAAAATACAAAATAGAAACACGTTACTAAGAATTTGTAGCAGAATCTGCCACAAACAAGTGGGTGTAACATAATCAAACATAAATTGTGATATCCTATCAATAATTATATATAAGGAAGCCTCATATTCCTTTTCATATAACGAAAGCCGTATTCATAATAGTTAAAAGAAAAGCAAGGTAATTAAGGACGTATAACTAGTGAATAACTGTTTGGAAGAAGTTTAAACCAACCCATTCCAACAAAAGAGAAAATGCATTAACGAAGCAAAGCCAAAAAATAAAGAAAAAGGAAAAATCTATTAGCCGAAAAAAATAGAATAATGCAACTCTAGTATCACCTCAAAGATGATGCATATCAAATGTGTATCATCTAGAACATTCCATTTTATGGTCTCAAATCTTAATAATACATATCCCACTAATTGATTACATCGAACATACTTGGAGGGAACTAGTCAACAAAAGGGATAAATTTGTACTTAATTGTATTCACGTACTCTGTGTAACTCTCCCCAAAAGTCTCTACCATCAAAGTCTCCTGCAATTTCGCCTTCTGCCCATAATATATCGAGCAAACTGCAACAATAAATAGGTAGCTAAAAGGTTCCCAAAGTGCAGCGAAGTAAGTCACAAACAAAAGCATGGTGGATGCAGATATCGGGTGACGAACCCACCGATATGGCCCAAATTGTACAACAGCAGTCAGCACCACCACCTTTTCAGAATAATTTGCAAGATACAGCATAGAGAGTGATACTGCATAAAGAGGGTTAGCATAATCGAAACCCAACTCATCAAATTGCTCCACCCACCAGGGATTAGGTGCAGTTCCAGCCCTTTAAATGTCGCAAGCCAATGCCCAACTATAACTCCAGCACAGAACAGAAGGCGATGACAATTAGGTGGGCTAACATCCCACTTTGGGTCATGCTCTCGAGGGTAGTAATCCCCATACAACCGTTTCCGAACACTGACTCTGAAGAAGAAGAAAGTGATACACGAAAAAGAACACAAATGTCCATCCTTCTAAGAACCCGTTGAAATGAGCACGTGGAACAAGTGTTAGCCTTGTAAATGCAGAAGTAACAATAGCAAGTTTCTCAAATACATTAGCTTCACCACGCAAGTGTTACCGAAGGCCATAAAGACCATAAATTGCAAGACCAATAGCAATAAACCATGGCCAGAACCACAAAGTCCAACTAAAATACATCCAGACAAAAAGGTTGAAGAGAAATTTCACAGTCCATTTCGTAGTTGCAACTGCAATGGAGAATAATAAAACCCACTTGCAGATGTCAACATGGTCAACTGAGAAAGGGTTGATTTCAGCGAATAAAAAGAGAGGCTTCTGAGCTTTTCCTGTAATGGAGTATGTGATTCTGAGCTACTTGTGTTTGAATATGAGCATTTGATTGGTTGGAAGAAACGGGTCTAGTGCTGGATGGTAGTGTTGAAAATGGACGTGAAAGAGAATGGTTAGGTGCATTTGATGGAGGGAATTTCAGAGGGTTTCTAAAGGCGGCTTTGAGGCTTCTCTGGTTCAGAAGGTCTTCCGCATATAATCGTCCTTCTGAGTGTTTGTGTAAAGGCCTGAGAGAAATTTGGTTGTTTGGGAGGAGTGCTAAGCCCGTTGGCGTTATCTGTGAGTACACAAGCACAGATGTTGTATTCATGGTTGTGCGGCAGTGAGGGCAATGAGGTTCTACATGAAAGCAATTTGATCAAAACATCTTCCCGAGAACAAACCAATGATAAGAAGAGGAATATTATGCAATATTCTAATAAAATTTACTCTGTATGAAATAGTATACCACCATATGGTACGTAGGGGTGGTAAACGGACGGATACGAATCGGATACCATGTTTTTCATATCCGTATTTGCTATCTGAATGTACTATCCGTATCCATATCCGTATCCGCCCAGATAGTTAAAATAACTATCAATATCCGTATCCGCTCGGATACCTCGGATTCGGATAATATCCGTATCCGTTTATATTATTTAGCCATCGCAAAAAAATAACCATTAAAATATCCAATCCAATGAAATCCAATCCAATCCAAATAAATATATAACAAAATTACTGCCTCCTAATATCAACAATTATGGATTCCATAATAATACTATCATTCCATAATAATAATATGGGTTAAAGTCATCCATAATTTACAACCATATAAGTTTAAAGCCATCCAAAAAAAAAATAACAGTCGCATTCCATGACAGTAGAAATAAATATGCACATTTTAGATTAATCAAATTTATTGAGAATGATAACCTCATGGACCTTTTGTCTTCAAAACATACAGATATTTTTATTTTAATAAGTATACATTTTGATTTTGTATATAATATACATGTTGTTAACTTCAGTTTTCATCACAATCAAAACCATCTCTTTACTTTTATGTTTCTTTCTTATATTCTATTATGTTTCTCTCTTACATTCTTTTATGTTTCTCTCTTACATTTATTTATAATTAAGAAAACTAACGAACAACCACATAAGAGTTTTTTTTTCTTGTTTTGTACGAAAGAGAAATGAAACGAAGTTTTTTTTTTATAGTGGAGTATATGTTCTTTAGTCGGTATATGTTATGTGTGATAGGTTGTATTGTAACTTTAGTGTAACTCAATAATAATAATATACCTAATAAAATAATAATACATTACATTTTATAATATACCCAATAAAAGAATAACTTTATGGTGTTTTTTGTTTCGAGTGAAGTATGTGTTTATTTTGTTTTGGGGAATAAACGATTGAGGTTTTTTTTAATATTTATTTATTAGTAATACTAATACTAATATTATTAGTAATATTTTAAACATATGTTTGACGGATACGGATATCCGGTAAAACGGATATCCGATAAAATGGATACTCCGCATCGGATACGGATTATCCATGTCGGATACTAGTAATATCCGTATCCGTATCCGTTTTCTCGGATATTTTTATAGAGTATCCATATTCGTATTCGTTTCCATATTTTCGGATAAATATCCGCAAATTCGGATTCGGATATCGGACGGATGCGGATTTTCGAATATCCGTTTACAACCCTAATGGTATGGACCAGACGTAAATTGCTAAACCAGCAAGAATGAAGAATTACAATTTTTCAGCAAACAAAAAGTATGTGACAACTGAAACAAATAAAACCCAATTTGTATTCTCAACATAATTCAGTTCAAGAATGAACTTGAAAGGTGCAAACCACTCAAGTGAGCAGCAACAACAAAATTGATGTCATTTGGCAGAAGTGTATCAACACGCGTAACAAATTAAAGTCTCACCCTCTCAATCATATATAATATCAACTTAAAAGCAAGGTTCTAAAAAACGCGGGGCGTGATCGAGGCGTGGAGGCCAAGCCTTAAACCTTAGAAGCCTAGGCGGGCCTTGGCGTAAAAAGACGTGAAAAGGCGTTTAGGTCTTTTTAATATATTTTAATATTTTTTAACCATAACAAGGCTATTAAAATACTAAACTTGTACATATCCTAAAAATATGTCCGAATATTTACAAATAAAAATACTATTTGATTATTTTGGATGAGATAATGGTCCGGTTTGTAAAAAAATCTTTAAAAGGCGATATCGTTTCACTAAAGCATTGTTGTTTTTAGAGAAAAAGTACGCCTTAAGGGTTTTACCAAGCATAAGGCGTCAAAATCTTAAGGCATGGCGTTTCACCCAAGCGTCAAGCCTATGCGGGTTTTTTAGAAGACTGCTTAAAAGTGGTTACAACCGGGTGCTTTGACTCTTTTTTATTTTTCTTTTTTTAAGGTAACCTTGGATTTAGTTTTTAGATAAAGCAAACTCTAATATTATTAGGAAACTAATAATAATAGTCTACTAGCTAAAATGTATCATCCCATAACCTCTTGTTCCTTGCTCTCCAATCATCATGCACCACACACACACCAGATGCACCACTCACCCCAACCCCAAACCCCCAACCAATGTTTAAAAAGGCGTTTGAGGCTTACGTCTCGAGGCGAGGGGGGCAAAAAATGCCTCGAGGCTTGAATTTAAGGCTTCCGCCTCACTGCACCTTAAGGCTTACGCCTCGATGCGCCTCACGCCTTTTTGCTGAGGCACAGGGAAAAAAAATAAAACTCTTTTTCTTCTTCCATCACGAAGTCTATTTTTTAAAGGTTAAAGTTCTTCATTCTTCTAAAATTGCACTCAACTTTTAAAAAAATGTTGTTTTAATCTACTAACTCTTATTTTTTTTTGTTTTAAAAATGCACTTAACTCATACTATTTACTATTGTAAATTGAAAGAAATTTTTAAAAAATAACTAGTATGTGAATGAAACTTAAAAAATTGATTTTGTCAATTTGATTTTGCATTGATTAATTTATTGTCATATTATAAAATAACCAATGTGAATGAAACTAGAAAAAATGATTTGGTCAATTTGATTTTGCATTGATTAATTTATTGTCATATTATAAAATTAACAATATGTAAAAAAGTCATCTCGGGGAAACAAAAAAATGTTTAACTATGTGAGAAAGTCCTCAAAGATGTTTTTTTATGCAGTTTTATTTTATATTTCTTTGTTACTTTATTTTTTTATGGTTTTATTGGTATTTTTTTAATATTATTTTGTTCTTTTTTTTTGCTGAGGTTTACGCCTCACCTCGCTGAAGCCAAAATGCCTCGCCTTGCCTCTCGCCTTTCTAAACATTGCCCCCAACCTCACCCCAGGGGGAGAAAAAGCCCGTCCACAAGCTATGGAGGGCCACTGGAACCACCCAAGACAAACAATTGGTACTCTGAATATTTTGAGGTACTTAATTTGCATCCAAAATAATTTATTTTGATTTTTTTGGATCCAGTATTACATTTTCAACCATTTGAAAATTTGGGATAAAACAATAAATATCTAAGCCTAGAAAATACACAATTATATATCTATAATTGAATGGTCTTTATGTTTCCTTGGGCAACCCACTCTCTCTTAAGGTTACAATGTCTTCCATCTCCACATGATGTTGGGCACCAAGCAACTGCCCCCTTTCAAACTCAAAGCCAGTGCATCATTATGATCCAACAAACCCAGACTCCTTTTGTGCCCACAATCTGAGCAAGCCCTATAGACCTGGTCCACATCACTTCTAGGGCTGTGAAACACACAAGATCAAATTAAGTGGTAGGCATATATCTTTTGTCACGAATGATATCATCCTTTTCGTATGGTCCACTATATTTATGTTGGAGACAAATGAATGTAGTTATTAATTTCTACAAAATCTAGTGTACTATCTACACAAAATTAACGAATGACATAATATGTTTTTATATTATTAATTTATTTCCCAATGCGCCCGAATCCTACTTTTTTAAGATTTTTCAAATCGCTGCACCCGGGTTGTGTCGCACCCGCAGCCCGCACCCGGATAAGTGCTTCGTAGATGAAAAGAGTTCTTACCTGTTTTGGCTGGACTGGACTGGGTTGGCAACTCTGTTTTAAGTGAAATTCATTAACTTAGCTTTCTGAGAGTGTCAAATGTGCGCACATTTGTGGCATTGTAGAAGATAGCATTTGTTTGTGACATACATGAGTCTCAATGTTTTCAAGCTCAATCTAAATTTTCTTTTTTTTTTGGTAAAATGTAATTTATTGAACCAAAAGGCAATAGCCCAAACGTATTACAATAAGATCCAAACACAACAAACAAAAAGGCACTAAAATCCCAACACGGACACCCAACTCAAACTACATACAACCCCGCAATCAACCATTTAAACTAGTGAAGCCCATAACATGGTCTCTCAGCACCGACTTCGGCTAAATCCAAACAAAAAAAATGGTCAAAACCACCCATCAAACTACCTACACTTCTCTTTGTTTATGTGGGTATTACATTCCCTGATATTCCAGATTGAAAATTTAATCATTTTCTACATTTGACATTACTCTTTCCTCCTCTCTTCCTGACTTTACTACCTGAATTACTATATTTCTTCTGAAGGCTACAATTTTAGATTATTATGCCTTTCCCTTCTTCACTCACCTCATCTTCAATATTGTTTTCATTTGTTACAGAAGTTGGGTTCTCTACTTCAGTGTTTTGAATTTCTGTGTCCTCAACTTGTAGGATTTCAAAGGTATTGTTCATTGGGATTCGTTCTGTATTTGCTTTCATCTCCCCCCTACTATAACTGCCCTTTATCTCCTCCTTACTAGTATTACCTTCCTCCACATTATGGACTATTTTTTTTATATTATGGTTTTCAATAACTCCTGTCTGGTTTGCATTAATTAATCTGATCTCCTTTTGCACAGTATCATTCAGATCCCTAACATTTGTTGTCTCGATCTTCATTGTTTTCTCATCTTCAATAATATTCACATTTTCATCCACTTTCTTCCACATTTGCACAACTGGTTTAGTACTGTTGCAACCCTCATCTCTATGCCCAAACACTTAACATTTTGTGCATCTTGTAGGAATCCATTCATACTCAATTTTTTGTCTTATTCTTGTTCCTTCTTGATCATAGATTGGAATAACATCAGGAAGTTCACTCCACATATCAATCTCCACACATACTCGAGCATAAGTCAGTCTTTCCCTTTTTGCAGTCATTCTATCCGTGAATATAGGTTTACCAACAATCCTAGCCATTTTACTTAAGACAACATCAGACCATAAATGCAGTTTGAGATTAGGAAATCTTATCCATATAGGTAGTTTTGCCATCCCTTCCTTTTCCAAACTCATCTCTGTACTCCAAGGTTTAACAATAAGGGGTCTATTTTCAAAGGACCAAGGCCCTAGTTCCATCACTTGTAACTGAGCATCCAAAGATTCAAAAGCAACCACAGAAACTCCAGTTTTAAGCATAAAAAATTCTGAATTACCATATTTGTTCCACTTTCTCATCACATAGCCTTTCATGGCCACATAAGACACATTCATCCCAAACACAAACAATCACAGCATGTTTCCACCTCTGGATTTCTTCTTCAACCTCACATGGATCAATTTTCACACATCTATTACCTTCTTCATCTTTTTCTCCTGGGATGAAGATCAATTTGTTTCCAGCATTCTTATCTCTGTTTGCAGCAGTAACATTTGCCCATGATTTAGATTTAACATCAAATTTTGATTGAACAACTTGATTTTGCAGGTTTCCTTCATTATTCTTGCCCAAAGACTCCATCAGACTGGGAAATTGATCAATTTCTTCAACATTCCTGTCAATACAACGTTCCTTGCCTTCGCAATGGATAACAGTTTCATAATTGCTCAAATCAGTATCATATATAGGGTTTACCTCAAGATTATTCAGGTGATTAACATTCTCCTCATGGATTTCCTTTATTTTCATAAATTGAGCCCTAACAATCAATTCCTCATTCTTCCTTTGTTGTACAACAGTCGGTCCAATTATTTTGTCTAGAATTAACAACTGATCATACGAAAGCTTCTCAGCCTTTTCCTTGCTAATTGTACTTCCAGCATTCTCCATGTTCAATCGACGATTTGCAACAATCGGGATCTTCAATTTCTCTTGTTCATTTCTCTGATTATTCTGTTTTCTCATAACATTCCATTGTTTTCCTACAAATTCATTGGCATAAGCATCACCTGGGGGACCTCTAACCCTAGAGGATCTTCTCATCAAGCCATGGATGAAGAATTATGGTGAGAGTTAGGGGAGATTGAACAGAACGAGAGAAAACTACGAGAGAGACAATTACAACTCTCAGGTTTCGATCTCAAATATTCTTTTTCTTCAACTTTGATTCTTCAAACAACCCTTTCAATATCAATATCAACTACCAATTTCCAATCTAAATTTTCAATTTCATAGATAAGCAATCCATCCATTGCAACATACAAATAAGTGTTAGTCATCAAATGGTGCATATTAAGAGAAAATTCCATATCAAATGCAATAAAAGGGACAATAGAGTTTTCTTCATTAAGGCAAAAGTTCAAACACCTTGTCTACACACCCTTACCTTCTTGTTTGGAGGACTTGAAAGGGAAGTTGGCACCGAGATATGTGGGGTCATTTCCTATTATTGAGCGGATTGGATCGGTTGCGTATAGACTTGGATTACCGGAGCATTTACATCGGATTCACGATGTATTTCACATTTCCTCGCTTAGGAAATATCTTAGAGACGATTTGGCTCATTCTCACATTGCTTTGGAGGACATCGATCTCCAGCCGGATAGCTCCTACGAGGAGGGGCCGATTGCTATTTTGGACCGAAGTGAGCGGAAACTACGGTCAAAGATAGTTTCGTTAGTGCGTGTTCAGTGGCAACATCATAATGTCGAGGAGTCCACATGGGAGCGCGAGGATGAGATGCACGAACGTTATCCGGAGTTGTTCTTACCAGGTACTTTCTAGTTCCGAATTTCGGGACGAAATTCAGTTATTAGGGGAGAAGTATGTAATACCCCGTATTTTCATGATATTTATTTTTGGGGATTAATTGAATTAAATGTGTATTAATTGGAAATTAATCCGGATAAAAATATTAACGAGATGTGAGTTAGTATTTAATTATAATGTGTATACTTGGCAATATATGAATATTGGAAATATTAAAATTGTCGCGAGATTGAAATACGGCAATTTAAGAAACTTTGTTAGGACGCGCGTGACAGTCGCGTCAGGAATATAATTATTTGAATTAAAAGTGAATTTTATTTGTATCACCCGTATGGTCATTTTGAGTGCGTCAACGCGTCCGGAAGGGTCGAAATAGTCATAAAACACTAGCCGGGGGTTAAGTTTGGATCCCGGGGCATTATTGGGCCATACCGGTAACTTATATGGGCATTTTGGTAATTTCGGAAATGTGGGATTTAAAACCCACGAAAATTAGAGTTAATATCTGACTTAGTATTAACCCACTAAGCCATGTTCTAACACCAATTTAGGTAGTGGGCTACGGGAGAAGTTAGAAACCATAAAGATTGGCAAAAACCAACTCCACCTCCATTAACACCTTGAGAAGAACTTGTAGAGAGAGAGAGAGGAAGAAAAGAATTCTGCAGAGAAAGAGAGAAGACAATCCAACCTTCAAGTTTCAACCTCAAATTCAGAGAAATATTAA
The DNA here is from genome assembly GCA_949130495.1 of Sambucus nigra. Lineage (NCBI taxonomy): Eukaryota > Viridiplantae > Streptophyta > Magnoliopsida > Dipsacales > Adoxaceae > Sambucus > Sambucus nigra. Next base: position 298,639,644 of record OX422217.1, on the reverse strand, counting down.
GGCAAGTGGTTTAATTACAATTGATTCAAAGCTATGCTTTCCATGTTTAGGAATTATCGAATTTATCTTGGAAGATGATATAGACCCATGATTTGGAAGTTTAAAACTATAAATTATGTTAGGGACTGCATGTAGAAACATTCTGGATGAATTATGAACTCAGAATTATGACCCTTGATGATTTAAAAACGAATTTTAGAAGAAGTTTATTAATGTTCTTGAAAAAAATATAAATCTGGAATTCTTGCTGAAGATTTGATCCATACAAAGCCCTTGAATGATGAATTGTTGGTTTTAGAATGTTATTAAGGTTGTAGGATGGTTATATGATGATACTATAACGTTATATTAGAGATTCTTGCATTAAAAGTATGTTTTGGGTTGATTTGGAAACTGCAAAACGAAGCAGTCCGTAACCATACATGGTGCAATCGATCGATCGACATTCATCAGTCGATCGATCGACCACCATCGATCGATCGAAGGAAAAGGTCGATCGATCGACCTTCCCAGAATGAGTAAAGTTTTTCCCTATTTAAATTATGATGATGTTAACCCTTGAATAATATTGTTGGAGACCATATGAATACCCTTAACCTTAGGGAAGACCAGTAGGCATGGTTATGAAATTTAGACCTTAATTAGAATTCAATTTGAAGAATTATTCTAAACTAATGAAATTCGATAAGTGAGTAAATATTTGGGCTAATAGTGTAAATTTGAATACTTTGATGAAATGAGGTTTGGGGCAGAAGTAAGGACCTTAGGAATAAAGAGGTTATACGTGGGAATAATAGGAACTTAATAATCTATTTTAGATAGGTTTTAAGTATAAGAAACTACGACGTGAGACGTGTCGACAGTTTAACTTTTATATTATCGGGAGACGTAAAATATACAAATTTGGAATAATGGTATAAGGATGTAGAGTATACCTTTATTAATACTGAATTATCTAAGATGTGTGAATGCTTAGTATATGATTTTTATATGTATGACATACCTACCATACTTGCTATCACGGGAGGTTACGTTCGCTTAGGTCCTTCTTATCCATGTGTTGCCCGGATTTAGATTGGTACCTCGAGGACATAGTTCAAGAGAACGACTTATTTGTGAGTTAATAAGCCAGCTGACTATGGAGCGTAGGTATGTACGTGACCATGGATATGTTGAATTATGTTCGCCTCCATTTATGTGTGTGGTGTTTATTCCAACAATTCCTGAGAGATTCGGAATTTGTAATCCTTATGTACGCGATGTACCGGGATGGATAGCAGAGTATGTGTGCACCGCAACTTAGCCTTTGGGTGCATGTATTGTATATTTATGATGTGAAAATATACGGTTAAATGAAAAGGAATTTACTATGTTAAATTGTGAGTATAGTTATGGTAATGTTATGAAAGATAAAAGGGGACTTATATCAATAAATGGTTTGGTTAATAAATTGGGAATCCGAGAATTAAAGTAGAACTCTCTATTTAATTGTTAAGGTTGGAAATTAAACGTGAACCGAGTAGAAGTGTTAGAAACTCTTTGGAATTAGTTAGTTATGAGATAACACATGAATGGGTACAGGAACGTTAGGAGTGCACAGTTAGACGAGAGGTGAGTATTTCATGTGAGAGCACGTCCTAACATGTATCTTGCATTCATTGTTTTGATTATTATTAAAGTACTTCCTGTTTTTAAAATACTCTCCACATTCGGGCTCTGACCCGTTTGCTTTCAAATCTATTTTTTTTGTAAAAACCATTTTAGGTGCCCAGCCACAAGGACACCATGCTTAGGATCCGTATTAAGGTGACGAGCTGTAGCTGTTTGTGGAAGTTACAGGACATTGATTATAGACGCTTCATCTATCTTGACTCTATACTCAGTATTTATCAGTTGTAGGGCATGTCGCCCATTTCTTTTAGAGGCATTTCATTCTTTTCAGTTATTCAGACTTCGGGCATGTAATTATTCAGGAATCAGTCTTGTCGTATTATTTTTCAGTTATGGGATTGTTGTGAGGAGTTTCCTCCGGATTTATATTTACTTTATTGGTTATTCCATTACTTCGTTATGGTGAATGGATTTACGTTGTTCTTCCATTATTCTTTTATTGCATGTTAATCAGACTTAACTTAAAATTTGGCAACTTACTTTTTAAATACTAGGTGGTTAGTAATCATTTAAATATTTTCGACAGTGATGCTATTAACTGAATCAACTTGACATTTTGTATTAATTTAATAAAGGAGTAGCTACCCGGTATTTAATTAGTCGGGGTGTCACAGGAGGTATCAAAGCATCAGGTTCTAGTGTCCTTTAGGATCTGTACGGCTTATTATGTTTTCCGCTGAGCTTTCTTTGATATAGAGCCCTATATTTTAGGACTGTTGTATTGTATTGTTTATGCTACGTTCTTCAGCTATTTTGAGTTTATAACTGCGAACTTATAAACCTCATTCTTATTTCAAATGCCTCCACGACGTGCACCACGGGTTCCCAGGAATGCAACGCCAGAACCACAGCCCGCACCAGTTCAGGGCACGATGAACGCCGCTGAGGTTGCAGCCATAGTAGCCCAAGCGGTAAATGCTGCATTAGCCGTAGTTCAGCAGGCACCACCCCAGGCGCCAGTTGCCGCGCCAGGTCAGCCATATGCATTCCCGTCTGCTTGGGAACATGTACGTGACGCTTTTCAGAAAGCGCATCCGCCAGAGTTTGCAGGTAGCTCAGATGTGGTAGTCTCGAGCCAGTGGAGGAAGGATATGCAGAGGCACTTGAGGATGTATGAGTGCACGGATGTTCAGAAGCAGGTGAGAGGGATACTCTCACTATTCAGGACTTTTGGGTGCGGTTTGACCGCAAGTACTTTCCGTCAGCTGTTCACACGGAAATGAGGAGGAAATTGATGGGTCTGAAGCAGGAGGGTAAGACCGTGGCCGAGTATGAGGTCGAGTTCACGAATCTGTTGAATATCGTTCCGGATGAGATACCGACAGAAAAGAAGAAGATTGAGAAATTCACCGACGGGTTGACATGGAGGATCCGTCAGCATCTGTTAGGGAACCTTTCGTTGGCCACTTATTCTAACGTGGTTAACGTTGCATTGCTCCATTGCCAGGACCACCACTTTCACTTGACAGAGGGGAAGCGATCAGGAGAGTCCAGCCATCAGGGCAGGACAGGGGGAAATGGTGCTAGCGGGGCACAGTCAGCTCAGGGTCAGTATAGGCAGAGTGATCAGGGTTCCCAGCAGGGGGATCATAAGAGGTTCCGATCAGGGGGTTTCAGGAATGGTCAGGGAGGATTCCGGAATGGCCAGCAGGGTCATAACGGCCATCAGGGCTAGCAGGGTCAAAATGGTCAACATCAGCAGTTTCACCAGGGCCAGCAAGGCCAGGGCAGAAATGGTAAAGGCCACCAGGGCCGAGGGCAGCAGGGACAACGAGGGGGAAACTTCCCGGGGAAGTGTTTCATTTGTGGTAAGATTGGCCACAAACGTCAGGATTGTCCTGATAAGGGCAGAGCCCCGCAGCAGCAGCAGGGTGCTCGACATGAGCCACAGAGGCCACTTTTTCTACCTGCTCTTCCAGCTCTAGCCCAGTTGCCAGCACTACCATCCATTCCAGCAGTTCCTGTACAGCAGGGGCAGTTACAGTATGGACGTGTCTATAACGTTCACCAGGTAGTAGCTCCACAGGCACCACTCGCGATTGAGGGTATGTTTCCTATCCATGGTACTATGGGTCGGGTTTTATTTGATACGGGGGCAACACACTGTTTTATAGCTACACATTTTGCGAAAGCCTTAGGATTGTTAGCTACAGCATAGAGAACAATGACGTGTGTAGACTCACCGTTGGGAAATGGTTCACTTATTTTCTTTATATGCCGGGGAGTGGGGGTAGATATTGGTAGTCTGGTATTACCTGCAGATATGTTAGTACTAGAGATGACCGAGTATAATGCCATTATTGGTATGGATTGGCTTGTTGCGTACCGAGCCATGATTGACTGTTTCAGTAGGAGTATTATCTTTGCCATTCCCGGGCAGGAGATGTTTTTGGTGGCGATGCCTCGTTCTGAGGGAGGATTGTCCACTCATTTGTACTATATAGAGGAGGAGACCTCTAAGGAGGTGGTGATACCACTCGATTCGATTCCGGTTGTTCAAGAGTTTGCCGATGTATTTCAGGATATACCTGGATTATCCCCCAGTCGAGAGATAGACTTTGTTATAGACTTATTACCAGATACGAGACCTATAGCACGCACACCGTACCGTATGGCTCCGGCAGAAATGCGAGAGCTACAAGATCTGATTGAGCAGTTGTTGGGTCAGGGGTTTATACGGAGGAGCACTTCATCGTGGGGTGCCCCTGTGTTGTTCGTGAAGAAGAGAGATGGTTCACTGAGATTGTGTGTGGACTACCGGGAGTTAAACAAGGTCACGATACGGAATAAGTATCCGTTGCCTCGAATCGATGACCTATTCGACCAGTTGAGAGGAGCTTCTTGCTTCTCAAAGATTGATTTGCGATCTGGATACCATCAGTTACGTATCATGGAGGAGGACGTCTCGAATACTGCGTTCTTATCGAGATATGGTTCTTACGAGTTTCGGGTTATGCCATTTGGTTTGACCAACGCTCCAGCAGCGTTTATGGACTTGATGAATAGGGTGTTCAGGGATTTCCTAGATCAGTTTGTCATTGTCTTCATCGATGATATTTTGGTTTACTCCCAGACAGAGGAGGAGCACGCCGAGCATTTGAGACAAGTTTTGCAGGCGCTACGTCAGAACGAGCTGTATGCAAAATATGAGAAGTGTGGGTTTTGTCTGAAGGAGGTTCAGTTTTTGGGGCATATTATTTCCGACTGAGGAATATCGGTTGATCCGGGGAAGGTATCAGCGGTGAGGGAGTGGGGACAGCCCACGACACCGACTGAGATCCGTAGTTTCTTGGGCTTAGCAGGATACTACAGGAGGTTTATTCGGGGTTTCTCCACGATAGCGGGTCCCATGACACATCTAACTCGTAAAGGTGTGCCATTCATTTGGAGTGATGCCTGTCAGTTGGCATTTGATAAGTTGAAGGAAAAGTTAACCTCAGCACCTGTGTTAGCATTGACGAGATCGGGAGTTAAGTATCTTGTTTACACCGATGCGTCCTTACAAGGACTTGGAGGTGTACTGCAGTAGGAGAGTCAGGCCATAGCTTATGCTTCCCGTAAGCTTAAGCCTCACGAGAAGAATTACCCTACCCATGACTTGGAGTTAGCGGCAGTGGTATTTGCCCTTTGTATTTGGAGACATTACATTTTGGGGGAGAAGTTTCGATTGTTCACGGATCACAAGTCCCTACAGTACCTATTCAAGCAGAAGGAGTTGAATATGCGGCAACGGAGGTGGCTTGAATTCGTGAAAGATTATCAGTTCGATATCCAGTATCACCTGGGAAAGGCTAACGTGGTAGCAGACGCGTTAAGCCGTAGACCAGTAGAGGAGGTGGCAGATGTGTGGAAAGCCAAATGGAAGGAGTTGGAACACCAGGATGCAGTGGCCCGATCATTCATGTCTGTGATGACTGTTACACCACAGATTGTCACGAAGGTGGTAAAGGACCAGGCAAATGACTCATTCTGTCAGGAGCAGATAGTTCGATTATTGGCAGAGGGAGCCGAATCCTATACCGTTAGCTCAGACGGGGGATTATGCTTCAATGGGAGATTGGTGGTTCCGGAAGGTGAGGAATTACGGCATGAGGTGATGGCAGAGTCACACGGCTCACGGTTCGCGGTACATCCCGGAGGGGACAAAATGTACCAAGACATGAGACGTCAGTATTGGTGGAGCGGAATGAAGAGAGATATTGCTGAGTTTGTTTCAAAATGCGCCACTTGTCAGCTCATAAAAGTGGATCATCAGAGATCGTCAGGACTGCTACAGCCGTTGGAGGTCCCGATGTGGATGTGGGAGAGCATCTCCATGGACTTTATCACAGGGTTGCCTACGTCACAGAGAGGTCACGACTCCATTTGGGTAATTGTGGAGAGGTTGACAAAAGTCGCTCATTTTCTACCCGTAAGGACAGACTACACTGCGGGACAGTATGCCCAGCTCTTTATTACAGAGATAGTGAGACTTCACGGCGTACCCCTAAATATCGTGTCTGACAGAGACAAGATATTTGTTTCACGGTTTTGGGAAAGTTTTCAGCAGACCATGGGCACGGAGTTGCGGTTGAGTACGGCGTACCACCCGCAGACCGATGGGCACACCGAGCGTACAAATCAGATGTTGGAGGACATGCTACGTATGTGCACCATTGATTTTGAGGGTGGATGGGAGCAGTATCTTCCACTGGTGGAGTTTGCTTACAACAATTCCTACCAGTTCACCATTGGCATGGCTCCATTTGAGGTGTTGTATGGTAGAGCTTGTTGTTCCCCCGCATGTTGGTTAGAGGTGGGGGACAACAAACTACTTGGGCCGAACGTGATTCAGGATACTTCGTCAAGGATAGAATTGATTCGGAGTCGCATTCGGGTAGCTCAGGACAGGCAGAAGAGCTATGCTGATGCGAAGAGGTTCTTCAGAGAGTTCCAAGTGGGGGACCAGGTTTTGCTTAGAGTATCTCCTATGAAGGGGATTATGCGTTTTGGGAAGAAAGGGAAGTTGGCACCGAGATATGTGGGGCCATTTCCTATTATTGAGCGGATTGGACCAGTTGCGTATAGACTTGGATTACCGGAGCATTTACATCGGATTCATGATGTATTTCATATTTCCTCGCTTAGGAAATATCTTAGAGACGATTTGGCTCATTCTCACATTGCTTTGGAGGACATCGATCTCCAGCCGGATAGCTCCTACGAGGAGGGGCCGATTGCTATTTTGGACCGAAGTGAGCGGAAATTGCGGTCAAAGATAGTTTCGTTAGTGCGTGTTTAGTGGCAACATCATAATGTCGAGGAGTCCACATGGGAGCGCGAGGATGAGATGCGCGAACGTTATCCGGAGTTGTTCTTACCAGGTACTTTCTAGTTCCGAATTTCGGGACGAAATTCAGTTATTAGGGGGGAAGTATGTAATACCCCGTATTTTCATGATATTTATTTTTGGGGATTAATTGAATTAAATGTGTATTAATTAGACATTAATCCGGATAAAAATATTAACGAGATGTGAGTTAGTATTTAATTATAATGTGTATACTTGGCAATATATGAATATTGGAAATATTAAAATTGTCGCGAGATTGAAATACGGCAATTTAAGAAACTTTGTTGGCACGCGCGTGACAGTCGCGTCAGGAATATAATTATTTGAATTAAAAGTGAATTTTATTTTTATCACCCGTATGGTCATTTTGAGTGCGCCAACGCGTCCAGAAGTGTCGAAATAGTCAGAAAACACTAGCCGGGGGTTAAGTTTGGGTCCCGGGGCATTATTGGGCCATACCGGTAACTTATAGGGGCATTTTGGTAATTTCGGAAATCTGGGATTTAAAACCCACGAAAATTAGAGTTAATATCTGACTTAGTATTAACCCACTAAGCCATGTTCTAACACCAATTTAGGTAGTGGGCTACGGGAGAAGTTAGAAACCATAAAGATTGGCAAAAACCAACTCCACCTCCATTAACACCTTGAGAAGAACCTTGAGAAGAACTTGTAGAGAGAGAGAGAGGAAGAAAAGAACTCTGCAGAGAAAGAGAGAAGACAATCCAACCTTCAAGTTTCAACCTCAATTTCAGAGAAAGATTAAGGCAAGTGGTTTAATTACAATTGATTCAAAGCTATGCTTTCCATGTTTAGAAATTATCGAATTTATCTTGGAAGATGATATAGACCCATGAATTGAAAGTTTAAAACTATAAATTATGTTAGGGACTGCATGTAGAAACATTCTGGACGAATTATGAACTCAGAATTATGACCCTTGATGATTTAAAAACTAATTTTAGAAGAAGTTTATTAATGTTCTTGAAAGAAATATAAATCTGGAATTCTTGCTGAAGATTTGATCCATACAAAGCCCTTGAATGATGAATTATTGGTTTTAGAATGTTATTAAGGTTGTAGGATGGTTATATGATGATACTATAACGTTATATTAGAGATTCTTGCATTAAAAGTATGTTTTGGGTTGATTTGGAAACTGAACGAAGCAGTCCGTAACCATACCTGGTGCAATCGATCGATCGACATTCATCAGTCGATCGATCGACCACCATCGATCGATCGAAGGAAAAGGTCGATCGATCGACCTTCACAGAATGAGTAAAGTTTTTCCCTATTTAAATTGTGATGATTTTAACCCTTGAATAATATTTTTGGAGACCATATGAATACCCTTAACCTTAAGGAAGACCAGTAGGCATGGTTATGAAATTTGGACCTGAATTAGAATTCAATTTGAAGAATTATTCTAAACTAATGAAATTCGATAAGTGAGTAAATATTTGGGCTAATAGTGTAAATTTGAATACTTTGATGAAATGAGGTTTGGGGCAGAAGTAAGGACCTTAGGAATAAAGAGGTTATACGTGAATAATAGGAACTTAATAATCTATTTTAGATAGGTTTTAAGTATAAGAAACTACGACGTGAGACGTGTCGACGGTTTAACTTTTATATTATCGGGAGACGTAAAATATACAAACTTGGAATAATGGTATAAGGATGTAGAGTATACCTTTATTAATACTGAATTATCTAAGATGTGTGAATGCTTAGTATATGATTTTTATATGTATGACATACCTACCATACTTGCTATCACGGGAGGTTACGTTCGCTTAGGGCCTTCTTCTCCTTGTGTTGCCCGGATTTAGATTGGTACCTCGAGGACATAGTTCAAGAGAACGACTTATTTGTGAGTTAATAAGCCAGCTGACTATGGAGCGTAGGTATGTACGTGACCATGGATATGTTGAATTATGTTCGCCTCCATTTATGTGTGTGGTGTTTATTCCAACAATTCCTGAGAGATTCAGAATTTGTAATCCTTATGTACGCGATGTACCGGGATGGATAGCAGAGTATGTGTGCACCGCAGCTTAGCCTTTGGGTGCATGTATTGTATATTTATGATGTGAAAATATACGGTTAAATGAAAAGGAATTTACTATGTTAAATTGTTAGTATAGTTATTGTAATGTTATGAAAGATAAAAGGGGACTTATATCAATAAATGGTTTGGTTAATAAATTGGGAATCCGAGAATTAAAGTAAAACTCTCTATTTAATTGTTAAGGTTGGAAATTAAACGTGAACCGAGTAGAAGTGTTAGAAACTCTTTGGAATTAGTTAGTTATGAGATAACACATGAATGGGTACAGGAACGTTAGGAGTGAACAGTTAGACGAGAGGTGAGTATATCATGTGAGAGCACGTCCTAACATGTATCTTGCATTCATTGTTTTGATTATTATTAAAGTACTTGCTGTTTTTAAAATACTCTCCGCATTCGAGCTCTGACCCGTTTGCTTTCAAATCTATTTTTTTTTGTAAAAACCATTTTAGGTGCCCAACCACAAGGACACCATGCTTAGGATCCGTATTAAGGTGACGAGCTGTAGCTGTTTGTGGAAGTTACAGGACATTGATTATAGACGCTTCATCTATCTTGACTCTATACTCAGTATTTATCAATTGTAGGGCATGTCGCCCATTTCTTTTAGAGGCATTTCATTCTTTTCAGTTATTCAGACTTCGGGCATGTAATTATTCAGGAATCAGTCTTGTCGTATTGTTTTTCAGTTATGGGATTGTTGTGAGGAGTTTCCTCCGGATTTATATTTACTTTATTGGTTATTTCATTACTTCGTTATGGTGAATGGATTTATGTTGTTCTTCCATTATTCTTTTATTGCATGTTAATCAGACTTAACTTAAAATTTGGCAACTTACTTTTTAAATACTTGGTGGTTAGTAATCATTTAAATATTTTCGACAGTGATGCTATTAACTGAATCAACTTGACATTTTGTATTAATTTAATAAAGGAGTAGCTACCCGGTATTTAATTAGTCGGGGTGTCACAGAAAGGTGATAGAACAAGCAGAGTTGTCGATACTTAAAAAAATTTGACGTCAGTGCTGCAAAACATGGTGTTTCTTGTCGTGGTGGATGCAATGGCGATGGTTGCACCTGCGGTAGAGGCAGTAGCTCTCGTGGCAGCCCTGGTGGCATTTGTTGCGTGTGTTATTGGTTATGTGGACCCGGTGGTGGTTTTTTTTTGCTAGACTAGTTGCTACTATGGTCATTACAGCAACGGTTGTCAAAGAATTTACAAGCACATTCAAAATTTGGATAAAATGTTTGGCGGGAGCATAATTCGTCTTTGAATGGCCTTATTTTTTATAAAGGAAATAATTTTGTGTTTCGGAAATATAAATATGAAAAAACTACTAATAATCCATTTTATGTTCCTCTAAGCTAATTATAATATCCTTTTGATTATTGTATAGTCGAACTATTCGACCTCTTCAGCTGTCCCTATTCGATTCACAACATATAATTATAGTCTCTTGCATGTTAATCATCTGTTTGATATTTATAAATTAAAACGGGAAAAGAAAATAGCTTGCAATATTTCCCAATGAGGATAATTTTTATTTTATTTTATTTTGTAAATACCTCTAATATGATATGATTAGAAGAGTTAATGAGGTTTTAATGACGCTTTAATATTTACTATCTTTTTTCTTTCTCATCTTGAAAATTGTGTCCTTTGAAATAAAAAAATGAATAAATTAAAAATCTCTTTAAAACAAAAAAAATGAATCAATCAGAAGTCTCTTAAAAACTAAAAAGATGATTCATTCTAGACTCCATTAATTAATCTCTCGATCGAACACAATCTAGATTCAATTAATCTATTATCATTTCTTCACTAAAATCACATTACACATTGCTACTAATACTACTACATCTATATAAGGTTTTTATTTCTAGAAAAAAAAGTTAAAAAAAGTTTTCTAAATTTTAGAATTATTTTTTATATAAATAAAAAATGTTTGGGTTTATAAAAACATTTTTAAGATTGTATTTTTAGAAAAAACTTTAAGTTTTTATTTATAAATGACATGAAGTTTTTTAAACTAAAAACAAATAAAAATATGTATAGTTTTTTATATAAAATACGTACAATTTTTTAAAGTTTTTATTTATAAAAAATATTTTTTATGTTAAAAATGTTTTTAAAATTTTGAAATTATTTTTAATATAAATAAAAAAATGGTTATAAAAACATTTTTAACATTTTATTTATAGAAAAAACTTTAAGTTTGTTTCGATAAATCACTTAGAGTTTTGAAACTAAAAACAAATAAAAATATGTATAATTTTTTATATAAAATACACATAGTTGTTCTGAAGTTTTTATTTATAAAAAGTAGTTTTTATATAATAAAAATATTTAAAAATAATAGACAAATTTTATTTATGAAAAAATTAACCTTTTATAATGGTTTTAAGATAAGATATTGAATTTAAGATATATATTAATTTTTATAATTATAATTATTTTTGTTTATTATACATCATCCGTGCATCGCACGGGTTATATGATAGTATACATAAATATTACAACAGGTTGCAAAGAGTTATTGGTTAATAATCATCCTATATAAACTTAAAGTCATTTTCATAATCCATTATTTACCTACACATTCTCATTAAACACAGATCTTGTAAACATGAATATAAATTATTAATTTTGTTTGGGCGCTCCATAGCAAACATATCATATGATGTTTTAAGAACTCACATTGAAATCAAATAAATTTTGACCATAGACGATATATAAAAAAATTCAACTAATCTAAAACTTGAACACCATGAAGTTGAATGCAATCCCAACATAGTATTTGTAAAGGACATTCCGTTCATCAAAAAACTTAAGATTCAATAAAAACTTTTAGAACCATAATATATAATATCATAACTAAAAAAAATACCAACTATGTAATAAAGTAGTACGATCAATCAATCTCACATTTGTATACTGATCTGTTATAGGGAACCAATTTATGAATAGAAGAAAAATGTGACGAAATTCACCTCATTTTTAAAGAATCACTTGTATGAACATTTATCCAAACATATGAAGTGCATATTAACACCAACACACAAAAATCACTTTTTGTGGATCAAAATTATCTTTCAAAGGTAAAGCTTTAAGTTTGAATTACAATGAGCTTGCAGTACTTATTTTCAAATCTACTACTAAAGTTCTTGTAATTCTAGAAAGTGTGTGGGTACTATCATGTTATTTGGTTAAAAAACGTCTCTTAGAAAAAAAATAACTAAGAAAAAAATGGTATCAAATGCAAAAATAATTTCTAATTTCTAATTTATAAACATGCCATGAAATGTACTAAAAATAGTACCAAATAAAAGGTGAGCTCATCGAATTATCCTGCCACGATGTTCAAAATTCATTGTCAAGACATTTCAAAAAATACATTGTCAAAACATATTATTTTTGTTACACTACATACCAAACTTATAAAACATACTATTAATGTTACACACAACAAACTTAACCGAAATTACTAAATTACCTCAAACTGAACCAAATTTGTTCATTAACTGAAATTTGAGATAATCAGTATTTCAACCCATCGTCAATTACATCGATCATGAAAATATATTGATACCTTGTCGCGCATATTCGAATAACAAAAATGGAGTCATTTAATTCATGGCGTATGGATATGTGAGAACGCAATTCTATGGATTTATTCGTATCTTAGTCCAAACATAAAAATTCAAATTTTAGCAAATTTTATCTAGATTTAATTAAGTGTGCAAGCAATGATGAAGTCCAAATTAAATAAGCCAAACCAAACAAGCAAACCAGGCATGCGAAAAAGTGAGGAAAAATCTCTTTACGGAAAAACCCCTTATTTCATCACTCTATCAGAATTGACAGATACTTGATAACTTACAGACTACTTATCTCACTAAGTATAATGTGCAGCTCTTCAAGTCTTGTGCAGTAATGGCACGGTCCAGCACCGTCAACAAGAAGGAGTCTTCCCTTACTATCCAGCGATCAACCTTCTTCTTCAGCTGTAGAGCCTTGACTCCACAAATCAATAGTAGAGATGAACTCTATAAGACTTTTTGAACAAGAATGTGCTCTTTTTAATTTAGTAAAATGATCTTTAAATTTCGAAGGGATTTGGATGAAAAATGGTTGAGTTTAATCACAAAAAGAACTCTAAAATGGCTTGGAAAAATGTTAAAAAGAGTTATTTAAAACTCTAATCTCGCATCTCTATTTATAAGAAAGTTTTTTGCAAAAGGATAGGCATTAGAGATTTGGATCATATTTTATAAAAAAATAAAAATTTGCACGCTTGTTCGAATGACCAGGTACCTCGTTCGAACGGCGTGCCCTATTTCATTCGAACAGGTTTCCAACATAACTTCGAACGACATTCTAATGCTTGACAAACGGTGTCACTTCAGATCTTATTCGAACATGAGAAACTCATTCTAACGACGTACTCATTCGAACGACATGGAAATGTCATTCTAACGAGTTAGTGAGATTTCAAAAAATTCTTTTAAAAATATTTTGAATCTCTTAATGCAAACTCTAATTTTAAAAATCCCTTGGATATATAAATAATTTACCAAACTACTTCAGAACGATGTTGAGATGAACAATCTTCAATCTTCCAAAATGTCATCAGCTTCTTATATTTCAATACGTGGAAGTAGCCATGAAGGTGTAGTGGGGTATAACAGGATAAGCCAAATAAAAACTAAAATTGAGCAATTATAAAATTTTCTCTTACAAATTTCCCCATGTGGCTATTTCGATACAAAATACAAACATTAGTGAAATTGACCCCTAAGACTAATACAATTAATATCCTCCTAAATCAAGAAAAAAAAATGCATAAATATATGAGTCTTCAACTATCTTCAACTGAAAAGTCTTCATCTTACGTGGTCCATAAAATCATCATCAAGGTGGAAGAAACCTATAAGTAAGGACATAAATTTATAATTAAGTCCCTGTATTGTTTTGACTTAAATCCGTGAACAAAACTGTGTTTGTAATATGTCATAGGGAGATTTTATTTTGTCACGATCCCACTTGGTCTATGACGTATTGAAGAAATTGAAGACGTTGCGGCAAAGCTCTAAAGAATTAATCATGCCGAAGTTTAACTGGTGCAAGTTTAATCATCTTCAAAGTTAATTGCATTCCGAGATCACATAGGTATGAATGCGTATAATTAATGGTGTTCGAAATTATTTTTATAAAAGATAAGGTTATAATTTTATAAAGAAAAATGTTTTAAAATATTTTTTAAGTGTTTCAAATGGTTTACACTACGTTTTATTCTAATAAGCTCGAAATATAGTTTGACTAAATTGAATATCTTTTGGAAGAGACGTTTTAAACAAAAAGTCAAACTGACAGGACTGTCGTTCGAACGACATATGTCCTTCGTTCAAGCGAGATGACTATGTCGCGCGAACGACATACCAATCTCATTCGAACGACACTATTTTCGAGGTAGAATTTAATTCCTATTTAAAGTGTGTTTTCATCAGAGTTTTGTAGGTGCGCATTCTGGAAAAACAGTTTACGATCTAGTACGAGTTTTGCACATATTTTTTAAGGTTTAAAAAGCTTAAACACATCCTTAGAGTTTGCAAAGATATGAGTTATCATTTTTATATGTTTATGTGATCTTGCTTCACCAACAAGGTTTGTTCTACCATTGAACATCAGGGTTTTGCGGTGTAGAAAAGAGAAGGACTTCTTATTCGACATCGTAGACGAATCAAAGCCATTCGATGGACACCGAGACATACGTGGATGCGTATTTTGTGGACAGGTATCGTGGAAGACGGAATTTCTGCGTGGGCACTATTGAAGAATGGTAGAAGATCAGAAGGAGCGTCAACACCCGTGGGGATCGAGTCATTGAGTAAGGCTAATATGTCTTTGTAAACCCTTTGTTAATTGTTGATACCAAAATTAGTATGCTGATGTGGACGAATAATAAGAAGACACGTGTCAATCTACGTGGCACAATAGCAACAAGGAAGATTGTTTCCCTGACCAACATACTCACTCCGAGCAACAAGTATACTCCGAGGAACGCCAGTCTTCCGAGGAACACCAACCCTCCGAGGAACTCTTATCTTCCGAGGAACTCCAATGCTCCGAGGAACTCTTGGACGATGAGCAACTAAGGCGGTTCGAGCTGCATCTCGACCACAACATTAATTGCCAGACAATCAACAGTTCAACTATTCATTGAATGCTTATCATCTTGACACGCACGTTTGAAGAACATTAAATGAATTACCCTTTCATATGTGTATCATTTAATGTAACACCCTTTCATGTACAACCTAAGGGCTATAAATACCTTGTATCACCCTCATTCAAAGGGACCGGAATTTCTTGATAGCACTTGTAATCGAGAATTCCTAAACACTCAACAATAACATAACAGTGGACGTAGGCCATTCATATAAGGCTGAACCACTTTAAAATCTTTTATCTTATTTATTTATCTGTGATTAAATAATTAGAGTAATCTAGTTTTTTTACATCAACAGATTGGCGCCGTCTATGGGAATCGATTGTTATTATTGTTTTTCACCAAAAATCATTCATCATCAATGGCGGATAATCCAGAATCCAGCAATCGAAACGCTGGAAATGCTGGAAATCCTCCAAATCCCTCTGCACCTCCAGATCTGGCCGGGATTATGACGAATCTGGCTCAAGGACAAACCGCCATGCAAGAAACAATGAGGCAACTCATACAAACCCTTCACGGCGGTGCACCTGCACGTTCAGGACAGCGAAGTGGTAAGAGGCAAACTTATTTACTTTCTTCACGATCCAGGCGTACTGAGTCATATCGTTATGAGGAGTCTGATGATTTCTCTTATCAACCTGGGCGAACTTCGTCAATAAGGGCTACAGATACTGATCAACGTATCACTCTCTCTCCAGAAAGACCCAGTGCCTTAGAAAGACTGAGTAGGGTGTCTCCTTTCAGTCGATTAGGCCCTAGGAGGAATAGGAGTCCACCTAAGACCATGTCGAGGAGTTTTCGACAACCATCAGATCTAAGGGAAGGATCAGCACAATCACGACCAGTTGCTCGTCAAGATAGATCTCAGGAGGCTACTTCAGAACGATCTATTGCTCGAACCAATAAGCCCGAGGAAGGAAATGAAGCGTGGAAAGGATCCCTTCAGCGGTTGGAGGATAGATTGGGAGAAATGGCTAAGGCAAAGAATCCCCTACAATGAACTTTTGTTCAAGGGACACCTTTTGTCCAGGCCATCGTGAATTTTCCTACACCGTCAAAGTTTAAAGCACCAGTAGTGACCCCCAAATATGATGGAAAGACATATCTTGTTCTTCATATAGAGCAATATCAAGCTGCCGCCGATATCTATGCTGTCCCCGACGAGATGAAATGTCGAGCGTTCTCAGGAACTCTTACTGGAGCTGGCCAGATATGGTACAATAATCTCCCTCGGGGTAAGATTTCAACTTTCTTTCAGTTGGCCGAGTTGTTCATCGGCAATTTCTGTTTTGGAGCAAAGCCAGTAAAACGAGTAGCACACTTGTTAAGTGTTAGACAAAAATATGGTGAGAGTACTAGAGATTACATAACTCGTTTCAATAACGAGAAGCTGGAAGTCATAGATTACGAGGAGAAGACAGCCATCACCGCCTTGATGAGTGGGTTGTTGCCTAATAAGTTGTATTACACATTGGCGAAAGATCCACCTAAAACTATGTCAGAGTTGATGGCAAAAGCGGCCAAAATCATGAATGCCGAGGAAGCTATGGCTGCAAAGAAGAATATGGATAAAGACACCAAGGTGGACGTCGACAAGTTTAAAAATAAAGAGCATAAGGGCAATGTCGGTGACAAGCGTTCCAGAAATAATAAGTCATCATGGGAAGTCCTAAAGAAATTCGATAATTATACTCCCTTGAAAATGGGTATTAATCATGTCTTGGAAGAAATCAAGAATAGCGAGGAGGTTAAGTGGCCGAAGAAATTGAGGTCAGATCCTGATGCGAGGAACAGGGATAAATATTGCGAGTTCCACAAAGATCATGGCCATATGACTCAAAATTGCATAGCTCTTCAGAACGATATTGAAACACTCATCCGAAGAGGAAAGCTAGCAAAGTATGTTGATCGGGGAGGTGAAAGAAGAAATAATGATCGAACTAGAGAAAGATCTAGATCTCCTTATCGAGCAGAGGAGAAAAAGAAGAGAGGCCATGAAGATGATGCCGAGGATGACCCCGATCTTCCCAAGAAACCAAGGCAGCCAGAACGAGAGGTATTTTCCATACGTTTTGGGTCATTTGATTGTAATGTTATTACAGGAGGAGATGCAGGTGGAGGAGATCTTACTGCAGAAAGAAAAGCTTACCTCGGAGAGGCACAAGCTTACTCGTACATTCAGCGAATAAATTTGGCCGAGGAGGATCGTCCGAGGAAGGTAAACAAAGAGAAGCTGGTTATTGGCTTTTCAAAAAATGACCTGGCAGGTGTTCTTTACCCTTACGACGACCCTTTGGTGATCAAAATGAGGATGAAAGAAGTAGTGATTTCAAGGGTGCTGGTAGACAATGGCAGTTCGGCAGACATCATATACTATTCATGCTTTGACAGTTTAAATTTAAAATTATCTCAATTGGAGCCTTATCACAGACCTCTTCTAGGTTTTGCTGGCGAGAAAGTTTTTTCACTTGGGACGATCAAGTTGGATATATTCATTAGAACTTGGCCTGCTTGTCGAACAGAGAGAATACACTTCTTTGTGATGGATAAGAATGTGCAGTCAGCCTACAACATCATCATGGGAAAAGTTGGTTTGAAGAAGTTCGAAGCAGTCCCATCTACAGTACATCAATGTTTAAAATTCCCAACAAATTTCGGAGTGGGAGTGGTGAAAGGTGATCAAAAAGTAGCTCGAGAATGCTATTATTCATCTGCCGAGCAAGAGGAGCTTGAAGAGTCAAGGAAAAAGACTACTACTTACCAGGTGGATGAAAGTACAGAAATTAAAACACTTGATCCGAGAGATGAATTCCAACTTGTAAAAGGACAGGTGGTAGAATCTACAGAAAATGTTATTCTGGACGACGAACACCCTGAACGAGTAACCCAGATAGGTTCATCATTGGATGCTTCAATAAAACAGGAGTTGATAACTTTCTTGAAAAACAGAATGAAAACTTTTGCGTGGAGTCATGAAGACATGCCTGGAATAGATCCAAATTTCTTATCTCATGAGCTCAATGTGAATAAGGAGATCAAGCCTGTAAAGCAGAGAAGAAGGGTATTTATCCTCGAGAAGAATCAAGCTATTCAAGAGGAGGTCGACAAGCTCCAGAAAGCCTAATTCATTGAAGATGTGAAGTATCCGGACTGGTTGGCAAATATGGTGATGGTAAAGAAGAAAAATAATAAATGGAGAATGTGTGTTGATTTCACTGATCTCAATAAGGCCTGCCCAAAGGATCACTTCCCATTGCCCAGAATTGACCAACTAGTGGATGCTACCTCGGGGCACGAGCTACTCAGCTTCATGGATGCTTACTCTGGTTACAACCAGATCAAAATGAAACATGAAGATAGGGAAAGCACTTCTTTTATTACCCCTAGGGGAACTTATTATTATAATGTTATGCCTTTTGGTTTGAAAAATGCAGGAGCGACATATCAACGGCTGATGAACAAGGTTTTTGCCGAACAAATCAGTTGCAACATGGAAGTCTATGTCGACGATATGCTGACAAAGAGAAAGAAAGCTGCTGAGCATCTAGTTGACTTAGGTCAGACCTTTGATCAACTGGATAAATACCAGATGAAGCTCAACCCGACGAAGTGCACCTTTGGAGTACGAGAAGGAATGTTCATCGGGTACATCGTCAACCAGCGAGGCATTGAGGCAAATCCAGCAAAGATCAAAGCTCTTTTAGGGTTACGATCTCTAATAACGAAGAAAGAAGTGCAGAGTCTTACAGGACGAGTTGCAGTGCTCAATAGATTTGTATCTCGAGCAACTGATAGGTGCCTTCCATTCTTCAAAACACTCCGAAAAACTTTCGAGTGGAATGATGAATGTGAAAAAGCCTTTCAAGACTTGAAGAAATATCTGGGAACACCTCCATTGTTGTCCAGACCAGTGATGGGAGAAAAGTTGTACTTATACCTGGAAGTATCAAAAAATGCAGTCAACTCGGCATTGATCAGATTGGAGAATGGAATCCAGAAGCTAATTTATTACATAAGTAAGGCTTTCTGAGGTGTAGAGATCAGGTACCCAAAGTTAGAAAAATTAGCATTGGCATTAATTAAGGCAAGTAGAAGAATGAGGCCATATTTCCAGGCCCATACCATCATCGTGTATACCGATATGCCATTAAGACAAGCCCTTCATAAGCCAGAAAAGTCAGGAAGACTGATGTATTGGGCAATAGAGCTCGGTGAATATGATATTGTGTATGAACCCAGATCATCCTTAAAAGGGCAAGCTGTAGAAGACTTTATAGCAGAGTTTACATATTTTGATACCCCCGAGGAACATAGTTGCTCGCTGACCAACCTGTGGATGTTACAGGATCAACAGACATAAGTCCAGACCAACTCCGGTTGGTAAAAGGGCTTGTGGATGTAGAAAGATCATCAAATTCAAACCCAGACCAACTCCGGTTGGTAAAAGGGAGAGAATAGATGGTCGACGAGGAGCGAAAAATACCAGGGGAGGATGAAACAAAACGGAAAATATTTCACCGAGGAACGCTGTCAGATAAGAATTTTGAAGATGAGTTACCTACGTGGAGATTGTATGTAGATGGGTCATCTTGTACAACAGGTTGTGGAGCAGGGATTGTTTTGAACACCCCAGACGAGATTGACGTGGAATATGCCTTACGATTCCAATTCAAAGCTTCCAATAATGAGGCTGAGTATGAAGCCTTGATAGCAGGTCTTAATTTATTAAAGATTATGGAAGCGCAACAAGTGATGGTATTCAGTGATTCTCAATTAATTGTGAATCAGATGATGGGAACGTATGCAGTTAAAGGAGAATTAATGGTCAAGTATCATGCAAAGGCGATGGAGTTGTTGGCAGAATTTGATGCCATTCAGTTGATCTGAATACCAATAATGGAGAATGCACAAGCAGATGCACTGGCCCGACTAGCATCAGCTACTCGTACCGAGTTGCGAAGAACGATACCAATTGAGGTGTTAGAAAGTCGAAGCATAGATGAAGGCCTGACAATGAATGTTATTTCCCTTGATTTAGGACCATCTTGGATGGATCCCATCAGGGCATATGTTGAGGAAGGAGAATTACCGGAGGATAAGATCGCTGCCAAGAAATTGAAGTTTAAAGCTGCTCGGTATGTACTAACTAATGGTGTTTTGTATAGACGAGGAATTATGGCAGGTTTGTAAAGATGTGTATATCCTTCCGAGGTGAAAGTATTGATTGAAGAAATCCATGAAGGGTCCTGTGGAGCCCATGTAGCAGGTCGAACACTTTGGCAAAGGGTGATGACGCAAGGATACTACTGGCCAACGATGAGGGCTAATTGTATAGCCTATGCTAAGAAATGTGATAAATGCCAACGTATTTCTTCCATCCGACGTACTCCACAAGCATTGTTGACACCCATAACTTCCCCTTGGCCATTTGACATGTGGGGAATTGATTTAGTTGGACCACTACCAACGACCCGAGGAAGATTCAAGTACCTCGTCGTCGCAGTGGATTATTTTACTAAATGGGTAGAAGCTGAGCCTCTGATTGATATGACATACGAGAAGGTGTACCAATTCGTTTGGAAGAATATCATCTGCCGATATGGTCTCCCTCATGCCTTCATCACAGACCATGGAACACAGTTTGATAACGAGGAGTTTGCCGCCTATTGTCATCAGTCAAACATTTTGAAGGTTCATTCAGCACCAGGCCATCCTCAAAGCAATGGACAGACTGAAGTGACGAACAAAACATTATTAAATGGTTTGAAGAAGAGGTTAAGTGAGGCTAAAGCTAATTGGATTAATGAGCTACAATCAGTATTGTGGGCTTACCGAATAACTCCCCGAGCAACAACTGGAGAATCACCATATATGCTGGCGTTTGGAAGTGAGGCTGTAATACCTGCTGAGTTGGGTCTCCCAACACACAGAGTGCTGAATTTCAATTCCCCAGTCAGTGACTTGATGAGAAGATTAGATTTGGACATGCTTGAGGAGGTTAGAGAAGAAGCAGCCATTAGGAATGCTGCATATCAACAACGAACAACTCTGTTCTACAACAAGAGGGTGAAGAAATGCGATTTAAAAGAAGGAGATTACGTGCTAAAGAAGGTCATTCAGAAGCACAATAAATTGGAAGCAAATTGTCATGGACATTATCAAGTTACAGAAGTTGTTCGACCAGGAACTTATCGAATAGCGACTCTAGAAGGAGAGGAATTCAAGAATGCATGGAATGCTGAACACCTACGCAAGTATTATCAGTAATGTAAAATGTAAAGCAGTTCTATCAATATGAATAAAATGATGATGTTTCACCATCTTCTCTCCTTTTATTGAAAGTTTTTCGGGGAATACTAGTGTACAACACTACGCTGCTCGACAGCAAAAAGAAGACGATAGTTCAGACCCACGACCAACTCCGGTTGGTAAAAGGGAGAGAACAAACTATACTCCTTTGGTTAGGAGGCATACACTAGCGTGATCAACTCCGGTTGGTAAAATAACTAGTGGAGATAGTTCGAGCGTGATCAACTTCGGTTGGTAAAATAGTGAGAACAAACTATACTCCTTTGGTTAGGAGGCATACACTAGCGTGATCAACTCCGGTTGGTAAAATAACTAGTGGACACTGATAGTTCGAGCGTGATCAACTTCGGTTGGTAAAATAGCGAGAACAAACTATACTCCTTTGGTTAGGAGGCATACACTAGCGTGATCAACTCCGGTTGGTAAAATAACTAGTGGAGATAGTTCGAACGTGATCAACTTCGGTTGGTAAAATAGCGAGAACAAACTATACTCCTTTGGTTAGGAGGCATACACTAGCGTGATCAACTCCGGTTGGTAAAATAGCTAGTGGACACTGATAGTTTGAGCGTGATCAGCTTCGGTTGGTAAAATAGCGAGAACAAACTATACTCCTTTGGTTAGGAGGCATACACTAGCGTGATCAACTCCGGTTGGTGAAATAGCGAGAACAAACTATACTCCTTTGGATAAGAGGCGTACGCTAATGTGATCAACTTTGGTTGGTAAAAGAGTTAGTGGACATGATAGTTCAAACCCATGACCAACTCCGGTTGGTAAAAGGGCAAGAACAACATTCTTAAAAATGCCAATCTCGGTTGGCTTGAAAACAAAATATTCTCTCAAATGCCAACTTATGTTGGTCGGGAGGTAAGATTATTACAGAAAATATAAAAGTTCCTCGAGGAATAAAATATTCCAAACTGAACCAAGTATGGTTGGTCGGGGATAAAAATCCACTAACTGTAGTTGGTCGACGAGGATAAAATTATCGACCTTGGTTGGTCGGACACATTTTATGAAAAAATTACCAAGTATGGTTAGTCGGGGATAAAAACTCTCACTAATTATAATTGGTCGACGAGCACAATTTAATAACCTTGGTTGGTTGGAAAAATTTTAAACATTTTTATACTCATTACTTTATTATTAAGTGATCGAGCAACATTTTTGATACTTGTAACCTTTTATTACTAGATTGGTCGATGAACCACAAAGTATTGTTATGCAATCACAAATATAAAAGTGTTAGACAAGTACAAAACAATAGCAACACAGATTTGCAAACAGAAAATGAAAGTCTTTCATTAAAATTCAAAATGAATTACAAATTACATGTATACTAACTATTACATTGAAATCCCTATTCTATTGGTTTCTTTCCTTCAGCTTTTGAAATAGGTTCCTCGTCAGCAGGAGGATCATTTAAGGTCTGAGGAGAATTGATAAAATTCAAGTCCTTCAACATTCTGACATTCATTACTGAAGGTGTGTCCAAAAGATGCTCGGGACGAGATACCTCGATCTGAGAATGAAGATTGTAATCACCGAGGTATTGTGCAATTAAGCTCCGAGGAATGGCACGAGCTGGGATCCATTCCTTGTCCAAATTGAACGGTGTCACAGGCAGGTCAAGCACCCCGGGGTCATAATAGTCCCACAAGTAATGTCCTTGTTCAAGTTTTAACACGCATAAGGCATTCAACCAGCCTTGTTTATAGCCCTCATTAGTGGCATTCTGGATACTAGCATCTAAATTGAATAATGCCTCGTTGTACCCAGCCATCCAAAATTCCCTGGGCTGCTTATGGAATTGGAAGGTCAGTCTCTCCAACTGCTCGTGAAGGCTTTTTGCAAAAATGTCCTTATTCTCTAAAGCAAACTTCGTCGCAGTAAGTTGATCCTCCAAAGTTAGGATTTTCTTAGACATTTCAGACAAAGCCCGATCTTTGGCATTCAGTTGGTACACTTGGGTTTCCAATGTTGACAGAGTACGAGCTTCTTCAATACTACGAGGAGTTCTTGATCGACCCCGAGCAGCTGGAGTACTTCGTTCCTCAACAACATCCTGGGCAACTCTTCCTCGCCCACGAGAACCTCTTCCTCGTCCCCGAGTAGAAGTAGAAGTACCAGATCTTCGCAGGACATCCAACTCTTGCCTTAATTTGGCATTCTCAACCTCTAAGAAGGAAAATCCCTCATCGGTCACTGGGATTACCGCTGTTGAAGAAGAGGCTGCAGACTTATATTGTGCTAGTTCTTTCTGCAAATTATTATTTTCTTGCTCCAGCAGTTCAACAATTTGTCTACAAGCTTCAACTTCTCCCTTTAGGGTCCTCTCCCTGACATCATACCCAGCAAGGAGTTTGTCATAGCCCTTCTCGACAGAAAGCTGTTGATATTTCTTTTCATACCCCTCATGTAACAAGGCATTTGACTCCTTGTACTGAGTCTGAAGATCTTCTAGAGTATATTGGAGCTCCTCGATCATATCATAGTAGGCCACATTATTGGCCACAGCTCGATCAAGTAAGCCCTTCAGATATTGATAAGCTTATACTGCCTGCTCTGAAGCACCATGGCCAAGGATGTCGGCAACTTCTGATGCACTGAAGTCTATGTGACCAACTTTATAATACTCATGGCATTGCTGCATCAACTTTGTGTCATTAGCAGATAAAAGATCCATCCTGGTCAGAAACTAACAGAGAAAGAAAAAGAAGATCAAGACAGAGTGCAGATAAAGAAGAGACAATCATATGGAAGAAAAGAACTCAAATTTTATTAGATCATAAGTCAAAGTTACAAAGATCTGAGATACAAAGTACAAGTAAAAGAAAAACAGAAAGAAAATACCGAACAACTTCACACCTTTTCCTTGTCTCCCAAGACTTTCTCGGGAGGTTGGGACGAGGAGCTTGGTTGCTCGGTGGAGATAATGAGTTGGTCGGCGGGAGCTGGAACTTGTTCTGGAGGAGCTGGAAAAGATGAAAGCTCCTCGTCAGTAGGCTGGGTAAGGATGATATCACCCACTACCAATGAAGATTCTTCTGAGGCAGCTTCATCCTCTTCTTCATCCTCGATGGCTGGGGGAGGACCAGGGAGATGCTGTTGAAATAGCTCGGAGTCCTCGCTCACCTTCAATTCTTGCAAAGATGTAACCCATCCATCTCGTAAGTATTTCAAACTTCCATATTGCACTTGAGTCATCATAGCAACTACTCCCTTGTTTCACCCTTTGTCCCAACCTGTGCTGAAAGACTTCTTTATTGCCTTCTTTCTTTTCATTTTCTTCGAGGAGAGCTTCTCGGATAGAAGGTCCTCAGAGGCTTTCAGCTTGGCCTCCAACTCCTCCTTCTGACGATTTGCTTCGCACAGAAGGGTCAGCTCTTCCTCAGCTGATTTTAGCTTATTTTCAAGCTCCCCGAATGTGGTGAGCTTCTCGGAGTATTTCTTATTTTCCCTCTCCAAGTCCTTCACTTTATTTCCCAACTGCACCTTCTTTGCTTCAGATGCAGCCAGTTTCTTCTCCCATTCACCTTTATCCTTGTCGTACTTCTGATGGGATTCCTTCAGAGATTGGGCCAAACCCTGGAATGCATCCTCTACTCCAGACGAGGAACTTGAAGCCTTGAGTGCTTCATCTTTCTTCATAATGGTGTTAAAGAAACTCACCAGCTGAAAAAAGAAGGTAGTGATAAGTTAGTGCCGAGATACATATATTGATAGAAGGAAATAAGAATTCAATATAAGAAGAAACTTACTGAAGCGATGTGACGAGTAGCTAGGGATGTCAGCATATCCCTAGGCATATTTTCCTCGATGCCTTGGACTTCAGGAATAATCCAAGTCTTTACCGAGCTCATTGCAGAGCTCGGGAGAATAATGGTTGGAACACCAGCTCCACTAGTTTAGAGCTGGGGAATGACTTCAGAAAAACTAACCGAGGAAGACTTCTTCAATCTCCTCGGTGTCTTCTCAATAACCTCAACCAAAGAAGAATTTTTGGTTGGAGAGATAGTGATTACTTCCACTGGCGCATTCTTCTGTACAGGAGCCACTGGGGGCTTCTCGATGACCTTCTGAGGAGCAGCAGAAGGGTCAGCATCAACTTTATTTATCCCCTTTGGGACATCGGCTTTGCTTCTCTTTCCATCTCCAGCAGAGGAGGTCTCTTCAAAAAGAGCAGGAACTCTTCTCTTGCCCATCTTCTGACTCAAAGGAATGTGAGAGTCTGGTGAAGAGTCTTCAGAAGCTGGCAATGGTTCGCTAATGCTAGCCACAGGACGAGCAGTATAAGAGGATGTATAACTCCTGTACTGCAGTAAGTATGAAGCAGACCTAATGTGCTCGTCTGTAACCTTCTGATGCAAACTCCAGATATGTTTTAAATGCTTGATATTAACTTCTGTTTCTTTTGGAATTTTTCTCTTGCTGTCAACTGCAAATAAAAACATAGTGAAATATCAGTCATACATTTTGTCAAACACAATGAAATCATAATTTCAAAAAACAAAATAAGATGAAAATAACCTATCCCATTGCCATATGGAGGGCATTTGGGACCCTCATATACTTCGTCTCCAACCAGAGGGGCATGTTGCCAATTTTTTACAACTACTCCATGTTCAAAATATTCCCTGTTGGCATCAGGGAGGTTGACTACTAGAGCCCTATTCAAAAATCTAGTTTTTAAATAATAAACATTGTCTAAAACAGCCCATCTATAACAATACATAATCTCAGGAATTCCTATACGAGTTCCATGAGTTTGATTTAACCTATACACCCCATTAACCATTCTCCAGGTGTTGGGGGCTATTTTTGCAGGGACAACATCGAAATATTGACAGAACTCTAAGCATAAAGGTTTTGGTGGAAAAGAAAATCCACATTCAGCAATAAAGAGGCTAGGGAACCAATGTCCCTCAGCCAAATATAAATAACTTGAAGGCTCAGAAAGAACTTCCAAAATTACCCAAGATGGAATAGAGAAATCATAACGGAATTTCTCAAGAGACTCAATAATGTAAACCATGATGAATAAAAGAAGAAGGAAGAAGAGCTTACAGGGAAAAAGGAGATATGTTGACAAACAAACGAAGAAAAGGATGGACGCACAGGAGAGAGAAAAGCTATAGAAAACTCGAAAGCAGAAAATGAAAAGGTAGAAGACGATGGGATTGCCTCTGAAGCTTAAATACTTTGCCTTGGGAAACGGCAAAAGAAATGATTACAAAAAGGAAACTATTACGCTATAGGCGGCTAAAAGGACAAAAAGGGCACGAAGATCGAAGCGCCTATAAAAATGCAAAAAGGTGGATTCTGCGAATTTGGAAGGAAATTCAAATATGAAGAAAAGGCTCCTAAAACCCAGGAAGGTCATTTAATATCGCCATATACCGAGAAAGAATGTTCCATACTCCTCAAAGTTCGAAATATGAAACATTGGGGGCTTCTGTTGATACCAAAATTAGTATGCTGATGTGGACGAATAATAAGAAGACACGTGTCAATCTACGTGGCACAATAGCAACGAGGAAGATTGTTTCCCCGACCAACATACTCACTCCGAGCAGCAAGTATACTTCGAGGAACGCCAGTCTTCCGAGGAACACCAACCCTCCGAGGAACTCTTATCTTCCGAGGAACTCTTGGACGATGAGTAACTAAGGCGGTTCGAGCTGCATCTCGACCACAACATTAATTGCCAGATAATCAACAGTTCAACTATTCATTGAATGCTTATCATCTTGACGCGCACGTTTGAAGAACATTAAATGAATTACCCTTTCATATGTGTATCATTTAATGTAACACCCTTTCATGTACAGCCTAAGGGCTATAAATACCTTGT
This sequence comes from Sambucus nigra, assembly GCA_949130495.1. Taxonomy (NCBI): domain Eukaryota; kingdom Viridiplantae; phylum Streptophyta; class Magnoliopsida; order Dipsacales; family Adoxaceae; genus Sambucus; species Sambucus nigra. The sequence goes on along the minus strand of OX422217.1, from coordinate 298,612,166 downwards.
ATCACCCTCATTCAAAGGGACCGGAATTTCTTGATAGCACTTGTAATCGAGAATTCCTAAACACTCAGCAATAACATAACAGTGGACGTAGGCCATTCATATAAGGCTGAACCACTTTAAAATCTTTTGTCTTATTTATTTATCTGTGATTAAATAATTAGAGTAATCTAGTTTTTTTACATCAACATTCATAGTGATTGTCTGGCTTGGACCATCTGAGGTTGTTTTCCCATTTTGTTTTTTTTTCCTCGTACATTCGGCGTTGTGAATATTCTTTACTTTACTTTACTTGCTTTAATCACTAGATGCGTGTTTAGGATTAATCAAGATAAAATTGGTTTAAAGTAAGAATTGGTTTTTCACAACTTGGTTTGGTTCACATTAAAAGTTGGATCATTTTTGGTAAAAATTGGGTTGATATGAAACACACATAGGGGCCCCCGATTTCACAAATTGGTATCAGAGCTAGAAAACATATTTTATTTATTTTATGATCCCGTGTGTTTTCAAAAATAAATTTTGGATCTAACGAATTTTCTCGAACTCCTATTTTTTATGGCACTAATTACACTTATTGGAAGATGAGAATGAGATGTGCATTAAAATCTATTGATGAGCGTGTGTGGCTAGCAGTTGAGAAAGGTTGGACACCCCCTGTCACTATTGTAGGTGAGGTCACTAGTTTAAAGCCTGTTGAGTCATGGACCGAAACTAAACAAAGACTTTCACAATATAATTCTAAGGGCCTAGACGTTATTTCTTCACATGTCACATAGGAAGAATATAATAGAATTATGACTTGTGAAACATCAAAAGAGGCTTGGGATATTTTGGCACTCACTCACGAGGGCACTAGCACGACTACGAAGTCAAAACTTCAAAATCTCACTACACGGTTTGAGACCATTGGGATGTTAGAGAATGAGACTTTTGATGAGTTTTATGCTAGGTTGTCCAATATTGTCAACTCGTCGTTTAATCTAGGTGAGAAAATTCCTGACAACCGTGTCATTAATAAAATCCTTAGGTCATTGCCTAGTAGATTTGATGCGAAAGTGACCATTTTAAACTCCTTAGGTAAGTTAGAGTCGATGAAACTAGAAGAGATTGTAGGTAACTTACAAACCTATGATATCGACATGATTACCTCCAAGCAAGTGCCTAAGATAGAAAAGGGTATTACTTTGAAAACTCGAAAGGAGGACATTAAAGTTTCGGATTCCAATTCCGATTCCGATTTTGAGGATGTTGCTTTGTTGGCAAAGAAATTTAAAAATTTTATTAAGTTTCAAATGCAATCGAAAGATGCCAAGAAATTTGAAAAATTCAAGAACAACAAAGTTGATCCCACCTCTAAGGATAAGTTTGAAAAGCCTAAGAGAGATGAGTCGGATAAGTGTTTTGGGTGTGAGGGGTACGATCACAAAGTTAAGGAGTGTCCCGCTAGACTTAAGAAAGAGGGTAAGAAATCCATTGTTTATAGTGCCGCCTTAAGTGATAGTGATCCGGAAGAGCGAGAGAGTTCCCCCATTGATTGTAACTTTGTTGCGTTTATGACATGTCATGTGAGCAATGACGATTCTCATGTGTATGACACTTTCGAGGAGGTTTTGAGTGAATCCCATGTTAGTGAGGGTGAAGAGATTGACGAGGAGGAGATATATGTGAAAGAATTACAAAATGTGTTTAATGAGTTGTAAGCCGAAACGGTGAAGGTAAAAAAGGCTAACTTAAAATTGCAAGCTAAGTTGAATGAGAGTGCCATAGAAAATAATGATTGTTTGATTGAGGATCTTAGGGCACGAGAGAAGAATTTTAGGGAGAAACTAGAGTTTGTAGAGAAAGAGAGAGATAATCTCTGTGGTTTGATGGAGTCTTTGAAAAAGGAGATTTAAGTGTTTGAGGAGTCTAGGCATTTTCTTGAGTTAAGGATTCATGAGTTGGAGGAGAGATTAAGAGACTCGTCTTGAGTTAAGTTTGATTTGGAGGCTAGGTCGGAGAAGTTAGATAAGATATTAGGCACCGTCCAAATTAAAGGAGATATGGGAGGTACAGGTTTTGATGAGAGAGTTGTTCCCATTCCCCCTGCACGTGTGAGAAACACAAGGAAGGTTAAAAAAGTTCCACATATAAGTAATCATTCCCACCATCGATACACTTGCACGTTTTTTTGTAGGAAAGGTCACCTTAGGCGTTATTGTTACAACCTTAGACAAGCTCCTAGGAAGTTTAGGAATAAAGTTGCCCATGTTACCAAAACCCCCATGCATCGTTTTACACCTACCTGGGTTAAAAAATCGGATTTAGTGACTTTAGGAATAAAACTTCATGATTCTCATTTGGGTGTAGTTGATTCTTTCCACTTTAAATCTAAAGGATGACAGTGTTGCCTTTTTTGTCATATGCTAGTTTGCTTCATGATATATTCATTGCTAGTATTATGACATGTGCATCATTTTGTATTATAGTTTTTATTTGTTTGAGTCCTATTGAAAAATACAAAAAGATTTTATTTTTGAGAAAATTTTTGAAAAACCAAAAAGATTTTGCTTTTATTTGATTCGAAATATGTTTGAAAAGACAAAAAGATTTTCGATTTTTGTTTTTGAGTTTATATGTTTGATGTGGCATATTGGTATGCTTGGACCCCCCCATCGTTTCATATCCATGTGGCAAGGACATTTGGTAATTATTATCGATGCTTAGAATGATCTTAACCATTGCTTATATGGGGTTGTTTCGAAGTTGATATGCATTTTGATTCGACTTTGTATATATGCCAACATTGCACACATGCACGAGTTTATATGAATGTTTGAATTCTCTTGCATATTTGAATTTGGTGAGGCGTTCTTATCTCAATCTTGTCATTTATGCGTAAGTAGACTTAAGGAGAAATGTTCATGTAAGAATCATTTACCGTGACGATTTGAATTGGTATAATTGAAAAAATGATGATTGATTCATAGGAAAGGGCTGCGAGAGTTCAAAATTAACTCGTCGTGAAAGTCGTCGTTTAAAAGAGCACAAAAGAAAATGAAATATGTTAAGAAAAGGTCCAATAAGATTTTCTCTAAGTTGAGAATTATAGAAACCTCAAAAGAACTTGAAAAAATATATGTTTATGAAGGAGTTTGGTTGGAGAAAATTTAAACGGGTTTGCACAACTAATCCTAATGTTGAATCATTGCAATTTGATGCTATTGTTTGTAGAATCGTCAAAATTCTGGATTTGTGTGCATTTAGTATGTTTAGTTCATTAAGCTCACACTTTAATTGTCATATGGATATGATAAAGTTTGATGACTTATCGCTATCAATTAGAGCTTCTTGATCTTTTCGATGTGTTGGAATTATAACTCATTTGTTGTACTTTCACGCCCATACACTCAATGTCCATGTTTAGGCACATCACTACTATGTTTGCATGTAACTCGCATTGTTAGTTTTTATGCGTTTTTACATTTTGTGTTAAAAGCTTACTATTTTAGCACTGTTTTGCTGCTGTCAGGCCCTTCCTGGTATTTTTTTCTGGAAATTTTTTCACTGGGCAAAAATATATAATATTTTTGGGAAACTGGGGAAGTTTGGCATGTCTCGAGAAGTCATTCAAATGACATCTCATGTCGCGAGAAGACCTCGTTCGAGCGACATTAATATGTCGCACGAAGTCTCGTTCGAGCGACGTCCTCATCTCATTTGAGCAACGTCCCTGGCTCATTCGAATAAAAGCCTGTTTTTTTTTTCTTCTGATTGGTGTGCAGTTCACTGGTTTATTTTAGTATATTTTGTTTGGTATTGCTGAAAGCTTTCTGGACTGACTGATTTATATGCAGGTTATATTGTCTCCCTTAGTGGTATTTTACATATAGTCCGTTTATCACACCTGATTAGTTTGCTATATTCTTTATTTGATTCCTGGTTTACTAGCTACAAATTTGTCATCTATTGATCATATTTAGCTGGTTATTTCATCATTATTTAGCGACTTCAAATTGATATAAATTGGCATATTCTCATGCTAGAAACTTATTGTTTGGTTTATCTTTTCACCGAATTCTCTATTCGAGACAAAAAGGGGGAGAGATGTATGTGATGTAGGGGGAGATTTGAGTTTTGTTGTGCATATTTTACAAATTGGTATTACAAATTGGCAATTTAAATTTGGTATCTTTTTGTTGCTCAAATGTTTAACAAATGAATGATTTTTTCAGAGTTTATTTATATAGGTATCTATTATAAAATTGGTATCATTTGGATATATATATTGGTTTCATTTGTTCCTCCATACTTCACTGGGTATTTGCTTGTTTGTTTCATATGTGTAGGTATGCTTCAGAGATTCGATCTTTCAAGTCTACATCACATTCAGATAGTTTATGCTTGTCGGTGCTACATATTCTAGTCCATGTCCTGTATTTTTTACTTTGGATTTATGGGATGGGATTTAGGCGACATACAGCTTGACGGCCCATCTTAGGCATTTCACTGGTTTAGTTTTGTCCCGGAATAGTCAAAGGGGAAGATTTGTAAGGACATAAATTTTCAATTGAGTCCCTATATTGTTTTGACTTAATTCCGTGAACAAAACTGTGTTTATAATATTTCATAGGGAGATTTTATTTTGTCACAATCCCACTTGGTCTATGACGTATTGAAGAAATTGAAGACGTTGCGGCAAAGCTTCAACAAATTAATCATGAAGAAGTTTAATTGGTGTAAGTTTAATCGTCTTCAAAGTTAATTGCATTCCGAGATCACACATGTATGAATGCATATAATTAATGGTGCTCGAAATTATTTTTATAAAAGATAAGGATGTAATTTTATAAAGAAAAATGTTTTAAAATGTTTTAAAGTGTTTTAAATGGTTTACAGTACGTTTTATACTGATAAGCTCGAAATAGAGTTTGACTAAATTGAATCTCTTTTGGAAGAGACGTTTTAAACAAAAAGTCAAAAAGTCAAAATGACAGAACTGTCCTTCGAATGACATATGTCATTCGTTCAAGCGAGATGGCTATGTCGCACAAACGACATGCCAATATCGTTCGAGCGACACTATTTTTGAGGCGGCATTTAATTCCTATTTAAAGCGTATTTTCGTCAGAGTTTCGTAGGTGTGCATTCTAGAGAAACAGTTTACGATCCAGTACGAGTTTTCAAATGTTTTATAAGGTCTAAAAAGCTTAAATACATCCTTATAGTTTGCAAAGATCTGAATTATCATTTTTATATGTTTATGAGATCTTACTGCACCAAGAAGGTTTGTTCTACCATTGAACATCAGAGTTTTGCAGTGAAAAAAAGAGAAGGACTTGTTGTTCGACATCGTAGACGAATCAAAACCATTCGGTGGACACCGAGACATACATGGATGCGCGTGTTGTAGACAGGTATCATGGAAGATGGAATTTCTGCATGGGCATTATTGAAGAACGGTAGAAGATCAGAAGGAACGTTAAGACCTGTGGGTATCGAGTCATTGAGTAAGGCTAATCTGTCTTTGTAAAACCTTTATTCATAGTGATTGTCTGGCTTGAGCCGTCCGAGGTTGTTTTCCCATTTTGGCTTTTTTTTCCTCGTACATCTGGTATTGTGAGTATTCTTTACTTTACTTTACTTGCTTTAATCACTGATGCATGTTTAGGATTAATCAATATAAAATTGGTTTAAAGCAAGAATTGGATTTTCACAATTTGGTTTGGTGCACATTAAAAGTTGGATAATTTTTGGTAAGAATTGGTTTGATTTGAAACACACATAGGGACCCCCAGTTTCACACTACACACATAAGACAAAATAAATACCGTGACATGTGCGAGTTTTAAATAAAAATAAAAAGTCTCCATCAATTTGTTCTCCCCCTTTTGTCCATAATAAACAAAGGAGTATAATCTAATTATGAATAATAAGCATCACATGAAGAAGAAAATATATCATCACAAAGATAATCAATAAGCACATGTAATGATAATCTAAAAAGGCATAATGTGTTTCTTCCCTTATCAAACTACTATTTTTGAAATTTTTGACATTTTTTCAAGTATAAAGAGTATAAGTATAAAAATACATATAGGTACAAAAACACAATGTCACCATAGAATAACATTAAATATCCAAATTAATAAAAGCATTCATAATGTAGGTGCACGAAGTCATGAGACACTTCTAAAGAATGAACTCAATTTCAAACTTAGGTATAAAATATTGAACTTAAATGAAATTGACTCAACATATGTAATATGCCATGAATTTTAATGATTCTCAAAACAATAGCGCCAAACTATTTAATATTTTTCAAGAGAGTCCGTTGTGCAAATCCATTGATCTTCTACTTTATAACACCGTCAAAATCTCACATATATAAAAAAATCACTCCCAAATATTTTTAAGATATCATAATGCTCATATTCTATGAAGCATCAACGAAAATAATATAAATGGCCTTGGCACTTCTGTTTTTATCTGTCGCTAATCTTTTTAGGCTCTTTTTGCAAATGGTGGCTTTTAGCTCATAAAGTATTTCTCTCTTTCATATCCCCTTTCCATTTCTTAATACATATCAATATTTTCGGGAAAAGAAATCCGAGCAATGGTTCTTACAAGCACAACTTATCTCTTTTTACAATTAGTTCCTTATTAAGCAGGGTTGAGATGAGAACATCGTACTCGACACATGACCAATAAGTATAATGTTCAAAAAGTCCGTGCACGTGTGCAATAAAGGTGACAAAGAGTATAATATGTAGAAAGTACTTATCAATTATCAACGAAATGTTATCAACATATTATTAAGCACACTAATGAAACAATGTCATATCTCAAAGCACTATGAAAAATTCACGTGAATGGATGAAATGTGGGGGGTGATCTGGAGATCTTAAATGTTCATGAAAAATGAAAATACAAAAATTATTTTGTCTTTTTAAAATAAATTTATCAAACATAAAATCTTTTTCAATTTTTTAAACTATTTCTCAAAAACTAAAAATCTTTTTGAATTTTTCAACCTTTTCCTAAAAATAAAACTCTTTTTGTAATTTTTCAAAAGATATCAAAAAGAGAAACATATCGATACAACGATAATACAATCTGAAAATAGGGATATAAGATATGAACTTAATAATCACCATATTTTAGAAACAAGTCTAGGCGTGGATGAGTTCTTAAAAGGAGAATCTATCCAATGAAATTCCTCCATCAATATTGAGAAGTCTTGACTTAAAACTCTACTTGCTCTCGAAAACTAGCAAAATCCCTATGATGATGCATGAGAGCATATGGAGTAACATGTGTGGGAGTACGTTCGAGAACATGTGTAGGGACTCGTATGGGAACATACTGGGGAACATGCATGTGATAAACTCTCCCTATCTTAAAATAAAACTATCTAAGGTGACCGCTTTGTTTGGAATGGGTACAAACATAAAAGGGCTTTGGTTCACCTCATTGAAAACGTCTAGGATGAGATTTCCTAAGTGAGTTAGGTATCCTAGGTAAGTTCGGATGAGGTCCATATGGATCCATCACAAACTCAGGAACCGGCTCGGGTGCGACATGGGAAGTGGATGCACCATCATAACCTTTTCCTTGCCTCTCAATGTTACCTAAAGTGAAACCAAGGAGCATCTTTTCAACCTTCTAAAACGTGTCCTCTAAAGTGATCTTGACCTCCTGAGCACGTTCGATATCAATCTCGAGATGGGATATATGGGTTTCATGTTTCTCACGAGTCTCGAATAAAGATTTAAAATCTCTTGTAAAACTAGCTACGGTGTTGATTAAATCGGACTTCTCCCTACCTATAATAAGAAACTTCTCACACAAAGAACCTTTCACCTTATCGTGTTGACTCACCGATGCCTCATACTCTCTCAAAACATTTACCTCCTTCTTTAAATCACACACCCTAAGAGATAACTCTTTATTAAGCTTTTTCATTTTTAAAGTCTATGTGTAAAGTTCACGAAAAGCCTTTTGGAGTCCACCTTCTCCTTCACTTAAATTCTCTTCCTCATTCTTATTTTCTCCAGAATTATTTGAAACATCATCAAGGCACTCGCATTTAGAAATATCCTCATCGGCGTGGGATAAATTAGAAGTACTCACGTGACTAGCCATAAATGCAAGAAACGGTTCATGTGGTGATTCATCCTCAGAATTCACCGACTTGCATCAATATCGCTAGGCTTTATGGGAAACTTTGCCTTTGTCATGTCTCTTTATCCTATTAGGACACTCATATGCCTTGTTCCCTTTTCTTTCACATTCACAACATCCACCTCATCTTTTTCACAAACATTATTTCCCTCATTGCCAATTTTACTTTTATTTTTTTCAAAAATATTTTCTTGGGAAGAATTTTCTTTGTTAAATTTGAGAAAATTTTTGATTTTTTTTTGCAAATAAGGCAAGATCATTAAGCTCAAAATCAACCTCCGAATCAAAGTCAAAATCTTTTCCTTTTTTTGGGACTAGGACGTCAATGAGATCCCTATTTTCTTTTTCTTTTTGGTTTTGGGAAACATGTCAATCTAATACCTTTGAAGGTCTCCTATGAGTTATTCTAACCTAAGAGTATCTAATGTTCCCAATGAATTTTGGACAATGACTTTAGGTATAAAATGGACTGGCAGAGATCTTAAAATCTTTTTCACAACCCTTGTTTCAGGAATTTTCTCACCTAAATTAAAATTGGAATTAACTATGTCCGAAAGATGTTCATGAAACTCATCAAAAGTGTTAGACTCATTCATGGTATAGTCTTAAATTGAGCGGTGAGATTTTGCATCTTAGAAGCTCTCACATTATTGGTCCCCTCGTGAGTGAGCTGGAGGGTATCCTAAGCTTCTTTAGATATGGTGCACATCATGATGCGGCGAAACTCGTCAGGGGTGACGGCTCCATAGATAGCACTTAAATCGTGTTAGTTAAAATCACTACATTTAAATCCAACTTATGTCCAAACAGAGACAAGTTTTGGACCTATGACATCGCCATTGGTCATTGTGGGTGGTGTTCACCCTCATTCACAAATAAGTAAGACACTTTCATTAATAGATTTTAAAGCGTACCTCATCCTAGCTTTCAAGTACGAATAATTTGACCCATCGAAAATAGGCATCATGTTATACAAATTATCCATAAAATACAAATTTTAAAGGATCACACAAAAACTTAGTGTAAACTGCTCTGATACCAATTTGAGAATGAAGATTCTATGTATTTATTTGTATCTTAGGCCAAACACACACAAATTTAAATTTTAGCAAATTTTATCGAGATTTAATTTAGTGTGCAAGCAATGATGAAGTACAAATTAAATAAGACAAACTAATTAAGCAAGCTAAGCATGTGAAGAAGTAAGGACAAATCCATTTCAGGCAAAACCTCTATTTCAGCACTGTATCATAATTGATAGATACTTGACAACTTACAAACTACTTAGCTCATTAAGTATATTGTATAGTTTTTCAAGTCTTCTATAGAAACGGCACAGTCCGGCACCGTCCATAGAAAGTAGTCTTGCTTCGATATTAATCAATCAGCCTTCTTTTTCAGCAGTGGAGCCTTGACTCCACAAATCAGTAGTAAAGATGAACTCTACATAGGTTTTTGAATAAGACTGTGTTCTCCTTAATTTGGTAAAGGGATCTCTAAATTTTCAGGGGGTTTGGAAGAAAAACAGTAAAGTTTGATAAAAAGAGGAACTCCAAAATGGTTTGAAAAAGTATTAAAAAGAGTTGTTTAAAACTTTAATACCGCATCTCTATTTATAAGGATTTTTTTCTAAAGGACATCCATTAGAGATTTGGATCATATTTGATTAAAAAACAAAAACTCGCGCGCTTATTCGAACAACCAGGTATACCTCGTTCGAATGGCATACCTTATTTCGTTCTAACGACGTTCTTGTTCGAACGATGTGTGAATCTTGTTATAATGAGTTAACAAGATTTTACAAAATTCTTTTAAAATATTTTGAAATTTTTTAATGCAAACTCTAATTTGAAAAAGGCACGGGATAAATAAAGACTTTACGAAGGGACTTTATACCATTTCAAAATGATGTTGAGACGAACGATTTTTAATCTTCCATGATGTCATCAACTTCTTGTCTTCGAATACGCGAAAGTATCCATAACAGGATAAGACAAATAAAAACCAAAATTGTGCTATAATAAAACTTGCTCTTACAATATGTATTTACAAAAAATATAGAATTTTAATGATGAAATAAATTATTTGAAAAGGTAAATAAGTATTTTGGAAAGTAAAAGTTTAAACCAAAATGAATGAGAGAATATGGATATGAGGTAGAATATCATAAAACAACGAGATTAAATGATTTTCAAGGAACCAAAAGCATATAATAATTACTTATTGCCAAAAAATTATTTCATGAAACTTTCAAATAAAAAATTTATATACACAACCCATAGTCCATATTAAAATCCCAATGTGGAACAATAGTAATTGTGAGCGCAAGAAATTACAATTAAATATTTCTAAAGATCAAAGGAAATAAAGGATTAGGAAATAATCACGACACATAATATTTACGTAGTTCGACAACTGTCTACGTCCACCTAGAGGTTTTTCAGTTTTTATTATTTCGTCAGAGGTTCAAAATTACATGCCTCCTTGTCCTGGGGTAAGGGTTGTATCTATAGTAGTAAAAAGTAGTTGAGTTATACACAAACTCCCTAGATTCTCATTGACTCGTTACCAATTCTTATTTATCTCCTACGAGAATGTAGGTAACCAAATGAATCTTCAATTATCCACGAGATATACTATTGTGTTTATCTATGCAATGTTGAATTTGACTGGGAACACGTGATGGGCCTATTTGGGCAGTCAAAAATTGGGCCCTCATGGTTTTACCCCCTCAATTGGCCCTAAAATTCTTTGCTAAAGAGGATTCAAATAGTTTTACATCCAGTGTTGGCCCAATGTTTAACCCAAAGCCCAATATGTGTGCTTGGGCACGCTCGTAATTATTTTAAATCGGTAGGGGCACGCTGGTCCATAAAAAAATAAACAGCCAAAAACAGTCTTGAGTGTTGTTCCTTATAATTGAGCTCTTGGAACTCGATCCTTACTTTTTTTTAACTCTTTACCGTCATTTTTTCTTATTTCTCTTGCTTAAAAAGACTCTCTAAAACAATTGTTTTCTTAGTTAGTTTTGTAAGTCCTCTTTGTCCTCTCTATCCATTTTCCATCTTCATAGTTTTTATGTTTGCATTCACTATGTATTATTTTTATACTCTCTTCTTCTTTCTTAAGATGGTTTTCACTATTAATGAGAAGAGCTTAAAGGAGTTTATTAAATTTATTCAATTCCTTCCTGGGTTACGATTGAATGTGCCCTTATGCCCTAAATTTTCATTTATGTTGACGGTGGACATTGGATCCACACTCTTTCAGTAGTCCAGGGGAAATAAAATTTCCCTTAAGACAACATTTTCTAGAGTTTTATGAGTTTTTTTATGTCTTTCTTTCCTAACGTTCCCTAAATGCTTGGAGGATTGTGAATGGAGTTCACAGAATAAAGGAATTATATCGGACCAACATAGGGATCCCTGAAATTAGATTTTGTTATTCCTGGTCTCACACAACGGATGGTATTTTATATCTAAAGGCGAGGAAGGCTGATATGTAAGGAAAATTTTCCAATTAAATTAATTTGTATGTGTCGGCTTAATTTTGGACAAAACTCTTTGATTCATAGGATAGAAGTTGTGTTTGTGACCTTTCAAGCCTATGACATTTTTATTGAAGACGTAGCAGCCAAGTCTAAGAGATGTCATCCTATATCATATTTCGTGTCATGTTTTCATCATCAATAGTCCAAGGATCTCTCTCGTATGAATATTTATATTATGTTGGGCCTTGGAAATTTTTATTGGGTGTTAGAATTTTTGCTAAACTATTATAAAATGACTTAATATTTTTTCAAGAAAAATAATCTGGTTTCCCAGTCGTTAGAATGACTTTACCAAGTCGTTCGAACGAGATTCCTTATTCGTTCGAACGACCATCTAACAAGGTCAATTTTGACTTATGTTGCTTTCTCGTTAGAAGTATCATTCGTATATTGTTCGAACGAGATGGCTATATCGTTCGAACGAGATTGAATGTCGTTCGAACGACTGGAGCAATTATTTAAAAAATATAAATTTTTAAAGAAGTTATCTCCCATAACTCTCCACCACTTTTCCCAACCATTTATGTTGTGTGGGATTACAATCTTCTAGAGAGACTTTTCCATCTTCCAATAGGGAAAGACGCCCTTAAAAAATTCCAAGAAAGTTTTTTCTAAGATTCATGGTTTAATCCTTCAAACAAAACACAAGTTGACAACCAATTATTTTTCTGATCCAAGATTCTACATGATATATGTTTGAGATCAAATTTTGGCAACGTGTTTGCCATTCTTTACTTAATTGATATTATTTCTTACAGAGGATTCCGTGTTTGTTGGTGTATATCAAGTGGACTCATATATGTGATGGTAGCAGTGCCCCATCGGTGGACTCTGAGACATAGGTGGACTCCTGCGTTGTCATTGGGCAGAGGTCGAAGGAATAAAAAGATCCAAGGCTTGCGAGGGCTTCGATTCATTGAGTAAGTTTTATGTCGTGTCCTTGTATTAAATCTGTACTTGGTGGACTTATGGCTGGCCATTCAATATTTCTCCCATTGTGGGGTTTCTTCGTACATTACGGAGTTGTGGTTATTTATCTTATCTTGCTAATTCACACATAGATGAATGCATAGGATAAAAAGATATATTGGTGTAGTCATAAAATTGTTATAATTAGTGCTTAATTAATTTAGGTTATGTTATTTTAAGATGAAGTTTAATTTGGAAAAATTCATATTTAGTTTGGTTTGTATAAATATGAACTTGAATTGAGGTTTTTGTTTAAGAAGAAAAAATTTAATTTGAAGAAAATTAAAATTTAAGAATTTCGAGAACCATTGCACTAACAAGTGGTATTAGAGATTATAATTCAAGATAATTTGGCATCTTCATGATAGGGTTTTAGTAGTTAACCTTCTTTATTCTAACAAAGGGTATTGGGATCCGAGTTTTATTGCCTGAAACTGGCAACATCCTCCTCTCCCAGAGGGTGAACAGTACCAACAATTCTTGTGCCCAGAATGGGAGAGCAATAGAGGTTAATGCTTTACTTTTATGCATTTTGAATTTTTGCTCAATTTCCTAATTTTAGATTAGATTTCTTCCTTTTTTCTGTCCAGCTCAATAAAAAATAAAGAACCTTCTCTCTCCCATATTAACAAGGAGGAAGTTTTCAAGGTTTAGAAGTGAGGAAGACCCTAGTTCAGGATGGTAATCATCATCGTTCTACCTCTTTTCTTCTTGAGTACATGAATTGGCAATTTTACTCTTCATCCAGTAGATAACATTCCTGATCTTCCACTTTCTTCAATAAGTGAGGAAACTTCTACCTCATGTTCCTTTGAACCTTCGAATGTTGAGTCCATTCCTACTGAGGAAGAAGACTCGATAGCTCCTAGGAAAATAATTATGTTGTTCAAAGATGATGATGCCAATACCTCTTCCCTCAAGGCCATGTCCTCAAAGAGGATAAAATAAAATGGCTCCTTTACTACTGAATCGGATTTATCAGTCTGGGAGAAGGGCAAGAAGTACAAGGCCCCTTCCTCCATGCATCTATACCCCTCTAAAAATGGTGACGCTACCACTTATGGGAGAACCCAAAAGGTGATGCCTGTGGCCAAGAACCCTTTATTGGACTTTAGTTTTTTGAGGGTGGGTGTGCTCGCGTCTAATGTGAGTAGGTCGGACAGCTATCCTTCGATATTCTCTCAACTCAAACCGCCCAAGAGTTGTCTTTAGTAAGCCAAACCTCCTTTTATCCTTCTTAAAGTTGTTGGATTCTTTATTCTGTATTATCACATGCTATTTGTTTATTTGTACATAGTTTGTGGTGAACTTTGTCGCCATTCTGAAAAAGACGGTGAGATCAATCCAAGATAGATAATGATCGGTAAACATCCTTGGATAAGTCTAAGGAGGGCCTCGCTGCTGCCAAGAAGGAATGTGATGATGAGAGAAATTCCACTAGTGATTCCATGAGTGCACTAAAGAGCGATCACAACAAGTTGAAGGTCGCCAACGACCATCTTGTGGCTGAGCATGATCGTTTGAAAAAAGAGTGTGAAGACCTTTCTTCGATCAAGGAGGCCAGTTACGATAAAGGATACACTGAGGCCTTTGAAGATACTAATTGTCTATTAGCTTATATCAAGAAATTCATCTTCAAGAAAGGTTAGGACACTATTTTGGTAAGGGTAAATGCCCCTCCTAACTCTGAGTTTTTTGGTGAGCATAACCCTGGTTCTCTACCCAAAGTTGATGAGGAGATGACCATGGATGCTCCAACCGACTAGAATTTTTCTACAGCAGCCAAGGGCAAGGCCCAAGAGATCCAGGAGAAGGTGAGGAGTAAGAAAACTTAGTTAGGAATGATTATCTTATACGCTCTTGTATTTTTTCCCGGTCTCTGTTCATAAGGGTTTTGGCTATTCTGATTATTAATGAAAGACTTTTGTAAATTCTAATTACTTATTAAATCATTTTTTAAAGTTCCCCTATATTTTTACTTTTTGTAGTATGCAAATGTTGTCGAGGACATTCCTTATTTTGCTGGAAACCTTGACATCCTCCTTAGTTGGGATGTAAGTGCCCAATATCGCCAAGCTTTTGTCTCTGTTCAAAAGGTCCTAAAAAAGATAACTGGTGCCTATAAATACCAGTCTGCCTTAGTGGCCAAGTTTATAGACGTCATAAAATCTTTGGTGGATGTAGGCACCCTCATGAATGAGGAGGTGAAATCCTTGAAGGCCCAATTAGCTGGAGCAAAGGACATTGGAGATGTTGGGCCTTTCTTCAAGTTGAGAATGATGATCTTAAGAAGAATACCATTGAAGTAGAGGACAACAGCCAAAGAGCTCATGCTATGGTGATTGGCATTAGCCGTGACATTGTTAAGCTATGCTATATGTTCAGAAAGGGTCCCCGAGCAGCATGGTCTACTAGGAATAAGGAAGGGCGAGCAGATTCCTCCGTCAGGTTGGAGGAGGCAAATCATGGTTGGTTGAATGCCTTAGTTGTTTTGAAGGTTCCTAAGGACTCTGAACTTTTGTATATGTACGAAGTTGATTGTCCTTCTTATCGGTATCCACCCTTTAGCAGTGAGGAAAGTTGTGTTCCTTTAGATATTATTCCTCTCCAGTTCCTCTTATGAGAGTGATGATGATTTCCCAACAAAACCTGATGACAGATGACGAAGATCCATTACTGGTGTTCTCGCTAGGCCATCATGACATGTTATCTTATTTTGTACTTTTGCTATGATATTTTTGTAACCTACGACGTTTTCGTAACAAGTTATTTATTTAATATCATCCTTTTTCATTTTTCTATTCCGTTGTGTTGGGTATGTGTTTTATTGTCTTATCTTACCTTTTATATTGTGTCGTCACACTACCTCAGGCTTAGAACAGACTATGGAAAAAATTCACTTGGTTTAGGGTTCAAAATTTTATCCAACTAAAATGCCTAGGGATCCCCCGTAGGTCTTTTGTTTCCCTGGGTAATTCATGAGGTCTTTGTGTTTTTCATGACGAAGACCTGGATACCTTAGGTTTAATTGTATTTAACCAATTTAAAACTGTAAGTAAGCTAACGCAATGCTGATTGACACTTTGATCGTTAATTTAAAATGTAAGCCTACAATTTTAGAACAATGCTAAGTAATTAACCGAAGCACTTGACTTTTATTAAAAATTCCAAATCAAGCTGCGAGCATCATAATTGAAATAAAAATTTGCAAAAAAAAGTACGCTAGAAATAACTTGAACTTAAGCAAGCGTGAACTTAAAAAAACTTCTTGAGATTAGCAGCATTACAAGCTATAATATCTCCCTACCCTCCATTATTTCCAAATGATAAGGTCCTTGCAGATCACCTGTGATCACCTTGAATAGTCCCTCCCAGTTGGGTTTCAACTTGTCATCTCAAGGTTTCTTAGCATTGCCGAGGAGTTTTTCGAGGGCATAATCGTCGACATGGAATTTCTTCAGATTGACACTCTTGTTGTTCTACATTAACTGTTGTTGGTAGGAGGCTAATTTTATCATGATTTGTTCATTTCGCTCTTCTAGTAAGTCAAGTTCGGCGATCATGGCTTCATCGTTCAAACATTGTTCGACAATGGTGGACCTTATGGTTGGCAAACTAGCTTACAGGGGGATGAAAACTTATATTCTATAAGTACAATATGCCCACAGAATAGGGGGAAGCTTATCTACCCAAGCTCCATTTTCTATTTCCATCCTCTTCCTCAGGCCTTCGAGCAACGTTTTGTTGGATGCCTCTACTTGGCTATAGCTTTGGGGGTAGGCTACAAAATTTAAATGGTGTTTGATTCCATGGTCATTACATGCCTTGGAAAGGTACATTTTCAAACTACGTTCGTTGTCCCTGATGATTGTCTTGGGTACCCCAAAGCATTTTATGACGTTCCTCCAAATTAATTTGATCATATCAGTGTCTCTAATGTTCCCCAATAGCTCTGCTTCAATCCATTTTATGAAATAATTTGTGTCGACCAGTCAGTACTTGTTATTCCCAGTGCAGTTGGGAGTGGGCCTACAATATCCAGCCCCCACTGGGCGAACAATTACAAACTATTTGGTAACTTTAAGTCATTAGATGATTGGTGAATCATGGGGCAAAACTTTCACCTTTTTTTGCACTTATGAACATAAATGTTTGTGTCTTTCTGCATGTATGGCCACTAATAGCCTTCTTTGATTTCTCTAAAAGTAAGAGATCTTCCTCCTGCATGGCTCTCATAAATCCCATCGTGTAGTTCATAGAGAACTTAGTCGATGTTTTTCTGATGCAGGCATTGGAGGTAAGGGCACGTGAACGATTTTCTGTAAAGTTTTCCTCCAGGTTTGAGGTAAAATCGTGCAACTTTTACTCTGACTTGATGAGCTTACTTTTTATCAATTAATAAGGTATCATTTTGCAGACAGGTAATTATCGGATCCATCCATCTCGGACACTTTTCCACGACGAGAACGTGCTCGGAGACCACCATCTTCATAATGTTGGGTTTGTCGATGAATTCCACTTCAATTATTCTCCTTAGGTTAAGTCCACTACTGAACTTAGGGCTGCTAAGGCATCAGCGTGTCTGTTATACTCTCAAAAAAATTGTTGAATGTAGACTTCCTCAAATTTTGATATCAAATCATGAGCCACCTGTAGGTATAATGCCATCCTTTTATCCTTGTCATTAAAGTCTCTAATAACTTAGTTGGGCATCAGCATTGAGTCATAATACATATCGAGGTGATTTTCCCCCATCAAGTGAGCCTTATCTAGTCCAATTATGAAGGCTTCGTACTCAACTTCATTATTGGACACTTTAAAGACCAACTTGATTCCTTGCTCAGTTATGGAGTTCTCCAGTGTGATGAGCACAATTCCTCCTCCAGCCCTTTTAGCGTTGGAGGCACCATCAACATACAATATCCTTTTATTGGATTGATCTATCTCACAATCTTTCAACTGGTCGATAACCTGTTAGTCACTAGGAGCTTTTTCTCCTATAAATTCTATTATAAAATCAGCCAACAGATGTCCCATAATTATTGTTCTTGGCTGATAGTGTATATCAAACCTCTTGTGTTCGATTGACCATTTGGAATTGCGTCTAGATAGGTCAGCCTTGCACATAATATCTTTAAGTGGGAAGGATGTGATGACTATGATGGAATAAGCCTCAAAGTAGTGTTTTAACTTTCAGGACGCGATAATAAAAGAGTAGGCCAGCTTTTGCAGTGGGAGGTAGCGTTGTTCGGCATCTCAAAATGTCTTACTGACATAGTGAATGAGTGACTTTCTTCCTTCTGTCTTGTAAACCAAGGCTAAACTGATCACGTGGATTGAGACTGCTAGGTAAAGGTAGAGAGGGTCCCCTATATCTAAAATGGCTAACAAAACAGGTTTGCTGAGGTAAGACTTGATTTCTTCAAGGGATTTTGAACATTCATTGTTCCAAGTGAGGCCTTTCTCCTTTTTCAGCAGTTGAAAGAATGGTCTGCAATGATCGGATAACTTAGAGATGAAACGGTTCAAAGTTTCCACCATCGTAGTCAGCTTTTGAATTTCATGTTACATCTTCGACGGTTGAACGTTATTGATCGCAATAATCTGGTTAGGGTTTGTTTTAATCCCTCTTTCGTTGACCAAGTAGCTGAGGAACTTTCTGGACTGGACCTTAAATAAGCATTTTCTCGCATTGAGCTTCATCCGATAGTGCCTGAGAATTCTAAATTTTTTTGCTAAGTCCTCAAGATGATTGTCTTTGTGCCTAATCTTGATGAGCATATCATCAATGTACACCTCTATTGTCTCTCTCATCTATCCCTTGAACATCTTAGTAATTAATCTCTAGTATGTGGATCCATCCTTTTTGTTATAACAAAAGGCATGACATTATAACAATATAAGCCTAGTGGAATGATAAATAAGGCCTTGTCTTGTCATCCTTGTCTTGGTCAGGGTCGAACAATGGGATTTAGGGTACCCTGAGTAAGAATCTATGAAGCTCATCTACTCATGGGCTGCTGTGGCATCAAATATTTATTTAATTTTTGGTAAAGGGAAGTTGTCTTTGGGGCAAGCTTTATTGAGTTGAGTGAAGTCCACACATACTCTCTAGCTATCATTGCTGTTTTGGACCACCATAGGGTTTGAGAGCCATTTGGAAATTGAACTTATTTGATGGACCTTACCTCCAAAATTTTCCCTACCTCCTTTTCCACTGCCATGGCCTTCTCTAGTGCAGTGCGACGAGCATTCTATGTGGTCGACAAAAATGGTGGATTAACGTAAAGTTGATGGCAAGTGACTCCAGGATCAATCCATATCACGTCATATGGTTCCCATGTAAAAACATATAGGTTCTTCTTCAGAAAAGAAATTAGTTCCTTCCTTTATTGGTTGGACAATGTGGTGCCGATTAGAAACTTCCTCTCTAGTCGGATCTCATCAAAAGCTACCTCCTCCAATTTTTTCATGACTCTGTCTTCAGGCTCAACGCTTATCTCTTCGACTCATAGTATGCCATGCTTTACTTGTTATTTTAATAGAGTGTCTCCGTCCTGAGATGTTTTGAGGATGACTTCCGTTTCTTTCTTCTTTACCTACTTAGGCTTGATGGCAGCATTGTAGCACTTTCGAGCAATTGCTTAATCGGCTCTTATCTCTATTATTCCCTGATCTGCGATGCATTTAAGGTTTTAATGGTAGGTTGAGGGAACTGCCCTCATGGTGTGCAGTAACCCTCTCCTGAGGATGGCGTGGTAGGGTGAGTTAATGTCCACCACCAAAACTCAATTAGTTTAGAGATATTCTCTGCCTTTATAGGTAGGGCTACCTTCCCAATGATATGGTCATCTTTCTCGTGAAGCCAACTAGTGGGACGATTGTTTCCTTCATGTCTGTCATCCTCAATTGGAGCTTATGAAAAATCTCCAGGTATATCACTTTTGAGGAACTACCTTGATCCACTAGTAGCTTATACACATCCCAGTTTGCAATCCTGAGAGTGACTATTAGGGCGTCATGGCGTGGGGTTCTTACCCCGGTCAAATTATCTTCCGTGAATGTAAGAACTATTTTTCTAGGATTGTTCATAATATAAGCCTTGTTATATTTTAGGCTAGTTTGGCGTATCCCATTACAAATTGTCACTCATCGTCAAGATGAACCGAACTCAAGCATATCCAAGTATGAACACTTCCCAACATCCCATAAAGGTATAAAGCAATTTTGAGTTTAAGATTTTTTTTTTAAATTCAAATAATTTTTTTTTATTTTTAAATCTCGTATAAACGATGTTGTTATTTCTTTAGAAAGGTCATTCAAAATGTTTTCAAACATGCTTCGATCGAGGGCGTACTGTTTTAGGTCGTTTAAAAGTCATTGGAAGATTGTTCAAAGGAGATTTCTTTTTCGTTCAAACGAGATGCACTTATTGTTCGAACGATCCTTTAAAGTCATTTAAACGGGGGCCCACGACCTCAAAATTTGTGAACATCTGATAAATACTAGTTTCATGTTCAGTTTTTCTAAGACTTTTGCCAAATTCATTTCTGCATAACTTTGAGAAAGTGCTGCATTATTTTGTGTTCTAAAACACTTTTGATTCTTAATATACACCCTGAAAATAGTTTATGTGAAGTGGTATAAACCTTATAATGTTTTGTATCCTTTTATAAACATTTATGGATAAGGTATCTTCATGGCTGACTTGTGAAACCTGAGGGGATCACTACTGAAGACAAAGGCTGAGGCTGAAGGAAGACTGTGGTCTTTGTGGTTTTTACGAGAATCATTGTTGCAGAAGACAAAGATCACATGCGGGAGATTCGTCGTGCTTTATTTCACTCATAAGGTTATAAGTTGCGATTAGCAAACTGTATTAGTGAAATAAAAGGTTTTACCCGAAAGGTTTTTTTCCCTAAAACTTTGCCTTTATTGAATGCTTGGTTTGATTTATCTTTTTTATTACATAGATGTATGCTTAGAATAAAGCGATGAAATTAATTAAGATAAAGATTGGGATTCTGTCCATCCTTTTCGAGCATATTTATTTCCACATTCTCATAGTGGTATATGTTCCTTATCCTCTCTCTAAGTGGTGTCAGATCATTTTTATCAGCATTTACAGTGAAGACTATTTGCTTGTTGTAATTTACATCTTCTGGTTGCCTGCGTTTAAAAGTTTGGCTTTGGGTGGGATTAATCTAGAAGGCCTCCTGATCTTATTGGGGTCAGATGTTATGTGAATAATGACAAACTCGTGCCTTGATTTGTAGTCCAGCACATTATCTAGTTTTGGGTCATCGTCAGTGGTG
This sequence comes from Sambucus nigra, assembly GCA_949130495.1. NCBI lineage: Eukaryota > Viridiplantae > Streptophyta > Magnoliopsida > Dipsacales > Adoxaceae > Sambucus > Sambucus nigra. The sequence continues at coordinate 298,591,169 of OX422217.1, read as the reverse complement.
ACCTAGGTAACCTTCTTCTCACTATACTTATTCAAATTCCTCGCCTGGGTTAACTCCACCAGATAGGATTTTAGGGAATTTTAATTCTCTCTCTTGTGTCCATTCTCCTTGTGGTAGGCACATCGAAGTGCGTTAGTCCTCATGCTCGGATCACCTTTGATCTTCTTTGGTCACTTGAGGAACTGTTGGTCCTTGATTTTGCCATGGATTTTGTAAATTGGTTCCTTGAAAACCATGTTAATGGCCTGGAATGCCTTAGATGAGTTTGCCACGCTTTTTTTCTTGACTCCTCCATTCTTTTTTTTTTCTCCCCTTTTTTGGGGTATTTTCATTGTAATTTCCCTTGGTTGACTTTGCCTGACCAATTTCCCCTTAGTTGATGTTAACCACTTCTTCTACCTTAGCATACTTCTCAATATGTGACATGAGATCATCAATGGTATCCTGGTGAGAGACTGATGTAACATGGATGTAAGGGCCATCCGATCTTGAATGATGCTATGGATACTCTCTCTGAGCAATCTTCCACATCGTTAAAGGTTTCCCAATAGCGTTTGGCATATTCCCGTAATGTATCCTATGGCTTCTTCCTCATGGTGAGGAGAGAATCCATCCACTTTGGATGTGAGCTGTTGGTTATAAAGAAAGTCGTGAATGACTCTACAAGGGAGTTGAAGACCTTAATCGACCTGTGGGGCCTCACGAACCACTTTTGGGCAACATCTCCTAGGCTGGATGGAAATATTTTACACATAAGAGCATCGTTGTGGTTCCATAGAGTCCTTGCTTGCCTGTAGTGCCGAACATGATCTATGAGATCAGTCTTCCCATCCTAAATCTTGAACCTTAGGGTGGTCAACTTCTTCAAAGGCTCCCCCTCCTCATTTGCCCTTAAAAAAGGGGATTGCATCTATGTATTGATGGCCCTTCTTACTAGTTATTTCATTGATCTAGCTCCATGATGTTATATGTGTTTATCCATCTTTCTTAGGACCAAGCTTCTTTTGACACCCCGCCTCATAAAATACCGGGCGATCACTCCTGTATCAAATTAAAACAGGAGTCTCATATGGATCATTCTTAGCATCACTGTCGAAAATCCATTTGATTACTAATAACCTATTAGTCCGGTGTCAAAATTTTACTTAACTACTCTTTTTTAAACGACTATAATTAAAACATCCACAAAGTTTTGTGTAAGTGAAACTGAAATAAAATAACCGAACAATCGGTCAAAATTATGTAACCATATCGAAAGTCGTTCTAAAAGAATAAAGAAATGCAATTGGGCCATTGACCTGAATGTCTATACAGTACCTCCTATCTAGAGTACAAGAATGGAAGCGTCTATCGAGAACCTGCACGCATCCACAGCTACTGCAGCTGACGTCTGACTCGAAAGAAGTGCCATCCAGGCGTCCCTGTGTCTGGATACCTATATATATATATATATATATATATATATATATATATATATATATATATATATATATATATATATATAACAAGAAAGGGAAAATTAGATAAACGGGTCAGAGCCCAAGTTTAAAAAAAAATATTTAGCAAGTGCATAAATGCCTTTTTTTTTAGAAAAAGGTTTTATCTCATATTTAAGTTTGGTATCGCACTCCCATGAGATACCCCTCACCTCTCTTCTATTAGTTCACACCTAACTCACTTAACTTCTAGTTAAGCTACCCTGCCTAACTAATCTAATACACCCGTATACTAGAAACTTCTACAACCCAAGCACTAAGGGATAAACTTCTCTCCATTCTCAACACTGCGCAAAGTTCATGCGTGGGGTGTCTCGCAAAGTGAAATACAGATAAGGAACCCCCCCGATACACTACTACTTGGCAGGGTTAGTGGTAGAGATCCGTTAGACCCATAGTACAAAACTAAAGTATAAATCTATACTTACATTCTTATATTCATCTTTAAAATGCACATCCGGATATATCTCCCGGACTGAGGATTCATATACAAAGTATTTATCAATACTTTTCATTTTTATCTCAAAACTTTTTATTTCCTTTCTTATATCCAGGAAATGTATTTAAAAGCCAACTCATTAGCATGAATTGCTTTAACATATCATATAACTTTTTAAAAGCCAGTTTTATTAACATAAAAATGCTTTTTCGTTTTATAACATCCCATTTCCCTTCTTACATCCAGGAAATGTATTTAAAAGCCATTTTTATTATCATAAAAATGCTTTTACCATATCACACGCTTCCATTTCCCTTCTTCCCTCCGGGAAATGTATCCGAATCCAAACCGTTTATCCCATTTCCCTTCATATATCCGGGAAATGTATTTAAAGCCAATTTATTATCATAAATTGCTTTAACGTATCTAAGACCGTCCCTTCGGGTTTCCCCACTGGACGCGCCCCTAAATGGCTATCATCTTCCAGGGCCTATCAAACAAGACAACCTGGGAACCTAAAAAATCGTCGGGAAGCGGCCATATACCTGCGGGATAGTCATGACCACACCCAGAATCACCTAACCAACGCAGAAAATATATAATCGCTCATATGGCCTATAGGACTATATCCACCCTACATTCATTAGCCAGGGGACTTCACCATACGCACGCAACTTCCCTTATGATAGCGATTTAGAGAGGTGTGTATCCATAAATTATTATTTATGAAAAATCATTTATTTTTTCATTTTGAAAACATTTATTTTTACATTTTCAAAAGTCATCTACATCATATCATATGTATACTTTAATCACATAGTATATATATATATATATATATATATATATATGTCCATAATTGCCAATTACATCTAGCGATGACCATTAATCCCAAAGATATAAATCCCTAAAAATCACTTCCTAGGTTTCACCAAGATGTATTCAACTCACATACATACTTATGCTCAATGATAGCCGAACTCTCTCTTTCAAATTATGTTTGTCCTGAACGTTAACTATGTTCGTTCCTCGGATTATGCCCTACACTAATCCAAGGCCTTCTCTTTCATCTACAGGTTTACTAACCCTCAAAACTATCATTTAGGAGTCCCGATATCATAACTAGGATCCCCCATATAAGACCCCAAATTGTAATTTAACTCCCCATACTCTTAAGGGGAGAAAACTGGAAAATCTGACCAAAGCGAATCGATTCGCCCCAATTGCGAATCGATTCGGGTGGGCGAATCGATTCAACCCCCAATCCGAATCGATTCGGAAAGTGTTCTGCAAACTGGTCCCTAAATCACGAATCGATTCAGTCTAAATCCGAATCGATTCGGCCCACTGTAGAATCACAGATCCCCTTAGGCGAATCGATTCGGCCTAGACCCGAATCGATTCGGCCTGTTCGAGGGGAACTATTTGGGCAATTTTTTTAATCTCCAAAATACCCAAAACTCAATCCAATCTCCATTTAAGTCATAACTTGGATTTATTCCTACAAACCCAAAGATTTCGTATCTCCTCAAGTTCTTTAGAGGTCCTAACACTCCATTTGAAAACCCCTAATATTTATCTTCAATAGGTTCTAACTAATGATTTCGATATCGGACAGCGTTTCGTAGAAAAATCACTATAAAATTAGAAAAATATGTGGTTGGCGCCCACACGACTGCATCGAAAAGATATACAATTTTTATTCTTTGACCAGGAGCCGAATCGATTCGCATCAAGGACAAATCGATTCGGAAAGATGCAGGTCACTATTCATCATCTTCTCCGAGACGGTTTCGGCCATGAAAGCTTCTCCCAAGCCTTTTTGGCCTCACCCAATGTCCTACAACCTCAACCAACTACAAATACACATATATTAAGGGTTTCAAACATCCTAGAACCCTAAACCACCAATTTATTTCGATTAATTTCTAAGTTTCTTCAATTATGAAATTATAGGGGTTTATTCGTTTTAACTCTCGAAAAGCCGTTTTATCCACGAAAACCCACCCCAAAATCTTTAGGGTTTGTTTATACCAAACTACAGTATGAGATATTTATGCAAAAAAATAAATAAAGCAAGTAAACACTTGCCTCGTGGATATAATCCGACGACCTCGAGTTATATCCGATCGAGTTTGCCCCGAGATCTCCATTTATCTCCTCTTTCTTCTTTCTTCTCTCTCTTTTCTTTCTTCTCTTTCTCTTTTCTCCCTCTCTCATTCTTTATAAAGAAAGAAAAAGTTTTTTAACCCTTAAAATCCCAAAACGGCTCATTTACTCACTTACGAGTCCTTTTAACTCTAAAATTTCCCGAAGCTCATTTTCGATAATCGGACACTCTTTTTCGACTATCTCGGACATTCTGAGACTCACGGCGCAGTTAAAATTTCCATCCGAGGTACTTGACTGCAATTCACTATTTTAACCCCACACGACTTAATGCGGGTTTTCCAATTTAAATCTCACCTCGTGTCGCTTTACTCGACAGCGACATATAATTAAATTACCTCGACATATTTACTTAACCCCAAAAGTAAATATATCACCTATCGATAATCATCAAATCCTTAAAAATCCCAAAAATTACCATTCCGGGAAATTCTCCAAATTCCAATTTATACTTAATTATGGGATTTAATTATCTCCAAAAGGACGGGTTGTTACATACTCCCCCCCCTTATAATGGAATTTCGTCCTCGTAATTCAGATACAACCTATACCACCAATCCTAGGATCACTCCAAATCCTAATACCTCAAAGGGAACGACACTAACCCAATGGTTCCCAATCCATATACTATACAACTACCAAGATCGTAAAGTGACTCTAATATCGTCACATTGTACCCATCATCTATAGTGCCTCACGGCATAATCTTCAACTTTATATACTACGCCTTTCCTATTTCATGCGGTATATAAACCAACTTACTAAGGTGCCCATACACCTTTTTAACCAGTGCACATCTGCACATCCACTTCGAACGTCGGACACGTAACACTCTCTCTAAATGAGGGTCTCCTTTCCTCGGTGTAATACTCACACATGGGTCCTCCCAACCCGCGAAATTCAATTCTCCTAACCTCGACGCCACTAACTCTACTAAACTTACATCCTACAAATGCTACGATCTATGCGTTACCCTACCTACGCGAAACGAGTATAATCCTAAGTATATCCCTAGTGCCTAAGGCCTCTCTCAACTTCTGAGATTTTCTTTGTTTCATGCGTGGGACGTCTCGCAAAGCGAAATCCAAACAAGGAACCCTCCCGTTACAATACTCCCTCGCATTGTCGGTCATCGAGATATAGCGACCTAAGGAACACCATCGGGACGTCCGAAATCCTACCTCGTTACCCTATGAATGTGTTTCTACTATTTTATCCTTCCGCCCATACGAAAGGAAAACTAACTAATCTAAGTGCCCAACTCTCTAAAAGAAAACTACGTACATCGTACCCAAAGTATAATTTCTCAAAATTTTGCCTTTTCACTAAGGCCTAGCCATAATCCTCAAATCAATTTCTCTAAGTCCTACTTCACCCACCCACCTGTGGCGAGAGGACCACTTTAGTGCTTTTCCATAACACAGCATTTCCATAAACATACCATTATCACATGGCTCATAGTCTATAGTGGTTCATCCACATTATAAGACTTATCAACAAAACCCACATCCTTGCATCCTATAACATCTCTCCACTCCCGACGCCATTAAGATTCATGTGTGGAGCGTCTCGTAAAGCTAAATCCAAACAAGGAACCCCTCCACACACTCCTACTTAACTTTGTCGGTCATGGAGGTCCATTATTTGAAACATGCAATCAGGATAACCCTATCCCCTTTTTTGACAAAAGGGTGGTCTGAACTCCTATCTTTAACTAGGAGCCACACCACTAAGTGCATCGCACTACACTCAGTCTCTGCGTAATAATAATGAGCTTAAACTTACAGCTCAACAATAATCCGGCACACCTCAAATCATATCTATAAGGTGGCCACATACTCAAATCATAATAATGAAACATCTGCTCATCGAAGTTTCATTTACCCATAACAATAAGGGCGAGCTCAACCCATATCCAGGTGAGATATCGCAACAACAACCTGTTCCATCCTGGAACTGCGAACACGATAGTCTTACCATCCTTAGCCTGCTATCGCTCCAAATATACCATAACATTATATACTCACCATATTACCATACTCGTATAAACATATAAAACGAGTATCACAAGCCATATATATATGTATTTAAAATACCAACACCCGTTTTTATATAGCGAATGAAGGAAAATAAAACTCCGCTATCGCGGAAAAAAAAAAACACATAGGCCTACATTATATAATGTTATCGAAATCGCCACAAAACTCAAATTACACACACGAGTCTAGGGCTAACAAACGTCGCGACTTTATCCAGTCACACCAAATATACCTCCTTCATTGAGGTAAAACTTATAACAACAACTTCGCCTTTATCCACTGTTGGCCTATGTCCGATCCTTATTGTGAATAATTCAGTAACTGCATTCTTCTCATTCCTGCTAATTCATGGGGACTCACGGTTAAAAGTATCCATAAGATCCCTTTCGAATCCTTATCGTCACTAGGAAATTCAACTTTAGTACCACTTTCCACTACGGCGGTACTACGGTACTCATAACTACTATACTTTAGTAGTCGCCACCCTAAATCCTTAGCAATCACTACAAAGGAAGTGACCTCTATTATGGTCCACGTTCCCAACTTCTACCAGCTGCTTCAGCTAAGCTCTCCCTCCTGCTGCCATCCAAGCCCCGCACACGAATTTCAACCGAGCAAGCAAAAGATTTACTATAATCTCATACTATAGCAGGAGAACGAAATCTCACAAGAGAAATCGACAATCCTAATACTGAGACTCTATAACAAATCGAGAGCAACGCTGAAAGCATAGTACGTCCGCACAGATTCTTAAGGACACTAGAACCTGATGCTCTGATACCATCTGTGACACCCCGCCTAAAAAAATTTTGGGCGATCACTCCTATATCAAATTAAAACAGGATTCTCATATGGATAATTCTTAGCATCACTCTCGAAAATCCATTTAATTACTAATAACCTATTAGGCCGGTGTCAAAATTTTACTTAACTACTCTTTTTTAAACGACTATAATTAAAACATCCACACAGTTTTGCGTAAGTGAAACTGAAATAAAATAAAATAACCGAACACTTGTTCAAAATTATACAACCATATCGAATGACGAGCTAAAAGAATAAATAAATGCAATTGGGCCATTGACCCGAATGTTTATACAGTACCTCCTATCTAGAGTACAAGAATGGAAGCGTCTATCGAGAACCTGCACGCATCCACAGTTGCTGCAGCTGACGTCTGACTCGAAAGAAGTGCCATCCATGCCCTGTGTCTAGACACCTATAATATATATATATATAACAAGAAAGGGAAAAGTAGATAAACGGGTCAGAGCCCAAGTTTAAAAAAATATTTAGCAAGGGCATAAATGCCTTATTTTTTTTTAGAAAAAGGTTTCATCTCATATTTAAGTTTGGTATCTCACTCCCATGAGATACTCCTCACCTCTCTTCTATTAGTGCACACCTAATGCACTTAACTTCTAGTTAAGCTACCCTGCCTAACTAATATAATACACCTGTCTACTAGAAACCTCTATAACCCGAGCACTAAGGGCTAAACTTCTCTCCATTCTCAACACTGTGCTAAGTTCGTGCGTGGGGTGTCTCGCGAAGCGAAATCCAAATAAGGAACCCCCCCCGATACACTACTACTTGGCAGGGTTAATGGTAGAGATCCGTTAGACCCATAGTACAAAACTAAAGTATAAATCTATACTTAGATTCTTATATTCATCTTTAAAATACACATCCGGATATATCTCCCGGACTGAGGATTCATAAACAAAGTATTTATCAATACTTTTCCTTTTTATCTCAAAACTTTCCATTTCCTTTCTTATATCCAGGAAATGTATTTAAAAGCCAACTCATTAGCATGAATTGCTTTAACATATCATATAACTTTTTAAAAGCCAGTTTTATTAACATAAAAATGCTTTTCCGTTTTATAACATCCCATTTCCCTTCTTACATCTAGGAAATGAATTTAAAATCCATTTTTATTATCATAAAAATACTTTTACCATATCACACGCTTCCATTTCCCTTCTTCCATCCGGGAAATGTATCCGAAGCCAAACCGTTTATCCCATTTCCCTTCTTATAATCGGGAAATGTATTTAAAGCCAATTTATTATCATAAATTGCTTTAACATATCTAAAACCGTCCCTCTGGGTTTCCCCACTGGACGCGCCCCTAAATGACTATCATCTTCCAGGGCCTATCAAACAAGACAACCTGGGAACCTAAAAAATCGTCGGGAAGCGCCCATATGCCTGCGGGATAGTCATGACCACACCCAGAATCACCTAACCAGCGCAGAAAATATATAATCACTCATATGGCTTATAGGAATATATCCACCCTACATTCATTAGCCAGGGGCACGCAACTTCCCTTATGATAGCGATTTAGAGAGGTGTGTTTCCATAAATTATTATTTATGAAAAATCATTTATCTTTTCATTTTGAAAACATTTATTTTTACATTTTCAAAACTCATCTACATCATATCATATATATACTTTAATCACATAGTATATATATATATATTCATCCTCGAATATATATATATGGCCATAATTGCCAATTACATCTAGAGATGACCATTAATCCCAAAGATATAAATCCCTAGAATTCACTTCCTAGGTTTCACCAAGATGTATTCAACTCACATACATACTTATGCTCAATGATAGCCGAACTCTCTCTTTCAAATTATGTTCGTCCCGAACGTTAACTATGTTCGTTCCTCGGATTATGCCCTACACCAATCCAAGGCCTTCTCTTTCATCTACAGGTTTACTAACCCTCAAAACCATCATTTAGGAGTCCCGATATCATAACTAGAATCCCCCATATAAGACCCCAAATTGTAATTTAACTCCCCATACTCTTAAGGGGAGAAAACTGGCAAATCTGACCAAAGCGAATCGATTCGCCCCAATTGCGAATCGATTCGGGTGGGCGAATCGATTCGGCCCCCAATCCGAATCGATTCGAAAAGTGTTCTGCAAATAGGTCCCTAAATGGCGAATCGATTCGGTCTAAATCCGAATTGATTCGGCCCACTGCAGAATCACATATCCCCTTAGGTGAATCGATTCGGCCTAGACCCGATTCGATTCCGCCTGTTCGAGGGGCACTGTTTGGGCCATTTTTTTAATCTCCAAAATACCCAAAACTCAATCCAATCTCCATTTAAATCATAACTTGGATTTATTCCTGCAAACCCAAAGTTTTCATATCTCCTCAAGTTCTTTAGAGATCCTAACACTCCATTTGAGAACCCCTAATATTTATCTCCAATAGGTTATAACTAATGATTTCGATATCGGACAGCGTTTCGAAGAAAAATCACTATAAATCCAAAAAAAATCAGAAAAATACACGGTTGGAGCCCACGTGACCAAAGCGAAAAGATATACAATTTGTATTCTTTGACTAGGAGCCGAATCGATTCGTATCAGGGCCGAATCGATTTGGAAAGACCCAGGTCACTATTCATCGTCTTCTCCGAGATGATTTCGGCCATTAAAGCTTCTCCCAAGCTTTTGTCGCCTCACTCAATGTCCTACAACCTCAACCAACTACAAATACACATATATTACGGGTTATAAACATCCTAGAACCCTAAACCAACAATTTATTTCGATTAATTTATAAGTTTCTCTAATTATGAAATTATAGGGGTTTATTCGTTTTAACTCTCGAAACCCGTTTTATCCACAAAAATCCAACCCAAAATCTTTAGGGTTTGTTTATACCAAACTACGGTATGAGATATTTATGCAAAAAAATAAATAAAGCAAGTAAACACTTGCCTCGTGGCTATAATCCGATGACCTCGAGTCGAATCCGACAGAGTTTGGCCCGAGATCTCCATTTCTCTCCTCTTTCTTCCTTCTTCTCTCTCTTTTCTCTCTTTTATTTCTTCTCTTTCTATTTTCTCCCTCTCTCCTTCTTTATAAAGAAAGAAAAAGGGTTTTAACCCTTAAAACCCAGAAACGACTCGTTTACTCACTTACGAGCCCTTTTAACTCTAAAATTCCCCAAAACTCATTTTCGACAATCGGACACTCTTTTCCGACTATCTCGGACATTCCGAGACTCACGCCTCAGTCGAAATTTCCATCCACGATACTTGACCGCAACTCACTATTTTAACCCCACACGACTTATTGTGGGTTTTCCAATTTAAATCTCACCTCGTGTCGCTTTACTCAACAGCGACATATAATTAAAATACCTCGACATATTTACTTAACCCCAAAAGTAAATATATCACCTATCGATAATCATCAAATCCTTAAAAATCCAAAAAATTACCATTCCGGGAAATTCTCCAAATTCCAATTTATACTTAATTATGGGATTTAATTATCTCCAAAAGAATGAGTTGTTACAATTCTTATATCTTTCCTATGACATTTCTCATCTCAGTTTCATATTATCAAAGGACTCCCGTGCTCTGAAAGATCCTACTCGTATCCTATACTCCTTCCTTGGCTACGAGTTTTGCTCGCCTTAGGGCTAGGGGTCTGTCCACGGTGTTTGCGTCTCCCCTCATGGAGTTCTTTCTCCATCTTCTCCGATCATCATTGGAGAAGTGTATTTTCTTCCATTTAGAAACGAGTTACATCCTTTTTCTGTCGGAATCATTCCTCATAACTGTTAATCAACTTGAGATTTATATTGATCTAAGCTACTCATTGCTTTGCTCAGAAAGCTTCTCTTCTGGACAAAATCTAGGATTTCTATCATGATGAATCTCCAATATGACTCTGATTATGGATAGATCAGCTCGTAGGTCGCCAGTAGGAGGTTCACTGTGTGGGCCATGAGACATTGTGTTTACTCTTTAGTTCTAAGATGCTTTTTAAAAAGAGAATCGTTCCTAGAGACGGCGCCAATTGTGAGAATAAGAAATCACAATTATATATTTCTAAAGAACAAAGGTAATAAAGGAGTAGGAAATAATCACAATACATAATATTTAAGTGGTTCGACAACTTCCTGTGTCCACGGAGAGGTTTCTCAATTTTTATTAATTCGTCAAAGGTTCAGAATTACATTCCCCTTGCCCTGGGGTAAGGGTTGTATTTATAGTAGTAAAAAGTAGTTGAGTTATACACAAACTCCCCTAACTTCTTATTGGCTCGTTGGAGATTCCTATTTATCTCCTCTGAAAATGTAGGTAACCAAATGAGTCTTAAATTATCCATACGATATACTTTTATGTTTATCCATGCAATGTTGAAATTGACTAGGGCTGCGTGTTGGGCCTATTTGGGCTGTCGAAAATTGGGCCCTCATGGTTTTGCCTCCACAGTAATATAAGATCGTCAATATCCAATCACCATAGACATTTTAATCTAAAGCATAAATGCTCATGTTTAAAGACATTTGCAAATCGTATATCAAGTAATCCTAGAAACAATTACTAAAAAGATTCCAAATCACAGTTATAGAGTTCTTTAGAGACATCTTCCTCCCATACACCTTAAAGCTAACCTACAAAAAAATTCATTTTTACCTAAAATGTGGTTATTAAGCATTCTCGTTCCTTGATCAACCATGGAGACTACTTTTATTCTTCAAATTCAATTATAATACCCATCACTACAATTCAAATATATACCCCAAATAACACCCCCTGGTCGATAAAATTCTACAACACATTACCCTAAGTACTCGAATATATTTAAATTTTGTCAAAATTAAAAATCCATACACAAATGGCATATATATAAAACAAAAATAAAATATAACCAAAATGGTAAAAGTTAATGAACTAAATGAAGTGGCACGGACTTAAAAGAACTAATAGGTAATAATATAGAATAAGGGAATAACCTAAGGCAAAACTATTAATTTAAAAGAAAATAAAACTAAGGGAAACAAAACTAATACTAATAATGAGAATACATTCAAGTGATTAAAAAAATACTTACCACAACACACGATATACTTAATCATTTTCGGTTGTGGTCCCAAATGAACACATCTACGCCGAATAATAAAGCATCAAAGCCGCACAATATCAAATTATCAGATGAAGAAACAAAGTATAAAGAGTTAAACACCTTCAAATTTATGAAAAAACTAAATTCTCACATCCATCAATAATAATAAAAAAATCAATAAGGATTTTTTAAGGAATTAAGTCTAATTAAAAAATAAGTTTTTATTTGAGTAACCTTGATAGTGTTGTTTTGAGTAACTCAAATAATCTCATGGAATGAACAGAATTAAAAACTCTAAAATTCCCATTTGCTGAAATCAAATATGAGGAAGAAATTCCATATTTAATCAAATAATCTCATCCCAGTTACTAATGAATTCATTTAAATACCATACACTACACCAAATCTGCCCATTTGTCAAGGCCATTGACCTTGACAAATCCAACTTGTCAAGGTCAATGACCGTGACATTTCGAGGCGACACAACTTTTTTTGTCACGATCGTGTCATGGTCGTGTCAAGGTCAGTGACCGTGACACGTTTTTCACGGTTATAAACTGTGACAAATCCGTGACCCCTCTTGCCCAGAATTGTCACGGTCATTGACCGTGACACGTCCTTGACAACTTTTTGTCATGGACTTGTCACGGTCAATGACTGGGACAATTCTAGGCAAAATTTAAAATATATCTGCTGGGCAGTATGGCCACTGCCACTGCCCAACAGTATATTTGTACCTGTTATAGCAACGTTGTACCTGTTCTAAACATCATATATCCAACACAAACTAAAGATAATGCAAATATATATTCATGACGATATAATCCAAATATTCAAAGTAAAAATAATATACATGACGATATAATCCAAATATAATTAAAATGGACAAACTTAAAAATAATGTTACTACATGTCTTGGATAAAACTGAGGAGGTGAGTAGGCCACACAACATACGAATTGACGCACCCACTAATATACGTCGTGCCGCATTGTTCGCGCAACCACAATAAGGAGTTCTCCTTCCCGGGTATGACATGCGTGACGAGCACCCTGGACTCCATCTCTTGAAGCACACATCCATGGACTATTCCACCCTCGATGATATTCGGGTCCCTCAACCCCCGCCCTATCCGCTGGCCATCAAATACGTCCAATATGAACACGCTCGGCCAACCAAGTGTCTACAATGGTCTATTGAAGGGCGGAAAATAGGGAAGTGGATCATCGAAGTACGAACGTGTCGGTGATGAAGCAACGAGGTCCACATCCTCGTCATCCCGCGCCTCGTCATCCTGTGCCTCATCCTCCCGCACCTCCTCCTCCACCGCCTTCTCCTTCCCTTTCCCTTTCCCTTTACGGTCTCCACCCAACGTACGCTTCATGAATGCATATATATCTTGGACCATCGCCTCCAAACGGTACAGCTTCGCGTCGTGTGAATCCACCGTTCGAGCCAACCCGGTGTCGCTCATCTCCAATCCGATGATCCTAGATTTGGCCACCCGCGAGCTCACTCCCCTTGTCCTTCCCTTGCGATCAGAGCCAAGCACTTGGCTGAGTGCATCTGTGGACAAAGATGCCTTGTCAGCATCAGACTGCGACTCATGCACTTCCTTAAGCTTTGCTTGAAACGACAAAAAGAACATGACTAGTAAAATAAGTAAACTAAAAAATTATAACGTAATTAACAATAATTAAACTGTCGGATTAATTACAATCGTGATGCTCGGGGACACCTCCTTGTCCTTCCCCTTCTTCGTCCGAAGAGCCACATAAGTATCGAGCCTGTGGCTTACCCCCTGGCCCACTCCCTACCCCCTGAAATAAAATAAAGTAAAGTAAAATTAGTGTCGGCCCCGCAAAGTAAAATAATGAAGAATAATATATTTCTGTAGTTATAGATAAATTAAATCTTACCTGCATCCTATGCTCCACCTCAGCGTAAGAGGTCCGGCCGGAGTAGTGCACGTCCGTCTTTTTTGCCCGATTTTCCCTCCCCGATTGGCTAGATGCCAATTGTCGGTCCTCGATCTCATTGTCAATGAACTTTTGCCATTGTGCCAATGAGATCGGCTCCTTGGGCGGGACGGATCTGTGCCATTGTATAATGGACTCTCGTGTTTTCCCAAAGTACCGTGTCCGCATATTTTTCTTCCACGTCTTGTGTTGCTCCCTCAACTGCTCCAAGATGGAATCGCGTAGCTTTGGATCCAAGTTGAATTGTTCCTGTCCAACAAATACAATGTTAGTTGCGAATAAATATAAATATAAATATAAATATAAATATAAATATGAAATTGAAATTGAAATTGAAATTGAAATTGAAATTGAAATATTCATATAAATATAAATATAAATATATTACCTGTAGTGCCGTCCAAACAGCTAACTTAAGCTCATATGGCACCTCCTTCCAACTCATAAACCCTGGGTCGATGACCGTCTTTAGCAGCTCGAGGGATCTCGCTAATAGCTCCGACTTGTTCTCGACGGTAATCCCAAATTTTCCATAGTTGACGAGCCTAGGGGCGGAGGAGCCCTCGTCGCCTCCGCTACCACCGAACCCAGACGACATCATCATCTTCGCCTTAATATCTGAAGGAGACATTTTTGCTGTAAAAAAAATGTTATTAGTACAGATAAAAAAAATATTAATAGTACACATACACACACCCCCACTTGTAAAAAAAATAATATTATCAAATTCTGTTAAAAAATTATCTAGGGTTTTACCTAATTGAATTAATTTCATGAATAAAATTATTATCAATTTAAATGAAAATATCAATTATTATCCAATATTTTTGAATGAAAATATCAATTATTATCCAACTATTATCAATTATTTATTTTGAATGTAAATAATATCCAAAAATGTAAATGTAAATAATATTCACCCCCCCCCCCCCCACCTCCACCCCCACCCCCTGACCCCCTCCCGATGTTTATTATTTTCACAATGTTCTTACAATATTTGTTGATGAACTATGTGGGAGTATAACCCATATTGAATTATAAAGTAAACATCTATAAAATTGAAGTCTACTTTTAGTGTTGTGTATATATGTTAGTTGATGCCATTATATTTTTAGCCTAATTAGATTCTAAGGTTATCTCAATTTATATTTTTCTTTTTCTATCTAATAATTTTCAACGTAAGAGCACAATACATAATTCCAAACACGTCCTTTATTTTTTTTAATTTCGTATCAATTTGGAGTTTTACTGTACTTTTTTTTATCTTGAGATTCTATATTATAACGTATGTGTAAGTTCCGTCAATACCATGTCGTTTCAATTTTGTAATATTATGTTTTTTTCAAATATTTTAAACATTATTAAATGGGTGCCCCACCCCCACCCCCTGCCCCCCTCTCCCGCCACACACATATGCACACACCTACACACACACCCCACCCCATCCCCTGCCCCCCTCCCCCACCACACACATATATACACACACACACACACACACATATACACATACATACACATACATATACACACGCACACACCCCGCCCTGCCCCCACCCTGCCCCACCCCGCCCCACCCCTACCCCCACCCCCCACACATGCACACACATACACACATATATATATACACATACACACATAAATATACACACAAACATATATATAAATGGAAGAGAGAGAGAAAGAGAGAGAGAGAGAGAGAGAGAGAGAAAATCGACCTGAAAGTAGAGAAAGAGAGAGAGCAACGTCGAGAGAGAGAGAGAGAGAGAGGGAGGGAACGGCGGGAAAAAAAGAAGGGGATAGGGTTTTTGCTGCAAATATTGTCACGGTCGTGTCAAGGTCATTGACCGTGACAAGTATTTAAAGAATTGTCACGGTCGTGTCAAGGTCAATGACCGTGACATAAAACGCGTATTTTTTGTCATGGTCAATGACCTTGACAAGGCTGGGCGGCTGAAAGGTGAAAATTTGCCCATTTTGGTGTAGTGATAAGATTTAGAAATCAACTTACAGTTGTGGTTCTTTTGTTATATTTATGGCCCGAGTGAAGGGTGGGTGAAAGTGGAGGGTTAAAGAGGGAGAAGGGCTGACCGTGGAGGGGAGAGAAGGAGAAAGGTTATTTATGGAGTCGGTGGTTTCCGTGTGGGGGGGGGGGGGGGGGGGAGGGAGGAATAGGGTGGATTTGTGGTGTTTTGGTTGAGAGAATAGGACGGATTTGAAGGTTTGTCCAAGACGGACGGACAAGTGATATTTTTTCCAACTAGTGGAGGAAACCTCCCTAACGGTCGGCAGATTAACAAAATAATAACAGCTTTTAACGAAAAACAATTTTAACAAAAAAAAGCTTTTAAAAAAGGTTGTTTCTAACAAAATAAAAAAAAAATTATAACAAAACAAAAATAGTTTTTTAAGAAAAAAACTGTTTTAAAAAAAAATGTTAACAAAACAGAACTGTTTTTAACGAAAAAATAGTTTTTTTAGCAAAAAATGATTTTAACAAAAAAATAGTTTTTAACAAAAATAAATTGTTTTTAAAATAAACATTTTTTTAACAAAATAGTAACAGTTTTGACAGAAAAAGCTATTTTTTAACCAAAAAAAAAATCAAATATAATAAAAAAAACTAGAAAATCAATAGAGTTTTAATAATAAAAAAATTGTTTTAACATAAAAAAAAGGTTTTAAAAAGGATGGAAAATTTTGTGGGCAAAATTTACATTGCTATATACTAAAGAAAATTTTGTCAACAAAAGTGAAAAAATGATAGCAAAGTTGCATGTGGACATGGGTACCCATGAAATATTTTAAATGGCAAATAAGGTCAATCAAACACACAAAATAGTCGACAATTCTTTCAATTGCCACCTTTTACCACATTTTTCATGGCAAATAAGGGGATTCAAAGTTATATTTACTTGTAAATTTCTATTTTTTTATGGGTGGTGCTAAATGCACCTCCATAACTTATACTTGGCACCACATATTAAAAAAATGAGTTCGATTGCTGCACCTGCACTACACTTTAAAAAATGAAAAAATAAACAAAAATCCAAGCGTTAAAAGTCATCTCACCAAACCCCGACTCCTTATTAACTCATTCGGCAGAGCCAGGGGTGTGTTTCGACCAAATCGGATAGGAATAGGAGTGTTCGAAAATTTTTCTAAAATTTTTTAAATTTTAAAATCCTTTCCAAATCGCAAAAAAAAAATTAGAAAATCATTACTTACAATTCGGCTTGTTTGAAATATTCAAAATATTAAGAAATTTCAAAAAAAATATAATTCGAAAAAATCTCAAAAAATTTGGCTTTACAATTTGGAAAATATTTTCCGACGCTATGAAATTTTCGTAATATATTGTTTGTATTGAGTTTTTTTTAGATTATCTTAGTTTGAAATGGTACTGAGGTGCTGTATATGAACTGCAGTTTGACCTTAGTGATACTGAAAATTTCAAACACTAAAAAGTGTGTCAAAAGTTTAAAACCGGGATGATTCGAGTAGGTTCTAATCAAGCAAAACTTCCAATCTTGTAGAAAGCATTTATATAACTAAGTGTGAACAATTTACATATGTGTATAAAGTTAGCTTTTGTAATGGGTTTTAAATAAATGGTTCTTCAAAAGGCTTACTTAGCTTTAAGTATTTTCTGTTTGAGTTATACAGTAGTTGGTAAAAGCCCAAATGCAAGGATGCTCTCGTTAAGTCATATACATTAATCAACTTTTGGATCAAGGTAAAAAGTTGTCATTTATTCTTAATTCTATCTTTTAATGGTTAGGATTATTTTAAATAGGGGTCCTGATTAAACTAACAAACAATAAATTTTTTATATAAATAAGGGTAGAAAAAATGACAAGTAAAAATGTATTAAAATAAATAAAAATATTATTATTTTAGAAATTTGGAAATTCAGAATTTATATTTGATTTCCAATTGCATTCCCAATTTTTCAAAAATTAAAAAATTAAAAAAATGGATCGAAAAAATTAAAAGGGTGCCAAAGTTAGAAAAATTCGGATCAAAAATAGAAAAATTCGGAAGTTTGGAAATAATCAGCACCCCTATGTTGAACCCTATTGACACCATTGACACCTCAACCAAGTAACGTCCATTTTAGCTCATATTTGCCTGTCAAAATCATCATAGAACTATACAGAATTTTTTATTACCCCCCAAAAATGATTAAAAGGTATGCTTGAAGTCAATGGACCACCCACTAAGGAGGTTCAACAATGACAAGCAACCATGCGGGTCAAACCTCAAGAAAATGACTGAAACATGTCATTTAAAGGTATATAATCACAATATCATTTTTACCTAACATTATCAAGCTTTTGTTAATAGAAATGAAGGAAAAAAAGAGTTGACGTTTCAACTTTTTTCGAAAGTATAGTGTCGAAATGTAATACCCCGTAATTTTATTGATTTTTACTTAAGGGATTAATTGAATTAAATGAGAATTAATTAGGAATTAATCCGGATATAAATACTAGCGAGATGTGAGTTAGTATTTGATTATGATGTTAAAATTGAATATTTCTGAGTATATATATGATAATATATGAGTATTGAATATATTTAAATTGTTCCGAGGCAGAAATACGACAATTTGGAAAATTTAGTTGGAACGCGTGTGTCAGTCGCGTCAGGAATGAATTCATTTAAATTAACAGTATATTATTCTCATCATAAATATAAAATACTGGCACCCCGAGACTAAGCTGCGGTGCATACATACTCTGCTATCCAATCCCGGTACATCATGTACATAAGGACCACGTATTCCGAATCTCTCAGGAATCGTTTTCAATAAACAATAATCACACATAATGGAGGCGAACATAGTTCACATCACATGGGTCAAGCACATACCTACGCTCCCATGATCAGCAGGCTTATTAACTTCTCAATAAGTCCTTCTCTAACCTATGTCCTCGAGGTACCAATCTAAATCCCCCCTTAGGCACACAAAGATTAGATGGCCCTGATCGAACGACGACCTCCCGTGATAACAAGTATGGTAGGTATGTTATACACAGATAACCACATATACTAAGCATTCACAGTTCTTAGATATATCAACATCATTAGAGGTATACTTTACATTTCTATACCGACATTAAATGTTGCACGATTACAAATCCTCGAATACTATACCTTAAAAGTTATCCACCCTTCTCACGTCGTAATTTTTTTTAGATACTTATCTCCTAACCCATAAATGCCCTCTGGTTTACTACAAAATTCTTAGCTTTAATCCTCAACGTACTTCTTAGACACAACAAAATTATGGGTTCATGTTCATAGGGTTTAGGGTAAAGTTTGGGGATTTATGATAATTGCATGTTGATTAGGAGGATTTGACCCCAAAAATATGTTAAGAAGCGACCTAAGAGGACTTAGAGTTGTTTAAGAACATTAAAATACTATTGGGATGATCTTAGGATGAATTTAGAGAAGAGAAAAAAGAAGAAAAATGAATTGGAAAATTTCTGGGCGTTTACTGCCATCTCGTTAGAAGACCTACCCAGGTCGTTCGAACGACCTCATTCGAACGAGACTTCTAACGAGATGACATTACCCCTTCTAACGAGTTGGTAGTTCATTTAAAGCCATTCATTCGAACGACACTCGTTCGAACCACCTCATTCGAACGAGATTTCTAACGAGTTGACAGAATGGCCTTTTTAGGCCTGATTTGATTTAAAACTTCTAGTAGACTTATATAATTGAGTGTTAACCTTCCCTTGTTGACTAGTGGATATATTTGTGAGATTGGAAGTACGTTGAGGATTATAACTTAGAATTTTGTAGTAAACCAGAGGACATTTATGGGTTAGAAGATAAGTATCTAAAAAAAATTACGACGTGAGAAGGGTGGATAACTTTTAAGGTATAGTATTCGGGGATTTGTAATCGTGCAACATTTAATGTCGGTATAGAAATGTAAAATATACCTCTAATAATATTGAGATATCTAAAAAGTGTGAATGCTTAGTATACGTGGTTATCTGTGTATAACATACCTACTATACTTTCTATCACGGGAGGTCGACGTTCGATCAGGGCCATCTAATCTTCGTGTGCCTAAGGGGGGATTTTGATTGGTACCTCGAGGACATAGGTCTGAGAAGGACTTATTGAGAAGTTAAGAAGGCTGCTGATCATGGGAGCGTAGGTATGTGCGTGACCCATGTGATGTGAACTATGTTCGCCTCCATTATGTGTGATTGTTGTTTATTGAAAATGATTCCTGAGAGATTCGGAATACGTGGTCCTTATGTACGTGATGTACCAGGATTGGATAGCAGAGTATGTGTGCACCGCAGCTTAGTCTCGGGGTGCCAGTATTGTATATTAATGATGAGAATAATATACTGTTAATTTAAATGAACTGTCATGTATAAATGTAAGTGTGAATAATAGCAACATGTAGTAGAATTAAAAATAGAAAATCCCTAGTGATTAGTATCATTAATTTTGGGAACCAAGAAGAAAAGTAAAACTCTCTGTTTAAATTAAGATGTCGGGAATTGAATCGTGAATCGTATAGTAATGTTAGATTTTCTATTGGACTAGTTTGATAGTAGAATAACTAGAACGGGTACGGGTACTATAGGAGTGCATAATTAGTTGAGAGGTGATGATCTCATGTGAGTGTACGCACTATCAAGTACTTTATATTCATTGTTTAATGAAATTAAACACTTGGTGTATTTTAAACTGTTTTCACAATCGTGCTCTGACCCTTTTGCTTTCAAATCTATTTTCTTGTAAAAACATTTTAGGTGCCCATCCACAAGGACACCAAGTGTAGAAGTTCCATTCCGATGACATGCTGTAGCTGCTGTGGAAGTTACAGGACCTTAATAGTAGACGCCTCCACTTTCTATCTTGACTCTATTTCAAATTTACTAATCTGTAGGGCATGTCTCCCCTTTTCTTTTAGAGACATCTTACTTACTCAGTTTCATTTCATATGTTGGGTTGTAATTATTTAGTAATTCAGACTTTGTATTCAGTTTTATTCAGTACTTCGGATTATTACCGAGGAGTGTTCCTCTAGATTTATTATTCCCTTATCATTGTAATGTGACTATAATGTGGTTGTGATATCATTATTCCATAATTTAATACTTGTTGCATGTTAATCAGATTTAATTAAAATTGACAACTCACTTTTTAAATATTAGGTGGCTAGTAATTGTTAAAACATTTTCGACAGTGATGGTATGAACTGAACCAACTTGACATTTTGAATTAATTTGAATAAAGGAGTAGCTACCCGGTATTTAATTAGTCGGGATGTCACAGGTGGTATCAGAGCATCGGGTTCTAGTGTCCTTAGGATCTGTACGGCTTGTTATGTTTTCACTGAGCTTTCTTTGATATGGAGTCCTATATTTTAGGATTGTTGTACTCTTTTGTGTATGTTTTGCTCTTCAACTATTTTGAGATAATAAGTGCGAACTTATAAGACTTTCCTCTCGTTTCAGATGCCTCCACGACGTGCACAGCAAGTTCCCAGGGATGCTCAGCCCGAGCCACAGCCTGCACCAGTTCAGGGCTCCTTGAATGCCGCAGAGGTTGCTGCTATTGTATCCCAAGCGGTAAATGTCGCCCTAGCAGTTGTGCAGCAGGCACCGTCTCAGGCGCCGATAGTAGCACCAGTTCAGGCTCATGCATTCCCGTCTGCTTGGGAACGCGTTCATGATGCTTTTTAGAAAGCACACCCTCCGGAGTTTGCAGGTATCTTAGATGTCGTTGTGTCCAGCCAGTGGAAGAAGGACATTCAAAGGCATTTGAGGATGTATGAGTGCACGGAGGTACAAAAATAGATACTGGCTACTTTTAAGTTAGTAGGATCAGCGTTGCAGTGGTGGGAGTCCATTACCACCCCAGAGGAGAGAGATGTCCTTTCTATACAGGAGTTTTGAGTGCGGTTCGACCGCAAGTATTTTCCATCAGCCGTTCACACTGAAATGAGGAGGAAGTTAATAAACCTCAAGCAGGAGGGGAAGATCGTGGCCGAGTATGAGTCCGAATTCACTAATCTCTTGAACATCGTTCCCGATGAAATTCTAATCGAGGAGAAAAAGATTCAGAAGTTCATGGATGGGTTGACTTGGAGAATTCGTCAGTTGTTGTTGGGTAATCTCTCATTTGCTACTTATTCTGATGTGGTTAACGCAGCACTGCTTCACTTCCAGGACCACCTCTTTCACATTTCAGAGAGTAAGCGATCAGTAGAGTCCATCCATCAAGGAAGGACAAGGGGAAATGGTGCCAACGGGGCACAATCTGCTCAGGGTCAGCATAGGCAGGGAGATCAGGGTTCCCAGCAGGGGGATTTTAAGAGGTTCAGATCTGGGGGTTTCAAAAATGGTTAAGGAGGTTTTCTTCAGGGCCAGCACGGCCAGCATGACCAACAACAGCAATTTCATCAGGGCCAGAATGGCCAAGGGAGGAATGGCAACGGCCACCAGGGCCGTGGGCAGCAGGGTCAAAGAGGGGGGAACTTTTCGATGAAATGTTTCACTTGTGGCAAGATTGGCCACAAGAGCCAGGAGTGTCTTGATAGGGGCAGGGCCCCACAGCAGCAGTAACAAGGTGCTCGACATGATCCCTAGAGACCTATATTTCTCGCCGCCCTCCCAGCACCACCACAGATGCCAGCTTTGCCACCCATCCCAGCAGTCCCACTCCTTCAGGGACAGCTTCAGTACAGGCGAGTTAATCAACTCTAGCATGCCGCAGTCCCACTGTATCCACCTGCTATTGAGGGTATGTTCTCTATTCAGGGGACTATGGGGCATATTTTATTTGATACGGGAGCCACACACTGTTTCATTGCCACGAGATTTTCACGCACTTTGGGATTGTTAGACACTGCAGAGAGCACTATTACTTGCGTAGATTCACTGATATGCCCAAGTATAACCTCAGCCAGGGATACCTACCTCGGCCGAGATGGTGGCTGATACATTGGTAGGCCCAATAAGGGGTAAGGACCACCGGTATCATCCCTCGGCTAGGACTACCTCGGCCCCGGCCGAGGGTACTACATGCATCTACCCAAGGCTACTACGCACATCGAAGATATCAACAGAACCCTCAAGTGCCCAGGAATAGCAACCTCAGCCATCAGTAGGCCGAGATAACAAGGAGCCACCGATCCACCTTCATCATGAATCCTACCTCGGCTTGGGCCGAGGTTACCTGAGGTACTAGTAAACATCAGCATGCCACATGCCTAACCTCGGCTCATGCCGACCCTAGCACATACCTCGGCTGACATCAGGCCGAGATTCCTCATGACACCGCGGATTGAGCGGACATCCAACCTTATAGCTCGGCCTCTCCTAAGCCGAGGCCATTCACCAACCTGACTGTCGAGCATCTGTTGACATTTGGATAAGGACACCTGGACACAAATCGGTTGTAACAAGATTATTCTCCACATGGGGGAGAATATTTCATCATCATTGCTTACATGTGACTAGGACAGGTGGCATTCCCCCATTGGTGAGGATATCACACACATGCTCACTGCATGCATGGGGGGTACATTACACCCCCTAGGCACTATATATAGGGGTCATCCCCTACCTTGCAAAGGGATCTCATTCATGCAACCCTAGCAAAAACCCTGTCAAAATATACAGTAGAGAGAGAGCTCGAGGGAATTGTATCCATGGTCATTAGTACCATCTGTCAGTGATATTACTCACACGCTCACTGTGGACGTAGGCCAGAACAGGCTGAACCACCCATATTTCGGTGTTAATCTCCTCATATCCTCACCTCCTTCTCTCCTCTTTTCATAGCTGCACTGCCATTGTTATATACATAAGAGCTTGGAAACACCTTACCTGGTGGTGCTGATTCCTAGCATCATCATTTTGGCGCCGTCTGTGGGAAATGAGAGCCTATCTCTTCCTCTTTTTTTGCTTTACCTCACCGGAGACTCTGGTGGTGAACCAAGAACCACCCCTTGTGTGGAGCTGCTTCACCATTGAAAGAGGTCCTTTAAGGTATTAAGCTCACCTGCTACTAAAGCTCTATACAGTTAACGCATGGCACCAGACTTACCGCCGCCTCTTCCGCCGCCCAGAGGTGGAGGAGCTAGCTCTAGTCAGGCTCCTCCCCAGTCCGAAATGGTGGAGGTGGCAGCTGCCTTGAAATCTTTGGCTGCAACACAACAAGCGATGAAGGAGCAATTTGTACAGCTTGGCCAAACCATGATGATGAGACCGCCTGGGGTCTCACCGGATATGATCACTCCGGCGGCGGTTCATCCACAGCCAGACGCCAGGGGACCACCCCAGGCACCGATGAAGGACCAACCTGCACCTCAGCGGAGGAGGGACGTTGCTGACCCTAGGCGCTTGCGCCTGGGGAGGCAAGGAAACCCTTGCCTAGAGGACAGGTATGATGACCTGGGAGCAGAAGAGGCCCCAGAAGACTGCTGGGAGCCATATGAGGTGTCAGATAACACCGTACGACCTCTTAGGCAAAGCCAAGGATGTGTCAGCCGAAGAAGAGAAGAGGCCCAACAAAGAGGGTCGGCCGTTGATAGGCAGAGCCAAGGATGTGCCGGCCGAAGAAGAGATGAGGTCCAGCAGAGGGGGTCGGCCTTCAACAAGTTGAGCAGAGGCTCGGCCTTCGAGAGGCTGGGACCAGTTAATGACCTAAGACACAGGCTATCAAGGTCAAGGAGTGAGGCAGGCTCCCAAAGAGGGGATAGGCAGGCTCGGCCAGATCAAGGCCGATCCATGGAGAGAAGAGCCAGGGAGCAAGAAGAGGTCAACAGTCAGCGGGTCTCATCTGGGGAACCCTCTGTCCACCGCAGAGAGGTGGCAGGGGATAACCTCGGCCAAGTTGATGAGAGAAGACCCTAGAATGACTCAATCCAACGTCTCTAGGAGAAGATAGGGGACCTCATGAAGAGTAGGGACCCATTACAAAGGGGCTACTCGGAGGGCTCCCCGTTTGTAGCTAGGATAGTGGGGTTCCCAACCCCCGCGAAGTTCAAGCCTCCTACGGTGACTCCTAAGTATGATGGCAGCACTAACCCAGTGCACCATATCGAGATGTATCAGTCAGCTGCAGATATTTACTCAATACCTGATGAGATGAAGTGCAGGGCCTTCTCAGGAACCTTGACAGGGGCCGCGCATAGCTGGTTCACCTCTCTTCCAAAGAATTCAATCGAAAACTTCAAGGGGTTGGCCGAGCAGTTCATCCATAACTTCTGCTTTGGGGTAAGACCTCAGAAGAAGACTACCCACCTCCTATATGTCAAACAGGCTAAGGGTGAAAGCCTAAGAGACTACATAGCAAGATTCAATAAGGAAAAGTTAGAGGTGGAGGACTATGAAGAGAGCATAGCCATGACCTCCCTTATAGGAGGCCTCCAGAAGGGAAAGCTACTATGGAAGCTGGCAGAAGACCCCCCCAAGTCTATGGAAGAGCTATTGTCCACTGCAGGGAAAGTGATGAATGCGGAAGAGGCGATGGCCGCCAAATACGAAGAGGAGAACCGTGGTAGCGCGGGGAGGTCCCAGGGCAAGAAAGAAGGGAAGAAGCGGTCAGCAGATGACAAGTTCGGTCATTACACTCCTCTGACTGTGAGTTGTGAACACATTCTTAATGAGATCAAGACTGACCGGGCTCTGAGGTGGCCAGAGAAATTCAAGGCCCCGCCACATAAGAGGAATAAAAACCTCTGGTGTGAGTTCCATCAGGATCACGGCCATGTCACAGACAGATGCTTTGCCCTGAAGGACGAGATTGAAAAGATGCTGAAATCCGGGAAGCTAAGAAAGTATGTGGATGGCAAGGCCCCAAAAGGTGGAAGAGAAGACCCTAGGAAAAGAAGAGACGACAGGTGCCGTGGCGATGTCCCGGCTAGAAGGCATGATGATTCAGAGGGCGATGATGGAGATGACCCAGATCTCCCACCTAGGGATGACAACACCCCAGTGAAGAGGGTAGGAATGGTCTCCTTTGGTGTTAGCACCATATGTGGGGGATTCGCAAGAGGTGGCTCTGAGGTAGCCGATAGAAAGGCTCATGTAGCGAAGGCCAAGTCCGTGGTCAAGCCTGAGGTTGTGAACCTGACGTCTTCTGACACTGTGCAGAAGAGAACGAAGGTGGACATGGACACCCTAGTGGTGGGATTCTCCCGGTTCGACTTCAAGGGCATCTTAGCCCCCCATGATGACCCCTTGGTCATAACGACAAGGGTGCATGGGTGCGATGTAGGGAGAATACTCATAGATGGGGGAAGCTCAGCAGATGTGATGTTCTGGCCTTGTTTCAAGAGCTTGGGTCTTAGCAGATCAAGGCTAGTGCCATACCACCACCCCTTGATAGGCTTCAGTGGTGAGAAAGTGCACCCATTAGGCATGTATGAGATGGATGTGCGCATGGGGGATGAGTGTCCTAAGAGGCTGACTAAGAAGATAAACTTTTTTGTTATGGACGAGAATGTCTTCTCGTCTTACAACCTCATCATCGGAAGAGTAGCCCTCAAGGAGTTTGAAGTCGTGCCATCAATAGTCCATCAAATGCTAAAATTCCCGACTCCTTATGGGGTAGGGGAAGTGCAAGGGGATCAGACCATGGCACGGGAGTGTTACTTTAACTCAGCTGAAGAGAGGGAGGCCCATAAGAGAGCAACCGTCACCTACAACATAGACACTCTTGACCCGAGAGATGAAACAAAGCTAAAGAAGGGCGAGGTCGCGGAAGAGGTAGAATCCATCGTCCTCAATGAGGACGAGCTGGAAAAAACCGTCCAAGTCGGCAAGGCCCTAGAACCAAAGATTAAGGCAGAGCTGGTAAGACTTCTCAGGAAGAGGCAGAGTGTCTTCGCCTGGAGCCACACCGATATGCCTAGTATAGACCCTGAGGTCATGACCCACAAACTCAACGTGGACAGGGATGCCAGGCCAATCAAGCAGAGGAGAAGAATTTACTCCAGAGAGAAGTATGAGGTCATTCAGGAAGAGGTGAAAAAGTTGGAAGAGGCCGAGTTCATACGAGAGGTCACCTATCCAGAGTGGCTCTCAAATGCAGTGATCCTGCCTAAGGCCAATGGAAAGTGGCGGATGTGTGTAGATTTCACAGACCTGAATAGGTCTTGCCCGAAGGACAGCTATCCCCTACCTAGGATAGACCAGATGGTGGACGCAACAGCAGGGCACGAGCTCATGAGCTTCATGGATGCTTATTCAGGTTATAACCAAATCTTCATGGACGCCGAAGACTCTGAGAAGACAGCCTTCATCACTGACAAGGGGACATACTGTTACAAGGTAATGCCCTTTGGTCTGAAAAATGCGAGGGCAACATATCAGCGTCTCGTCAATAGGATGTTTGAGGAACAGATAGGTAAGACCATGGAGGTGTACGTGGACGATATGCTAATGAAGAGCCTGAAGGCATGTACTCACGTGGCGGACCTTGAGAAGACCTTTGATGTCATGGACTCGTACAGAATGAAGCTCAACCCGACGAAGTGTGTCTTCGGGGTAGGAGCTAGGAAATTCCTGGGGTTCATCGTTAACCAAAGGGGGATTGAGGCAAACCCTGAGAAGATCAAGGCATTGCTCGACATGAAGACGCCTAGGAGTATCAAAGATGTCCAAAGACTGACTGGAAGAGTGGCAGCCCTGAACAGATTTATTTCCAGGGCAACGGATAAGTGTCTTCCATTCTTCAAGGTTCTAAGGAAAGCCTTCCAGTGGGATGAAGAGTGTGAAAAAGCTTTTGATCAACTCAAGTCCTACTTAGGGTCTCCCTTGCTGCTGTCCCGGCCCATTGCGGGAGAAAGGTTGTTTGTGTATCTAGCAGTCTCTGAGTCGGCTATTAGCGCGGCCATCATACGAGAGGAAGGTGGAGTTCAGAGACCTGTGTACTTCAACAGTAAGGCCCTACAAGGGTCTGAACAAAACTATCCCCGAATGGAGAAGTTGGCTTATGCTCTTATCCATGCTTCAAGGAAAATGAAACCCTACTTTCAAGCTCACTCTATGATAATCCTTACGGACTCCCCACTAAGGCAGGTCCTGCACAAGCCTGAGAAGTCCGGGAGATTGATGGCCTGGGCCATTGAACTAGGAGAGTATGATCTTACTTACCAACCCAGAACAGCCATCAAGGGGCAGGCCCTCGCAGACTTTGTCGCAGAGTTCACCTGGGAAGAGGCAGATAGAGGTTCGGAAGAGGCCGAGACAGAGAAAGGCCTGGATGATGGCGAAGAGACAAACCGTAGTGTCTTTCGAAATTCAGAAGAGGCAGAGCCAAACGTCTTCCAAGGCCGAGAAGAGGTAGTCCCAGGTAAGACTCAGAGGAGAATAGAAGAAAACGAAGAGGATCGATACCTCTTCGAAAAAGGGGTAATGAGAGAAGGGGTCTTCTCTTCACATGAAGACGTGTGGAGCCTCTTCGTGGATAGATCCTCCTGTGACGGTGGAAGCGGCGCGGGGCTAGTACTCTCGGCTCCAGATGGCGCCAACATTGAATATGCCTTGATATTCAACTTCCAGGCTTCAAATAACGAGTCTGAGTATGAGGCTATGATAGCGGGTCTCCTACTGGCAACAACTCTGCGGGTAAAGCGGCTCCTACTGCATAGCGACTCAAGGTTGGTTGTTAACCAGGTGTTGGGGGCATACGAGGCTAAAGACGAAAGGATGTCCAGGTACTTAAAAAGGTAAGAGGATTACTAGAGTTTTTTGAAGAGGCCAAACTGAAGAGAGTGCTGAGATTGAGCAACAATCACGCTGACGCATTGGCAAGACTGGCCTCAGCAATGAAGACAGACTTGGGAAGAACCATCCCAATTGAAGTCCTGGGAAAGGCAAGAATAGAGGAGGATGAGGTACGCAGCCCTTGTCACAATGTGAACCCAGGAGACTCTTGGATCGACCCGCTCGTCAGATACCTAAGAGAGGGGGAGCTACCTGAGTCTAGGGTGGAAAGAAAAAAGTTGAGATACAGGGCTGCAAAGTTCTCATTGATAGGAGACGTCTTGTATAAAAAGGGGTTTCTTTTGCCCCTCCTCAGATGTGTGCATCCTGTGGAGGTACCTCGAATCTTACAGGAGGTTCATGAAGGCTCCTGCTCCATCCACATAGGAGGAAGATCCTTAGCCAAAAGTATCATCACTCAAGGATACTGGTGGCCAACCTTGTTTAGGGACGCTGCTGACTATGTGAAAAAGTGCGACAAATGTCAGAGGTTCGCCACTATCCCCCACCAACCCCATCAGCCTATGACATCAATATCTTCTCCGTGGCCTTTCGCGGTATGGGGAATTGACTTAGTAGGACCTTTGCCAAGAGCAGTCAACAACTATAGATTCTTGATAGTTGCCATTGACTACTTTTTAAAATGGGTAGAGGCTGAGCCAATGATAATAATTACGGAGCAGAAGACCTTTCAGTTCATCTGAAAGAACATCATATGTAGGTATGGCCTCCCAAACACGCTCATCTCAGATAATAGGACCCAGTTCAAGAACTCCTCCTTAGAGAAGTATTGCCAAAGTGTGGGGATTAAACAGTTTTTCTCATCTCCTGTTCGACCTCAGGCTAATGGCCAGACCGAGGTCACGAACAGAACCATCTTGGATGGAATCAAGAAGAGGTTAGAAGACGCGAAGGGGAGATGGATCGAAGAGGTCTACGCCGTGCTGTGGGCTTACAGGACCACAGCGAGGACGCCCACGGGAGAAACCCCATTCATGCTGGCACACGGTTCAGAAGTTGTCATACCAATGGAGATAGGCTTACCAACTCATCGGGTTCAGACCTACGATCCTGACAGCAACGAGGAAAGGAGGAGGTTAGACCTGGACCTAATTGAAGAAAGAAGGGAAGACGCAGAGGTCAGGAAAGCAGCATACCAACAGAGAGCAACAAAATTCTACAATCAAAGGGTGAAATCAAGACCCATTGCGGTAGGGGACCTAGTGCTTAAGAAGACCCTACAGAAAATAAATAAGTTACACCCGAACTGGCATGGCCCCTACAGGGTAACGGAAGAGGTTGTGCCTGGCACGTATAGGCTAGAAAACCTAGAGGGAGAACCCTTCACCAACCCATGGAATGCTGACCACCTAAAGAGATACTTCATATGATGTTGCATCTATTTTGTAAATTATAAATGTACCATCTTATTGAGAAGAGGTTGTTAATAAAGATCAGTTTCCACGACAAATTCTCGTTCCATCCTTAACATCATTAATTTGGTGATTTATTATGAGGCATACCTCGGCCCAGGTGATGACCTCAGACCCTCATAACATCACTCGATGGTGACGAGTTCTGAGCTCAGACACCTTAGTTAGAGGACCTCAGACCCTTAACATCATTAATTTGGTGATTTATTATGAGGCTAACCTCGGCCCAGGTGGTGACCTCAAACCCTCATAACATCACTCGGTGGTGACGAGGTCTGAGCTCAGACACCTAGGTTAGAGGACCTCAGACCCTTAACATCATTAATTTGGTGATTTATTATGAGGCATACCTCGGCCCAGTTGATGACCTCAGACCCTCATAACATCACTCGATGGTGACGAGGTCTGAGCTCAGACACCTTAGTTAGAGAACCTCAGACTCTTAAATAATGGTTATGGCATCATATTAAGTAATGACTTCAGAGAGTTCATAGCATTCAAATACATTCACAGATCAAGATGAAGGAAGACCTTGGCATTCAATAGAAGAAATTACATAACATTAAAATGTCTCAGAAAAAACAGAGGTACAGAACATTTATAAGCAAGATTACAAGTAAAAAAAAAAGCAGAGAAACAAAGGCCAAGTCAAATATCTGAGGGAGGAACATTTGATGTCTCGTCTGGATTGGTCTGCTCAGCATTGGTCACCTCAGCCACTTCATTTGCGGGGTCAGTCCCTTCTAGATCAGTCCCTCCCAGAGTAACAGTCAGCCTCGTCCTCTATCTCTTACAAGGCCTGGGCAAACTGGGCGTCAGCAAGGCCGAGGCCCACAAAGTCTGAGGCCTTTATGGTACCAACCTCGGCCTCCCTAACCTCGGCCCATTTGGTAGTGGCCTTGATACCCCTTTCAAGGTATTCAAGACCAAAACCTACAAACTCGTCGGAGACCTTGTAATCAGCAATTATTTTCTCCGAGGCATCTGCAAGAGAGGCCTTCACGGCAGCATTAACCTTCCTCTGCAGGGCATCATCTTTGTCCTTCAGGGCCTTGGTGTGGCTCTGGACGAGTGCAGAGATGTCCTTTTCTAGGCCTTGGGCCTTGTTTTCAGAATTTTATGCCTTGGTCTCGGCATTTTGTAACTCCGTCCTCAGACGGTCGACCTCGGCCTTCAGAGTGATCTCCACCTGCTCAGCCTCCTGCCCCTTCTGGATCAGAGGCAACTTCCTCAGGGCCCAGTTAGATAACTGGTACATGGCAGTCACACTCTGCACAGACAGTGAAGAGGTAAGAGGGAAATAAATTCAATAAATTCAGAGGTAACACAATGGACGAGCCATACCTGTACGGCTCTGTGGAGGACGAACTCAACCAGCATATGAGTGTCCATGGCCCTGTAAAAGTTCTTGTCTGCATCAGTCATCACGTTGGCAAGGGCGTCCATGGCTTGCCTGTTGTTGCCGACCACGCTCTCGGTAAGCTTCAGCTGATCCAGACGAGCAGCTAAGGTGTCGGCTGTTATGGGAATCGCAGCGTCTGGAGTCTGCCTTCGCCTGGAGCTCGGCCTCTGATCCTCAGGGGGATGGACCTTAGGGGCCCTCTTCTTGGACTTAGATGTTGAGGGGGAAGGTGGAGGGGCATTTAAACTGGTCTTCTTGACAAGCCTAGCTAAGCTTGGGGCTGCCATCTCCCACAACTCTTCTGAAATGCCTGAGGGTCTCTCTGTAAAAGTGAAAAGATAAGACTCAGAGATAAAGTATGTATGATAAGAGGCTACA
This sequence comes from Sambucus nigra, assembly GCA_949130495.1. Classification (NCBI taxonomy): domain Eukaryota; kingdom Viridiplantae; phylum Streptophyta; class Magnoliopsida; order Dipsacales; family Adoxaceae; genus Sambucus; species Sambucus nigra. Next base: position 298,559,169 of record OX422217.1, on the reverse strand, counting down.
CTTAGAATAAAAAGAAAAATCCTTACCAAAGTCAGCTAGGGGACTTCCACCCAAGATCATCCCCGAGAGATACTGGGGGGTTAGCAGATGCTCGAACTTGACAAACATCCCATGGGCCCCCTGGTCTTACAGGGCCTTCACCTTTTTGCCGTTTTGAACACTTAGCCCAGGATCGGCCCTCGCAGACATGGTGACTTTACCCCATTTTAGGGGTATTCTCGGCTCATGGATGGAAGAGTAAATGGAAGAACCAAATTCCCACGGCCCTGAGGCAAAAAAGTACCTAGGTTTCCAATTATGATTAGAGGTCTGAGTGACCAAGAGCATCTTTTTCTCAGTCCTCCGAGCCACGAAGTGATAGTAGCTCGGATGATTCTTGGCCGAGGTGGGGACGTAACAACCAGCAAAGACCTGAACGGGAAGGTCAGAGTGGTGGACCGCCCTTCACAAGATGATGGCCCCTATAATAACTCTCCAAGAATTGGGAGAGAGCTGTGAGGGGGCCAAGTTAATGAAGGAAAGGATGGATCTGATGACAGTGTGAAAGGGAAGATGAAAACCTAACTTGAACATCTGCTCGTACAAGCAGATCTCTCCCTCTTGGCCGTGGTAGGCCCTCTCCTCCCTCAGAGGTCTTCTTAAATGGATAGAAGGACTGATGGAGTATAGGTACCTGAAGTGCAATAGGTCCACCTCAGTAACTGTGCTCTCATACTCGGCCGCCTCAGATGTGTCAACATCACTCTCGGTATCCTCATCGTCGTCGGACTCAACGTCGGCTGGAGAAGACGTGGACGGATGACCAGGGAACCTCTGAGCAAACTCGGCCCCAGTAACGGCCGACAGGGGGATGGCGTTTAGAATGGGTGGCACAGCCACACTTGGCTCAACAAGTTCAACCTCGAAAGAAGAACCTGAGGTACCCGTGCCGTTTTAAGATGAGGCGCGGCTAGAGACCTCAGCCTGGTCAGGGTCCTAACCAGCCTAAGGAGTAAAATCCATGGCCTCTTGGAAAGAGTCCAGAGACATTGGGTCAGAGGTGGAAGACTCAGACTCAGACATCGGCAAGTTATTGACAGAGACGTCCGTCTGATAGAAATTCTCAGGTGGACGAGGGTATACCACCTTGAGAGGTGGAGGAAAGAGAGGTCTGACAGGGAACTCCTGTGACCTACGAGCTTCTTCCTGAGCTCTCTCTATTTGCCTAATTTTCTCTAAGGTTTTTTCGCTAAGAGATGGGAAGTCTTGAAGAAGTTGGTACAGGGGTCTGAGCATCAGGGGACAACCCAAAGCTTTCGCAGACCCTAAACTTGAGGAAAAATCCTAAAAACTACAAACGAATTTGTCTTGAAAAGTTAAGGGGAACAAGGATCAAACCAATGAATCTTTACAGGAAACCTAGCTCACCGGAAAACTCAAGTGCTCACCGAAAAACTTAAATGCTCACCGGAAAACTCAAGTGCTCACCGGAAAACTCAAGTGCCCACCGGAAAACTCAAGTGCTCACCGGAAAATTCAAATTAAAAAGTACCAAAAGTGAAGGAAATGGAGAGGGAAGATACCTGAAGGTGAGTTGATGAATAAGATAGAAGAAGTCGCGCAAGAAGTGAGGTATTCCTCTGCAGAATAAGCAGTGGAACGAGGGCAAGCTTCGGAGAGAGTAGGTTGCAGAAAACTGTGTGCGAAGGCGCGAAATGAGAAAGAAGAAGGAAGAAGAAAGGTTTTTAGCCCTTTAAATACTTGGGCACATTTCCCAAGGCTCATCATTGCCTTGGGAAGCCCAAGGGACAACTGATAGCACATGCCAACCAAGTGGGCACGTCTTGGCTTGGGACAGGTGTCACGCAGGTGTTGGCCTCGGGGTGAACAGGCCTCGGAGGCAAGAATCCCCTAGCCACCTGCTCTCGCAAATGACTAAGGGCTGGGGGGTGATTGATATGCCCAAGTATAACCTCAGCCAGGGATACCTACCTCGGTCGAGATGGTGGCCGAGACATTGGTAGGCCCAATAAGGGGTAAGGACCACCGGTATCATCCCTCGGCTAGGACTCCCTCGTCCCCGGCCGAGGGTACTACATGCACCTCCCCAAGGCTACTACGCACGTCGTAGATATCAACAGCACCCTCAAGTGCCCAGGAATAGCAACCTCGGCCATCAGTAGGCCGAGATAACAAGGAGCCACCGATCCACCTTCATCATGAATCCTACCTCGGCTTGGGCCGAGGTTACCAGAGGTATTAGTAAACATCAGCATGCCACATGCCTAACCTCGGCTCATGCCGACCCTAGCACATACCTCGGCTGACATCAGTCCGAGATTCCTCATGACACCGCGGATTGAGCGGACATCCAACCTTATAGCTCGGCCTCTCCTAAGCCGAGGCCATTCACCAACCTGACTGCCGAGCATCTGTTGACATTTGGATAAGGACACCTGGACATAAATCGGTTGTAATAAGATTATTCTCCACATGGGGGAGAATATTTCATCATCATTGCTTACATGTGACTAGGACAGGTGGCATTCCCCCATTAGTGAGGATATCACACACATGCTCACTGCATGCATGGGGGGTACATTACACCCCCTAGGCACTATATATAGGGGTCATCCCCTACCTTGCAAATGGATCTCATTCATGCAACCCTAGCAAAAACCCTGTCAAAATATACAATAGAGAGAGAGCTCGAGGGAATTGTATCCATGGTCATTAGTACCATCTGTCAGTGATATTACTCACACTCTCACTGTGGACGTAGGCCAGAACAGGGTGAACCACCCATATTCCGGTGTTAATCTCCTCATATCCTCACCTCCTTCTCTCCTCTTTTCATAGCTGCACTGCCATTGTTATATACATAAGAGCTTGGAAACACCTTACCTGGTGGTGCTGATTCCTAGCATCATCATTCACTGTTGAGTATGGGTTCCGTGATTTCCCTTATTTGTAGAGGAGTGGGTATAGAGATCGGGAGATTTACTTTACCCGCTGATATGTTAGTATTAGAGATGACTGAGTACGATGCGATTGTTGGCATGGATTGGCTAGTTGTGTACCAAGCCTTGATTGATTATTTCAGTAGGAGTATTATTTTTTCCATTCCCGGGCAGGAGATGTTTTTAGTGGCGATGCCTAGCCCTGAGGGAGGATCGTCCACTCACTTATACTATATATAGGAGGAGACCTCTAAGGAAGTGGTAATACCACTTGATTCGATTACCGTTGTTAGTGAGTTCGCTGATGTATTTCAGGATATACCTGAATTACCTCCTAGTAGGGAGATAGATTTTGTTATCGATTGGACACCGAGCACTCGGCCAATTGCCCGCGCACAGTACCGTATGGCTCCAGTGGAGATGAGAGAGCTAAGGGATCAGATAGAGCATTTGTTGGGTTAGGGGTTTATCCAAAGGAATATTTCGTCGTGGGGTGCCCCTGTGTTGTTCGTAAATAAGAGGGATGGATCGTTGAGATTGTGTGTAGATTATCGGGAGTTGAATAAAGTTACGATACGGAATAAGTATCCGTTGTCCTGAATGACTTATTCGACCAGTTGAGAGGAGCTTCCTTCTTCTCAAAGATTGACTTGCGATCGGGATACCATCAGTTGCGTATCAGGGAACAGGACGTCTCGAAAACTACTTTCTTGACGAGATATAGTTCCTACGAGTTTCGGGTTATGCCTTTTGGCTTGACCAACGCTCCAGCCGTGTTTATGGACTTGATGAATAGGTTATTCAGAGAATTCCTAGATCAGTTCGTCATTGTCTTTATTGATGACATTCTGGTTTACTCCCAGACAGAAGAGGAGCACGCTGAACATTTGAGGCAGGTTTTGCAGACACTGCGTCAGAACGAGTTTTATGCAAAGTACGAAAAATGTGGGTTTTGGTTGAAGGAGGTTCAGTTTTTGGGGCATATCATTTCAGATCGGTGGATATCTGTTGATCCAGGGAAGGTATTCGCGGTGAGGGAGTGGGGACAACCCACGACACCGATTGAGATCCATAGTTTCTTGGGCCTAGCAGGATACTACAGGAGGTTTATTCGGGTTTCTCAAAGATAGCGGGTCATTTGACACATCTGACTCGCAAAGGTGTGCCATTCATCTGGAGCGATGCCTGTCTGTTGGCATTCGATGAGTTGAAGGACAAATTGACCTCAGCGCCTGTGTTAGCATTGCCCAGATCGGGAGTTGAGTATTTAGTCTACACTTATGCGTCCTTACAAGGACTTGGAGGTGTGCTGCAATAGGAGAGTTAGGCCATAGCTTATGCTTCCCGTAAGCTTAAGCCTCACGAGAAGAATTGCCCCACACACGACTTGGAGTTAGCGGCAGTCGTATTCGCTCTTCGGATTTGGAGACACTATCTCCTGGGGGAGAAATTTCGGTTGTTCACATACCACAAGTCTCTACAATACCTCTTCAGGCAGAAGGAACTGAATATGCGTCAATGTTGGTGGCTTGAGTTTATGAAGGATTATCAGTTTGATATCCAATATCACCCAGGGAAGGCTAATGTGGTAGCAGACGCATTGAGAAGTAGGCCAGTAGATGAGGTGGCCGAGGTGTGGAAAGCTAAGTGGAAGGAGTTGGGACACCAGGATGCAGTGGCCCGATCATTTATGTCTGTGATGACTGTTACACCTCAGATTGTTACGAGAGTGATAAAGGCCCGGGCAAATGACTAGTTTTGTTCGGAGCAGATAGTTCGATTACTAGCAGAGGGAGCCGACTCCTATACCGTTAGTTCAGACGGGGGATTATGCTTCAATGGGAGACTGGTCGTTCCGGAAGGGGAAGACTTATGACACGAGGTAATGGCAGAGTCGCACGGATCACGATTCGCGGTACACCCTGGTGGGGATAAGATGTATCAAGACATGAGACGACAGTATTGGTGGAGCGGGATGAAGAGAGATATTGCCGTGTTCATTTCTAAATGCTCCACTTGTCAGCTAGTAAAGGTGGATCATCAGAAACCGGCAGGACTTCTACAACCGTTAGAGGTTCCGATATGGATATGGGAGAGCATATCCATGGACTTTATCACGGGGTTACCTACATCACATAGGGTTCACGACTCCATATGGGTAATTGTGGATAAGTTGACCAAAGTTGCTTATTTTTTGCCCGTGAGGAAAGACTACGCTATGGGACAGTATGCCCAGATTTTTATTATCGAGATAGTGAGACTTCACGGGGTGCCTCTAAATATCGTGTATGGATGAGATAAGATATTTATTTCATGATTTTAGGAGAGTTTCCAGGAGGCCATGGGTACAGAATTGCGGCATATCACCCGCAGACTGATGGGCAAACAGAGCGGACAAATCAGATGTTGGAGGACATGTTGCGTATGTGCATCTTAGACTTTGGAGGTGGTTGGGAGCAATACCTTCCACTGGTGGAGTTTGCTTATAATAACTCCTACCAGTTCACCATTGGCATGGCTCCATTCGAGGCGTTGTATGGTAGACCTTGTCGTTCCCCAACATGTTGGTTATAGGTGGAGGACAACAAACTCCTTGGGTCGGAAGTGATTCAGGACACTTCGGTAAGGATAGAGATGATACGAAGCCTATTCGCGTAGCTCAGGACCGGAATAAGAGTTATGCTGATGCCAAGAGGTTCTTCAGAGAATTAAAGGTGAGGGACCAAGTGTTACTCAGAGTATCTCCTATGAAGGGAATTATGCGTTTTGGAAAGAAGGGGAAACTGGCACCAAGATACGTGAGGCCATTTCCCATTATCTAGAGGATTGGGCCAGTTGCGTATAGACTTGGGTTACCGGAGCACTTGCATTGGATTCATGATGTGTTCCATATTTTCTCGCTAAGGAAATATCTTAGGGAAGATTTGGCCCATACTCACATTGCTTTAGAGGACATCGATCTTCAGCCTGATAGTTCCTACGAGGAAGGGCCAATTGCTATTCTGGACCACAACGAGAGGAAACTGAGGTCGAAGATAGTACCATTAGTACGCGTGCAGTGGCGGCATCATAATGCCGAGGAGTCCACATGGGAGCGCGAGGATGAGATGCGCGAGCGTTATCCAGAGTTATTTTTACCAGGTACACTTTAGTTCCGAATTTCAGGACAAAATTCTGTTATTAGGGGGGAAGTATGTAATACCCCGTAATTTTTATTGATTTTTACTTAAGGGATTAATTGAATTAAATGAGAATTAATTGGAAATTAATACGGATATAAATACTAGCGAGATGTGAGTTAGTATTTGATTATGATGTTAAAATTGAATATTTCTGAGTATATATGGTAATATATGAGTATTGAATATATTTAAATTGTCACGAGGTGGAAATACGACAATTTTGGAAATTTAGTTGGAACGCGCGTGTCAGTCACGTCAGGAATGAATTTATTTAAATTAAAAAGTAAATTATATTATTATCAACCGAATGATCATTTTGAGTGACCCAACACGTCCGGAAGGGTCGAAATAGTCAGAAAACACTAGCCGGGGGTTTAGTTTGGGTCCCGAGGCACTTTTAGGCCAAACCGGCAACCTAGAAGGGTATTTTGGTAATTTTAAAAATTGAGAAATTAAAACCCACGAATTTTAGAGGTTAATTATATATTATTTGGGAGACCACTAAGGCCATTACCAGCAAAAGATAAGAGAGTGGGCTATGGGAGTTTTGAGAGAAGTTGGAGAGAGGTTACAAGAGCCAAACCAAAGCCATCACCCATCATCACAATTGGAAAGGATTTGTGACCGGAAAGAAGAGAGAAAGACAACCTCGAAACATCAAAAACAATCTGAAGAATGAATCTAAGGCAAGTGATTTGATATTTTTAGTTCATTGAATATTTCTTCCATGTTTAGTGTAGGAACTATTTTGTCTTAAAAGTTTTGAGGAAAACCTAATGAAATTGTTATAGAAACTCTAAAGTTGGGTTAGGGATTGCATGTAGAAATGATTATGGACGAAATTTGGAAATCAAAACTTAACTTTGAGGATTTAAAAATGGATTTATGATGAGTAATTAGACACAATAAAATTCTGGGTTCATGTTCATAGGGTTTGGGGTAAAGTTTGGGGAATTATGATAATTGCATGTTGATTAGGAGGATTTGACCCCAAAAATATGTTAAGAAGTGACCTAAGAGGACTTAGAGTAGTTTAAGAACATTAAAATACTATTGGGATGATCTTAGGATGAATTTAGAGAAGAGAAAAAAGAAGAAAAACGAATTGGAAAATTTCTTGGCGTTTACTGCCATCTCGTTAGAAGACATGCCCAGGTCATTCGAACGAGACTTCTAACGAGATGACAGTACCCCTTCTAACGAGTTGTTAGTTCATTCAAATCCATTCGTTCGAACGACACTCGCTCGAACCACCTCGTTCGAACGATATTTCTAACGAGTTGACAGAATGGCCTTTTTAGCCCTGATTGGATTTAAAACTTCTAATAGACTTATATAATTGAGTGTTAACCTTCCCTTGTTGACTAGTAGATATATTTGTTAGATTGGAAGTACGTTGAGGATTAAAACTTAGAATTTTGTAGTAAACCAGAGGACATTTATGGGTTAGGAGATAAGTATCTAAAAAAAATTACGACGTGAGAAGGGTGGATAACTTTTAAGGTATAGTATTCGGGAATTTGTAATCGTGCAACATTTAATGTCTGTATAGAAATGTAAAATATACCTCTAATGATACTGAGATATCTAAGAAGTGTGAATGCTTAGTATACGTGGTTATCTGTGTATAACATACCTACCATACTTGCTATCACGGGAGATTGGCATTCGATCAGGGCCATCTAATCTTCGTGTGCCTAAGGGGTGATTTAGATTGGTACCTCGAGGACATAGGTCAGAGAAGGACTTATTGAGAAGTTAATAAGTCTGCTGATTATGGGAACGTAGGTATGTGCGTGACCCATGTGATGTGAACTATGTTCGCCTCCATTATGTGTGATTATTGTTTATTGAAAATGATTCCTGAGAGATTCGGAATACTTGGTCCTTATGTACGTGATGTACCGGGATTGGATAGCAGAGTATGTGTGCACCGCAGCTTAGTCTTGGGGTGCCAGTATTGTATTTTTATGACGAGAATAATATATTGTTAATTTAAATGAACTGTCATGTATAAATGTAAGTGTGAATAATAGCAACATTGTAGTAGAATTAAAATGGAAAATCACTAGTGATTAGTATTATTAATTTTGGGAACCAAGAAGAAAAGTAAAACTCTCTATTTAAATTAAGATTTCGGGAATAGAATCGTGAATCATATAGTAATGTTAGATTTTGTATTGGACTAGTTTGATAGTAGAATAACTAGAACGGGTACGAGTACTATAGGAGTGCACAATTAGTTGAGAGGTGAGGATCTCATGTGAATGCACGCACTATCATGTACTTTATATTCATTATTTAATGAAATTAAACACTTGGTGTATTTTAAACTGTTTTCACAATCGGGCTCTGACCCTTTTGCTTTCAAATCTATTTTCCTGTAAAAACATTTTAGGTGCCCAGCCACAAGGACACCAAGTGTAGGAGTTCCATTCCGATGACGTGCTGTAGCTGTTGTGGAAGTTACAGGACCTTGATAGTAGACGCCTCCACTTTCTATCTTGACTCTATTTCAGATTTACTCATCTGTAGGGCATGTCGCCCCTTTTCTTTTAGAGAAATCTTACTTACTTAGTTTCATTTCAGATTTTGGGTTGTAATTATTTAGGAATTCAGACTTTGTATTCAGTTTTATTCAGTACTTCAGATTATTACCGAGGAGTGTTCCTCCAGATTTATTATTCCCTTATCATTGTAATGTGACTATAATTTGGTTGTGATATCATTATTCCATAATTTAATACTTGTTGCATGTTAATCAGATTTAATTAAAATTGACAACTCACTTTTTAAATATTAGGTGGCTAGTAATGGTTAAAATATTTTCGACAGTGATGCTATGAACTGAACCAACTTGATATTTTGAATTAATTTGAATAAAGGAGTAGCTACCCGGTATTTAATTAGTCAGGGTATCACACAAAAATGATAAAGGGTTTTTTTTTAGTGTCGAATGAAGTTGGTTTGAAGTGCAATCGTTCATTAGAGATTATGATGCCAATATATCTCATTTCGTTGGGAAGAAAAATTCCATCACGGAATCAGACCACTGAGTCGCTTGAACAATGCCGAAACATAACTATTATTTCAATAACATGATGTCGAATGGAATAAATTTTTCCTTTTTAATTGCAAAATTTGATACGTTTTATGCAATACCAACTTATTTAGGATGAACCCTTGTTTGATGATGATACAATTTAGGATGAAATAGATAAATTTGGGTTATGTAATCGTTGCAATGGCATATGAAAGTTTTCTTCGCCACCCGATGAGTGTGATGATGACATACCAATCGTAAACACCCTTGATGACCTTTAATTCATTGAAATTGTCATTGTGAACGAGGTCATGCCAATGGTGATTGATCGATTAATAAATTTCACCATAGATAAAGAAATTTATTTAAATTATGTAACAAGTTTGTTATTTTATGTTTCTTATATTATGTTTGCTAAGACATCCTGATTTATGTATGTAGATATTTACTGACCAGATAACATTGATGCATTGGTCCCAAACCCACTATTGAAAGATGAGGACGGTAATTGTTACTTTAAAGTCAGAGAAGCCTTCACATGGAAGGAAGGGGAGGTTTATTGTGGGGTGCGAAAGGATAGTAGTCTACCAATCACATTATAAGAAAGGGACCAAACCACCAAAATCACAAAGGCCTAAGTATGATAGAGACTCGCATACAAGAAGTGAGACTGACCATTTTCCATGAAGGGTATACCACTACCAGAGGGAAAGTGAAATATTTGAAGTGGTTAGTGGCCTCCACAACCATGAAATTTGCCAAGACACTAGTTTGACATCCATATGTCGGGAGATTAATCTGTGAGAAATATGCATTTACCAAAGATTTAATTACAAATGGAGTTAAGCTGAGACAAGTCTTGAAGACTATAAAGGAGATATTTGGGAACAACTTGTCAACTATGCACATAATGTACAATGCCAAGGCCTCGTTAAAATATAAGGATATGTAAGGAATGACCATGATTCAACAACTCCTCAAGATCATTTTGATAACCCCTATGCCTATTGGACAAATAGCAACCCGAATACAGGTGAGTTATAGGATATCTTTATTGCTCACCCCAAGTCTGTTATGCTTGTAAAGTGTTTTCTCACACTTGTATTAATGGATTGCACGTATAAGACTAATCGATTTAGCACGTTACTATTTGAAATGGTTGGCATAACATCAACGAGAGGACATTTTGCATTAGATTCTCTTTCTTATCCTCAGAGAAAGAAAATGATTTTCATGTGTGTTGTCATGTTTAAGGATGATTTATGATCCTGTAAACAAGACTCAACTAATGATTACGGACCGTCAACAAAGGTTCAACAATATCATTCACAGAGTTTTCCCTCTAGTCAAAAGGATGCTTTGCCTATTACTCATTAACAAGAATGTGGAAATGAATTGTAAAACATTTGGCATATAGATGGATGGATGGAAAGCCTTTATGCTGGAGTTGTCTTATGAAGATAAAAATAAGAGACCGATTTAATTTCTTGATGCGTGAACTTGGTTCAAAGTCAACATTGACTACATTGAAAAGGCTTGGTTACCAATTGGTGAAGAGTTCGATCTACCATGGATGTACAGGATTAAACACCGTGGAAAATGCACTACCAATAGAGCTGAGGGTGTTCATGATCAGTTGAACAAGATGATTGGATCATCTACTTACTCATTTTTAGAGTTTTTGAAGGAAGCTCGCATATTTTTGACAACTCGAGTGATATAAATAGAGGCGTATTTTAAGAGATCCCACAGTTACAATCAGCATGCGCACAACATTCCATAAATAAAGCATTTGTTGGGGCAAGTTTCACACTATGTAATTAACTTACTTGTGAGGGATATATATTTCATTGGCATTATGGGTGTTAATGAGCACGTGTGTGGTCATGTATTGCATTCGGAATTTGGCTTATCGTGCGCTCATGAGATTGTGTTATACGATGACCAAGGAGCAAGACCTATCCCTTTAGGTGTTGTAGGTGAACACTGTCAAAAGATTAACATTGAGATGAATTTTCCTAAATACAGGTAGATCGACTATAAGTTAGCGATCATTAATGTCAGAAAGTGATGGTCGGAGTCGACAACGGGTGATCATATGGTACTTCTCTTTAATCTTGGTGATCTTACTAGTCCAACTAGTAGAAGTTCGTATGAGACAAAACTAACAAATCCTAAGGGTGGGGCACTTGGTAAAATGATGGAAAAGTACAAAAGGCACGCATCATCAACCAAGTGTGATGTATGTGTCTGGGAAACCTCTAAGTCACTTAATGACCTAGTTACGAAGGCTATACCCCCAATCCCCCCAAAAAGAAAATGAAATAAGATACGATTTATGTTGTCAAATGAAACTTGGTATGTATGTCTGACTTTATTCATCCTTTTATGGAAAATGTGATGAACGTCAAGGGTGACGAAAATTATGGGTATAGGGTTGTAGCACTTGGACTTGGTTGGGGTGGTCCAATGGATAATCAACGGAAAGTCTTCCAAAGGACCTTCTTTAAGAACTAACTACCCATGGAGACTTTTGTTCTACTTTGTTTTGGGAGGCGTTAGTACGTACTTCGAGATTTTGGCGGCCTTGCAATGAGACAAATCACCATACGGTGTGCAGGGTTAGTCTGTGGTGCCTGAGATGGCGTAGTTGGACAATCAAGCGTACAATTGTATTGTTGTAGCATTAAGAAAATCGTTATACCTCACACACATCCCTTTTCACAAACCTCTACTACAAGATAAAAGGAAAATTATAACGATGTTAAATGTGACTAACGTGCACCAAGTATATGTACAACTTAAAGAAAATATCCTAATCCCACGGATAACATGCATTTGGAATGACCATCATAAGCATTAAATCGAAGGATAGAGATTACTCATGAGTGATTGGATTAGCCTTTTAAACTCCACGTGTGAAAAAGGGAAAATAATCCCAAAGGGAAGTTTTCACAAACTTCCAATTTTAAACCAATTTTAGTTCATCCCTAAAACATTTAACTACATGTCAATACAAATAAGATATAGCATGTGACACAATAATTTAGGAAAAATCCCCGAAGGGCAAAACCTTTTATTTTTAAAACTTTGAAAAGTTTACAAGACCATTGACTTACATACAACCTGATAATCGCCCACAAGTGTAACGCACGATGTCTTCGTCAAACCTACAAAGAAACGACTAGAAATCTGTAGTGGTTCACGCGCAGCTATACCACAAGGATATACATCCCTAGACACGCAGTCCTCACGGTGTAAGTTAACCTCCACATAAGAGTAAACTTAATAAGGACTCCCTCCACAATAGCATGCAGCTCTCTAGTTGTAGAGTTCTCCCCACAAAGAATGAACAGAAGCAAAGTATGTTCTTGAACACCAAAATAATTCACCAAAGCATATGGGATTTTTGTGAATTGAAAACAAAAAAGGGATTAAACCCTAAAAGAAGAAGCCAAAATAATTCTGCAGTTTCGCAGCTTTCTATCTTTGAAAACGCTGGGACTTCTTAATGAAAACGAAACCATTTAATGAGTATTTATACAAAATCGTGCCGCCTCGGTATACGAGCTCGTTCGAATGAGAAAGAGGTCTCTCACGAATGAGATACGCATGTCATTCAAACGACATCTCATGACATCATATGTCGCTCGAACGAGATGCTGATCTCGCTTGAACGACCTGGGCATCAAAAACGAGGTACGCTACAGGACTTAGAAAAATTACTCATTCTCAAATTTTGACGAAAAAAGTCCTCTCCAACACTTAAAAAATATTTTGTAAAAATATCTCAAAGCTCTAAGTGCAAAGTTAAGGTATTTAAAACATAACCTTACAAAAGTAAACTTTGCGGAGTCTTTTTTATAAAGAACCTTGATATTTGGATCCGTCTTTGATGCTTGAATGTTCTTGAACTTCTTCGACGATTGTAATGGTATACGACATAATAAATTATCAGAGACTTATAAAATAATGTCCTTATAAATCTTCCCCTATGTCTATGCCGGTACATACATAAAAACATCTGAATTATCAAATACCAAAATGCCTATACAAATCTACCCTCCCATGATTAAATTTGCAAGATCTCAAACTGTTCTTCAAAAATATTCATCAAATCTCAAAGCTTTTCTCATCAGGGTGTGCAACATAATGATCTTCAATCTTTGTACCTACACACATGAGATAAAGTAAAAACCTTCATGACGCATCGAGTTTGAAATGATATAAGAATAAATCAATCAATATAATCAATCTCCCCCATAATTCAAAAACTCCCCCATAACATGATAATTCTTTCTCCCCGTTTTTATGATGTTCCCAAATAGACAGATAAGAAGATACAATCAAAACATGGACTGTCACGAAAAAATTCATAGCAAATATGAGTCAAAGTACGCGCATGCAAAGAAGTATCTCAAAAATTTCACAAACTATTTTTGATTTTTCAATTTTTGTCGTACCAAAAAGATACCAAAAATCACACACCATGGATTTAAACTCAAACATCCAAGTCATGGAAATGGAATGAATGGGTGTGAACACATTCGATAGGTAAATCAACTCAATCAATCATATATGCACGATGCATACGTGTACTCATAACGAATGAACATCAAAAGTATCCTTAGGTGTAAAATTGTTGAATTTAGATGTCATCATCTTATGCAAATCAACAAGTCAAAGTCAAAGTGATTTCCACACCAATAACGTCCAAAACTATTTAATGCTTTTTTAAGATTTTCAAGGACGTACTAACCCATTTTAATTCTCCATCCACACTCACTCATATATATTTTCTTTTAGAGGTGTATAAACTAAATTTTCAAACTTTGGAGAATTAGTGTAAAAACCTAATGGCCCATAATTGGCGTAAATTTCTTTTTATTGCCTTTAAATTTTTTTGGGCTCTTTTAAACCTCTCTGGACCCTGGATAATAAAATTTCTCAATTTTTTAGGTCCATTTAAACGGTGGCTTAATCGCAAAGGATAGATAAGTACCTTTTGTAGCCCTTCACCATTATCAAATAATGCACACAAACTCATAAAGGGCTCTTACATGCACAACTTTCTTATCAAGTTTTATCGCGCTTAATTCATTTTAAGCACATCATTGAAGTGAAAACACCCAACTAACATGTGATAAGACAAGCACAATAATCAAACAAATTCGTGCATGTGTGCAATAAAGGAAATCATGAGTTAAACATTTAGGAAGTAACACTTAATTACATCTTAATGACTCCACACATTATAAAGCACATGGATGAATTGACCTATTGTCTGAAAACACTATCAAATAGTCACATGGATAAATGGAATGAATGTTGTGACTCGGTCATCCTAAGTGATCATCCATAAAAGGTGCAAACAAAATACAAAAATCTTTTTGGATTTTTTCAAAAATTTTATCAAAATAAAATCTTTTTGCATTTTTCAAAAAAATGGAAAACATACAAAAATGATATATACTAGCAATAGGCTATTAATGTCATCATGGAAAACATCCTATGCTTAATAAACAAGTCAAACCTCAATCGTTAGGTGCGGAGGGGTTTTCCAAAGGAGGTGCCAACTTATGAAAAACCTCCATCAAATTTTGTGAAGTTTTGACCAAAAACTTAACTTGCTCACCTAAATGTGCAAACTCTCTCATGTAGTCTCCAGGAGAATGTAAAGTATCATGAGTGGGTGCATGTGTAGCAAAAACACGTGTAGAAGTAAAACGTGACACATAACCCAACTTAAAGAAAAATTCCCTATGGTGTCCTCTCCTCTTGCAATGGGAACAAACATAAATAGGCCTAGGAACACCTCTCTCAAAAACTCTAGGGCGTGATCTCCTAGCGGGAAATGGACGCCTAGGTAGGTTAATTTTGGGCCATGTGAATCTCTCACTAAAGTGGGAATCGGCTCGGGTGTGATAAAAGAAGTGGAAGCACCGTCATGACCTTTTCTTAGCCCGTCAACTCTACCCTTATCAGGATTAAGAACCACCTTTTCAGCCTTCTTAGGTGCATTCTCAAAATTGACTTTGACCTCCCTAGCACGTTCGAGATCACTCTCGAGTTGGGATACACGTTTCGTCAGACTAGACACTGTGTCGGTCAAATCACATTTTTTCTTTGTTAAAACCTCCTTCTGTTTCTCCAAATTTAACACCCGACGACCTAAATCCCTATTATACTTCTTTGTTTTTAAGGTCTCGTTGTACAAATCTCTAAATGCTTTTTGGAGCTCATTTTCATCTCCACTTTCATACTCGCTTTCACCCTCACTCGAAACGCTCAAATCATCACTATCGCATTCGTGTACACTATTGTGGGACAAAATGTGTGTGCTCACACGACTTGATAAAAAAGCAACAAACTTCTCATCACTAGTCTCATCACCCTCACCTTCACTACTATCACTAAGTGTGGCTAGCATGACTACTTTCTTCCCTTTCTTTCTAAGCCACGTAGGACACTCAAACGACTTAGGCCCCTTACCCCCACATTCAAAACAATTCACCTTCTCAAAATCCTCCTCACACTCCTCATTTGAGTCCTTCTCTTTTCCCTCTCACCGTTTTATTTGTCCTTTCCTTTCTTTTTATTTTTCTTAAAAAATCTCTTTTTATTGGAAGAATTATTTTTGTTCATGTTGAGAAATTTTAAAAAAAAAATCGCAAACAAGGCCATATCTTTAAAATCAAAATCTTCCTCAGACTTGGACTCACAAACTTTTTCTTTCTATTTCTTAAAATGAGTCTTTAAAGCAACGCCTTTATCCTTAGCCTTAATGGTTTGGGGAAACATGTCAATCTCATAGATTTGAAGATCTCCTACAAGTTCTTCCAAGTTAAGTGATTTCAAATTTCCCAAAGAGTTCAAAACAGTGACTTTAGGAATAAAGTGTTTTAGGAAAGATCTCAAAATCTTTTTAATGAGACGCGTGTTATCAATCGCCTCACCCAAATTAAAACTAGTGTTGACAATGTCCGAAAAATATGCATAAAATTCATCGAAAGTTTAGGACTCTATCATGGTAATGGTATCAAATTGGGTGGCAAGATTTTGCAATTTTGATTCTTTAACCGCGTTCATACCCTCATGCCTCAATTGGAGTACATCCCGGGCCTCTTTAGACGTGGTAGAAATCATAATTCGATGGAACTCGTCGGGAGTGACGGCTTCAAAAATAGCACTCAAACCACGTGAATTAAAATTAGACATTTTAAAATCATCTTCAGTCCACGCTGACACGGGTTTTAAGGAGGTGATATTTTCAACGGTGACAGTGGGAGGAGTCCACCCTCTTTCACACAACAACCAAACATGTTCATCAATAGCCTTTAATTGTGATTTCATATGAGCTTTCCAATAGACATAATTAGACTCGTCAAAAATAGGCATCATATTATATGAGTGCTCCATAGGAAAAATTTTGATTTTTCACAAAATTGATTTTTCAAAAAACTCAATATCACACAATTTTGCGAAAAGTAGGAATAGGCAATAAATTGGCGCAACCTGCTCTGATACAAATTTGAAAAGGAAAAATAATCCCAAAGAGTGTTTTTCACAAACTTCCAATTTTAAACCAATTTTAGTTCATCCCTACAACATACAACTACGTGTCAATACAAATAAGATATAGCATGCGACACAATAACTCAAGAAAAATCTCCGAAGGGCAAAACCTTTTATTTCTAGAACTTTGAAAAGTTTACAAGACCATTGACTTACATACAACCTGATAATCGCCCACAAGTGTAACACATGGTGTCTTTGTCAAACCTTCAAAGAATCGACTAGAAGTCTGCAGTGGTTCACATGCAGCTATACCATAAGGACACGCAACCCTAGACACCTAGTCTTCACGGTGTAGGTTATCCTCCCCACAAGAGTAAACTTCATAAGGACTCCCTCCACAATTGCATGCAACTCGCCGATTATAGAGTTCTCCCCACAAAGAATAAACAGAAGCAAAGTGTGTTTTTGAACACCAAAACAATTCACCAAAGCATATGTGATTTTTGTGAATTAAAAACAAAAAAGGGATTAAACCCTAAAAGAAGAAGCCAAAAGAATTCTGCAGTTTTGCAGTTTTTTGTCTTTCAAAACGCTGCGACTTCTTAATTAAAATGAAACCATTTATTGAGTATTTATACAAAATTGTGCCGCCTCAGTATACGAGCTCGTTCGAACGAGAAAGAGGTCTCGCGCGAACGAGATACGCGTGTCATTCAAATGACATCGCATGACATCACATGTCGCTCGAACGAGATGTTGATCTCACTTGAACGACTTGGGCATAAAAAATGAGGTACGCTACAAGACTTAGAAAAATTACTCATTCTCAAATTTTGACGAAAAAAGTCCGTTCCAACACTTAGAAAATATTTTGTAAAAATATCCCAAAGCTCTAAGTGAAAAGTTAAGGTATTTAAAACATAACCTTACCAAAGTAAAATTTGCGGAGTCTTTTTGATGAAGAACCGTGATATTCGGATCCGTCTTTGATACTTGAATGTTCTTGAACTTCTTCAACAGTTGTAACGGTATACGACATAATAAATTATCATGGACTTATAAAATAATGTCCTTACAACGTGTTTGGTTCATGTGCCTATATAAGATATGTCTATCGATATCCATTAGAGCTAAAGGATGATGTTGATATTTTAATTGTATTTGGATGATGTTTGGCTTAAAATTTTATTTTTTAGGACTTAACTTGTGAATTTTAGGGTGAAAATTGTAAAAGGGGAACTAACTTGTGAAGTTGTAGTTTTAACTTGTGAATTTGGGGGATGAAAAATTGAATGATGAATCAAACATACATGTTGAATTATATTTTTGAATGTAGAATATTGAATTAGAATGTTAAATACTGACTTATATCTTTGAATTATATGATGGTAGAATGCAAAAATAAAATGTTGAATTAGATCTTTGAATTAACTGTTAGTTGAATGTTGAAATATAACCTACTTTCGGTACCCTGATGCCTAGAAAACAAAATCTTTCAGCACCATATTGTCGAGTGATTGTCGGTATCTCTAAAATTATCAAAATGTTATTCCTAGAACCACTGTTCTAAAAAACCCGCCTAGGCT
This sequence comes from Sambucus nigra, assembly GCA_949130495.1. Classification (NCBI taxonomy): domain Eukaryota; kingdom Viridiplantae; phylum Streptophyta; class Magnoliopsida; order Dipsacales; family Adoxaceae; genus Sambucus; species Sambucus nigra. The sequence continues at coordinate 298,540,901 of OX422217.1, read as the reverse complement.
TAAGGCTTAGGAGAAACGCCTCGCCTTACGCTTTTCACGCCTTATTCTTGGTAAAACCCTTAAGGCGCACTTTTTTCTAAAAACAACAATGCTTTAGTGAAATGATGTCGCCTTTTAAAGAATTTCTTTACAAACTGGACTATTATCTCATCCAAAATAATCAAATAGTATTTTAATTTGCATATATTCATACATATTTTTATAATATGTGCAATTTTTGTATTTTAATAGCCTTGTTATGGTTAAAAAATATTAAAATATATTAAGAAGGCCTAAACGCCTTTTCACGCCTTTTTACGCCTAGGCCCGCCTAGGCTTCTAAGGCTTAAGGCTTGGCCTCCACGCCTCAATCACGCCCCGAGTTTTTTAGAACCTTCTGGAACCATGTGATATAAATTACAAATATTTGGTCCCAAAATGATGAAACCTTTATTTTGGCCTCTAACCACCGACTAAACAAAAATAACTCGACCTCTAACCACCGACAGATACCATTATGCAATAAGATGCCAAACAGAGTGAAGAGTGTGGAAATAGTCGACATATGTCTTTTGATTCGGTGTAAATTTACTCAATAATTAATGTAAATTCAGTTATGTTACCAAGCCAATATTATTACTTTAAAAAATCTACTCGACAGTTTTATACCGAATAACATCATTTGGTAACAAAATAATGAATGTGGTTATAACTAATGATAGTAAATCACCGACTCAATTCATTCGGAAACAAGGTACTAACCAGCATGACTGGTTGGAAAACATTGGGCATTTAAGTGTCGATTCTTGCCTCACTTGTTAGAGGTATTCTACCAAATAAACTTTTCATGTCTCATTTCTCCCGAATAAACTTGTTATATCATTATAATTGAAGTTAACCATCATTCATTAAGTATCTATAAATGCAAAACATTGAACATAGCACATTAATGAACTCCATGAAATTAACCATCATTCAAACAATATCTTTCAAATTCGGTGAAATTTGCATTAACAAGCCTACCAAAGCCAATAACAACCAATAAAATATAGCACATACTACATAAACAACCACCAATAATAAAATTCAATAATAAATATGATTAGGCCATTGCTTCTTTCAATTCTTTCATTTCCCCGATGACTCTAGCTTCTCTCTGACTGCCAAAATGTCATGTACTCGCTTGGACCTCGTCTTGCGTGTTACAAGGATACTTTGGGCAACCTTCTACTTTCCATCCTAAGAGCGATAAACAGTATTTGACAGAGCTCTTCTTCTAACTCCAATGATCCTCCCTCAATAATCAAGCGATCGATTATTACCAGCATTTCATTTACAACATTCATCTACAGTACAAGATATATATATATATATACATATGCTAAATAATTTTATGAACATAATTCAATAATCATACAAACTGATCTGATGATGATGTTGATTATTTTTCTTCGTTCCAAGCCGAAGTTAAGAATATTGGATAATTGGGTGAGAAATTGATAAGAACCATTCCATGTAACCCGACTTTTACTCCCATTTATCATCGCCTATGAATGCAGATCTATTCCTATTAACTAGTAAGTGGTCCAACCAATTATCCTGGCACAATATTATAAGGTTGTAAAATTTCAAGTTTTATAGAGCATGGTAACTAAATAATTTTTCAATTATCAATTTCATTAATGGGCATGGGATAGTTTGGTCACGAGAAAATTGCATTAACACACACTTGAGGTAATTCATCTCAACGTTGTCATAGCATATTAGTAGGCTTGTATGCTATGTAACCTCCTAGACTTGATAAGAAACTTTGTTGTTCTTATACGAATCGAATGTGAACTACATTATGAGAATATACAATGTTAGAGTGATAATTTTAAAACTACATTAAACACTAAATATAACAATATTTTATTAAGTACTCATATCGTCATACATAAGGTTATTGAGTTGTTCCCGTAGCTGAATTACTTGATGATTGATTAGGCATAAATATTTCATATTTATCCCCTTAATTTTGGTGTTTTTATGATCACGTGCAGCGTAATTAGATTGGATTTATCTTATATTTATGCTACTAACCTTTTGGAAAGTATTTCGTCTTTTGTCTGTTTCTATTTTGTTTTATAGATATTTTATGCAAGTGGATGCAACCGAAACAGTGAAAGAATCGAAAGAAAGGAGCGCTAAGGACATATTCGTAATTTTCCAACCAAAACTCGGATAAGGAGACAACTTAAGAGTCGAATATGTCAAAGTCATAAGCATTCTAGAAGAAACGACACCCAAATTCAAGCTACGGTGAAGAAGTTATGTGCGTTTGAAGTTGGGATAAAAATCCAGGGGTAAAAGTGAAAATATAAAGAAATCGTCCAAAATAAGGCAACTTAGGCAGTCCCAAAGGCTGAACCAGTTTAGGCTTGGGGTAAACCGGTTCTCTAGGGTGAATTGGTTCTAGTACTAGGGCAAACCGTTCGGGTCCCCTGATGCGGAAATTCTATTTTTGGCCTACTTTCTAGCCCAAAGAGTTTTACGTTTTGAGGATTCTTCTAAATGACTTGGGACTTATGCAAACATTTATTAGAAATCTTTTAGACTAGTTTTTCATTCATTAGAAGGCTATATAAGGATAGGAACATCAAGGATTAATTGTGTTAATTTTCATATATGAAATTTCAATACAGAGCTAAATATTTTCGATTTTCATCCAAGGCTTGGTTTGTGGATGTTCATCCTTCTTTACTTATTTAGTGGCATTATTTATGTGCTTTATTATTGTTATTAAATCATGATGACTTCATGCAACGTCATTAATGCATGCGTAGTTAATTTCAACATGTCCGGTTAAATTATTAGAGGTTGGGATATATGAACCCAACCTAGATAGATGAGTTGGATATAATTAAAATCGGATAAAAAAAAAAAATATATATATATATATATAAAATTATAAAGGTTGATATTTTGTCAAGACTACTATTATATATCCCTTAACTCCGTTTTTCGTAGGCAACCGGAGTGTTTGAGAATATAATACACGTGTATGCAGTCTTGTCATTCACATCAAATTAATTATTGACTAAATATTTTGCGGAGTAAAATTCTCATATATTTATTGCTTTGAAAATTTTGATATTTCCTTCTAATTACATATATAATTATTCAAAATTTTATATCTAACAAAAATACTAATGATCCGTGGGATTAGATCCCGACTCCACTTTTCTCAAATAGTTTTCAAAAATAAAAAACTTTTCCTTTCTTTTGATTAAATTGCATTTGCAACATAGATTGCTTTAGTTAAGTAGAATTCTTAAAAAATCCTTCACCTCTTCCTTTTCTTTTCGAGAGTTGATATTTGGGTTTTACAATCCTTCCTTGTAGTTGTCATCACGAAATCCGTCCTATTCCCTGCGGATTCAATCCTGACTTATCGGGGTTATTACTTGAGCAATCGACTTACACTTGAGCTATAAGTACATGTATTGCACACACTTTTTGCGTCGCGTCAAGTTTTTGGTGCCGTTGCAAGAGAATTAGGTACACACACTAGGTTAATTCGAATTAATCTAAGAATTTGACTTTAAATCTTTAAATAAAAAAGGAAAAAAAATTCATAAATCCCCAAAAAAATCAAAATATCCAAAAAAAATTAGAAAAATAACAAAAAATTATCTTGAGCATTAAATGCAAAACACTCATCCCAATCCCAATCCAAATCCTCTTACAATACATAAAAATCTTATAATTGGACTCACTCCTGCTAGCCCTCACACTCCAAACTCTCCAAATTTCTAGGTACCACCTTCTACACCACATAGTCACTCCATGAGTCATACATCTAGGAACTCTGGTGAGGAAAGTGTTTAGATAAGTGTGAGTGTGATGTCTGATCAAGCTAGTATTGAAATGGGTGAGAGAGTGATGTCGTATTGCCCAATAAGAGACCTCTTATACCCCGAGTAAACCGTCACTCCGAGATGCATTATATTTTCGTATAATGCGGGTTAATTCCACTTTAGGAATGGGATGATTCAGATTCTCCCAATATTTCGCGGTATGGATTCTAATAATCCTTACTTCCACATTAGAGAGTTCAAGGAGGTTTGCAATACGTTTAACAATCAAGCTCACACCCAAGACATAGTTCGCCTCAAGCTTTTCCCATTTTCTCTTAAATATAAGGACAAGAATTAGCTTTGGTCATTAGCACCAAACTCTATAGTTACGTGGAGAGACATACAAGCCAAATTTCTCCAAAATTTCTTTCGTGCACATAGGACTAACTCTATTCGAGCTCAAACTCAAACTTTTAAGCAAAATGATATTGAGCCTTTTGATAAGTGTTGGGATATGTTCAATGAGTTAGTTAACATGTGACCGCATCAGGGATTCAAAAAGTGGAGATTCATCTCTTACTTCCATCATGAGCTTAGCTTAAGCTCAAAATAACTCATTAAAACTATGTGCCCGGGAGAGTTCTTCAGGTTACTTGAGGATGATGTGGAGGCCCACTTTAAGTATGTCATCGAGACTACTCAAGCTTGGGACACATCGTACCCAAATGCCTAACCCAAAGTTCAAAACACATCCACAACTCCTTCATTGTACAGACTCTATCACTTGGACAAGGAAGCTGAGTTGAAGCTCTAAATTAACCAATTAGCCAAGTGGCTAAAAGACTAGTCGAAGGTAGGGAAGAGATATATCCGGCCCATCATGAGCCTTACCAGAGGAAAGTTGTGCAATATATGAGGCGGGACGTTTAATAACGGAATGTCCAACAATACCCACCTATAAATTCATTCTAGAAGAACAAGTTGAGGTGGTGCGAGCCTATAAGGTAATTTTAGCACCCCTCACAAGAATTCTTTCAACCTCTCATGGTGTAACCATCCCGATTTATAGGAAACCAAATGCAGTGATGAACCCAAATCCACACGTTGCCCAACAACTACCACCACTCCCACCGTATGAACAAACATCACCCATGCAAGCACCTACTCCGGCACCATATGTGATCCCACAGAGGAAGAGCCTTGAGGACACTCTTTCCCAATTCATGCAAACTCAGTCAGTGATAAATGCACAAAATGCCCAAAATTTTGCCGACTTGAAGGCATCATTTTCTAAGTTTCAATCTTACCTAAGTTTATAAGATAAGGGCAAGTTTCCCTCCCAAGGACAAAAACCTCAACAAGTTCTAAAATATTATATCTCTACTCTTGACGAAAACAAAGAGTAATGTCCACTCTACGTAGTGGGAGAGTTGTTAACTTGTCACCTCCCTCACACGATGAGCAAAATGACAAGGAGGTTTCGCCCATCATGCTAGAGGCCGAAGATTCCCCCTTGGAAGAGAGTGAGAAAGATGACATAGTTGGGCTAGATGTGGCAGTGAACCCCCTATAGCTGCACCTTACCCTAAAAGGTTAGCCCCTCCTCCTAAAGGGGCCTCCCGTGATGATATCCTAGAAGTTCTTAAGCAAGTGAATCTTAATTTACCTTTTCTTGATGCTATCAAGAAAATTCTCGCATATAAAAAGTTTCTCAAGGAGATGTTGGGTGATTCCTATTCAAGTCATCCTGAAGAATTCGGGAATGACTATGGTCGAAAAGGCAAAGGGGAACTTATTCCAAAATGTACCACCACTGGGTGGCGCATTTGCATTCACCATTCGGAAGCTCAATATCAGCACTAGAAAATGCCATCTCCCTTTATCATTTATGGACCAAATGCTTGAGAGAGTCGTGGTCCACCGATTTTACTATTTTTTATATGGTTATTTCGGGTATAACCAAATTGAGGTGGATGTATTAGATCAAGAGAAGACTGCATTCGCATGTCCATTTAATACGTTTGCCTACAAACGTATTCCATTTGGATTGTGTAATTCAACTGTGACCTTTCAAAGGTGCATGCTTAGTATATTTCGCAACATGGTTGAAAGGGGACTTAAGGTGTTCATGGATGATTTTAATGTCTTTGGACCTTCTTTTGACTATTACCTTGCTAATCTCAAAAAGCTTCTTGCCCGGTGTGTGGAAAAGAACTTGGTACTAAATTGGAAGAAGTGCCAATTTATGGTTACCGAAGGAGCATTTCTTGGCCATATCGTGTCATCTAAGGGGATATAGGTCGATAGGGCAAAAATTAACGTTATTGTCGAACTTCCCCCACCCAGGTCACTAAAGGATGTGGACTCTTTCTTGGGCCACGCGAGGTTTTATCGTAGGTTTATTAAGGATTTTAGCTCCATCTCTAAGGCTTTAAGTAACCTACTTGTGAAGGATAACCCCTTTGAGTAGAGTGAAGCATGACAAAAAGCTTTTGAAGAAATGAAAAGGATGATAATACCCTCTCCCATCATGCAAAAGGATGTTTATTCTTTTGTATTTTGATTTTTCATTTATTGGGTCTTATTGAAAACTACAAAAAGATTTTCGTTTATCTTTTGAGTTTTGTTTTCATGTGGTATCTTTGAAAAAATATTTAAAAACTGAAAAATATTTTTGTTTACATAATTTAGTTTTACTCATTTTATGTGGCATATCAATGTGTTTGAATCCCAATCCTTACACGTTTCCATGTGTTTAGGATATTTGATTATGATTTTCAATGCTTCGATTGTTCTTAATCATTCATGCATAGAGTAATTAGAAAATGACTTGCTTAATTGATTCACTTTGCATAGGCCTCCTTTCACATACATGAGCTCTTTTGGATTTTAACTTCATATGTTACATGATCTAAGTCAGATGTTCTCCTAATAAACTTTTCATATACATATATATATATTTGATTGGGAGATTTATGCATGTAAGAACCATTGCCCGTGAGTTTGTGTTTTCCTTAAAAATATAATTGCATGAAAAAGGACTATGAAGGAATAAATCTTCCTTGCGTGAAAGGCCACCGTTGATAAGAGCATACAAAATTTAAGAGGTAAAAGAAAAAAAATATTGCTAAGACCAGATTTTGTGTTATTGATTCTTCAATTAAATTGGTATCTTCAAAATAAGAAAAAAAATGTTATATCTATAATTTTAAGGGTGTTATAAGTTGAAGATCAATGGCATTGTACAATGAGTTTTAGTTAATTCATATTTGATGCTATTAATTTGAGAATCGTCAACATTTTCTAAGCCTGTGTAAATTGTGATTGTTTGTCCATTTGTGAGTTCACTTTATCTGTCGCTGTGAAGCTAAATATTTATTTGATAAATTTAATGTAGTCAAATAGATCTCCTTGGATATTTTTAAGTGATTGGGTCATATTTCTTTTGTTTCTAGTTCATGCTCCTTCACTCAGATTACCACAACACATCTATAATATGCTAGTGTGTATAGCTTATTGTATTTTGTATCTTGTTTGTGGTGTTAATATATATATATAGGCCTCTTCATGTAAGAACTCTTTATGGTGCAGATCTCGGTACATACCATTTTTTTAAAATAGTAAAAAAATGAATTCTATGATGAAACTTCATGGATATGATCTCCACAGTGAGAAGATCATCTCCAATTTTTTTCATCAAAAAATTCAATACAAAAACCGTTGAGATGAGGTGATATGTAAAAAATGGTATGAATATGCATTTTCGACCATTCAAATGTTGACGATCATCTCACCCATTTTTTAATTGAATCGTTTGCTTAAAGTTCACGGATATGATCTCGATAATGAGAAGATCATACCCACATATTTTTATAAAAAAATTCAATCAATAAAGTGGTTGGCGCCGACCCAACATTTCAACGGTTGAAAATGGATATTTAGACCATTTTTTTACATATCACCTCATCTCAATGATTTTTTTATGAAAAAAATTGGAGATGATCTTCTAACCGTGGACATCATATCCATGAAGTTTCATAAAAGAAATCTTTTTTTTACTATTTTGAAAAAATGATATGTATCGGGGTCTGCACCATAAGTCCTTAGAGGAGACATTCTGTGTATATATATATAGTGTGTGTGTGTGTGTGTGTGTGAGTGTGTGTCATTAGTATATTTTGCATATTTATATATATGGTACCGTTTGTTTTGAGTCTTTGAATTTGCATTTAATCCATGGTTTCCATATGCTTTATCTTTGAACATATTGGCATGTTATATGGTCATATTGGTATCTCTTGTTGCTTGTTTACACTGGTAGCTCATGCTTCCTTTTGTATTTAAGTTGGTATCATTTATGCATCAAAATTAGTATTAATTGATCATTGTTTAGATTATTTGTACTTGTGTTTTCGAGTTATTCTTCGTTAATTATTGCACCTTACACCATTGCATGATATTATTTTTTCCTCTATAATTACAATTTTTATAACATGTTCTCACATTTTAGGGGGGAATGGTTTATGAGGGATAAATATTTTATTATGCATTCTTTCTTTGTCTATTCCTAGAAAAAAAAGGGAAGAAATGGTATCTTTCATTTTAGTTTTAGGAGGAGACATTTATCTTTGGGGAGACATTTTACCTAAGTGGGGATAGTTTGACCTAGGGGGTAATTCTTATACATATTTTATAATTGTTATATGCTCTTTGCATTTGAAGGTGTGTTTAAGCGTGCAGGTTTATAACATACGACAAAGTAACAACCGATAAAATCTACTCAAGGTTTATGCGTGGGTCAAGTTGTACTTTTTCCTTTTTGGGGTTTGGGATTGAGTCTTATATTAGCTTGACGGCCCAAAGGGTGATATTTTTAAGGACAAATTTCTGAATAGAGTCATTCTATATCTGTTTTATGTTTGGACAAAACCTTTGAGTACTAGGTTAGGTGTTCAAATATGTTTACCTTTAAACCTATTACGTATTTGATTGAAGATGAAGCAACCAATATAAAGAGAATATATCATCGAGGTGTGTTTTGTGCCATGTTTCGTCTTTAAATTCCAAGGATCTATCAGGTATGAATTCATATATATTTTAATCCACAAATATTTAATTTTGGGTGTTGTCTTTTAAAATGTGTTTTTATAGTGATTTTGTAGCACCATGTTAGAACTAGGATCCAACAAAATTTCAAACGAGTAAAAGTTAGCCTTTGTTGTGTTATCGTTAGATATCTCATTATAATTTGTTCTAATGAGAACAAGTACTTTATTCGAATGAGGTTCCAATGAAACTTCAAACGACCCAGTTTTTTCCTTCTCTATTTTCGCGTTAGATATCTCATTAGAAGTTGTTTGAACGAGAGGAGGTACTTTGTTCGAATGATATCCAATGAAACTTCAAACGACTCAACACATTTTTCAATGTAAAATTAATTTTTTGTGATTATCTCATTTTTGGAAAACCTCCTATAAATAGGAGTGTGGAGCAGCAATTTTCTTTGAGGAAAAAAACTTATGTTTTGAGTTCCCAAAATCTATCAAAAATCTCTTCAAAACCCCAGTTTACACTCGAGTTTTTTAATATCCAACTGTTCATGTTATTATTCTTTGAAGATAATGTTTTGGTCACTAAAGGTTTATTCTCTTCATCTTATTGAGAATACGGTGCACTCCATGGTATGAGGTTACAATGGATTATGTGTTCCAATTCGTGGACAGTTACTGAGATGTTTGGTGAATATCGAAGCGTGTGTGACTCACATATTATCGCAGTTGAGCGGATGTACTCCTGTGTGTCGTTGTGCGGAGCTTAAAGGAACAAAGAGCGTCAATTCCTTTGAGGGCGTCATGTATGTGTGTTGTAAGTCTTCAGTTGTGTCCTTTGAAATTCCATACTTTGTAAATTTTGCATAGCTGGGCCGTTCGAGGTTTTTCCCATTTGGATTTTCCTCGTACATCGGCCATTTTGGTTTTATTTACTTATTTAATCATTTATCACCTAGATTCATACTTTAGGGTAAAGATTAAATTGGTTAATCGATTTATCACAACATTTTGAATTGTTTCATCGATGTTAAATTTAATTTGGGTAACTTGCTTAATTGACCTAAAAATTGAAAATTTTAAAAGAAGTGCTTTGCTTCTTTTGCACACTTTTCCATATTAGAACCCTGTATCCTATTGAACTTTTTAATATATAACACCATATATATATAATTATGCCGTTAGCATTCTTATGAGTCATCACTTAGACTCACTCTGACCCCACCCCAATAGCCTAGTACATTGCCATATCTAGACACGCATACCCTTTTTAACTCATCCTAAAGTAGTAGAAACCTAGGTTATCATAGCAAAAGTTATCACACACGTCTCCACTAATATACTAATATATAATACATTAACATGACGATTGTGATTCAACCATAATTAATCCTACAATGCAATAACTATTGCATTAATATCATATAAATTTATAGAGTGCAAAATTTAAACTATTTATAAAGCCAACCCAATGAGTATATATACATGAAAGTAAGTACTTATGTATCACTACTAAATATATACAACACGCTATAATTCATATTCCAAAATGAAACTCTAAAGTCTCCTGTCATCACTACTTTTCCTTACTAATATGACACTGACAATGGACATAAATAACCTGAAATAGTAAGAAGAAGTTTACAATGGGACATTACCTAGCGAGAATACTCACACGTCCATAGTTCATTATTCATTTATGCACAATTTAAAACATATAAATAAGCATACACAATATCATTCTCTTTTTCGGCCTTAAAGTCCTTTTAACAAAGCCCATTGTGTGGTCTTACCTTCCACATTTTCATCCTTAAAGCCATGGTTCCAACATATCATAAGTTATTTTACTACTTAATATGCACAATGTATAATTAAACTCGCCTCAGTGTCCACAATTACTAAGTCAATTATCAAACCGATCTCCCTCTCCTTCCTTACTCTTTCCCTTTTCCTACCAATCAATTTCATGTCACTATTCGAGAATAGATAATTAATTCCAATTCACAAACTTATAACTCATTCAATAATCATACATCTCAATCCATTCATAATTTTGAAACATACTTGCATAGACTCATTCAATAAATTTTATAGATCTTACATCGCATTCGATAGTATTTTAGTATTATAACCACATTCATAGTTCTAAACTAAACATATAAATTAAGATTTGATACTATGATCCAGTTGTAAATTCTAATCCAACTATATCCTTATCTTTACTATTAATCTTTCATAATATTTCAAATATGAATTCATAAGTCAAAACATACTAAAAGTGTTAACAATTCACTGAAAGTTCATAATAAGATTGAGTGCCATAATACGTTGACATAGTCATATTCTTTTAGGGAAAAAGGAATATATAAAAGAAATTTGAAAGTAAAACTAAAACCATATTAAAGTGGACTGATAAATATTTCTAACTAGAGTTCATGAGTTCGAAATACTACTTTGATGATGGAGTTTTAACCATTGTTTCATTGGATATCAAATTTGTCCCCAAATTCCAATCCCTATTTTTACACCATTTTAAAATTAAAATTTGTATAAATCCGTAAGGAATTGAGTATGATACCTTGTACAACTTAAATTTTATGGGATTGCACTTTGTAAATCAATTTACAGTGCACGATTTCAAATTTCTTAGAGTTCGGAGTGCTCGTTTTCATAGAGGGCCGCAAAGCTGCCCTATTTTGGGCAACACCTTTGTTTTGAATTCAAACATGCACACAGACCAAAATACAATGAACTAAGGGCTTATCTTTTTATAAATATAGAATATTGAGTCTAGTTTATAACCCAACTTGAACTTCCTCAATCGAATTTACGGTTTAGCAAATATTGATATTTTAGTAGAATAGGGTGAGACTGTTCAGAAATTAATCCTTTTTGTCAAATTTGCAACTAAATTTGTACCAATTGGTATATAATTAGGTGTATTTCCATACATGTCTTAAAATATATATGAATTAGGTTTCTAAACCACCAAACAATTAAAAATTACAAATTTTCTACAACATTTTGTGTAGGGGTGGCAATTCGGGTTAGTCGTGTCAATTTCGGGTCGTGTTGATTTTTATTTGAGGATAAGTTTTGGGTACTTTTAAATCTACACAAGCTAATCGTGTCAAGTTCGGATCATTTCGGGTTAATACCATAAACGGGTTATCGTGTCAAAAATTGCCAGCTCTAATTTTGTGGTCATTTCCATAAAGTGGTGCAAAGGTGCTTGTCCACTTCGAAAATCAGATTTTCTTCCCCAAAATATTTAATTCACGACTAAAAAAAGTATGGAATTGTACCAAGCTTTTAATATCATAATTTCAAATCATTATTAGCAATTTACAATTGCAAAGAATGCAATTCAATTCATCCAAGAGGTGTGTTGGTGATTACATTTATTAATATACCAAGAACACACACATTTACGAACAAATGAGAATTCTTGCTTCTAATCCATTCATTGTTATCAAACCATCATTATATCACTTAAACAAAGTTTCTAGCATGAAAACAAAATCAAAATTTCATTTAGCTTAAGAATCTTAAAGAATTCTACTCAAAACTTATCTTTATACACACTAGCACACACAAAACATATACATATACATATACACATAGGTTGAGTTTTCATACAAAGACTTTATGGTTTTACTTCAAATTTTACTATATTGAACAGAAGAATATGAGGATTAAGATATAATACCCCGTATTTTTATAGCTTTTAAATTATGGGATTCATTAAATTTAATTGGGATAAATTAATTTAATTTTAATCCGGAATGTTGCTTTAAATATTTACTAGCGTGACGAGAGTTAGTAATTATTGAAAATTTGTTATCTATTGAATATTACTGGATGAGTATAGTAATATATGAGATTTATTGTTATAATATTGTCACGTGTGAATAAAATGACAATTATGAAAATTTAAGTCGGGACGCGCCTGTGTCGTGTCGGGACTAAATGTTGATTAATAAGTGAATATTTTATAAGTTGTTCATATGGTCATTTCGAGTGCGCCAACGTGTCCGGAAGGGTCGAGATAGTCAGAAAAGTATACCCGGGGGTTTAGTTTGGGTCTCGGGGCGTTTTTAGGCCCAATTAGTACCCCGGGAGGGCGTTTTGGACATTTCGCAATTATGGGTAATTAAACCTAAGAAAATTAAAAGGGTTATATAAGATATCTAGGTTGTCTTCTAGGGTTAGAACAACCGAAGACAAATGACGGCCATTGGAGAGGAAAAGGAGAAGCTCTCCAAGGAGTTCTAGGCCAAGAACACCTCCGATTGCACCGCCGTCACCACCAACGCGTAGATCGCGAGACGGGGAACGAAACCACACCAATTTCGGCACCAAACCAGATTTTTAAAAATTCCAGGCAAGTATTTATCTTGCTTATTTCGTTGATGCATCTTTCATATTGGTTTAGGAATGATTAGGATGAATTGTATGGAAGAAAAACCCAATTTGAGATAGGAAATTGCATGTAGTGATGACTTAAATGATATTTTAGAAACCCTTTGTCATGTAAAGGATTAAGAGTTTGACTAAGAAAAGAGTTCTAATTAGATACAAACACTAAAAATTTTATTTCGGGTGATCGGACCATTGGAATCGTTTGAAATTTTAGTATGTTGTAGCGAACGGCGAGACAGGACTGCTGACAAAAATTCAGCTTGATCGAACGGTCGGATTTCTAAAAATATTATTTTTACTAGAGAGTTTTATGTTTTAAGGACTCTTAGAGAGTTTTATATTTTGAGGACTCTTAGAGAGTTTTATATTGTAACACCCCAAGACTTTTGAGACTGAGAAATTAAATTTTTGGGAAGATAAAATTTAATTAAATTGGAGAATTTTAAAATTTGGGAATTTAAGTCCAAAAATAGAGGACGTTTCAAAGTATTCCGGATGATATTTTTGAGGGTACCATCGATCCCGGAAGGGTCGAGATAGTCAAAATGACTGTCATTGGGTCTTATTTCGGCTCCAGAATGTTTTTAAGTTGTTTTGACTTAAATTGGAGTCAACGAGTCATTTAAAGTGTGTATTAACATTTAAAAATGGGATTTTGTTTTAAAAGGATTGGGAGGCTTATGGATGAAGCCTTCTCATTTGAGAAAAGAGAGAAAGAGAAAGAAAAAGGAAAGAAGAAGAAAGGAAGAGAAAGAGGAAGAAAAGCTTGGGGATTTCCGGCCCAACCGCGTCATCAAGGACGATCCAACCTCTACAAATATGAGGCAAGTGTTTAATCTTGCTAAATAGCTATTTGTGTATCTCATTTCATAATTTTTGGGGTAAAGAAATGGATTTTTGGGTATTAATATCAAAACCTAGATTTTTGGGTTAAATCTTGAAATCAATGTTTAAATAGGGATTTAATGGATTAGAAGGGGTTGGGGTCAACTTTGGGTTGATTAATGGGCTTAAAATCATAAATTGATGAAGGTTTAATGGTTAGAAATGAAAATTTAGGGTTTAGAATTCGTGGGTTTTGATGAAGAAGAAGACCCCTTTCAAATTTGCAGGCCCGAATCGATTCGCCCCCTTAAGCGAATCGATTCGGTTTAGTGATATTAGCAGGTCTGCATTGACCGAATTGATTCGGACCCAAGCCGAATCGATTCGGCCTATTGCAGAAACCCAGGTCTTTGGACCCGAATCGATTCGCCTTGGGGGCCGAATCGATTCGCTGGGCCGAATCGATTCGGAAACAGGGCATTTTGAGGTATTTTCTCCATAGTGATTTCAAACCCTTTTTGGTTGGGATTATTGATTTGGGGGCTTTCTCTAGGATGTAAAAGATATATTCTTGGAGTCATATAAGGAGTTTCTCACATATTGGGATTTGGGGACTCCTTAGGGTAACTTGGGAGAAATGTACCCATGTACGTATTGGAGTTACATATGGATATCGGGGAAACCTCTTTGAGGTTGGAATTACCAATTATAGATAAAGGTATATATATATGTTTGAGGTTGAGAACTCTTAGAGAGTGAGGGGTATCCTATCCTTAGAAATATTTAGACTAAGGAACAAATGATAACCCGATAGGAGTAAGGGTTCATATAATAAATTGAACCATAGGTAAAAATGGGAAACAACTTGGTGGTGTACTATCGACTAGGATAAGAGGTAGCATAAATTCTAGTTAGGATAGTTTATACGCAATTATGGGGATATGGCCATTGAGATTTCCAATACTTGAAATGAGGTTGGAATAAATTGAGGTTTTAGACTATTAAGTCATGTTTATGCCTATGGTTAGATAGTACTAAAGATAATTATGTACTTTCACATTTAGAGGTGAAAGGTGTAGTGATGGATTCCTACACAAATTCTTGGGTGATAACCCTAATGTTGAATATATATGTATAGATATATACATATGGTTTTGGGAGACTACTCATCATAGGAAGATGATTGAATATGTTTCAAGTGAGGGATTGTATTCACATATCGAGGTAAATTTAATGGAAATTGTGGTGACGGCTTGTGTATGGAGTATTATGTATACTTATAACCGAGTTTATATATCTTGTACATATGAACGATACTTAGTTTATATATATAGATATAAGGATATGTGAATATGTGTTGATATATATATATATATATATATATATATATATATATATATATATATATATATATATATTATATATATATATATCTGTATGTATATAGATATATAGATATTTGCATGTTGTAGACATACATGGTATGGATATTTAAACCGTATACGATGGTTTATTATTTGATCATATGATTGGATCATATGGATTATATATATTATGCATGTAAATGATATATATACTTAATTGGTTAAGCATACCCCGCTCATGCTATCATTGGGAAGTTGCGCGCGTAGTGGGTGAGCATCCTGGCTAGAAAAGCAGGGTGTGGATATTCCCCAGGTCATAGTCATCCCGTGTGTTACCATATGATATATATATTTATTTTGGGATGAGACGTGATGGGTATGTTTCGTCTCATTGCCGGTTTGGAGCTATGACCGCTTCCCGGGACGTCGTGTGCGTGAGTTTACCACGAGATGGGTGTCGCCCCAGTTTTGCTACGTGAGTCGGGCACTGGGAAGATGATAGCATTGATGCAGTTTATCGGCGATATATATAGCCGGGTATATTATGTGCATGGCCTTGTACATCATATGTAGTATGTACACTTGGCTATTGGATTGATGATGATAGATATATACGGTTAGAAATAAATACCTATATATATATATATATATATATATATATATCCTATAGACGAAAGGATATGGACTTTTATGAAGTACATCTTAGATGATTATGGTGTACTAGATTGATGGGGGTTGATGTATCGCACATAAGGTATAATTCGGTTACATCATCCCAAGGATATTATTGGAGATTCTTTTATTTTATTTTATTTGTTTTCTTTTTCTTTTCTTCTTTCTTTCTTTAGTAGTTATAGTTAGTAGTAATGGTAGTATTAACTTGTATGTTGAGGATTATGGATCTCTAGGATCGACATTGCCCAGGAGTAGTGTAACGAGGTGGTTCCTTGTTTGGATTTCGCTTTGCGAGACACCTCACGCACGAAACGCAGTGCCATGTCGAGATTTGAGAGAAGTAATTCCATAGGTGGCATCTCGGATCTCTGGTCTTGACCTTGTCAGGAGTAGTGTAACGGGGTGGTTCCTTGTTTGGATTTCGCTTTGCGAGACTCCCCACGCACGAAACGTAGTACCATTTTGGGATCAGAGAAGTCTTGCCAATATTCCATGTGCATGTCATTAAGTATATTAATTCTTACGTTTTTAGCCTATATAGGTATATATATGTATATATGTATATGTATAGGAGAAATGTTTTAGGAATTATGATGATTATAATTCATAAGATTATTAATAGGAATTCACTAAGCCTATTATGGCATAATTGTTGTAATCATAATCTAGTGGGTTTAGGAATGGATGGATCCTTAGATTATGACGGGAGGGTAGCTCTCGTGGATATAGGCTAGGCCTGATAAGTTAGGTTGTCCTAAAATCAATGGGGGTAATTTAACTAAAATTTGAGGACGCGAATAGGGCGCGCCTTTAGATGAGAGGTGAGTTGGGGTTCCACGAGAGTGCGGTCTCACTTTAATTGTGAAATAAAGTGCACCGGTATTTATTATGCACGGTTAACACACTTGCTAAATATTTTCATGATTCGGGGCTCTGACCCGTTTACTTTTCTCTCCTGCCTGTATATATATATTATTACAGGTATCCTACCGCATGGATGCCGGATGACCTTCTGTCCAGAGTCTTGGGAGCCGTGACATATGCGGACTGTTGCGGGATGTATTTTGTAGCCGCTTCTTACTTCTTTAAAATTCTAGGTAAGGATTCATGTTGTATATCGGGTTTGTACCCAAGGGATATTTGTAGATATTTATATTTATTCCATTCCAGTTATTGTATTAGCTGTGACCCGACATCTCATTCGGGTCTACTTTCGTACATTCAGTTGTAGTTATTTATTTTGTTTTAATATAGCATTTCGTTTATCCTAGTTCTTTCTTGCATCTCTCTTATTTATTAGAAATTTTGTAGTGTTGGGTTGTGTTATGTTTCATGTTTTAATTTATTTAACATCTCGCTTATATGATATCGGGTAGTTAGTCCTATATTATATAGTACCGGCAGTTGATGTTGAGACTGGACCATCTGGAATTCCTGATTTAATATGGTATAGGGCTGGCCACCCGTTATTATTTTAAGCGGGGTGTTACATATATTTTGAGGACTCTTCTAAATAATAAAAAAAAATCAATTAAAACTCCATTTTAATTCCGATTTCGAAACCATTTGAAATTCTCATCTTTGAAAATAAAATTCAAAATCCTTTAATGTAAGGCGAAATCTATATTTTTGGGATATCTTACATGAGGGACAATGTAAGTATATGTTAAAGAGAGAGAGACACGTAAGAGAGTTACTTTGGGACAAATGTGTATACCTACTGAATTTTATACTTGGGATGATAGAATCCGTGAGCGTGATGTAGTAAGTGGAAAAGTTCCTCAAATTAAAATAAGATGTGAATGGTTATACGTGATAACTAAATAATGAGAAATAAATACAAATGTCGTAATTATGGGAATTGAGAATTTACCCATTATTGAAATGGTAATGTTAGTATAGTTATATGTGTATGCATATACTATCTATGTGTGAAAATCATGCCCACGCTACTTGCTATCCCTGAGGCTTCCGCGCTGGGACAGTCTTATCTCGATGGAACCTTTATGGGGGATATTGACTTGTACCCTAGAAGATAGATATCCTTGGTACAGGCTATCGGAATGATAGTTCAGACGGTCCTAAGAGATGCGGGTATGTGCTTTCCTCTTAGAGACTTGGAATCTATGCTTCGCCTCATTTTGTTTGTGTATAGGCATCCTTGGTACAGGCTATCGCATTGATAGTTCAGACGGTCCTGAGAGACTTGGAATCTATACTTTGTCTCAATATTGTTTGAGCATGTGTTGATACAGTTTGAGAGTGATTCCGAATCTGTATTCCCTTAGTACGAGTGATACGGGGATTGGATAGTAGAGTATGCCCGCACCATAGTTGTTATTTGGGGTGCTATTGTGATATATATATATATATTTTATGAGTAGTTAATATATATATGAAATTCTGAAATCTGGAACTGCCTACTGTGATGAGACATGTAGGACATGGTTGATGACTCAAATTGTAAATACTTATTTTGAGAAAGTATAATATGACACTGGAAAACTTTATTGATTTATAAAGTTAAAAATGAGAACTTTGGTTGCTAATTGAAATATCCTTTTCGAACAATTGAATCGTTAAATTTTGAATCTTACGAGTAAGCTAAGATAAGTTAAATCATTGGGAAGATTAGTGCGATAAATGATAAGACAAACTGTTAGGAAGGTTAGTGCGATAGGTGTGCACATTAGAAGAGAGGTGAGAATTCCTCAAGAGAGTGACGCACTAATATGTTGTTGCATTGGCCTGTATAAATTTAAATACTTGCTAAACAAATTTTAAATCATATACACTATCGGGCTCTGACCCATTTCTCTCTCTCTCTCTCTCTCTCTCTCTCTCTCTTGTATATATATGTATGTATTACAGGTGCCCAGCCACAGGGGCGTCTTGCTTAGGATCTCTTGGAAGGAACGCGCTGCGGCTTAGGTGGAAGTTGCAGGACTCTTGATTAGACGACTTCGTTCATTCGGATCCACTCTTAGTACTTTCATCTAGTTGGGCATGTGTAGCTCTTTCCATTATTCCGTTGTTATTGGACATTTGTATTTCAATTATATCCAGTATTGTTACTATGGAATTTATTTAGTTTGGATGTGTGACTTTAGATTTCGTATGTTGACATTCGATTGACGAATGTATTAAATTATTTGGATTATGTTGCAGAATTTAATGTGGTGTGATTCTTACTTATTGAATGTTGTTAATAAAATAAATGATTTTTCTTTAAATAAAATTTGGAAAGTACGTATGAACATGGTTTTGACACTTAGCTTAATTAATTAGGGTGTTAAATTGGAAAATTTTATTTTTCGACAGTGATGCTAAGAATGGACCAACTGTTCACCTTGATTTAATTTAATAAAGGAGTGATCACCCAGTATTTAATTAGGCGGGGTGTCACATAAGAATCACTAAATAACCAATAAATTTCTTTACAAATTTCCTAATAATAAGCCTCCACCTTGTTTCTCTCACCTAAGGTTTTTTCTAGCTTCTCTTAAGACTCTAATTTGGAAAGTTTTCTAAATGTTGAATGATTGCTAAATATTCACTCGTTTAAGGATTTCTAAACAAGTCCTTAACTATATAAGTCACCACCCAAGTTTCACAAATTAGATATGTTACCACATAATTTTTCTTTTAATAATTACATATATGTACTTTAACATTTCAAACTAAAGCACATAATCATATACATTCAATGCTAATCATGAAAATTAATATAAACCATTTTAATTAACTAATTACTTAAGAAAATTAAATGTAAAATGAAATACATGGGGATAAGATGTCATAATTTTCCTCCTTACAGAATTTCGTCCTCAAAATAAAAAATACTTTCCAAATAAGTGAGGATGAGTCCTCTACGTCTCTTCCTCTATTTCCCATGTCGCGTCCTCAATGGGTTGACTTCGACACAACACTTTTACTAAGGGATTCTTATTATTTATTAACACTTTCTCTTACCTAACTTGGATCTCTATCGGCTTCTCTATGTAAGATAAATTCTCTTGCATCTCGATTGGTTATTCCTTCAACACATAGATCAGGTCTATCAAATACTTGCGAAGCATCGAGATGTGAAATACATTATGCAATCTATCCAAGGTTGATGATAACACCAAACTGTAGGCAACCTCACCCACATTCCCCACAATCTCATAGGGTCCGATGTACCTCTGGCTTTGCTTCCTTTTCTTCCCAAAATAAAGGACCCCTTTCCACGGTGAAACTCACAAGAAAATCCAATCTCCTACCTCAAATTCTAGATTTTGATGGAAGTTATCGACATACATCTTTTATCAGCTTTGGGATGCTTTCATCCGTTCATGTGCTACTTTTATCTTTTCCACCGTGTCACCAATCAACTCCGTCCTTAATAATTATCATTTTCCCACCTCATTCCAACACAATGGGGTAGAAACTTCCTACTGTACAAATCGTTGTAAGGTGCCATATCAATAGTTGACTGTAATAAATTATTATAGGAAAACTCTAACAAAGTTAAATGCTCATCACATCTACCCACAAAATGAAGGACGCATTCTCTCAACATGTTCTCCAATGTTTGAATCATGCTCTTTATCTGTCCATCGACCTGCGGGTGATAAGTTGTACTCATATTCAATTTGGTGCCCATAGCTAAATGCAAACTCGACCAGAAATAAGAAGTGAGTTTTGGATCTCTATCAGTTACAATGCTCATTAGTGCCCCGTGCAACCTCATAATAATATCAATACAAAACTGTTCATATCTCTCTATGGAGTATGTAGATTTCACCATAAAAAAGTGCGTCAATTTAGTCAGTCAGTCCATAATTACCTAAATTGAATCAAATCCACGTTGAGATCTCGAAAGACACACCACAAAGTTCATGGCGATGTTGTCTCACTTCTAGTCTGGTATCGGTAACGAATGCAACAATCCTTCTAGTTTCTAGTGTTCCCTTTCACCTGCAAATAAGTCAGGAACCTCGCTACAAATTTAATAATATCTCTCTTCATTCCCTGCTACTAATAAAACCCTTGTAAGTCCTTTTATATCTTTTTACTTCTCGGGTGCATAGCATATGAAGAATAATGTGCCTCATTAAGGATGTTTCTCCTCATAGTCATATCATTGGGTACACAAACTCGATTATTAAAACAAAACATACCATCATCTCTAACAAGAAACTTCTCGGGTTTCCCCTCGTATAATTGCCTCACGATCTTTTATAATTCCTCATCACTCCATTTCATGTCACTAATCTACTCAATCAATGGAGGTCTTAAACAAATATTAGTGAAAAAATTCCCCGATGAAGAAAATAAGAACTCTAGTCCAATCAGCCTCAACTCATTCAGTAATCTTACACGAACAAATTTATAACTCATTCAATTTCATGTCACTATTTGAGAATAGATAATTAATTCCAATTCACAAACTTATAACTCATTCAATAATCATACATCTCAATCCATTCATAATTTTTAAACATACTTGCATAGACTCATACCATAAATTTTATAGATCTTACATCACATTCGATAGTATTTTAGTATTATAACCACATCCATAGCTCTCAACTAAACATAGAAATTAATATTTGATAGTATCATCTAATTATGAGTTCTGATCCATTTATACTATTATCTTTACCATTCTTCTTTCATAACAGTTCTAATATCAGTTCATAAGTCAAAACATACTAAAAGTGTTAATAATTCACTAAAGGTTCATAAGAAAATTTGGTGGCATAATAGGTTGACATTGTCGTATTCTTTTAGGTGAAAAGGAATATATATAAAAAATTTGAAAATAAAACTAAAACCATATTAAATTAGATTGATAAATATTTCTAACCATAGTTCATGAGTTCAAAATTATACTTTGATTAAAGAGTTATAACCATTGTTTTTATAGGATATCAAATTTGTCCCCAAATTAAAATCCTCATTTTTAGGTCATTTTAAATTTAAAAACTATATAAATTCATAATTAATTTAGTGTAATACCTTATACAATTTAAAGGGTATGGGTGTCTACTTTCTAAATGAATTTATAGTTCACGATTTTGAATAGCCTAGAGTCCGGAGTGCTCGTTTTTGTATAGGGCCACAAAAATGCCATGTTCGGAACAACACCTTTATTCAGAATTCAAACATGAACCCAAACCAATATACATTGAACTAAGGATTATCTTTGGTTAAATATATAATACTGATTCTAGTTTATAACCCAACTTGAATTGCCTCAATCGGATTTATGGTTTATCAATATTGACATTTTAGTATGGTAGCGGACGGTTCTGAAAATTGATAAGCACCCAAAACTGTACATTTTATACCCCGAATAGTTGTATTTTAGTTGCTATTTCTCGGCAATATGGGTCTTATGCGCTTAAATGTTTAATATGCAGGTTTAATGTACGTTGCGGTGTTCAAATGCGTATTTCAAGGCAATTGTGCATTTTACGGAGCTAAATACTAAATTCCCGTACCCTAGCCTACCCTAAACTTAGCCCAAGCCTGTGTGTGTTTTATTTGTGTCATTTTATTATTTTTTAGATTTTTAGTTTGAGTCTTTTCTATTTTTAGGATTTATTTTAGAATTTTTAAATTTTATTTTCTATTTTTCTATTTTATTTTTATTAATATAATTTTATTTTATTTTGATTTTTATTAGTTTCTAGTTTTATTTTATTTTATTAAGATTTTAATTTTTAGGATTTCATTTATTTTTAGTTTATTAAATTTTATGTTTAGGACTTTAGTTTTTAAGTTTACATTGTTATTTCTTTTTAGTTTTATTTTTATTGAGTCTTGATTTTAATTTTTAGTATAGAAAATTAATTTTTAGATTTTAGTTTTTATAAGTTTTATTTTATTACCTAGATTTTATTTTTTATTTTTTTAGGGGCCAATAAAACACACACAACCCCCTTATCCTACACACTTACCCTAATACCCACTAAACTACCCTTATCCTACACCCAACTCCCCTTACCCAACTCACCCACACACTAACTCCCCTACACCCCCACACACCTTAACACCCTACACCCATCTTCTTCCCCAACTCACTCTCTCTCATACCTCCATTACCAAACACATTACAACCATTAAACCCTCACCCATCTAATCTCCATAACCACCAACAAAAATACCCATCTCTCTCTCTCTCTCTCTCTCTCTCTCTGAAAACCCCAACGAACCCGGCGACAACCCGAGCTAATCCGTCGCCGGCGAGCGACCCCCTTCTCCGGCGCCTCACTCCCACAGCCGTCGGCCAACCACTCACCCTCGCCGGACAGTCTGAACCCTGCGATCTCAAACCCGGAAACCCAGCACTGCCGCCCCTCTCCGGTCGCGAACTGCCGCCGACCCTGCTCCGACCTAGCGTCGCCGGCGCACACCCTCAATGCCTCGGCCATCACCTCCGGCGTTCAACCTAGCTGTCGGCCTGTCCCGACGGCGACCAACCCCGAATCCGCGACCCTGCTGCCACCAACTCCGACTCTCTCTCTCTCCTCAACCCATTACCAACAAACATACCCAACCAAACAAAAACCCATAAACCCAAATCCATTTTTAAACCCAAAACCCAAATACCCATTTCCCATGTCATCCACTTCTCCAAAGTAAGTAAAAATCGTGCCTGCACAAATCAAACCAAAACAAAGCAAACTCAATTACCCCATGTGCCAATAAACCATTTAATTCCTTTTACCCCTTTTTACCATAATACCCCCTAACTAACCACCCAAAACCAAATCCCAAAATTACCCCTCAACCCAAAACAGATTTTTTCCAAATATCCTCACACCCCCATGCACATGTGACCTCACCCATTTCCACATGCACTCCCTACCTTTTTACCATTATACCCCTTTGCTCCATTGCATATAAAATGAAGAAGAAGGCCCATTTGAAGAGAATTCTAGATTAGAGAGCTTTTTAGATAGGAATTTTAGAGAGAAAATTAGGTAGAGAAAAACACCATTGTAAATAGTTTTTCATTTTTTTATTTTTAGATTATTGTGAGTGTAAATATTGTAAGAGAGTTAATTGAGTGAATATTTTAATTTCAAATCATTTGGATGCTCAATTAAGTGGTGTATGCTTCAATTTCAAGGATTGGAGTTCAACATAATCAAAGAGATTTGGTTTGATTGTTCTCTTCCCTTCTTTTATTATTTTATGCCTTCGAATATTAATTTGTCATATTTTATACCATGTTAGGCTAAAACCCCTTTCAAGGGGTGGGGTGAAACCCTTATTTGATATTATTTTAGTTTAATTAGTTTGTTTACTTGAATTATCCATTTGAATGTTAATTTTGATCCCTCACCCTTAGATTTACGCCTCGAGAGAGGGTAAATGATTTTCGAGAGAAAATCGAAATTCTAGTGATAATACCCATTTTAGATTCGAACTAGAGATAGGGGTTTCTTAAGTGGGGTATTATCACTTGAATTCCAACTCTAAATTTAATTTCTAAGATTGACATAAATTCTAATTGATCGATCCTAGCGGGTGATTAATTAAAAGGAGTGTAGATCTAATTTTCTAGAGTTGTGGGGTGTTAATTTTAACTTTCTAAAAGATTATTATTCTAATTACACTTGCAACGAGAGTTGGTTTGTAATTTTAATATTAATTTGGGAGAATTCAAATAATTAAATTAATTAATTAGAATAATTAATATTTGTGGTGTAATCCCACTCCTTGATTGTTCTCACAATTATTTACCTCACTTTATCTTTTATTTTAGTGTTAGACTTTATTTTCATTTTAGTTACTTTCTAGTTAGTTATTATCATTTTACATTTAGTTTATTTTAGTTTAGATCTCACCTCACCCTTTTGTTTTAATATTGAAAAAGCTAAAAAAATTAGAAAAGTGAAAAAGCACAAAAAGAAAATAAAAAGTGAATTACATTTGAATTTGTTCCATTTGCTTTACTCCCTAGAAAGTGGATTGATACTCTTACTTACCTCTACACTTTAGATTGTTATATTTTGTAGGTAATTGAGGTTTTGACTAACTTGGCTTCCAACAACGACCATATACAAAAGTCAAGTTATCAAAAATAGCCTATGTTTTTAGGTCAACTTTGAAGCTAAATATCTAAAAAGTTCTATATAATTAGGTGTTGTTCAATATGTATATATATATATATATATGGAATGGTCTATGAAGCAAGTTTATAAAATATCTAATAGTCCAAAATTCTGAATTTTATACAACGTTTTGTGGTGATTTTTGTGTAGTGGTGCAAAGTTGCATGTCCAGTTTGAAAATCACACTTTATTCGCCAAAATATCTAATTCACCATTAAAATATGTATGTAATTGTACCAAACTTTTCATATCACAATTATCGACCCTTTGTAACAATTACAATTGGAAAGAATATAACTTATTGCATCCAAGAGGCGTGTTGGTGATTACACCTACTAATACACCAAGAACACACACGCTTAAGCACAAATGAGAATTCTTGCTTCTAAACCATTTATTGCTATCACACCATTATTATATCACTTAAAAAAAGTTGCTAGTATGAAAACCAAATCAGAATTGCATCTAGTTTAAGAATTTTGAATAATTATACTCAAACCCCATCTTTATACACACTAGCACACACAAAACATATACACATATACATAGGTTGAGTTTTCATACAAAGACTCTATGGTTTTACTTAAAATTTAACTATGTTGGACAACATAAGATGAGGATTAAGAATCATTAACTCATTAATAAATTTCTTCACAGATTTCCCAAGAATAAGCTTCCACCTTATTTCTCTCACCTAGGGTTTTTGCTAGCATCTCTTAAGACTCCAAGTTGGGAAGTTTTAGAAGTGTTGAATGAATGATAAATTTTCACCCGAATAAGGATTTATAAACAAGTTCTTAAATATATTAGTCACCACCCAAGTTTCACAAATTAGGCATGTTACCGCATAACTTTTCTTTAGGTAATTAAACATTGGTACTTTAACATTTCAAACTAAAGCATGTAATCATATAAATTAAATGATAATCATGCAAATTAATATAAATCATTGAAATTAACCAATAAATTAAGAAAAATAAATATAAAATGAAATACCTCAGGATGAGATGTCACATCACTCCCATGCCTGAAGCTCTTGGTGTCAATTCTCCACAAGTTGGTCATGTCAATAAAGAGACTCCTACAACTTGAACTCCTTGATCAATATTTTTGTGAAGATTTTATTTTATAATTGAACATATTAGTCTTATGAACAATGTGTGCAATGTCCCTTTATTATATATGTTTGATAAAAATTTGCAATGGATGGATCATTTGTCTGAAATCAAATGTTATCCAATAATTTTGCTTGTCCGCTTGCATGTATTGTTCATTGTGTTTTTAATTATCAGCGAGTAATTTTGATAAGCTAAGATATTAGTGTTCACATGTGATCAAGTGTTTTGCATTGTGCAAAATATTTTTACAAAGTTAATCTGGTCGGATCTTGTCGACCTACCAATATTTGTGGTCTTGTAGTTAGATCTTATCAACTTGAACTGATTTACTAGATTTTTAAATTAGGATAGGCCAGACAGTAGTTTAATCATATGATTTTGAGGTTGTATATTGCCAACCTAACCTCATTTATGATCTACCAGGTGGACAAAACTGAGTTATCCTAACTTACAATCTACCATTATTTTAGCTAACTTACTGGTCCTATGGACGGATCTTGTCATCCTAACCATGTAATAATGATTGGTTTCCCATGTTGACCAAATATACTAGGATTTATCCTTGAGTTAGTCAACTTACTGATCAGTTATGGTTAGATCTTATCGATCTGACCATGTGACTACACTGGATTTCCCAAATTTGACAAACTTCTTAATCTTGGCCTATCTAAGACGAGGCCATTCATAAAGTGTAGTTTGATCGTAATCATTCTTGTGCATCTCTTATACTGATGAACTAGGCATTGAATAATCAAAAGAACTTGAAATGGTAACATGATGTAGAGGAAGAACTACCAATTCTTATTGATATTTTGGAAATTGATTATAAGGAACTGAAATCTATTTACATAACATTCTTCTCTTAAAATTATAATCTGCTCATCCCCATTGGTAGTACTTCCTCAAGTTTTTATCATTCCATGGATTCTTAAACTGCTCGCCCTTTAAGGTATCAATCTAATAGGTGTAATACCCCATATTTTTTTAGGGATTTTGTTTTAATTATGGAATTAGAATTAATTAAATTAAATGGAAAAAATCTATTTATAATTAATCTGGATTTAAATGTAATAATTACTAGCGTGATGAGAGTAAGTATTTATCGATGATAATTATGTTGAATATTACTTAGAGATTAAAGTAATATATGATTAATAAATATTATTATGGTCGGGAGTGAAAAAAATGACCGTTACAATACATTTAGTTGGGACGCGTATGTGAGTCGTGCCGGTATTACTTTATTGGTCTAAAAAGATAATTTATTTTTAAGTAAATCAGACGGCCATTTAAAGTGCGTCAGTGTGTCCGGAAGGGTCGAAGTAGTCATAAGACACTACTCGGCTGCTTTATTTGGATTATGGGGGAGTTGGGCCAAACAGACATCCTGGAGGGGTATTTTGGTCTTTTGAGATTTTTGGAAATTAAATTGGACGAAAATAGGAAATTAAAAAGAGAAAAAATGTGGGCATTGGGTTATTTGACAATTTCCAAACCTCTGTGTGTGTGTGTGTGTGTGTGAGAGAGAGAGAGAGAGAGAGAGAGAGAGAGAGAACCAAAGAAGGAGAAGAAGAACTCCATAGGTTCTTTGGGCTAAGGATTCGAGTTCTTCCATCAGAAACCACACCAATGCGTAGATCGCGAAGAGAGGATCATCCCCATACCAAATTCATTCAATGATTCAGAAGTTCGCAAAAAGGTAAGTGTTTATCTTGCTTTATTTTTGAGCATATACGATTCATATTAACATTAGTTGATGAGATAACTAGGATGTGATGAATTTGAGACTGAATTGGGCATTAATCTTTAAGTTGGGAGTATAGGGTTGCGTGTAGTTGAATAACCATGTCTGTGTAAAATAAATCTGAGTTTTATATGTGATTTCATGAAATTAAATCTGGGATTATGTTATTGTTAATGGAGTTAGGTTAAACTAGGGCTTAGTGCAAATTTGAGTAAATTATTGAAATTCATGTTAAAATCGAAAGGATTTTATGTTAAAATAGATGGGAAAGAGTCCTAATGCTAGGGGATATGATTTAAAGTTGTTAAATTTTGGATTAGAATGAGTTGGTGGTGTTTTTGCTATAAAACGATTTAGGAAAAATGAATTTTGAAGAACAGGGAAGCTCCCAAAAATCTCGTTCGAAGACCTGCCCAGGTCGTTCGAACGAGAATTCTAAAGAGATTACTAACGAAACTTTAGAGTTCGTTCAAAGTGAGAAACTCGTTTGAACGACCTCGTTCGAACGAGAATCCCCAAGTTCTAACGAGATTTTAGAACCTCCAATTTTTTCCCAAATGAGTTAAAAACCCTTCTAGGTCCCTTTAAGTGACAAAATAGGACCTACGTTATCCTAGAGTAGCTTCTTTTCATAATATATTTATGAAAGGAATTGTGAAACTACTAAGGGAATGGATTGGGATAAAACCCTTAAAGAGTATATACGATAGATAGGTGAATAGTACAGTTAAAGTATTGTGGGTAGTAGGGACGAATACACTACATAAAATTTTGGGAACTTAGGTTATGCAGATGCCAAATGAATATAATAAGTTGGGTGTAAACTTATTAATTGAACTATTATGTTTACGACATACCTACGTTGCTTGCCTTAGGGTACTTCGCCTTGGGGTGCTACAGTGTTGTTTGTAAAGAAGAGAGATGGGTCATTGAGGTTGTGTGTGGATTATCGAGAGTTAAACAAAGTCACGATATGGAATAAGTATCCATTGCCCCGAATCGATGACTTGTTCGACTAATTGATAGAATATGCCTTCTTCTAAAAGATAGATTTGAGATTGGGATATCACCAGTTAAGGATTCGGAAGCAGGATGTGTCGAAGACTTCTTTCCTGATGAGTTATGGGTCCTACAAGTTTCGGGTGATGCCGTTTGGACTGACGAATGCTCCAGCCATTTTCATGGACTTAATGAATAGAGTGTTCAAAGAGTTCTTAGATCAGTTTGTCATCATCCTCATTGATGACATTCTGATTTATTCCCTGACTGAGGATGAGCATGTCGAGCATCTGAGGATGGTTTTGCAGATACTGTGTGAGCACGAGTTGTATGAAAAGTATGAGAAGTGTGGGTTCTAGCTGAGAGAGGTCCAGTTCTTGGGGCACATAGTTAATATTTACTCTAACTCACGGGAAATTTTATTTACTCTAACTCCCTCTATTTTATAAAATTAGCCCATCAGGCAAAATAATATAAAATAGTGGCTCAAAAGTCTGGGTTGTTACAGATATGAGGCGACAGTATTAGTGGAGTGGCATGAAGGAAATCACCGAGTTTGTATCGAAGTGTGCCACTTGTCAGCTGATGAAGACAGACCATCAAAGACTGAGAGGATTACTACAGTCATTAGAGATCCCTATGTGAAAATGGGAGAGCATTTCCATGGATTTCATCACAGGGCTACCTACATCATAGAGGGGTCACGATTCCATATGGGTGATTATGAATCGATTGACTAAGGTGGCTCATTTTCTGCCTATTTGGACAGATTATACTACCGGGCAGTATGCTCATATATTCATTTCCGAGATAGTGAGACTCCACGGGGTGCACCTTAATATTGTGTTCGACCGGGATAAGATTTATGTGTCCAGATTTTGGGACAGTTTCCAGCAGGATATGGGCATGGAGTTATGGTTGAGTTTGGCCTATCACCCGCAGACAGACGGGCAAAAAGAGTAAAAAAAAACAAATGTTAGAGGATATGTTACGGACGTGTCTCCTAGATTTTGGCGGGAGATGGGAGAAGTTCCTTCCACTGGTGGATTTTGCATATAATAACTCCTACCAGTTTACTATTGGCATGGAACCATTTGAGGCATTATATGGCAGAACTTATCGTTCTCCAGCATGTTGGCTGGAGGTGTGGGATAACAAGTTACTTGGGTCAAAGGTGATTCTGGACACCTCAGTTAATATTGAGTTGATACGAAGTCTCATTCGGGTTACTCAAGACCGGCAGAAGAGTTACGCTGATGCCAAGAGGTTCTTCAGAGAGTTAAGTGTGGGGGATCAGTTGTTGTTACGAGTATCTCCTATGAAGGGGGTAATGAAATTTTGGAAGAAAGGAAAGTTAGAGTCGAGATATGTCGGGCCATTCCGTATTATTGAGCGGATTGGGCTAGTAGCTTACAGACTTGGGTTACTGGTGCACCTGTAGACGATTCATGATGTGTTCCATATTTCCTCGCTGAGGAGATATCTTTGGGATGACTTAACCCACACTCATATTGCCTTAGAGGACATTGATCTATAGCTCGATAGTTCCTACGAGGAAGGGCCAGTTACGATTCTAACCTATAGTGAGATGAAACTGGGGTCAAAGATAGTGTCGTTAGTACGAGTGAAGTGGCGGCATCATAATATAGAGGAGTCTACCTGGGAGCGTGAGGATGCCATGCGGGGTAAATATCCAGAGTTATTCATACCAGGTAAACCTTAATTATGTTTCTTTTTTGAATTTTGGGATGAAATTTCGTTAATAGGGGGAAGTATGTAATACCCCGTATTTTTTAGGGATTTTGTTTTAATTATGGAATTAGAATTAATTAAATTAAATGGAGAAAATCTATTTATAATTAATTCAAATTTAAATCTAATAATTACTAGCGTGACGAGAGTTAGTATTTATCGATGATAATTATGTTGAATATTACTTAGAGAGTAAAGTAATATATGATTAAGAAATATTATTATGGTCGGGAGTGAAAAATACGGCAATTACAATATACTTAGTTGGGACGCGCGTGTAAGTCGTGTCAGTATTACTTTATTGGGCTAAAATAATAAATTTTTTTTAAGTAACTTGGATGGTCATTTTAAGTGCGCCAGTGTGTCCAGAAGGGTCAAAATAGTCAGAAAACACTACTCGGGTGTTTTATTTGGATTCAGGGGCAAGTAAGGCCAAATAGACACCCTAGAGGGGTATTTCGATCTTTTGAGATTTTTGGGAATTAAAATGGACGAAAATAGGAAATTAAAAAGAGAAAGAACGTGGGCTTTGGGTTATCTAACAGTTTCCAAACCTACGTGAGAAAGAAAGAGAGAGAGAGAGAGAGAGAGAGAGAGAGAGAGAGAGAGAGAGAGAGAGAGAACCAAATAAGGAGAAGAAGAACTCCATAGGTGCTTTGGGCTAAGGATTCAAGTTCTGCCATCAGAAACCACACCAACGCGTAGATCGTGAATAAAGGATCATCCCCATAATCAATTCATTCAGCGATTCAGAAGTTCGTAAAAAGGCAAGTGTTTATCTTGTTGTATTTTTGAGCATATATGATTCATTTTAACATTAGTTGATGAGATAACTAGGATGTTATGAATTTGAGATTGAATTGGGAATTAATCTTTAATTTGGGAGTATAGGGTTGCATGTAATTGAATAACCATGTTTGGGTATATTAAATATGAGTTTTATATGTGATTTCACGAAATTAAATTTGGGATTATGTTGTTGTTAATGGAGTTAGGTTAAAGTAGGGCTTAGTGCAGATTTGAGTAAATTATTGAAATTCATGTTAAAATCGTAAGGATTTGATGTTAAAATGGAAGGGAAAGAATACTAATGCTAGGGGATATGATTTAAAGTTGTTAAATTTTGGATTAGAATGAGTTGGTGGTGATTTTGCTGTTAAAAAATTTAGGAAAAATGAATTTTTTTAAGAATAGGGAAGCTCCCAAAATTCTTGTTCGAAGACCTGACCAGGTCATTCGAACGACCTCGTTCGAACGACCTCGTTCGAACGAGAATTCCAACGAGATTACCAACAAAATTTTAGAGTTCGTTCAAAGTGAGAAACTCGTTCAAAAGACCTCATTCGAACGAGAATCACTAAGTTCTAATGAGATTTCAGAAACTCCAAATTTTGCGAAAATGACTTAAAAACCCTTCTAGGTTCCTTTAAATGAGAAAATAGGACCTATGTTATCCTATAGTGGCTTCTTTTCATAATTTAGTGATGAGAGGAATTTTGAAACTACTAAGGGAATGGATTGGGATGAAAACCTTAAAGAGTATATATGATAGAGAGGTGAATAGTACATTTAAAGTATTGTGGGTAGTAGGGACAAATACACTACATATAATTTCGAGAACTTAGGTTGCTCGGATACCTAATGAATATAATATATTGGGTGTATACTTATTGATTAAACTATTATGTGTATGACATACCTACGTTGCTTGCTATCGAGCGGAGGTTGCGCGTTTTGGACAATCATGCCTTGAGGAGCCTTCGGGTGGGATTTTGACTTGTACCACTAGAGCATATAACCTAGGTACGGGATATCTGTGAGAACGATAGTGGTGACGGTCGTATGGTTGCGTAGGTATGTGCGAAGCCCATCGGCTTGGAACTATGTTCGCCTCCAATATGTGCGTTTGATTTGATGGTTCTTGAGAGATTGAACCTTTAGTCCTTTACGCAATAAGACGTGCACCTGATAGCAGAGTATACTTGCACCGCAGTTGTGTATCGGGGTGCAGTATTGTACATATATTATAAAAAGTATGTATATATATACTTATGATACTATATACTGTGTGAATTAAGTAAGCATGTATAATAATGGAATATGAAATGAACTGAGTTGGTGAACATTTTACATATACTAAATTGACAGGGCGTTTATCCATATTAAAGAGGTATTACTTATAGGTATTATGTGCACTGCAAGGGAAGTACATGGGAACAATATTGAACTACGATTAAATGTTAGGTGGGAAATACCTAGTTAGCATGGGTATAGAAACTAATGGGGTTTGATGGAACGTTAGGTGTGCACATTAGATGAGAGGTGAGCATCTTAAGTGAGTACGATAATCTAACATGATTCATATATGTGCTATAAACTCATTTTAAGCATTTGCTGATTTTTAAACTATTTTCAACTCGGGCTCTCACCCGTTTTCTGCAAATCTCTTTTCTTGTCAAATTATTTTAGGTGCCCAGCCACAAGGACACCAAGCATAGGAGATCCAATCATTCAATGAGCTATAGCTGCTGTGGAAGTTACAGGACCTTGGTAGTAGACGCCTCTATGTGTATCATTTCCTTCTTTGGGGTTATTTCATCAGTTAGGGCGTGTTGCCCCTTTTTACTTAGTTATTCAGAGATTTCCTAATTTAGTTAATTACTTCATTCAGTTGTTGTGTTTATTTAGTTTGATCATTGTATTTGGGACTTAGACTGGAATTATTTTCTCCAACTTTACTTATTATTGCAGTTATTTTTCCTATCATATGAGATTGATATGAATGGTGAATGTTTAATTATTTCGTTAACCTAGTTTTATATTCATAATAAGATAAAATTTTGACATCAACCTTTTTAAATATTAGGTGGTTAGTTTTAATAATAAAGTTTTTCGACAGTGATGCATAATTTGAACCAATTGGATATTCTGATTTAATTAATAAAGGACTAATCACCCGGTATTTAATTAGGCGGGGTGTCACAATAGGTCCCCGATCGCACTACTATAGAAATTTTTTATGGGTCGTGTCAGTTAGGTTCCATCTTATTTCCATTATGGATGACATCCTATAGTATATAATCTCTTTCCTTCAAGGTACTTGACTTTACACTTTTATTGTGAAACTATGTTGTCCTCTACTGGTAGACTTCCACTCGCAGTGTTGCATTCTTCTTAACTTATTTGATCGGGAAAATATCCACTCGACATATTAGATCATTCTTGGGCGAGTTAAAGTTAATCACCCTGTGACTAGGTAGGCCGATCTTAATAAGTACCACCGCCTCGATGGCAAATGCCAGTATGAAGGGGGTTTCGCCACTGGTTATCCTCGACATAGTTCTATAGGCCTAGAGGACACTATGAAACTCATTGACCTAGTTACCTTAGGTATCATATAACCATGTTTCATTCCATTATGTAGGGTCATGTTAGTGGTCTTCATCTTCCCGTTGAACTATCAATGGGAAGGTGCATAATGCATTTTCTTAATCCCTGATCAAATGTAATAGTCCTCATTCTGATCATTATAAAAATACATACCATAGTCGGTGATGAACATATAGGGAATCCTATTTGACAAATGATGTTCTTCTATATGAAATGTAAGACCTTCTCACGTCATCTCAAAAAGTGGTTTAGCTTCCACATATTTTTTAAGTAATTTAATGTAACAACCAAGTATTTAAATCTACCCCTTATGTTTCAAAAATGGGCCAACCATATCAATCCCTCACGTGGAAAAGGGCTATGGATATGTGATCAGTACTAGAGCTACCACGGGTTTTCTTTGTATCACCATATACCACTGATATTTATCACAATTTCTTGCATAATTGAAATAATCCTCCTTCATGGTTGGTTAATAATACCCCTGAGTGGGGACCCACTTTTCCAATGACATGCCCACTGAATGTGCTCTGAAAGACCCTTTATGGACCTTTTTGATTAGGTTAGTCACTTCACTAGAATGAAATCGCCTCAATAGAGGCATAATAATTCATTTATTAAACTGAACTCTGCCTTCTAAAACATACCTTACCCCTTTATAGTGGATTCTCCTGCCTTTTTTAGGTCCTTCGGTACAGCATCGATCTCCAAATATGCTCGAATGGTATCCATTTAAGATGATCCCATGTTCAACTCCATTACGAGTACACGTTGTTCTTTAATACTACGTTATGACAAGATATAAATAGGAATGGTTCTCCAGAGCTCGGTCCTTACTGCTGAAGCCAGATGAGTTAGTGTATCTGCTCATGCATTTTTAACTCTTGGGATTCTGACCATCTGTATAGCCAAGAACCTTTGCAGTAACACTTTTACCTTTGCCAAATATATTGCCATAGTCTCCTCTTTTATTTTGTAGATTCTGAGAAGTTGGTTCATAACCAATTGATAATCATTGTGTTCTTCCAACTGCTCGGTGCCTAGTGACAACGCTAGTCCCAATCTTGTTATAAGAGCTTCATATTCCACCTCATTTTTTTAAACCTCAAAATTGAACCTGAGGCCATAATCCATATCAGCCCCATCAGGTGTTGTAATGATCAGTATAGCTCCATTGTCGTTGGAACATGATGAGTTATACACAAACGACTGGCACACCGGAGGCTCATTCTAGAAGATACCTTTGAATAAATACCTACTTTTAAGAAAAAAATTCATTTGGTCCATATCTTGAGCTCTTTATTCTTGTCGGGCCAATGACTCTGGTCTCTCAATGTTCTACTCGAATGGATTTTCTACTTCTTGCTCGACTAGTTTCTCCTCATAAGTGAACTCAACTATAAAATATGACATGACCTATTCCTAAATTATTGTTCATGGCTAATATAAAATGCCATACTCTCCTAGTTTTACGACCCAAGCCATCAGCCTACCAAAATTTTTTAGGCTTGTGGATAGCTTGTTGAATAGTTACATTTGTACACATGAAGATTTTATGAGCCTGGTTATATGTCTTCATTCTTCGAGAAGCTTAAATCAAAACCAAAGCCAGTTTCTCCATCCTAAGATACCAGAGTTCATCTCCACAGTACGCTTTGCTAGTGTAATATACAAGCGTCTTCACTCCATCCTCCAATTGTACCAGTGCTGAACATACTACCAACTCAAACACTACTAGATATAAGTAAAGCTTCTCACCCAAGATTAGCCTTGACAACAAAGGCGCATATCTGAGTGACCGAGTGGAAAAAGTGTGTTCGTGTGAGGACACAATCGTTGTGTGTTTCACCGCCGCGATACAAAAAACCTAAGCTACTACTACACTTGACAAGCAAGCACAGCGGTAAGTCGGGCATCATAAGAAATCCACAGGGAGTGATTAAATTTTAGATGTTAATTGTTTTAAAACTTCAAGAATAAAAATGGTGTAAAAGAAATAAGAAAAGGTGATGGGTGGTTATGGTGGAAAAAGAAAAGAGAATAAGTTACGCTACGCAAAAGTAAAACGAGGATCGGGATCACATACACACATTCACGGGCTAAACAACTACTAATTAGAATTTCGATTCGAAAACATTTAATTGATCATTTTCAATTAAGCATAAACATCACGCAATAAGGAATTTAAGCCAAAGTTGCGAGATTAAACATTTAATCAAAAATGGTCACACGCGGATTAAATTCGGATTATCGCTATAAACACTAAAGTTGCGTGACAAATAAAGTTAAACGCATAACAATACAACTTTAATACACGCGGTTTCAATTAAATGCAATTTTACACGAAATCCTAACTTTCGAGGTCCAAACCCGTAAATGGCGTAACGAAATCCCGACCCTATTTATCTAATGGCAATACATGGAAATAAATTAAATTAAACTAATTAAATTAGGAAAGCAAGAAAACTAATTAATAAAGCATGTAAACTAATTATCAAAGAAAGAAATTAATAAATACAACTATATTAAAAAGCTTACATACATCAAAGTGGGCAAAACACCCAAAGTGATGGAGTAGGGCAAAGCTCCATACAAACCCTAAACTAATGTGAAATGTAAGAGATATCTCCTCAAAAGGAAGAGAAAGAGTATTTATACAAAAACAAATCCCATGGAAAAATTGTAAATAAAAGGGAAAATTGCCAAATATCAGCAGGGCCGAATCGATTCGACATTGGGCCGAATCGATTCAGTTGGAGAATATCTCCAGACTGCCAGAGGGGTGAATCGATTCGGGTGAAATCCGAATCAATTTGGAATGGTGGGAGAATCGATTCGGCTGGAATCCGAATCGATTCGGAAACAGAGGAACTGGCATACTGTCTCCAACTGAATCGATTCGCAAAGGGTCGAATCGATTCGGACCTACAAGTCTTGAATTTTTCCTTGATTTTGGTTGGTTTGAAATTCTCTTCCGCTCAAAAGCCTGTAACTTCTTCGTTCAGACTCAGAATTGCGCACCGTTTGCGGCCACGCGAAGCTTGTTTAGAGGGCTTCAACTTCCGTGAAGACATTGGGCCATTTGCCCAAATTGTAAAATGACTAAATTGCCCTTGCGCGTGCGATTGTGTACGGAACTTCGTCGGAATGCATCCAAACTTCATACTAAGCATCCAAATACCTACAAAAGCTCAATTAGCCCCTGCAAAACATGTTAACATAGAAATCCGAGGTTGTCTGGTTAATGAGCATAAATATAGGGATTAAGATACCCGAGGGGGCTAATAACGCGTAGGTTAACGGGTGAAATACGCAATATTTACGCTGTATCACACCCCCTAACTTACACATTGCTAGTCCCTAGCAATGAATAGTAAACTACAAGAAAACCAAAAGCAGGATACAAGAACAAAATGGGATTAAAAAGTAATAAAAAGATAAGGCCACTTTCGCGGGCGAACGATTGCATTTAGCATATGCAATAAGCCGTTAAACCCCTAGGTTACCCTAGTGGACGAGTGTCGTCTCGTGAGGGATTTCAAGGATGAAACCCACAAACATCATATGGTTTCCTCAAAATATGCCCAACACAACATGAGACAAACTCACAACAACGAAAAAGATTTCAAACATGTTATTAGCATATTGAACGAATTCAAGATAAAGTCCGTTGTTATTAACAAGTTGAATGCACCTCATAGAATTGAAACTTTAAAAGTGGGAGGGGGGAGATCAAATGCAAAATATGATTTGGCAAAAAAAACTTATATAAATCGGATACTAATAAAGGAAGCATATATTCGATCCTCATAGGAATTACACTCAACAAATTAATTCACTCGGAACGGGAGGTAACACACGGAACATGCGGGCATAAAGAGTAAATGTAAATGGAAACTAGGCCGCACACATGTCACAAATGAAGAACGCTATATATAAACTGAAAAATTGTAATCTCAATGAAAGATACCACTCATCAAAAGAGGCGAAATGCATTTTCACAGATTATCAAAACTATTATGACTTTTAAATTAAATCCACCCTAAGATCACATAGGACTTTATAGGGTTGTAATGTAGGTTTGGGGTTAAGGTACGAAATGAAAGGTATATGTACGGATTCAAAGTGTTCGGAGATGAAAACTTGGAATAATGGGAAGGATGCGGGCAATATCAAAAATGGAAAGTAACTTCCAAACAATCATTAGATATAACAACTGGAGAGTAACCAAAGCTTATTGAACTATACACAACATATACAACTTTCTCTTTCTTTTCTTTTCTTCTTTTTCTCACTTTTTCTTTTGTTTTGTTTTGCTTTTTGCTTTCTCTTTTTCTTCACTTTTTTTTTTACTACTTTCTTTTCTTTGCTTATCAAACTCTCATATGCCTAAATTGCAACCGACATCATAACAACATCATTCAATCCCAAGTAACATTCCAAACAAAGGTATGGAAAGTGTATGTATGGGATAAAACTCCAATTTGGAGTTGGTTATGGCAATGGGGTTATGAAACGAAAGGCTATATTTCGGCTCAAAGGGGTTGACTAGGGAAACATATAAGGTGAGGTCAAGGCTAATATGGGTGATATAACAAAGATGGCCTATGATCATTTCACAAAGTTTACGCAATTCTCGAGTCAAAATAATATATGAAAATCATGCTCAAGTAAAACATTTCAAGTATGAACTCAATTAATGAACGGTCAAATGAAAGAATATTGAGATTACCAACGAATTCAACGTTTTTAAAGAGAAAAGAATAGTGTATAACACTCACAAACGACGAAAGGTACAAAGCTTACTCAATGTAAGTATATACAATGCAACAAAAGATTACCGAGTTATAAAAATCTTAAACCAAATCAATATAACAAGGAAAGTGCATATGCTCATGGGATAAAGTTTAATTCATGAAGTTATTCACAATATCAATGATTTGAGGACTAAAGTCTAATAACTTCTAAAATCGAGAACATGCATCATTGAGTTGTCTATTGGATGGGGCAATTATTGAAATTTATCACTGGAAACAAGGCAAAATGCCCAACAAAGGCGAAAAAAGAAAGAAAATATTTTTGAAATTTTTCAAATTTTTCACAAAAAGGCATACTAAGTAACTAAATGTGAGCAAATAAATGGACTACACATGAAATGGATAGAATATCCTACACCCCCTAACTTAAATGTTGCATTGTCCTCAATGCGCATTAAGAACACAACACAGAGAGGAAAGAACGATATTACCCAAAATTGGAGCGATCTCCATAAGCGCGAGTCCAAAGGAATCTACAAAACAAGTTAGTACCAAGCATAGCAAAAACAAATAACAAAAAGTTAACTAATTACACTAGACTAAATTAAAAGGAAAGAAAAATAGGAAAGAAAGAAAATTAAAAAGATAACTATTTACAACCTACTATTTAGGCTTCACACTAACTATACACTAGAAGTCTAAATAGTTGAGGGTCCACCCAAAAAGGGATTTGACTTTGAAAGATCAATGGTGGACCCTCCAAAGCGAACATGCCTCCCGGAAAATAAGAATTCCGTTTGAACAACGAAAGGCATGTGGGTGGTGAAAAAAGTGAACCATCGCCAATTTGAAATTTTGGGCGGACGATGGGGGATTTGGATAATAAGGGGGAAAGGTACACTTGAGGTCCAAGAAAAATTAGCTCATCTACCAAAGATTTTTCAAATGGAATGGGAGATGGTGCACACATCGGGATAACATCCATCGAAATCAAGTTCGGCAAGGAGTCCTCATCGGTAAAAAGTGTAGAAGTTTTAAAAGTTTCAACCGACTCATAGGAATCAACCGGTAATTCTAATGATTCAATGACGGAATACGTAAATGGTAATGAAATAAATTCAATCTCCGTCAACATATCGTCGGAAGGAGATTGAATTTCGGGGGAGAGAGATTCACATTCGATGAGAAATTCTTCGAAAAATTTAGGTGAAACACAAGTTTCCACCACCTCGTTGTTTGTGCATAAGAATTCATCTCATCGCAAAGTGCTCCAAGTCTCATTCCAGCATCATTTAGGCTTTCCAAACCTTGGGAGTAAAGAAGCAAAGTTTCTTCCAAAGTAGGCTTCCTCGGCTCAAGAGCCTCGGACTCCTCATTTGGTTGAAACTCGTCTTCGAAAGTATCGAAATAAGAATCGTCATTGGATTCGAATAATGAATCCAACTCAAGTTCCCAATAACGATTTTCATTGCGATAAATGTTTTCAAGTCTTTAATTTTCAAGAAAATCTTGAAAATGAAAAACTTGAAAACTATCCCCAAAGTATGAATCATTAGAATAACTGTAATAACTATAATAGTAGGACATGATTACCTCGTTGTTTGTAGATGGATAATCCGAGCAAGAAAGTGAGCAACCGCGAATCAAAGTTTCTTAGCGCTCAAATATGCTATCCTGCAAAAAAGGTTAAAACAAAGAATACAAATACAAAAGGAAAAATACTACGAAATAATAAAACAATTACTATCTAAAACACACTCCCAGCAACGGCGCCATTTTGTGACCGAGCGGAAAAAAGTGTGTTCGTGTGAGGACACAATCGTTGTGTATTTTGCCGCCACGATACAAAAAACCTAAGCTACTACTACACTTGACAAGCAAGCACAGCGGTAAGTCGGGTATTGTAAGAAATCCACAGGGAGTGATTGAATTTTAGATTTTAATTATTTAATTACTTCTGGAATAAAAGTGTAAAATAAATAAATGAAAAGGTGATGGTTGGGAATGGTGACAAAAGAAAAAGAATATGTTACGCTACGCAAAAGTAAAGTGAGGATCGGGATCACATACACACATTCACGGGCTAAACAACTACTAATTAGAATTTCGATTCGAAAACATTTAATCGATCATTTTCAATTAAGCATAAACATCACGCAATAAGGAATTTAAGCCAAAGTTGCGAGATTAAACATTTAATCAAAAATGGTCACACGCGGATTAAATTCGGATTATCGCTATAAACACTAAAGTTGCGTGACAAATAAAGTTAAACGCATAATAATCCAACTTTAATACACGCGATTTTAATTAAATGCAATTTTACACGAAACCCTAACTTTCGAGGTCCAAACCCGTAAATGGCGTAACGAAATCCCGACCCTATTTCTCTAAGGGCAATACATGAATTAAACTAATTAACAAAGAAATAAACTAATTAAGCAAGAAATAAATTAATCTAGGCAAGAGATATAAATGACATCAATGGAAATAAATCAGAAATAAACTATATTAATGGTAGAGGAGATGAATAGTCAACATACACAACAAATGGGGTGTCAAACCAAGTATAAATGAAGAAGAACCATCCAAAAACCCTCAAAACCCTAAACTAAAATATCCTAAAAAATTTGATTTTTCTCTTCAAAAGGAAGAGAAAGAGTATTTATACAAAAACCAAACCCATGGAAAACTTTTAAATATAAGGGAAGAAAAACAAATATCAGTAGGGCCGAATCGATTCGGCATTGGTCCGAATCGATTCGGTTGGAGAATATCTCGAGACTGCCAGAGGGGTGAATCGATTCGGGTGAAATCCGAATCGATTCGGAATGGTGGGCGAATCGATTCGGCTGGAATTCAAATCGATTCAAAAATAGAGGAACTGGAATACTGTCTCCAACTGAATCAATTCGTAAAGGGTCGAATCGATTCGGACCACAGGTCTTGAATTTTTCCTTGATTTTGGTTGGTTTGAAATTCTCTTCCGCTCAAAATCCCGTAACTTCTTCGTTCGGACTCGGAATCGCGCATCGTTTGTAGCCACGCGAAGCTTGTTCAGAGGGCTTCAACTTCCGTGAAGACATTGGGCCAGTTGCCCAAATTGTAAAATGACTAAATTGCCCTTGCGCGTGCGATTGTGTACGAAACTTCGCCGGAATGCATCCAAACTTCATACTAAGCATCCAAATACCTACAAAAGCTCAATTAACCCCTGAAAAATATGTTAACATAGAAATACAATGTTGTATGGTTAACGAGCATAAATATAGGGATTAAGATACCCGAGGAGGCTAATAACGCGTAGGTTAACGGGTGAAATACGCAATATTTACGCTGTATCACTGAGGTATTTCTTCAATTTCAAGAATAATTTATCACATTATTCACTCCATTTGAAGGTATTTTTGAGCACCTTGAAGAATGGAAACCATCGATCTATTACCCTTGAAACGAACTCATTTAGTGCAAATACCCATCCTGTCAGGCTTTGGATATCTTTCTTTCTTTTGGGGGGTCTACATATTTATAAATGTTTTGATCTTGTTAGGGTCAGCCTCTATGGACCTATGATTAACAATGAAGCCGATGAAATTTCCTTATCTCACTCTAAATATGCATTTTGCCAAGTTCAACTTCATCTTGTTCTTCTCTTACTGATCATATATTCGACTAGGGTTATTGATGTGATCAGTTTTGTTCCTGCTCTTCGTCAGCACATCATCAACATATACTTCCATAGTTGTCTTGATCTTCTCCTCAAAGACCTAGTTAACTAGCCTTTGATATGTTGCTCTACCATTTTTTATCCTAAAGGGAATAACATTGGAGCAATATGTAACTCGACTGGTGATGAATGAGGCCTTCTCCCAATCTTTAGGTTTCATCCTTATGTAATTGTACCCTGAATAAGCATCCATGAAGCTTAGCAGGTCGTGTCCAGTGATGGCATCGATCAGTTGGTCAATTAGGTTTAAAGGATAATGATCCTTTAGACAAACTCTATAGAGGTTAGCGAAATTAACGCACATGCGCCATTTATCATTCTTCTTTCAGACCATAACAACATTGGAGAGCCAATCTATATATTTCACACACTAAACCAAAGTGACCTTTTAGTACTAGTATTTTGTAGTTACAAATAAAATTAGTAACGATAATATTCCGTTAAAAAAAGGAAAAGGGAAAAAACAAATATTTACCTTTAATAATAATGAAATTATCAATGGTGTTTTACCGTTACTAAATCTTATTTAGCAACGAACTTTTATGTTACTATTTCTACTTTACTAATGTAATTTTACTATTACTAGATATTTTGTAACGAATAATTATTCTACTGATAGACAAATTTTGTAACTCCTTTATCTGATTTTATAACGGTAAAGGTCCGTTAGTGATATTAATACATATTTTAAAAACATATTTATTCAAATTAAATTATGCTTATCATACTATTAAAATCTCAAGAACATATAAAAAAAATAGTCCATATAAACAACGGCACTATATTCGACATTTACATTTTTATATCGACCCCCACTATTTATTTACAAAAGAAATTTAATAGCACATCAGTCTCTCAAAATAAATTAAACTAATCCTAAAAGAGAAAAATCTAATCTTTACCAAACCAAATATAAAATCTTTTAAAATAAAAACTCGTGATTTCAAATTTATCCACAACAATGCATCAAATATCAAAAAATAGGCCATTTGCTGCAAGGTTCAGTAAATTCCCTAATATGCAATAATTGTCCTAAAGTTCACAATAATTAGGTCGGTGTTGGTCAGCAAGCTCATTGTTCGTTCTGAATAACACAAAGCATGCTGATAAATTTGCATATAAATTCTCTTTAGTCTTTACTTTATGTTACACCTTGGCGGACGCGTATTTGAAAGAATCCCACATGTTTGTAATAATTTTAAATCCGATGCACACATTATTTCGGTAATTAGTAATAGATTATAAGTTGTTAAGATGTATTCACTCACTTTTTAGGCTCCAAATACCCCTTTAAAAACCATTGAATAAAGTTTCTACAAATGTCCTTATCATAGTCTACCTGCACCACAAATCCAATAAACTTGTAAACATCGAAATAAATATTTTATTAGTCAATTGAAAATAGTATACAACTCGCTTCTATTTTTGTTATTATTACACCTAATTAATTCAAGGGCAGAACTCCAATGTAATACCCCTTATTTTTGAGTAATTATTTTTATATTAATTTGCCTTGCGGGTTAATTATATAAAATAAAGGGAGTTGAAGTAAATATTATTTTAAGTGATTTAAGAGATAATATTTACTGAGAGTTTGCATATTTGCTATTAAGTGAATGTAAATAGCATCATATTATGTTTTATTGCGTCGTTGTGCTTTAAGCGCCGGGTATGGATTATAATTCCAATTGAATCATTATTGAAAATTAAAACGATGTTGGAACATGAAATAATTTATCTTATCCCGGATGCCAATTTAGAGGGTGAGGTTAGTCTAAAA
This sequence comes from Sambucus nigra, assembly GCA_949130495.1. Classification (NCBI taxonomy): domain Eukaryota; kingdom Viridiplantae; phylum Streptophyta; class Magnoliopsida; order Dipsacales; family Adoxaceae; genus Sambucus; species Sambucus nigra. The sequence continues at coordinate 298,496,372 of OX422217.1, read as the reverse complement.
ATAGTCGAAATAGTCAAAATAAGTACCATGTTATATTTTTGGGTTCCGGGTACTTTTGACCGGTTATGATTTAATTATGTTGTTATGAGTCATTTTAGTTGTGCAGTAACATTTCATGATGGAATTTAGTGCTAATGGGTATTTAAGTCTTCCAACCACATTTATTCTCATTTATATCTTCTAAACCTATATATATATATATATATATATATAGAGAGAGAGAGAGAGAGAGAAAGAGAGAGAGAGAGAGAGAAAGAAAGAGAATTTGGGAGAAAAAGGAAGAGAATTGAAGATTGGAGCTTGAATTTGTTGCTACGGAAAGATAATTCAAGATTACAAACTTAAGGCAAGTTTCTAAATTGGAAATCTATGATTTTGTGGATAAATTTTTATTGATAGATGTGTATTTGGAAGAATTGAACAAATTGTGGGTTTTGATCAAATTTGGGTGTTTAACCCTTAGATCTTGATGTTTGAAAGAGTTGAATTGATTATATTGGTTTATTGTTGTGTAGAAAGGTTGTGGTGATGTTGTTAGATGATGATAATGAGAGAAGTGGAGGAAAAGAGGGTCAGGGATTTAGGTTTGGTATGTTAAAAGAGGGGTTTGGCCGTGAGATCTGGTGAGCGCGATCGACCGTGGTCCAAAGCCCGGTCGATCGGGCCTATAGAGAAAATCCCACGGCTTCTCTCGATAGGCATATTTTAGAAGCGCAGTCGACCGAGGTCTCATGACCAGTCGGTCGGGCATTGAGGATTAGGCTTATTGCATTTCTTATAAGGCAAAACCTTAGAAGCGCGGTCGATCGGGGGTCAGGGACTGGTCTACCGGTCCCTTATTTTTCACCCAAAAACTTTAGTTTTCCTTAGCTCATTTGTTTTAAGGTTTAGACCTAGGAACCTTCTTGCATGAAGTAAAACTAGAATATTAGAGTCTAGTATTAAGGGAATCGAGAACCTAGGTTAGAAATTTAGTGCTGGGGCTTAGTTCGAGAATTTATTAATTAGTTATTAGAAGTACGTGAGGGTCCTTTTCATATAGTGAGCTAGTCTAGGACTAGGGGAAGTAGGGTTATATAATTGTGGAATTTTAGACTTGGGATGAGGTAATAGTATACTTGATGGCTCATAGGGTTGTTGTGAATTCATGGAGACTAATGTGAAGATAATTGTATGTTGTGTTTTATGTCGTTAAATACATTTGGCTCCGGATATAATGTAATGTACATTTTCAATCGGCATATCTTGTGAACATTGATTTGCATATACATACCTATCTAAATGCTATCATGAGGGAAGTTATGCGAATGAGGTGAAGTCCCCTGGCTAGTGAATGCAGGGTGAATATAGTCCTCGGCCATAGGAACAGTTGTTATATTGTGATGTTATTTTATTCGAAGAGAGGTAATTCCAGGTATGGTTATGACTCACTGTCGAAGGTATATGGCCACTTCCCACTTGACGCGATTTAGGATGCCCAGGTTGTCTTGGTGTTAGGCCCTCGAAGATGATAGCTATTTAGGGGCACATCCAGTGGGGTGACTCCCAGAAGGATGGTCTTAGAATCGTTATATTTTGTGATTATAACTCTTCTCTCTAATGTGACATTTTATAAATGGCTTAAGCATTTTATAAATCAACTATTTTGGAATAAGTTCCTAGAAAGAAACGGATTCGTGAAGTCATATTGTGCAACACTGAAATGTAAGCTTATTGAGTTGGATTTTAGTTATTTCTCTTGCATTAATGCATAGCTAACACTATATATGATGTTACGTTAGGTTATGCTTTTTAGTTGAGAGGTGAGGATTATTATTATTATGAAGAGCGAGATAAGCTTGTTCATGTTGTTATATACTCATAATTGTCATAAATTTTATTCACATGTTTGTCATAAAAAATCGGGCCCGGACCCGTTTATATCTCTTTGTTTTGTATGGATTCTATTTACATCTAGGTGCTCCGCGGCAAGGACGACCGTGTTGACCCTTCCATCCAAGTGTCCAGGAGCTATAACATTTTTACGAATGTTTTAGGATATTTGTTATAGACGCCTCTATCTTTTGTGTACTCTAGTTATGATTAGTCAAAACATTAGGGGGTGTTGCCCAAGTTTTGTACTTGTTTATATGCTGTGATATTTATTTTAATACTCAGTGTAACAACTTGTATTGGTCTGTTAACCGACAGCTTATTCGGTTACTATGTTGTGAATGATTATAAATTTTGTCTATCTTTATTTTATTTCCACCATCGTTTCAAACTGGTTTGTCTAAATGTTTTATTTAAACTTACAAAATTAAATTTTGACATGAGTTTTCTAAAATAATGGGTGGTTATCTCGTATTATTAATTTCACAACAGTGATGCTAAGAATGGACCATCTATGATTCCTGTATTTATTGGAGTATCGGGCTGGCCACCTCTTATTTTAATAAGCGGGGTGTCACAGATGGTATCAGAGCATTAGGTTCTAGAGTCCTTAGGATCTATGCAGACTTATCACGTTCTACCGTAGCGTTCTTTGATATATAGCCCTATTATTTGGACTATGTTATTTTTATATGCTTGCGATCGTCTACAAAGATAAATTGTTCTAAATTGTATTCTGATTTAGTTGTTTCTTCGTCTCAAATGTCGCATAGGGGAGGTCTCCCAGGTAAGAGAAATCGAGTTATAAAAGATGATGTAGGACCCCCACCATAGAAAGGAATGATTAATGCCGCGGAGGTGGCTAACATCATAGCCCGGGCAGTCAATGCTGCAATTACTGCTATGGATCCACAGTTTCCTCAAGCCCAACAACCGGTAGTACCGGAGGTGTAAGCCCATGTGGGACCTTCCCAATGGGAGAGAGTTAGAGAATCTTTCTTGAAAGGTCACCCTCTAGAATTTCAGGGTGGTTCTGATGTGAAAGTAGAAAACCAGTGGAAGAAGGATATGCAACATCATCTCCGAATGTTAGAGTGTAGTGGGGAAGGGAAACGGATCCTTGACACTTTTAAACTAGTAGGAGCAGATTTACACTGGTGGGAGTCGGTGACCAAACCGGAGCGGAGGAATACCATGTCTATATCAGAATTTTGGATTTTGTTTAACCGAAAATATTTTCCTCCCGCAGTCCAAAAGGAGATGAGGAGGAAACTCCAGGGATGTGGTAGAAGGGGAACGTTCAGTTGCGGAGTATGAAGAGGAATTCACTTGTCTAGCAAGCTTTGTGCCGGATGAAGTAATTCCGTAGGAAAGGAGGATATCGAAGTTTATTGGAGGTTTGCATTGGAGGATACAACAACAATTATTAGGAAATCCAGCTTTACAAACATTTGGTGATGTGATGAATGAAGCTTTGCTTCATTGCCAAGATCATCGTCTGCATGTGAAAGGGAGCCAGAAGATTTTGGAATCGGGACAAGTTACTAAGCAAGGAGGTAATGAAGTTGGGGGAGCACTACCCTCATCACAACTAGGGATGGAAAATTAACCCGACCCGCTGGGTTTTTGACCCGACCTGACCCTAATGGGGCGGGTTAAAAACCCATTTAAAAAAATAAGGGCGGGTTTGGTTTTTTTTCTAAACCCGTTTATTAAACGTGGCGGGTTCGGGTTTTATCAAAATATGCTTGATCCGCCCCATCCCGCCCCGTTTAGTAAATTTACTGACATACCCTTATTATACTAAGTTAATAACACTCCCCACCACATATATAAGTAAACCTAAGAAAAAAACCTAGGTAAAATCCCATTTCTCTCAAGCCACCGCAGGCCACTACATTTCTCTCAAGAATCTCTCAAACCCATTTCTCTCGTCGTCTTGTTCTCTCTCATTGGCTACAGATAGTAGTGTCGTGGCATCCATACATAGCAGAGCCATAGCAGGGCAGCAACCCTTTGTTACTAGTTCACAACGTCGCAGCGACCCTTTGTTCATAACTTTGGCTAGTAGTTCAACCTCCATAGCAGCGCCACATCGTCCCTTTATCCATAGTTTCCCTTTATTCACAACAAACTCCATACATAGAAGCGCCGCAGCATTTAACCTCCAATAGGTTTGCAACATGGCTGATTTTTTTTTATTACAACAACACTAAGTGAATCAATTTAAGTAATTTTTTGTAAAGTAATTTGGGCCATGGTTCACAGCGTTCATTTTTATAAAATTACAACAATAATCTAATCATGCGAGTTTTTTTATTAAAGTAATTTAAGTAATCAAATGAACACAATGTTCATTTGGGTCTTTTTATATAATTAAATCTGCTTTTTTTTTCAAATTAATTTCGAGTTTTAACTCGCGGGGCGGGGAGGGAATGGGTTTGACGAGGTTATAGTTAAATAGGTTTGGGGTTTAAAATCATAACTCATCAAGGGTCACAAGGCGAGGCGGGGCAAAAAAATCGCGAGGCGGGTTTGGGTTTGACAAATCCGCCCCATACCCAACCCGTTGCCATCCCTAATCACAACCGTCGGGGAGCAAACAGAAAGAGAAGGACACCTAGCAGGGGGATTCGTCCAAGAGATAACATTTTGGGGGATTTAATTTTGGTGGCGGCAGTTTTAGGCACGGTCAGGGTGCCCAACAGCAGCTGCAGTAGGTGGGACATCAAGGCCAAGCAGGCCGAGGTAATAATGGGGGTCGAGGCCATCCGGGTCAAGGCATGGGGCAGTTTCACAATAATAATCGAGGCCATTATCCGTAGAATATGGCGGGCCGCTGCTTTCAGTGTGGGGAGATGGGTCAGTTTAAGAAGGGTTATCCACAGTTGATAGGGGGACAGTTGCCTAGGGGACCACAGCATCAGCAGGCACATTTACAGACACCAATGCCTATTCTGGTCGTTCCTCTACAATAGGGGAAATTACAGTATGGGTGTGTTAATCATATTTAGGATGATTTACTTCCTCCATCCCCGCCCACGCCTCCAGTAATCGAGGGTAAATTTCCCATCCACAGGTAGATGGGTTGTGTGTTATTTGATATGGGCGCAACACACTCGTTTATTGCTAGACATTTTGCTCAATCGACGGGGTTAATTAAGTCTGCAGAGAGTACCTTTACTAGTGTCGAATCTTCCATGGGTGATGGTTCGCTTATATTCTTTATTTGTAAAAGGTTAGAAATAGACCTTGTAATTCTACGTTTTGAGGCCGATTTACTCGTCCTGGATATGGTCGGGTATGATGTTATTTTGGGTATGGATTGGTTGGTGAAATACCGTGATATGGTAAATTGTTATGGGAGGAGTATATTATTTGCCATTTCGGAGCAAGAAATGTTTCTGGTGGCTATGCCTCTTTCGAAGGGAGATACGAGCACGTATTTATATTATATTGCGAAGGAGACTTCACGTGATATAGTTGTTTCCTTAGATTCGATTCCCGTAGTTAGAGACTTTGAAGATGTTTTTCAGGAGATTTTGAGATTACCTCCAAGTCGTGAGATTGAGTTTGTGATTGATTTAGCACCGAAAACTCGATCGATTGTTAGATCTCCCTATCATATGGCTCCTATGGAAATGAGGGAGTTAAGGGATCAAATTCAGCAATTATTAGAGCAGGGGTTTATTCGGCATAGCACGTCACCGTGGGGTGCTCATGTGTTATTTGTGAAGAAGAGAGATGGCTCCCTCCGGTTATGTGTTGATTACCGAGAATTAAATAAGGTTATCATCAGGAACAAATACCCGTTGCCTCGGATCGATGATTTATTTGATCAATTAAGGGGAGCGTCGTACTTCCCTAAGATAGATTTGAGGACTGGGTATCATCAGCTGCGGATTCGAGAGCAGGACATGTCCAAAATTGCATTCTTAACTAGATATAGTTCCTATGAGTTTTTGGTCATGCCTTTTGGTCTAACCAATACTCCTGTTGTATTTCTGGACCTAATGAGTAGAGTGTTTTGGGACTTCCTATACCAGTTTATTATAGTGTTTATTGATGACATCCTAGTCTATTCTCAAACTAAAGCCGATCATGATAACCATTTACGATTGGTCCTGCAGACGCTACGAAATCATCAGTTGTATGCTAAGTTCGAGAAGTGTGGTTTCTGGTTACAGGAAGTGCAGTTTTTGGGTCACATTATGACAACTGAGGGAATTTCAGTAGATCCGATTAAAGTTGTCGCGGTGAGGGAATGTGGTCAGCCCACGATGCCCACAGAGATTCGTAGTTTTTTGGGTTTGGCGGGCTATTATCGCCATTTCATTAAGGGTTTTTCTAAGATAGCTAGCCCTTTGATAAACCAAACCCGGAAGGGAGTGAAGTTTATTTGAGATGATTCTTGTTAGCTAGCCTTTGATGAGTTGAAGGATAAGTTGACTTCTGCTCCAGTACTCGCATTACCAAGACCGAGGGTGGACTACCTAGTCTTTACTGACGTATCTCTGCAAGGATTAGGAGGTGTTTTGCAACAAGAGCATCGGGGCTATTGGTTATACTTCTCGCAAGATAAAGCCCCGTGAGAAGAATTATCCCATGCATGATCTGGAGCTTGCTGCAGTAGTGTTCGCTTTGAAGATATGGAGACATTACCTTCTGGGGGATAAGTTTAGTCTTTTCACGGGCCACAAATTGTTGCAATATTTATTCTCGCAGAAGGATTTGAATATGCGATAACGTTGATGGTTGGAGTTTGTGAAAGACTATCAATTTGATATTCATTATCACCCAGGTAAGGATAATGTGGTAGAGGATGCGTTAAGTTGGAAACCCGGGGGGGAGTTAGCGAAGGTATGGAAGGCTAAATGGAAAGAACTTAGCCAGGAGGATATTATATCTAGAGCATTTATGTCAGTATTGACCGTTATACCTGCGATTGTGATGAGAGTCATGGAGGCGCAAGGAAGGGACAAAGATTGTCAAGATCGAATACACCAGTTGTTAACCGAGGGAGTGGATTCCTACTCTATTAGTTCTGAGGGTGGATTATGTTTCCACGAGAGGCTTATTGTCCCGGATGAGGGAGATTTGAAACGTTCCGTTATGACTGAATCTTATGGGTCCAGATTTGCTGTACATCCTGGTGGAGACAAAAATGTACCAAGACATGCGCCATCAATATTGGTGGGCGGGTATGAAAAGGGACATCTCTGAATTTGTTTCCCAATGTACTACACTTCAATTGGTGAAAGTAGACCACCAACAACCAACGGGACTATTACAACCGTTAGAAATACTGGTATGGAAGTGGGAAAGTATCTCGATGGATTTTAACACGGTATTGCCAACCTCATAAATCCGTCATGATTCTATTTATCGATCGTCTGACCAAGTCGGTACATTTCTAACTAGTACGTACGGATTACAATTCAGCTCATTACGTTCGGCTTTTTATTACGGATACTGTGAGACTCCATGGGGTGCCCATCAATATAGTCTCCGATCGAGATAAGATTTTTCGTGTCCCATTTTTGGCGAAGTTTCCAAGAAGCAATGGGAACCGAATTGAAGTTGAGTACCTCCTACCACCCGCAAACGGATGGACAGATGGAAAGAGTCAACCAAATTTTGGAGGACATCATTAGAATGTGTGTACTTGACTTCAAGGGAGGATGGGAGAAATACCTTCCCTTGGTCGAATTTTCTTACAATAATTCGTACCAATTTATAATAGGAATCGCACTTTATGAAGCATTATATTGTCAGCCGTGTAGATCACCTACTTGTTGGTTGGAAGTAGGGGATAATAAGCTCCTTGGACCTGAAATGATCCAAGATACTTCTTCAAAGATTGAGCTCATTCGCAACCTCATCCGAATTGCCCAAGACCGTCAAAAAATCTATGCCGATGCGAATAAAAGGCATGTGGAATTGGAGGTAGGAGATCAGGTTTTGGTACGGGTGTCACCAAAGAAGGTCATAACGCGATTTAGGAAGAAAGGCAAGCTTGCGCCTCGCTATATTGGGCATTTTCCCCTTATTACTAAGGTAGGCCCCGTAGCTTATCAACTCACCTTGCCGGAACGCCTACAATAGATTCATGATGTATTTCATGTTTTATCCTTGAAAAAGTACAAAAGGTGTGACGGAGATCACTGGAACATTCCCTTGGATGATATTTAATTGCACCCCAATATTTCATACGAGGAACAACCAGTTGTAATCTTATATCATGGAGAACGTAAGCTAAGGTGGAAGGTGGTGCCCTTGGTTCGAGTCCAATGGGGCCATCACAACGCCGAGGAATCGACATGAGAGCATGAGGGCGATATTCGAGAGAAGTATCCACACCTCTTTTTACAAGGTATGCTTTAATTTTGAGGGCAAAATATCCTTATAAGGGGGGGAGTATGTAATACCCCTTATTTTTTAGTAATTGTTTTTATATTAATTTACCTTGCGGGTTAATTATATAAAATAAAGGAAGTTAGAGTAAATATTATTTTAAGTGATTTAAAAGATAATATTTACTGAGAGTCTGAATATTTACTGTTAAGTGAATGTAAATAGTATCATATTATGTTTTATTGCATCGTTGTGCTTCAAGCGACGGGTATGGCTTATAATTTCAGTTGAATCATTATTGAAAATTAAAATGATGTTTTAACATGAAATAATTTATGTTATCCCGGATGCCAATTTAGAGGACATGGTTAGTCCGTAAATAGTCTAAATAGTCAAAATAGTCAAAATAAGTACCATGTTGTATTTTTGGGTTCCGGGTACTTTTGACCGGTTATGATTTAATTATGTTGTTATGAGTCATTTTAATTGTGTAGTAACATTTAAAGATGGAATTTAGTGTTAATGGGCATTTAAGTCTTCCAACCACATTTATTCTCATTTATATCTTCTAAACCTAGAGAGAGAGAGAGAGAAAGAGAAAGAAAGAGAATTTGGGAGAAAAAGGAAGAGAATTGAAGATTGGAGCTTGAATTTGTTGCTACGGAAAGATAATTCGAGATTACAACCTTAAGGCAAGTTTCTAAATTGGAAATATATGATTTTGTGGATAAATTTTTATTGATAGTTGTGTATTTGGAAGAATTGAACAAATTGTGGGTTTTGATAAAATTTGGGTGTTTAACCCTTAGATCTTGATGTTTGAAAGAGTTGAATTGATTATATTGGTTTATTGTTGTATAGAAAGGTTGTGGTGATGTTGTTAGATGATGAGAATGAGAGAAGTGGAGGAAAAGAGGGCTAGGGATTTAGGTTTGGTATGTTAAAAGAGGGATTTGGCCGTGAGATCTGGTGAGCGCGATCGACCGTGGTCCAAAGCCCAATCGATCGGGCCTATAGAGAAAATCTCACGGCTTCTCTCGATAGCCATATTTATAAGCGTAGTCGACCGAGGTCTCATGACCAGTCGGCCGGGCATTGAGGAATAGGCTTATTGCATTTCTTCTAAGGCAAAACCTTAGAAGCGCGGTCAACCGGGGGTCAGGGACCGGTCGACCGGTCCCTTATTTTTCACCCAAAAACTTTAGTTTTCCTTAGCTCATTTGTTTTAAGGTTTAGACCTAGGAACCTTATTGCATGAAGTAAAACTAGAATATTAGAGTCTAGTATTAAGGGAATCGAGAACCAAGGTTAGAAATTTAGTGTTGGGGCTTAGTTCGAGAATTGATTAATTATTTATTAGAAGTACGTGAGGGTCCTTTTCATATAGTGAGCTAGTCCAGGACTAGGGGGAAGTAGGGTTATATAATTGTGGAATTTTAGACTTGGGATGAGGTAATAGTATACTTGATGGCTCATAGGGTTGTTGTGAATTCATGGAGATTAATGTTAAGATAATTGAATGTTGTGTTTTATGTCGTTAAATACATTTGGCTCCGGATATAATGTAATGTACATTTTCAATCGGCATATCTTATGAACATTGATTTGCATATACATACCTCTCTAAATGCTATCATAAGGGAAGTTACGTGAATGAGGTGAAGTCCCATGGCTAGTGAATGCAGGGTGAATATAGTCCTCGACCATAGGACCGGTTGTTATATTGTGATGTTATTTTATTCGAAGTGAGGTAATTTCGGGTATGGTTATGACTCACTGTCGAAGGTATATGGCCACTTCCCACGTGACGCGATTTAGGATGCCCAGGTTGTCTTGGTGTTAGGCCCTGGAAGATGATAGCTATTTAGGGGCACATCCAGTGGGGTGACTCTCGGAAGGATGGTCTTAGAATCGTTACATTTTATGATTATAATTGTTCTCTCTAATGTGAAATTTTATAAATGGCTAAAGCATTTTATAAATCAACTATTTTGGAAGAAGTTCCTAAAGAGAAACGGACTCGTGAAGTCATATTGTTCAACACTGAAATGTAAGCGTACTGAGTTGGATTTTAGTTATTTCTCTCACATTAATGCATAGTTAACACAATATATGATGTTGCGTTAGGTTGTTCTTTTTAGTTGAGAGGTGAGGATTATTCTTATTATGAAGAGCGAGATAGGCTTGTCCATGTTGTTATATACTTATAATTGTCTTACTTTTTATTCACATGTTTATCATATCAGACCGGGCCCTGACCCGTTTATATCTCTTTATTTTGTATGGATTTTATTTACGTCCAGGTGCTCCATTGCAAGGACGCCCTGTTGACCCTTCCATCCAAGTGTCTAGGAGCTATAATATTTTTGCGGGTGTTGTAGGATATTTGTTATAGATGCCTCTATCTTTTGTGTACTCTAGTTATGATCGGTCTAAACATTTGGTCGTGTTGCCCAAGTTTTGTACTTGCTTATATACTATGATATTTATTTTAATACTCGGTGTAACCGCTTGTATTGGTGTGTTGACCGACAGCTTATTCGGTTACTATGTTGTGAATGATTATAACCGTTGTCTATCTTTATTTTATATCCACCATCGTTTGAAACTGGTTTGTCTAAATGTATTATTTAAACTTATAAAATTAAATTTTGACATGCGTTTTCTAAAATAATGGGTGGTTATCTCGTATTATTAATTTCACGACAGTGATGCTAAGAATGGACCATCTATGATTCCTGTATTTATTGGAGTATCGGGTTGGCCACCTCTTATTTTAATAAGTGGGGTGTCACATCCAACTAGATTGTAATAACAATAAAAAAGTGTCACATTCGTAACAATCAATAACTAAACAAAATTCTTGTGTCAACTATCATGGTTCGCAGGTGAAACTTAGGTCAAAGGTATAATAAGGCTACCACCAAAATTGAATTCAGGCTCAGTTAATTTGAGATGCAAAAGCAATATACTATTTCACCATATAGAATAAATGATTTTAGAAATTAAAAAACTTTTATATCATTTCAACACAACCATCAACTTCCAGTACAGTTTTTTACTTCTATACTAGTAGTAACCATCAAATTCAATTCAAAAGGTAGATTAAAAAATACATTATCTCAAGGTGTAATTTGGTGATGAAAATGGAGACAAAGAAGATATTTAATATTTAATATTTATTCGTTAATCTATGAATGTAGAGTTGTAGAAAAGAAGATAGGGTAGATTACTTTGAGATCCCTTATATTTTAGGATGCTTCAAATACAAACTTTATGAGATTTTTTACCCTAAGAACTTCAAATATTTCACACTATAAAGCCATCCCTTAATTGAAAGACAAATATCAGTTTTTTTCTACAATGAACTTAAAAAATAAAAAAATATATAAAAAGGACAAATAATCATATGAATGAAAAGCGTCCTGGGCAATTTCACAAACATATAAGAAGCATTGCCATAGATCATATTGACCAACAATATCGAATCTTCGTGTACCATAGCATTTAGAGAGGTCCTTGTAATTGATTAAACACCAACACATAATATTATACTCAACATGAATCTTATCCTTCTTGTGTTTGACGTTTTAATTTTTCCACATTGGTTGCCACTAAAAATATCATAGGATGTGATATTTTATATCATCAAACACACATTGGTCGATAGTGGGTTTCTATGTGTTTGTGTTGGTGGTTCCACTAAAATGAGAGAAGCAAATGGTGTTGTTGGGTTATGATCGTGTTTTGGTAGGTGAAGAGAAAGAGGGGAGATGGGAGATTTGATCTAAGAGAGTGAGAGAACAATTAATAGTAAACATGTTAATAATAATAATAATAATAATAATAATAATAATAATAATAATAATAATAATAATAATAATAATAATAATAATAATAATAATAATAATAATAATAATAATAAATTATATCCAACAAAACTCCCCAAATTCTTCCATTCTTTAATCATAATAGGCCATCTTTTCTCTTCTTTTAACAAACCCATTCATTGAATTTAAACTACTCAACCATAGGACTCATAATAACATCACTACCACAAAATACAGGGTGGCCTTTCTTTTCTCAAAATACGCATGGTGTGTGGGCATGCATGGTGGAGAAAAGGGGATATAGAGTAACAAACTAGAGAGGTAAAAAGTTGAAGATATTTTACCTGGTGGTGTGAGGTGGTGCTTGGGTTGCATGTTAAGAGAGGGTGCGAGAGATTGAAGATGCAATATTGTTTCAATTAAAAAAATGATCCAAAGGTGAAGAGGAGGGTTGCATCGGCGGCTTTGTGATTCTGATTACAATGTGAATTCCCTACAAAAATAGTGAGTGGGGTAATTTCATATTAACTTTGACATCCTAATAGGAAACTAAAATTATTTTTACATCCTTATGTATGAAATTTAGTAGGGCATAAAATGGTGAAAATAATTAAGCAAGTTTCTTTCGATAAAAAAAATAAATGTTAAGGAAAAGAGAGGAAAAATAAGAATGTGAAAACAATAAAAACAATAAGAAAAACAACTTATCTCACCATATACTAGGCCATTATAATTTACACTTCTCTGCAAAAATACTAAAGAAAATATGTGAAGTCATTGGATAAGCAATGAATTAAATGGCCATAAGTGATTTCAAAAGAAACTTACGTTCTTAAACATTATGGCGTATCTACTAATCTACTAAATGTATCTACCAAAAATGATTTGTCATGTAATAATATATTTTTTTATTGGGTTAAATATTATTGTCAAATCTTACTTGGAAAATTACTAATATAGGGATTTAAGGTCTAAAATAAGTCAATGGATAATCCTGAATAAATAATTATGTTTAGTTAATAGTAATGCATAGCTACACTGAATATTGTACAACAATAATAAATGAGTGAAAAATTACCAGAAAACTACTGAAGAGAAATAATCCTCCATAATAGCATTGGCATCCAGCCTCACCCCATCTCGAAAGTTGGTGGTATCTGCACTTCCCCAAACACCTCATCATTGAAGTCAAATAATAAAATCCACTTATAAGAGAGTATCCTCGGAGTACACAATCCTTACAATCCAGTAGTCATTATGGGGTTTGTGAAATCCAATCCCAGTGATGGGGTAAGTTTTAGTCCAATAACTTAACTCTTTGAAAAAGCGAGAACAAGTGGAAGGAAAATGTTTGTGTTTGTTAACAAATGGGTTTCAGAGATAAAGGTCTCTTTCGAAAAGAAACGATGATACATCAGCCAAACAGATTAACCCGTGATATGAAGCAGTTATGTTGACGGAGTTAGACTCGCAGCAAAATGGGATTTCCAATTCTATTTGATCATTTTTAATGTAAATAAAATTCCATAATAAAATATTTTGTTATTTCTTATTACTATTACCTCCCGTACCACCACCAGTTGTGAGACCAGTTGCCTTCTTCACCGTCTTTTACTGAAGACCTTTTGCATACCTACATATAAACACAGAAATTAAAAGTAAGTAATAGACTTATAATTTTGCCAACCTTGGGACAGATCCGTGTAGCCCTATAATAAACTGTTGAAATGTGATACTAATTCCTAGAATAGTTTAGAATATTCTAGACAATGTCAAATATTAAATATTAATTCATTCATATAAGATAAGATAGAGCATACTTATAATGTACAGAATAATCTAGAATAGTCAGGAAGTATGTAGGCTTCCGGAATGTCCCCTTAAGGAGGTGGGAATCTTCTGGAAAATTAAACTATACCATTGATGTATTTTAATCTCTACTACCCACTAAGAAGATGAGATGCCTATAAATAGGTGGGGAGGTCATTTGGCCAACCTATCCCAATCCAAGCCAAGCATTGTAATCTATCATCAAATCTAATACAAAAACTTTCCTTATTTTTCTATATTCCCAAATTCTCCTCAAATAAGTTACCAACTAATTATCTCCCTCTAAATTCTTAGTTGCCCATATTTAGCAATTCCAATTTCCTAAACTAAACATTTAATTACATTCCAAACTATCTCTTAAAACTAACAGTGGTATCAGAGCATGATTTCCTCACCAACTAGGCGTAACCAATATTTCCTACCTACATTCCTTCACCATAAACTCACTCTGATTTTTTATTTAACATGTCTAATTCGTTGATTCCAATCCTAACATTTGATGGGGATAACTATGACTTTTGGAGTTTCAAAATGAAGACATTGCTCCAAGCCCATGATATATGGGATGTTGTTAATGAAGGTTTTGTCAATCCTGAAGACACCTCTACCCTCAATAACGTGCAAAAGAAGGAACTAAAGGAGAATATAGTTAAGGATGCAAAAGCTTTCAGTTTTCTTCAACAAGCGGTCAGAGACTCAATATTTCCAAGACTAACCGGAGCCACAAATTCCAAAGAAGCATGGGAGATCTTATAAGAAGAGTTCAAGGGAAATTAAGAGGTACGAACAATTAAATTACAAGCTTTGACAAGGGAATATGAGAATTTAAAAATGAAGGAATTTGAGACCTCCAAGACATACTATTCTAAAATAAAGGAATTAGTAAATCAAATGTGATCCTACGAGGAAGATATACCTAATAAAAGGATTGTCAAAAAAATACTTATTAGCGTCACTGCAAAGTTTGATCCTATTGTGACCACAACTGAAAGTACAAAGGATCTAAAAAGAACTTTCAATGACCTAACTAATGGGCTCTCTAGAAGCATATGAGCAAAAACTGAGTAGGCGTAGTGAAGATTCGACAGAAACCTCCTTCCAATCTAAGTTCAATTCAAGGTCTCCGAATTCCAGACAAGGTGATCAAAGAAAATTCTAGAAGGGAGGAAACATCTAGAAATAATGGAAAATTGAAAAATCAAGGTGAGAAAACAGGAAAATTTCCACCTTACGGTATTTGTAAAAAGACAAGCCATTTGGAAAAAGATTGTTGGTTTTGTAACAAATCAAAATGTCAAAACTGCAAGAAGTTTAGGCATGAAGAAAAAGACTGGCGTCTAAAGGAAAAACACCAAGCTAACTTCTCTAAAGAAAAAGACAAAGAAGGAGTTCTTTTCTACTCCTGTCGATCAACAATCACATGACAACAAAAGAAGATATTTTCCAGGATATCGACACGTCGGTCAAGTCACAAGTTCGATTGGGAAATGGTGCAGTTATAAAGGCAAAATGAAAAGGCACAATAGTCGTGCAGACAATGAAAGGTACGCGCCTGATCAAAGATGTCTTACTTGTGCTTAGTTTACACCAAAGTCTACTTGGTGTTGTTCAAATGATGGAATATGAGTACTCCTTATACTTTTCTGGAGACTCGTGTACCATCCATGACACAAAGAATAAAAATCTAGAAATATTTGTGGTAAAAATGAAGAACAATAGAAATTTCCCTATCGAGTGGAGATATGCAAAAGACATGACTATAAAGGCAAAAATAGATGACTCATATTTATGGCACCAAAGATTCGGTCAACTCAACTTCTACGCATTAAAGTTACTCCATCAGAAGAACATGATGAGAGACATGCCGCTGATAAAAGAGCTAGATCATGTCTCCGAAGGTTGTATGCTCGGGAAGCAGTAAAGACAAACTTTCCCATCAAGCAAATCATGGAGAGCCAATTCATTACTAGAGTTGGTGCACACCGACGTGTGTGGTCCTATGAGGACACCCTCTCACGAGAATAATAGTTACTTCATCTTATTCATTGATGACTATACAAGAATGATGTGGGCCTATTTTCTCCGTGAAAAATTAGAAGTTTTAAGAGTTTTCAAAAAATTTAAAAACTTCGTTGAGCAACAAAGTGGTCACTTCATCAAAGTTTTGAGAAGTGATAGAGGAAAGGATTATAACTCCAATGAATTTAATAAGTTCTATGAAGATGAAGGAGTAGAACACCAACAAACTGTTGGGAATGCTCGAGAGCAGAATGGAGTTTCTGAAAGAAAAAATAGGACAGTCATGGAGATGGCTAGAACGATGCTCAAGGAGAAAGGCCTTCCCAAGATTTTTGGGCGGAAGCAGCCTTCACTACAGTGTACCTACTAAACAGGCTTCCCACTAAGGCGGTTCAAAATAAGACGCCAATTGAAGCTTGGAGCGATCAAAAGCCTTTAACAAAACATCTCAGAATGTTCAGGTGCATATGTTATGCTCATGCTCCATGCCAAAAGAGAAGCGAGATTGACGACAAGTCAAAGAAAAGAATCTTCTTAGTCTATAGTACTCAATCAAAAGGCTATCGAGTCTATAACCTGAGAACCAAGACATTGATGGTCAGTCGCGATGTGGCGTTTAATTAGAGTGCTACCTGTAACTAAGAATAAGAGAAGATTGAAAGAAGAAGCATAATCACATGTTCACAGCCACAATAGAGCCAAGCTACGGATATTACAACTACTCTGACACCAAAAATAATACCTCCAGCATCACCAAGGCAAGAATACTCATCTTCAAAATCAACTCCTAGATGGACCAGACCACTGGCTGAGATCTGTGAAATATGCAACTTAGTAATTCTAGACCAGAGAGTTTTGAAGTTATGGCAAAACAAGAAGTCTGGGTCAAATCTATGGAAGAAGAGATGAAGATGATTAAGAATAACAAGACTTGGGAGTTAGTGGATTGACCAAAGGACAAAGACGTTATCAGAGTAAAATGGGTTTACAAAACCAAACCATAACCTGATGGCTCAATCCAGAAACACAAAGTGAGGTTAGTAGTAAAAGGCTACTCACAATAATTTGTAGTTGACTATAATGAAACTTTTGCACCAGTGGCATGATTAGATACCATTAGAGCACTAGTAGAGCTAGTAGCTCAAAATCACTATAAGATTCATCAACTAGATGTCAAATCAGCATTCCTCAATAGATATCTCGAGGAAGAAATTTACATTGAACAACCACAAGGTTTTGAGGTGCAAGGAAAATAAGATAAAGTCCTTAGACTGAATAAATCCTTGTATGGACTAAAGCAATCTCCGAGAGCCTGGTACAACATAATTGATGGAAACTTCACCAATCAAGGATCCAGGAGAAGCCAAAGCCAACTCTTTACATCAAGAACTAAGGTTAGAACCATACTCTTATCATTTCCCTTTATATGGATGATTTAATCTATATAGACAATGATGAGATAATAATCAAAGATTTTAAAGAAGATATGATGAAGGCATTTGAGATGAGCGATTTTGGCATGATGCACTACTTTCTTGGCATTTAAATAAGCCAAGAAAATGGTGGAATTTTTTGGTCAGAAAAGAAATACACCGAGAACCTCCCAAAGAAATTCTGGATATATGACTGCAAATCCATTGCTACACCGCTCATGACCAATGAAAAACATAGGAAGGCTGACGAATCGCCTAAAGCAGATGCCTCTTTCTATATAAGCCTTATTGGGAGCTTACAATATCTCACAGTGACTCGGCTGAACATATTGTACGCTACTGGTTTGATATCTAGATTCATGAAATGTCCAACTCATATTCACTATGGAGCGGCTAAAAGAATACTTAGGTACTTACAAGGCACGAAAGAATATGGTATAAGGTACAAGTCTACTACCTAATCAAGACTGATCGGGTACACGAACAGTGATTGGGCCGGATCGGTGGACGGCATGAGAAGCACTTCAGGCTATGCATTCACACTTGGTTCTAGATTCTTCTCATGGGCATCAAAGAAGCAAGAGACGGTTGCTTAATCCTTAGCAGAAGTCGAGTACGTAGCAGCCTTAAGCTCAGATTGTCAAGAAATTTGGCTAAGGAGAATACTTGAGGATATGGGAGTAATGCAGAATGAACCTATAGAAATCTGCTGCGATAGAAAATCTGCAATTACGATGGCGAAGAATTCAATTTATCATTACCGAACAAAGCATACTGCGATTAAGTACAACTTAATGTGAGAGCTAACATCCAACAAAGAGATCGAGTTGAATTATTCCAAGACTAAAGAACAAGTTGCAAATATTTTCACAAAAGCACTACCAACGGCAAAGTTCGAACAACTACGAGCCATGCTTGGGATTTTAGGAATTATCATCAAGAAGGAGTGTGGAAATGTGATACTAATTCCTATAATAGTCTAGAATATTCTAGATAATGTCAACTATTAAATATTATTAGTCCATATTAGAAAAGATAGAGCATACTTGTAATGTATAGAATAATCTAATATAGTAAGGAAGTATGTAGGCTTTTGGAATATTCCCACAAGGAGGTGGGAACCTTCTGGAAAATTAATCTAGACCGTTGATGTATTTTAATCTCTACCATACATTAAGGAGGTGAGATGCCTATAAAAGGGTTGGGAGGTTATTTGGCCATTCTATCCTAGTCAAGGCCAAGCATTATAATCTATCATCAAGTCTAATATAAAAACTTTCCTTCTTTTCCTATATTCCTAAATTCTCCTCAAATAAGTTACCAACTAATTCTATCTCTCTAAATTCTTAGTTGCCCATGTCTAATAATTCCAATTTCCTAAACTAAATATTTAATTACATTCCAAACTACCTCCTAAAACTGACATAAACACCCCCCACAATGCTTACTTTATTATAATCCTTTATAGAATAGGACGGGAGATAAACAAGTACAAAGAAAAACCTTCAAGGTTTTATCGAGGTAGTGCATGAAATGAATCCATTGGTTAACAAATATATGGACCTCCGTAATAGCGCGTTCATAAAAAATTTGAACTCGAGATGGCTCTCTGTAAGACTGCTTAAATTTCAAGTAGGTCTGCAATAGCGTGATGACCATCATTTTTTCGAGAAATTTACATTGGTAATATAAATCGGGCATTCACCAAAATAAAACGTAAGGGTATGTTTGACAAATAAGATGGAAAATAACTTCTTAAGAGTCAATTTTCCTGGAATTGAAAACTTGAAAATATTTTTCAAGAAAAATATTGTTGGTGTTGTTCGATTATAATTATTTTCCAGGTGGAAAATGTTCTATTTTCCATCTTTTATGTGTTTGATTCCCAATATTTTCTATGAAAAAATATGAACCCCTTTTTTATTGCCAAAATAAATATGAACCTAAACAAAGATCTATTTTGGATTACTTAATAACAAACATAACAAGTCATTTTTATAATACCACATATATTGTCAAAATAAAACAAGTCATTAACAAGAACAAATATCAACTAAACAAAGAATTTTTCATATGTAAAAAACACAACTAATGTCTTAAAACTTTGTACTAAAAATTAATAACTAGAATCCACCAAACACAAGAAGTCTTTAAAAAAGAAAAAAAAAACATGTGTCCACTAAACACAAGAAGTCTTTAAAGTTGTTACATAGCAAGGTTTAGGGAGATTTTGGAGGAACACGCTCTAGCTTGTTGTAAACTCAATCACGCCTAAAGTCGTCATCAATAATGCCGAGAAAAATACGTGCCAGTGCATTATCTTTCTCAAAAAACTCCATGAGATGCATCACGGCGACTCTAGTTATATCAATCGCATTTAAATTCTCAATTATTTCTTGCCAATTGATGTGAAATTGATCTGCATGTATTGCCATAGCTTTTGCATGGGCCTCCATAGCAATAGAAAACCTCTTCGAGGCTCAGCAATGATATTAAGGGCATTGGAGTCATCCATATTTCGTCTATGACAAGATGACATGCTCACTTCTTTTCTAGTTGGTTTGGACGTGCTCGAAGGGCTTATTGGCACATTCTCTTCCACCTCATTTTATTCATCAGTAGACAAGTCGATGGATGATACATTTTCATAATATATTAAATAAGCAAAAAATATTTATATGATAAGCCAAATTTAATTACAAAATAATATATATTCAATATACCACTCATTTGAGGAACATCATGACCTGTAACCGCCCGATTGCCAGTTGCAGTATCATAGGCGAAAAGGGTCTCAAAATAGAAAAAATGAGGAAACACCTCGCCCTTAAGTTTGTAAGCCTTCGGTTTACCCTATAATAAGTTGAACCAAATAACAAATTTTAGCGTTGAATAAGAATTTTAATCATTAAAAAAATGAAAATCTTCTAGCTAAATGAAAATTTTCAACTAACATCAATATACTCTTTCCATACAGATGGCTCAGCCTATGACTTGGCATGCTTGGGATCCCATCCAAAACTAATCATATTAATCAATTCATAGATATCTTGCCAAACAACTTTCATTGTTTTTAATCTATTTCTCACATGCTTCTCGATAACATCCACAAGACAATGTTCACGTACTCGAGTGATAACCTTCAAGATTTGGTGATCGATAAATCCATTATCAGCCCTTCTATGTCCAGATAATACTTCTTGTATGAGAGTGCTTAATAAAAATCTCGTCCATATTTTCTATCCTGCGAAATTATGAGTTTTTGGAACTGCCACCATCATCAAAAGATGTTTGAATGTTTTACTTAGGTTCACGAGTAGGAAGTGTGTTGATTCTCGGTATGTAAAACCTCGCCCTGCCTGTTTTTTGCTTTTTTGATGCCAAAATATCATGTTTAAACAAGAACATAAGCAAAACCAGAATTGAAAAGGGGGTTAGAATCAAGAATGTTTTGAGTAATTGTACATTACTAAAATTATACACACATAATGAATCCCAAGCATTAGACTTCAACCATCCATAGTTTTTTCCTAAATTTGATTTTGAAATAAGGCAACATTAGGCTTGTGTGAGCATGATTGAAATTATACAGGCATAATGAATCCCAATTAAATTTATGAAAACTGTTAGTACAATTGAATCCATTTCAAGCAGGTATTAAAACTATGATTTATGCCTTTGTTTCAACGGGACAAACCAAGCAGGTATAAAAAGATAGTGGTTGTTATATGAGTTGTCAAACCAAGCAAGTATAAAAAAATCGACAATACCAGTATGAAATATTTTTTGTGCCAATTCTTAAAATTGAATGACATAAGGGAGGAAATTCTTTTTCCAATAATAGTAATTAAATTGA
Organism: Sambucus nigra; assembly: GCA_949130495.1. Classification (NCBI taxonomy): domain Eukaryota; kingdom Viridiplantae; phylum Streptophyta; class Magnoliopsida; order Dipsacales; family Adoxaceae; genus Sambucus; species Sambucus nigra. Next base: position 298,475,178 of record OX422217.1, on the reverse strand, counting down.
AGATGAGACGTGAAATCAGTATGAGATATTGGAAATTGAATACCCCAACTATGATTACAATGCAAGGAATGTTCAGGTCTAGCAATGTTTCCTTTAATAATTGAACCATATGACAACTGCTAGAATGTTATGAGAATATTAAGTCCTGGCATTCGAACAACCTATAAAACAATCATTAATTGGACCAATCACACCTCAAATTTCCTCATTAGTCTCACTTTAAATCCTCACGTTGTCACAAAACCACCTCACTCGCCAAATCCCACCTCAAATTTCAAGTTTGAAATCACTTGTACATGAAGAGAAGTAAATTTGCTGCATTTTCTAAAAAAAATAGTTTTGTAGTGACTATGAAGATTGTGTAATACCAGTTCAACTTGGGATTCTATTCATCACATTACAGCCATAATCAGATTGTGTAATACCAGTTGTGTAATACCTACGAATACACAACATGGGAACCTCTATGATAAAATTATTCAAATTAAAAATGTGATATGTGAGTCAATCCAAACATTCTTCAAATTAGAAATTAAAAAAACAAGCATTCTCTCATATGAGTAATCCATTACAAACTGATTACAAACTGATCCGGTAACTCTCGTTACAAACTGATTTATCTCAATTAAAGTAATCCATTCTCTCATATCTCGAATCATATTCGTCCCACATTAGATTTGACATTGTATCTCTATGGGAAGTCCGTGAAGATTGAGTGGATAAAGTGATATGAGCATTGAGCGATGATGTTTCCCCGTATATCCAAATGTGTCGGGTTAACTTTGTCATCGCTAATTTCATCTTCACAGCACTGATCGTCCATATCATCAATACGTATAAAATTATGTAGAGCACAACAAGCAAGAACAATCTTTTCTTGAGTATCAATATCAAGGAATGGTTGATGTCTAAGGTAGGCGGCAAATATCTTTTTCAATAAACCAATGGTTCATTCGATAACATTTCGGAGACCGAAATATCGAGAGTTGAATAACTCCTTATAATTTTCAGGAAGGTGGCCCTCAATGTCTCTCCGATGATAACGGGTTTTATGATATGGTGCGAGAAATCCTAGAACTGGAGGGAACCCCACGTCGGCAAGATAATATTTACCTATCGAAAAATGATAAAAAATAATTTTTTAAGTAACATTTATTACAAATCGTGGAAAAGGGGTTGATTATATACGTACCCCTATGTATGGTCAACCTATGTCCTTCATGCCATATCGCACTCCTCAATAATCGACCGTCGTGGGAAGATCCCTCCCAACCAACAAGGATGTATGTAAACCTCATATTAAACGTGCATGCCACTAAAACGTCTTGATATATCACCCTTTTTCGATTATGATAACTAGCTTGTTGATCCAGTGGAATGTTTACATCAACATGAGTGCCATCTATAGCACTAACAACATCCTAACTGGCATAAATTTATTTTTAGAAATAATATATATAAATGCACTCTAATTAGAATAAATGGTATAATTATCAAACTAACCTCAAAGTAATGATACCAATCACGAATGTTATCTTTATCATAAGGTGAGTTATTAGCGGTAGCATTCGTGATAAGATCTCGATAGAGTTCAAGGCAATAACTTAACACTCGATGAAAATAGTAGTTAATTGTTTGCCTAGACGGGAAAAAAAGTGAAACCTTGAACTCGATTTCGGTGATTGTGGCCCGCCAAATTGAGAAAAATCGCTATTTGTTATTCAACACACACATAACGACTATCGGCCAACCCATAGGTGCGTAATCGAGAACACAACCTATGAAACGAACCCATTTTCATCCTAAGTAGCTTATGGAAAACTCCATCACTTGAGCCAAACATTCGATGATGTAATATCTCTCGATAACGACCCCAACTAGAATGTGGATCCCTAGGTAGGCGGCGATTATGATTGATGCGGTAAGTTACTACTACTTGAATAACCAACATCCAAAAAGAACATGCTAATATGTGTGGGTCCAAGTCGTGTCCTTCCATCATTCTACACACTATCAAAATAAAAAATAAAAATAAATGAATCGTGGATTCTTAATGTAGGACGCGTAATATATGATATAAATATCCATAAATATATATAAGATAACACAAATGTATTAGTATACTCATGTGTGTATATTTATATCAGGTAAATTAATTTCAGACACTCATTATATGTAGTATTCTTAATTTAGGACTTGTAGTATTCTTAGTTGTATCATTTTCAACATATAAACTTGCACACACTCATTATTCAACATACAACATAAAAACATAGGTGCGGTTCATAATAACTCAAAACCCTAAACTAGAAATTTTTGAGTTGTTGAATAGATTTGTGAATAATCGATCATTTGGTTAAGGTTTTGAGCCATTATTGAATAGATTTATGTTTGGATAGGATTTTGAGTCATTATTGAATAGATTTGGGTATAATCTATCAATTTTTCTAAATAGATTTGTGAATAAATCTATTCAAACATATTTAATATGTATACTATAATCTTCAAGCATATTCAATCAAATTCACATCTTCAATCATATTCAAGCATATTCAATCAGATTTAAGAAGATTCAAGCATATTCAATCGATTATAATCTTCAATCGATTATAGCCTCAATCGATTATAATATATTAAAACAGATTATAATCTCTAATAGAAATCAGATTAGCTTCGGATTTAATTAAAACAGGAATCGAAATCGGGAGATTTAAAAAAGAGAGAAAAACCTAATCTATTTATTGAGAGAGAGAGAGAGAGAGTGAGACGAACCTGTGAGTAAAGATGAGAGAGGGAGAAAGGTGGGAGATGAAAGAAGATAGCAGATATTGGTATCAGGATCGAGATGAGAGCAGAAATCGGGAATGATTTTTCCTAGAAAATAAAAAACGGGGTGAGTGCTATTTTTTTATTTCCAGCTTTTGTGGAAAATATGATGACTTATCATGTTTTAAAAATTAATTACATGTAAAATTTTATTTATCAAACATTCAAAAGATGTAAAATGATTCCATATATTTTATTTTCTATGGAAAATTAATGTTATCAAACACACACTAATGGTGTGTTTGATTGACATGGAAAATTTTCCATGAAAATAGTTGTTTTGACTCATGTTTTGCCTTTATAGTACTTTGATTGTGAATAATTCATCTAAGAACAACACTCATCCACATAACAAGTGCTCCATCTCAAACCTCATTTTTAGTAGAAAATATTTTTTATCCACCAACTAAAGAATTGATTTCTATGGAAAATAGAAAAAGTAAGACAAAAAACTCATATGTTTTTCCACGCATTTTTCCAATTTCGGATGAATTATTTTCCACGCATTTTTCATGTTTGCAATCAAACACACCCTAAGTGTATTTCATGCTATAAAAGTCAAAATATAAAATATCCCAAACATAAAGTATACTTCTTGGTCTCATACAGGAAGAAATCAAAAAAAATATAAATAAAATATATAGTTAAGGAAAAAATATAAGAAGTAAGTATAAACAGCAAAACAAAACAATCAAACAAACAAATAAATGGATGACAGGAATATAAGAAAAGTTTATATATTTAAGATTACAAATGGATATGTACTCAATCCTTTAAATTAGTTGTCAATGAGTCGATATATGGTATTTCTCTAGATAAGAATATTTAAAGAAAAACGATTTACATGACTATAGAATTAAAATTAAAATTCATATTAGCAAGGAAACTACTAGTTAAGATGTATGGATATAGACAATTAAAATTCATATTAGCCATCCATGACTATAGAACTATATTTTGGTGTAATTTGAGACACGTATCATAGAGCTCTAACTGGTACCATATAATTGAGTAGGGACAAGTGGATAAAAATTACAACGAACGCATAAGGAGGTAAGAAAGGATGAGTTATGGGAGAAGGTGAAATTAGTGGCTTCTCTTATGGAATATACTTTGAAGACTTTTCCAACTCAGTTTGCCACATCAATAATTTTTTTGTCTTTTGTTTATATATTTTTGTACTTTTTCTTCTGCTCGGATGAATATCTTGCCCACCGTGATAGTTAGTATTTTGTTCTTTTTCATTTGATTTCAAATATAATTTCTTCATTGTTTGAATTTTATTATTATCATTATTATTATTATTATTGTTGATGTAAAAAATTAGATCACTCTAATTATTCAATCACAGATAAATAAAATGAGACAAAGATTTTTAAAGTGGTTCAGCCTTATAAGAATGGCCTACGTCCACTGTTATGTTATTGCTGAGTGTTTGGGAATTCTCGATTACAAGTTCAGTCAAGAAATTCCAGTCCCCTTGAATGAGGATGATACAAGGTATTTATAGCCTTGAGGCTGTACATGAAAGGGTCGATACATTAAATGATATACACATGAAAGGGTAATACATTTAATGCAGCGTGTGTGTCAAGATTATAAACATTCAATGAATAGTTGAACTGTCGTCTATCTGGTAATTAATGATACGGCCGAGATGAAGCTCGGACCGCCTTAGTTGCTCGTTGATCAAGAGTTCCTCGGAGCGCTTGAGTATCTCGGAGTGCTGGAGTTCCTCGGGGTATCTCCGCTGCTCGGAGGGAACATGAATTGGTCGGGGAAATGAACTTTCTCGTTACTATTGTGCCACGTATATTGACACGTGTCTTCGTATTATTCATCCACATCAGCGTATTAATTTTGGTATCAACAGAAGCCCCCAATGTTTCGTATTTCGAACTTTGAGGAATATGGAACATTCTTTCTCGGTATATGGCAATATTGAATGATCTTCCTGGGTTTTAGGAGCATCGTATTTGAATTTATTTCCAAATTCACAGAATCCGCCTTTTTCGAATTTTTAAGAGTGCTTCGATCTTTGTGTCCTTTTTGTCCTTTTAGCCGCCGGAAGCTCAATAGTTTCTTTCGTGTAATCATTTCCTTCGCCGCTTCCCTAGGCAAAGTATTTAAACTTCTTAGGTAACCATACCGTCTTCTTCTTTTTCCAATTTTCTTCATTCAAGCTTTCTATTCTCTCTTTCTTTCTTGTGCGTTCATCTTTTCCTTCGCTAGTTGTCAGCAGATCTCCTTCCTTCCTGTAAGATTTTCTTCCTTCTTCTTTTATTCATCATGGTTTACATTATTGAATCTCTTGAAAAATTCCGTTCTGACTTTTCCATCCCATCTTGGGTAATTTTGGAGGAGCTTTCTGAACCCCAAAATTACTTTCGTTTGGCTGAGGGACATTGGTTCCCCGGTCTTTTTATTGCTGAATGTGGTTTTTCCTTTCCACCAAACCCATTATGTCTTGAGTTTTGTCAGTATTTCGATCTTTTCCCTGCAAAAATATCCCCCAATTCATGGAGAATAATTAATGGGGTGTATAAATTAAATCTAACTCATGGGACTCGTATAGGGATCCCTGAAATTATGTACTGCTATAGATGGGCCGTTCTAGATAATATTTATTACTTAAAAACTAGGTTTTTGAATAGGGCTCTTGTAGTTAACCTCCCTGATGCAAATAGAGATTATTTTGAACATGGGGTGGTTATTAAAAATTGGCAATATGCCCCTTTAGTTGGAGATGGAGTATACAACGGTCCCAGATGTCGTCCATATGGCAATGGGATAGGTTTATTTTTCATTTCTTTTCTGAATTTACGAATTCATTATGTTTGATAAAATGTATGACTGATATTTTAATACGTGTTTGTTTGCAGTTGAGAGTAAAAGAAAAACTCCAAAAGAATCAGAGGTTAATATTAAGCATCTGAAACTTATCTGGGGTTTGCACAAGAACGTTGCAGATGAGCACATCAGGTCTGCATCATATTTGCTACAGTATAAGAGCTATACAACCTCTTATACTGCTCGTCCTGTTGAACCAGCTTCAACTCCAGAGGATTCTTCTTCAGATTCTCACATCCTTTTAAGTCAGAGAATGGGCAAGAAAAGAGCTCCTCCTGCTCTATTTGATGACATTTCATCTGCTGCTGAGGCCAAGAAAAATAAAATTGATGTCCCAGAGGGGACTAAGAAGGTGGATGTTGCACCTTCAAAAGCTACCGAGAAGCCCCCAGTGGCTCCGAGCAAGAAAGTTGCTCCTGTGGAAGTGATTACTATCTCTCCGACCAAGAGTTCTTCTTTGGTTGAAATTGCTGAAGTCCCTTTGAGAAGATTGAGGAAATCATCCTCAGTCAATTTGGCTGAAACTGTCTCCTCTCTACCAGCTGGTGGTGTTGGTGTCCCAACCATCATTCCTCCGAGCTCTGCAATGAGCTCGGTAAAAACTTGGATCATACCCGAGGTCCAAGGAATTAATGAAAAAATTTCTAGGGATATGTTGACATCCCTAGCTACTCGTCATCTTGCTTCAGTAAATTTCTCACACTCTGAGTTTTCTTTCTTTCTCTGAATGCTTGCACTTTTGTATTGACTTTTACTATTTTTCTCATCTTTCAGCTGGTGAACTGTTTCAATAATATCGTGAAGAAGGACGAGGCAATTAAAGCTTCCAGCTCCTCGTCTGGTGTAGAGGATGCTCTGGTGGGTTTAACCCAATCTTTGAAGGATTCTCGTCAGCAGTATGACGAGGACAAAGCCGAATGGGAGAAAAAGTTATCTACAGTTGAGGTCGAGAAGGTGAAGATGGCTGAGATCTCCAAGAGTTTGGAGAATAAAGTGAAAAGTTTAGAGGTCGAGCATAAGAAATATGACGACAAGCTCAAGAATTTTGGAGAACTTGAGGATAAGCTGAGGAAGGCAGAGGAAGAATTGTCCTCCCTGAGAGATATCAAGGGCCAAAAAGAAGTATTAGATGCGAAGCTCTCCTCGGAGAAACTGAAAAAAAAAGGAGCAGTTAAAAAATCCTTCAGCGCTGGCTGGGATAAAGGATGGGACAAGGGGATTGCTGGGATGACATCCCAAGTTCAATATGGGAAGTTGAAATACTTCCGAGATGGCTGGGTAGCTGCCCTGCAAGAATTGAAGATCAAAGAAGATTATGGGCTATTCCAGCTACACCTCCCTGGTCCTCCCCCACCAATTGTGGAGGAAGATGAAGATGAGCCTGTCTCTGATGAATCTTCCATGTCCATAGGTGATCAAGTCCCTGCTTCTCTTCCTTCTGCCAACGAGGACATTTCTTCCATGCCTCCTCCTCCTGAGCAAATTTCAACTGCTGATCAAGTCGCTGTGACGACCGAGTAACCAAGCTCCTCGTCCCAGCCTCCCGAGAAAGTCTTGGGAGACAAGGAAAAGGTGTGAAGTTGTTCGGTATCGTTTCTATCTTTCAGTATTTGTAACCAAACAATGTAATCCTTTTGTGATCTAATAAAATACATTTTTTTTCATCTCTGTTGTTGATGATTTGTTTTTTGTTGATTGTTGTCTTTTTCTCATACTTAGTTTGTTGCTAGAATGGAACTGATATCTGCACATGATACAAAGCTGATGCAGCAATGTCGTGAGTATTATAAAGTTGGTCATACAAATTTGAGTGGATCAAAAATTGCTGACATCATTGGTCATGATGCCTCAGAACAAGCAATTAAGGCTTATTGGTACTTGAAAGATTTACTCGACCGAGCTGTGGCCAACAGCATGGCCTATTATGACTTGATCGAGGAACTTCATTATACCTTAGAAGATCTACAACATCAACACAATGAATCAACTGCTTTGCTGTACAAGGAGTATGAAAATAGATATCAGCAGCTTTCTTCTGAAACAGGCCATAAAAAGATCCTTGCTGGATATGATGTTAGGGAAAGAACTTTAAAAGGTGAAGTTAAGGCCTGCAGGCAGATTGCTGAGTTGCTAGAACAAGAGAACAATAATTTGCAGAAAAAGTTTGGCACAGTATGAATCTGCAGCGTCATCTTCCACTGCTTTAGTACAAGTTACCGATGAAGGTTTCTCGTTCTTAGAGGTTGAGAATTCCAAATTAAGGCAAGAACTGGATAACTTAAGAAGATCTGTTATTCCTGTGACTGCTTGGGGACGAGGAAGAGGTTCTCGTGGGCGAGGAAAAGCTGTTCAAAATGTTACCGAGGAGCAAAGTTCTCCAGTCGCTGCTCGGAGTCGATCAAGAGTTCTTAGCCGTAATGTTGAAGAGGCTCGCACTCAATCTACTTTGGAAACTCAAGAATACCAATTAAACGCCAAAGATCGGGCTTTATCTGAAATGTCCAAGAAAAATCTATCTTTGGAAGATCAACTTACTGCAACGAAGTCTGCTTTGAATGATAAAGATGTTTTTGCCAGGAGCCTTCACGAACAATTGGATAGATTAACCTTCAAATTCCATAAACAGCCCAGGGAATTTTGGATGGCAGGATACAATGAAGCCCTTGTTCATTTGGATGCTCGGATTGAACATGCCAATAATGAAGGTTATAATCAGGGGTGGTTGAACGCCCTGGGTGTACTGAAATTTGAGCAAGGGCATTTTTTATGGGATTATCATGCTCCAGGGTTACTAGATTTGCCTGTGCCACCTTTCAAATTGGACATGGAATGGATCCCAGCTCGTTCCATTCCTCGGAGTTTAATTTCAAAATATCTCGGCGACTATAGTCTTCATTCTCAGACTGAATTATCTCGCCCAGAGTATCTCTTGGATACACCTTCTGTGATGAACGTCAGAATGCTCAGAGATATTAATTTCATCAATTCTCCTCTTTTCTTAGAAGATCCTCCTGCCGGCGAGGAACCTGTTTCAAAAGCTAAAGGAAAGAAACCAATAGAATAGGTTTTTCAATGTAATAATTAGCACATATGTATAGCTTGTAATACATTTCTATCTTAATGAAAGAATTTCATTTTCTATTTGCAAATTTGTATTGCGATTGTCTTGTGTTTATCAAACATTTTTACATTTGTGTATATGTATCTGTTAAAAAGATAACAATATGATGTTGTTCATCAACCAACTTAGTAATCAAAATTACAAGTATCAATGCTTCTCAATCACTTAATAATAAAGTAATGAGTATAAAATGTTTAAACTGTTTCCAACCAACCAAGGTTGTTAAATTGTGCTTGTCGACCAACTACAGTTGATGGGTTTTTATCCCCGACCAACCATACTTGGTAATCTTTTTCCTAAAATGTATTCGACCAACTATGGTCGATAATTTATCCTCGTCGACCAAGTATAGTTGATCACCGACCAACTATACTTGGTTCAGTTTGGAATTCTTTGTATTTTCTAGAATGATTTTACCTTCCGACCAACTTGTTGGCTTATTTTCAAATCAAATGATATTGTTCTTACCTCAACCGTAGTTGATTATTGAATTATCAAGTTCTTTCGAACTATCTTGTCCACTAGTTATCTTACCAACCTTAGTTGGTCACGCTAGTGTACGCCTCCTAACCAAAGGAGTATATTTTTTGGTTCTTTCGAACTATTTGTCCACTAGTTATCTTACCAACCTTAGTTGGTCACGCTAGTGTACGCCTCCTAACCAAAGGAGTATATTTTTTGGTTCTTTCGAACTGTTTGTCCACTAGTCATCTTACCAACCTTAGTTGGTCACGCTAGTGTACGCCTCCTAACCAAAGGAGTATATTTTTTGGTTCTTTCAAACTATCGTCTTCTTTTTGCTGTCGAGCAGCGTAGTGTACAACACTAGTATTCCCCGAAAAACTTTCAAACAAAGGAGAGGAAAATGGTGAAAACATCATCGTTTTATTCATATTGATGAACCCGTTGTACATTTTACATCATTGATAATACTTGCGAAGGTGTTCAGCATTCCAAGCATTCTTGAATTCTTCTCCTTCTAAAGTTGCTATTCGGTAAGTTCCTGGTCGAACAACTTCTGTAACTCGGTAAGGCCCATGCCAGTTTGCCTCCAATTTATTGTGTTTCTGAATTACCTTCTTTAGCACATAATCTCCTTCTTTTAAATCGCATTTCCTCACCCTTTTGTTGTAGAAGAGAGCTGTTCGTTGTTGATAAGCAGCATTCCTAATGGCTGCCTCTTCTCTGACTTCCTCGAGCATATTCAAATCCAGTCTTCTCATCAAGTCGCTGACTGGGGAATTGAAATTCATCACTCTGTGTGTTGGGAGACCTAACTCGGCAGGTATTACAGCCTCACTTCCAAATGCCAGCATATATGGTGATTCTCCAGTCGCTGCTCGGGGAGTTGTTCGGTAAGCCCACAATACTGCTTGTAGCTCGTTAATCCAGTTAGCTTTAGCTTCACTTAGCCTTTTCTTCAAACCATTTAGCAGTGTTCTATTCGTCACTTCAGTCTGTCCGTTGCTTTGAGGATGGCCTGGTGCTGAATGGACCTTCAAAATGTTCGACTGATGACAATAAGCAGCAAATTCCTCGTTATCAAATTGGGCTCTATGGTCTGCGATGAAGGCATGAGGAAGACCATATCGACAGATGATATTCTTCCAAACGAACTGGTATACCTTCTCGTACGTCATGTCGATGAGGGGTTCAGCTTCTACCCACTTAGTAAAATAGTCTACGGCGACGACGAGGTACTTGAATCTTCCTCGGGTGGTCGGCAATGGTCCCACCAAATCAATTCCCCACATGACGAATGGCCAAGGGGAAGTTATGGGTGTCAACAATGCTTATGGAGTTCGTCGGATAGAGGAAAAACATTGGCACTTGTCACATTTCTTAGCATAGGCTATACAATCAGCCCTCATCGTCGGCCAATAGTATCCTTGAGTCATTACCCTTTGTAAAAGTGTTCGACCTGCTACATGAGCTCCACAAGACCCTTCATGGATTTCTTCAATCAATTCTTTCACCTCGGATGGATGTACACATCTCTGCAAACCTGCCATAATTCCTCGTCTATATAAAATACCATTAGTTAATACATACCGAGCAGCTTTATACTTCAATTTTTTAGCAGCGAGCTTATCCTCAGGCAATCCTCCCTCTTCAATATATTTCCTGATGGGATCCATCCAAGATGGTCCTAAATCAAGGGTAATAACATTCATCGTCAAGTTTTCATCTATGCTCCAACTTTCCAATACTTCAATTGGTATCATTCTTCGCAGCTCGGTACGAGTAGCTGATGCTAGTCGGGCCAGTGCGTCTGCTTGTACATTCTCCATCCTCGGTATTCTCACCAATTGAATGGCATCAAATTCTATCAGTAACTCCATCACCTTTGCATGATACTTTGCCATTAAATCTCCTTTAACTGCATATGTTCTTGTCATCTGATTTACAATTAATTGAGAATCACTGAATACAATTACTTGCCGTGCTTCCATAACTTTTGCTAAGTTTAAACCTGCTATCATGGCCTCATACTCAGCTTCATTATTAGAGGCTTTGAATTGGAATCGTAAAGCATATTCCATGTCAATCTCGTCTGGGGTGCTCAAAACAATTCCTGCGCCGCAACCTGCTGTGCAAGATGAGCCATCTACATATAATTTCCATATGGGTAACCCGTCTTCAAATTCCTTATCTGACAGGGTTCCTTGGTGAAATATTTGTTGCTTTTTTTCGTCCTCCCTTGACACTTTTCGCTCCTCGTCGACCATCTTTTCTCGCTCTTTTACCAACCGGAGCTGGTTTGAGCTCGAAGTTGATGATCTGTCTTCATCCATAAGCCTTTTTACCATTCAAAGTTGGTCTGGGTTTATGTCTGTTGATCCTGTAACATCCACAGGTTGGTCAGTGAGCACCTTTTGCTCCTCGGGGGTATCAGGGTATGTAAACTCTGCTATAAAATCTGCTACAGCTTGCCCTTTTAATGATGATCTAGGTTCATACACAATATCATATTCACCGAGTTCTATTGCCCAGTACATCAGTCTTCCTGATTTTTCTGACTTGTGAAGGGCTTGCCTCAATGGCATGTCGGTATATACGACGATTGTATGGGCCTGGAAATATGGCCTCATTCTTCTACTTGCTTCAATTATTGCCAATGCCAATTTTTCTAGCTTTGGATATCTGATTTCTGCACCTCGAAAAGCCTTACTTGTGTAATAGATGGGTTTCTGAACTCCATTCTCCAATCTAATCAATGCTGAGCTAACTGCATTCTCTGATACCGCCAAATATAAGTACAACTTCTCTCCTGTTATTGGCCTGGACAACAATGGAGGTGCTCCCAAATACTTTTTCAAGTCTTGAAAGGCCTTTTCACATTCATCAGTCCACTCAAAAGTTTTTCGAAGTGTTTTGAAGAATGGGAGGCATTTGTCAGTTGCTCGGGATACAAATCTGTTGAGCGCTGCAACTCGTCCTGTAAGACTTTGCACTTCTTTCTTTGTTGTTGGAGATCGCAATCCTAAAAGAGCTTTGATCTTATCTGGATTTGCTTCAATGCCTCGCTGGTTGACAATGTATCCGAGAAACATTCCTTCTCGTACTCCAAATGTGCACTTCGCCGGGTTGAGTTTCATCTGGTATTTATCCAGTTGATCAAATGTCTGAGCTAAGTCAACTAAATGATTGGCAGCTTTCTTGCTTTTTGTCAGCATATCATCGACATAGACTTCCATGTTACAACTGATTTATTCGGTGAAGACCTTATTCATCAGCCGCTGGTATGTCGCTCCTGTATTTTTCAAACCAAAAGGCATAACATTATAGCAATGAGTTCCCCTAGGGGTAATAAAAGAATTACTTTCCCTGTCTTCAGGTTTCATCTTGATCTGGTTGTAACCAGAATACGCATCCATAAAGCTGAGCAGCTCATGTCCCGAGGTAGCATCCACTAGTTGGTCAATTCTGGGCAATGGAAAATGATCTTTTGGGCATGCCTTGTTGAGATCAGTGAAATCAACACACATTCTCCATTTATTGTTCTTCTTCTTTACCATCACCACATTTGCCAGCCAGTCTGGATATTTCACATCTTCAATGAATTGGGCTTTCTGGAGCTTCTCGACCTCCTCTTGTATGGCTTGATTCTTCTCGGGGCTAAATACCCTTCTTCTCTGCTTTACAGGCTTGATCTCCTTATTCACATTGAGTTCGTGACATAAGAAGTTTGGATCTGTTCCTGGCATGTCCTCATGACTCCATGCTAAAGTTTTCTTCTTGTTTCTCAAGAACATTATCAACTCTTGTTTTATTGAAGCATCCAACGACGAACCTATCTGGGTTACTCGTTCAGGGTGCTCCTCGTCCAGAATAACATTTTCTGTAGATTCTACCACCTCTCCTTTTACAAGTTGGGATTCATCCCTGGGATCAAGAGTTTCAATTTCTGTACCTTCCTCTACCTGGTAGGTAATAGTATTTTTCCTTGATTCCTCAAGCTCCTCTTGCTCGGCAGATGAATAATAGCATTCCCGAGCTATTTTTTGATCACCTTTTACAACTCCTACTCCGAAGTTTGTTGGGAATTTTAAGCATTGATGCACTGTAGATGGAACTGCTTCGAACTTCTTCAAACCAACTCTTCCCATGATGATGTTGTAGGCTGACTGCACATTCTTATCCATCACAAAGAAGCATATTCTTTCTGTTCAACAAGCAGGCCAAGTTCCAATGAATATGTCCAACTTGATCGTCCCAAGTGGAAAAACTTTCTCGCCAGCAAAACCCATAAGGGGTCTGTGATAAGGTTCCAATTGAGATAATTTCAAATTCAAACTATCAAAACATGAATAGTACATGATGTCTACCGAACTACCATTGTCCACCAACACCCTTGAAATCACCACATCTTTCATCCTCATTTTGATCACCAAGGGATCGTCGTGAGGGTAAAGAACACCGGCCAAATCATTTTTTGAAAAACCAATAACTAGCTTCTCTTTATTTACCTTCCTCGGACGATCATCCTCGGCAAGATTTATTCGTTGAATATATGAGCAGGCTTGAGCCTCTCCGAGATAGGCCTTTCTTTCTGCAGTAAGGTCTCCCCCTCCAGCATCTCCTCCTGTAATAACATTACAATCAAATGACCCAAAACGTATGGAAAATACCTCTCGTTCAGGCTGTCTTGGCTTCTTTGGAAGATCGGGGTCTTCATCTGGATCATCTTCATGATCTCTTTTCTTTTTCTCCTCCGTCCGACGAGGAGATCTGGAACGATCTCTGGTTCTATCATCATTCTTCCTTTCACCTCTGCGATCTACATACTTTGACAACTTTCCTCTTCGGATGAGCGTTTCAATCTCGTTCTGAAGGGCTATGCAATTTTTGGTCGTATGGCCATGATCTTTATGGAACTCGCAATATTTGGCCCTATTCCTCAGTTCAGGATTGGTCCTCAGTTTATCTGGCCACTTGATTTCCTCGTTATTCTTGATTTCTTCTAAAACATGATTAATACCCATCTTCAATGGAGTATAATTATCATATTTCTTCAGGACTTCCCATGACGTCCTATTATTCTTGGAATGCTTGTCACCACCATTACCTTTTTGCTCTTTCTTCTTAGATTTGTCAACCTCAACCTTGGTTTCTTTATCCATATTCTTCTTCGCAGCCATAGCTTCCTCGGCATTCATGATTTTGGCCGCTTTTGCCATCAACTCCGACATAGTTTTAGGTAGATCTTTGGCCAAAGTATAATATAACTTGTTAGGCAGCAATCCACTCATCAAAGAAGTGATCGCTGTCTTTTCTTCGTAATCTATGACTTCTAACTTCTCGTTATTGAAACGAGTTATGTAATCTCTAGTACTCTCACCTGATTTTTGTCTAACACTTAACAAGTGCGCTACTCGCTTTACCGGCTTTGCTCCAAAATAGAAATTACCAATGAACAACTCGGCTAACTGAATAAAAGTCGAAATCTTGCCCCGAGGAAGATTGTTGTACCATATCTGTGCAGATCCGGTAAGAGTTCCCGAAAATGCTCTACACCTCATCTCGTCGGGGACAACATATATGTCGACAGCAGCTTGGTATTGTTCTATATGAAGAACGGGATTTGTCTTTCCATCATATTTAGGGGTCACTACAGGTGCTTTAAATTTTGATGGTGTAGGAAAATTCACAATGGCCTGGACAAAAGGTGTCCCTTGAACAAAAGTTCTCTGTAAAGGATTCCTTTCTTTAACCATTTCTCCAAGTCTATCCTCCAATCGCTGAATAGAACCCTTCCATGCATCATTTCCTTCCTCGGGCTGCTTAATCCGAGCAATTGATTGTTCTGACGTAGCTTCCTGAGATCTATCTCGACGAGTAGCTGGTCTTGATTGTGCAGATCCTTCTCTCAAACCTGATGGTGGTCGAAAGCTTCTCGATGGGACTCTAGGTGGACTCATATTTCTCCTTGGTCCTAACCGACTGAAAGGAGAAGCCCTGCTTAATCTTTCCAGGGCGCTAGTTCTCTCCGGAGAGAGGGTGATATGTTGATCTGTATCCGTAGCCCGTATTGATGAAGTTCGCCCAGGTTGATAAGAAAAATCATTAGATTCTTCATTACGATATGACCCAGTACACCTGGATCGCGATTGCCCACGATCACTCCTTTGCCTTGAATGGGTAGGTGCACCGCCGTGAAGAGTTTGAATGAGTTGCCTCATTGTTTCTTGCATGGCGGTTTGTCCTTCAGCCAGATTCGTCATAATTCCAGCCAGATCTGGAGGTGCAGATGGATTTTGAGGATTTCCAGTATTTCCAGCATTTCGATTACTGGATTCTGGATTATCTGCCATTGATGATAAATGATTTTTGGTGAAAAACGATAGCAATAGTCGTTTCCCACAGACGGCGCCAATCTGTTGATGTAAAAAATTAGATCACTCTAATTATTCAATCACAGATAAATAAAATGAGACAGAGATTTTTAAAGTGGTTCAGCCCTATAAGAATGGCCTACGTCCACTGTTATGTTATTGCTGAGTATTTGGGAATTCTCGATTACAAGTTCAGTCAAGAAATTCCGGTCCCCTTGAATGAGGATGATACAAGGTATTTATAGCCTTGAGGCTATACATGAAAGGGTCGATACATTAAATGATATACACATGAAAGGGTAATACATTTAATGCAGCGTGTGTGTCAAGATTATAAACATTCAATGAATAGTTGAACTATCGTCTATCTGGTAATTAATGATACGGCCGAGATGCAGCTCGGACCGCCTTAGTTGCTCGTTGATCAAGAGTTCCTCGGAGCGCTTGAGTATCTCGGAGTGCTGGAGTTCCTCGGGGTATCTCCGCTGCTCGGAGGGAACATGAATTGGTCGGGGAAATGAACTTCCTCGTTACTATTGTGCCACGTATATTGACACGTGTCTTCATATTATTCATCCACATCAGCGTATTAATTTTGGTATCAACAATTATTATTATACATACGTATTAGTGATCTATATTAGTCTTTGTCTGTTTGTACAAGCTGCGTATAAACTTGGAATGCATTTGTAGAGTTGCTCAAGAGGCCTAATTGGAAAAGGAAGAAAAAAGGCACCACAATACTACAATCTTGAGTACATTACCATCCTCCATAAGTCAACAAAGTCAATAGAACATGAGTATTAACTCTTGTAAGATAGGTAAATCGAACACAAAGCTATAAGTTTGAATAAAGTCGACAAAAAATAAAGCTCGTTCTATATGAAGTATGACCAGAAATCGTTAAAAACAAACATACCTAATGTAATACCCCTTACTTTTATGGGTATTTAAATTACGTGAGTGAGTGCAATTATTAATTTGAGAATTTAAAGTGAATGGATAAATATTAATTGGCGAGTTTTGGATTATTATCGATGTGTGATATATTTACTTACGAGAATAAGTAAATGAAGTTAGATTACTTTATATAATGTCGCGATTGGGAAAAGTGACAAGTTATAATATTTTATTTGGAAAATACGCGCGAAGTTGTATTGGATTTAAAAAAGGTAATTTTTTTTATAAGTGACTCGGATGGGAATTTCGAGTGCACGGTTGGTCTCAAATGAGTCGAAATAGTTAAAATAGAGTACCCAGGGGTAGTGTTTGGGTCCTGGGGACTATTTTTATCAATAGGGACTCGCATTTGAGTATTCAAGTCGATTTTGGGTTTAATAAGGGGATAACACTTATTTATCTCTTATAAGGGCATGAGAGAAAGAGAAAAGAAAGAAGGAAAGAAAGGAAGGAAGGAAGGAAGGAAGGAAGAAGAAAAGGGGGAATAAGAAGAGATTTTCGACCAAGCACCGGTGGATCGCGGCATGAGGTCGTTGGATTTATCCAATGAGGCAAGTGATTAACTTGGTTTAATTATTTATGTGTGTTTATAATTCATATTATAGTTTGTGAAAACTATATGGATTTTGGGTTGGGATTCTTGAACCAAAATGGGGTTTGGGGAATGATTTCCTACAAAAATTGATGTGATGATAATCCTATAGGGAATCTAAGTTTGAACCCATGTTAATGGTGTAGTTTTTGCTGAGAAATTTGATGATTTGTAAAATTTGGTTTAATTAAGAAAATGGGTTGAAATTCTTAATTAGAGTGGTAAATCCCATGAATTAATTGTTGTAATTGGTAGATCATAGTGTGTAGATGATTACATTGATGGTTGGTGAGGTTAGAAACCATAAATCTTGGGTTTGATGACTGTGGGTTTGAAAATGGGAGTTGAAGAAGAAGATGAACTCATAACAGTTGGTAAACTACACCATTTCGAATCGATTCGTTGGGGTTACGAAATTTTTTCTTGGTTTAAGAATTGAAGAAGAATGGTTTTGTGGAGATAAATATTAGGGGAACCTAAATAGAGTGTGAGGACCTCTAAGTGATGAAATGAGTGGTATATAAACCTTGGGTTAGTTGGGAATAAAATTCGGGTTGTGAATTTTAGGAGTGTTTGGGAAGAACGACACTCGGGGAAATTATTTCGGCAGTTATATATATATGCGTGTAGCATATATATGCGTGTAGCATATATATGCCAACTACATATATGAGTAAATCCGAATGTGCGAGTAAGATGAAATTAGAATACTAGCTTGACGTGATAAGCTAATATTCGAAAGTATTTAATGTGATAATTGTATCATGAGTGAGTGAATAATCGATTTGGATTTTTGACAGTGATGTTGAGAATGGTCCTTTTTGAGAATCTTGTTTTATTTTATAAAGGATTGATCAGCCGAGATTAAAATAGGTGGGGTTTCACAGATGGTATCAAATCATCAAGTTCTAGTATCCTTAGGAATCTGTACGGACGTACTACGTTTTCAGCGTATCCTTCTATTTGGTATGGAACCCTATGACTATGATTGTTGATTCCTATGGTGAGATTTTGTTCTCCTGCTATAAGGTATAATTATAGTGAATCTTATATGCGTTCGGGTGTGTTTGTATGCTGACACATGAAGGACGACCAGTGAAGGTCGTTATGAGAGCAGCAGGAGGCGGGGCTCAGTTGGATTTGGAGAGTATTTCGGGTACGATGACCGTAGTTGAGGTCACCCCAATTATTGATCGGGAAGATGGGCCTGTAAGGATTACTAGGGTGCAGTTTATATTTTTAGTACCGCTATAGAAAAAACTGGAACCAAACTAGACTCACCCAGTGTGGTTAGAATGGGAAAGAGTCAGAGGGGTATTTGAAGAGGACCACCTGTTAGAATTTTGAAAATGTGGAGATTGTGTGTGTTAGCCAATGGATGTAGGTTACCCAGAGGCCTGGCATACAACAGAGTGTTGTATACCCGGAAGTAAAAATTCGGATAATTTTTTTTCTTAGCTCGTGGGAGCAGTGTTGTAATGGTGGGAGTCAATTACCACATTTGAAAAGTGAAATAGTATGCCAATTGAAGGGTCTTAGGTATGATTTTACCGCAAGTTCCTTCATCTTTTATTCAGGAAGGGATGTTAATGAAATTCTGAACTTATCACAGGAGGTCCAAATAGAAGACCATTTGTGAAAAAGGAATTTAGTTAGAGAATAAGATTGAATGTAATGGTGATAGAGAAACACCGCAGGGGGAGACCCATCAGAGGACCTATCTAAATTATTCAGATAGCTGAATTCCTACCGAGTGACGGTGGATTCATTTGGGACTGGTAAGGCCAGCAGTGTGTTCCTTAGGGCCAGCGAAACTAAGGGAATAATGAAGGTGAACACCAGGGTTGAGGCTACCAGGGTTCGAGAAAAGGACAACCCTAGTATAGACAACGTGGTCGGAGATAAGTGGATTATATGGAGAGATATTTTTATATGGAGAGTAGGACCACATACATTGATTTTTCCCGAAGCAAGTAAAGGGATGAGAGTATGGTGCCAAGCAGGGACAATGATCAAAATTTTTGTTTGGTTCAATTCGAACAAGTGTATTATGTCTGGGAACCATTTGAGCAGGCAGGACGATTTGGCAAGGTAGAAGTATGAGTTTTAACCTCAGATGAATAGGGTATGCTTTATGTGACATAAGCGAGTCACGGTATTTTTATTAGCACTAGATTCGCGTGTGAGATGAGTTTAATGGTTTTATCGATAACATTATTATGTTTATATATTTTTCGTTGTGTAGCGGGGTTATCTTTAGTTTCATCCGAGGGGAAGCGGGTGTAGTCATAGTGGTATATATTTTATTGGAATTACTCGTTTAAATGATGTGTTATACGAGTATGATAATATCATGGGTATGAACTAGTTAGCGATGGATAGAACGATAGTGGGCGGTTATTGCAAGGCTATCGTGTTCGCTGTTCCAAGGCAGGATGTGTTGTTTTTGCGATGCCTTACCTAAAAGAGGCTCGAGATCGCATTCATATTATATTATGACCGAGAATTCAGAGAGTGTAGTTGTCTTGAGATATTGATCCCGGTGTGTAGGGACTTTACCAATATGATTCACGGTATATTGGGTTTACTATCGAGCAGAGAGATTTAGATCGTTATTATATTTAGCGCTCAGGACTTAGTGATATGGAGAGCACATTCTCATATCACTCCTTTAGAGATGTGGGAGTTGAGATTTATATTTAGACGTTTGGGGATAGGATTTTAAGAGTCCCGATTATGTGTTTGAAGTTTATAGAATTTAATTCCCGCTAATGCTGAGTGAATGTTATTGCGGGATGAGATACGCATGGACCTTGATAAACGTCGGTAGTCGATAGACGTTGATGGATGTTAGGGCATCAGTTTTGAATCTCAATCAATGGAAGTGTATTTAAAACACTCTGATCTAAGAGCTATTATATAGTATAAGGTCAGTGGAGTCAGTTGTGCCGTGAGATAGCACTGAAAAGTTTTCTTCTCACCACGAGTTGAAGGGTGGAACGATGTTAAGGAGAATTAAATTCATATTTATGGGGTGATTGATAATGCACATGTGTTATAGCCACGTCGAGAATGCGAAGCCAGTTTTGAGAAAAATGTGTTGCGTGTGTGACATTTCTAGTGTTGTGCAAATATGCACCGATTATAAGGTGTATGGGCTCCCTGATTAGCTGATTTCGAATCGTTCGAGATAGGAGGACGTGGAAATAAATGTGTGGAATATATGCTTGAGGGGAAGTTATAAACAAAGCTAAAATGGCATGATGGATTGAACGTCGTGTGAAAAAGACGATGATCCAAGGATATATGTGCAATGAGAGTAGCACACCCGATATGGGTTGCAAGGATGTGGGAAGCCATTTAAAAGAATATCTATTGATGAAAGGAGATCCAACTATTGTGGGAAAGTGGAACAGAGCCTTACTCAGTCGAATGTTGAGGGTGGCATGTGAGTAAATAGAATGTTGACGTTTATGAGGTAAAAAGGGCCCAGAAGTGCGTATTGTGGCAAAAAGTGCACGGGCTGAGACTTTTTGTATACCCCGGGGGAAGAAGGGGAGTATAAAGTAACACTTAATGTGAGACGTTATAAGGGAATTGGTGTTAGGTGAGACATAGTGAGATTGTCTCCGGGTGCACCACTCATAGATGGAAATAGTTTGGTTCGAGATGATCAACCAGAAAATTTTGTAACAAGTCGATGATTCCAGTGACGGAATGGGCGGACAGGCTGGTAAATTTCAGTAATGGGTTGCCAACATAGTCACAAGGTCAAGATTTCCTATGGGTGCGTAAGATGGATTGATCGAGGTGAAGTAATTTTTATTCTTGTGGGTTGAGTTACACTATTAGATAGTGTGCCCAAACCCTTCTTTGGAAAGAAGGATTGCACCGGAGTTGGGTACCGCCCAATATTGTTGTGAATCAGGATAAGATCTTTGAACCCCACCTTCGATAGGGATTTTCAGGAAGCAGTGGGGATGATGTTTTGTTTTGGTCAAGTCGTGTCACCTATGGACTAATGAGTATATGGGAGGTTATTGACGACTAGTTAAGTGGTATGAATGCGATTCAAGAGTTGTTGCGATTATTTTACTTTCACAACTGACCTAGATTTTAATTGAAGTAGTGCATGGTATGGTAATTGGGAGAAGAAATTACCGATTGTTAGAGTTGTATGTAGTCACTCGTACTTGTTTGTTGAGACAAGGTGCATATTAAGGTTTTGTGTGGGAAAGCCTTGTCATTTTCCCTCTGGTTGTTTAGAGGTGAGCAAATAACTAGACTTTTGGATCGAACGCAATTTAGAGTCCGTTGTCGAGATGGGAATCAACCACAAACTGTTTTGGGGTGACTTTTAAGCATCCTAAGAGCTACGCCACCACAAATCGAGAATTTAAGGTCTGACAGGAGTGGTCAGAGGCTCTAATGGTTTATTTCAGGATGGGAGTTTTATGTTGGGATGGATACAGGAAGCTGGCATTTAGTGATGTGCGGACTTCCAGTAGTATTAAGGCAATAGAGCCAGTGATGTATAGGCTCGTCTTATTCAGATGTCGTTGGTAGAAGCACAATTTGTGATGTGTCATCATTAAGATGAGAGCTTATGACTGATGAAGTAGATCAGTATGAAGAGAATTACACCAGCTTATTGTTAAGCTGGGGCTATAGTAAGTAAGCTTTTATATAGTTGGGTCCCACTAGTGGGTGAATAGTGGAGTGACCATACTATTATCGTGATTTGATATTGGGTACTAAAGTGTGTTGTGTGATTCAAGATCCTAAGTTTTGGTACTAGTCTGATCCGAATTTTGAGGATGAAATTCCTTTGTAAGGGGGAGTATATAATACCCTTTACTTTTATGCGTATTTAAATTACATAAGTGAGTGTAATTTATTAATTTGAGAATTTAAAGTGAGTGGATAAATATTAATTGGCAAGTTTTGGATTATTATCGATGTCTGCTATATTTACTTATGAGAATAAGTAAATGAAGTTGGATTACTTTATATCATGTCGCGATTGGGAAAAATGACAAATAATAATATTTTATTTGGAAAATATGTGCGGAGTTGTATTGGATTTAAAAAGGTAATTTTTTATAAGTGACTCGGATGGGGATTTCGAGTGCACTATTGGTTTCGGATGGGCCAAAATAATCAAAATAGAGTACTTGGGGGTAGTGTTTGGATTTCAGGGACTTTTTGTATCAGTAGGGACTCGCATTTGAATATACGAGTCAATTTTGGGTTTAATAAGGGGATAACCCTTATTTCTCTCTTATAAGGGCATGAGAGAAAGAGAAAGGAAAGAAAAGAAAGAAGAAAAGAATGGAAGAAGAAAAGGGGGAAGAAGAAGAGATTTTGGGCCAAGCTCCGTTGGATAGCGTCACGAGGTTGTCGGATTTATCCAATGAGGCAAAGTGTTTAACTTGCTTTAATTATTATGTGTGTTTATAATTCATATTATAGTTGGTGAAAACTATATGGATTTTTGGTTGGGATTCTTGAACCAAAATGGATTTTGGGGAATGATTTACTACAAAAATTAATGTGATGATAATCCTATAGGGAATCTAAGTTTGAACCCATGTTAATGGTGTAGTTTTTGCTAAGAAATTGGATGAGTTGCAAAATTTGGTTTAATTCAGAAAAGGGTTGAAATTATTAATTAGAGTGGTGAATCCCGTGAATTAATTGTTATATTTGGTAAAGCATAGTGTGTAGATGATTCTATTAATGGTTGGTAAGGTTAGAAACCATAAATCTTGGGTTGTATGAGCGTGGGTTTGAAAAAGGGAGTTGAAGAAGAAGATGAACTCATAACAGTTGGCAAATTGCGCCATTTCGAATCAATTCGGTCCAAGGCAAATCGATTCGGCCCTGTCACTTATGAATTTTTTTCTTGGTTTAAGGATTGAAGAAGAATGGTTTTGTGGAGATAAATGTTAGGGGATCCTAAATAGAGTGTGAGGACCTCTATGTGATGAAATGAGTGACATCTAAACCTTGGGTTATTTGGGAATAAAATCCTGGTTGTGAATTTTAGGAGTGTTTGCGACGAACAACACTCAGGAAAATTATTTCGACGGTTATATATATGTGTGTGTGTGTGTGTGTGTGTGTGTGTGTGTGTGTGTTTGTGTGTGTGTGTGTGTGTGTGTGTGTGTTTATGCGTGTAGAATATATATGCCGACTATATATATGAGTAAATCCGAATGTGCGAGTAGGATGAAATTAGAATACTAGTTAGACGTGATAAGCTAATATTCGAAAGTAATTAATGCGATAATTGTATCATGAGTGAGTGAATACTTATGGGATTAAGCGATAATTGTATCATGAGTGAGTGAATACTTATGGGATTAAAATAAGTATGTGTATACTTATGAATTAATACGAATTGGTATATTCGGGATTATAGGCATGAATAGCCAGATTTGATATATATGTATGTATACGAATATAAAGACAGTATATATTTGATATATTTATAAATATATCTCTGTGTGAATGATATATTTGTGTGGAACATACCTCTCTAGTGATATCATGGAAAGTTGTGCGATGTTGGTGAAACCCCTAGCTAGAGGAGCAGGATGAGTATAGTCCTCAGGTCATAGCGTCCAATTATTTATGCAGTGTGGCTCTTTATCATGGGTGAGACATCTTGGGTATGATTCGTTCTCACTTTCAGTTGAGGAACTATGATCGCTTCCCCTACATTTGTGATATGTTGTTATCAGGTCGGTGTGAGATCCAGACTGATGGTACCCAGGATAATGTGTGTATTCCCTGGAAGATGATAACATTCTAGAGACTGCATCCATTGAGTTATAGCTCTGAGGGATGGTTATTATACTTATATAGTGTGTGATATATAAGTATGGATATACTTGATGTGTATAGAATATATATGAAGATATATATGTATATATATATATATATATATATATATATATATATATATAATAAAGCAGGAGAGTCTTTTTAACATGTCATACAACTATTGCCACATCATATAGCCACATCATACACCTTCATATACAAAATGTATAAGCTTAGTCCATGTGTCCAGTTTGTACCCACGATTTTAAATTTTGGGTGTTTGTTTCAAGTGCCTCGAGCCACTCACCTCTCTGTCAAAGGAAGACTCTCACATTTCCCCACTCCTCTTACACGCCCACCTACTCCCTTACACACCCACTCCCCTTAAACAGCCTCACCCTTTCTATACCTACGCAGGACCTCTCTCTCTATAATCAACAGTTCGTAGCGCTCTCTCTCATTGCGTACAGATCTCTCTCTCTCTCTTAAATCCACGGTATCCCCTCATTGTTCATCCTCCTTGCATTGTTGATTCTTACAGTCATTCGTTACAGTTGTTCGGTTGGAACCAAAGGGTAAGAGATGATGGTTGAGAATCATTCAAACATCAATGGGGACTCACAATCGTAGAGTGGCATACTACTTTAATTCATTCTACCCCATCCGTATACCTACCACAGAAATCTGTCACCCTCACCCAAATGACCCATACCACAGAAATCTGTCAACTAAATGACCCATATCTCAGCTGTCTAAATACCCGGGACTCGAGGAGCTTGTGAAAGTTACTTTAGTTTGAAAATCATATTCGCAGCTGCCAACCCGCTTCTCTCTCTTAACCCATCATTTTCCCATTATACCCTTCTTTGAAGCCCCTCCCATTTCATAAACTTTGAAGATCCACTTCTATAATCTGTCAATGCTTAATCATATGAAGCTTTGAAAGTGTGGAACTCTATTTCTGGCTTCAAAGAAGTGGATCTTTCAAAATGGAAATATGGCTTAATCATACGAAGTGGAGATGAAAGTGTGGAACTCTATGGCTTTGAAAGTGTGGAACTCACTTTCTATAATTTGTCAATGCTTAATCGTACGAAGTTCTGCCCATTTCCGGTTCTCTCTATTTCTCTTGATTTCCAGATCTAGAACTCTATGGCTTTGAAAGTGTGGAACTCACATGGTTCTTTCAAAATGTACCCTCACTCCTCAAACACGATCAACCTTTTTTTTATTATTTAAATCATATCTTGGCCATTATTTCAGTTTATGTTCTAACTTCTACTTGAGATTATAGATCTGATATTTCAGTTTCACGTCCAGATGGTGATGTATTTTCTTAATCATTTGGTGGGCCTGAGTGGTGGAATCTTCCTGGCAAGCTGATGTAGTTTTGAGATTGGTGAATCTGAGGTGAGCTTTATATTTTTTAGATCTGTTTCATGAGTTTCTTGAGGATTGTTGTCATGATCAGTTTCTTAAGGTGTATCTTAAAAACTGACCCTGTTTCTTATTAATTATTGAATTTTAATGAGTCTGACAGTGATTAGTTTTGGATTTTCAAAAACTTCCATACCAGTGGGTTCTCTTGAAACTGAGGTGGGATGGGAAATACGAGTTTTTGCATTTTTGATGATTTTTGGCATTATTGAAATCACTTATTTACATCCTTTAAGTAATCTTTACATATGTCCATTGAGTTTCTGCATGTCTGTTAATTACTTGGAGAAAATGGAGTTAACAATAAGGGTTTCACCGGACTGGAAATGACAAGTGCGGCCACGACCCTCGCCCCCTGATCTACAACTTTTTTTATTCGTTTCTTATATAGATCTGATATATGGTTTTTGTTCTATATATTTGAATTCGTTTTTAGATCCGGGTTTATATTGTTTGATTTTAAAGATTTGACAATGGATTATGAGGTATTTAGCCGAGATCCTTAACTCTCCGACAAGTATTTTTCATATCTTGAATTTTTTAGATATTGAATTTTTAAGGGTTATTTTTCAAATCTTAATTTTTTTTAGGCATGTGCGGTTCTTTAAATTTGAGCAGGTCCACTATAAGACAAGTAGGATTGTCTAAGTACGAGAAGATATGGATTTGATTTTAGTCATCACTGAGATGCAACATCAAATTTATGAATCAACTCAAACATTTTATTATATTTGTATGTTTTTTATCATCACTTTTATTAGTTGGATTGAATAACTTTTTTGTTTTTTAATTTTTTATTCCATTTGTGGGTACTGTTGTCCTTATTTGAAAGTAATAACATGGGATCTTTAGTTATATGATTGTCGAGTCATTTGAATATTTATTTCTAACAACTCAAACAGTGTATCCTCAAGTTTTATGTTCTAACAACTCAAAACAGTTGTATAGTTGTCCTAATATTTGAATAGTTAAGTTTATGTTATTATATTATTCATTTATTAAATCTTAATTATGTTTGATTTAATCTTTACTCCTTTAGCTAATTATGTTGATCTAATTATGTTTGTTTTCTTTTCTTTTTTGCAGATTCAACTTTAATTCAATTCGAGTACTATTATCTATTGTTGGAGGCACCTCTCATGATGGAAATTTGAGAAGGGAAATAGTAGATTGCAAATTGAATATGCTCATGAGTTTAAGGTGTTTAATAAATTTGTTATTATGGTACCAAGGATTCATCGTGGCACAACATCCCCTGTTCTCTATATATAACAATGACATATCTATTTAGTCTAAGGCCACATATATGCATAATTGAAATGTTATTTTACTTTAATTAAATTGAATATTCTCTATTTTAAGTCCTATAGCTGTTCTAATAGTACATTTTGTAGGTGTTATCATTATATCAATTAGCACGCGTTGTTAGTGATTATTATTTCATTTTCCACATGAATTTATCTCGAAAATTTTAAATTGTAATAAGTTTGACATGAATTATACACGATTTAAAACATCAGATAATTTTGGATAATTTATTAAATTGTTTACAATTATGTGTTATAATTTTTTTTTTGACATAATAGGTTCGTATTACAGTGTACGTATGTAAAAACCTTCCAAAACTTTTCATTTTTTTTAAAACTAATTGGTTATTTAAAAAATAGTTTATCTGTTGCGAACTAAATACGACATATGGATCGTACACTTTCAAATATTTGCGTCGTGCCTTCAGGCACGGGCATAACCTAGTATATATATATACGGACTAAATAAAGAATAAAGTGAGAAGTAAGTTGTTACATCCGGAAAAATAAAATCCGGAATAAAATATGGTATACGTATATAAAGATGAGAAAACTATATACGGGATTAATAACACTAAAATGTGAATAATGTATAATAACTAGTGAAAGTTATTTTTATGAACAGATAAATTATAAGTGAGAATTTATAATGCATAAGCTCATGCGAAAGCTTAGGATATTATATATGTGGGGTATGAGATAGAGTATGATGACTTAGAGGTTTTGGGAGATGCTAGTTAGGCTAGATAGCGTAACTAGGGTATATAAAATACATGCGTTAGGTGTGCACAGTTAGATGAGAGGTGAAAGGTATCTCATGTGAGTGCGACACCAGTTTAAATATGGATAATATCACATTTTAAATATTAAAATATTTTAAACACTTGTTAAATATTTTCAAAACGAATTGGGCTCTGACCCACTTTCAACTATTTTTAAAACATTTGTGACATCCCGCTTATCAAAATAAGAGGTGGTCAGCCCGATACTCTAATAATTACAGGAATCATAGATGGTTCATTCTTAGCATCGCAACTAATACAATAAGTATACGAGATGACCACCAATTATTTTAGAAAACAGATTGTCAAAATTTATTTTGTAAGTTAATAAAAAAACATTTAAGCAATCCAATTGAAAAGGAGGTGGATAAACGTAAGAATAGAAATGAATCAGCAACCATATCCAACAAAATAATCGAATAAGTTATCGGTTAACAGACATATACATCATAGTTACACAACGTATTACAGTACAATATCACATAATATAATACAAATACAAAACGTTGTAACCGATCATAACTAGAATACAAAAGATGGAAGCGTCTATATCAAAATATCCCGTAGCATCCGCAAGGTGTTACAGCTCCAAGAAACTGGAATGGAAAAGTCAATACGAGCGTCCTTGTGGCGGAGCACCTGGACGAAATTAAGATTCATACAAAACAAAAAGATATAAACGGGTCAAGGCCCGGTTTGATATAATCACCACGTGAATAAAATGCATGATAGTATGGGCAACTTAATTATCATGAATGAGCTAATTACGGTCATCAAGAATAAAGAAAAAGAATCTAACTTCTCAATATAAAAGCATAACCTAACGCAATTATAATGACAATGGTCACAATTTAATTTTTGCTAGAGAATATGAATAATAACGTACATATTAAAATTTCGTTTCAATTTTACACAATTTCATTTCACCTTTCCTTGTCTCATTAGGAAACGTATTCAAGGCAGTTTATTTCAAAAAGTGTTGTAAAATCAATAGGATTCCACTTTAATAAGAATAGTTATATTACACAACATATAACGATTCTAAGATCGTCCTTCTGAGTTTCCCCACTGGACGCACCCCTAAATAGCTATCATCTTCCAGGGCCTATCACACAAGATAACCTAGGCATCCTATATCGCGTGACGTCGGGAAGCGGTCATATACCTGCAACAGTGAGTCATAACCACACCCAGAATTACCTCACTTCGCACAATAATCACACAATATATAATAACCGGTCATATGGCCGAGGACTATATTCACCCTGCATTCACTAGCGAGGGGACTTCACCTCATACGCATAGCTTCCCCTATGATAGCATTTAGAGAGGTGTGTATATACAAATTTTCATCCATAATTTATTTACTTTATCAAGTATGCATTACATTATATCCGGAGTTATAAGCGTTTAATATCTTCATTATAAGTCTCAATGTATAATTATCACTCGATACATATCTCCGTGAATAACATACCTTCTATAACCCATTATGAAATGATATTCTTCCTTCCAATTATAGTAGTTCACAATAACTCATTCTAATTCTCCCTAGGTCTAAACTATTTCATTCTATAAGAGAATTAATCATCTTCCTCTAACTTAACTAACCAAATTATCCCCAACTTAAACCCCAACTCTCATTCTAACTTAGGTTTCTAAATACACCATTGCTAGACTCTAATACTCTAGTTTCACTTCAATTAAGAAGGTTCCTAAGTCCCTATCTTAAAAGAAAGAATCTAAAAAGAAGTAGGATTTAAGAATGAAAGACAGGGGACCGGTCTACCGGTCATGGGAACGAGGTCGACCGTGTCTCATGGATTTAGCCTAGGAAGAAATGTAAAAAGCTCATTTCGATGGGCCCGATCGACGCTTAGAATTTATACTTATTGAGGAAAGAAGTAAGCCTCCCCCTTAAGGGTCGATCGACCGGTCTGGGGACCGCGGTCGACCGCGCCTATTAGACCTGCGATTTTCTCTTCATTAAATATGTTAAATCCAAAACCTAAACCACTTATCCTTACATTTATTTCATTCTCATCAACTACCAACTCAACCACAACATCTCTACACCATAATAACCTATATGACCAACTTAAATCATATAAACAACAAGATCCAAGGGTTACACATCAATATTTAACAAAACCTACTATTTTCTCAATTCTTCCAAATACACACTATCATTACAATTTATCCACAAGAAATCATATATTTGCAATTAAAAACTTGCCTTAGGATTGTAGTCTCGGATTTCCTTCTGGTTGTAACAAATCCAAAGCCCAAATCTTCAATTTTCTTCATTTTTCTCTCTTTTCTCCACACTTCTTTTTCTCTCTAGGGTTTGGAATGTGTAAGGGAGAAATAAAAAGGGGGTTGGAAGACTTTAAACGTGCCTTATCCTTGGTTTCCATCTTTTAATTGTTAATACACCATTAGAATAACTCGTAACTACATAATTAAGTTATAACCTGTCAAAAGTGCCCGGAACTCAAAAATACAATATGACCCTTATTTTAACTATCTTGACCATTTCGGGACTAACCACGCCGTCTAAATTGGTATCCGGAATAATGCAAATCATTTCAAATTCCACCTTGATTTATACCATAAATGTCGTTTAAAGCACAACGACACCATGAATCGCAACATAATGTTATTGACATTCACATCACAGTATATATGCAAAATCTAGTAAATATTATCTTTTAACTCTCATAAAATAATATTTACCCCATCATTCAATATTTTATATAATTAACTCTCATGGCAAATTAATATAAAATAAATTACTAAAAAGTAAGGGCTATTACAACATTTTAGGTGTCCAGACACAGGGATGCTGGATGATATTATTCCTTCAAGTCAGACGATGTTGCTGCAGTTGTGGTTGCTTACAGGGATTGTTCAGACGTTCTATCCCTGTGATCTAAATAGGAGGTACTATTAAAATATTCGGGCATGTTACCCAACTGTTGTCATTTATTTTATCTGTCGCATTTTCGTTTTCGCATATTCGATATGGTTATACTAATGTTTTACCGAGAGTTATCGGTTATTTCTTTTTTTATTTCAGTTAATGTGTATATAAATTGTGTGGATGGATTTATTGTGTGTTTGGGTTAAAAATATTAAGAAGTTTAAAATTTGACACCAGGCATAATAGGTTATTAGTAATTAATTTGGATTTTCGACAATAATGCTGAGAATGATCCATTATGAGAATCTTGTTTTATTTTGATAAAGGATTGATCAACCGAGATTAAAATAGGCGGGGTGTCACACCTAATTACAAATACTTATCTCTTACCATAATACTTTATTGGACCATAAGTAATTGTATCATTTACACGTTGCAAATTACAAGCTATAATGTCTTTGTGAAACTATTATAGATTTACACACTTGAACAATGGGAGTAGAAGAAATTAAATCGGTATCATAATTCAAACACTTTGGATTTATAATGAATTCTAAAAACGAAAAGGAAACAATGGGTAATTAAAACACTTATACAGAGGCTCTTAGACACATGCATTTCATATAAATGTATTATTTCTAAACATGTTATTAGATGTAGAAGCACAGAGTGTGACGTGAGAATAAACACACCAAATAATGAATTACAGACCGTGCTACATTTAGTATCCTAAGACACTGGGCAATTAATTTGCACGTGTTCACAATATATGTGCATTTGAAAGATAAATTTACTTAACCAAATCCAACGTTGGTGTTGTTGATAGGAATAAAGATGATCTTGATGAAGAACCATACAAATTCCATAACCACAACATTGATGGTTGTATGTTATGCCACCTTTGTGAATTATGCACACCATAGTATACAAACTCACAACTAATATGAATCAAAAAAATATATCATTAACTAAAATGTTTCAATAGTTATACCCTGATACTCACAGTATCATTAAATATGATTGTGTATCCTCAAATGATTCCTTTCTTGAAAATCGAAAATGTTATAATTCTAACTATGTGTCTGTGCTCAAGAATCAAACTTACTAATTAGATTCAAGAATAAAACATAAATAATAAAGAAATAAAACATACTATGGCGAGGAAACGTGTGAGTTGTGACTAACGAGAAAATGAGAAAATGGCGACGAGGAGTTCACATGTTTTAAGAGAGAATAGATAGGTGAGGTTAGTCTGGTTTGAGAGAAGGATGGTGGCCCAAAAAATAGATGACAAAATTCCCTCTACAGGTATTGTGGGAGCATAGCCTATAAATAAATTATAAAATAAAATCACTTAGTAATGCTTAAATGTAATTCTTAACCATTATTTATATTCAGTAATTACTGTTGAAAAATTATCGTTAAGAATAAAAGAAATTATTCATTACAAATATAATTAGGTGGTGTAGTAACATCCTTAATGAAGTTAGCCTTCTTCAACTTATCAACCCCCTCTTGAATAGCCATGTTCCTCTCCTGACAGAATACATTGTGTTTCTACTTGAAGGGTTTCACATTTTTCACAATACTGAGCTTTAGGCACAGGAAAGTTGCATCTATTACAGGCATGTCCTCATGGCTCCAGGTGAACACATTATTTTTACATCTTAAGAAATCTTCCCATTCCTTGTTTGTATATAGATACAGCAATGAG
This sequence comes from Sambucus nigra, assembly GCA_949130495.1. Taxonomy (NCBI): domain Eukaryota; kingdom Viridiplantae; phylum Streptophyta; class Magnoliopsida; order Dipsacales; family Adoxaceae; genus Sambucus; species Sambucus nigra. Next base: position 298,443,002 of record OX422217.1, on the reverse strand, counting down.
CCGATTTGGGTTGTCCTTTTCGGATCTCGTCGTCCAGTATTACTGGCTCAATCTGCTTAACTACTTCACCAGTGACTAGTTTATCTTCTTCAAGAGGATCTAATGTCTTGATCTTATAAGTAGTTGTCAATTTCGTATGTTATTATTGTTTTACAGACATGTAATAGCATTCACGTTCTTATACTTGATTTCCCTTCACTACCCCAACACCATAACTCATAGGGAACTTCAAATATTTATGGATAGTGGAGGAAATAACTTCGAACTTCTTCAGGTTAAACCTGTTGAAGATAATATTAAAGGTTAAGATAACGTTCTTGTCAAAAATGGTATAATATACCATCTCGATTTGATAGGTCGACCATGTGCTGACAACGACCTTCGGTTTAATAGTTACTAGGGGAACACCTTCTTGCCCGAAAAACCAATTAGCAAATGATGGAATGCCTACAACTTTTTATCTACTAACTTCAACTTCTTGAAATAATCATAAAATAATACATATCTCGAGATACCATTATCCACAAAGATCCTTGCAATTGACCTCTCGTGGACCATTATAGTAATGACCAGAGGGCCATCGCGTGGGTACAACAAACTAATCAAATCATTTAAAAAAAATAATAAGACGATATTTTTTCACCCTTCATGGGCGTGACATCGTAGCCTCGGAGAGATTCACCTCTCTAACCTATACATAAGTTTTCTCTTTATTAAGGTAAGCTTTCATTTATACTAGTTTATCACCACCACCATCATCTCCTCCAATAATAAATTGCGTCCAAAAAAAATCATCCCGATGGTGTCCACTGGCTCCTTGGGCTTCTTGGGCAGATCTGGATCAGATCCATTATCAAAGTCCTCATTTTAGTCATGTTTATTCTCGCCAGTCTTCTTATAATGAGATTTAGATCTTTTCCTAGGCTTATACTCGCCCTTAGGCCTATCTGGTCGGCTAGCCTTATCAATGTACTTCGATAACTTGCCTTATCGATCAAGGCCACTATCTTATTCTTCAAGGCCATGTATTTTTCGGTGTTGTATCTATTATCTTTATGGGACTCACAAAACTTTCTCTTATCCTTTATGTTTGGCGGAGACATTAATTTTCTTCCACTTCGAGTTAACACTTCCTCGGGACTCGTCGGGGATTTGGTGGATGCCCATGTTAAGCGGAGTGTACTCATTATATATCTTTGGCTTATCTGATTGCTTGGAGTCCTTCAATCTTTCCTTCTTGTACAAGATCTTGTCAGCATTAGATTTATAATAGTTAGATTGTTTTAATACCATTTCCCTTAGCATTATTAGTTTTTTCACCTTGGACATGAGCTCGTCCATTGTGCTCGACGGTTCTTTCATCAATTCCCAGTACAACTTTCATATAGTAAGCCACTCATTATGGTTGTGACCACAATCTTTGCAGCGTAGTCTACTACCTCAAGCTTCTTCTTGTTGAAATGAGTGATGAACTCTCTTTTCGTTTCACTCGCCTGCTGGTGGATGCGTAATAAGTGAGCCACTATTTTTCCCAGCTTGGTGCTAAAGAATATATTATTCTCAAAGAGATCATCTAATTGTATGAAGTTCAAAATCTACCCTATAGGTAGGCTATTGTACCAGATTTGAGTCGACCCAGTGAGAGTACTGGAAAAGTTCATACATCGCATCTTATTAGTGTAAGGACATATTTATAAGTCATGTTTACATTACTGTATGTCGTATACCGTCATAATCGTCGAAGACTTATTCAATTTCAATCATGCGTCAAGACGGATCGGAATATCAACGTTCTTCAACATTCAAGACTCCGCGAGATTAATTTTGGTAAGGCTTTCTTTAAGTACCTTAACGATTAACTTAGAGTGTTGGGATAATTTTTCAAATATATTTTCTAAGTATTAAAGCAGATTTTTTCGTCAAAGAATTTTTTTCTAAGTATTGAGGCGGATCTTTTGATGAAATAAAAAATTATTTTTTTAAGCAGCTCGTTCGAGCGAGATAGGACAGTCGTTCGAGAGACAGAGTTTTCTCGGGTGAAGCCGTTCGAGCAATATCCCAGTTTCATTCAAGCGACGCGCCGCCTTAAGTTTTGTATATAAAGCGTGTTAAACCACTCCATTTTCGTTAAGAAGACTTGACTAATTTCTTTTGGAAAAACTGCTAACAAAAGATTACGTTTGTCTTCTTCATTTAGGGTTCAAATCCTTTTGTTTTCAATTCACAAATAACAATAGTTTTTAATGAATTATTTTGGAACCCAAGATACGTTTTTGCAAGAGTTTCTCTTATAGGGAGGATAACCTACTACTGATCTAGGTGCCACTTGAGGGAGGTGTTCGACTGACGTGACTGCATGTCAAATGGAGTACTCGTGGGTGTTCCTGGACTGACTGAACTACGATTCGTGTGGAGTTGCTGTGAAATTCCATTGTTACTTTAGGTTACGGACTTTGTGGGTTTACTACGGTTAATCCATTGCAGGTTTCACTTGTAATCATTGTGAGTATTATTTGTGAAATAAAAGGTTTTACCCGAAAGGGGTTTCTTCCTGAAATCTGTGTCAACAATTTATTTATGATTGTTTGATTTATCCACACATAGTTGCATATTTTAGGTTGAATAAAATTGGATTAAAATTGACACTTATTAAATAAGGTTAACTTGTAAATTTGTTAATTCGATTTAATCAAGTATCACACATATGTTTCTCAAATTGGTATCAGAGCGGGTTTCTCTAATTTATCGAGTGATCCTTATTTTTCGCAAAATTGTGTGATATTGATTTTTTTTAAATATTTTTTTTTTTGAAAAATCGTAATTTTTCCAATGGAGCACTTTAAATAATTGGATGCCCATTTTTTACGGGTCTAATTATGCCTACTGGAAAGTACATATGAAATCACAGTTAAAGGTCTTTGATGAGTGCGTTTGGGATGTTTGTAAAAGTGTCTGTACTCTTCCCACTGTTACCGCAAATAATGTCACTACTTTAAAAATCCGTGACAGACTGGACTGAGGACAAATTTAAATGGAGCACTTTTAATTCATGTGCGCTGAGTGCAATTCCTGGTGTCGTCATTTCTGAGGAGTTTCGATGTATTAGGATGTGCACCACGTTAAAAGAAGCGTGGGACATTTTACAACTTACCCACTAAGGCAAAAATGCAGTCAGAGAATCTCCTAAAGTTCAAAATTTAAACTACTCAATTTGAAAAAATTACCATGCTTGAGACTGAGTGTTTTGATGAGTTTTATGCACGTTTGTCTGATATTGTCAACACTAGTTTCAATCTTGGTGAGCACATTCCTGATGCACGAGTGGTTAAAAAGATTTTAAGATCGCTGCCTAAATGTTTCATACCTAAAGTGATTGTTTTAAATTCCTTAGGTAATTTGAGCAATTTAAAATTGGAAGAGCTGGTAGGAGACCTCAAGACATGAAATTGACATGTTCCCCGACACTGTCAAGCCTAAGGATAGAGGGATAGAACTTAGCGCCTAGTCTACAAAGGGAGAGGAAGTGTCCGAGAGAGAGAAGAAAAGGAAAGTGAGAGTTTGTGAGTCCGACTCTGAGGGTGAGGTTGATTTTGATATGGCCTTTCAGAACAAAATTCTTCTAATAAAAAGTATTTTGAGAAAAACAAAAAAGAAAGATGAGACCAAAGAGAGCGGTGAAAAAGAGAGTGAGAAAGAGAAAGAGGAAGAAGAGAAGTATTTTCAGTGTGAGGGTAGGGGGCATAGAGCTTTTGAATGTCCCACTAGGAAAAGGAGAAAGGGAAAATAGATTGCCATTCCATCCACTCTTAGCGATAGTGAGGAAGAGGTGAAGGATTTCGGGAATAAGTCTTCACATGGAAAGTTTGTCGCCTTTTTAGCTAGTTACGAAAGCACACCTAGTTTGTCCCGCGATGATGAGGATACTTGTGCACGTGAGACCCCCGAGGAGGATTGAGGGAGGGATAAAGTGAGTGTGGGAGCAAAGGTGAAAGTGAGCTCCAGATTGCGTTTAAATATTTATGCACTGAGACCTTAAAGACTAAGAAATTGAATAGGGAGTTAGGTCTTAGGGTGAGATATTTGGAGGGCGAGATTGAGAGTTTGAGGGAGTTTGAGGAGAAAGTAAGTTAACTCAAGGAGGTGAAGGTTTCTTTGAGTGAACAGTTGATTGCTTTAGATCGGGAAAAGAGTGATTTGACCAACTAGGTGTCTAGTATAACGACACATGTATCCCACCTCGAGAGTGATCTCGAACGTGCCCGGACGGTCAAAGTCTCTTTAAAGGAAGCAGCTAAGAAGGTTGGAAAGATGGTTCTCAATCCCGTTTTGGGTGATGTTGAGAGACGAGGAATAGGTCATGACGGTGCGTCCACTTCCCACGTTGCACCTAAGCCGGTTCTTGAGTTAGAGATAGATCTATATGTCTCTCAACATAAGCCACCTAGGCGTCCCGTACCCAATAGGAGAGTGCGCCGTATATGTTTTCAGAGAGGTGTACTAGGCTTGTTTACGTTTGCACTCATTGCAAGAAAAGAGGACACCCTAGGGAGTTTTGTTTTAAGTTGGGTTATATATCACGTTTTGCTGCTACACGTGTACACATGATGCTCCGAATGATTACATGAGAGAGTTTGCACATCTTAGGGAGCAGGTAAAATTTTCAGTCAAGACTTCACATAACTTTATGGATGTTTTTCATAGGATGTCTCCGCCTTTGGAAAACGCGATCGAACCTAATGGTTGAGGTTTATTCTTGTTTGCTAGCATAGGATGTTTTTTATGATGATATTTTATGCCTATTGCTAGTGTGTATCATTTTTGTAGTTATGTTTTCCATTTTTGATATATTTTTCGAAAAAACAAAAAAAAATGTTTTTGAAAAATTTGAGAAAAATACAAAACGATTTTCATTTTTTTGAGAAAATTTTGAAAAAGCCAAAAAGATTTTATTTTGATAAAAATTTAGAAAAATGTCAAAAGGAGTTTTTGTTTTTTGTTTTACACCGTTTATGGATGGACATTTAGGATGATCGAGTCACAATTTCATTCCATATCAATGTGACTGTTTGATAGTGTTTTGATATGCGTCATCATTTCATCTTTCTGCTTTATAATGTTTGGAGTCATTGAGATGTGATTAGTTGTTACTACTTACATGTTTGACTCATGAGTTCCCTTAATGCACACGTGCACGAATTTGATTGACTATTGTTCTTGTCTATCACATGTTAATCGATGTGTTTTCATCTCAATTTTATCTTTAAAACGAACCAAATGCGATAAAACTTGATAATAAAAGTAATGCATGTAAGAACCGTTGATGTGAGTTTGTGCGATTTATTTGAAAAATGGGGAAGGGCTACAAAAGGTACTCATTTATCATTTGAGATTAAGACACCGTTTAAATCGGACCTAGAAAATGTATGGCATAAAAACAGAAGCCAAGGTCCAAAGAGGTTGAAAAGAGCCCAAAAAAATTGAAAGGCAATAAAAAGAAAATTATGCCATAAAGTGGGCCAATAGGATTTTGTTTCATCACCTCAAAAGAAAAATAAAAAGAATTATTATTTATGAGGATGTTTGGATGGAATATAAAATGGGTTTGCACATCCTTAAAAAGTCACAAAAAGAGTTACATAGTTTTAGACGTTATTGGTGTGAAAATCATGTCTGGCTTTGATTTGTCAATCTGATTTAGACGATGTCATCTAAATTCACATTTTTTGACACCTAAAAACGATTTTAAAATTCATTCGCTAGGAGTACACATATTCATCATGCACATATGTTATCTTTGATTGCATTTATTAACCTATCGAATATGCTTACACCCATTCATTCCATTTCCATGATTTGGTTATCTTAATATAAATTCATGGTGTGTGATTTTTATTGTAACACTTTTTTTTTTTTTGAAAAATTGAAAAATCAAAAATAGTTTGTGGAAATCTTTTAAGTTACATCTTTGCATGAGCGTAGTTTGATCCATGTTTAATTTGTTTGTCGTGACAACTCCATGCTTGTTTTTGTTTATTCGTTTCCATGTCTCTTTCGGAAATAAAAAGGGAGAAAACGAATTATGGGGGAGTTTTGCATTATGGGGGAGATTTGTTTATTGATAATTGATTTATTCTTATATCATTTCAAACTCGATGAGTAACGAAGGTATTTGCTTTGTCTCGTGTGTGTAGGTACAAAATTGAAGATCATTATTTTGTACACCCTGGTGAGAAAAGATTAAAGATTTGATGTTTTTTTTTTAAGTTGAAGATTTTGAAGAAAAAGTTTTATACCTAGATGTTTAGTACCTTTTAGTTTTGGGTTCATGGGAGGGTATTAGATTTGTATAGGCACTTTGATTTAATAAATCGGATGTTTTTATTTTGTATCGGATATTTGTAAGGACATATTTTATAAGTCATGTTTCCATTAGTGTATGTCGTACACCACTACAATCGTCAAAGACTTATTCAAGTTCAATCATGCAGCAAGACGGATCCGAATATCAACATTCAAACCTCCGCGAGATCAATTTTGGTAAGGCTGTGTTTAAGTACCTTAACGGTTCACTTAGAGTGTTGGGATAATTTTTCTAAAATATTTTCTAAGTATTGAAGAGGAGTTTTTCATTAAAGAATTTCTTTTTAAGTGTTAAGGCAAAGTTTTTAACGAAATAAAAAATTATTTTTTTAAGCAGCTCGTTCGAGCGAGATAGGACAGTCGTTCGAGCGATAGAGCTATCTCGCGCGAAATCGTTCGAGCAACAGCCTGCTTTGTTCAAGCGACATACCAGCTTCATTTGAGTGACGCGCCGCCTTAAGTTTTTTATAAAGCGTATTAAACCGCTCCATTTTCGTTAAGATGACCGGCGAATTTCTTTCTGCAAAATCTGATAACAGTAGATTACCTGTCTTCTTCATTTAGGTTTCAGATCCTTTTGTTTTCAATTCACAAATCCCAGTAGTTTTTAGTGAATTATTTTGGAACCAAAGATAAGGTTTTGCTCTAGTTTCTCTTGTCGGGAGGATAACCTACTGTTGATCTAGGTGCCACTTGAGGGAGGTGCTAAGCTGGCGTGACTGCGTGTCAAAGGGAGTACTCGTGGGTGTTCCTGGGACGACTGAACTGCGGTTCGTGTGGAGTTGCTGTGAAATTCCATTACTGATTTAGGTTACGGCCTATGTGAGTTTACTCCTATAAATCCATTGTAGATTTCACTTGTAATCATTGTGAGTATTATTTGTAAAATAAAAGGTTTTAACCGAAAGGGGTTTTTTCCTGAAATTTATGGGTCACCAATTTATTTATAATTGTTTGATTTATCCACAAGTAGTTTCATGTTTTAGGGTTGAATAAAATTGGATTAAAAATTGACACTGATTAAATAAGGTTACCTTGGAAATTTGTAAATTCAATTTAATCAAGTATCACACATACGTTTCACAATCAGGAATATAAGAAATATCCAAAGCAACTCTATACTGCTCCACATAAAACATTGGATCAGATTTCCCATTATATTTGGGAGTAATAATAGGTGTTTTGAACTTTGCATGTATTTCATAACCAACTATCGAAGCTATAAATGGAGAACCTTAAACATTAACCCCTATGCGAAGGGTTCTTCATCTTGATGATTATGCCCAATCGATCTCCAGACACTGAATTAACCCCTTTCAGGGTTGTTCCTTCTACCCGACCATCACAGCATTCTCTATTTGTCCTTAGATTTTGACTAATCTTTTTTCCTTAACAGAATTCTTATTGGCCCTAGCCTACCCTGGCACACTTTTCCTTGACCTGGATGAGCACTTGACCCTCCTGGTCTCATATCTCCTCAATTATTTTCACTAATTCCCAAGCTCTCTAGGATCCCTGTACCAATGTGAATATGCAATTCTGGGGCCCAATCAATAAAAAGTGAAACCTCTACTCGGCCTTTCCAGAAACCTTGGACGTTCTATCAAGTTTGTTTGATCACCAGCATATCCAGTTGATTGGACGATGGATGTTGCTCTAGGCCTCTAGGATCTATCATATCGCCTAGATCCTTAGTATTTAGACTTGCTCCCCTTGCAACGTGAGCTCAAATCCAACCTCCCAGGGTTATCTTCTACCATGTAATATTGCGCTTGCCTTATGTACCCATGTGGGGATGAAGGTGACATATCACACCTCTTATTATATTTCTCCCAAACTGATGGTGTGATCGAGTTCATCTTTGGCCTTTTTTATCTGGATAAAATGCCTCGCGTCAATCGCTTTATGTTCTCATGCATAGCTTCCTGACTTTTATCCAGGCTCTGTAAGATCCCTGTAAGTCTCCCGTACTAACAGGTGTAAAGGTTGAACCCCTCTCTAGTTCGGCTAATTTCTAGGTTTTTAGTCATTTTTAATGGATACTCTTAAAAAATAGAGTATTTTAACAACAAAAATAGAGTATCACAAACGCAGTACAAAAATTCCAAGAAAATGAGGTTTGAAGTAGGAAAATGCAAATCGAATGAATGATTCAAGGAATTAAAGAGAATCTAATGAAAATTTCTAATAAAAAAGCTCTAACCCGATAAAATACAGTTGAATCGGATTGACATTCACTGGTTTACCGTAAATGGGTATACTCATTAGTGATAATTTATTATCGCCTAAAACTAGTATATTGATTTGTCTTAGCTTGAGTGTACAAATTATAATAAAATAACATATAAGAGATGTAAATTACTAAAATACTAAACTAAAGAAAATAATAAAGAGATGAGAGAAAGAGAAATGAAACTAGATTTATATAGTTCGGTCCAAAGCAGTGCTTAGGTCCCACTACACCAATTCTGCCGAATTGTCATGGTCATTGACCTTGACAAGTTCAACTTGTCAAGGTCAATGACCGTGACAATTCCTGGGGTGACAAATTTTTTATCACGGACTTATCATGATCATTGATCGTGACAAGTTCATTAGAATTGTCACGATCGTGTCACGGGCCTTGACAGCGACAAGTTTTGTCACGGTCAAGGACCGTGACAAGCCCGTGACATTCTTTAAAAAATTATCACGTTAATTTACCGTGACAAGTCCGTGATAACTTTCTTTGTCACGAAATTATCACGGTCAATGACCGTGACAATTCTGGTCAGAATTGAAAAAATATCTGTTGGACTGGGCAGTATGGCCACAACCACTACCCAGCAGTATATTTGTACCTGTTATTGCAACGTTGTACCTGTTCATTCCTTTTCCCCTTACAGTTTTTGTCCAACGAACGCTTCATGAATGAGAACATATCGTGGACCGTCGCCTCCAAACGGGACAGTTTCGCGTCATGGGAGTCCACCGTTCGAGCCAACCCAGTGTCGCTCGTCTCCAATTCGATGATCCTAGATTTGACCACCCGCGAGCTCAACCCCCTTGTCCTCCCCTTGCGATCAGAGCCAAGCACTTGGCTGAGTGCGTCTGTGGACAAATATGCCTTGTCGGCATCAGACTGCGACTCATGCACTTCCTTAAGCTTTGCCTGAAACAACAAAAAGCACATGATTAGCAAAATAAGTAAACTAAAAAATTATAACGTAATTAACAAAAAGTAAACTGTCGGATTACTTACAATCATGGCCGCGATGCTCGGGGACACCTTCTTGTCCTTCCCCTATGTCGTATGAAGAGCCAATAAGTATCGAGCCTATGTGGCCTACCCCCAGGGCCACTCCCTGTCCCCGGAAATAAAATAAATTAAAATTAGTATCGACCCCGCAAAGTAAAATAATGCAGAATAATATATTTTTGTAGTTATAGAAAAATTAAATCTTACCATCATCCTATACCCCACCTCGGCGTAAGACGTCCGGTCGGAGTAGTGCACGTTCGTCTTTTTTGCCCAGTTTTCCCTCCTCGATTGGAGATGCTAATTGTCGCTCCCCGATATCATTGTCAATGAACTGTTGCCATTTTGCCAATGTTATCGGCTCCTTCGGTGGGATGGATTCACGCATTCGGATAACGGACTCTCATGTCTTCCCAAAGTACCGGGTCCGCATATTTTTCTTGCACGTCTTGGGTTGCTCCCTCAACTGCTCCAAGATGGAATCGCGTAGCTTTGGATCCAGGTTGAATTGTTCCTATCCAACAAATACAATGTTAGTTGCGAGTAAATATAAATATAAATATAAAATGAAATTGAAATTGAAATCGAAATTGAAATTGAAATTGAAATTGAAATTGAAATATTCATATAAATATAAATATAAATACATTACATGTAGTGCCACCCAAACAGCTAACTTGAGATCATATGGCACCTCCTTCCAACTCATATACCCCGGGCCGATGATCGTCTTTACCAGCTCAAGGGATCTCGCTAATAGCCCCGACTTATTCTAGATGGCCATCCCCAATTTTCCATATTTGGGGAGCCTAGGGGCAGAGGAGCCCTCGTCGCCTCTGCTACCACCGAGCCCAGACGACATCATCATAACTGGCATTATCATCCTCTCCTTAATACCTGAAGGTGACATTTGCTATAAAAAAATGTTATTAGTACAGATCAAAATGAATTAGAAGAAGACATGAAAATATGTACAATTACTACAAATAAAAATGAATTCCAAAACAACAACATCTAGCTCATAATATGTACAATTACTAAAAATTCGAAACATCCCCACCCCCACCCCTAATGCCCACACACCTAAAAAACACAACATAACCATGAACACTGTACATTTGTCTCTCACCTAAAAAATGAGAAAGAGAAATAGTACAAGTATTTGGAAGATTGTGTGGGGGAGTGTGACGAGGAAAAACACAGGAAGCCAAACCACACACACACACAAATAGCCCCACCCCCACCACACACACATATGTACACACACCCTAACCCACCCCATTCCCCCACCACACACACACACAACCCCCCCCCCCCCCCCACCCCCCACCACCACCACCACATAGACAACAAATTCTATAGATTTAAATAACTTGATAAGAAGTCCGAGCCCCAAAATAGAACAACAACCTAGAAAGCAGTTCCATGAGTAGCATAGGAGAAACAATCCTATAACCACATTTAATAAAGTTGATAGAGACATTATCATATACACCTCAAATCAGGAATAATTTCGATGCAACTAATCAAAACAAAATAGCATGCTCAAATATTAAGCACAACATTGAAAAACTTAAAAACACAACAAGCCATACACACAATCATAAATTTTTTGTGACACTATGAAATGTAATGTTTACATTAGTTGGTGTTTGGAGTCTGATCCTGAAATTAATAAAAAATGAGAAGGCTAGATTATCAATATCTTCAAAACTAAAAACAAAATATTTAGTATAGAACATCACTAAGCAACACAACATAACTATGAACACTGTACATTTGTCTCTCATATAAAAAATGAGAAAGAGAAATAGTACAAGTATTGGGAAGATTGTGTGGGGGAGTGTAACGAGGAAAAACGCAGGAAGCCCAACGGAGTACTACTAATATTTCAAACTTTGCATTTTAAAGATGGTGTGCACTAAACAAAATGACCGATTTACCCTCGCTTTCTCTTTGTTAATACCTACCCTTCCTAGATTGTCGTTCTTTTGAAAAAGAACGAAAATTGGAAAAAGTTGAATGTCGTATCTTTTCTACTAAAATGGTAATAAACAACCTATAAATGGAAATAAAGATGGTAAATAGGAATGTTTATTGGTTGGGTCTAGCGCATTATATGTAATTTCAAGTATGTTTCATTTAATTATCATACTATATATATATATTATTCGATATACAAAGTAATTTTCAAAAAAGGTTGAAAAATTCCACCCCCATATGGACAATAATCCAGTGGTCATGCCACTTTTAAAATTAACCAACCCAACATTGATCCACTATAATCCAACAGCAACGTCAACAACAAATGTGTATCCCGTACTCCTTCTAATTCATCTACTCAATTAATTATTTTTATCAATTAAACTAACAATTAAAGTATACAATTATTAATTTACTAATTTACAATGAGGGGCAATCCTACTTTCATAATCAATCATATATTAATTTGCTAATTTGCAATGAGGGGAAATTATATATTAATTTACTAAAAAAATTAATAATCAATCAATTCGTTTACAAGGGACACTACGCACAAACACGCACATACACGCACATATACACACAAGCGCGCGCGCACACACACACACACGCAGCCCCCTACCCCACCACCCACCCACCCATCCCTGCCCCCTCCCCCCCAACCCCTGTGCCACCCCCTTCCCCCACCCTTCCCCACCCCCTTCCCCCACCACACACACACACAAACAGCCCCACCCCCTCCCCACCCCCACTACACACACGCACACACACCCTGCCCCACCACCACACACACACACAAACAACCCCCATCCCTGCCCCATCCCCCCACCCTGCCCCACCACACACACACACAAAAATAGCCCCACACCCTCCCCACACCCCCCCACACACATACACACACACACGCACATATATATACACACACATACACATATATACACACACACACATATATATATATATATATAAATGGAAGAGAGAGAGAGAGAGAGAGAGAGAGAGAGAAACTAACCTGAGAGTAGAGAGAGAGAGAGAGAGAGAGAGAGAGAGAGAGAAATGAGGGAAGAATCGGCGGGGGGAAAAGAGAAGGGGAAAGGGTTTTTTTACTGGGACATTTGTCAGGGACGTATCACGGTCCTTGACCATGAGAATATTATAAGGATTGTCACGGTTAATGACCGTGACAAGGCTAGTTGTTGAAAGTGTGCCAATTTATCCATTTTGGTGTAGTGTCCAGAGGTGTAGTTTTTATTTTATTGATTTGCTGGGCGAAAGCCATGGATAAATCCAATAGTGAGGATCTCAATTTCTTTCTAAAAGACATCATAACAGTAAGAAAAATATCTCAAATCCCCCCAAAGTATGGGTATGTGTGCTATATATAGCTGTTAGTGGAGAAAGAAAAGAGAGTTCCATGTGGCTTGCCTTTATAGGTTAAGCAAGTACACGCCTCACATGTGAAGTAAGGGAATAATTATGAAGTTAGTTACGGGCACATCGGGGAATATTTGCTTACCTCCCCCATGTGTGTCCATTGTTGACGTCGTGTTAACTGAGTGTTAACTAACGGGGTTAGATGACTTGATCAAACTGCTGGAGAATACCATATTACTAGCTGATCCGATCTCATTTCTATAGGTGATGAGTCCAGGTGTCCTCTTCGAATTGGTACACGAGCCACATCATATTTATGGTATAACAATAATGAACAACCCTTTGTTTCAAATAAAACTAGAAGGGTTGTGAAATGTCAGGAGATTTGGCAATGATAGACTTAGAATGATTAGAAACACAACACAACGGGCACATTTACCAGTGCCTCCACAGACTCTGCCATACTTCCCATAAAAAAACCTACTAGTGCCACCAGTATCAGCGGTGAATCAACTGTGGAGCAATCCTTTAAGAAACCACCAGGAATGGTTATAAGGAATGAAATAGTTGATCTGATCCATGAGATATGTTGGCCCATGGATTGGGGTTCCAAACTCCAATATATAGAATACCATATCCAGATGGATTGATATGATTGAACTTCATAGATGATTTAAATTTCCAATAATTGAATTATTATCAAAGGATGGTAGTTACTTTACTATTGAACATGAAGTTATTTTTACAAGCCAATGGGTTGATACAAGAATTAATGAATTCTTATGCAGCTTTCACTTAGTTTATAAGTTTGGCACCAAACTTTGTCCAAAATTGGTAATAAGTGGAATATATATTCCATGCATAACTCTTTCAAATTGAACTAGAAGTTTCAATGGATGATTTGGCTAGGCTAAGTCAAAGACCAAATGAAAAAGGCATTAATTATATAAATAAGTTCAAAAGGGATAGGAATAAATGTAAAATGGTCCTCCCGGAGTTAAAATTTACTAAATTAGCCCAACACGGCTTAGAATTCAGACTTAAAAAGAAATTTGGAGTAATAAAATTTAGGGTTTTGGTGCATTTAACTACCAAAGTGTCAAGGTATGAATCTATTCTTAAGGAAGAGCATGGGAGAAATAATTCATCTTTTAAAACTGTGTATAAAGACCCAAACATAGATGTTGATGTTATGGAAATCGTAGGAAATGGACCAATAGTTTATGAAGCATGGTTTGAAAAGAAACCACTGCGGAATCATATGTTCGAAAGTAAAAAGGGATAATTAAAAAGTACTCTTTTGGTATAAATAAAAATGATGAAATTTGAATTTTTTCTATCACCATTTGTATGAAAATATGCTAAAATTATCTGATGATGTAAAATTTCCAACTCTTAATGATTTGAGAGGAAAGAAATATAATAAATGGCATAATGCCTAGTCTCATTAAACTTATAAATGTTAATTTTTTTAGACAGGATCTAGGAACTGATCATGATAAGGAAGATTAAATTCCCAGATAAAGATAGCAAGGCTATAAGCATTTATGAGAACCCGTTTCCTAAAATCCAAGAGGCTAGAACCAATATCCAATTAATCCAACTACCAAAATGGTGGGCAAGTATAATTAAAAGTAAAAACTAAGGATGAAGTAAAAGTATCGAAGTCTGAAACCTCTATTCTATACCCTAAACCCAAGATAATGAAGCACATTTGCATCAAATGGGGATGAATACACTAAAATGTGCAAAATTGTGGCTTCGAAGGAGAGGCATCAATAGTAACAGTATAAAAAGGATAACATTAAGAATACAACATTATTTTAAGTCGAACCAAAGAATATTCTCAAGTGAAATAGCAGATCAGATATGGTCCACTATAATTTCATAGCTCCACTTCTAAAACAAAGAGTTTACCCACACATTTACCCTTGATATAATAGGGCTCTTAGTAACTGATTCAGCCCAGGTGTCCAACCTATAAAGAACTTCCTATACGTAAGGCTAAGTTATGTGGAAAATACCTCCACCCAACATGTCTTCACCACAAAGCCTACGAGTAACCTTCAAAAGATATCTTTGGTCCAAGGTGTACCTAACTAGTTTGTGATATAAAATCTAAAGATATAACACCAAATGAATTATTTTGTCAATATGAATAAGAATCCAAAACTAATGAAATCACAACAAGTTAATACTAGTATGGGGCATATCACACAACAACCCAAGCCCAAAAGGATAGAATCAAAGGTTGAGATAACCAGGACTTAGCAAAGGCGCATCCAAAAGAAATTAAGGGCATGGAAGGAGGCATCACAAGTGTTACATCCAAATTTATCAAATGATCACTTTCTCCTCTTCAAAATTCAATACAAGATTTTATATGGACAAGGGGAATAAGGAAGTCTTTACCAAGGATATTGGATGAAATGATCAAGGAGTTGGAAAGAGCTATTAGTGTTGATGGAGATGATGCATATGATGAGATTTAGTGTGCCATAGGTAATGAAACAACCAAATAATTAATGACTATAGACATCATTGGGTCTCTAAGAGAGACGAATCATCAATAATATGTGCAATTTGTAACTTTTGCCAATAAAGTGATCATAAGTGTGGATTTTATACGACGAAAGATGTTCTAAACTGAAGAAGAGCAATAAGTTTTGAAACCAAAATATAATGAAGACATTGGTTCAAAGGAAGATTGTTTAGATATATTTCTCGTTGCTCTTGATTTTCATATGAGTTTGAGGATCCCACTTATGACATGACCAATCGCATAAAACCCTTTATTCATAAAAGTCTTATATGAATGGAGTCTTGACAAATATTTACCTGATAAACAGTAGAGATATTGTTAATATTATGTCATACTTAATGTTGAAAAAAATAAATAAAAAGAATGCTAAATTGGCTCAAACTCAAATAGTGCTTTCAAGTTTCGCTAGAGATCATAAATCCACTAAAGGGGGCTTTCCAATAGACATAGAAGTTGGAACTAAAAAATCAAAGACACTTTTATTTATAATTTATGAAAAACCAAGTTTTAATGCTTTATTAGGAGGAATTTGGATTTATGCTAATAAGCGTATTCCTTCTTATATTCATTAGAAGTTGATTTTGATAAAAAAATATAATGAGAATATTGAGGAGGTATGGTTGATACCTTATCTTTCCATGTAAGCTCAAATTTTGTTGAAGCTCGGATTTACCATGAAAATATTGGGCTAGTTAAGGTAGATGTCATATTTGATGAAACACCCATTGAGGATTGGGATGGGATGGCTTTTAGTCTGATGGGAGCATATGAAGATGAAAAAATAGTTGTCTGATGAATAAAGACCACATGGGAATGGAAAAAAATAAATAATATCGTGCAGTGGTCTTATATAAATTTAGAGATTTGAAATTAAAAAAAATTAATGATGAAAGAACTGTAAATTGAGTTATTCAAACCCATTGATCTTTAACTAAACACCCTAAAAATAAACATATATCTTTTTTCACTCTCATAGTTTGAAGATATCACACTTTTGAAGAATCAATGGTAAAATTTTCCCATGGCAATATTTTTCTGTTTTTTCTCTCTCTTTTCTTTTAGGCTCTTACCAACGATGGCATTTCATGAAAATGATATTTATCCATTCGTAGCCATTTTCCGTGCACACTCATACTTTTTAATAAAGAAACAAACTCCTGGCTAATGGTCCTTATATGCACAAATCACCCATAGTCAAAATAATTATGTATATGGCAAGATTTATGGGAGAACGCCTCCTTTATCTCATGTGACATAGAAGTTAAAATCCAAAAGAGCTCATGAAAAGTGTGTTCGGGGGCATATACAAAGTAAATCAATCATGTAAATAAACTTCAAACTACTTCATATAAATATGATTAAGAACATTATTGGAAATCATAATAAAATCTCCTAGTCACATATATAGATGTAATGAATAGGATTCAAAAACACCAATATGCCACACAATATGTGTAAAACTAAAATACAGAAAATCAAAAAATATTTTAATTTTTCAAAATAACTCAAAAGACAAATAAATTATTTTTGTAGTTTTCTCATTAAAACTAAAAAAAATAGAAAAATCAAAAGACAAAAGACAAATATCATGCAACTAGCAATTGGATATAGCATGAAGTGTGAGAGCTAGTTTATTAAAAATATGCAAGCAATCACTCATAAGATATAATATGTGATGAATTATGTGAAATCATGCAAAACTCAACTAGCCTAATATTAAGTGCCTCCAAATCAGATATCCTAACTCATATAGATATAGCGTGATGGTCTTAGGCTTGGTAACTTTGGTGACACTAGTCTTAAACTTCCTAGGACCTTTTCTAAGGTCATAACAAAAATGCCTAAGGTGACCTTTCCTACCACAATGTGTGTAAGTGTAGACACGAGGAATGTTACCTTTGGGTTGACCTTTTTTAATGCCCCTAGAATTAGTTGTTTTTCTCAAAATCATGGTCTTACCTATAGTAGAGGAGGCATTTGGATCATCGAAGACAATTCCACATGTTTCATCTTTGATTCGGATGGTGCCTGAAATTTTATTCAATTTTCCATACCTAGACTCCAAATCAAATTTGACATTACTCGAGTCTCTCAATTTTTCGTCTAACTCAGCAATCCTAGACTCGAGCAAGCCCCTTCAAAATCAATAATCTCCTTCATCAAAACCTATATCAAACCACGAAGGCTAACTCTCTTGCCCTCAATATATTTGAGCTTCTCCTTAAGAGTCCTCTCACGTGACCTAAGATCATCAATCGATTTTGAATCATTATTACCTATGACACGTTCTTTCATCTTGGATTTTAAATGCAATTTGACCTTTTTCAACTACAATAACTCAGTGTAAAACTCACGAAAGGCCACTTTAATCTCACTTTCCTCCTCTTTCTATTATTTTTTTCTTCAACATTCTCCTCTTCACTAACTTGGGAATCAAAAGTTTGAACCTTAAAATTGTCGTGCTCATGATTATCTTTATTAGGAGAACACTTTTCATCTAATATCTCATGACTATCCATGAACACGGTGTAGCTAGTCTCAATGGGCAAATCAAGCTCCATTTTCAACAAACTATCACTAAGGGTGGCATTATATACCTTTGGTTTCTTGCCCTCCTTCCTTAGTCTAGTGGGACACTCACAAGAATAATGCCCCAAACCTTGGCATCAAAATCACTTGTCCCAGCCATGTACCTTCTTAGTACCATTCATATTCTTCCTATCACGGTCATTAAAGTTCTTAGATTTCTTTTCAAAACTCTTCTCTTCTTTAATATTAATAAACTTCTTGAACTTCCTAGTAAGCCTAGTTATCTCTTCAGCATTAAGCTTATGATCACTATTAAAATCCGATACATCATCCTTTCGGGCCTTCAGAGATATTCCCTTCTCCCTATTTTCATCCTTTTTTGTAGGGAACATGTTCATCTCATAGGTTTGAAGGTCACATACAAGTTCCTGAACTCTTATAGTGTTGATACCACCTAAGGAACTTATGACAATGACTTTGGCGTTAAATCTTTCAGGCAATGACCTTAACATATTTTGCACAACTCTAGACTCGGGGATTGCCTCACCTAAATTAAACAAGGAATTGATAATATTCGATAACCTTGTATATATCTCATTAAAAGACTCATGCTCTAACAACCTAATCGTCTCTAACTTAGTCGTCAAATTTTATAACTTGGAAACCCTGGTAGTATTTATTCCCTCGGGTGTGGATCGTAAAATATACCAAGCATCCTTCGCGCTCTAGGAAGTCATAATACATCTAAACTCTTCTGCGGTCACAACAAAAAAAATAGAGTTGACACCATTAGAATTAAAAGTCGAGGAATTATTTTCAGTCATTGTACAATAAATGAAAGGTTTAGAAGCAGCACCTTCGGTGGTAGAATTCCACCCATACTCACCCAGGTTCCAAACATTCTTGTCGATCGACTTTAAGAAGAATACTATTTGAACCTCCCAATAGGGATAATTGAAGGTCCATCTATTAAACATTCTCAGGGTTTGTTTTTGTGTTTTAGATATATACACCTTCATCTAGTTGAACTTGAATTTTGGCAAAAATACTTTCTATAATTATGTTAGAGTCTAGTAGACCCATGCCATGCAATCCTCTTAGTCTCTCATATCAACTCAAGTAAAGTTAGTCTCTCACACCCTTGTGAAACTTGATCATCGGAATTTTATAGTCACATAAGACACTACACTACACTGCATCCCATTATATCATGTCTTATGATTGTGTGTTGATTTTGTTTAAAAAGAATTTCCAAAATATTCTAAAATTAATTTGAAATTTATTAATGTGATTGGATATTTTTTTAAATAAGTTTTAGAATTATTTAGAATTTATTAATGTAATTAAACTTTATTTTCTATATAAAATTCAAAATTAAATTGAAAACTTAAATAATTTTCTTTAATTAATTTGTGTGTATATGTATGTGCTTACCATAATTTGTGTAGCCACGATTTCTCAAGTAGACAGATTAGGCTCCATATACCCTGTGTCAAATCGATTTTGACAACTTATTATACTTATAAAATATTTTGGTTTTTTAAAAGATTCCTCGACAGTTGACAAGATCTCATGTAGCCAGTGTTTTTGACCAAGTGGTCTAGCTTTAATTTATAGTTGTACTCATGTTGCCTCGATTTGCCATTTTGATTCAAGTTAGGTCCCTAGTAATTCCGCCCCAAGTTTTTTACTTATCAGCCCTTGGTTTTGTATTTGAAACAAAATTGTTTTATCCATCTTGTAAAAATGTTTTTGTTCTCCTTTAAATTACCAACAATAACATTTTGAAACCATTTTATGGCACACGTTTTTGGCCCTCTGCTTGGTAAGTGCGTGATAGCTGGTTTACACCTCTTTTAAAACGACTACATTTTGGACTAATTCTTGCACACATTTTTCTCTTAGTTAGCTCCTGCTAGCAGTCCATGCGTCATTCATATAATCAGCTAGATTATGTTTCTTTACCAGCCTTAGGATTAGATTTTATCAACGGCTCTAATTGTTTTGTTACAATCCTTGTGACACGTTTCTACTCTAATCACAAAACACTCCTTTAACCTATAATATGAGATGTTGGGACTCTCATTTTTTTAGTTGAGAAAATCAATTTTACCCCGGAACTCTGCCGGTTTAGAGAGAACAAGAGAGAGGGGGGGAGATAGAGAGAGGACCTAAATGATTAAACACTTGTTTTGTATAATGGTTTGATTTCATCCATAAATCAAGATCACACAACAAGCACGAACGAAACTCTCGGAATCTTCACTTCGATTTTTCAAGATTAAAAACATTTTGTAAGTGAATCTTTTCTCTTCTCTGTGAATGTTCAAATATTTTCTTAGATCTTTTGTGTGTAGATTTGTTATATAACTTTGTTGTATATCTAGATATATTATTTTGTTTTGAATAAAATCTAGAACAACAATCACACAATGATCCATATAGTTAGTAGATATTGATTTTCTGTCTAATATATATTGTTATTTCTATATGTGTTATATTTGTGTCTAAGTACACAAAACACACATACATGTTTAGTGTTCAAATTCGATCTTGTTCGATTTCGATCTATTTTGAGATCTTGTTTGGGTGTATATCTACTAATGTAAACTTGTATTGTGTCATAAAACACGAACACATATCACACTACTGGTTCATATATCTTGCGTCTGTTGTTCTATGTCAAGATCCGTTGTAAATCTTCTTGCATGTTTAATTTTTGTGTATAGCTACATAATACACACGGATTTACACGAACTCTGTCTAATCTGTTATATCTTTGTAGATGTGCCTTAGATCTAAAGTTTATGAAAAGTTTACGCAAAATATTAGACGCATTCACAATTTGATTGTATTTCTGTATTCATCTGTTTGATCGTATGTTAGAAAGTTTCGCTATTTAAACCTATTTGATTAAATATAACTGTTTAGAAATATTAAAAAGTCTTACTAGGTTGTTAGATTAATATTGGTTTAATCTAATCATATTCTGAGAAAAATAATTTATTGTTTGACTGACCTGAGCATATTCTGATATATATTGTGTTAGTCAAATATTTGTGTATATATATACTCTGTCTTAGAGATATATTACTTTCTCTTGTTTGTTTATATGTTATTACTCATATTTACATAACACACTGTCTAGTAACTTCAGGACTGATCTCATTGCATATCTTATAGTTTTGTTCACTCACGTAGAACACATCACTCACTTAGGCACATTTTCTATTATGTAAATATCTTGCCTAATCAGATTGTTCTCGAGTTAAAAAGAAAAGGAGAGTTTTCAGAAAATATCAAGTCAAGACAGTTTGTCTTGTAGAAACAAGAACATACGACTAGACAAGAAATATGGGAATACAAATTTATTACATATCATAAATTTGTATCATGTGGGTGTGTCATTGTAGAATAACACACAGCACAACACTTCACTAGAAACAAGACATATAGGCACTGAGCAGATCCTGCACTGAGGAAAGCAAGAGGGAGAAACTAAGACGTGAAGAATGCAAAAATCGCAAGGATAGATTAAAGATGAGATCAGAAGAGCAACCAGGGAGAGTCTTGGTCTGGGTATAGGTAATCGTATTCTATCTAGTTCAACTGTCTTGTTGATTTTTTATAACTCGTTCCTATTTGTTTTGTTTTCGTGGCAGTAGTTAGGTTTGATCCTTATAAGGATCCGTCATTTTTCCCAGGGGAAGGGTTTTTGCGACGTTAAATAAATCCTCAAGTGTTGTATTTTCTTCATTATAACCCACAGAAAAATGTAGGATTAAATATTCAAAACACGCCTAATAATCTAAATTTATTATTATTTTGCTTAATCACCTAGATTAATAAGATAATAATTAGTTATGCAATTGATTGCACAAACCAAATATCATTTGTCACGTAGTTAACAAATTAACAAAAAAATTAATTTGGTCCCCCTTGTGTCTTCTATATAAACTTGTAGGTTTAACGGGTTCACACAACAGTAGTTACTTTCGTACTTATAGTTTATTGTGCATATAGACCCCATTCCCTCAACTGGTATCAGAGTTAGACTTTAAAAGATCATTTTCAAACTATTGTTAAACTTTTTTTCCTTGTTTCAATGGATTATACAGATCAACTTATTAGGCTTTGTAATTTAGTAAACCCCCTGTTCTTTATGGTTCTAACTTTCCTTACTGGAAAGTTCATATGATAACCTTTATACAAGGTACATTAGGAGATGATGTTTGGCGGTTATAATCATCCTACTATTCCTATTGTCGAATGTAGTTCTACACATAGGAAACTTAGTACGACTGAAATGAGTAGTGAACAAAAGAAAATGAGCAACTTTAACAATAAGGGTAAGAACGCTATTTTTATGAGTGTGAGCGAAAATGAATTGAAGCGTATATGTCACTACACCACGAGTAAAGAGACATGGGACACACTAGTCACTGCACATGAAGGTGATGAGAGGATTAAGGAGTGTAAGACTCATATGTTATATAGGCACTATAACATGTTAGTAATGAAAGATAACGAAGAAATTGATGACTTTTATATGAGATTAATTTATATTATTACCCAATTGCACGCAAACGGTATAGTGTACACTAGTATGGAAATTTCTCTAAAATCCTTAGATCCCTAGCGCCTAGGTTCGATAACAAGGGGTACATAATTGAAGAAATTAATGACCCTTCACTCACACTCGAGCTTCTCAGCTCTAAGTTAAGGATCCTGGAGTCAGAGTTAGCATTTAATAAGACCTTAACAAACTTGTCTAAACATAATTCTGCTAGTAGTTCGAAACTTGCATTCGAAACCTCTCATGATGTTAAAGAAAAATATAAACTAGTTTACATATAATCAGAGTTTGAAAATGAGTTTGATGGAGAGGCTGATGCGTTAGAGAAGATTAAGAGTGAGATTACACTCATGTCAAGTCAGTTTAAAAGACCCTTAAAAAAGAAACCGTTTTTTGAAAAGACGTGTGCAGTCAGAGTTACAATCTAGCTAGCCATCATGTAATATTAATAATAATAACAGTAAACCAGATAAATCTAAAATGTCTTGTCATAAGTGTGGTAAATTAGTCCATTCATTTTTTATGACTTTCGATCTAAACCACAGACCAAAAATAATAAAAATCACAAGGCCCATTTAACCTAAACTTTGAATGAATCTTCTGATTCTGAATCGGAAGATGTCCAGGATAATTCTGAGTCGCAGTGCCTTGCTTTTGTTGGTAGCGTTTATGATTGTTGTGGTGATAAACATATTGCTGGACTAGATGATTTTGATAAAGAAGAATCTGATGAGATTTTATATTCAATTGAATGTGCTAAATCATTGTTAGTTACTCAACCATCCATGCATGAATTAACTGCTCCTTTAGATGCTAAATGTGTTGCTCGTTATGATGATTCTATTTTTTTAAATGGAACTAATGGCACTTCACACATAAGCACTAAAGTTATTTGGGATGATGATTTTGTAAGTTATGATGATCATGCTGAAATGTATGTTGGAACATTGAGAAATAGGAAGGATTTATCTAATTTGGTGAAATCACTTAGTGAGACCTTCGAAAGTCAGTATAGGATAGTTAAGCAAACTGAACTTTAGAAAAATTATATCAAATCAATTTTTAAAAAAGAAATAATTGATTTTGAAAAACAAAAATCTGATTTTGAAAATGAAATCTCCGATCTTAAAGAAAGGGTTACTGTTTTTAAACAAAAATATAAAGCCATGTTGGTTGATCTTCAAAAATCTAAAGAAATGTGTGTCGATACTTTTAAAAGGTTAAGAGAAAGAGAATTAGAAAAATACAAAGGAGATTTTGATTTGGATAAACTTTTGGACTCTCAGAAATGAGATTATATACGAATGGACTTGGTTATGAAGAAAAATTTCAAAACAATCCATTTATTAAACCTACTCTATTTGTTAGGGATAGTACCCAACTAAAATAAAATCTGGGTAGTTCAACGGTTTATAAAGGAAAAAGCAATTTTGAATGAAAATATTTCTAAAACTAGATTTGATCTCAATTATCCTCCAGTAATGTATGTTGACTCTCTTGTGTGTATTTCACCCCCTAAAAGGACAAACATGACTTAGGTGGCTATAAGTCTAAAAAGTCAGTTCCTTATGTTAAATATCCCACTGTTAACTGTTATTGCAGTTTATGTGATGATTTTGGTCACCAAAACTGGGAATGCCTTAGTAATCATAGGAAAGATACTCGTTTTAAAGTCATTAACCAAAAAGTGAAGTGATTTACAAATTTTCCTAGGCATCGCACTAATAAGAATTGGAATTATTTCTTTAATAAGTCTAGATCTCAGACTAATAGGAAAACATTCACAAATAAAAATTCCCTCCTAGAATCCAAAAGGCACAAAAATCTTTGAAAACCTTGCCTATTTGGATTAGGACTGGCGATTTGAGACCTCAGATGGATTTTTTTAAATTAAAGGAATGTGCAACTAATATTTGTGACGCATGCCAAATTGAGGAAATTACTGAGTCTACTCACAAGAAGGTTAAGGACATACACACCATTGTCCCCCTTAGATTTATTCCATGATGGGGGGGTGAGTTTAAAGAAACTGGAGTTATCAAGTACTGTAATGCTAGTGGATTTTCTCACTAGTTTAGTGCTCCAAAAAATCCCCATTAAAATGGGGTAGGTGAAATTGTTGCTACTGATTTACAACTAGTTGATATACTTGTTAAGCCTTTAGATAAATCCCGTTTTGAAATAACTTCGACATATGATTGGAATGATAGTGCTTGATAAATAAAACCTGTTTATTTCTACATTCTGATTTTACGATCCCTGGGGTTTTAGGATAAAGTTATATATAAATAATGATATCTCTTAAAACTACGTGTAATGTAGGAGATGCTTATTTTGCAGATTATAACTTCTTCCCATGTTGTCTAATTTAGTCAAAATGAGGATAGATTAGTACATATTTATGTCTATTATGTTGATAATACGTTAAATATTCATGTTGCCCTACACTTATATTATGTCCCTTTCATGAATTAAAATAGAGAACATGCTACTAATTTGATTTCTTGGAAGAAATGTTATTTTTTGTTTTGCAGGTTTTTTTGTCTTGTCGAGTTTCGAGTCTTTTCTTTTCAAGGACTGGGTGGGTAATTAGAAAAATTTCTGCATAGGAAACTCTAGGATTATTTTACGTTAGTATGTAATTTAATGTACTCAAGGGTTTTATTAAAATTAGTCCGATGGGGGAGATTGAAGGTTCCTATATTGAACACTCTTAGGGTTCGTTTTTGTGTTTTAGCTATATAGACCTTCATCTAGTTAAAATTTAATTTTGACAAAATATTTTTATAATTATGTTAGAGTCTAGTATATCCATGCCATGTTCTCTTCTCAGTCTACCACATCTCAAATTTCAGCTCATATCAACTCGAGTAAAGGTAGTCTCTCACACCCTTATGAAACTGGCTCATAGAATTTTATAGTCACATAGGACACTACACTACATTGCATCCCATTATATCATGTCCATGATTGTGTGATGGTTTTGATTAAAAATAATTTTCAAAACATTCTAAAATTATTTTGACATTTATTATTGTGATTAAATATTTTTTTAAATAAGTTTCAGAATTAATTTAGAATTTATTAATGTAATTACATTTTATTTTTTATATAAAATTCAGAATTAAATTGAAAACTTAAATAATTTTGTTTAATCAATTCGTGTGTACATGTATGTGCTTGCCATAATTTTTGTAGCCACGATTTCTCAAGTTGACAAATTTGGCCCCACATACCCTATGTCAAATAGAGTTTGACAACTTACTATACTTATAGTATATTTCGATTTTTAAAATATTCCTCAACAATTGACATGATCTCATGTAGCCCTATTTTTTACCAAGTGGTCTAGCCTTGGTGTATAGTTGTACTCTTGTTGCCTCGATTTCCTATTTTCATTCAAGTTGGGTTACTAGTAAGACAGCGACATCGTCAGACATTCCACCCCAAGTTTTTGACTTACCAGCTCTTGGTTTTCTATTTGAAACGAAATTATTTTATCCATCTTGTAAAAACATTGTCGTTCTCCTTTAAATTACCAATGATAACATTTAGAAACCATTTTATGGCACACAGTTTTCGCCCTCTGCTTGGTAAGTGCGTGACAGCGGGCTTGCACCTCTTTTAAAACGACTGCGTTTTGGACTAATTCTTGCCCACGTTTTTCTCTTAGTTATCTCTAGCTAGCAGTCCATGTGTCATTCATTCAATCAGTTGGATTATGTTTCTTTATCAACCTTAGGATTTGATTTTATCCACGGCTCAAATTGTTTAGTTACAACCCTTGTGACACTTTTCTACTCCAATCACAAAACACTCCTGTAGCCTATAAATATGAGATGTTGGGTCTCTCTTTTTCTGAGCTGAGAAAATAAAATTTTACCCCAGAACTCTGTCAGTTTAGAGAGAGAGAGAGAAAGAGAGAGTAAATTATTAAACACTTGTTTTGTATAATGGTTTGATTTCTTCCATAAATCAAGATCACACAACAAGCACGAACGTAACTCTCGGAATCTTCACTTCGATTTTTCAAGCTTAAAAACATTTTGTAAGTGTATCTTTTCTCTTCTTTGTTAATGTTCGGATATGTTCTTAGATCTTTTGTGTGTATATTTGTGATATAACTTTGTTGTATATCTACATATCACAAGTACAGCAGTTCCACCTTTAGTAAAAAATATACGCGAGTATTCCCATGTTCTGCAGTAGAGATAGCACTCCATAAGAGGTGTATACAAAAGATACAAAACTTTCTATGGTTATAAACTAATTTACAAGAACAATATTTAAGGATGTTTTTTTTGTGAATTAAAAGAGAGTTTTTCAACCCAAAACTTGAAGAACTTTTGTAACAGATATGCTGTTAAATTTTTGTAAACGTGTTAAATAATCTGATCACGAAACTGGTATTTCAAAAAACTTTAAGTTGGCGGGTTGTTCGAACTATTTTGTGATTTTATTTGAATGACAAAGGAATGTCGTTAGAACGAATTTCAATGTCGTTTGAACAACATTGAGATGTCATTTGAAGACCTAAGAAACGACGTAGAAAAAACAAAACAATACCATGTCGTTTGAAGCAATGAATAATCGACCTAAGAAATGTGAATGTCGTTTGCTGAGACAAGGAAGAAACGACCAAAGAAACGACATTCAATTTTTTGAAAAAATAAAAAATTCTTTTTTAAAAATAAAAAGCCTTATTTATTTTTTATAAAAATTAAACATCCTAAATATAATTTCATAAATTAATTCAAAACTCTAAATCGTTTATACCTTTTGGGATGTTGGGAAGTGTTAAAACTTGGAAATACTTGAATTTGGTTCGTCTTGATGGTGCATGGCGATTTGTAACGGGATACACCAAGCTAGTCTAAAATTACTATGAACAATCCTAAAAAAATTGTTCTTATAAATCTCCCCTTTGGCTATTCCAATACAAGACAAACAAAATGATTGAACACTAAATTAAAATTACAAACTTCCTATTACAAACATACTAACACCCTTACTAACCCTAAAAGGTAATGGCATAAATCTTTTTGTCTTCAAAATTCTATTTCTTCCCTTTTAAACTTTATCTTCATCTGTGTGTCTTGAATATTTTGAAAGGGACCGCACACATGAGACAGTGTGTCTTGAATATTTTGAAACTGAACCTACACATATGAGACAACAAACATATACCTTCGTGATGCATCGACTTTGAAACAAAATATAATTCATAACTAAATACTCCCCCATAATTCAAACTCATCAAAACACCATTTTAAATTGCTCCCCCCCCCCCCCCTTTTGTTTTTATTCAAAATACACTAATAGATAAAGAAGTAGAAACAATAAACATTAGGTTCAAAGCATCATGATGGAGAAAAGATATCATCCCATAAAGATGTAAATCAAGCATGTATAATGATCATCTCAAAGGCAAACACAATCAACTATTTTTGAAAATTTACAACTATTCCCAAAAAAAATTACAACAAACATACCATATATAAAATATGCAAAATATATTTCAAAAAATAGGCACAAATATATAGGTATAAAGGACCACAAAACATGACACAAAATACATAAGCTTTACACACTAGCATATTATCGATGTGTCCAAACATGTGGAATGTAAGGAATGGACGGGAACTAGTAACAAAAGAATTATAACCCAAACACTCAAATATTTTCAAGAAGTTCTAATTGACTGTAAAACTTTATCAAATTAAGCTTTAGCCTCAAGTGACAAATAAGCTGAACTTAATGAAGAAAACAAGCATAATGCACATGAGCCTAGAATATTGATGATTCTAAAAATCAAGAGCGTCATGACAAAATAAACATAGCTAGGAATCATTGTCATTGTACAAACCCGTTGATATTTCCATCCAAACTCCCACAAAATAATTCTTTTCTTTTTTTTATTGAACATATCAAACTAAACTAATTTGCCCCTTTTTGGCATATTATTATTTTTATTGCCTTTATTTTTCTTGGGCTCTTTTTAAATGGTGGCATTCATGACGAATTCATTATACTCTCGCAGCCCTTTCTCGTGTACACTCATCATTTTTCAATATTAAATAAATCCTCACGGGCAATGATTCTTACACGCACAAATACTCCATAGTAAAATAAATATGTAGATGACAAAATTGATAGGAGAACATCTCACCAATATCAAATGTACATCATGAAGTCAAAATCCAATAAGCACGTACTTGTGTGTGTGGAGGCATAAACAAAGTCGAATCCATAAAGCAGGTTAAGTTCGAAACAACTCCATAAACATGGTTAAGAAAAATATAAGAACATAAACTCATAACCAAATGTCCTAGACATATGGAAATTGCGTAATGGATTTGGATTCAAGCACACCAATATGCCATGCTAATATGTAAAACTAAAGTACATGAGAACCAAGAATATTTTTGATAAAAACAAAATCTTTGTGTATTTTTCAATATTACTCACTAAAAGAAAAATATAATACAAAAACTACACATGTCATAACACTAGTAAACATATATCATCAAGCACAACTAACGTATGACAAGCAAAATCATGCAAGCAATTATCCATAAGATATAGAAAGTGTTGCATCATGTGAAAGCATGTGATAATCAACCAATCTAGCATTTCGCGTCTCCAAAATAGATTTTCTAACTCAAACCGGTGTATACCTAACTCGAGGGATTATGGGAACCGACGGGACACTATCCTTAAACTTCCTAGGTCCTCTTTCAAGATCAAAACAAAATCACCTAAGGTGACCTTTCCTATCCCAATATGAACATGTGTAAACAGGAGGAATGTTACCTATGGATTGACCTTTTCTAACGTCCTTGGTTTGGTTGACCCTCTAATACAAACAATGATTTTGGATTTAACATTCGTATCATTAGAACCATGTGAGTCATTGCCATCACAACTAACACTACTCGAGTATTTTAAATCATCTTTTAACTTTAAAATTTTAGACTTACGAAATGAATTTGACTCTTCCAATTTTAGGGACTCCTTCCTCATATTTTCAATCATTCCTAGAAGGTTATCCCACTCTCCCTTAATAAAAGCAAACTTATCCCTAAGAGTCTTCTCACGTGCCTTAAAATTATCGATCAAAATATTTTATCCTCTTTGGTACAAACACAAACCCTATAATTTTTCAAGTCCTCTAATTATTTTTCTAAAATAAGGACTTTATCGTCACTCTCCTTTTTGGTCACTTTTAAAGATTTAAAGTCATAATATAAAGCACCAATCTTCTCATGAACGATATCTCTTTTATTTTGAACAGTTTGCAAAAGTTTCAATATATTTTTAAAACGATTTTCAAGAAATTCAATTCTTTCGACAAACTTCAAACTCAAATGAGAATCCATCGAGGGACAATAAACATAGCATAAGAGATATGAATAAACAACCACCAAAAAAAGATGGAAAACAAGATAAAACACAATAACTTAGTGCAACTTGCTCTGATACCACTTTGTAAATGTGAAAATCCCAAGCTAAAAGCTCTGATACCACTTTGTTGGGAACAAAATGGTATCATAGCAGGTTGCTCCAAATTATCGAGTGATTTTGTTTTTTTCAAAAAAAAAATTCCCTCTGACACCTTTTGTTTCCAATAAATATACCACTTTGTAAAGGGAGAAATTCCAAGCTAAAAGTTATGATACCAATTCTTAAAGGCAAAATAAGTGAAAGGGTGGTTCAACAAAAAAATCAATTACAATTTTATATACGGAAACGAATTTTAAATTGATTTTATCTTTTTATCCTAATCATGCATCTATGGTGATAAAATAGACAAATCAAACAAGGAAATATAACTAGGAAGGGTTTTAGGAAAAAAACCTCACAGGGAAAAAAACTCTTATTCCATTAATAACTTGCAAATCGTAACTTACAAATTAACAAGTGAAATACAGCATTGAATTCTCTCAAGAACTCACTAAGATCGCAACATTGAAATCAATAATGATTCCCTCGATAACCACAATGATTGTGGTCGCCAGAAGTGACTCCCTCGAGAATCACAAGAATCGCAGCACCACCTTCAGTAAGAAAAACCCGCGAGTATTCCCAAGTCCAGCAACAAAGATACAAAACTTTCTAGGGTTATTAACTAATTGACAAGAACAATATTTAAGGATGTTTTTTTTTGTGAATTAAAACATAGTTTTTCAACACAAAACTTGAAGAACTTAACAGATATGTAGTTACGTTTTCACAAAAGTCCTAAACAATATGATCACGGAATAAGTATTTATAAGAACTTTAAGTCAGTGGGTCGTTTGAATGATTTTGTGATGTCGTTTGAACGACAAAGTAATGTCGTTAGAATGACTTATAATGTCTTTTGAACAACATTGAGAAGTCGTTTGAAGGCCTAAGAAACGACAAAGGAAAAAAATAATACCATGTCATTTAAAGCAATGAAGAAACGACCTAATAAATTACATGTTTAATGTCGTTTGATAACACACGGAAGGAACGACCTAAGAAACTACATTCAATCTTTTGAAAAAATAAAAAACCCTGTTCATTTTTTATAAAAATTAAACATCCAAAATATAATTTCATGAATTAATTCAAAACTCTATATCGTTTTATACCTTTTGGGATGTCAGGAAGTCTTCAAACTTGAAAATACTTGAGTTCGATTCGTCTCAATGGTGCGCGACGATTTATAACGGGATACACCAAACTAGTCTAAAACTATGTTATGAAAAATCCTAAAAATTTGTTCTTACAAAATTCCCCCTTTGGCTATTCCGGTACAAAACAAACAAAATGACCGAATACCAAATTAAAATAAAAAATCACCTATTATAAATATACTAGCACCCTTTCCAACCCTAGAACGGATTGGAATAAGTCTTTTTGTCTTCAAACTTCTTTTTCTTCCCTTTTAAACTTTGTCTTCATTCGTGTGTCTTGAATATTTTGAAAGGGAGCCTACGAACAAGAGACAACAAACGTATGCCTTCCTGACGCATCAATTTTGAAACAAAATATAATTCATAAATAAATACTCCCCCATAATTCAAACTCATCAAAAACTCCATTTTAATTTTCCCTCCTCATTTGTTTTTATCCGAAATAGAAAAATAGACAAACAAGTAGAAACAATAAACATTAAGTGTCAAGCATCATGTCGAAGAAAAGATATCATCACATAAAGAAGTAAATCAAGCATGTGAAACGATCATCTCAAAGGCAAACACATCCAACTATTTTTGAAATTTTTTAATTTTTTCCAAAAAAAAACATAACAAATACAACAAATATACCATATATAATATAAGAAAAACATATTAAAGAAAATTCGGCATACATATATAGGTATAAACGACCACAAAACATGACACAAAACACATAAGCTTTACATACTAGCATAGTATCGATGTGTCCAAACATGCGGAATGGAAGGAATGGACGTGAACTAGTAACAAAAGAATTATAACCCAAACACTCAAATATTTTCAAGAAGTTCTGATTGACTGTAAAATTTTATCAAATTAAGCTTTAGCCTCAAGTGACAAATAAAGTTAAACTTAATGAACAAAACAAACACAATGCACACAAGCTTAGAACATTGATGATTCTACAAATCAAAAGCTTCATGACAAAATAAACATAACTAGGATTCATTGTCATTGTGCAAAGCCGTTGATATTTCCATCCATACTCCCTCAAAATATTTCTTTTCTTTTGTTTTGAATGAACATCTCAAACTAAACTAATTGTTCCCTTTTTGGCATATTATTCTTTTTATTGCCTTTATTTTTCTTGGGCTCTTTTCAAATGGTGGCTTTCATGACGAGTTCATTATACTCTCGCAGCCCTTTCCAGTGTACACTCATCATTTTTCAATATTAAATAAATCCTCACGGGCAACGATTCTTACATGCACAAATCCTCCATGGTCAAATAAATATATAGATGAAAAAATTTAGAGGAGAACATCTCACCAAGATCAAATTTACATCATGAAGTCAAAAATCAATAAGCTTGTGCATGTGTGTGTGAAGGCATAAACAAAATCGAATCTATAAAGCACGTCAAGTTCGAAACAACTGCATAAACATGGTTAAGAACAATCTAAGCATATAAAGTCATAATCAAATGTCCTAGACATATGGAAATTGCGTAATGAATTTGGATTCAAATACACCAATATTCCACACTAATATGTAAGACTAAAATACACAAGAACCGAACATATTTTTAAATATTTCAAAATATTTTTCAAAAAAACAATTTTTTTTTGTATTTTTCAATGACTCAATAAAAGAAAAATATAATACAAAAGTACATATGTCATAACACAATCAAATATATACATAAAGCACAACTAGCTTGTGACAAGCAAAATCATGCAAGAATTATCCATAAGATATAGAAAGTGTGGCATCATGTGCAAGCATGTGAGAATCAACCATTTTAGCATTTAGCGTCTCGAAAATAGATTTCCTAACCCAAACCGGTGTATAACTAACTCGAGGGGTTATGGAAATCGACGGGACACTATCCTTAAACTTATTAGGATCTCTTTCAAGATCAAAACAAAATCATCTAAGGTGACCTTTCCTACCCTAATATGAATATATGTAAATGGGAGGAAAGTTATCTATGGGTTGACCTTTTCTAACGTCCTTAGTTTTGGTTGACCCTCTAAAATAAACAATGATTTTGGCTTTAATATTTGTAGCATTAGAACCATGCGAGTCATTGCCATAACTACTAACACTACTTGGGTCTTTTAAATCATATTTTAACTTTAAAATTTTAGACTCGAGCAATGAATTTGACTCTTCCAATTTTAGGGACTCCTTCTTTATATTTTCAATCATGCCTAGAAGGTTATCTCGCCCTCCCTTAATCAAAGCAAACTTATCCCTAAGAGTCTTCTCATGTGCCTAAAAATTATCAATCAAAATATATTTATCCTCTTTGGCACAAACACGAACCCTAGAATTTATCAAGTCCTCTAATTCTTTTTCTAAAACAAGGACTCTATCATCACTCTCCTTTTTGGCCACTTTTAAAGATCTAAAGTCATCATATAAAGCATCAAACTTCTCATGAATGATATCTATTTTATTTTGAACAATTTATAAAGTTCCAAAACAATTTTAAAACGATTTTTAAGAAATTCAATTCTTTCGATAAACTTCAAACTCAAATGAGAATCCATGAGAGACAAAAAAATAGAACACGAGAGAGATGTATAAAAAACCATAAAAAAGCAGGATAACAAGATCAAACACAATATCTTAGTGCAACCTGCTTTGATACCACTTTGTAAACGTGAAAATCCCGAGCTAAAATATCTGATACCGCTTTGTTGGAAACAATGTGGTATCAAAACAGGTTACTCCAAGTTATCGAGTGATCCTGTTTTTTCAAAAAAAAATCCCCTCTGATATTTTTTTGTTTCCAACAAAGATACCACTTTGTAAAGGCAGAAATCCCGAAAGCTCTGATACCAATTTGTAAAGGCGAAATAAGCGCAAGGGTGGTTTCAACAAAAATTGCAATACCAATTTTATATGAGGAAGAGAATTTTAAATTGATTTTATCTTTTTATCCTAATCATGCATCTATGGGTGATAAAATAGATAACTGAAACAATCAAACACGATTAAGACATGTTTCAGAAAAGAAAATCCGCATGGGGCAAAAAACACTTATTCCACTAATAACTTGCAAATCGTAACTTACAAACTTACAAGTGAAAGTAATGAATTCCCTCAAGAACTCACCAAGACCGCAGCCATGAAATCAGCAACGATTCCCTCGAGAACCACAATGACCGTAATCACCAGCAGTGACTCCCTCAAGAATCACAAGAACCGCAGTTCCACCTTAAGTAAGAAATACCCGCGAGTATTTCCATGTCCATTAGTAGAGATAGCACTCCACAAGAGTTGTATGCAAAAGATACAAAACTTTAGGAACTTTTGTAACAGATAAGAAGTTATGTTTTCTCAAAAGTCTTAAAAAATCTGATCATGAAACATATATTTATATTTAAGTCAACGGGTTGTTTGAACGATTTTGTGATGTTATTTGAACAACAAAGGAATGTCGTTAGATCGGCTTTCAATGCCATTTGAATGAAATTTAGATGTTGTTTGAAGGCCTAACAAACGACGTAGAAAAACAAAACAGTACCATGTTGTTTGAAGTAATGAAGAAACGACCTAAGAAACGACATGTGAATGTCCTTTTATGAGCCAGGGAAGGAACGACCTAAGAAACAACATTCAATCTTTTTGTAAAAATAATAAATTATTTTTGAAAAATAAAAAGCCTTGTTCTTTTTTGATAAAAATTAAAAGTCTCAAATATAATTCCATGAATTAATTCAAAACTCTAAATCATTTTATACCTTTTGGGATGTCAGGAAGTCATCAAACTTGGAGATACTTGAGTTTGGTTTGTCTTGACGGTGCGTGACGATTTTTAACGGGATACGCCAAACGAGTCTAAAACTATGCTATACACAATCCTAAAAAATGGTTCTTACAATATTGATTTAATCTAATCATATTCTGAGAAAAGGAATTTGTTTGTTTTTTCTGACCTGAGCATATTCTGATATATATTGTGTTATTCAAATATTTGTGTATATATATATACTCTGTGTTAGAGATATATTACTTTCTCTTGTGTGTTTATCTATTATTGCTCATATTTGCATAGTAGTCTCCGAACTGATCTTATTGCATATCTTATAGTTATGTTCACTCATGTGGAACGCATCACTCACTTAGGAATATATTATATTGTGTAAATATCTTACCTAATCAGATTGTTATCGAATTAATAAGAATAGGAGAGTTTTTCAGATTATAAAGAACATATGACTAGATAACATATCTAGGAAAACAAATTTTTTGCATATCATAAAGTCTATATCATTAAGTGTGGGTGCGTCAGTATAAAATAACACACAGAGCAACACTTTATTAGAAACAAGACACTTAGGCACAAAGCAGATCCTGCGGTAAGGAAAGAAAGAAGGAGAAGCTAAGACGTGAAGAACGTAAAAATCGCAAGGGCAAATTAAAGCTGAGATTAGAAGAGCAACCAGGGAGAGGTTTGGTCTGGGTATAGGTAATTATTTTCTATCTAGTTTAGTTATCTTGTTGATTGGTTGTAACTCGTTCTTATTTATTTTCTTTTACTCGAAGTATTTAGGTTTGATCCTTATAAGGATCCGTCATTTTTCCTAGGGGAAGGGTTTTTGCGACGTTAAATAAGTCCTCAAATGTTGTATTTTCTTCATTATAACCCACAGAAAAACATAGGATTAAATATTCAAAACTCGCCTAATAATCTGAATTTATTATTATTTTGCTTAATCACCTAGATTAATAAGATAATAATTAGGATTGTAATTGACTGCACAAACCAAAAATCGTTTGTCAAGTAGTAAACAAATTAAGAAAAATTTAATTTGGTCCCCCTTGTATCTTCTATATAAACTTGTAGGTTTAACGGGTTTACACAACAGTAGTTACTTTCGCACTTAGAGTCTATTGCGCATATAGAGCCCGTTTCCTCAATAATTTGTCCCATAAAAATGGAGGCCGAGAAATAGAACTCCCCCTTTAGGTTAAAATCCATCTAAATCCTAAAAGTGCACAAAAGGGATCAAGCACTACACACTAGTGTAACCCGTTCTGATACCAATTTGAGAAACGCTAATGACCAAGGATCATATGGAAACAACATCAATTTTTAAGTTTCTCAATTTTAATAAACTTTGCACCAAATAAAACCAAAGTGTTGAGTTAAACAATTTGCCAATTTTTGTCTTTACCTAAGCATGCACATAGGTGTGTATAAGCAATAATAAAATAAATGACAAATCACAAAATACTGATGTACGTTAATAACCACGATAGGAAAAACCTCGAATGGCTCAACCACATGAGTCCACTATAATATATGAAGTTTACAAGAACAAATTAGACTTACTTACAAACTTATTACCTACAAGGTTTGGTGCACTTCCTAGTTTCTTGTAACCTTCTTCATAGCCACTGTTGTACACCTTCCAATAGCCACACAACGTAGGCTCATTCCCACGTCTCGGTATCTCATCGATCTTACTTATCTTGTGACCAAACACTGTCTACATCGCTCGAATTGGAATGTCGCGGTAACATCCAATCTCGCTAAACAATTGGAATGTCGCGGTAAACAATTGGAATGTCGCGGTAACATCCACTACAGATTAACCTTGGGTGGAATTTCAATAGCCTCTAAATCTAATCACTTTCTTTGCAACTCACACTCTCTTAACGTCTTAGAGTTACGATGTCGAGGAGGTTCCTCTGTGATAGACACTCTGACTTGCATGGTGTGAGTTCATCGTGTGCGTCCCATCATGCTATTAATGATTTTGGATTTTTAAATGGGATATATATTATGCAGGCTCTCCTTTTTAGTCTACCACAAAAACTCATTGTGATCTTTGAACAATGAGGTTTAGTTAATGAATTTGTTTGATTAACTTAATTGTGACGTTCAATAAAATCTGGTCTAAATTGATAAGGTCTAAGATAAATGACATGGGAGTCTGAACATCTGGTTATCATTCTAAGCATGAATGGGAAATAAATTTAGTGCACAATATAAATAACTGAACATAAGTGCCATGGACCATAATAACTTTAATAGCAAATCAACTAAGAGTAAGAGAATCATCTCATACTATAATTATCTTATAATAACATCCCATACCAAAAGCAATAATAAAACTGACTCCATACATTAAACATGAATCTGACACACTATATAAATAACAGGAGTAAATAAATGAGCACGCAAATTCAACACCTACATCTTATCTAAGCAGCAACTAGAAGTAGAATAAAATTGTACTTGGTGTGAGGCTGCACCGATGACCTATGTCCTGAAAATATAATAATTCAACAATGTTAACAAGTCCTCGAAGTATAAGAACATAATGGAGTTTGGAGCTATAATATAATTACGCACCTTCATCATGCATTTTAGTTGTTTTAAGTTATCCCAACAACCTAATACGGCATGGGTCCACTCCCAAACCCACTTGAACCCCATAATTACATATTATTCATCTTAATAGGTAAAGGTTCCATTATTATAAATTTATACGCCTCGAGTATATAAATATATTAGGGGGGAAATGGACAATATCTAAGTTTATATCCACATAAATACAGTCCATAACAAGCACATCATAAATGGGTTATTTCGTTAGCCCTCACATAACGAAGACCTATTCCTACCGTCTTCGGGGGATCGCTCGCGTGTACTAGGTATAGTTATAGGTTATCCCACACCCATAACCATCAAACATCTGCTAGGGACCATCACTATGCCTTCGCACCAGTCATATAGTGCCATACCCAAAAGCTATATGAAATGATCAACCCATGAACATCTCCGTCGGATACAAAGGTAATTTCAACACATAGCATTCGGGGTAAAATAAATAAGGTAAAACTCGTCTTTCGTATAGGGTACCAATGTAGTCATCATCAATCATAACACATAAGTATATCCCCTATAGTACGTGTTTTGCGAGTACCCACGCCCAGTATGTTGAATATAATACATAAGATAAGTCATCCACATCTCAGGAAGGTATAAGTCTTATCCTTTGTCTAAGTAATTTTGCATATATGAGTAAAGGTTTTACATCAGTCGTTTAAAATGTTTAAGTTCCATATTTCCACCCAACTTTTTCTTCTACCAATTATAGATAAAAATGTCAATTTTACCCAGGTCGTGCGTACGGCACTAAAACCTAGCCATTCGCACAACCTATTCACACAGATCATGGATGTGTCCATTCAAACGGACGAAACATAAAACTTTCTAGAAATCCGTCTTGCTTCAATCTATATCCCCTACTATGACCCATGAACAAACCACCATTAATGACCCACCTCAAGGTTTTAACACCTCCCATACACTCTAAATTGTCACATAAACATACAAAACTAAATTATATCTTATTGTTACAAGTTTAGTAGATTTATATAAAGATTTAGAGGTATAATGCAGAATTTGAGAATTAAAACACTAGAGTTAAATTTCATCCTTTATTCCCAAAATTCCAATCTTCTCGTGAAATAAAAGGGGAGATTTTTCTCAATTATTTAAGTATAACTAGATTATCTCATTAATTTATTCAATATAACCCAAGTTAATGATACATTAAACTAATTTCAAGTTATGGATATAAATAAATTTTACTACTTCAATTGAATCGAAAGTTAATTGTCTAATTGTCTAAATCAGATATTTATATGTTTAGATTTAGAATACAATGAATAACTATATTCTAACATCAAAAATAATTATATTAATTTATTAAGTAAACTTGTCTTTATTAGAGAGGTGAAATCCCAATCTAATTGCTCAAAATTCTCTCATTCTTCAAGTCAAATTGGTCCTTATTCTTCTTCTTCTCCAAGTGTTTTCTCTCTAGCCTCTCTTTGGCCTTAGGGTTTCTTCTTAAGTGCTTTAGATTTTTTTAGACTAACCCTAATCCTTCTTTTATTATATTAACCACGAAATTAAGGTTGGACCCAATATTGATCCTTAACCTATTTAGCCCCAAACTATATCCAATTAGTCCATAACCCAACCCAAGTTATATACTAACCCATAGGGCTTCAAAACTCATTATTTCAAGTCATAATCCAACATTCTTAATGTCCTAATTAATAATCCAACGTAACCAACCAATCTTTTAATAATCTACCCAATTGGAGCCTAAGATTACTAATTAAAGTAATTATTAATTAAACTATTTGTTAAATAATTATTACTTTATTACTGTATTTAATGTCCAAATTAATTTCACATAACACATAAAATATGAAATATAATTAGTGATGTCACGAGTCACTGCAAACCTAAGTCACAAGTAAGCGGGTGCAAGTGCGTTAATTTTCAAAAAATTATAAATGCTGGAGCGGCACTAAAGCGGGTATTGATTTATTAATTATATATTATATATTAAAATTAAATAATGTATACATATATTTTCCAACAATTATAATTAATTTTCATTACATTCCCTGACAAATTTGTTTGTCTTGCAAAATAGCGAAGTAGTGTAGAAGATTTAGCATCTTGGACAAAAAATTAAAAACAAATAATAATTATAGATTTATATCTCCCTATAAAAAGCCAAAAAATAAATACAAACATGACCTCAGAAATACCCATCCGTAGATATTTTAACATGAATTTCCATCAGTTTTTTAATACTCGGAGATTTGTTTATGGTCCAAAGAAAGTCTCATTTGCTCAAATGGGTGGGTGGGTGGTGGTAGTCCCAAACTCCTAGGTATAATTTATTAAAAGACCAAAGATGCCATTTCATTCAAAGTGTAAAAGACAACTTCCATATAAATGAGGACATACGCATTAATAAGAAAATATATGTATTTCCTCTCTAGTTCAACATACAGTTTGAGCAAACTTAAAAGAATCAGAGAGCGATCTATAAATTTAAAATCCGCGAATCTACCTCGATTCCGAACAAAAATCGTCGGATTGCGATTCCAGAGCGGGAGCACCGAGCATTTTAAGCGAACCATGTGACTAAGCTGCATACAAATAACTCATTTTATTTAATTTATTACTTAATTTAATGGTCTTAAATTACGGAGTATTACATTGATTAATTGATTTTTTTTACTAATTTGATCAATAAATTTGTTGTTGAGAAAGCGGGTTAGTATAGATAGTCCGTATATTTAGGTTACACGCACAAATATTCAAATTTTAACCAAATTTTATCTTGATTAATAATTAGATGTGAATGAAAGATAGAGTCCAAATTAAATATCTCCAAACCAAGCAAACAATTAAACTAACCCAAACAAAGCAGAAGAAGAAACTGTGAAAAATTCCCTTTCGAGCAAAACCTAGATTTCAGTATTGTAAAGAATTCAACAGACTCGATAACTTATAGACTACTTAGAGCTCCACTAAGTATAATTCACTAGTCTTCAGTTCTTCTATAGATATGGAATAGTACAGCACCATCCACCGGAAGCGCTCTTCACTTAGTATCCGTCGATTAATCTCAGGATTCACACGTTTTTCTTCTTCAGCAATAGAGCCCCAGCTCCATAAATCAGCAGTATAGTAAAACTCTATAAGGGTTTGATGTAATGAATGGAAACTTGGGTTTAACAAAACTTCAACAAATCATATAAGTGATGTATTATTTGGAAAAGAAAAGTGTTTTTATGAAACACAAAAATGAAAACTTTTGGCGTAATAACAGATGATTTTCTCCAAATAGTTGTGAAAAACAGACCAACATAATCGTTTTTCTAAGAAAACACATTTTTCGAGGCAAGGAAGTTGTTCGAACGAAAATGGAATCTTGTTTGAATGAAAATACGAGTTTCATTTTAATGAGGCTCTGTCTCATTCAAACAACAACCTTTCTCGTTCGATCGACCGCCTAACGACCTTCTAATGAGTTTGTTTCTGTAAAACAGAGCATAACTAGTTAGATGCTCGTTCCAACGAAAAGGGGATTTCGTTCTAATGAGATCTAATCTCGTTCAAATGAGATTAAAAAAATATTTTTTCAAAAATCGTTTTGTAAAAGAATTCCTCGAACAAAAATAAACATACCAAAATATAATTCGATTGCAAAAATCTAAACCACAATATCATATTCCTTTATAAATGTTCATGATGATACCAACGACTTGAAATTCAGAAACAACTCTCGGTAACTCGCATGTGTTCAAACGACCATAGAGGCAAATGCGGATGTAGTCTTCGATTTGTAAGTTCGATTTGTAACGGGATACTCTAAAATTCATAAGTTATGAGTAAGCATAAAAACTTACTCTTAAAAATCTCCCCTTTTGGTTATTCCGGTACAAATCAAAAAATAAAACCCAAATTACAATAAAACCCCTAAGACAATGTATCCTAATGTCCGTCCAAACCCAAAAATGGAACAACATTCGAAATTTTGTCTTCAACTGAAATTCTTCAGCT
Source organism: Sambucus nigra (assembly GCA_949130495.1). Classification (NCBI taxonomy): domain Eukaryota; kingdom Viridiplantae; phylum Streptophyta; class Magnoliopsida; order Dipsacales; family Adoxaceae; genus Sambucus; species Sambucus nigra. The sequence goes on along the minus strand of OX422217.1, from coordinate 298,401,350 downwards.
TTTATGGTCCATGAAATCATCATCAAAGAGGAAGAGACCTACACACATGAAGTAAAAGAATAGCGTGGCATGTACAAATTTTAAAGAAAAATAAGATTCCCCCTCAATTTTCCCTCGGCCTTTTTGTCCGTAAGAGACAAAGGGTTAAAAACTAAGCATGAATAATAAGCATCATCCGAATCCAATAGAAATAACATCACAAATATAATCAATTAAGTGCATGAGATGTAATTCTAAAAGGCTTTCAAACAACTATTTTTGAAAATTTCCAAATTTTTTCAAGTATAAAAGGTATACATATAATAGATACATATAGGTACAAAACACACAACACCGTAGAATAACACTAAAATAATCGAATCAAGAAAAACGAATGTAATTGTGTGAACATTCTTCGTGTGCAAATCAACAAAAGCATTCACAACATACGTGCACGAAGTCAATGAGGTGCTTCTAAAGAAAGAGCTCAATTTCAACCTTAGGTGTAAAAATTGAAATACCTTATACACTTGACTCACCTGAGTCTACATTGTATAAATTCTCATCTAGTTTGGAAATAGTGACAAAATTGAGTCAATTCCCTAGAATCCAAAAAGCCTCAGACTATACTCTTCATTCCTCTTGATTGATTGTTCAAAGATATATTCATAATCATACACACACATTAGGATTGCATCCATTCCATGTATATTGCATAAAATGATTGTGTGTGAGTTAAATCCCATTTAAATTGGTTTTAATATTTTTTGGGATTTTTTTAAACTTTTTTTAAATAAATTTTTCATAATAAAATTTGGATTTTAAAACTTTTTGGGTCATTCTGCAATTTCTGGTTTTACCTTTTCATGCCTAAAAGTTTGTTTGGGTAGGATCCGAAAGCGATTGAGAACTCAGGGTGCTTATGTATTTATTTTAAAATGCGCGGGTGAGGTTCAATTGCAGCCCTACACATGTCACAACTATACCGGCCTGATTTGTGTTTCTTTGAAGACAAATAACCATTGTCCATTATCAGCCCTTGGATCGTTGGTATCAACGCTCTGCAAACGTGTGAACACAATCCCTGTGAACTTTACTAGGCCAATCAGAAGTCGTTTAATGCACCGATGTTCTTAAACTGTTGGATCAAAGTCTTTCGCCCTTGACTTAATCTCAGCCCTTGATTTTGAACAGACCTTCTCGATTCTTCCTTTCTCCCTATAAAAGGAGGCTTACCCTCAGCCTGAACAGACTTTTGGCATTTTTTCCTAATAGAGAGAGAAGAGAGAAAAAGGAAAGAGAGAGAGTGAAACCCAAATCGTCCAAACCCTATTTTCAAAACCCTAACTCATATCTCTTAAACAGTTTTACCAAACACTATTCCTGTGTGTTTGAGTGTGTTGTTGGTGGTGGTTTTTAAGAGTGTTTGAAGTTTTATTCCTCTGAGTTTAAGATCTTTTTTCCAACTTAGACTTTGCATGTTAGATCTATATTTTCTTTAATAGAAACTATAGATCTGGCCATTGCATGTCATATTACACTTAGATCTACATAGTTTAATTTCTCATCTTGAGAAATCACTTTTGTTGATTACTGTTCTGTAAATAATTTTCAAAACGTCAGAATCAAAAAATCTTCTTTCTATTTCTAGTTCTTAAGAAACAAGACTGTTGACTTAGTTGGAATCACAATTGGTGGTTTCCAATTTCAAAACCCTTTGAAATTGGATATGACCTTGGCAGTCTTACAAGCAAGGTAACCTTGGATTTCGGGATTATTTGAAAGGTCAAATACAGTTTTCTGCTTCTAAAGAAGAGAGAAACAGAAAAATAGTTCATATATATCTGATTTGTAATTCATTAGGACTGTTTGTGTAAAATAAGTGTGTGTGTGTGTGTATGTGTGTGTGCATGCATGTGTTAGAGCACCTTCATAAACACTTGTCACACTACAACACATAAGTGTTGGGTATAAGATCTTGAATCTAAAGAGTCAACGTAAAGACTGGAACAAAGTGGAGAAGTTAGCAAACTGAGAAAGCCACATCAACATCAGACCTGCAGAGAAGTTAGAATCAACCAGTGGGTACATTTCTAAACTTAAATAGGATTGTTTTGTGTGCATGTGTGTTATATAGTTTGTAACTTGAGAATTTCGTTTTAGTGGATTTTTTTGTTTTGTGGCTTAGAAGTCACCGTGGATGTTTCCTCAGTTGGGTGAGGTTTTACCACGTTAAAAATCTCTTGTACTTAATCTTTTTACATCTCCTCATCTCATTCTTGTGGTTGTGCTGAGTTTAATTGTTTTAAACTATTTTACCAAACCTGTTAACAAAATCTTGAACAGATCTCGTGCATGTTTTATTAAACACATCTTGTGATTAAACTGATTTGATTTAAAGAAAAGAGTATCTTCAAAAAACAGTTCGGAGTTACTTCAAGAGTTTAATCTTGTATTAAATGGCCTAAGTAACAGCTTTTTCAAAAATATTAAACATAAATAAAATTAACTCGACTTATGCAACATGGCATGAATTTAAGTAATTCTCAAATCAATAATGTCAAATTATTTAATGCTTTTCAAGAGAGTTCATTGTGCAAACCCATTAATCCGCTACTTTATAATACCCTCAAAATCTCACATATATAAGAATTCACTCTCAATATTTTTGAAGATATCATAATGTTCATATGAAACGAAACATCAATGAATATAAAATAAATGGCCTTGGCACTTTTCTTTTTATGTATCGTTAATATTTTAGGCTCTTTTTACAAATTGTGGCTTTCAATGCAAAGACAATTGTAACACCCCGCATTTTTTTTGCATTAAATATGTAATTAATTCGGGAATTAAAAATTACTTGTGAGACATAATTTTAATTGAATTAATTAGGGAAATTTTATTTAAATATTAATCGGGGAATGAATGGTTAATATTTACGGGAATTTATTTACTAAGTGAATAGTAATCAATTATTTAAGTCATTTTGAGTATTAATGACAGGGTATGCACTTATCTCAACCGGGAGTCGGTATAGACTAAAGGGGTGGGGGATAAGTATTTTTATAAATTAATTCGGATGCCAATTTTGAGTGTACGGTTGAGTCCGGATGGGCCGAGATAGTCGGAAAAGTGTACCCGGGGGTAGTAAACGTGTCATGGGGCATTTTTAGACATAGCGGGACCCACACGGGGGCAATTGGGTCATTTGGGCTTGGCCCATTAGGCAAAAAATGGGATTTAGGTAAATTAATGAATTAGAAGAAATTAGAAAACGACTTATGTGAGTTTAGGAAAAGGGTTAGTGTGTTAAGAAACCCTAACAGCAGTTAAAGGCACATTTGGGGATCACAAAAGAGCCAACAAGGGTCATCTTCAACCTTGGAACTCATCTCCAAATTCAGACTCTACGAACCTTAAGGCAAGTGTTAACTTGCTGTAGCATGTAAAAATATATTTCGATTCATATTCATGTGATGTATGTATTTAAGGAAATTCATTTTTGGTGTTAATGGCGAGATCTGATTTTTAAGATAAAAATCTGAATTACGGAATTTGGGTAAGGATTTATGTAAAAATCTGAAATTGGTATGTTAATATATATCTGGTAGGATGTTATCTGGATAATTAGAAACGGATTTGATGATGGAACTTGGGTTGTAAATGGGTATAGGGTTAAAGATGGATTTTTCCCCAAATACAGAAATTGTAGTTAATGGACAAATTAATAATGTTGGTGGACATTCTAGAGGTCCCTAATAAGGTTTCTAACATGTATTAATGTTAAGAGGGCTTAAGGTTGCTGGTAGAGAAAACTAGGGTTTGGGAAAAATCGTCCATGGATGAATATGTCTTCGCGAAGAAGACGAAGACCTGCTTGATCGATCGATCGAAGGTCTGGGGTCGATCGATCGATGGTCGGCAGATTTTGACAGTTCGCCCAGTTTTCTTTTATATGAAGAAAATTTTAATTTAATCTTTATCCATGAATTAATTTGATGAGAAATTTATACATGGGTTTCTAAATCTAATTAATGGTGAATAAAGTTAATTTAGAATTTGGAGACGACTTAGTGTGACATCATAATTTAAATTGTTGGGTTTTGGAGAAATTAGGTGTGACACACTAAGGTTAAATTTGGGATGGTGTTCGAAAGGATTAAATATAATTGTAGTGAACAAGTCCGGGAATAACGGTTGAGGAATAATGAGAAATAAATCTTATTTAGGTAAAGACTAAATAATTCGAGAGTCGGGAATTTAGACTCGGGTGAGGTTAATTCGGACTACGAGAGTGAGTCCAAATTTTATGGTGGGGGCGACACCAAAGGTGACTTAATTAATTAATGTGCTAATTAATTAATAATTAGAGTTGGACCATAAACTTTTAATAAATTAAATAGGCTTATGTTACGGATTTTGTACATGATGTAGCCGGGACATTTTATATTTATATATATATACGGAGTGTGATAGTATATATATATATATATATAGTGTGTGTGTGTGTGTGTGCATTAATATCAGTGATTGAATATTATTATTATATACTCTAGTGCTTTAGGGGGAGTTTGCGCGTAGCGGATGAATCCCCTAGCTTGATGAGTAGGGCGAGTATAATCATAGGTCATAGCGTCCGTTATATGGGTGATGGGCATCTCACTTTGAAGGAATATGACCCCCTCCAATTCGTATGTTAAACTAAGTTAGTGAGCTAATTTGACTTGGGTAACTAGGTTATGTGAATACACCTAGTGAGATAGCACTTGGAAAAAATTTATATGTTGTGAGTATTTTTTTACTCGGTCGAATGTTAGTATTAAATACTATTTCAGTATGTTTGTGAATATTGTAATATGATTACATATATAATTAGGTAAATAATTATATATGGGATATTTAATACATAGTGTAAAATGTATTATGTGCATAACAGGTGTGAATGTTATATGAAATTAAAAAGGGTAATGATTTAATTAAGTTTGTCGTTTATAATAACCTAAAAATCATGAATTAAGGCATACTCGGTTAGAGTAGGTTAATTTCAAGGGTTAACAAAAGTATTGGATCAGGAGCATAGGACATAGTAAATTAAAAGGAAGCGTTAATAGTGCACATTAGAGGAGGGGTGAGGAAGTCCTCAAGAGAGTGCGACACTAACTAAAATATGAAGAGCATGCATATTTATTTATTACTGCAAGTTAATCATTTGTTAAATGTTTTCAAATGTTTTTGGGTACTAATCCTTGCTATAAAAAAATTTAAAAAACTTTTAGGTGTCCAGCCACGGGGACGCCAGGCTTGACTCTATTCCAGGTATCCTTTACTGCAGCACATGTGGATGTTGCGGGGTTTTTTTTTATAGACGCCTCCTTATTTCATTCGTGTAGAGACTCTCTAGCAGTTATCTGAGCTTGTCACTCACAGTTCATTTATCAGTATTAGACGTGTTGAGATTGTCTTCTTATCTTTATTTGTATTGGATACTTGGACCGATGGTTTATTCAGTTAGGTATTTTATTTGTGGATGGTTATTTTAGTTAACTGTGATGGTGTATTATTTTATGTTCCGCATGAGTTTTATGTAATTAATTGAAAGATAAAAATTGGCACCAGTCTACTTTTCTCACTTAGGTGGTTAGTAATTTAAAAGACGACAGTGATGCTAAGAATGAGCCAACTGAGAAACCTTTTCTAACTTGATTTAGGACTGATCACCCGGGATTAATTAGGCGGGGTGTCACAACAATATTGCTCGTTCGTAGCCCTTTTTCCATTGCTTAACATAAAATAATCCTTTTAGGAAACGAATATCGAGCAATGGTTCTTATAATCACAACTTATGTCTTTTTACATTTGGTTTGTTATTAAGCAAGATTGAGATGAGAACACAATATTCGACATATGACAAGTAAGTACAATGTTAAAAAATTCCGTGATGTGTAACATGGAGAAAGTAATCACCAATGAACAATGAAATGTTATCCACACATTATTAAGCACACTAACAAAGCGAAGCCATGTCTTAAAACACCATGAAAACGTCACATGAATGGATGGAATGTAGAGGTGATCCAAATATCTTAGATGTACATCCATATATGGTGAAAATAAAAATACAAAAATCCTTTTGCCCTTTTAAAAAAATATAAAAAATGATTTTTAAGGGAATTTTTCAAACTTTTTCTTAAATATCAAAAATCTTTTTGGATTTTTCAAAACAAATCAAAAGGAAAAGGCTTACATAGAAATACAATCTAGCACTAAGGATATATGATATGAACATGATAATCACCCTGCACTAAATGAAGTACCCCAACTCAATCAACGGAGCAAATACCCAAAGACTTTCTAAGATTCTCAAATCTAAGTGCATCTAAAGGTTTCGTGAAAATATCGGCTAATTGACGTTCAGTGTTCAAAAATCTTAAGGACAAGACATTCTCCTCTACAAGATCATGAATAAAATGCTCACATATCCTAATGTGCTTTCTCCGGGAATGTTGGACTGGATTACAGGATATATGAATTACACTCGTATTATCACATAAAATAGTCATTGTTCCTTGGGAAATCCGATAATCTTCCAATATTTGCTTCATCCATAAGAGTTTCTTGCAATAACTCTCGGTGGATATATACTCGGCCTTCGCCGTGGACAAAGAAATGGAATTTTGCTTCTTTCTCAACCAAGAGACAAGGGCACTCCCAAAGTAAAAACACCCACTCGAGATGCTCCTAAAACCATCAATATCCCCGTCCTAATTGGCATCCAAGCAGGCGGACAAATGGTTATCAGTATAAAAAGAATACCAAATACCGTAGAAAATAGTGCCACTCGCGTATTTGATGATACGTTTACATGCAAGCAAGTGACACACTTTTGGGGATGCTTGGTAACGCGCATAAATTCCAACACTAAAGTCAATGTCTCGCGATCAAGTAAAGTAGACTACTTACCATGCTCATATAAAAGGTTTGCTATTCTTCCTTACCTAAAGTGTCTTTGCTAAGCTTAGTCGATGTAATCATAGGGGTACGTGAATTCTTAGCAGAGTATAAACCAAACTTCCTCATTGGCTCCCTAAAATATTTCGATTGAGATATGAATATCTCATCCTCAAGCTGACGCACCTGGAGACCTAAGAAGAATGTAAACTCACTAACCATGCTTATCTCAAACTCTCTCTTCATCTCCTCCTTAAAAGTGTGAGCATATAGGGAGTACGTGGATCCATATATTGTATCCTCCTCATAAACTTGGACAACCAAGATAAGACCACTCTTTCTCATCACAAATAATGTTTTATCCACTCTTCCTCTCTTGAATCTACGAGTTAAGAGGTAGGAAGTAAGCCTCTCGTACCAAGCACGGGGTTCTTGCTTCAAACTATACATGGCCTTCTTAAGAAAAAAGATGTGTCCTGGGTGCTTTGGGTCTTCGAACCCTTTTGGTTATTCTACATACACCTCCTCCTATAGAATGTAGTTAGGAAAGGCACTCTTGAGATCCAGTTTAAATAACTTGAACCGTAAATGACATTATATGGTGAGTAATAAGCAAACGGGATCAACCCTAGCAACATAAGTGAATGCCTCGTCAAAGTTTACACCCTCAATATGTGTGTAGCCTTGAGCGACCAACCAAACCTTATAACGAATTATGGTACTATTATCATTCGTCTTATTCTTATGAATCCATTTGGTACCAATCACATTAGTATTGCTAGGTTGGGGGACTAAATCCCAGACTTCGTTCTTGAAAAATTAAAGCAACTCATCTTATATAGAGGATATCCAATGCTCATCATTGAGTACTTCTTTCACATTCTTGGGCTCGACTAAAGAGGTGTAACAAAGGTAGATAACCACATTCTTAAGTTGAGCGCGAGTCCTGACACCAAGTGTGGGATCACCAAGTATAGAGGAAGGGTCATGACTATTTCAAACCCAAGAAAATGGATCCCCCAAATCAAGAGTGAGGTCCACCAGGATAGTACGGGGTATGATGGGATCATCATCGGGGGGTGCATCATCCTCACACTCGAGGTCAGGGTCAATAGACATTTGTATCTCGTCATTTCTAATCGTGATATTAATTGACTCCATAACTTTAGAGCTTGCAAGGTTAAACACCCTATAAGCCTTACTCGACGATGAATAACCTAAAAATGTCTCCTCATTGCTTCGGGAGTCAAACTTTCTTAATTGCTCCCTATCTCTCAAGATGTATCAAGTACTCCCAAAGACACAACAATACGATAAGTTAGATTTCTTTCCTGTCCATAACTCATATGGCATGTGTAACGTGTGTGGATGAAGATATACCATATTCACCGTATGGCATACGGTACTCACCGCCTCTGCCAAAAAAATCTAGTCCCTTTTCTCCTAAGAAATATGGACCTATCCATCTCTTGAATTGTATAGTTTTTCCTCTCAACAATCCCATTTTGCTGAGGAGTACGAACGGTCGAAAACTCTTGTTTGATACCCACTCTATCACAATAGCTATCCACTATGGCTTCTTTAAATTCGGTGTCAATGTCACTACGCATTTGATTAATAGTGACACCGTACTAGTTTTACAGGATACGATACTTGATTATTAGGAACTCAACCACATCAGACTTTTCTCTAAGAAACCCCAAGATAGAGTATCTCACAAAGTCATCGACCATCACGAGAATGTATCTCTTACCAACTAAGCTCTTCGTACGATTAGGACCCATAATATCGATATGTATTAATTCCATCACACGAGAAGTGGTAATGGTATTAAACTTATGATGGGGACTCGAATTTCAGTTCCTTGTTGACAAGGACCACAAACTGAGGAAGTTTGTTTCCCAATAAGTGGTACGTCATGCATTAGGTCTTTCTTCACTAATATCTTAATGTATCTATAGTTCACATGACTTATTCGTTGATGCCAAATGTCTATAGAGGAGACTTTGGCATTATTGCACATAAAGGAGGAATTGAGAATGGTCCCATAGTAATTATCGTCAGTCCTCACTCCTTAAAGTAATAGTTCACCGGATTGATCATATACATTACACTCGGACCAATCAAACTTTACCGTAAAGTTTACGTCGTAAAGTTGGCTCATGCTAATCAAGTTTGCCTTCAACCCTTCGGCGTACAACACATTGTCCAGTTTAGAAAATTTGAGTATTGTAACGCAACCACTTCCTAAAATACTAGACCTACTCCCATCTCTAAAGGTGACTTTGCATTCCTTGCGATCCATAAGGTATGTAAAATACGAATTATCACCAGACATGTGCCTAGAGCCCCCACTATCAAAATACCATTAGGAATTATTTTAGACCTTGAGAGCAATGTGAACAACAAGGGATTTGTCGTCTTGCTTAGGTACCCAAGTGGAGGTAAATTTTTGTTTGCCCTTATAGTTATTAACTCTAGTCATAGTGTTAAAAGGGTTCTCAGATGGCATAGACATCAGTTAAAATTCTTCCATTAAGCTTTGTGAAGTCGCGACTAGGAACTCAACTTGCTCTCCAATACTAAAAAAGTTGTTATAGTGATGCGCGAAAGTATGTGCACGCTTAGTTCTTCCTAACTTGTAGCGAAATTCCCTAAGGTGACCACTCATTTCGTAATAGGTGCAAACATAGACTTGTTTGGGTTTACCTTGGTTCGCTCGTTTAGGTTGAACTCTTTTTGGTGGGTTAGGTAGGGGCCCATATGGATCCACTACAAACTTAGGAACTGATTTCAGTGCGATGTGGGAAATGGATGCCCCATCGTAACCTATTCTTTGCCTTTCCCTAAAACTTAAAGCGGGATTAAAGAACATTTTTCCAACCTTCTTTGATTTATCCTCTATAGTAACCTTGACCTCCCGACACGTTTGAGATCTTTATCGAGTTGAGATACATGGGATTAAAGTTTCTCACGAGTCTCCAATGAGGTTTGATGATCTCTCGTAAGACTAGCCACTTTGTTGGTCAAGTCACTATTTTTCCTCTCCACTAAAATGACTCTCTCTCTCAGATATACTCTCATCGAGGAATCACTCTCTCCTGACTCTCTCAACTCCTTCTCTAAAACCTTAAGTGCCAAACTTTTATTTTATCTTTTCATTTTAAATGACCAGGCATAAAGCTCGACGCAAGCACGTCGAAAGTCAATCTCTCACCCACTCAAAACATCTCCCCCCCCCCAACTCTCCAAAAAGACTAGACTCACTGTTGAGGTAATCATTTTGGAAATTTCCTCATCGGTGTGAGACGTACTTGATATACCAATGTGTAAAGCTATAAACGCTGTGAAGTTACTTTCATACGGTGATTCATCCCCAGAATTCAACGACTTGACTTCACTATCACTAAGCGTGGAATTAAAGGCTGTTTTGCCTTTTCCTTGTCTCTTAACCTCGTAGAATACTCGTGGGCTTTGTGACCCTAATTCTCTCACTCATAGCATCTTTCCTCATCTTTTTATGGCACACTCCTCTTGTATTTTCAAATTTTTTGTAGCCCAATTTATACTTTTTTATCTTTCTCAAAACTTTTATTATCTTTGGAAGTATTTTCTTTTTTAAGCTTGAGAGATTTTTTTATTTTTTTTGCAAAAAGGACAAGATCATATAAGTCAAAATCATACTCGGAGTTGGAAGACGCCTCCTTTTTTAAATTGAATTTTTTAAGCAATTCCTTTTTCCTCAGGTTTAACAATTTTGGGAAACATATCGATTTCTTATGTTTAAAGGTCTCCTACAAGTTCTTCTAACAAGCGTATTTAAAATTCCCTACGAATTAAGGACAATGACCTTAGGAATAAATCGATACGGAAAGGATCTCAAAATCTTTTTCACAACGTGTGTCTCAGTAATTTTCAAAACTAAATTAAAAATAGAGTTAACAATATCTGACAATCGTGCATAAAATTCATCAAATGACTCAAACTCTAGCATAGTAATGGCCTCAAATAGTGTTGTGAGATTTTGTAGCTTAGAAGCTTTCACAGCATTAGTACCCTTCTGAGTGAGCTGGAGGGTATCCCATGCTTCCTTACGCATTGTGCATGTCATGATGCAACAAAATTCATCAGGGGTGCCCACTCTAAAATTGGAATTTTAACTGTGATTGACATAATTACTCCACTTCAGTTAATCCTCCATCCAAGAGGTGATGGGTTTAGGACCTATGATATTGCCATTGGTCATAGTGACATGCTCACCAATTTTTTTCAAAGCTGACCTCATTCGAGATTTCCAATAAGAATAATTAGACTCATCGAAAAAAGGTAGATTATTATACAAATTATCCACAGACACCTAAATTTAAAAGATCACACAAAAACTTAGTGTAACCTGTTCTGATACCAATTTGAGAAAGCAGGATAGTATGGATAGTCCGTATATCAGGTTACGCATATAGAGATTCAAATTTTAACCAAATTTTATCTTGATTAATAATTAGGTGCGCATGCAAGATAAAGTCCAAATTAAATATCTCCTAACCAAGTAAATAATCAAACCAACCCAAAAAGAGCAAAAGAAGAAATTGAGAAAAAATCCCTTATGGGCAAAACTTAGATTTCACTACTGTAAAGAATTCAACAGACTCGATGACTTACAGACTATTTAGAGCTCCACTAAGTATAATGCATTAGTCTTCAAGTCTTCTACAACTACGGCACGGTCCAACACCGTCCACGGGAAGCGCTTTTCCCTTGGTATACACCAATCAGCCTCAGGATTCAAGATCTTTTCTTCTTCAACAGTAGAGCCCCGACTCCACAAATCAGCAGTATATAAAACTCTGCAAGGGTTTGATGTAATGTATGGAAACTTGGGCTTCACAAGACTTTAACAAATCATATAAGGGATGTATAATTTAGAAAGGAAAAGTGTTTTTATGAAACATAAAGATAAAAACTTTTAATGCAAAGATAGAAAATTATTTTCGCCAAAAGAATTGTGAAAAACTAACTAAAAGAATTCTTTTTATAAGAAAACACATTTTATGAGGCGGCGAAGTCATTCAATTGAAAATATCATCTCATTCAAATGAAAACACCAGTTTCTTTTTAGTGAGGTCCTGTCTCATTCGAACGATAACCTTTCTCGTTCGATCAATCTTCTAACGAACTTCCAACAAGTTTGGTTATGTAAAACAGAGACAAATCGTTAGATGCTCGTTCAAACAAAAAGGGGGTTTCATTCTAACGAGATCAAATCTCGTTCGAACGAGATTAAAAAAATTGTTTTCAAAAATCAGTTTGTAAAAAAATTCCTCGAATAAAAACAAACATCCCAGAATATAATTCCATTGTGAAAAATCTAAACCACAAGATCGTATATCTCTTTAAAATGTTCGTAACGATATCAACGGCTTAAAATATGGAAATAATGCTCGGTAACTCATATGTCTTCAAATGATCGTGGAGGCAAATGCGAATGTAGTCTTCGATTTTTAACGGGATCACCAAAATTCCCAAGCTATGAGCAAGCATAAAAACTTCCTCTTAAAATTACGTTGTTAACTAACTAAATTTTAGGTAATCAATGAGTATAAGTCTCGTTGTGCAATGAGATTCATATATAGTTAGTGGCATGATGTGCAACACTTGGGTCGACATTAGGCACATATCTGTGGGTGGATTCATACATGCATTTTTGGATGCATTATTACCATGTATTACACAAAGATTGGTCGGGACCTTATTTTGGCACTAATTTAGCGGTGGAAGGATATGACACACGCGTTTCACTTTTCATGCCAGTAAATAGGGTTCACGCCAATCGACTTAACAATGTTGAGGAGGTTAGAAATAGGGAGGGGATAAATCATTTTGTTCGACAACGGGGGATAATATCTAGTAGCACTGGTCAATAGAGTTATTATACAAGGACGAATCCTTGAGTTTTGTCCGGGAGGCCGTGGTACCCGATGACAATTGGCGATACATTCAGGAATTTTTGTTTCATAATATCGACCACTTGTCCTTCATAATTGGAAATAGTTTCATAGAGTTAGTTGGTTACGTTGCTGATACACCTCGATGATTTGAGTGATTTTGAGTAGGTGGCGTCGTAATAACACATTTTTATACTGGCTTGGATATGGCATGCTAATAGAGTCATAGACAAGGCGATACCCATTGGAGGTCGTTGGCAAACAAGTTCACATGTATCCTTTAGGTAAATTAATTTCATTTGGCTAGTTACATTCACTTAATTTCATTTAGCTAATCATTGTAATATATTTCTTTCGCAATTTTAGTGGTTTGAGTACTTACAATGCATGCACCCACTATTGGTTAAGGAAAATGCTAACAATGGTGATTTCTTGTGCATTCAACAATGGAGGTGGGTGAGGGGAGATACGTGGAGCTCAAGTAGTGATGTGACAACCATGGTTGAATATGTAACACGTTGATAAGGATGAGTTGGCTCAGTCTTATATCACGATAGGGTCAAAAGCTATTTTATCGATCGTGGATGGGGTAGTCATGTATGTTATTTAGGGGATCCCTGTCAACACGAGCACATTGAATTTCCATCCCCCTCTAATCGGTATGGGATACCAACAGGTCCAGCTTGAGAAGATCATATACCATCGAAAACCTATTAGGTGACCCCAACCCTCAATTATGTGGATGTGCAGCTGAATTACGGCACGTAGTGAAGGGAGCATGTGTTCGAGGCCATTGGTATAACAATTCTACAATGAAGGTAATGTTAATGGAGTGCGCACCGATGCCATATGACAGAGCTCTAGATGTCGTACGTTGGGGAGCCTTACCATGCCTCGAGAAGGTATTTTGTTGTCGTACCACACCACATAATAGTAACGAGGGTCCTTAAAGGGCACATGTGGTGAGTGTGAAAGGGAATAACGAATACTTCTTCTTGACCTAGTTCCCCAAGAGCTTGTCATGTGTATTATGTTGAATCTGTACTACCTATCGCATTATTATTTTATATATTTTGATTTCTCACATTTTATTCTACTATATTACTATTTTGATATGTGTTAGATTATTTCGTTAAGGTAGGACATATAACAGAATCGTCTGAGGAGCGCGTCTTGTGTGAGCATAGACCACGAGAGGGGATGTACACTTAGACGCATGATTGATACCACAATATACGACATATGCATGACTCACTAATGTAGACTATACAAGACTTTTCTACCATGCGTATTGATCCTAAGACTTTTCTACCATGGTACATATATATATATATATATATATATATATATATATAAAGTACTGCACTTGTCCATACCAGTCCGCATTTAAATAGTGCGGACCGAACATGTGTCACCTGGCGGTGAGCCTAGAAATTATAAGTTAAATTATAGGCGCACTCTCTCTTTTTTCTGGGTTCACCGCTAGGTGACACATGTTCGGTCCGCACTCTTAAAATGCGGACTGGCATGCACAAGAGCAGTAATGTATATATATACAGTACTGCTCTTGTACATGCCAGTCCGCATTTTAAGAGTGCGGACAGAACATGTGTCACCTATATATATATGTGTGTGTGTGTGTGTGTGTGTGTGTGTTGACAAATATCTCAACACAAACAATAATGAAAGACAATCACTATAAAGAAAAGAACAATAAAGATCACAATCACACAAGGCAAAGATATACGTGGTTCAGCAAGTTGCCTTCGTCCACGGAGAGGTCTACTGTTATATTAAGCAACTCTCAAGAGAGGTTTTTCTACATGCCCTTTGCCTTGGGCTAGGGATACAATGTATATTTAATAAGAGGAAGAGAGGGACATTGGTAAATGCCCCGCTAGCACATTATCTCTTGAATATCTCCTCTGAGATTTTTGGGGATAAAATGGGTCAAACTCTTAGTTCTAACCGTTATTACTTAGAGCATCCATAATTTGGGTCGAATATCTCTTATTCTTAGCTGGGCTTTGTCTGGTTACTCTTATGGGCATAAAAGATAAATAAGGTACCCACATTTGCCCATAAAATTTTAGGGTCATAACTTGGGCTCAAAAATTTCAAGCATTGATTTTGATTCCTTCCAAGTGGCACTGTCGTGAAGTGTAACAAGCCTGGGGTGCAAAGCTTATCTTTACAGGAGATTTAGGCGGCAAATCTTCTTTGGTTCTTATGAATGATCATTAGGAGTTTAAACCGAGGTGCTCGGATGGTTCATCTCGCCATTTCTGCATTTCCTCTTATTTTCAAACTCTCTCTTACTCTCAAGCTTCCTTTCGTTCTCAAGTCCGTTCTTCATATTCTTCCAAGCTACCTCTTACTTAAATCTCCTTCGCTTGCTCGTGGTTCCCATCGTTGCAAGTTCCATTCTTTTTCGTATAAGTTCTCAATCTTATCTTTTTTGTGTATTTCGTCTCGTTGCTTCGATTTTACTGCAGCTAGGTTTTTTTCCCGTGGCAAGGATAGACAATAAATCCATGGCAGAATTTAGGAAATGTTACAATATTCCTAGTTGGGTAGACATCGAGTGTTCCCCTCTTCCTCAAAATGTTCGAGATTTTGAGGACGGCCATTGGATTCACGTTCTCTTAATGTCCCAAGGGGGTATAACTTTTCCTGTAAATCGTCTATTTTTACATTTTTTCAATATTTCGATATAGGCCCAACCCAATGTTCTCCGAATGTTTGGAAGATTGTTAATGGTGTCCATAGGATAAATCAGCTATATGGCACCAAGTTAGGCTTAGTTGAGATTTGTTTTTTCTACTCCTTTTCTAGCACCAGCTCGAGTTTGCTTTATTTGAAAGTGGGGAGTCTAGATAGGGTATTGGTAGTTAATTTACTCGATTCCCATAAATATTACTGGACTGAGGGGTTTATTATGAGGAGGTGGCTATTCTCTCCTCAGGTAGGAGGTGCGAGGTACACTAGGCTTCGAATTCCTACCTATTGAGAGGAATATATAGGTTGTTGCTTGATCTCTTCGTCTTTTCATTGTTGTTATAAGGTGTTCTTTCTTTTATGTTTTCCTTCTTCTTTTAATGCAAAGTTAAAGAATCAGGAACCTTTTCTTCGAGAGATCCATACTGCTGAGTTGCTCAAGTCTTGGAATATATGAGATTCCATTATAGAAGGCGAGTATCTGAGATCTGCTGCCTTCTTAATGGAATATAATAATGTTACTTCCAGCTTTATCGCCCACTCGGTTAATTCTATTCCTCATCTTGATGTCTCAGAGGAAGAAGAGGAAGAAGAAGGTACTCCTCAACCTATCGACTTAGACGAAGAAGATGAGATCAGTTTTGAATCCGGTGATGCTAGTGGTAGTGAGGAAAGATCTGGTAAGAGAACTTACAGCTCAGAATCAGATTCAGAGAGCTCGAGCGAAAAAGATATGGCTCCCCCAAGGAGGAAAAATCTAATCGTTGATGATGATGTTCTTCTGTCGTGCAGGTTGAAGTTATAGAAGCCTGGATCTGTGGATACTGCCAGTGGTTCCCATATCACAGCATATGAAAAGGAGAGGAAGAAGAGGGAAGATGATCCGAGGAGGGAAAATGAGAGAAAAGAGAAGAAAAAAAGAAGAGAAAGGCACCTGAGAAGAAGGAAAGGGAGGAATAGAGAAGTAGAGAGGAGGCGAGGATGAATAAGGCACATGTTGTTTTGGTTCCTGTGTCTGTCCCAGCTGAGGGAGCCTCTGTGGTTTTGACCCCTCAGCTTGCTCCTGCGATGATCGAAAGGGCAGTTCTGTCAAAGGACCGCGAACGGTCATAAAAAATAGGACTCGACCAGTTGGCCTTGAAGGCAAGTCAGGAGCTTGCATTGGTAAGTATATTCATTCATTCCTCTGTTTGTTGCAGTTACTTTTATATTCTTTTTACTTATATTCCATCTTTTTCTGCAGTTCTTATCTGACTACACCGTTCTCGGTCGCAGCCATAGAGAGCTAGCGAGGAGGAATTATGTGCATGAGGCAAGCTTGTAAGTTTCCAGTGAGGCTCATAAGTCCTCTGAGCGTTCCCTTTTGGAGTCTAAGGCCTCTTTTGATAAGAATAGATAAGCAGCGGGAACTCCTGGAGTTACGGGAGTCTTATGGTCTAGTTAGGGTGAGCAAGTTAGCAGTCACTGAAGAGAACAAGGTGCTCACTGAGGAGGTGGCAAAGCTGAAGTCAGATGTTTCCTCTATCAAGGAGAGTGCTTACAATAATGGATGGACGGCGGCGTAGGAAGATGTTGAAGTTCAAATTGGTTACATCAGCCATTCCAACTTTAAAAAGGGTTGGGATAGGGCTTTGCTTGCTGTCGAGGTGTCTATTGATTCTCCTCTTTTTGATGAGCACGATCCAGGTCTCAAACTAATTATAGAGGATGTGTCTACTCTTGTTGTTGGGGAAGGGGATCCAAATACTCAGATGGGTGAAGGCCCCACTGTTGCTGGTGCTCCTGTTGATCAAAGAAAGGCCTTGCTCCGGTTGAGGGAGATGCAGGTGGAACTAGGACGAGTGAGACTGCTGCTAACAGAGGAAAAGAGCCAGCCTCCTCTGAACAGGTCGAGGTTGCCAATTAGTCCCCTAAGATTTCCCTTATATTTTTGCATTTTCATTTTTCTTATTTCTGATCAATGTACTTGTACCCGACTTGGGTCGATTTTAATAAATTAAAGATATTTTGGATTTTTGCACCTGCTGATATATTTACTTTTCGTGCTTTTATTACTTGTGGTTTGTTGTCCTTGATGATTACATTCCTGCCTCCTCTCATTTAGGCCAAATCCTTGGTTCCAATGTGAGCGACCAAGTTCATCGAGCTTTCATTAAGATATGTAAATCTCTCAGGTCAAGGAACCAAGACTACAAAGATGAGTCTGAGCTAGTTTCCAGGTTGAAAGATATACTTGAGGAGATGGAGAAGATTGGCACCTTCGTTTAAGAAGAAATGGATGCTCTGAAGGCCAAACTTCTGGATGTCTCTGAGATCAATCCGGTTAGAGAAATCCTATAACAGGAGAATGATGCTTTAAAGAGGGAAGTTTCACGCCTTAGAGAGAATGCAGCAAGCATTGCCCTTTGGGTCATACGAGGCTCTTCTTCGCCAACTGGTCCCCGAGTTGATCCTGATGTCAGTGGTTCAGCTAGGGAGATTGTCGAACTGTGGGGAGATGTCCGTATGGCGTACGTGATAGCCGTTGGTATTTAAAGAGATGTCACCCTACTGAAGCACTTGTTCAAGAAAAGTCCTTGGCAGGTATGGGTAGATGGGTACGACCAGTACTGGACAGATTCTACCATAAGGCTAAAGAAGGTTAAGGTGTTATCATTCATTAGAGGGTGACTGAGTGCCCTTAGAGAGTTAAAGGTTCCTCAGAACTCCGTCCTTTGGTATAGACATGAGATTACTCCTTCATCTTTGGATCCAAATCCATTTATAAGGGATAATCATTGGGTCCCAATAGATGCAATCCCAAGATGGCTACTGGATTCAAGCTCAGGCGACATCGAAGAGGAGCTACTCCCTCACCCAGATGATGCTCGAAGAGCGCGGGTAGCTGATTAGCTGGCCCAGTAACCTGGTCCTTCTTAGGATTTGATTTCTTTGTATACATGTAACTATTTGTACATTTATTGGTGTAATGAAATATTTATGTTTTGGGTAATTACCAACTAAACGTGTGTTATTTCATTTTCGGTTTTGCTGGCTTTATCTTTAATTATCTTCTAGCCGATCAAGTATGACTCAGATAGGGCTATTTGTCAGATAAATATCCTCCCAGCCCAGTACACTTTAGTCATACCATTTTACCTCACTTTACCTTTCAGGCTGTGTCATCACACTGCCTCAGGCCTAAGTAGGGCAATGGCGAGGATATACCTGGTAAACGGACAGTCCATTCGAGCAGGGTTTTTGAGTCCAAACTATGTTGGAGACCAACCTGGGTTGGCCAAGTTACCTAAGGATCCCCTGTAAGGCTTTATTTATTGCTGGGGGTAAACTAGGAGGCCAATTGTGCTAGTGACAAAGGCATGAGGAGGGTTATTATATGTAACCCTGCTAGCGCTTTGACCAGTGTGGCTGGAGTAAGTTCATCAACTTACTGTAACCTGTGGTCTTTATTATTCCTGTTAAGAATGAAACCTGTAACTTGGAGAGGGTGCATATGCTAAAATATATCTGAGAAAACGAATACTCGAAAAATGCAAAGGCCAATCAAATTTCATTATTAAAGTCATGAACAGAGAGCAACATTTGTAAAAATAAAAATTTGCCTAAATAAAAGAGATCTCTAGAAGTAGAATTTCTTCAGGTTGGTTACATTATAAGATCGTGGTATCTCCCTGCCTTCCAGCGTTTCCAAGTGATAGGATCCTTGCAGGTCATCCCTTACCACCTTCAACGGTCCCTCCTAGTTCGGTCCTAGCTTGTCGTCTAATGGCTTCACAGCGCTACCAAGGACTTTCCTTAGGACATAGTCTCCAACCTATAATATCCTTGGATTGACTTTTCTATTATATTTCTCGGTTATCTGTTGCTGGTAGGCCGCTAGCTTCACTAGAGATAATTCTCATCGCTCGTAGGCTAAGTCAAGTTCCGTGAGCAATGCTACATCATTCTGTCCTTGGTCGATCAGTGTGGACCTCATGGTGGGGAGACCAACTTCCAATGGAATAACTACCTCCATTCCATATGTGAGTGCAAACGGTGTCTCTCCAGTTGCTCGCCTTGGGGTGGTGCGATAGGCCCAGAGGATATGGGGTAGTTCGTTTACACATGCTCCCTTGGCTCGCACTAGGCACTTGTTTAGTCCATCGATCACTGTTTTATTAGAAGCCTCAGCCTGACCGTTGCTCTGAGGGTACGCCACAGAGCTGAAGTAGTGCCTAATTCCATGGTCACTGCAAAAGCTTTGGAAAAGGCCACTCTCGAACTGGGTTTCATTGTCAGTGATGATTATCCTAGGTATCTCGAAGCGAGTAATAATATTTCTCCATATGAACCTCATTATATCTGCATCTCTGATGTTCGCTAGTGGTTCTGCCTCCATCCACTTGGTGAAATAATCTGTGGCGACTAATAGATACTTCCGATTTTTTACAGCAGTTGGCAGAGGGCCTACGATTTCTAGACCCCACTAGGCGAAGGGCCATGGGCTGTTGAGTGACTTTAGGTCATTGGCAGGCTGGTGGATCATAGGTGCGTGCATTTGGCATTTCTTGCACTTTCAAGAGTAGACTCCGGCGTCTCTTTGCATGTATGGCCACCAGTATCCCCCCTTTATTGCTCGAAAAGTTAGTGACCTTCCTCCTATGTGACTTCCAAAAATCCCTTCATGTAGCTCGAGTAGGACTTGCTCGACATCCTGCAGATGAACACATTGGAGGTACGGACATATGAAGGATCTTTTGTATAGTTTACCCTCGGGAGATAAGTGAAAGCGGACAACTTTTACTCTTATCTGATGGGCAATCTTCTTATCACTTGGCAGTATGTCACTTTGCAAATAATCTACTATTATATCTATCCAACTGGGATCTTTATCTATATGGAGAACATGCTCGAGGCTTGGCAATTTGGTGCTTAGGTTGATGCTCGGCTGTGAAAGGAAATTAATTTGAATTGTTCTCCTTAAATTGGAGTCAATCGCTGCGCTTAGAGATGCCAGGGCATCGGCATGGTTGCTTTTCCCTTGGGGAATTGTTGAACATTGATGCGATCGAAGTTGGCCATTAACCTTTTCACAGTGGCGAGATAGGCTATCATCCTGTCGTCCTTTGCATTGAAATCGCCACTTATTTGGTTGGATACCAGTTGTGAATCATCGAAAACTTGGAGGTGTGTTGCCCCAAACAACTGTGCCTTCTGCAGACTAGCGATCAATGCTTCGTACTCTACTTCATTATTAGAGGCTTCAAATCCAAGCCTCTGTCCTTGCTCGAGCACTGTGCTTTTAGGGGTAACTAGCACGATGCCTACTCCTTCCACTCTGGAATTGGAGGATCCATCAACATATAACTTCTAGATGCCTAGATCTTATGGGACTTCCCTCAGATGACCGATCTTGGGTTGTTCTCCTGTGAATTCGGCGATGAAATAGGCAAGAACTTGCCCCTTGATAGCAGTCCTTGGTTGAAAATGGATATCAAATCTTCTGAGCTCAACTGACCATTTTGATAGTCAGCCGGAGAGGTCTGCTTTCCTCAGTACAACTTTGAGGTGGTGTAAAGTAACTACGAAGATGAAGTGGGCCTCAAAATAGTGATTCAGTTTTCTTGAGGCTACCATTAGTGCAATATCGAGCTTCTCCAGTGGCAGGTACCGTTGCTCGGCGTCTAAAAGAGTTTTACTTACATAATAGACCATATGCTGGCTCCTCTCTTTCACATATATCAAGGTCGAACTGACAACATGATCTGATACTGCAAGGTAGAGATATAAGGGATCATTTTCCCTAGGGATTACGAGCAAAGAGGTCTTACAGAGGTAGGACTTAAGCTATTCTAAGGCCCTCGAGCAACCTTCGTTCCTTTCCACACTCTTAGTTTTCTTTAGCAGCTGGAAGAATGGATGGCATTTTTCTGAAGATTTAAAGATGAACCGATTTAGGGCAGTGAGCATTCTTGTGAGCTTTTACACATCTCTCATAGTTCGAGGGGATTGCACCCTGTTGATAGCATCGATTTGGTCGGGATTAGCTTCTATACCTCTCTCGCTGACCAAGTATCCAAGGAATTTTCCTGTCTAGATGCCGAAGGAACACTAACTTGCGTTAAGCTTCATTCGGTATTTCCTAAGGATTTCAAAGGTTCTTGCTAGGTAGGAGAGGTGGTCGTCTTTGAGCTTGATTTTGACGAGCATATCATCGATATATACTTCCATGGTGTATCCCATTTAGTCTTTAAACATCTTAGTAACCAACAGCAGATAAGTTGCCCCCGCATTCTTGAGCCTGAGGGGCATAACTTTGTAACATAATAAGCCAACATTGGAAATGAAGGCTATCTTATCCTGATCTGGCTCATGCATAGGGATCTGATGATATCCGAAATACGCGTCTAAGAAGCTCATTCATTCATGAGCTTCCGTTGCATCCACTTGTTGGTCAATCTTTGGGAGAGGGAAGTTGTCCTTGGGGCAAGCGCTATTGAGATTAGTGAAGTTGATGCAGACTCTCCACTTCCCATTGCTCTTGAGGACCACTACTGGGTTAGATAGACATTTAGGGAACTGAACTTCTCGTATGGACCCTACATCCAGTAACTTCTCCACTTCTTTGGCTTTCTCTGGGTTTTCTGGCGTGCCTTCTGTATAACTTTCTTGAAGGATAGATCCACGTGTAATCAGTGGCAGGTAATGCTGGAATCGATTACAGGCAGCACGTAGGGCTCCCATGAAAAAATGTCCAAATTCCTTCGAAAGAGGGTGACCAATTCCTTCTTCTCACTATCAGTAAGAGATGATCTAATTAAAAATGCTATCTTAGTAAGGCCGCTTTCGGCTGCAACTTCTTCCAGGTCCTCGACTACCCTTTCAAAGGGGAGGAGACTAGTCTCTTCCACTTCTGGCCTGCCATATCTTAATTGTTATTTGGAGGGCATCAGCCTCTTCTGCTCCTCGTCTTCGTTTCTTGCTTCCTTTACTTTTTTATCGAGCTTCTGATTACCGTTTGCAGCTACCTTCTCTGCCTTTTTCTCTATGAATTCATTTAAGTGTCCAGCTTGATCTAGCTCTTCAAAGTGGGACTTTAGGGCCTTGCAGTGATCTGTTTTGTGTCCGCCTTCCTTATGAAATGCGCATCTCAATGCGTTATATTGCTTTGAGGGATTCCCACCCATCTTCTTGGGCCACTTAATGAATGGCTCATCTTTGATTTTCGTAAGGATCTTATAGATAGGTTCTCTGAAGACGATATTCACGATTTGGAACGCCTTCAAGGTGTTGCCCTTGCTCCCACTCTTGGGATCACTTTTGACCCCGTTCTTATTCCCTTTTTTCTTAGTGTCACTTTTTTCGCCCCCTTGTCGGTAACCTTGGTACCATAATTTTCTCCTACACTAGGATAGGTCACATTTTTTACTTTGGTATATTTCTCGATGCGGGCCATCAAGTCGTCGATAATCTTAGCCTCCTTCTTAGTGAGGGACCGGTGTAAGAGACAAGAGTGGGGCAAGCCGATATTGAAGGATGTTATAGTGACCTGCTCTAAGAAATCCTCGACTTTGCTGAACATCTCCTAGTATCTCTTCGCGTAGTCTCTAAGGTTCTCCTGACGTTTTTTCTTCATTGTCAGTAAAGCTACCATCCTCTTCGGATGCACTACAAGAAAAAATAAAATTCGCGACATATTTCAGCGACATTAGTGTTTTCGTGTTGCCAAAGTGTATACTTTAAACGACATATATAGTTTTTGTGTCGCGAAAATTTATTATTTTGGTGGGCTACCTATTAACATTTCTCCCCAAATGCCATTTACATCCAGCGACATCAATAGGACGTCGCGAATTTGGTTTCCTAGTTTTGGCGACATGTCTTGTATGTCGCGAAAATATCACTCAAGTTTGGCAACATGAGTATCATGTCGCGAAATGCTATACACTTTCAACTTCATCTAAGCATGTCGCGATATGTATTTTAATTTAATTTAAAAAAATAAAAACACAAAATTTATTTCCCTCTCTTTTTTTTCAGCCAAAATACTATTTCCCCTCCCAAACATCACCTAAACTCCTCGTAAGAAACAAAACCCCAAAAAAACACTTTTCTCTATCCCCCGATCTCGTCTCTCTCCCCTCACCCGGTCATTGATCTCTCTCCAACCTCCATCAATGAATCGGGCAGTCCCCTACCTCCGACCTGGTAGCCACTAACTCGTCGGACTTCACCGCCGACTTTTCTATACCCAAACACCGGTGAACCTCTTTTACCCGAGACCAGCCCCAATCCACCGGATCTATCCCATACCGAGAAAACCCAACTTCAAACCAATCCGCTGCCAGCCTCCCATTTCAAAACTATGACCCATAACTCTCCGGCCCTCTCCCCGGCCAAAACCCCTCTTTAGACAGAAACGAAAGGAAATCAGCTAACAATTATCTGCTCAATCAGCTAATGAAATCAGCCAAAATCCCATTTCAACCACTTTGGACATAAACGAAATCATCACCCGAATCAAGGTATTTTTAGTGTTAATATGTCAATATTCAGATTTATTTATGTGAATATGTGAATATTTATGGATGTATTTGAGTTCCTTTTCTGTTAGATCAATCTGAGATTTTATTTTCTGGTTAGTAGTTGAACAAGGGAGGGAGCCAGACTTATTAATAAGAGGGGGCTATGTGCTTTTTTAAAAAAGATACTCTATAGAAAATGTGAAACAAATAGTTTTGTGGTAATTACGAAAAATAGTAGACGTTTTTATTTAAATTGGAGTCCAAAAAAAGTTGAAACAATTTCTCAAGTTTATTTTGCTATAAAGCATATTTGCACGAAGAAAAAAAGAAGCCATTTGTCTTCCCTAAGCAAGTTGTCAAATCAGCTAACAATGATCTAATAAAGTCAGGGACTTTAAGGAAAGATTTTTCAAAGTGAAAGGGAGAATTAATGGAAAGATAAGTCGGTATGGGAAAACAAAATTGAAGAGGTGAGGGAACTATTGGGTAAGAAAATTAAATAGATTATTCACTTTTAGGACTTAAAATAATATTGGTTATGGATATAGGACAACAAACATCTTGTTTTCATTTTTAGTCCCTATTTTTAAATTATCGGTTGACGTGGCATGCTGTTATTGGTTGACATTTTATGGATACGGGTTCGTGCCAGTGGTTTTATTCAAAAATAGGGACTATAAATTGAAACAAAATGTTTTTTGTCCTGTTTTCAAAATACATATTAAAATATGTCCTAAATTTATAAATCCCTAAAATTAAATGACGTGGTACTCGAATAAATTATGGAATTTGGGGGACTTCATAGTATAAAAGAAAAAACATAATTTTAGAGTTATGTGGGGCTTTAGCCCCAACAAGGCCTGTGGTGTCTCCGTCCGTGTTTGAACTGAAAATTGTCATATTTATGTTATGCATATCTTTGTAAATTATCATGTTTATGTTATGTATATCTTTGTGAAATTACGAATCATTTAATACAAAAATAAGGAAAAGTGAAAAACTTCCCTGAACTATGCAGTTTTTGAAAGAAACAATCTAAATTATTTTAATCTAATCTCCCCACAACACACTCATTGCACGAATTTTTGTTGGAGTTTCATTTTAGTTTTGTAATTATTAGATAGCTGTAAATGTTTGGTGGTTATTTGATTTCAAATTTTCATGCTATTTTCTTCAATTAAAATCATAAAATAAATTGTATATTTTTTTATTGCAACTATTTAATTAGTCAAAATTAGTGAGTCCGTTGAAAATCGGTTGTTCGTTTAAAATTGAGTGTGTAATGTTGTCACAACCTTTGAGCATTGGTTTGTTTAGTACAACCTTAGTTTGACATAATTTACACAATATAATCTTAAGTAAGCTTTATTTTTTTTAAAATCAAGACATACTTGTTTGAATATGCTATTTGGAATAAATGTAGTCTTCTATTTAAATGGTATCTTTTAATCCACTATTTAATCATCGTTGTCGGGATATAGCCTCACATTATTAAATAGTATTTTAAATGGTCTTTTTTATGTTTTAGTCCGAACAATAATGTAGTAAAACAATTAATCGTGGTTAAATAATTTATTACTTATTTGTACAATAGATATGATGGACAAGAGTTGGATGACTCTTAGGCAAAGATTAGGTAAGCAATATCGTGACGGGCGAGCGCTTTTATTGAATTTGCAAGGACCAAAACGAGCAATAATGGTACTATCTGCTGTCCGTGTAATGAATGTATGAATCGATATTGGCATAGTGGTGAAGTGACAAACAGTCATTTAATCCGACACAGGATAATGGAATCTTATAAGAATTAAGTGTACCATGGAGAATCTATTCCCGAGAGTCAAACCCATGTATCAGATGATGAGAGTGGTAATGAAATGATAGACAATGAAGAAGAGAATGGGGATGATATTCCCGACTTAATGGAAGACTATTGTAGGGGGCTTACATTAATCGTGATTGGGGGGGATCGAATACAGGTGAGGTGTCTGATGGTGTGCAGAAGGAGGAGGTGCGAAACATTGAAAAACTATTGGTGGTTACAGAATGTGAGGTGTACCCAGGCTGAAGTATACTTTGTTGAAATTCATGATTACAATGTTTCATTTGAAGGTAAGTGTAAAGTGGACCGACAAATCATTCGATATGCTAATGGGGATATTATTGCAACTTTTTCCGGAAGGGAATTTGGTTCCAAAGTCAATCTACGAAGATAAGAAATTCTTACGTGACTTAGGCTTAGGATATGAGACCATCCATGCATGCAAACATGATTGTGTACTTTTTTGGAAAGATAATGATATTCTAGAACAATTTTCGGGATGTGGGGACTCCATATATAGACTTAATGATGGGAATGGTAAAAAAATCCCTCATAAGGTCATGCGTTACTTCCCTTTCACCGAGATTGCAAAGATTGTACATGTCGGGGAAGATAGCTGCTGACATGATATGGCATAGTGATAAGCGCGTAGATGATGGAATCATGAGGCATCCGTACGATAGTGAGGTATGGCAGGACTTTGATCGAAATTATCCCGAGTTTTCTCATGAGCCTCGAAATGTGAGGCTAGGTATGGCCACCGATGGATTCAACCCTTTTGGGAACACGAGCCCTGAAAGTGCATGAAGGATCCCTTCTTCATGATGTCCCTACTTATTCCTGGGCCACAGGCCACGGGGAAAGATATCGATGTTTACATGCAACCGTTAGTCGATGAGTTGAATAATTTATGGGAAAATGGTGTATTGACTTATGATGCCTCTCGTAAAGAAACTTTTCGAATGCATGCAGCTGTAATATGGACAATAAATGACTTTCTTGCATACGATAACTTGTCTGGGTGGAGCACAAAAGGTTATCTTGCCTGTCCTCCTTGTAACGAGGATGCATTATCTCAACGTTTGAGAAGTAAGATTGGATAACCACTCTTGGCGAAGGAGTAGGGCCTTTAACGGTAAGGTTGAGTATTAAACTAAATCCTTAGAATTACCGATGGAAAAGGTACTTAATCAGTTGGATCACCTTCCAGATGTCAAGTTTGGGAAGCATCCAAATAATAAGAAAAGACTTCGTGATTAAACAAAATTGAATTGGATAAAGAAAAGCATCTTATTTGAGCTCCCGTATTAGAAGAAACTTAAGCTCCGTCACAAACTTGATGTTATGCACATAGAGAAAAACATATGCAATAATCTGATTGGAACGATATTGAACATGGATGGGAAGAACAAAGACACTGAAAAGGGATGTCTTGATTTGGAGGATATGGGCATAAGGACAAAATTGCATCTACAAAGTCGTCCCGATGGATCCTTTATCAAGCCTATAGCGGCATATACATTGACCCCGAAGGAGAGAGAGGGTTTTTATGAATTCTTGAAATCGGTCAAGTATCCGGATGGTTATGCTGCGAACATCTAGAGATGTGTGACCATAAAAGCTAGTAAATTAATGGGCCTAAAAAGTCATGATTGCCATGTCCCTCTTCAACAACTTCTTGCCATTAGGATGCGAGGGTACCTCCCAAAGAATATTTATATTACAATTTCTGAGTTGGGTAATTTTTTTTGGGAGTTGTGCTCCAAGACACTGGTGAAGAGTAATATGGAGAAGTTAGAAGAACGAATAGTTCTGATAGTCTGCAAGATGGAGAAGATTTTTCCTCCTGCTTTTTTTGATGTTATGGTTCACTTAGCACGTGAGGCCAAGCTTGCAGGTCCTGTGCAGTATAGGTGGATGTACCCAATTGAAAGGTAATTGTTACATTACTAAGTTCTATTGCGGATTTGGAGATATTTTTCCCAATTGTTTTACATATGTAATATTGACTTTAAAAGTGTTTCTGTGAAGGTTTCTTGGAACGCTGAAAGAGTACGTATCCAACAGAGCTCGACCAGAAGGTTCCATTGCTGAGGCTTACATTGTCAAAGAGTGTTTAACTTTTTGATTAATGTACCTTACTCACGTTGAAACTACTTTTAATAGAGAAGAACGAAATGAGGATGGTGGTGAATGTGGCCCAGGGTTGACGGTTTTCACTGAAAATGTTCATCCTTTTGGAAAAATTACAAGAGCTGCCAATGTGTCTGAGAACGGGCTTAATATGTCTAAGTGTTTTGTATTGTATAACACCAATGAGGTCGAACCGTATTTAAAGTATGTTCAAATTAATTACACATGCACAACTTGAAAGATTTTTTTAATATATATATATATATATATATATATACACACACACACACTTATGAACCAAATTTCATTAAACAGTGAGCACAAAAATCTTCTACTAAAGAATCAAAGTGGACGTGACATAACTCTAATATAACGTCAAACATTTCCAAAGTGGTTGAAAGAGCAAGTAAGATATTTAAATGAATCTACATATATTCAATTAACATTTAACATGAACATGTAACACATTATATATGTTTTTTCTCAGATGAATCTATTGCGAACGCAAAGATCTCCCGAAGCAACTAATGAACTCTGGTCATTAGCAAATGGTCCCAATGTGATAGTGAATTTTTATTCAGGCTGCATTTGCAATGGAGTCCGATTCCATACTAGAGACCGCGACAATCATCGTAGAAGTCAGAATAGTGGGTTGGTATCTGAGGGGGAACACGAGGGACGTGCGATTGACTTCTATGGTTACTTTTGCAAAGTTAAGGAAATGACATACATTTACGGGCATAAAGTTGTTTTGTTTCAATGTGAATGGTTCAACACCAGTAGTACGAGAACAATACAGGCAGGTGCACATTTCAAAAGCATTGATGTACGAAGTCATTGATATAAAAATGATCCATTTGTTTTACCAAGTCAAGTGTAACAAGTCTTTTACGTTAATGATACAAAATTAGGCGCACACTGGCAAGTCGTACAACGGGTCCAACACCGAAGAACCTGGGATTTACTAGAGTTGGAGTATGATGAATATTTTGGACCTAATGATGTGTTACAACAGGATGAAACCAATGGGGTTGTCCCAATTCTCATTGAGGATAGCAATGTTCAACATCATAGGACTGATGGTAATCCCGAGACTATCTCAAGAGACAGAATTATGGAACTAACTAGAGAGTATAATGACAACGAGGACGAAATGTTTACAATGGATAGAGATGAGGAAGAGGGTGACGAGCAAATGTATTTTGATTCTGATCTTGATATAGATCTTGATATATATAGTGACATGTAGTCTTGTAACTCATGTTTAGTCAATGGAAAAATGTTCTTAACAAAGTTGTATGTTTACATTTTATGTCATTGTTTATGCGTTTTCTCCTTTTTATAATTTAGTTTATACTATCTGATTTAATCAATGCCTCGTGTTTTATTTGTAATGCAAGTTTATTTCACTTTTGTTTTGGTAGTTGCAAAAATTCCCCCCAAACAAAAATTATGGGTCAAACCTGGATATACGACCCATATGGTGTCAGCGTATGAGAAAGAAAGATTGAATAATATTGAAAATAATAAAATGAGAATGAGTGCCCTTGGGGTGTGTCATTTGATAAATTCTTTAAGGAGTGTGGTTGAGAAGAACAAGCAGGCAACCTCGGGTAAGGAAAAAACAACAAATGTGAGTGAGGACGATGATGAGTATATGCCTTTCGACGATGCCGAAGACGATGCCCGTAATAAGTGTATTGATCCTCAAATAGAGAAGGTATCTTATGTTAGAAAGTGTATTTAAATTTGATTTTATCACTCATATTAAAGTTAAACTCTAAAAACACCTACTCTTGGAAATTATTATGAATGTCATAACCAATTATTGATTATATATTGTTTGACAGGTTTCATTCATGGGCCCTGTTAGAAGATCACGTCGTTCTTCCACACCCATGGATGGGGCGGATGCATCCCATGTGATGTTTGATACTTTGTCACATTCTTCCACACCCATAGTTGAGGCGGTTGTAACCTCTGCAGCGTTTGATACCTCTTTGCATTCTTTCGCACCCACAGGTAATGGATATAACATGTTCATTTAATTTAATGTTGTCAATATATAATGTGTTCACTCGTTTTAAATTTTGTTCTCATCTCCTACTAAGAAACGTGTAAGGGGGCCTACTTTAGGAAAAATGACGGAGAAATTTGTGCGCCGATATAGGAAGCTTAAAGTTGAGGTCCCACCTAGTGATGGAGCACCAGTGGGATTACATGCTCCTATATTTGCACAACAACTTAGCATAAAGATCAGAAATGTCGCCCCACTTTAAAACGTCTCTTGTTGGTATGAAATCGATCCCTCGATAAAGGAGTCAATAATTCAGAGAGTCTGGGTATTTTTCAATATAATTATAAGTTCACTTAAAATCATGTTTATGTAATATTTATTAAGGATCAATATTACTATTACATGATAAGTTTGATATCGAGGATTATGATGATGACAAGGATGTAAGATTTGCTATTAATAGGAAGTGTCAGAGTGGATACTGTGGTTGAAAGAGCAAGATGCATGCACATTATTCACAACTAATGGAGGAAGGAGTTGATCCCAAGAGCAAACCATATCCAGGGGTTAAGCAAGAGGACTGGGATTACATGATTGATGTCACTTGGGCTGATAAGGATTTTTTGGTAACCTTTACTATTTATGATTGATAACCTTCAACGCACATTTTTTACATTTTTTATTTAATGTGAATACCGTACTACCATCATAATATTTACAAATTATGATTGATATAACTTTTCCTATTTATGTTTTAAGGTGCGGTCAGACCAAAATAAAAAAGCGCGTGCACATTTGCCTTGGAACCATGCATGCGGATCACGATCATTTGTAGTTGCGATGTCAATCCAGGTGATACATTTATTAATTTCTAAATTATTATATAGTTCTTAACTTGATTTTAACCTTACTAAATTCGATTTCAATTTACGTGTCACAATAATATTCTTCATATTGTGCATATTAGACATGTTTCACACGCATCATCAACTAGTATGATTATTTTTTACATGGATTAATTTTGAATTTAGGAGCATGAAACTGGAGTGAAACCTGGTATCATGGAATTATTCAAGACATCTGATTGGAGTAAGAGAAAGAATGATTGGATGAGTGATAAGTGCAAGGAGACACATGTATGTTTCAGTTCTTTCCCCCTTTTATTCTTTTTGGTGTTTAATAAGACAAACCTTCTTATAAATATATTTTGACTTTTTTTTTAAATGTTAGGACGAGTTTCTAAAGCCAGATGCGAGATTAAAGGAGCCCGACGCAGTTCCGATGTCACATGAGGAGATAGAAATTGAGGTACTTGGGAAAAATTCAGGATATATGAGAGGATTCGGTGTCGGTCCAAAGCCCTCTAACACTTCAGCAGTCATAGCACAATCCCAGTCTCATAATGAAGAGTTGAGAAACTTGAAAGATAAGGTGACGTCTCTCGAAGAACTAAACGCTGCTCATAATAGAATATTTGAGAATTTAATGACATTGTTGGAGCAAAATGGGACACTTTCGAGAAGTCGTGGCGGGGAGAGTTCATCAGATGCCTATTAAAATGCAAATGAAACATGGTTAGTCTCAAAGTCTCAACTTCTTTTTAAAAATTGCAACACTAAATAGCAAAATGGCACGAATAAATAGGCCAGAAAGCAACAATATAAATAGTCCAAAATGGGGGCAAAAAATAGTTACTTTTCTGCCCAAAAATAACAGTTAATTTTTGCCCAAAACAAGGTCATATTTCAGCCCAAAACAAGGGCATATTCCTGCCAAAATACAGCAAAACAAATAGGTTAAAACAAGGCCAAAATGCAGAGAAAAAAGCAACTAATTATGTTAGAAAAGTTATACAATGAGTAAACATATTATACAAACGGCCCCGTAAGATGCACGAACACCTCACACGAGACCAACGTAACCCGTAGGAAATTAAAGCGTAGTCACGGGACTCCCGGTTTGATAATAAGACGATAATTTGCATAAATCTACACTTAAGTTTAAAGCATGTCGTTAGTGGGTGAAAACTCAAAACAAAGCCCAAACGGTCCCGTAACAGGAACGAACAACTTACACGAGACCAATGTCACGCGTAGGAAATTACCGCATAGTCACGAGACTCTCGATTTGAGAATACGACGATAATTTTAAAAAATCTAGACTTAGGCTTAAATATATGCCGTCAGTGGGAGAAAACCCAAAAAAGCCCCTAAACTACCCTGTGAGATACACAAGTACCTTGCATGGGACCAACGTAATATGTAGGAACTGACCGCGTAGTCACGGGACATTCGATTTGAGAATACGACGATAATTTCCAAAAATATAGATTTAGGCTTAAAACATGCCGTTAGAGGGTCAAAATTAAAAACAATACCCAAACGGCCCCATTAAAAGGCACAAACAACTCCCGCAAGACCAATGCAACATGTAAGAACTTACCGCATAGTCACAAGACTCTCGGTTTGAGAATACGACGATAATTTGCAAAAATCTAGACTTAGGCTTAAAAATATGCCGTTAGCAGGTGAAAATCCAAAACAACCCCTAAACGGCCCCGTAGGAGGCACGAACACCTCCCACTAGATAAACGTAACACTTAGGGACTTACCACGTAGTCACGGGACTTCCGATTTGAGAATACGATAATAATTTCTAAAAATCTAGACTTAGGCTTAAAATATGCCGTTAGAGGGTCAAGATTCAAAATAATACCCAAACGGCCCCATAAGAGGCACGAACTCCTCACACGAGACCAATGTAACACGTAGAGACTTACCGCGTAGTCACAAGACTCTCGGTTTAAGAATGTAAGAGGGTAGTGAGACTGGGGTCTATGAATAACTGGAAAGGGTGAGGCGTGACCCACTCCAATGGACACTGTCTGCAAGTCTTCAAGGTCTCCTGGTGCAAGTTCTGAAGAAAACTTCTCCTTCTGGTAACAATGGAACTCAGGCTTCAACTCACTCCCTGCAAGAAGATGAACTTTCACAGCAAAAATAATAATTTTCTCAAGGGAAACACCTGAGAGTGATGGCTGTCAATGGGGAGTGAAGGAACAAAGCACTCAGCACTATGAGAATGAGCAGGGAGAGAACACTAGGTAGGTCTGGTGATATTTTGGCAGAGTAACAGTGCAATTTTTCTATGTCTATCTTTTGACCTTGCCCAGAGGTCTATTTATACATGGGCGTAAGGGGTGAACTGGCGATTTTGGGCGCCAAAATTGAGAGAGTTGGTGGGGAACAATGTCTGAAGTGTACCATTTGTCCCTACCTGCAGGCAGCCTGCCTGTCCCCTCTGCAGGCGCCACCTGGCACCGACCAAAACTCAAAAAGCACATATGTCCCCTAATGGAGACAAAATAGCAGATTTGGTAGTTATCTTTTGAAACGGTAACTTGTGGTGCAATTTTGCAAATCTTTGAGAGAGAGGACCTTAAGGCCTCACTCCCTCTAAAAAGTGTTATTTTTCTTGAGAGAGACCTCGAGGACCCCCTCTTCTGGAAAAGTCATTTTTCTTGTAAAGAGTTTATTTCTTGTGCGTAGCCTCGAGTGGCTTCTGGGTCTTCCTACTAGTATTCTCTCAATCCTATAGTGCTAAGTGGTTGAGCTTGCTCAACATACCTTGTCCCTCAGCCGCCAAGCCAAAACTCCCAGGAGGTCCCGACGCGCCTGTTCGAGCCCTGCTTGCTCGACTAGGCAACCTGTGCAAGAAAGTAAAGTGTTAGTGCTGTTGTTCATTTAGAGCCTGCTGTTTCATGATGAAAACTCCTGTAGCAGCACTTCTCGAATAACATTTCTGCAGTGACCCCTGTAGTGGCGCCGACCCTTGTTGTGGCACCGACGCTCGAAGCGGCGCCGACGCTCGGAGTGGTGCGGACGTCCGAGGTAGCGCTGATGCTTGAATCGACGCTGACATGTGAGGCGGCGCCGACCCTTGTCCCGGCGCCGACGCTCGAAGTGACGCCGACGCTCGAAGTGGCGCTGACGCATGAGGCGGCGCCGACCCTTGTCCCGGCGCCGATGCTCGAAATGGCGCCGACACTCGAAGTGGCACTGACGCTTGAGGTAGCGCTGAGGCTTGAATCCGCGCTGACAGGTGAGGCGGCGCCGACCCTTGTTGCGGCGCCGATGCTCGAAGTGGCGCTGACGCCTGAGGTAGCGCTGAGGCTTGAATCCGCGCTGACAGGTGAGGCGGCACCGACCCTTGTTGCGGCGCCGACCCTTGTTGTGGCACCGACGCTCGAAGTGGCGCCGACCCTTGTTGCGGTGCCGACGCTCGAAGTGGCGCCGACGCTCGAAGTGGCGCTGACGCGTGAGGCGGCGCCGACCCTTATCCAGGCGTCGATGCTCGAAATGGTGCCGACGCTCGAAGTGGCGCTGACGCCTGAGGTAGCGCTGAGGCTTGAATCCGCGCGACAGGTGAGGCGGCGCCGACCCTTGTTGCGGTGCCGACGCTCGAAGTGGCGCCGACGCTCAAAGTGGCGCTGACGCCTGAGGTAGCGCTGAGGCTTGAATCCACGCTGACAGGTGAGGCGGCGCCGACCCTTGTTGCGGCACCAACGCTCGAAGTGGCGCCGACCCTTGTTGTGGCGCCGACGCTCGAAGTGGCGAAGTGGCGCCGACGCTCGAAGTGGCGTTGACGCGTGAGGCGGCGCCGACCCTTATCCCGGCGCCGATGCTCGAAATGGTGCCGACGCTCGAAGTGGCGTTGACGCCTGAGGTAGCGATGAGGCTTGAATCCGCGCTGACAGGTGAGGCGGCGCCGACCCTTGTTGCGGCGCCGACGCTCGAAGTGGCGTCGACCCTTGTTGTGGCGCCGACGCTCGAAGTGGCGCCGACGCTCGAAGTGGCGTTGACGCCTGAGGTAGCGCTGATGCTTGAACCGGCGCTGACATGTGAGGCGGCGTCGACACTTGTTGTGGCGCCGACGCTCGAAGTGGCGCCGACGCTCAAAATGGCGCTGACGCTTGCGGTGGCGTAGAGACTTGCTACGGCGCGGACACTTGCAGCGGCGTAGAGACTTACCGCGGCGCCGACACTTGAAGTGGCGCAGACACCTGAAGTGGCACCGACCCGTGTAGCGGCGTAGAGACTTGTCGCGACACCGACACTTGCGGCGGCGCTGACACTCGAAGCGGTGCCGACCCTTGCAGCGGCGTAGAGACTTGCCGCGGCGCCGATACTTGCAGCGTCATTGACACTTGTAGCAACGTTGATACTTGCAGTGGCGCTGGGGGTTCCTGATGAATATGAGTTTCTGCCGGGACCCTGGGGGGTTCCCGCCCAGTATGAGTTTCTACCGGGACCCCGGGGTGTTCCTGCTCAATATGAGTTTCTGTCGGGACCCTGGGTTTCTTCTCAGTATTTTTAATAAAATAATATTTTTACTTTTTTTTATAGGTAGACACCCTTCTACATTAGCCCCTCGTGCAAAGTCTTTTGTGTTGGGTAAAATAAAAGGCTTTGTACGCCATAAATTCATTTATTTTCTGTGACCCTAGGATTTCTTCATCATTCCCCTTAGGGTCATTAAATGTTATGTCACTTCATCCCAAGTTTTGTAAATGAGGACACTTATAGTGGACCTCCTTATCTCAGTATAAACTTGGGCGGAGGAGTATAAACTTGGGCGGAGGGGTTAACTGAAGTGAGCCCTCACCCTTGGCCTTCTTCTGTGGACTTTCATCTTGGGCGGAGGGGTTACTTGCGGTGTGCCCCTCGCCCTTTGCCTTCTTCTGTGGCCTTCTATCTGAGGCGGAGGGGTTACTCTCGATGAGCCCCTCGCTCTTGGCCTTCTTCTTGGGCGGAGGGGTTACTCGCGGTGAGCCCCTCGCCCTTGGCCTTCTTCTGGGGCCTTTCATCTTGGGCGGAGGGGTTGCTCGCGATGGGCCCCTCGCCCTTGGCCTTCTTCTGCGGCCTTCCCTCTTAGGCGGAAGGGTTGCTCGCGGTGAGCCCCTCGCCCTTGGCCTTCTTCTGTGACCTTCTATCTTGGGCGGAGGGGTTGCTCGCGGTGAGCCCCTCGCCCTTGGCCTTTTTCTGTGGCCTTCTATCTTGGGCGGAGGGTATGCTCGCGGTGAGCCCCTCGTCCTTGGCCTTCTTCTGGGGCCTTTCATCTTGGGCGGAGGGGTTGCTCGCGGTGTGCCCCTCGCCCTTGGCCTTCTTCTGCAGCCTTCCATCTTGGGAGGAGGGGTTTCTCGCAGTGAGCCCCTCGCCCCTGGCCTTCTTCTGTGGCCTTCCATCTTGGGCGGAGGGGTTGTTCGCGGTGAGCCCCTCGCCCTTGGCCTTATTCTGTGGCCTTCTTTCTTGGGCAGAGGGGTAACTCGCAGTGAGCCCCTCGCCCTTGGCCTTCTTCTGGGGCCTTTCATCTTGGGCGGAGGGGTTACTCGCGGTGAGCCTCTCGCCCCTGGTCTTATTCTGTAGCATCAAGTTTGGGAAGAGAGGGCACTCAAGGTGGATCCCCTCGACCTAGGCTATTTTCTGTCAAACTTGCAATCTTGGGCAGGTGGAGCTACTATAAGTGGGTCCCCACACTCCAAGCTATTTTACTATTTGTTCACTTGGTTGAGGACTTCTCAATATTAGCCCCCTCGTGCAGATGTGTCTTGTAATGTCGAGGGACTTGTGCACGAAACTGTCGTACCTTTTATTTATACTTGGCAGTTGCTCAAGACTATGAGCACTCCGGTGCCCTTGGAGCCTTAGGTGGTAAACTGTCGCACTTTATATTTATACTTGACGCTTGCTCAAGACTGTGAGTGCTCCGGTGCCCTTGGAGCCTTAGGTGCTCATCTGGAGCATCTTACGTTTGTGCATGGAATTTGCTCAAGACTGTGAGCACTCCGATGCTCTTGGAGCCTTAGGTGCTCATCTGGAGCACCTTACGTTTATACTTGACACTTGCTCAAGACTGTGAGCGCTCCGGTGCCCTTGGAGCCTTAGGTACTAAACGGTTGTACTTTATGTTTATACTTGGCACTTGCTCAAGACTGTGAGCGCTCCGGTACCCTAGGAGCCTTAGGTGCTTATCTGGAAACCTTACGTTTATACTTGGCACTTGCTCAATACTGTGAGCGCTCCGATGCCCTTGGAGCCTTAGGTGCTCATCTGGAGCACCTTATGTTTATACTTGGCACTTGCTCAATACTGTGAGCGCTCCGATGCCCTTGGAGCCTTAGGTGCTCAACTGGCGCACCTTATATTTATACTTGGCATGTACTCATAGACTGTGAGCGCTCCGGTGCCCTTGGAGCCTTAGGTGCTAAACTGTCGCACCTTATATTTATACTTGGCACTTGCTCATGACTGTGAGCACTCCAGTGCCCTTAGAGCCTAAGGTGCTCATCTGGAACACCTTATATTTATATTTGGCACTTGCTCAAGACCGTGAGCGCTCCGGTGCCCATGGAGCCTTAGGTGCTAAACTGTCGCACCTTATACTTATAGTTGGCAGTTGCTCAAGACTGTGAGCGCTCCTATGCCCTTGGAGCCTTAGGTACTAAACTGTCGTACCTTATATTTATATTTGGCACTTGCTCAAGACTGTGAGCGCTCCGGTGCCCTTGGAGCCTTAGGTGCTAAACTGTCGCACCTTATACTTATTGTTGGCAGTTGCTCAAGACTGTGAGCGCTCCTATGCCCTTGGAGCCTTAGGTACTAAACTGTCGTACCTTATATTTATATTTGGCACTTGCTCAAGACTGTGAGCGCTCCGGTGCCCTTGGAGCCTTAGGTGCTAAACTGTCGCACCTTATACTTATAGTTGGCAGTTGCTCAAGACTCTGAGCGCTCCTATGCCTTTGGAGCCTTAGGTACTAAACTGTCGTACCTTATATTTATATTTGGCACTTACTCAAGACTGTGAGCGCTCCGGTGCCCTTGGAGCCTTAGGTGCTAAACTGTTGCACCTTATACTTATTGTTGGCAGTTGCTCAAGACTGTGAGCGCTCCTATGCCCTTGGAGCCTTAGGTACTAAACTGTCGTACCTTATATTTATATTTGGCACTTGCTCAAGACTGTGAGCGCTCCGGTGCCCTTGGAGCCTTAGGTGCTAAACTGTCGCACCTTATACTTATTGTTGGCAGTTGCTCAAGACTGTGAGCGCTCCTATGCCCTTGGAGCCTTAGGTACTAAACTGTCGTACCTTATATTTATATTTGGCACTTGCTCAAGACTGTGAGCGCTCCGGTGCCCTTGGAGCCTTAGGTGCTAAACTGTCGCACCTTATACTTATTGTTGGCAGTTGCTCAAGACTGTGAGCGCTCCTATGCCCTTGGAGCCTTAGGTACTAAATTGTCGTACCTTATATTTATATTTGGCACTTGCTCAAGACTATCAACTGTGATAGGGAGGGTTCCTCAACGATGATTAATTCTTCTGGGGTACCTCGCACGTCGACGTCGCCTCTAAGGGTGTCTCGACATCTACCAATGTTGGTAGAGGTTCCTCGCGTGTCGACCTCCTATCTGAGAATGTCTCACCGACTGCCAATGCTATCAAGGGGTTCCTCGCGTATTGACCTTGGGTCCGAGGGTATCTCGCCAATCGTTGGCACTACGGGGAGTGTGCTGCTGACCAAGGTTTCATCGCGGGTGGACACACTATCCGTGGGTTCCTCACAGACTACCAATTTTGCTAATGTCTTCTCGCCCGATATCGGTTTGGGTTCATATCTGTCGGGTTCCTCGACCCTTGCTGTTAGTAACTGTGATGATTCTTTGCTGGAAATATGTGGTAGTCTTTAGCATGTAAGTGGTTCCTCGCCGGAGGTCACAATACCCGAGGGTCCCTCGTCGGAAGCGCTGTTAGTTGCTGGTATTTTGGATGAAGGTGTCTCGACCTCAAATATTGTCGAGGGTCTCTCACCTCTTGAGGGCTCCTCGTGCGCTGCTACTCAATCCTAATCTTTTATGGCTCGTGGTTTTTTTTTTTTTTTTTTTTTTTTTTTTTTTTTCAACAGGTCCCTCGTCGAGATTTTCTTTGGAGGGTTGCTCGTGACCCACGGACGCATGTTGCTATTATCGAGGGGTGAGGGGTGTCTCGACTTCTCGTTTCGTCGAGTGTTCCTCGTCTGTCGGAACATGTGTTGGAGAGAGGGGGTCTCGACTGATTCCCCTGTGAACTTGGGTGTCTCGACCAGTGGGTGTGTGGAGATGGGAGTCTCAAGCAGTGGCACTCAGTTAGAGATGGTCGGTGTCTCGCCCGTCCCCCTTGATGTGGCTATTGTCGAGGGCCCGAAGCGAGTGGACCCCTCGTCCGAGGGTCTCTCGCCAGTCGCCTTGGGTTCTTATGAAAAGATCAGTTGCGTTGGGAGACTGTTCGTGGTCTGCACGAGGAACACGGTGTCTCGACCGAGGCTTTGCTGACGGCGGGGGTATCTCGACGGTTTGCGGTCTGCGCGAGGAACACGGTGTCTCGCCCGATCTGGGTGCGAGTTTGAATTTCTTGGTTGAGACGGCCGCCAGCAAGGGTTCCTCGTCAGTAGGTCCCCCATCTGAGGGTCTCTCGCCCCGTTCAAGACCTCGCGATGTTGATATTTTTCGGCGAGACGCGTTTTTCTCCATTCGAGACCTTGCGTGTTTAGGGCCACCGCCTCAGATCTCCTCGCCTCCTATATCTCCGTATGAGGGCCTCTCGCCCATGACAAGTTTTTTTTTATAAGTTCTCCGCGTGATGATGTGTCCTCTACAGATGTCTTGACGCGCCATAGTGCTGGCAGCGGTTCTTCGCGCGCTGGCGCGAATATGGGGAATGCTTCCTTGTATCCCGTAGCGGAGGGTCCCTCGCTCAATCCGTCGTTGGCGTCTGGGGGCCTCTCGACCTTGGGTGTCTCGACGCCCACGATCTTTTCTGAAGTTTATCCAGTTGGTTTGGATAAGGGTATCTCGGATTTTTCTGGCGCCGACGGTGGTTCCTCGCGCGTTGATCTAGGCGCGGGGAGTTCTTTGTCTATTGAAAATGAGCTTTTACGGAGGGGGGGTTTCGACCCTAATATTTGTATTATTATCTTTTTTTTTTTTTTTTTTTTTTTGTGCGTTGGGTTCCTCGCACCTCGGCGCTGATAGGATTCCTCAACCTTTCGCGAACTTGTGACATTGACAGGGGGTATCTCGACCTCGGGTGTCTCGACGCCCATGATTTTTTTTATTTTTGCTGAAGAAGGGTCTCTCGACGCCCATGATTTTTTTCTGAAGGAGGGTCTCTCGACGCCCATGATATTTGCTGAAGGAGGGTCTCTCGACGCACATGATTTTTGCTGAAGAAGGGTCTCTAGACGCCCATGATTTTTTGCTGAATAAGGGTCTCTCGACGCCCATGATTTTTGCTGAAGAAGGGTCTCTCGACGCCCATGATTTTTTGCTGAAGAAGGGTCTCTCGACGCCCATGATTTTTACTGAAGAAGGGTCTCTCGACGCCCATGATTTTTTGCTGAAGAAGAGTATCTCGATGCCTATGATTTTTGCTGAAGGGGGGTCTCTCGACGCCCATGATTTTTTGCTGAAGGTGGGTCTCTCGACGCCCATGATTTTTGCTGAAGAAGGGTCTCTCGACGCCCATGATTTTTTGCTGAAGGAGGGTCTCTCGACGCCCATGATTTTTTGCTGAAGGTGGGTCTCTCGACGCCCATGATTTTTGCTGAAGAAGGGTCTCTCGACGCCCATGATTTTTTGCTGAATAAGGGTCTCTCGACGCCCATGATTTTTGCTGAAGAAGGGTCTCTCGACGCCCATGATTTTTGCTGAAGAAGGGTCTCTCGACGCCCATGATTTTTACTGAAGAAGGGTCTCTCGACGCCCATGATTTTTACTGAAGGAGGGTCTCTCGATACCCATGATTTTTGCTGAAGAAGGGTCTCTCGACGCCCATGATTTTTACTGAAGAA
The DNA here is from genome assembly GCA_949130495.1 of Sambucus nigra. Taxonomy (NCBI): domain Eukaryota; kingdom Viridiplantae; phylum Streptophyta; class Magnoliopsida; order Dipsacales; family Adoxaceae; genus Sambucus; species Sambucus nigra. The sequence continues at coordinate 298,360,399 of OX422217.1, read as the reverse complement.
GGGTCTCTCGACGCCCATGATTTTTTTTTTCTGAAGAAGAGTATCTCGATGCCTATGATTTTTGCTGAAGAAGGGTCTCTCGATGCCCATGATTTTTACTGAAGAAGGGTGGGTCTCGACCCGTGGTTTGCTGCGAGGTGACCCTCCGTCCGAGGATCTTCGAAAGCCCTAGTTGCTTTGGGCAGTGGTGTCTCGATGCCTTTGAATTTTTTTTTTTTTTTTTTTTTTCAAGAACATGGGTCTCGCTTATGATAATATGGTGTCCTTTCATCAGCGGCCGGGGGTCTCGCGACCAGGCCTCGCGTCTACGGGTCCCTCATCACTGCAAGGGGTTTCCTCTTCATCTTGTCATGTCGAGGGTTCCTCGATTCAGGTTGTCTCGACCCTTTGTGATGTTGACGATTTTTTTTTTTTTTTTTTTTTGACTGGTCGTGTTGCGTTTGGGGAGATCAGCGATTTGCTATTTATTTCTGGTGGGGGGGTCTCGACCTATTATCACGTCGAGGGTTCCATGACCGAGGGTGTCTCACCCATTGTTGTCGTCATGGAGAGTATGCTGCTGCTGCCACGGGTTATTTTCTTAAGGGTTCCTCATCGCTATCCTTCAGCGAGAGGAGTTCCTCGACTATATCGAATTCCTCGCCAAACACTTAGGGTTCCTGGGGTTCCTGTCAGTGAACTTGACGGTTATCAACTTTCTCCAGCGCCGTCCTCCGCGGCTGAGCTAAACAAGGTCATATTTCAGCCCAAAACAGGGGCATATTCCTGCCAAAATACAGCAAAACAAATAGGTTAAAACAAGGCCAAAATGCAGAGAAAAAAGCAACTAATTATGTTAGAAAAGTTATACAATGAGTAAACATATTATACAAACGGCCCCGTAAGATGCACGAACACCTCACACGAGACCAACGTAACCCGTAGGAAATTAAAGCGTAGTCACGGGACTCCCGGTTTGATAATAAGACGATAATTTGCATAAATCTACACTTAAGCTTAAAGCATGTCGTTAGTGGATGAAAACTCAAAACAAAGCCCAAACGGTCCCGTAACAGGAACGAACAACTTACACGAGACCAATGTCACGCGTAGGAAATTACCGCATAGTCACGAGACTCTCGATTTGAGAATACGACGATAATTTTAAAAAATCTAGACTTAGGCTTAAATATATGCCGTCAGTGGGAGAAAATCCAAAAAAGCCCCTAAACTACCCTGTGAGATACACAAGTACCTTGCATGGGACCAACGTAATATGTAGGAACTGACCGCGTAGTCACGGGACATTCGATTTGAGAATACGACGATAATTTCCAAAAATATAGATTTAGGCTTAAAACATGCCGTTAGAGGGTCAAAATTAAAAACAATACCCAAACGGCCCCATTAAAAGGCACAAACAACTCCCGCAAGACCAATGCAACATGTAAGAACTTACCGCATAGTCACAAGACTCTCGGTTTGAGAATACGACGATAATTTGCAAAAATCTAGACTTAGGCTTAAAAATATGCCGTTAGCAGGTGAAAATCCAAAACAACCCCTAAACGGCCCCGTAGGAGGCACGAACACCTCCCACTAGATAAACGTAACACTTAGGGACTTACCACGTAGTCACGGGACTTCCGATTTGAGAATACGATAATAATTTCTAAAAATCTAGACTTAGGCTTAAAATATGCCGTTAGAGGATCAAGATTCAAAATAATACCCAAACGGCCCCATAAGAGGCACGAACTCCTCACACGAGACCAATGTAACACGTAGAGACTTATCGCGTAGTCACAAGACTCTCGGTTTAAGAATGTAAGAGGGTAGTGAGACTGGGGTCTATGAATAACTGGAAAGGGTGAGGCGTGACCCACTCCAATGGACACTGTCTGCAAGTCTTCAAGGTCTCCTGGTGCAAGTTCTGAAGAAAACTTCTCCTTCTGGTAACAATGGAACTCAGGCTTCAACTCACTCCCTGCAAGAAGATGAACTTTCACAGCAAAAATAATAATTTTCTCAAGGGAAACACCTGAGAGTGATGGCTGTCAATGGGGAGTGAAGGAACAAAGCACTCAGCACTATGAGAATGAGCAGGGAGAGAACACTAGGTAGGTCTGGTGATATTTTGGCAGAGTAACAGTGCAATTTTTCTATGTCTATCTTTTGACCTTGCCCAGAGGTCTATTTATACATGGGCGTAAGGGGTGAACTGGCGATTTTGGGCGCCAAAATTGAGAGAGTTGGTGGGGAACAATGTCTGAAGTGTACCATTTGTCCCTACCTGCAGGCAGCCTGCCTGTCCCCTCTGCAGGCGCCACCTGGCACCGACCAAAACTCAAAAAGCACATATGTCCCCTAATGGAGACAAAATAGCAGATTTGGTAGTTATCTTTTGAAACGGTAACTTGTGGTGCAATTTTGCAAATCTTTGAGAGAGAGGACCTTAAGGCCTCACTCCCTCTAAAAAGTGTTATTTTTCTTGAGAGAGACCTCGAGGACCCCCTCTTCTGGAAAAGTCATTTTTCTTGTAAAGAGTTTATTTCTTGTGCGTAGCCTCGAGTGGCTTCTGGGTCTTCCTACTAGTATTCTCTCAATCCTATAGTGCTAAGTGGTTGAGCTTGCTCAACATACCTTGTCCCTCAGCCGCCAAGCCAAAACTCCCAGGAGGTCCCGACGCGCCTGTTCGAGCCCTGCTTGCTCGACTAGGCAACCTGTGCAAGAAAGTAAAGTGTTAGTGCTGTTGTTCATTTAGAGCCTGCTGTTTCATGATGAAAACTCCTGTAGCAGCACTTCTCGAATAACATTTCTGCAGTGACCCCTGCAGTGGCGCCGACCCTTGTTGTGGCACCGACGCTCGAAGCGGCGCCGACGCTCGGAGTGGTGCGGACGTCCGAGGTAGCGCTGATGCTTGAATCGACGCTGACATGTGAGGCGGCGCCGACCCTTGTCCCGGCGCCGACGCTCGAAGTGACACCGACGCTCGAAGTGGCGCTGACGCGTGAGGCGGCGCCGACCCTTGTCCCGGCGCCGATGCTCGAAATGGCGCCGACGCTCGAAGTGGCGCTGACGCTTGAGGTAGCGCTGAGGCTTGAATCCGCGCTGACAGGTGAGGCGGCGCCGACCCTTGTTGCGGCGCCGACGCTCGAAGTGGCGCTGACGCCTGAGGTAGCGCTGAGGCTTGAATCCGCGCTGACAGGTGAGGCGGCGCCGACCCTTGTTGCGGCGCCGACCCTTGTTGTGGCACCGACGCTCGAAGTGGCGCCGACCCTTGTTGCGGTGCCGACGCTCGAAGTGGCGCCGACGCTCGAAGTGGCGCTGACGCGTGAGGCGGCGCCGACCCTTATCCCGGCGCCGATGCTCGAAATGGTGCCGACGCTCGAAGTGGCGCTGACGCCTGAGGTAGCGCTGAGGCTTGAATCCGCGCGACGCTCGAAGTGGCGCCGACCCTTGTTGCGGCGCCGACGCTCGAAGTGGCGCCGACGCTTAAAGTGGCGCTGACGCCTGAGGTAGCGCTGAGGCTTGAATCCGCGCTGACAGGTGAGGCGGCGCCGACCCTTGTTGCGGCACCGACGCTCGAAGTGGCGCCGACCCTTGTTGTGGCGCCGACGCTCGAAGTGGCGAAGTGGCGCCGACGCTCGAAGTGGCGTTGACGCGTGAGGCGGCGCCGACCCTTATCCCGGCGCCGATGCTCGAAATGGTGCCGACGCTCGAAGTGGCGTTGACGCCTAAGGTAGCGCTGAGGCTTGAATCCGCGCTGACAGGTGAGGCGGCGCCGACCCTTGTTGCGGCGCCGACGCTCGAAGTGGCGCCGACCCTTGTTGTGGCGCTGACGCTCAAAGTGGCGTTGACGCCTGAGGTAGCGCTGATGCTTGAACCGGCGCTGACATGTGAGGCGGCGCCGACCCTTGTTGTGGCGCCGACGCTCGAAGTGGCGCCGACGCTCAAAATGGCGCTGACGCTTGCGGTGGCGTAGAGACTTGCTGCGGCGCGGACACTTGCAGCGGCATAGAGACTTGCCGCGGCGCCGACACTTGAAGCGGCGCAGACACCTGAAGTGGCACCGACCCGTGTAGCGGCGTAGAGACTTGCCGCGACGCCGACACTTGCGGCGGCGCTGACACTCGAAGCAGTGCCGACCCTTGCAGCGGCGTAGAGACTTGCCGCGGCGCCGATACTTGCAGCGTCGTTAACACTTGTAGCGACGCTGATACTTGCAGTGGCGCTGGGGGTTCCTGATGAATATGAGTTTCTGCCGGGACCCTGGGGGGTTCCCGCCCAGTATGAGTTTCTACCGGGACCCCGGGGGGGTTCCTGCTCAATATGAGTTTCTGTCGGGACCCTGGGTTTCTTCTCAGTATTTTTAATAAAATAATATTTTTACTTTTTTTTATAGGTAGACACCCTTCTACAAAGAACACGATGATAATTTACAAAAATTTGGACTTAGGATTAAGAATATGTCGTTAGAGGGTGAAAATCCCAAATAGCCCCTAAACGGACCCGTAGGAGGCACGAACACCTACCACGGGACAAACGTAACATGTAGGGACTTACCACGTAGTCACAGGACTTTCAGTTTGAGAATACGATGATTATTTTCAAAAATCTAGTCTTAGGCTTAAAACAAGCCGTTAGAGGGTCAAGATTCAAAACAATACCCAAAAGGCCCCGTAAAAGGCACGGACACCTCACACGAGACCAATGTAACACGTAAGGACTTACCGTGCTGTCATGAGACTCTCGATTTTAGAACAAGACAATAATTAGTAAAAATCTGGACTTATGCTTAAAAATATGCCATTAGCGGGTGAAAACCAAAAACATCCCCTAAACGGCCCCGTAGGAGGCACGAACACCTCCCAGGGGACGAACGTAACACATAGGTACTTACCATGTAGTCACGGGGCTTTCGATTTGAGAATACGATATTATTTTCCAAAAATTAGACTTGGGCTTAAAACATGCCGTTACAGGGTAAAGATTCAAAATAATACCCAAACGGCCTCATAAGAGGTACGAACACCTCACACGAGACCAATGTAACACGTAAGGACTTACCGCATAGCCACGAGACTCCCGATTTGATAATGGGATGATAATTTGCAAAAATCTGGACTTATGCTTAAAAATATGCCGTTAGCCGGTGAAAATCCAAAACAGCCCCATAGGAGGCACGGACATCTCCCACGGAACGAACGTAGCACGTAGGGACTTACCACATAGTCACGGAACTTTCGGTTTAAGAATACGATGATAATTTTAAAAAATCTGACTTAGACTTAAAACATGTCGTTATAGGGTCAAGATTCAAAACAGTACCCAAAAGGCCCCGTAAGAGGCACAAACACCTCACAAGAGACCAATGTAACACGTAGGGACTTACCACGTAGTCACGAGACTCTCAATTTGATAACACGATGATAATTTGAAAAAATCTAGACTTAGGATTAAAAATATGTCGTTAGCAGGTGAAAACCCCAAATAGCCCCTAAACGGCCATGTAGGAGGCAAGAACACCTCTCACGGGACGAATGTAACACGTAGGTACTTATCACGTAGTCACGGGACTTCCGGTTTGAGAATACGATGATTATTTTCAAAAATCTAGTCTTAGTCTTAAAATAAGTCGTTAGAGGGTCAAGATTAAAACAATACCCAAACGGCCCCGTAAGAGGCACGGACACCTCACACGAGACTTATGTAACACGTAGGGACTTACCGTATAGTCATGAGACTCTCGATTTGAGAACAGGACGATAATTTGTAAAAATCTAGACTTATGCTTAAAAATATGTCGTTAACGAGTGAAAACTCAAAAATGCCCCTAAACAGCCCCGTAGGAGGCACGAACACCTCCCACAGGACGAATGTAACACGTAGGGACTTACCACGTAGTCACGGGACTTTCGATTTGAAAATACGACGTTATTTTCCAAAAATCTAGACTTGGGCTTCAAACATGTCGTTAGAGGGTAAAGATTCAAAACAATAGCCAAACGGCATCGTAAGAGGCACGAACACCTCACACGAGACCAATGCTCAGAGGTTTCCTGGTGGTGCCCCTACGAGTGCTAAGGCCGACGTTGCTGGGGATGGTGATGACGATGAGGAGAGTGAACTCGATTCCTCTGAAGCTGAAGAGAATGAGAGTACCGTGAGCGAGTACGACCTTCTTTTGTTCAGGCACCTCTATTCCATAGATTCCTCCATCGTCCTTAGGAAACCTCTGAAAGATGAGAGGGCCTTCGATGGACGAGATCGCAAAATCTGTGTTTATGAGCAGATATTTAAGTTGGGCTTTTGTCTTCCTATCCACCCAACCATCAGAGCTATACTCTCCCACATAAACCTTGCCCCTTCCCAATTATCCCCAAATGTTTGGAGGGTCATAATTGGGGCCATCGTCCTTTGGAAGGTTATTCATCATTCAGACCTTCCAGTTAGAGTTTTTATGGGTTATTAAGTCCCCTCGTCTGCCAAGAACCATCCTAGCTACTATCACTTCTTAGCTAAAAAATATGAGAAGAAGATGCTCTTGGTCACCCAAACTTCAAATCATAATTGGAAACCACGGTATTTTTTTATTTCTGGGGCATGGGAGTTTGGTTGAGACGAAGATTCAGGAACGTCGGTTCCAATGACCCCCTGAGATGGGGGAAAGTCTCCCTCGCAGTTAAAGTCGACCATGGCCTTAGCCAGGACAATTTCCAGAACATTGAGGACCTTCTCAATCAAGGCGAGAAAGGTCGTATCATTAAATATGAACATCTAATGACCCCCTATTACTTTTCTCATACAGGTTTAGGGGGTGGTCCCCTGGAAGAGCTTCGTAAGTCTTCAACATTTCTCACCCAAGTTATATTTTTTATCTCTAGCTGACTAACTCAGAGACTTGTCTTTTGCAGTGCGTCCAACAAGTATCTCAGACGACTTTTGGGAGATGTCTGCTCCTAGCCTCGTAAAGCTCATGAAAAAGCGGGGTGGTAAGAGCACACCACCGCTGGCCACGAAAAAGAATGTCGGCACCTCCAAGGCTGATGCTAGAAAGAAGAGGAAGTCCACTGCTTACCCTGTGCATACGAGGTCGAGTAAGACTCTGGCCAAAGATCGTGCCATCCCCATTTCTATAGACGATGCCCTGGCTTCTCGTCTATCTCAGATCAAAATCGGAGATAGCGTGATCGGCCACAGTCTGAAGGCTACTGATGCTATTGGCTCTATAATGACTAAGGAAGACAAGCATTTTCTTTGTGCTTTGGACGTCCCTTTGCTGGACGATTTCGCCCTTCACAAGTCAATCCAGGTATCATTTATTAGATCTTTCTTTCAAGTGTTACCTCGACTTCTTAGAAACTATTACTCATATGTATGATCTTCCTCTGCAGGGTGCCTTATCTTTTCATCGCCTTGTTGATTCGACCTTGAAGAATATGCCCCTTATAGAAAAGGGTAAAGAAGCTGAGAAGGTTGAGGCCTCTCTAAATGTAGAGGTTGAAAGGTTAAAAGGAGTCATCAAGCATAGGGACAAAGACATGTCTCAGCTAAAGAAGGATCATGACAAAGATCTGAAGGCCAGTGATGATGTTCTTCAATCTAAGGTTGATGTTAAAGTCAAAGTTTCCTTGAAAGATGCCTCAGAGAAAGCCGTTGAGGACTACAAGGTGTCTGATGAGTTTATCAGCTTCGGCTTTGAGTACCTAGATAGGGGTATCAACGCGACTAACAAATGGACATCCATGAAGGAGAGTGAGTCCGCGAGCTTGACTGCAGAGGACTTTGTGGGTCTCGACTTTGGATATCCTCGGTTTGCTCAAGCTTTAAAGGAGGTTAAAGAAAGTGGCGCTGCTCCAGTCGAGATGGCACCCCTTGAAGTCATAGAGACAGAAGATGGTGCTCGTCATGATGATGGAGTTAAAGTCACAAACGTCAGCTTTGACCAGACGACTAATGCTATTGGTGGGTCGGCTCCCATCGATACATAGGCTCTTTTGCTAGTGAAGCTTTTCAATAGTTGTAATTTTTATGAACTTTTGTCGGTAATTCTTATTTTTATGAACTCTGATGGCTTCTTGATACTCTGGTTTGTAACTCTGAATCCTTTTTACTATAATCATTAGTTCAACTTCTTCAGATTCTATTGCTTCATATGATGTTTTGTTTAAAACTTATATGCTGGTGTTGTCCTATAATTGCGAGGTTTAACTCTTATTTTCACCAATCTAATGTTGTTTGAGGTCTAAGGACACCATATTGTGATGCTTTACCCTCATATTTTCACCAAATATTGATGTTAAAGGTTTGATATCACCAAATTATGATATTTTACCTCTTAAATTTTCACCAAATAATGATGTTAAAGGTCTGAGGTCACCATATTATGATGTTTTACCCTCTTTCAGCAGTCGATAGGGGAATGACATCAATAGGAGGGGGAATTACCACACTAGGTCCTAAAATCTCAATGGAGGAAGACCTACGTGAAGTGATAGAACCTTGGTGGGATGAGGCACGGTTTGAAACCTCGGCTTCCTCCGGAACCTCGCTTTGCTTAGGAGAATAATCCATAACCTCTTAAAAAGAGTCTACAGATTCGCTTGCTTCAGACGTTGACTTTGGGTCAGAGGAAGATGACTCAGACATTGGTACAGGAGCCTCAGGAACCTCTACAGGCTCAGCAGGCTCGGCTGACTCAGGGCATAAGACCTTCAAGGGTGGAGGAAAGATTGGTCTGAGGGGAAAGGCCTCAGCCCTACGAGCTTCCTCTTGGTCTAGCTCTATCCGTCTAATCTTCTCAAAGGTCTATGAAGAGATGGGAATTCTTCTATAAGTTGGTACAAGGGTCTGAGCATATGGAAGATGACACTACACTTAGGGAAGGGCCCAAACTGCAAATGGGCTAACAACTTGTGCTACTTGAACTAAAGATCAAAAAAGGTATCCAAAAGGTTTCTAATAAGAATACCAAGAACACTCAAGGGTAGGTCACCGGAGAAGGTGATCGGTAAGTCACCGAAAAACCTAAGACGGGGAGGTTTGTGGCTGAAATAACCTCGGAGTATCCTGGTATGGCCCCAGGGCTACCTAACCACTACAGTCCTAATCTTATAACCACTTGACAAAGGTGGAAAGCCATGCCGAAAAAGAAAAACCTCGCCGAAGAATAAAAAATGTAAAGCAATGACCAAAAATGAAAAAGGGTCTAAGAGCAATACCTGACTGGGTGCGATGGAGGAAGGAAGAGATTAAGAAGCGAGAACCCTTGAAACCATAGCAAATAATGTATTTGAAGAAAATCATGGCAGCAAAAGTTTAGGCGCGAAAATAAGAGAAGAAAGGGAAAATGAGGAAAGAGAAGGGTTTTTAAACCTTCTCAATGATGGGGCATAATTTTCAACACACCTATCATTACCCTAGAGAATCCAAAAGACGATGTCAGAATTGTCATACCTTGGGGATTACGTTAGTCACTTCAATGAGTGTACGCTTAAAAATATGTCGTTAGCGGGTAAAAACCCAAAATAGTCCCATTAAAAGCACGGACACCTCCCATGGGACGAACGTAACACGTAGGGACTTACCACGTAGTCACGGGACTTTCGATTTGAGAATACGATGATAATTTCTAAAAATCTAGACTTAGGCTTAAAACATGCTGGTAGAGGGTCAAGATTCAAAACAGTACCCAAACGGCCCCAAAAGAGGCACGAACACCTCACACGAGATCAATGTAACACGTAGGGACTTACCGCGTAGTCACGAGACTCTCGATTTGAGAACAGGACGATAATTTGTAGAAATCTGAACTTCTGCTTAAATATATGCCGTTAGCGATTGAAAACCCAAAATAACCCCTAAACGGTCTCGTAGGAGGCACAGACACCTCCCACGGGACAAACGTAACACGTAGGGACTTACCACGTTGTCACGGGACTTTCGGTTTGAGAATACAACGTTATTTTCCAAAAATCTAGACTTGGGCTTAAAACATGCCGTTAGAGGGTAAAGATCCAAAATAATACCCAAACAGCCCCGTAAGAGACACGAACACCTCATACGAGATCAATGTAACACGTAGAGACTTCTGGGTAGTCACGAGACTCTCGGTTTGAGAATGGGTCGATAATTTGCAAACATTTGGACATATACTTAAAAATATGCCGTTAGTGGGTGAAAACCCAAAACGGCCCCTAAACGGCCCTGTCAGAGGCACGAACACCTCCCACGGGACGAACATAACATGTAGGGACTTACCATGTAGTCACGGGAATTCTTATTTGAGAATACAAGATAATTTCCAAAAATCCAGCCTTAGGCTAAAAATATGCCGTTAGAGGGTCAAGATTCAAAAAAGTACCCAAACGGCCCCGTAAGAGGCACGAACACCTCACACGAGACCAATGTAACACGTAGGGACTTACCGTGTAGTCACGAGACTCTCGATTTGATAACAGGACGATAATTAGCAAAAATTTGGACTTCTGCTTAAAAATATGCCATTAGCGGTTGAAAACCCAAAACAGCCCCTAAACGGCTCCGTAGGAGTCACAAACACCTCCCACGGGACAAACGTAACACGTAGGGACTTACCACGTAGTCACAAAACTTTCGATTTGAGAATATGACGTTATTTTTCAAAAATCTAGACTCGGACCTAAAACATGCCGTTAGAGGGTAAAGATTCAAAACAATACCCAAGTGCCCCCGTAAGAGGCACGGACACCTCGCACGAGACCAATGTGACACGTAGGAACTTACAATGTAGTCACGGGACTCCTGGTTTGAGAATGGAATGATAATTTTCAAAATTCTAGAATTAGGCTTAAAAATATGCCATTAGCCGGTGAAAACCCAAAATAACCCCTAAACGGTCCCGTAAGAGGCACTGACACCTCCCACAAGACAAACATAACACGTAGGGAGTTACCACGTAGTCACAGTACTTTCGGTTTGAGAATACGACGGTAATTTCCAAAAATCTAGAATTAAGCTTAAAACATCCCGTTAGAGGGTCAAGATTCAAAACAATACACAAACGGCCCTGTAAGAGGCACGAACACATCACATGAGACCAATGTAACACGTAGGAACTTACCGCGTAGTCACGAGACTCTCGATTTGAGAACACGACGATAATTTGCAAAAATCTGAACTTAAGCTTCAAAATATGTCATTAGCGGGTGAACCCGAAACAACCCCTATATGTCCTCGTAGGAGGTACGAACACCTCCTACGGGACAAACGTAACACGTAGGGAGTTACCGCGTAGTCACGGCACTTCCGATTTGAGAATACGATGGTAATTTCCCAAAATCTAGGCTTAGGCTTAAAACATGTCGTTAAAGGGTCAAGATTCAAAACAATACACAAACGGCCTCGTAAGAGGCACGAACATATCCCATGAGACTAATGTAACACGTAGAAACTTATCGCGCAGTCAAGAGACTCTAGATTTGAGAATACAATGATAATTTGCAAAAATCTTGACTTATGCTTAAAAATATGTCGTTAGCCGGTGAAAACCCAAAGCTGCCCCTAAACGGTCCCACAAGAGGCACGGACACCTCCCACGGAACAAACGTAACACGTAGGGAGTTACTGCGTAGTCATGGTACTTTCGGTTTGAGAATACGACATTAATTTCCAAAAATCTAGACTTAGGCTTAAAACATGCCGTTAGAGGGTCAAGATTCAAAACAATACACAAACGGCGCTGTAAGAGGCACGAACACCTTACACAATACCAATTTAACGCGTAAGAACTTATCGCGTAGTCACAAGACTCTCGGTTTGAGAGTATGACGATAATTTGCAAAAATTTGGACTTAGGCTTACAACATGCTAGTAGATGGTGAAAATTCAAAATGTTCAAACGGCCCCGTAAGATGCACGAACACCTCGCATGAGACCAACGTAACATATAGGAACTGATCGCGTAGTCACGTGACTCCCGATTTGACAATACGATGATAATTTGTAAAAATCTAGGCGTAGTCTTAAAAAATCCCTTTAGAGTGTAAAAACCTAAAATAATGTCCAAACGACCCCGGAAGAGGCACGAACACCTCGCACAAGACCAATGTGACATGTAGAAACTTACAGCGTAGTCACGGTACTTCCGATTTGATAATGCGATGATAATTTGCAAAAATCTAGACGTGGGCTTAAAAATATGTCGTTATACGGTGAAAACCCAAAATAGCCCCTAAACGGTCCCGTAGGAGGCACGGGCACCTCCCACGGGACAAACGTAACATGTAGGGAGTTACCATGTAGTCACGAGACTTTCGGCTTGAGAATACGATGTTATTTTCCAAAAATCTAGACTTAGGCTTAAAACATGTCGTTAAAGGGTATAGTTTCAAAACAATACCCAAACGGCCCCGTAAGAGATACAAACACCTCGCACGAGACCAATGTGACACGTAAGAACTTATAGCATAGTCACGGGACTCCCGATATAAGAATGGGACTATAATTTGCAAATTTCTGGACTTAGGCTTAAAAATATGCCATTAGCCGGTGAAAACCCAAAACAGCCCTAAACAGTCCCATGGGAGGCACGGACACCTCCCACGAGACAAACGTAATACGTAGTCGCGGTACTTTCGATTTGAGAATACAACGGTAATTTTTAAAAATCTAAACTTAGGCTTAAAACATGTCGTTAGAGGGTTAAGATTCAAAATAATACACAAATGGCCCGTAAGAGGCACGAACACCTCACACGAGACAAATGTAACGCGTAGGAACTTACCGCGTAGTCACGAGACTCTCGGTTTGAGAACACGACGATAATTTGCAAAAATCTGGACTTAGGCTTAAAAATATGCGTTAGCGGGTGAAAACCCAAAACAGCCCCATAGGAGGCACGGACACCTCCCACGGGATAAATGTAACAAGTAGGGACTTACCACGTAGTCACGAGACTTCCAGTTTGAGAATACAACGATAATTTCCAAAAATCTAGACTTGGGCTGAAAACATGTCGTTAGAGGGTCAAGATTCAAAATAATACACAAACGGCCCCGTAAGAGGCATGGACACCTTATACGAGACCAATGTAACACGTTGGAACTTATCGCGTAGTCACGAGACTCTCGATTTGAGAACACGACGATAATTTGCAAAAATTTAGACTTAGGCTTAAAAATATGCCGGTAGCGGGTGAAAACCCAAAACAGCCCCTAAACTGCCCCGTAGGAGGCACGAACATCTCCCATGGGACAAACGTAACACGTAGGGACTTACCACGTAGTCACGGGACTTCTGGTTTGAGAATACGATGATAATTTTCAAAAAATCTAGACTTAGGCTTAAAACATGGCGTTAGAGGGTCAAGATTCAAAACAATACCCAAACGGCCCCGTGAGAAGCACGAACACCTCACACGAGATCAATGTAACATGTAGGTCCTTATCGCATAGTCACGAGACTCCCAGTTTGTGAATGGGATGATAATTTGCAAAAATCTTGACTTATGCTTAAAAATATGTCTTAGTCGGTGAAAACCCAAAGTTGCCCCTAAACGGTCCCACAGGAGGCACGGACACCTCCCACGGAACAAACGTAACACGTAGGGAGTTACTACGTAGTCACAGTACTTCCGGTTTGAGAATACGACATTGATTTCCAAAAATCTAGACTTCGGCTTAAAACATGCCGTTAGAGGGTCAAGATTCAAAACAATACACGAACAGCCCCGTAAGAGGCACGAACACCTCACACGAGAACAATGTAACATGTAGGAACTTATCGCGTAGTCACGAGACTCTGGGTTTGAGAATATGATGATAATTTGCAAAAATCTGGACTTAAGCTTACAACATGCTAGTAGAGGGTGAAAATCCAAAATGTCTAAATGTCCTCGTAAGATGCACGAACACCTCGCACGGGACCAACATAACACGTAAGAACTGACCGCGTAGTCACGTGACTTCCGATTTGAGAATACGATGATAATTTGTAAAAATCTAGACTTAGGCTTAAAAACATGCCTTTAGAGGGGAAAACCCAAAATAATGTCTAAACGACCCCGTAAGAGGCACTAACACCTCGCACGAGACCAATGTGACACGTAAGAACTTACAGCGTAGTCACGTGACTCTCGGTTTGAGAATGGGACGATAATTTGTAAAAATATGGACTTAGGCTTAAAAATATGTCATTAGCCGGTGAAAACCCAAAACAGCCCCTATACGGTCCCGTAGGAGGCACGGACACCTCCTACATGACAAACGTAACACGTAAGGAGTTACCTGGTATTCACGGTACTTCTGATTTAAGAATACACCGGTAATTTCCAAAAATCTAGACTTAGGCTTAAAACATGCCGTTAAAGAGTCAAGACTCAAAACAATACACAAACGGCCCCGTTAGAGGCACAAACACCTCACACGAGACCAATGTAACACGTAAGAACTTACCGCGTAGTCACGAGACTCTCGGTTTAAGAATATAACGATAATTTGCAAAAATATAGAGTTAGGCTTACAACATGCTGGTAGAGGGTGAAATTACAAAATGTCCAAACGGCCCCTTAGGATGCACGAACAACTCACACGGGACCAACGTAGCACGTAGGAACTGACCGCATTGTCACGTGACTCTCAGTTTGAGAATACGATGACAATTTGCAAAAATCTAGACTTAGGCTTAAAATCATGCCTTTAGAGGGTAAAAACCCAAAACAATGTCCAAACGACCCCGTAAGAGGCACGAACACCTCGCACGAGACCAATGTGACACTTAGGAACTTATAGGGTAGTCACGGGACTCCCGGTTTGAGAATGGGATGATAATTTGCAAAACTCTGAACTTAGGCTTAAAAATATGCCGTTAGCCGGTGAAAACCCAAACGGTCCCTTAGGAGGCACGGACACCTCCCACGGGATAAACGTAACACGTAGAGAGTTACCACATAGTCACGGTACTTCTGGTTTGATAATACAATGGTAATTTTCAAAAATCTATACTTAGGCATAAAACATGCCGTTAGAGGGTCAAGATTAAAAACAAAATACAAATGGCCCCGTGAAAGGCACGAACACCTCACACGAGACCAATGTAACACTTAAAAACTTATCGCGTAGTCACGAGACTCTCGATTTGAGAATATGACGATAATTTACAAAAATCTGGACTTGAGCTTACAACTTGCTGGTAGAGGGTGAAAATCCAAAATATCCAAACGGTCCCGTAAGATGCACGAACAACTTGCACGGGACCAATGTAACACGTAGAAATTGGTCGCGTAGTCACATGACTCCCTATTTGAGAATACGTTGATAATTTGCAAAAATCTTGACTTAGGCTTAAAAACATGCCTTTAGGGGGTAAAAACCCAAAACAATGCCCAAACGACCCCGTAAGAGGCACGAACAACTCGCACGAGATCAATGTGACACATAGAAACTCACAGCGTAGTACTCCCGATTTAAGAATGGGACGATAATTTGTAAAATTCTGGACTTAGGCTTAAAAATATATCGTTAGCTGGTGAAAACCCA
Source organism: Sambucus nigra (assembly GCA_949130495.1). NCBI lineage: Eukaryota > Viridiplantae > Streptophyta > Magnoliopsida > Dipsacales > Adoxaceae > Sambucus > Sambucus nigra. The sequence goes on along the minus strand of OX422217.1, from coordinate 298,344,902 downwards.
AAACAGCCCCAAACGATCCTGTAGAAGGCACACACACCTACCACAGGACAAAAGTAACACGTAGGGAGTTACCACATAGTCACGGTACTTCTGGTTTGAGAATACGACGGTAATTTCTAAAAATCTAGACTTAGTCTTAAAACATGCCGTTAGAGGGTCAAGATTAAAAACAATATACAAACGGCCCCGTAAGAGGCACGAACACCTCACACAAGACCAATGTAACATGTAGGAACTTATCGCGTATTCACGAGACTCTCTGTTTGAGAATATGACGATAATTTGCTAAAATCTGAACTTAGGCTTATAACATGCTGGTAGAGGGTGAAAATCCAAAATGTCCAAACAGCCCCGTAAGATGCACGAACAACTCGCACGGGACCAACGCAACACATAGGAACTGGTCGCGTAGTCACGTGACTCCCGGTTTGAGAATACACCGATAATTTGCAAAAATCTAGACTTGGGCTTAAAAACATGTCTTTAGGGGGTAAAATCCAAAACAATGCCCAAATGACCCTGTAAGAGGCACGAACACCTCACATGAGACCAATGTAACACGTTGGAACTTACCGCGTAGTCACGAGACTCTCGGTTTGAGAACACGACGATAATTTGAAAAAATCTGGACTTAGGCTTACCAAAAATAGCTTCCAACGGGTGAGCCTTTATATCGATTGAGTTATTTATGAGCTTATTTATGATAAATCGTTGGAAGGGATTTATTGATTATTTATTTATGGCTTTTGTTAATGTCGTTCTGTTTATTTAAATGTTAAAACAAGTTGGATTTCTTGAATAAACAAAGGAAACTCTGTCGATTGTTTTTGAAATTATTGAGCATTTTAAATTGATTAACTCAAACATAAGCTTAGGAAACATGTTGAGAACTGGGGGTGGAGCATGTAAAATCACATATAATACTAAAATAAGGCCATTGTTGGGCCATTCGAGACACGCGAGACTATTTTTTAACTATGGACATGAGTCCGGTGAACCTTTATATCGATCAAGTTATTTATGTGTTTATGTTAAATTGTTGGAAGGGAAACCCAAAAATAACTTCCAAGGGGTGAACCTTTATATCGATTGAGTTATTTATGAGCTTATTTACATTAAATCATTGGAAGGGATTTGTTAATTATTTATTTATGGCTTTTGTTGATGTCGTTGAGTTTATTTAAATGTTAAAACAGGTTAGATTTCTTAAATAAACAAAGGAAACTCCGCCGAAATTTTCTAAAATTATGAAGCGTTCTAAATTAATTAACCCAAACATACCCAAATTTGAAAATTGAGCGTAAAGGATCGAAAATGTAAAACGACTATAAAAAATAGCAAAAAGAGGCACACTTATGATAAAAGTAGATTTTTTTTCCATATTATGTAATCCAATTATGGTTAACACATGTTTAGTGGTTTCTTGTCACAGATTGATGATGGATTTCGTTGGGCTAGTTGATTGGATGACACAAAGTTTCTCGCGAAATGTGTTTTATTTTTGTAGTTGGTGTTATTTTGAACATTTGTTGTACTCATACATTCATTTGAATGGAATGAATTGTCTTTTGATGAAGAATTGTAGAATTGAATATGGAGTCATTTTATGTGATAGTTTGGATGCTAAATTGCTATGGATTCACATTTATACAGGTTATATCATCGCAAAAATTTATATACATGTATCTTCCAATCTTCTTTTGGAATTATTTATTAAAAAAAATTATATATACATTTTCGCGACATGCATGGCATGTTACGTGAAGGATGACATTCCGCGACATGCATCGTATGTCGCCTAAATGACCACATTCTGCGACATGCATGCCATATCGCATAAAGGGCAACATTCCGCGACATGCATGGCATGTCGCATAAAGGGTGACATTCTGCGACATGTAATTATGTCGCGAAAGGTGAGGTATTATTTAATATAAAAAATAAATATTAATATATATTTTTATAAATATATATATTTCGCGACATGTATCCTGTCGCGATTGGTATATACATTCCGCGACATAGATATGTATGTCTCCGAATACATTCCCAGACGGGGCTACCACGACACGAGGGCGACAGGCAGCCTTATGTCGCGAAATGTCTTTCGCGACATATTTTTCGTGTTGCGAAATGTGATTTTTCTTGTGGTGATGAGAACTGCTCGTAATGAAACGAGTTGTGAATAGCTCGATTTGGGACTTGAATTTCTTGATGGATCTGTGAGGGAGCTTCTCGAACCATTTTTGGGCGATATCGTGCAGGCTTGACGGGAAAATTCGGCACATGAGTGCATCGTTATGGTTCCATAGGGTCATGGCCTCCTATACTGTGTGACATAATCGATGAGATCAGTCTTGCCATCATAAATCTTGAATCTGGGTACCGCAAACTTCTTCGGGGCTTATTCTTCCTCAATCTCCCTTGAAAAAGGGGATTTCATCTGAGTTTTGAGAGCTCGCCTGACCAACTCTCTTGTTGATCTGACACCCCGATGAACTGGGTTCTGGTCCATTTCTCTTCGGACTAAGCTTCGTATATCATCGTTCCTTCGACTAGGCTCCTATATTAGCAAGTTGATTGTTGCTGCTTGGACTGGTCGTCATTTGACCTGTGTCTCTCAGTCCTCTGCGACCCGCGCCCTGGACTCCTTCCTCGACTGCGAGGTTTGCTCACCTGAGGGCTAGGAGTTCGATTGTAGCATTTCCTTGTGTTACGATAGAGGTCCCTTTCCATCCTCACTAGTCGCTTTTTGAGGTGAGCATTTTCAGCTTCCTGTTTGAGGGTGGCCTCCTCCTGTTCTCGAAGCCTAGCCTCGTAGGAGTCTATCGACCTAGAAATCTGTGTGGATCTAACTGGCCCCTGGCTCCCTTCGGAGAGATTCCTCTCTCGGCGGAGCCTCTGGTTTGAATAAGGTACTTCGGACCTAACCCTAGGAGGGTTAGGCTGCTCTTGGATGTCCCCTGATTGAAGGGCATTGCTGTTGTGATCGGACATTGCAGGTTCCTGTTGGTGAAGGCTTTCTTGAAGGAAAAACAACCTTTTTCCACAGACGGCGCCAATTGTGGTGACAAATAGCTCAACACAAATAATAATTAAAGACAATCACTATAAAGAAAAGAACAGCAAAGATCGCAATCACATAAGGCAAAGATATACGTGGTTTGACAAGTTACTTACGTCCATGAAGAGGTCTACTGTTATATTAAGTAACTCTCAAGAGAGGTTTTTTTGCATGCCCTTTGCCCCGGGCCAGAGGTACAATATATATTTCATAAGAGGGAGAGAGGGGCACTGGTAACTGCCCCGCTAGCCCACTATCCCTTGAATATCTCCTTCGATATTTTTGGGGATAGAATAGGTCAAACTCTTAATTCTAACCGTTATTACTTAGAGCATCCATAATTTGGGTCGGACATCTCTTATTCTGAGCTGGGCTTTGTCCCGCTACTCTTATGGGCCTAAAAGATAAATAAGGTACCCACAATATATATACATACATGTATGTATATGTATGTATGTACATATATGTGACACCCCGCCTAATTAAATACCGGGCGATCACTCCTTTATTAAATTAAAATCGAGGTGAACAGTTGATTCATTCTTAGCATCACTGTCGTTAAAATACTTTTCCAATTTAAACACCCTAAATAATTAAGCTAAGTGTCAAAACCATTTAAAACCTTATTCTCATTTTATTAAATCCGGTTATAAAACCTTAAACCATTTACATTTTTAAGAGTCACACATTAAGAATAAAAATAGAATTGAACATACACGAATTTAATCGTCAATAATAAATCCCAACATTTACAACACCAAAGGAAAACATCCTGACAGTAATAAATCCCGAAATAAAGGTACTGAAAGTAAAAATTACAATCTCTGACAATACCAACTAATTAATAGAAAGAGGGCGATACATGTCCCTGCTGGATAAAACTGAATAAGAAGTAGAATCAAATGGATGAACTCGTCTAAACAACAGGCCTGCAACTCCCACCTAAGCTGCAGCTCATTCCTGCCAAAGGACCCTATGCAAGACGCCCCTGTGGTTACCTGCAATATATACATATATATATATATATATAGAAGAGAGAAAGAGAAATGGAAACGGGTCAGAGACCGATAGTGTATATGATTTAAAAATTCGTTTAGCAAGTATTTAAATTGATTACAAGCTAATGCAACAACATATTAGTGCGACACTCTCTTGAGAAATTCTCACCTCTCTTCTAATGTGCACACCTATCGCACGAACCTTCCCAATGGTCTATCTCGTCATATACCACACTATCTTTCCACCAATGATTTAACTTATCTTAGGTTATTCGCAGGATTTACAACTGAACAACACAAGTATTTAAAACGTAAGATTTCAATTTGTAATCAAAGTCCTCCTTTTAACTTTATTAATCAATAAAGTTTTCTAGTGTCATATTATACTTTCTCAAAACAAGTATTTATAATTTGAGTCATCAACCATGTCCTACATATCAAATCATAGTAGGAAGTTCCAGATTTTAGAATTTCATATATATATTAACTACTCGTATAATATATATAGCATAACATCACCCCACATAAAAACTATGGTGCGGGCATACTCTTCTATCCAATCCTCGTATCAATCGTACTAAAGGGAATACAAGTTCGGAATCACTCTCGAACTGTATAAATACATACACAAACAATATTGAGGGGAAGCATAGTTTCCAAGTCCAAGAGGTCAGTACATACCCTCACGTCTCTTAGGACCGTAACTACCGATTCGATAGCCTGTACCTAGGATTCCTATCTTCTAGGGTACGAGTCAATATCCCCCATAAGGCACACGAGATAAGATCGTCCCAGCGCGGTAACCTCAGGGATAGCAAGTAGCGCGGGCACGATTTTCATAAGTATATAATATATGCATACACAATCATATAAATATACCACTTTTATTATATCAATTTAGGTTTATCCAATAATCCACATTCACAACATTTATCCTTATTTTCCCATTGTTATTTATCAAGTATAATGGTTCGTCTCTAACTTTAATTCGAAGGGTTTTTCCAACTTACTACGTAACACTCATGGAATCTATTCTCCCAAGTATAAATTCAGTAGGTATCCATTTATGTTCCAACGTAACTCTCTCTTACGCGTCTCTCCCCTTTAATCTATACTTACATTGTCCCTTATGCAAAATATCCCAAAATATAGATTTCGACTACATTAAAGGTCTCTTATTTATTAATGAATCTTACTGGTTATCATTATCTCCCAAATTTTTTTAACAATGATATCTAACGAGTTTTCTTCATTTCGAATCAATTCAACAATTTTAAAAGGGGAAACTTAAGTCTACCAGGAAGGGTCGATCGATCGAGGTTAGAGGCTCGATCGATCGAACCTTCGATCGATCGAAGCTCTGGGCTCGATCGATCGATCAAACAGGTATTGCGATTTCTGCAGTTTTGCAGTTACGGGTTTCATCTTCTAACCTTAACCAAATCCATATTTTTCAATCCCAATCGTCCCAAAATTTATACTACTAACATTATATCATCATACCAGATATTTCCAACGTAAAGCATGTAGATTTCTATCACTAAACATGGATTAACAGCCCAAAAAATATTATAATTATCAAGAACCCTAGAAATCTCTTAAACATGGTTCTAACAAGAATTTTTTCCAGAATTTCCTTCACATAAAACATCATAATTTCTTGGTTTAATCCTCTACATGACAAAGGGTTTCCAGAATATCATATAAATCATCACTACATGAAAATTTTCCATCTCAAATTGGGTTTTTCTTCCATAAATCTCACCCTAATCATCCCTAGACTAACATGAGTGATGCATCAACGAAAATAAGCAAGATAAACACTTGCCTGAGATTTTCGGTGTTCTGGTTTGGTGCCGAATTTGGTGTGGTTATGTTCCCCGTCTCGCGATCTACGCGTTGGCGGTGGCGGCGGCGCAAACGGTTGAGTTTTGAGCCTTGGAATGCCTTGAGAGCTCTCTCATCTCCTCTCCAATGGCCGTTCTAGAGTTTTGAGTTTTCTAACCCTAGATGATAACCCAGATATCTTATATAACCCCTTTAATTTTCGTGGGTTTAATTACCCAAAAATACAAAATGATAAAAAAGCCCTCTCGGGGTACTAATTTGGCCTAAAAACGCCCCGAGACCCAAACTAAACCCACTTTTTGGACTATATCGACCCTTCTGAACGCGTTGGCGCACTCAAAACGACCATACAAATAACTTATAAAATATTCACTTTTATTTAACAATATTTAGTCCCAATGCGACACGGGCGCATCCCGACTTAAATTTCCATAATTGTCATTTTATTCACACGTGACAATACTATAAAAATAAATCTCATATATTTCTATACTCATCCAGTAACATTCAACAAATAACAAATTTCCAATAATTTCTAACTCTCGTCACGCTAGTAAATATTTAAATCAATATTACGGATTAAAATTAAATTAATTTATCTCAATTAAATTTAATAAATCCCATAATTTAAAAGCCATGAAAATACGGGGTATTACATACTTCCCCCCTAATAACGGAATTTCGTCCCGAAATTCGGAAAATAAGGCCTACCAGGTAGCACAATTCTGGATATCCTTGTCAGTACGCAAACTAGCTACATAGTACGGCGCTCAATCATTATAGCTTTTTCCTCACAGCAACTTTGTTTTACATTCTCATTGGAGACACTTCACATTGTGCTCCAACCGACAACATTCGCATAAGTCACGCTTATACGTTATAATTTCCTTATCTCACTATCATTAGGAGGCCGCACCTCACTACATGACAAATACTCGGATCTATTCATATACAAAACTCCCATTCTGAGAAAATTATGCGAACATTCGATCACTCTTGCTCGCCTAAAACAGTCGTGGAATTCTACCACAGTTATCGGATGTTCTCTCGACCGATCCAAAAACTCTGATTATCTACTCTCCTTTGAACATACGGGTGGATAATAGTCGAGGTTCTTCCATAACAAAACCTTAATAAGCACCTTGCACGCGACAAACGGGTACGAGTGCTTCTACCGAGCATTCCTGAAATCATCGTACCAATATTCCAAAATCTCCTTCACGTGGCTCCACAAATCTTTAATCACCGTGCGCCCATTCCCTGACTACGGGTGATACATCCTACTCGAAACTAAACCTTATCTCCGCTAGTTTCTGAAATCCCATATCAAAGGTGGGATTCACCAAATCTCATCCTGATTTAGAAATTTATACTGCGCCGGATCATACACTGGCGCGATCCTTCCTTTCAAAGGAAGTCTGGGGCATACTAGTTAATATTGTAAGTCAGCTTAAAGGAGTATCAATCACCTCCTTCTCGGCGACTTTATTCACATGTTCGGGATGAACCTTTGATCATTTTTTGAGGATGGCAACCCATCCAAGAACTGTACCGACTTTACCGACATCTTCCAAATTCAGGAATTGTAGCTAAACACAAAATTCTTTAGTTGATTCTTCTCTTTCAACCCAACCTTACCAAGGGGTGGTGCATGTAGAGACTACTCACTACGTCTCGCTAAACATCGATTTTTCCCTTGAAATGTCTCACATTAAGTGACCCGTAATACTCCCCTTCCTTCCTTGGAGTATGCCGAAAGTTCCACCCGTGCTTTTCTCTCCACAAAGCGCACTTTTGGATCTCTTATACCATACCAACATCATCACCCTTTGTATGTGCAAGTCGCTCTCATACTTGCCTACTAACAACTCCGCTCCGAGTGTTCTTCATAACCATTTAATTCTGCTCCATTCAAGGAATACTCTTCTTAAATGACTTCCTACAGTCTTCCAATTCAAATTTGGGTGTGCTATTCTAATTACACACCTATGTATGGATTATCGCCCCTCATGTGACGTTTAATCCACTCTATCACTTCCACTTCGTTTAACTAGTCCCACAAACATATGTGACACACGTCCATGGCCACGTCCCTTCGACTCGAACAATTTTAACTGCAATTAACCGAGATGTCCACATTCTTGCAACACCCCGACTGCCCTAGAAGAGCGAACGGCGGGCTACTCATTCGTAGAACGAACTAAATTCAACGAAATAGAAGGAATAGGGCATTCAAAATAATTTCAAGTCATCTCTTTTGTATAATAAAGTTCCTTCCAGATAATCCATGCTAAAAATCATTCTAACTCTTTATTCGCCTCGTGTTTTGAACGCGGTTACGACATTTGGGTACTCTCAATCACCCTAGAAATCAAAATTCTTAAATTCTCCTTATCACCGTTCCACCCCTCAACTCGTGGGGTAACTTTCAATGCATTCTTACCACAAGATCCGACTTCCAATAGCTTTAAGACAAAATTCAACTTCCAACTTACATACATAATTACTTGATCCCATTTCGACCAGGGTACCGAACTCATGGAATAGTGACCAAACGTCTCCCTATTTCCAACCTTACGCTAAGTTTCATGCGTGGGATGTCTCGCAAAGCGAAATCCAAATAAGGAACCCTCCCGATACACTACTACCTAGCATTGTCGGTTATCGAAATCCGTTAGGTCCTTCGTCCATAGTATATACCCCTTTATTCCGTCACTTGACAGAAAAGTTACAATTTCTCCCGTAATTATGCTTAACAAAGAACGTTTCACTAATTTCACTATTGTTCAGTATAGGTTGGTGGTAATAGCATTTCATAAACCTCGACTACATACAATCGGAATTCTCGAAATTCTTTTCCCTAATAATATGGGTACAAATATTAACTCCCACATCTCTAAAGGATAAATATAACAATGCACTCTTCCTATCACTAAGTCCGGAGTGCTAAACATAATACTGAGTCAAATCTTTTCGCCCAACGGTAAATCCCGATACATACTGAATCATATTGGCAAAGTCTATACATACATTGGCATCGAATATCTCGAGCCCACTATCTCCTTCGAAGTCTCTAGGATAGATAATATAAGTGTGAGTACAACCTTCTTACAGGTAAAGTCTCGCCAAAACAAAACATAAAACATGTTGCGCTAATGCAACCACTCCGATAGTCTTGCAATAAATGCCCACTATCGTACTAACCATTTCTATAACGTTTTAACAAAGATAATATCATACTCGTATATCGCATCACTACAATGAGTAACCTCAATAAAGTATAAAACACTGTTAATATACTCATTCATCCTCCGCGGATAGCTCTAAAGAAAAATCCCGCTACACTAGGGAAAAAAAATATTCACATTTTAATAACGTTTATAGTGATATGCATTAAGCTCGTCTCACATGCTAATCTAGCAAGGAACAAAATATAGTGACTCGCTCGTGTCACATAAACACGCCTCATCCTCTGACGATACAACTTATACTTCCACCTTGCCAATCATCTTGACTGTGTAAGTGGTTTCCGGACGTAACACGTCTACCCAAACCAAACAAAATTTCTTTAATCGTTGCCTTTTACTAGGCACCGTATTCTTGTCCTTTTACTCACTTTAGAACATATTATCGCGAGCGATCTCACTCCGCACAAAATACCTCAATACGTAATCCACTTACCACCGGTCCTACTAACCAGGTTAGGATTGTCCTTCTCTCGGACTTTAGTAGACTCGAATCCTGTTAGCCATCCCGATTGTTCCCTTAGCTTTTTAGGCCATAAAGATCATGTTACTATCTATAATAGTACTTACTGAATTTACCATAATTTGGTAAGAATTCCATTATTCGAATCATTTAAATGGGTCCCCTGATGTATATCCACATCCCCTTGTGGTGCTATATCACTACCGTTGTATTCAGTCTTATTCTCGACTAAATTCTTCGATTTCTTTAACTTCCCCCACAAAGAAGCGTTATCATCTATATTGACAAAATATGACATTCTCAACCTCCGAATCGGTCGTCCATCAGAATTTCCTCCTCGAGTATTATCAAATATTATTACGAGTTGGTCTCCCACTTGGAGTCGTTTCCTCCGCTCGTATCTACCTCTTTTGATACAAAATTTGCTAACGATTAGGATTCATATCCACAATTGGACTTCTGTCATGCCCTATTGCGATGAGTTCAGAACCACGTTTGCTTCTCATCCTGAACAGTTGAGGAAGGAACATACGGTCAACATTGTACCTAAGGTTCTCCTATAGGCATAGCATTCTACTTCTAAAATGGGTGGTTGACTCCAACCATTATAATTTCTTTCGGAAAGACAAGAAAATTTCCTCTAAATTTTCACTTTCAGTTTGCCACACTCCATCCTAGATCTAAGCCTTTGGATACTTTACCTCCTTTGGTAAAGACACATAATTTCCGCATTTTTAGAATTTCTCACTGACAGTCTCTACACGTTTTTGTAATACGTTGGGTAAGTTTACCCTCGCACCTCATTTGACTATAACAGCATTTGGAAATCACTGTTACGCCCTAGTCGCCTTTCTAGTCTTGTCTTCTCGTGCCATAATGGAGGTGACCTCGACTACGGTCATCATCCTCGAATATATTTTATAATCTCAACTGAGCTCTGCCTCCTGATGTACGCTTAACGGTCCTTTTCTGACATCCGTCATCGCTCGGCACACGCACACATCCGAACGAAATTAGAATTCACTAATGTATACACATTATAGCAGGAGAACGAAATCTCATCAAAGAAATCGACAATCCTAAACATAGGGATCTATATCAAATAAAGCAACGTTGAAAGCATAATAAGTCGTACAGATCCTAAGGACACTAGAACCTGATGCTCTGATACCACCTGTGGCACCCCTCCTAATTAAATACCGGGCGATCACTCCTTTATTAAATTAAAATCAAGGTGAACAGTTGGTTCATTCTTAGCATCACTGTCGTTAAAATACTTTTCCAATTTAAACACCCTAAATAATTAAGCTAAGTGTCAAAACCATTTAAAACCTTATTCTCATTTTATTAAATCCGGTTATAAAACCTTAAACCATTTACATTTTTAAGAGTCACACATTAAGAATGAAAATAGAATTGAACATACACGAATTTAATCGTCAATAATAAATTCCAACATTTACAACACCAAAGGAAAACATCCTGACAGTAATAAATCCCGAAATAAAGGTACTGAAAGTAAAAATTACAATCTCTGACAATACCAACTAATTAATAGAAAGAGGGCGATACATGCCCCTGCTGGATAAAACTGAACTAGGAGTAGAATTAAATGGATGAAGTCGTCTAAACAACAGGCCTGCAACTACCACCTAAGCTACAGCTCGTTCCTGCCAAAGGACCTTATGCAAGACGCCCCTGTGGCTGGGCACCTGTAATATATATATATATATATATATATATATATATATATATATATATATATATATATATATATATATATATAGAAGAGAGAAAGAGAAATGGAAACGGGTCAGAGCCCGATAGTGTATATGATTTAAAAATTCGTTTAGCAAGTATTTAAATTGATATATATATATATATATATATATATATATATATATATATATATATATATAAGAGAGAAAGAGAAATGGAAACGGGTCAGAGCCCGATAGTGAATATGATTTAAAAATTCGTTTAGCAAGTATTTAAATTGATTACAGGCTAATGCAACAACATATTAGTGCGACACTCTCTTAAGAAATTCTTACCTCTCTTCTAATGTGCACACCTATCGCACTAACCTTTCCAATGGTCTATCTCGTCATATACCACATTATCTTTCCCCCAATGATTTAACTTATCTTAGGTTATTCGCAGGATTTACAACTGAACAACACAAGTATTTAAAACGTAAGATTTCAATTTGTAATCAAAGTCCTCCTTTTAACTTTATTAATCAATAAAGTTTTCCAGTGTCATATTATACTTTCTCAAAACAAGTATTTATAAATTGAGTCATCAACCATGTCCTACATATCAAATCACAGTAGGAAGTTCCAGATTTCAGAATTTCATATATATATTAACTACTCGTATAACATATATATCATAACAGCACCCCACATAAAAACTATGGTGCGGGCATACTCTGCTATCCAATCCCCGTATCAATCGTACTAAAGGGAATACAAGTTCGGAAACACTCTCGAACTGTATAAATACATACAAAAACAATATTGAGGCGAAGCATAGTTTCCAAGTCCAAGAGATCAGTACATACCCTCACGTCTCTTAGGACCGTGACTACCGATTCGATAGCCTGTACCTAGGATTCCTATCTTCTAGGGTACGAGTCAATATCCCCCATAAGGCACACGAGATAAGATCGTCCCAGCGCGGTAACCTCAGGGATAGCAAGTAGCGCGGGCATGATTTTCACAAGTATATAATATATGCATACACAATCATATAAATATACCACTTTTATTATATCAATTTAGGTTTATCCAATAACCCACATTCACAACATTTATCCTTATTTTCCCATTATTATTTATCAAGTATAATGGTTCGTCTCTAACTTTAATTCGAAGGGTTTTTCCAACTTATTACGTAACACTAATGGAATCTATTCTCCCAAGTATAAATTCAGTAGGTATCCATTTATGTTCCAACGTAACTCTCTCTTACGTCTCTCTCCCCTTTAATCTATACTTACATTGTCCCTTATGCAAAATATCCCAAAATATAGATTTCGCCTTACATTAAAAGGCTCTTATTCATTAATGAATCTTACTGGTTATCATTATCTCCCAAATTATTTTTACAAGGATGTCTAAGGAGTTTTCTTCATTTCGAATCAATTCAACAATTTTAAAAGGGGAAACTTAAGTCTGCCAGGAGGGGTCGATCGATCGAGGTTAGGGGCTCGATCGATCGAACCTTCGATCGATCGAAGCTCTGGGCTCGATCGATCGATCAAACAGGTATTGCGATTTTTGCAGTTTTGCAGTTACGGGTTTCATCTTCTAACCTTCACCAAATCCATATTTTTTAATCCCAATCGTCCCAAAATTTATACTACTAACATTATATCATCATACCAGATATTTCCAACGTAAAGCATGTAGATTTCTATCACTAAACATGGATTAACAGCCCAAAAATTATTATAATTATCAAGAACCCTAGAAATCTCTTAAACATGGTTCTAACAAGAATTTTTTCCAGAATTTCCTTCTCATAAAACATCATAATTTCGTGGTTTAATCCTCTACATGACAAAGGGTTTCCAGAATATCATATAAATCATCACTACATTAAAAATTTTCATCTCAAATTGGGTTTTTCTTCCATAAATCTCACCATAATCATCCCTAGACTAACATGAGTGATGCGTTAACGAAAATAAGCAAGATAAACACTTGCCTGAGATTTTCGGTGTTCTGGTTTGGTGCCGAATTTGGTGTGGTTATGTTCCCCGTCTCGCGATCTACGCGTTGGCGGTGGCGACGGCGCAAACGGTTGAGTTTTGAGCCTTGGAATGCCTTGAGAGCTCTCTCCTCTCCTCTCCAATGGCCGTTCTAGAGTTTTGAGTTTTCTAACCCTAGATGATAACCCAGATATCTTATATAACGCCTTTAATTTTCGTGGGTTTAATTACCCAAAAATACAAAATGACAAAAATGCCCTCCCGGGGTACTAATTTGGCCTAAAAACGCCCCGAGACCCAAACTAAACTCCCGGGCACACTTTTCTGACTATCTCGACCCTTCTGAACACGTTGGCGCACTCAAAATGACCATACGAACAACTTATAAAATATTCACTTTTATTTAACAATATTTAGTCCCGACGCGACACGGGCGCGTACCGACTTAAATTTCCATATTGTCATTTTATTCACACGTGACAATACTATAAAAATAAATCTCATATATTTCTATACTCATCCAGTAACATTCAATAAATAACAAATTTCCAATAATTTCTAACTCTCGTCACGCTAGTAAATATTTAAAACAACATTCCGGATTAAAATTAAATTAATTTATCTCAATTAAATTTAATAAATCCCATAATTAAAAATCCATGAAAATACGGGGTATTACAATATATACATATACATGTATGTACATATATATGTATGTACATGTATGTATGTATGTATACATATACATGTGTGTGTGTGTGTATATATATATATATATATATATATATATATATATATATAATTTATTTTCTTCTTTTTCTATATTATTGTTTTTTTTATTAATATTAGGTTGATTGTTAGGTATAATATGTGTTCCTTTTTAAATAATTTTATACCTGATGGTGTGGTGTAGTGTTTTCATTATATGCTTCGTTAGTTGCTTTTAATTTTTGGTGATTAGAATAATCAACATTGGTTGTGGTTGAAGTTGAGGTTTCGAATTAGCTTTTCAAATTAATAATTTAAACGAAGCCACAAAGGAATTTGAAGAAAACATAAAAAAATAGTGACTATATAAGAGCAACTGTTAATAGGTGGGTAATTAATCTCTCAGAAGAAAAAATTCGAGAGTATAGGCTAAGACTAGATTTATTAAGTGAAAAAGGAAGATTAGGATAAATAATATATGCTAACTGAAAAACAAAGAATTAGGAACTCTATAAATTTTAGAAAACGAATAATAAAATCACAACATAAACTTATTGACATAGGCTTAAAAGTAGGAAATTATAAACTGGTAACTAGTAGTAGTAATATAATAATTAATCAAGAAGAAGCAATAATAGTTGTAGAAACTAAATTAGGAATATTAGCAGAAAAAGGTAGAATATAAGTATATGAGTACTAGTATTAACACTATATTAGAAAAACTTCAAAAATTAGAAGATAATCAAGATTTCATTAAAGAACAACTAGATTTAATAAATACTAGAACACATAATATAAAATTTGAACTAGAAAAACTTACTAAGTTTTTACACGAACGAGAAACACCAGAAATAAACGACTTAATAGAAAAATTTTAACAAATTAAAGTAGACACTAAGACTGTTAAAACAAAACTAAACCCCTTTTATTCCAAAGATGACATCCACAAACAAAAATAAAGAAATATATAGGATAGAAAATCTATATAATAATGAAGAAGACACTAAAAGATATATAGAAAAGGGTATTCAAAAGACAAAGGATAACAGTTATATAAAAAGAATATGTTAGAATTTACTAATAAAATATATAATCACACTAGCCAAAGAAAAATAACAGCCATCAATAGTGAAGTAATTTTAGACTTAATTACTGAAGAATCTGCAAAAGAACTAAATAAAATAAATTTAGAATTTATGCATTTAGGAGTAATAGTAATAGGACTGGTAGGATTAACTATGTTAGAAGCAGGAACTAAAGTTTTAGTATATATATATGATGATATATGGAATAATCATAAACAAGCACCAATAGCAAGCACAGAAGTAGACTTAGCTAAAAATGCAGCAGTAATAGGATGTATACCAAACTTCTCTATGGACATAAATGAATTTAGTAAACATATAAAAATAACAATAAGAACAAGATGATATAATATGACCGGACAATATAATGATCTTTTAATATATACACTATTTATGGAAAAATTATTTAACCACTATAAAATAAACTTTTGAGCTGAATTTGACTGTATAGTAAAATCCTTTAATAGTAAATATGTAGAAATGATGGAAGAACAAAAAATAGATAGTGGTATATATGAAGAAATTGAATGAAAATTACCACAATTAACTATAACTAATACTAAAAATTCAGAAAAAAATAAAATATATGAAAACAAAATAGGACAAAGTAGTATTAGATTTAGTAAATATAAACCTTTAGAAGAAGATAGTGAGGAACTATTAGATGAAATTAATGTATTAATAGTAGAAGAACAAATAGACGAAATATTTGAATTAGTAGAAGATAAAATATATGATATAATTATAGAAGATTGCGATAATTTAACAACTGATCAATTAATAGAAAAATATGGTAATGAAAATAATAAAGAAGTTATAATATCTATATACTGTGCAGAAGGAACCAATGAAGATAATAAAAGAAAAATAATAAATATCGGAATAGATAAATTTATAAACGAAGAAGAAATTGTACAAATATTAGAAGAAATAAACCCCACAGAAGAAATCGAAACCGAAACCTCAACTTCAACCACAACCAATGTTGATTATTCTACTCACCAAAAATTAAAAGCAACTAATGAAGCATATAATGAAAACACCAAACCTATTCCAGGATATAAAAGCCATAGTAAATATATATTTGACACTGACTCTAATATAACAAAATATGGTAGTATATTAAATTTAGACAATATAAACCCTCAAAACTGGGAGATAGCAATAGAAATTTAGGAAAATGGATGTTTTAGAACTTGTACATTAATAAGCTTTGAAAATAGAATATAAAGTGAAGTTTATTTTGAAAATACACTACAAGGAAGCGTATCTAATTGGTATCTAACATATAAAACTGCGCCAGAATATCCACAATTTAAAGAACTACTTAATGTAGAAAGATTCACTCATCTAATAAAAGAAGCATTTATAGGATCAAATAGACTTTTATATATAAGAGAAAGACAAACAGAGGCACTAAGAAATATAGAACATTTACAAATATGTAGGTTAGAAGAATATATAGGAGATTACACTAGAAAATTTATAGAATATTGGACACAAACTGAACGAACAACAGATAGTGACTTACTAGATGGGTACATACAAAAAATACCAGGTAATATAGGTGAAAAAATTTGGAAAAATTGGAAAGAACACGTATGATAAAAAAGATATTGCTTTATAGGAACTAGAATAAAAACTGTGTATGATACATTAAAATCAGAATGTAGAAAACTAAAATAAGGAAAAGAAATTAAAAAATAATATTATTATACCTGTCAACAAATAGATTTTCCGCCACAATACGGATGTGATAATAAACGTATAATAACCAATAAACATAAAACTAAACAGAAATATAAAAACTACAAAAACTATAGAATTAGACCTAGTAAAACTTATAAAAAAACATTGTAAATATAATAAATATAAAAGAAAAAGACCGTGGTATAAAAAACGTAGCATATATAAAGATAATAAAGACACAAAAGATAATAAAAATACTAAAAGAACTACTAACTGTAAATGTTTTATATGCGGAGACCCTAATCATATTAGACCTAACTGTCCTTATAGAAATAAAAATAATAATATATCTAAAATTCAAGAGAAAATAAATATATTAGATGACATTGAAGATGATCTAGGAGACACAATAGAATTAGAAAGTATATATGATGAGTATGAAGAATTAGATAATATTAGTGTATATAGTATAGAATCAATAGAATCAGAAGACGATAACATAAAAACTCTAGAACATTGTTTAGAAGACTTAAAATTTATATATAATATGGAAGAATGTGAATATAAATTTACACAATATATGTTTCTAAAAACAAAATGTATAAAATGTTCAATACAAGATAAAGAAATGTATTTATGTAAAATATGTAATAAAAATTTATGTATAAAATGTCAGAAAGAAATAAAAAATAAACCTAATGAATAAATAAACAATACAAATAAATCAGCACTAATAACCTTTCCTATAAAAATAAAATTTACAAATAAAATAATAGAAACAACAGCAATGTTAGACACAGGAGCAACAAAAAGCTTAATTAATGTAGAAATAATAGAACAAGAAAACGCAAAAGATTTAAATTACCCCATTTGTATACACCAATTTAATAAAGAAGCAATACATATAACACAATGCATACAAAATATACCTATATATATAAATGAAGAATAATTTATATTACCACAAACATATATAACAGACATAAAAAGTCATCACCCGTTTATATTAGGATTAAATTTTATTCACTTTTTAACTGGAGGATTCATGTACACACCATCAGGTATACAATTATTTAAAAAAGGAACACATATTATACCTAACAATCAACCTAATATTAATCAACAAAACAATAATATAGAAAAAGAAGAAAATAAATTAATCCTTAAAAACAACGTAATCTTAGAAACAATAGAAGACTTAAATATTAAAGAAGAAACTAATAAAAACATAGAAGATAACTACTTATATGAATACTTACAATATATTGAAGATAGCCAAACACAAAAACTAAAATTTGACGAAATAAATAATATAATGTTTAAAAATACAAAACTAGAATTAGAAAATCTAATAAGATTAACAGAAAAAACTGAAATAATAGGAGAAAATCCACAAAAACATTGGAATAAAAATAAATTAGAAACTAAATTACATATAATTAGCCCTGACATAACTATAAAAACAAAAGATATTGCTTGTGAAATAATTTACCAAGAAGAATTTAAAATACAAATAAGATAACTTTTAAACTTAGGAGTAATACAGCAAAGCACCAGGAGACATCGAAGCCCTGCATTTATGGTAAGAAATCATGCAGAAGTCAAGAGAGATAAAGCACGCATGGTAATTAATTATAAAAGACTAAATGATAATACTTATTATGATAGCTATAAAATACCTAACAAAGACGAATTAATTAATAAAATTCAAAATAAAAAATACTTTTCCAAATTTGATTGTAAATCTAGTTTTTGGCAAATAAAAATGAATAAAGATGCAATATAATGGACCACTCTTACTTGTCCAGAAGGACATTTTGAATGGTTAGTCATGCCATTTGGATTAAAAATGCACCTCAAATATTCCAAAATAAAATGGATACTATCTTTAAAAAACACTCAGATTTTTGTATAGTATATATAGATGATATTCTTATATTTAGTAATACCAAACAAGAACATAAAAATCATTTACAAATTGTTTTTAAAGAATTTATTAATCAAGGTTTAATAATTAGTAGTAAAAATATGCAATTAGAGAAACAAGAAATAGAATTTCTAGGATTATTCATAAAAGGAGGCAAAATAGAATTACAGGAACATGTAGTAAAAAAGGTATTAGAATTCCCAGATAAATTAGAAGAAACTAAAAAACTGCAAGCGTTTTTAAGATTATTAAATTATTGCAGATTTTTTATTCCAAATTTATCCAAATTAGTAGGACCTTTATATAGTAAATTAGGTAAAAATGGACAAAAATACTTTAATAATGAAGACATAAAACTAGTTCAAAAAATAAAATAAACAGTTAGTAAATTATAACCTTTATCCTTACCTATAGAAAGTAGTTATAAAATTATACAAACAGACGCATCAGCAATAGGATGGGCAGGAATTTTGCTACAAAAACCTAATAAAAATAGTAATAAAAATGAGAAGTAATTTGTAAATATTGTTCAGATAATTTTAATGAAGCATAGAGCAGGCTACCCTCGACTGACTTGGAAATATTAGGAGTAATAAATACTATAGAAAGATTTCAACTATTTATAGGAAAATAATTTTTAATTAGAACAGACTGTGATTGTTGATACCAAATTTAATCTGCTGACATGGACGAATCACTTGAAGACACGTGTCAACCTACATGGCAAATATGAATACATTCTACAAGCAACTCATACACTCCGAATAACTCAGGGGCCCCGAGCAACTCAAGCGTGCCGAGCTACTTAGGCGGTCTGAGCAGCTTAAGCGGTCCGAGCTACTTAGCATACAGAGCATCCAAATCAAGAGAATCAAAGAGACGACTGCGTATTAAATGCTCATTATTATCATACATATGTATATGTCTACTAGATAACAGCGCATTGTCCTTTCACATGTATAGCCTCAAGGCTATAAATACATTGTAACCTCCTCATTAGAGGGGGACTCTGGATCTCTTGGTAAACCACTTATCGAGAATTCCAGTCAAATAGTCAGCAATACAAAATTAGTGGACGTAGGCCATTCTTATTAGGTTGAAACACTTTAAAAATCTTTTGTCTTATTTATTTTATCTGTGATTGATAAATTAGAGATAATCTAATTTTTACATCAACAGATTGGCACCGTTTGTGGGAAACGACTGTAATTAGCGTTTTTCACCAAAATAATTCATCATCAATGGCTGATAATCCAGAACCCAGTAATCGAAACGCTGGTGTCCCTCCAAATCCGTCTACTCACCTAAATTTTCCAGATCTGGCTGGTATAATGGCTAATTTGGCCTAAGGCCAGACGACCATTCAAGAAACCATGCGATAACTTATACAAACTGTTCAAGGTGGAGTGCCGACCCAATCAGGACAACGAAGTGTTCAGAGAAATATCCATTTACCCTCTTCACGAACTAGAAAAATGCTATTCCGAGAGGAATCTCGATCCAGACGCACCGACTCATATCGTACTGAAAGATCTAATGATCCTTCTTATCAGCCTGGTCGAACTTCCTCAGTACGAGCTACAGACTCTCAACGAAATGTCACTCTATCTCAGTGCTCTAGAAAGGTTGAGTAGAATCTCTTATTTTGATCGTTTGGGTCCTAGGAGGAATAGAAGTCCTCCTAGGATTGTGTCGAGGAACTCTCAATGACCATCCGATCTAAGGGAAGGCTCTGCCCAATCACGACCAACTGCTCGTAATGAAAGATCCCAAGAGGCAAACTCAACGCGATCAGTTGCTCGAACAAATAGGCCCGAGGTGAAGAACGATGCATGGAAAGGCTTTATTCAAAGGTTGGAGGACAGATTAGGGGAAATGGTTAAGGCCAAGAATCCCCTACAAAGAACTTTTGTCCAAAGGACACCATTCGTACAGGCAATTGTGGATTTTCCCACACCATCAAAATTCAAAGCTCCTATGGTGACGCCTAAGTATGATGGAAAAACTGACCCTATCCTTCATATTAAACAATACCAATCTGCTGTCGACATCTATGCAGTTCCAGACAAGATGAGATGTAAGGCATTCTCAGGAACTCTTATCGGATCAGCTCAGATATGGTACAATAACCTTCCTCAGGGGAAGATTGTGACTTTCCTTCAACTGGCAGAGCTCTTTATAGGGAACTTCTGTTTTGGAGCAAAACCAGTCAAACGAGTAGCGCACTTGCTGAGTGTTAGACAAAAGGCAGGAGAAAGCACCAGGGATTATATTACTCGTTTTAACAACGAGAAACTTGAGGTAATTGATTACGAGGAAAAAATAGCAATTACTGCTCTGATGAGTGGACTGCTGCTGGATAAATTGTATTACACTTTAGCCAAGGATCCGCCTAGGACCATGGCGGAACTGATGGAAAAAGTAGCCAATATCATGAATGCCGAGGAGGTCATGGCTGCGAAAAAGAATGCAGATACTAAGGAAACCAAGGTTGAGGCTGATAAGACTGAGAAGAAGGATCAAAAGAATAATGGTGGCAACATACAGTCTAAAGCAAAGCAAGCACTGGAACAGTTGAAGAAATTTAGAAATTATACTTCTTTGAAGGTAGATATAAACCATATTCTGAAAGAGATCAAGAACAGTGAGGAGCTAAACTGGCCAGAAAAAATGAAGGCAGATCCTGACAAGAAGAATAAATCCAAATATTACGAGTTCCATAAAGACCATGGTCACACTACCAAGCATTGCATAGCCTGCAGAATGAAATTGAGGCGCTCATTAGGCGGGGAAAATTGACCAAGTATGTTGATCGCCGAAATGGTGGAAAGGTCAACGACCGAGCAAGGCAGAGGTCTAGATCTCCTCGTCGAGCAATAGAAGATAAGAAGAAAAGTCACGAAGAGGACCCAGAAGATGACCAAGATGACCTCGATCTCCCCAAAAGACCAAAGAAGCCATAACGTGAGGTATTTTCAATCCATTTTGGATCATTTGAATGTAATATTATTACAGGTGGAGATGCAGGAGGTGGGGATATGACTGCAGAGAGGAAAGCTTACCTCAATGAGGCGCAAGCTTGCTCGTACATTCAGCGAATAAATCTGGCTGAAGATGATTATCCGATGAAGGTGAATAAAGATAAATTGGTCATTGGTTTCTCTAAGAATGACCTAGAAGGTGTACTATATCCTCATGATGACCCATTGGTGATCAAGATGAGAATGAAGGAAGTGGTGATTTTGCGAGTACTGGTGGATAATGGTAGCTCGGCAGATATTATGCTCTATCCATGCTTTGACAGTTTGAATTTGAAGCTAGCCCAGTTGGAGCCATATCATAGGCCCCTTATTGGTTTTACAGACAAGAAGGTTTTTCCACTTGGGACGATTAAGTTGGATATGCTTATCGGTACATGGCCTGCTTGTCGAACAGAAAGAGTACGCTTTTTCGTAATGGATAAAAATGTCCAATCATCTTATAATATCATCATGGGAAGGGTATGTCTGAAGAAGTTCGAGGCGGTACCATCTACTATACATTAATGTTTAAAATTCCCAACCAATTTTGGAGTAAGAGTTGTGAAAGACGACCAGAAAGTAGCACGGGAATGCTACTATTCATCTACCGAACAGGAGGAACACGAAGAATACAGAAAGAAGACTACTACTTACCAAGTGATGAAGTAGAAGATTCCGAGATTGAGACGTTAGACCATAGAGACGAGCCTCGGCTCGTAAAGGGTCAGGTTATGGAGGCTACTGAGAATATCATTTTGGATGACGAGCACCCAGAACGAACAACTCAAATTGGTGCATCACTGGATATATTGATAAAACAGGAATTGATAGCATTTCTAAGATGCAAAAAGAAGACTTTTGCATGGAGTCATGAAGACATGCCAGGGATAGACCCGAGTTTCCTATGTCACGAGCTCAACGTGAACAAGGAAGTCAAGTTAGTAAAGCAGCGAAGAAGAGTGTTTAGCCCTGAGAAGAACCAAGCTATACAGGAAGAAGTAGAGAAACTACAAAAAGCCTCTTTTATTAAAGATACCAAATATCCTGATTGTCTAGTAAATGTGGTGATGGTGAAGAAGAAAAATAACAAGTGGAGGATGTGTGTAGACTTCACTGATCTTAATAAGGCATGCCCAAAGGATCATTTTCCTTTGCCTCGAATCGACCAACTGCTGGATGCTACCTCGGGGCATGAATTGTTGAGTTTCATGGATGCTTATTCTGGTTACAACCAGATTAAAATGAAGCCTGAGGACAGGGAGAGTACCTCTTTTATCACCCCAAGGGGAACTTATTATTATAATGTTATGCCTTTTGGACTTAAAAATGCAGGGGCAACATATCAGCGGCTGATGAACAAGGTGTTTGCGGAGCAAATCAGTCATAATATGGAGGTTTATGTTGATGATATGCTGACAAAGAGCAAGAAAGTTGTTGATCATCTAGTTGACTTAGGTCAGACCTTTGATCAACTAGAGAAATATCAAATGAAGCTGAATCCCACCAAATGCATATTCGGAGTACGAGAAGGCATGTTTCTCGGATATATTGTTAACCAATGAGGAATTAAAGCGAACCCTGAAAAGATCAAGGCTATATTGGAGCTACGATCTCCAACGACGAAGAAGGAAGTGCAAAGTCTCACAGGGCGAGTTGCAGCACTTGATATATTTGTGTCATGAGCAACTGATAGATGCCTACCATTCTTCAAAACACTCCAAAAAACTTTTGAATGGAATGATGAATGCGAGGAGGCGTTTTGAGAATTGAAGAAGTATCTGGGGACACCTCCATTGTTGTCCAGACCAGTGATGGGAGAAATATTATACTTGTATCTAGCAGTATCAGAGAATGCAGTTAGCTCGGCATTGATAAGGATGGAGGATGGAGTACAAAAACCAGTCTATTACACTAGCAAAGCTTTCTGAGGAGCAGAAATCAGATATCCAAGGCTGGAGAAGTTAGCACCAACACTAATTGAAGCAAGCAAAAAGATGAGGCCATACTTCCAAGCCCATACTATAGTGGTGTACATCGATATTCCATTAAGACAAGATCTGCATAAACCAGAGAAATCAGGAAGATTGATGTACTGGGAAGTAGAACTTGAAGAATATGATATAGTTTATGAGCCTAGATCGTCACTGAAAGGGCGGGGAGTAGCGGATTTTATTGCAGAGTTTACTCAAGAAAATGTCTCCGGAGAACAGGAGTTGAATACAGACCAACCTGTGGATATTACAGGATCATCAAATTTAAACCCCGACCAAATTATGTCGGTGGACGAGCAGCGAGAAGTACTGAAGAAGGATAAAAGAAAGCATAAAATATTCCACCGAGGAACTCTGTCTGACCAAGAGTTTGATAATAAAGTACCTGCGTGGAATCTGTATGTAGATGGCTCTTCGTGCTCTACAGGCAGTGGAGCAGGGATTATTTTAGACAGTCCAAATGAGATTGATGTGGAATATGCTCTGCGCTTTCAATTTAAGACTTTTAATAATGAGGCCGAATATGAAGCAATGATCCTGGGTCTAAGCCTGGCCAAAACCATGAAAGCTGAGCAAGTCATTGTGTTCAGTGACTCCCAGTTAATCATAAATCAAATTCTGGGAGTGTATGTGGCAAAAGGAGAATTAATTGTCATGTATCATGCAAAAGAGATAGAGGTTGTATCAAGTTTTACAGCAATTCAGTTGATTAGAATACCACAATTGGAGAATGCAAGAGCAGACGCCCTAGCACGCACCGAGCTATGAAGAACAATCCCAATAGAAATCTTGGTTGGTCGGTGCATCGGCAAAGATCTGACGATAAACTTCATCGCCCTGGACTTGGGACCATCTTGCATGGACCCCATCAGTGCTTATATTGAAGAGGGGGCTTTACCAATTGATAAGCTCGCAGCCAAATAACTGAAGTTTAAAGTTGCTCATTATGTATTGACTAGTGGTATTTTATATAGACGAGGAATTATAGCAGGGCTACAAAGATGAGTCCATCCCTCCTAAGTGAAAGATTTGATCGAAGAGGTTCATGAAGGGTCCTGTGGAGCTCATGTAGCAGGTCGGACGCTTTTGCAAAGAATAACAACGCAGGGGTATTACTGGCCAACATTGAGAGCTGATTGCACAGCTTATGCTAAGAAGTGCGACAAATGCCAGCGCTAATCATCCATCCGAAGAACTCCCCAAGCATTGTTAACACCCATAACGTCCCCTTAGCCATTTGCCATGTGGGGAATAGACTTGGTCGGGCCACTTTCAACGACCAGGGGAAGATTCAAATACCTTGTGGTTGTTGTGGATTATTTTACAAAATGGGTGGAAGTTGAGCCTCTCATTGATATGACATACGATAAAGTCTATCAATTCATTTAGAAGAATATTATTTGCAGATATGGTCTCCCACATGCATTCATTACTGACCATGGATCCCAGTTTGACAACGAGGAGTTTGCTGTGTATTGTCATCCATCCAATGTACTGAAGATCCACTCTGCACCAGGACATCCCCAAAGCAGTGGGAAAACTGAGGTGACAAACAGAACGCTGCTGAATGGTTTGAAGAAACGACTAGATGATGCAAAAGGAAATTGGATCAACGAGCTACATTATGTGTTATGGGCTTATCGTACCACACCACGAGCAGCAACAAGAGAGTCTCCATACATGCTGGTGTTTAGAAGTGAAGTTGTCATACCTGCTGAATTGGGTTTACCCACACATAGGGTGCTTAATTTCAATTCTCCTGTTAGTGATTTAATAAGAAGATTAGACCTGGATATGCTCGAAGAAGTCAGGGAAGAAGTAGCGATCAGAAATGCAGCATATCAATAACGAACATCTTTATTCTATAAGAAAAGAGCGAAGAAGTGTCATTTGAAGGAAGGGAATTATGTACTGAAGAAAGTAATACAAAAGAATAATAAATTGGAAGTCAACTGGCATGGACCCTACAAAGTAACAGAAGTTGTTCGTCCAGGGACATACAGGATTGAAACGTTGGAAGGAGAAGAATTCAAGAATGCATGGAATGCAGAGCATCTGTGCAAGTATTATCAGTAATTGAAATTCCTATATAATGCAATTTCTTCAGTACGAATAAAGTGTTGGATGTTTTACCCAGTTTCTCTCTTTTTTTTGAAATTTTTTGGAATATTAGTGCTACACACCACACATCAAATTCAGGAATCAATTACCATCAACTCCGGTTGGTCGGGACCACTAACTCCAGTTGGTCAGGAATCAATTACGATCAACTCCGGTTGGTCGGGAATCAATTACCACCAACTCCGGTTGGTCGGGAATCAATTACCACCAACTACGATTGGTCGAGAATCAATTACCACCAACTCCGATTGGTCGGGAATCAATTACCACCAACTCTGGATGGTCGAGAATCAATTACCATCAACTCAGGTTGGTCGGGAATCAATTACCACCAACTCCGGTTGGTCGGAAAATAAATTACCTCCAACTTTGGTTGGTCGGGAACTAATTACCACCAACTCCGGTTGGTCGGTAAATCAAATACAATCAACTTCGATTGGTTAAACTAAGCAGGAATATGGGATGCAAATCATTTCATTACTTAGGCCCAAAGAATGACAAGTCACTATAATCAAACAACAAATGGGACAAGTTCCATTATCCAAAAACAAAATAACAAACAAACAAGGATATTCTATAAACTATTTAGAAGAAAATAAAATGGCAAAAGACTAAAAATTTCTTCATTCAAATCAAGTAGAATTACATATGCTGTGAAAAATATACTTCATTACATAAAAAATCCTATTCTATTGGTTTTTTCCCTTCTGCCTTTGAAACAGGTTCTACTCCAGTAGGAGGATCATTTAAGGCATAAGGAGAATTTATAAAATTTACATCTCTCAGCATTCTAACATTCATTACAGATGGCCGATCAAGTAAATGTTTTGGGGGAGATATCTCAAAGTTGGCATGAAGACTGTAATCACCAAGATACTTGGAAATCAGACATCGAGGAATTGCACGAGCAGGAATCTAGCTAAAATCAAGTTTAAAAGGAGGTACAGGTAAATCGAGCACTCCAGGCTCATAATAATCCCATAAATAATGTCCCTGCTCCAATTGTAGCAAACACATAGCATTTAACCATCCCTGCTTGTACCCTTCATTATTCGACTGTTGTATCCGAGCATCTAGATGGTACAGAGCTTTATTATACCCAACCATCCAAAACTCTCTGGGTTATTTATAGAATTGATAAGTTAACCTCTCTAGTGGCTCGTGGAGATTCTTCACCAGGATTTCCTTATTTTCCAAGGCAGAACTCTGAGTAGTGAGTTGTTCGTTTAAGTTAAAAATTTTCTTAGACATTTCTGCTAAGGCTTGGTTCTTCGCTATCAACTGAAAGGCCTGATTCTCTAAAGTTAACTGTGTTCTAGCTTCTTCAATGGTGACCCGACCAGCCCTACCTCGTCCACGAGAAGAAGACCTTGATCGTCCACGAGTAGAAGAGGAGGGTCCATCCCTTTTCAAAGTTTCTAACTCATCTCATAAGTTGGGATTTTCTACCTCCAAGAAAGAGAAACCTTCATCATTAACAGGGACCAAGGCTCCCGAGGAGGATCTAACAGATTTGAGTTATTTTATCTCCTCTTGCAAAGCAATGTTCTCCTGCTCTAATAACTCGGCGATATGCCTGTGCTCTTCAACCTCAAGCTTCAGAACACTCTCTTTCTTCTCATAAGCAGAAATAAATTTATCATACCCTTTGTCAGCACTCAATTGCTGATATTTCTTCTTGTATCCTTGATGCAAAAGTGTGGAGGACTCTTTGTACTGCTGCTGAAGTTCCTCGATTGTTCCTTGGAGATCTTCAATCATCTTATAGTAGGCCACGTTGTTGGCAACAGCACGATCGAGCAAGCATTTCAGGTATTGGTAAGCTTTGACTTCTCGTTCAGAAGTATCTGGACCAAGGATATTAATGATTTGAGCCTCATTAAGATCTGCATGACCAGCTTTAAAATAGTCATTACATTTCTTCATCAATTCTGTGTCATGAGATGATAAGAGCTCCATCCTGGCCATAAACTAGCAAAGAGAAGAAATAAAAAGAATCAATAATGATGCAAACAGAGCAAGTAAAAGAGAGAGTCAAGATAAAGTTCGAATTTTTATTTCATCATAAGAGAAAATACAAAGTCTGAGGTTACATTCAATAGAACAACAAAATAAAAACTCGAGCAACTTTACAACTTCTCTTTGTTCCCTATAACTTCCTCAGAGGGTTTGGATGAATGGGTTGGTTGCTCGGAAGATAATGGCAGCTACTTGGCAGAAGTAATGGTTGGTTAGAGTTGCTCGATAGGCTGAACAACAGGAAAAGCAGGAACCTGATCTCCAATCATCATAAAAGACTTATCTGAAGCAGCTTCATCCTCTTCTTCTTCTCCAGGAGAGGGAGGAGGGCCATGAGTGTGCTGCTGGAATAACTCAGAATTCTTAGGAACTTTCAGCTCCTACAAGGCTGCAACCCATCCATCCCTAAAATATTTGAGGCTGGCATACTCCATTTGAGAGGACATGGCAGCCAGGCCCTTATTCCAGCCTTTGTCCCAACCAGCACTGAATGATTTTTTAACTGCCTTCTTCCTTTTTTCCTTCTCTGAGGAGGTCCTTTCCCTAAGGAGCTCCTCGGTAGTCTTCAACTTCTCTTCCACCTCCATTTTTTGTCGCTCAATATCTTGAAGTTTAACAACTTCCTCTTCAGCAGACTTGAGCTTAACTTCCAGCTCCTTGTTGCTTTGTTCAAAGTCTTTGCTACTCTGCTCAAACTCTTTCCACTTCTTCTCCAATTCCTGGGAGGTATTCACAGCTTGATTCCTGTCCAGCTCAATGGACTTGAGTTACTTCTCCCAAGTAACTTTATCTTCCTCATACTTTTGACGAGAGTCTTTTAAAGACTGGGTCAGGTCAACAAAAGCTTCCTCTACCCCTCCCGAGGAACTTGAAGCCTTGATAGCTTCATCCTTCTTCAGAATGTTGTTGAAACACGTCACCAGCTGGAAAAAAAAAATAACTTAAAGTCAGTACATGAACATAGTATTAAAAAATAGGGTCGAGTTAAAGATACTTACTGAGGCAATGTGTTGAGCAGTAAGGGTAGTAATTCTCTCATGAGAAAGGGAATCTTCAATGCCTTGGACTTCTGGGATAGTCCAAGATCTCACCAAACTCCTAGCAGAGCTCGGAGCAACAAAAGATGGAACATTACCTTCAACAGTTGAAAGTTGAGACTCAGAAGAGCTCTTCTTTAACCTCCTCGGAGGAGCAGGAACTTTTTCAACTAAAGAAGTTGTCTTTATTGGTGAAATAACAATAACCTCACTCGGAGGAGAAACAACAACAATCTTATTCGGGGCCATTGGAGGCTTCTCAACAGCTTTCTTGGCAGCATCAGGAGGAGGTGCATCAATGGTTCTCGTCCCTTCTTCTGGGACATCTTGTTCACTTTTCTTTGCCTCCACATTGGTAGAGGCGAATTTATCAAAGAAGGCAGGAGCTCTTCTTTTCTTCATTAGGTCACTGATGGGAATACTCGACTCAGAGGAAGAACCCTTTATGCTAGTCTCAGAGGTAGGTACTTGGTCAAGATTAAGCACCACTGGACGAGGACGAGCAGTGAAAGATGAAGTATAGCTCTTGTACTGCAACAAGTAAGAAGCATATCTAATATGTTCCTCGGTAACAGATTGGTGTAAATCCCAGATAAGTTTTCAATGCTTTAAATTAACGTCAGCTTCTTTTGGAGGTTTTCTTTTACTGTCAACTATAACAAATAAAAACAAATGTCAATGACGCATTTTATCAAACACAGAAAGCAAGATTTCAAAAAACAAAAATAACCTATCCCATTTCCATAGGGTGGACACCTGGGACCCTGATATACATCATCATCATTTAATGGAGGGTGCTGCCAATTTTTCATAACAACCCCATGCTCAAAATAATCCCTATTGGCATCGGGAAGATTGACAACTAATGCTCTATTCAAAAACCTAGTTTTTAAATAAAAAGTGGTATCACTGACAACCCATCTATAGCAGTACATAATCTCTAGAATCCCTAAACGGGTTCCATGAAGTTGATTCAATCTATGTACGCCATTAACTATCCTCCAGGTATTTGGAGCTATTCTTACAGGTACAACGTCAAAATATTGGCAGAACTCCAAACACAGGGAATTTGGAGGAAAAGAAAAGCCACATTCGGCCACAAAAAGACTTGGGAACCAATGTCCCTCAGCCAAAGAAAAATAATCAAAAGGTTCAGAAAGTTTTTCCAAAATAACCCACGAAGGGATTGAAAATTCAGACCGAAATTTGACCAGCGACTCAACAAGATAAACCATGATGAACAAAGTAAATAAAAGAAACGAAAAAAATCTTACAGAGAAAGAGAGATCAGGTGATAATGAACGATGGAAAGAACGAAGGCACAAGACAGAGAGAAAATAAAAAGTTCAAAGATACAGATTTAAAAAGAGAAAGACGATAGGATTTCTGCCGCGTTTAAATACTTTACCTCGGGAATAGGGAAAGGCAATGATTACAAAGAAAGACGTTTGCATTTTCGGTGGCTAAAAGAAGAAAAGGACACAAATATCGAAGTGGTCATGAAAATTCAAAATATTTATGAGGCATGATACTATGCACTCAAAAAGGAGTTATATACAACAAGCGTTTTCCTAAAAACCATACAAACCAATAATCTATGTAGTTTTCAAGCAGAATGTTCCATACTTTTCTTCAACATCAAACTATGAAACATTGGGGGATTCTGTTGATACCAAATTTAATCTGCTGACGTGGACCAATCACTTAAAGACACGTGTTAACCTACATGACAAATATGAATACGTTCTACGAGCAACTCATACACTCCGAATAACTTAGGTGCCCCGAGCAACTCAGGGGCCCCGAGCAACTCAAGTGTGCCGAGCTACTTAGGCGGTCCGAGCTACTTAGTGTACAGAGCATCCAAATCAAGAGAATCAAAGAGACGACTGCGCATTAAATGCTCATTATTATCGTACATATGTACATGTCTACTAGATAACAACGCATTGTCCTTTCACATGTACAACCTTAAGGCTATAAATACATTGTAACCTCCTCATTAGAGGGGGACTCTGGATCTCTTGGTAAACCACTTATCGAGAATTCCAGTCAAACAGTTAGCAATACAAAAACAGTGGACGTAGGACATTCTTATAAGGCTGAACCACTTTAAAAATCTTTTGTCTTATTTATTTTATCTGTGATTGATAAATTAGAGATAATCTAATTTTTTACATCAACAGTGATAATATAGTAAAACACTTTAATAAAACTAATCAAAGTAAATTAGGTACAAAAAGATGGCTAAATTTTATTGATAATATTACAGGAAAAAGGCTCCACTCCTCAATTTGAACATATAAAAGGTAAAGATAATCAATTAGCTGGTATCCTGTCTAGATTAATTACTAATATTTTTTAAATTTTACAGATGTCTCACCATCAAGGCTCTTCATCAGGCACAAAAGAAAACCCTAACCAATTATTTAATGTTCTTAATGAGAGGCAAAAATTCAGGTCAAGGGTACAAGTGACAGCAGAAAAACAGAAGATCCTCGACAACCTCTGGTTCAACCGAGAATATAATAAATGATCATTTATACATACTATGAATTATCTTAATACTTACTTTTTTAATATAATTCACCATGTTAATAATCTATAAGCACGAGAAAATTACTATAACTCTTTCAATAATAACCAACAACTTTTCGAAGAACACAATGCTATAATAAAACATTTTAAAATATTAAATATTAAAAAACAAGATATTAAAAAGAAAATATAACAAGTAACAGTATATAGTAATAGTAACTTTTTATCTTCTTTTGACCCTTACTATAGGTATATATTACGTACAAAAGTAGAAACCCTTTTACTAGATGCAATAGCAGAATTTTTTTTTATGTTTGCACGAGAAGAAGATATTACTAATTGGGTTGCAATACAAAATTATTTTCGTTTTAACTTAGCCCCTGTAGGATGTACATATAGATATGAACATATGTCAATAAATTCTCAAAAGAAACATGACACCATAATTTTATTAGAAATAGATTATAGACTTTTGAAAACTTTGTAATCAGTAAGCCTAATAAAATATTTACTCGTAATCGACGAATACAAATAGAAGTTACTATAAGTCTATTATTAGAATTTGGCATGATAGCTAGTATATTAATACCTCCCCCTTTTACTAGAATAAATGATAATTTACCAAAAGGTTTAATAGACGCACTAGTTGAACAACAGCGTTGGAGGACCACATTACCTCACGTTTTATTAATAGTAGATAGAATGCCACCAGAATGGATAGGCTTAGGACAAATCATTTATAGCAGGCACAATATTTTAATTGAATGTAGAAAAGATAAAATCCCTAATTATTTTGTTCAATGTACAAATGATGACTCCCTTATATAAGACCAAGATGCATCAGAAGACTTAATTGCAACATATAAAGTAAATAAAATAATGAATGAAATTCCTTTTGACCCTTGGTGTATGATAAAAGAAACGTTTAATATGAGAATTTTTATTCCAAAACACACTTTTAGTATTAACATAAAATATTTCAGTAAATCTCAAAATTCTTCAGAAGTAGAAGAGGCACTAGAAGAAGAAAAAAGATCCCATTATGTATATAACAACTATACACACACCGATTCAGACACCGATTCAGTTGACTCAGTCACCAGGCACAATATTGACAACACGATGGAACCCTAGAAGAAAAAAATTGTTACTCACGAAAGCACTAACGCCAGCCACAACAAATAAAAACACTCACACAACCAATGACGCAATCAAGATAGCGACTGAAAGCGACACATGATGGATGTAAAATAAAGGAACATGAGATGTTAATATTCATTACTATTCACTTTTGGAAGAATTCAGAATCATGAGCAATTACTATTTCCTTTTGAAAAACTTAACCAAAAACAAAAACATCGCTTTCCTTTCCTTATCACTTACCTCCTCCGTTTAATAAAAATTTCATATCCGAATATTTTCTTCTCCTATAAAATGAGAACTCTCTTCACTCTAAAAAGACGAAACACAGAAATCCCACAACTCTCAGCAACCAAGCTCTCTCTCTAAAAAAACTTTCATTTAATTTTCCGACCAACTCTCCAACTAGTTTTGTAATCCAACAGCAATAGTTGTATATTATCTTGTAATTGTAAGTCTTCTATCATCTGTAAATTATTTCATGGCCTGTAAAATAGATTATCGCTTGTAAATTAATAGTTTGCAATCACATGTTTCATTCTCAGCAATAAAATTTAAAGTTTTTGTTACATCTTTCGGGTTAACCACTCTGAGTACTTAGATAATATTCTTATTATGTTTTGATATATCATTAAAGTATCCTTGAGGACTTGTTTTTATGGATAATATTGACATAAATAACTAATTTAACTCTATAATGATATTAAAATTTTAAAATTTTCGGTGTCCTGTGTGTTGCCATTATCGTCGTTGTTTGCCGTTATGTTGGCATTTTTAGGCTTGACTGGGCTGCTACATTAACCTGTAGTACTGTGGACTTGAGAAACTATTTAAGAGTTATTGTTCATACTACTGTTCACTTTTTACAGTTCATGTTATTGTTTCTAATATAGTGTTAATACTAGTACTCATATACTTATAGTCTACCTTTTTCTGCTAATATTCCTAACTTAGTTTCTAAAGCTATTATTGCTTCTTCTTGATTAATTATTATATTACTACTACTAGTTACCAGTTTATAATTTCCTACTTTTAAGTCTCTTTTTACAAATTGTTTTTGAAGGTTCATTAAGCAAATTAAAAAGGTTTTAATTTATGTAAATTATGTAAAATATGGTAATTGAAATAATAAAGAAGTTATAATATCTATATACTGTGCAGAAGGAACCAATGAAGATAATAAAAGAAAAATAATAAATATCAGAATAGATAAATTTATAAAAAAAGAAGAAATTGTAAAAATATTAGAAGAAATAAACCCCACAGAAGAAATGAAAACCGAAACCTCAACTTCAACCACAACCAATGTTGATTATTCTACTCACCAAAAATTAAAAGCAACTAATGAAGCATATAATGAAAACGCCAAACCTATTCCAGGATAAAAAAAGTCGTAGTAAATATATATTTGACACTAACTCTAATATAACAAAATATGGTAGTATATTAAATTTAGACAATATAAACCCTCAAGACTGGGAGATAGCAATAGAAAATTGAGAAAATGGATGTTTTAGAACTTGTACATTAATAAGCTTTGAAAATAGAACAGAACGTGAAGTTTATTATGAAAATACACTAAAGGAAGCGTATCAAATATGTATCTAACATATAAAACTGCAGCAGAATATCCACAATTTAAAGAACTATTTAATGTATAAAGATTCACTCATCTAATAAAAGAAGCATTTATAGGATCAAATAGACTTTTACATTTAACAGAAAGACAAACAGAGGCACTAAGGGAGTCGTCATCAAATAGACTTTTACAATTATCATGTAATTGTAAGTCTTCTATCACCTGTAAATTATTTCATGGCCTGTAAAATAGATTATCGCTTGTAAATTAATAGTTTGTAATCACATGTTTCATTCTCAGTAATAAAATTTAAAGTTTTTATTACATCTTTCGGGTTAACCACTCTGAGTACTTAGATAATATTATTATTATGTTTTGATATATCATTAAAGGATCCTTGAGGATTTATTTTTATGGATAATATTGATATAAATGACTAATTGAACTCTAGATTGATATTAAATTTTTAAAATTTTTGGTGTCCTGTGCGTTGCCATTATCGTCGTTGTTTGCCGTTATGTGGGCGTTTTTAGGCTTGACTGGGCTGCTATATATATATATATATATATATATATATATATATATATATATATAGAGAGAGAGAGAGAGAGAGAGAGAGGTCGTCTACTATAACGACTCCTTATGGTGCAAATCTCGGTACATTCCATTTTTTTGTAAAATAGTAAAAGAATGAATTTTTTGACGAAACTTCATGGATATGATCTCCACGGTGGGAAGATCATCTCCAGTTTTTTTCATCAAAAAATTCAATAAAAAACCGTTGAGATGAGGTGATATGTAAAAAAAATGATATAAATATGCATTTTTTACCGTTGAAATGTTGGCTATCATCTCACCCACTTTTTTTATGAAACTTCATGGATATGATCTCGATAGTGAGAAGATCATATCCATGAAGTTTCATAAAAGAATTCAATCATTATAGCGGTTGGCCCCGACCCAACATTTCAACGGTTGAAAATGAATATTTACACCATTTTTTTTACATATTACCTCATCTCAACGGTTTTTTTACTGAATTTTTTGACGAAAAAAAAAGGAGATGATCTTCTCACCGTGGAGATCATATCTATGATTTCATCAAAAAATTCATTTTTTACAATTTTTTTATGATATATATATATATATATATATATATATATATATATATATATATATATAGAGAGAGAGAGAGAGAGAGAGAGAGAGAGAGAGGTTCTCATGCATACCCCAGTTTGCATACCGCTGGCGCGGATCATTTTTGATAAAATAGTAAAAAAAAAAATATTTGAGCTAATTGTTTTTTGTGATTTTTAAACATTTCAGTAGGACCATGAAAAAAATTCAACTCAAAATGATTTTTTTTGCTATTTTAAAAAAATCGGTCAAACTTTGTCAGTTTTTAACAACTTAAAAACTGACAAAGTTTGACCGATGTTTTTAAAATAGCAAAATAATTCATTCTGAGTTGATTATTTTTTTATGGTCCTACTGAAATGTTTAAAAATCATAAAAAAAATCAGCCCAAAATTATTTTTTTTACTATTTTAAAAAAATGGTCCGCATGGAGGGTATGCAATGAGATCTTTTATGTATATATATATATAATAGGTTGGTTTTTAAATTGTCTACACATTTTAACGGTTTAGATGTGTGCCACCTCCTTACATATTTTTACACATTTTAATGGTTCAGATCACATTCCTTTTTTTTTACAAGTCTACCCCTCAATTATTTGTTTTCCCCCATCTTTTTCCTTATCAAATTCACCCTAAAATTCAAAAATTGGGGTATTTTTGGAAGACTCTCCCATTTCACACACGAAACCACATATCTCTTTCTCGATATCTCCCTCCCTCACCCCCCGTCTCCCTCATTCTCTTCCTCACTCACTCGTCGTCCTCTCCATCTCTCGCATCTCTGTATCATCCAAGAAGGTAATCTTTTCACATGGTTCTTTCATATCTAATACGTGATCTGGACACTTTTCACATATTTTACAGATCTAGCGTTGGGTCTTTTATCTGCAATAAAGGAATATTCTTTATTTTTTGGTTTTCTCATGTGTAAGAGGTATTTATGTGTGAAATTCATAACTATTTTGTAAAGTTTATACTTTGTAGAAGGTCTCTATTTATTTGGTCTTCATTATTTTTGTAAAGTTTTTACCGGGAGCCTGTAATGATGTCGGATAAGGCCTTGATGCAAGAGGGGTTTGGTGATATCTCAATGTCTCTCACAGGTAGACATCATGACTTTTTTTGACAAATATATTGTATGCCTACCATGTGTTTGAGGAAATATCCATATGGTATCTTACTTTTGTTTTTTACCACATTTCTTGAGATTTAAAGTCAAAATGTATAGGTTTTATTGTTGAACCCATTTGTGTTTGATTTAGATGTTGGTTTTATTGTTGAACCCATTTCTACCTATGTTTTCAATATGTGGAGTGCTCATTGGTTGTTTCCGAATTACTTTTGGATTAGTGTTATTTGATGTTTGGCTTTTGTGATAAAATCATGTCTACCTATGTTTTAAATATTAAAAAATACATACAGTGTTTGATTTTTTTTACCTTTGTTTTTTTTACTGATTAGTGTTATTTGAAAATATTGAAAAATCAAGAGTGTTCATTGGTTTTTTATGTTTGGTTCTTTCATTGACAACAATATTTCATGCCATGTCTACTCTTATTTGCTTCACCGTTTGGCTTTTAGTTTTTTTTTATTTTTCTTAAGCATGCACATTATATTTTTTATTTAGCTACCTGATGTGTTTGATATTATGCCTTAATTGAACTAACGTAGTCATGAGAAAGAAAGGGGAAAATGTGGCTGAGTGTTTGAACTTTGAAATGTTTAACACTTTTTAAACATGAGATTAAACGGTACCGGAGAATTTTATTTTGAGGGTCAGACTCTAGATTTAGCATATGTTATACTATTATCCAGGGGAAGCTATATGGTGTAACATCCCTATGATCATAAGTAACTCTACCATAGAGTGGCCCTAGAGGTGCCAGATGAGAAGGTGAGAGGGATAATTGACGCTTTTCTGTTGTCTTAGATAATGTCACATCAGACACAAGTTCGATTTTTGTTATACAGTTTATAGGTATACTTCAGTTTTGTGGTTCTCATGAGACGTGATTATTTATGTATTGTTCAATTTTTTTAAGTTTGGATTGAATATGCTAATGACTCAAGGGGAAGGTAAACTATAATTTTAATGCTTCAGCTTATATATTATCAAACTCTTAAACTGGGACATTAGTAATAGTCTATATAACTCTTATCATATATTATTCTCTTGCATTTTATTGAGTTGAATATTGATGAGTGAACAAGTTGGAGATGCCTTTTTTATGATATATTTTTATGTTGACTTTATTTGTAGTTCTATTTAAGAAAGACAAATCATTCATGACTTGGTATTACCATCATAATATCCATAAACATATAATCATTTATAAATACCCCGACATTATGATGATGTTGAATTAGTGAATCATGTATTATGTTCTAATTTATTCTATTTTTTCTTCTAGTTCGCATATCTAAGTAATTTTAAGTAACACTATCGAGGTATATGATCTTTCTCTGTTTATCTACTCGAGTTTTAATTATTTTTCATTTGATTTGTATGTTTGTTTGTCATTTCAATTGTATGTTCTTTAAGTTGACAATAAGGATTTTAAATAAGGTATCCGTGGTTTGATTTGGAGCCCTTTTTTAATTGTAACCTTTTACAAACTGCTTTCCTGCATATTCTCAGTTTTTCGACTACTTTTGAATTCATATTTCCTATAGGTTGTCAAGCCTTAAATTCATCGAGGAAAGAATAATGTCAGGGTATTTATGTTCAATTTTCTAAAAGTTATTATATTTCTCTTAACCTTTACATTTGTTGTCGTTAGACATGCATGTTGGAGTGTGATCTTTTGAGTGGTAACATATAGAAAATGTATAATTATCTCGGATGGTTTTATGGCTGAATTGCATATATATAAGTCTTTCAAGTTTGAACAAAAATTTAGATAGTTCAGGGAACACTCACATATAACATAAATATCTATGTTGATTATCTTCAAAAAGTGAAGTAATTGAAAGTTTGTAAAGTTGAGTTATTGTACTATAACGAACTGGGGTACACCGTTCATTATAGTTTAGATCAAGTGGATAAAATCTACCTTCCATGTTTATTCCCAATTTTATGTATAGTAATTTGATGTATCGTTATGCATAGTACAATAACTGATGACCACAGATTATATGCATTACAGATTATATGCATTGGTGGCTCAAATTGATGGCTCTAATTGATGACCAAAGAATTCATTGAATCAAATTGATGGCTCAATTGATGGCTCTAATTTCCGTACAGGTTATATGTTGTAATACCCCGCACTTTAATGGAAAATTGAATTTAATAATTAAGTGCAATTTGGGAATTTAAGAAATTATCATGAATAGTAATTTTTGAGGTTTTCAAGGATTTAATGATTTTCGACGTATGTTATATTTACTTTTAGGATTAAGTAAATGAGTCGGAGTATTTTATTATATGTCGCCGTTGGGTAAAGCGACAAAGGATAATATTTTAATGAAAATGCCGCATTAAGTTGTGTTGGGTTTAAATAGTGAATTGCAGTCAAGTACCTCAGATGGAAATTCTGATTGTGCGATTGGTCTCGAAATGGCCGAGATATTTAGAATAGAGTATCCAGGGGAAGTAATTAAGTTTCGAGAATTTTTGGACCGGTTTGGACTCGTAATTGAGTAAACGAGTCATTTTTGGGTCAATAATGGATAAACCCTTATTTTCTCTCTTATAAGTCACAAGAGAGAGGAAGATAAAGAAATAAAAGAAAGCGAGAAAGAAGGAAGAGGAGAAAAGAAGAGAGAAATGAGGAATTTTGTCCAAACTCCGCCGGATTCGACACGAGGTTGTCGAATTTCATCCTCCAGGCAAGTGTATACTTGCTTTATTTCATTTTGTGCATCTATTTCATATTATAGTTGGTAAACTATATGATTTTGGGTTAGAACCCTTAAAATAAATTTGAGAAAATTTGAATATGAGTTTACATATTGATGTAATGTAAACTCTTAATGATTTCTAGTGTTGAATCCATGTAAATGGAGTGAAGAAATGGGTTAAAATGATAAGTTGGGGTTTTTATGATTTTAGGGTTTAAATCTAAGGGAAATGGTTTAATACCCCAAATTAATTGATGTGTTAGTTGTAAAACATAAATTAGACGTTTATGGAGTTGTTGGATGAGATTACAAACAACAAAAACGGAGAAAAATGAAGGTTGGGATTTTGGAGAAGACGATGAATAGTAACTCCTTAGCTTGCGGGATCAATTCGTCTAGGAAGCGAATT
Organism: Sambucus nigra; assembly: GCA_949130495.1. Taxonomy (NCBI): domain Eukaryota; kingdom Viridiplantae; phylum Streptophyta; class Magnoliopsida; order Dipsacales; family Adoxaceae; genus Sambucus; species Sambucus nigra. The sequence goes on along the minus strand of OX422217.1, from coordinate 298,305,321 downwards.
GATTCAGCTCTTGGTCAAAACACGAAAGTTGTATATCTTTTCGACACGATCGCGTGGGCACTAACTGCGTATTTTTTTAATTTTTCTTTGATTTGTTATGATTTTTATAAGATAGCAGTTCCGAGGTTAAAATCATCAACTCGGAAATCAAATCGAAAATTGGAAAAATTAAGACTAGAATTAATTGTGTAGATGTTTGTGATGATTTTTGGTGTAGATTAGAAATCATGAAAATGAATTTGGGTTGTTGGATGGAAAATTTGGAGAATTAATTTTCGAGGATCTGGTGTGACCGGTCGATCGCGCCCCTATGGCCGGTCGACCGCGTCAAGGAAAAAGGGCATACTGGTTGGTTTCTTAGGCTTATCTGCAAACCGCGGTCGACCGGGGGTTCAGGGCCGGTCGACCAGCACCCTGTTTTTAGCCCAAGATTTTGGAGATTGTTATTCCTTCTCCTCTTTGAGTTTAAAGCGAGCTTTCCAAAGTAGAGTATTATAAAGGATTATGATCTAAAGGACTAGAGGAGTTGTGAATTAGTATAGTTGGAGAAATCATATAAATCCTTAAATGTGAATAAGGTACATGTTATTTATAAAGTGAGGGAATACTTTTGAGTTTAGTATCGTGAGAGTGCTAATACTCAAATATTATTATTTATGAGAATCTTTGGGATTATTGGTCATCGTTATGTGCGTTTGGCAATTGTGGCCATTTATATGTATCTTTGAGGAATAATGTGGAATATATATACTATGTGATTAAAGTATATATATTATATGATACGGATATGCATATATATATATATATATATATATATATATATATATATATATATATATGTGTGTGTGTGTGTGTGTGTGTGTGTGTGTGTGTGTGTGGTATATATATATGTGAAGCATACCCCCTCTAACGCTATCATGGGAAGTTGCGCGATGTGGGTGAGGCCCCTGGCTTGAGGAGTAAGGAGCGTATAGTCCCCAGGTTATAGGCGTCCATTGTTATATTGTGTGATTTTTATTAGGGGTGAGACGTGGTGGGTATGTGTCGTCTCATTTCTATGGAGGAACTATGACCGCTTCCCAGACGATGTGACTTATGACCACGAAGTAGGATGGTATGTTAGTGATGCCCAGGATGGTATGTTAGTGATGCCCTCGAAGATGATATCATTGAGAGACTGCATACTCAAGTTATATCTCGTTGGGATGGTTATTATACCGGTGTGTATAATATATTATTGGGATAGTTATTATACCGGTGTATATGGTATATTACTTATGCGTGAGAACAAGATATTATATATCTCTAGTAGAGTAATGAGATAAAAGAAAGATAGATTTAATTCTCTTTTCTGGAGATTATATCCGGACTCAAAATGTGATATATATATAAAATGAGTATGTTATGTATATGTATTTATATGGGTATATATATATACGTTATGTACTGAGGGTATAATGGATCTCGACGATCGACCTTGCCAAGTGGTAGTGTATCGGGGGGTTCCTTGTTTGGATTTCGCTTCGCGAGACACCCTATGTAGGAACATGGCATAGTGTTGAGACTGGGGAGAAGTTTAGCCCTTAGTACTTGGGTTAACTAGGATTGTTAGATAATGGGTAACGGACTAGTTAGGCAGGGTAGCTTGACTAGGGTATTTATTAGGATGCGTTAGGTGTGCACTATTAGAAGAGGGGTGAGGGGTATCTTATGGGAGTACAATACCAATTTAAATATGAGATAAAACATATTTTTTTAAAATAAAGCATTTATGCACTTGCTAAATATTTTTACAACTCAGGCTCTGACCCGTTTCTATATTTTTTCCTCTCTTGCTACATATTATATATATAGGTGTCCAGACATAGGTACGCCTGGATGATGATCCTTTTAAGTCAGACGTCAGCTGCAGCAGCTGTGGATGCATGCAGGTTTATCTTTAGACGCTTCTATTCTTGTGATCTAGATAGGAAGACTTGTAGTTACTCTCGGGTCGAAAGCTGAATTGTATTTATTTATTATTTCACCGCCTTTTAGTGCGGCATTCGATTTGGTTGTATTATATTTGAACCGAGTGTTCGGTTATTTTATTTCCTTCCAGTTTCATTTATACAAACTGTGTGATTTTTTTTTATTGTATAGTTGTTTAAAAAGATTAGTTAAATAAAATTTGACGCCAGCCTAATAGGTTATTAGTAATTAATTTGGTTTTCGACAGTGATGCTAAGAATGATCCATATGCGACTCCTGTTTTATTTGGTACAGGAGTGATCCCCCGGTATTTTATTAGGAAGGGTGTCACAGATGGTATCAGAGCATCAGGTTCTAGTGTCCTTAGGAATTTGTGTGGATGTACTACGCTTTCAGCGTTGTTCTCGATTTGTTATAGAGCCTTATGATTAGGATTGTTAATTCCTCTTGTGATATTTCATTCTCTTGCCATATTATGAGATTATAGTAAATATTTTGTGCGCTCATTTGAGTTTTGTGTGCTGATCGAGGAAAGGTGACCAAGGAAGGCCGCGATGAGGGCAGCAGGAGGCGGGGCTTAACTGGAGCAGTTAGTGGAAGTCGAAGACTAGGACCGTAGTAGAGGTCATTCTCCTTATGGCATTTGCTAAGAATTATTGCAACTCCTATTAAGAATAGTAGTTATGAGTACCCCATACGATTGTAGTAAAGAGTGGTACTGAAGTTGAATCACTCGGTGAAGCTAAGGGTTCGAAAGGGGTCTTTGATAAGGATCATATTTTAAGTTAATTCATGCAAAGGCAGTGAAGCATTGCTCAGTGAAAGTAGGAGGCTCAAAAGCTTTAACTTAGAGAAGGGTATGGAAATACCTAGATGTGAAAATTTGAGGAAATTTTTTTCACTCGTAAGAGCAATATTGAAATAGTGGGAATGGTGATAACCATATTCGGGGAGCAAGAGGTTTTTCCCCTAAAGGGATCTTACGAATAGTTTTAACCGTGAGTCCCCATATTTTAGCAGGAATGAAAAGAATGCAGTTTTAAATTATCCATGTAAGGATCGGTCAGAGGCCGACAATGAATAAAGAAAGTTATAAACAAGTGAACTTAGTGCTGAATCAAGGTAAATACAATTAAGAGAGAGTTCCTCAAAGGAATGATAGGCTCACTAGAGAAGTGTTGCTAACACTTTTGGAGAAAGTATATGTTCGTGGACCCCATTAGTGGACATCCACCCGGGGAATTCATTGAAACAGGGTTGTTGAGGCCGGTGGTGGAGTTTCCTTTTCATGAAGAAGTTAGGGGGAACTAGTAAAGTGATTATCGGGATTGCGGCTATGGAGTCCAAGGTACTGATAACCTTGAAAGGGTCAGGGTGACCCGAGATGGGGAATGTTGTAATGTGGAGTGTAAAACCATACGGTTAGTCATTGCCCAGTGGGAGTTAAGGGGGTAAGAGTAAGGTTCCCAGATGGGGCGCTGATTAAAGTAATTTTTGGTTCAGTTACGACAAGTGTACCAAGTCTGGGAACCTTTTGGAGTAGCTAGGAAGATAGGCGAAGTTGTTGTTATGAGCTTCACCTCAATTGAAGGAGGTATGTTTTGTGCGACAAGATTGAGTCACCGTGTTTTATTAGCTCCAGATTCGTGTGTGATACGATTTTACAAATAGCATCGATAACGTTATGTAGTATATGTTTATATGTTTTTTCGCAATAGTGGGAATTTATTTTCTTTCACTCGCGGAGAAGAGCGGATGTTAGTATTTTGAGTGTATATCAGATTGGTATTACTCGTTTTGGTGTGTTATACGAGTATAGTGTTATTTTGAGTAGAATATGATATTCGTTGTTCGAAGCGATTCGTGTCCGCGGTTTCAGGGTGGAAGGAGTTGTTGTTGCGATATCTCACCTAAATACAGGTTGAGTTCGCCTTTATTATATGTATGGATGGAACTTTAGTGAGTAGATATTTCATTATCATGATATGAGTGTGTGGCGACCTTATAGATATGATTTAAGGTATGCAGGGATAATTATTGAGCTGTGAGTTTAAGCTTGTTATTATTTACGCAAGGACTTAGTGTTAGTGCGAGCGCTTAGTGGTATGGCTCCCGGATAGAAATAGGAGTTCAGATCACATTTCGTTGAAAGAGGGGATGGAGGTATCCCGATTGCATATTTGAAACTAACGGACCTCCACGATCGACAAAGGTAAGTAGTAGTGTAATTTGAGGGGTTCCTTATTTGGATTTCGCTTGAGAGATTCTCCGCGCATGAACCTTAACGACGTTGGGAGTGGAGAGATGTTATAGGATGCAAGGATGTTGGTTTTGTCGATAAGTCATATAGCTTGGAGGAAACACTATAAACTATGAGTCATGTGATGATGATATGCTTATGGAAATATTGTGCTATGGAGAAGCACTAAAATGTTCTCTCACCTCAAGTAGGTGGGTAAAGCAGGAGTTGGAGAAATTGATTTGAGGCTTATAGCTAGGCCTTAATGAAAAGGCAAATTTTGGAGAAAGTATGTTTTGGGTATGATGTTCGTAACGCTTTTATAGAGAGATGGCGCCTCGATTAGTTAGATTTTCCTTTTCGTCTAGGTGGAAGGATAGAGTGGTAGAAGTACGTTAGTAGATTAGCGAGGTAGGATTTAGGATGTCCCGTTAGTGTGCCTTAGGCTGTTATATCTCAATGACCGATCACGCGAGGGAGTAGTGTAACGGGAGGGTTCCGTGTCTGGATTTTACTTTGCGAGACGTCCCACGCATGAAACAAAGCAAATCTCGGAAGTTGAGAGAGGCCTTAGGCACTAGGGACACAATTTAGGATAGTACTATTTCACGTAGGTAGGAACGCTTCGATCTTATAATTATTGGGCAGTGAAGCTAGTAGAGTTAGTGGCGCCGATATAGAAACTTTGGTTGGTTAACCTTGAGAAGAATGGGATTTTGCGGGTTGGGAAAAACCCATGTATGAATATTACGCCGAGGAAATAGGGTCCATTATTTAGAGAGTGTGTACGTGTCGGGCGTTGGTGATAGTTATGCGGAGAGGCACGGGTTAAAAGGATGTATGGGCATCTTAGTAAGTTAGTTTTATATAACGCCTGAGATAGAAAGGACGTATTATATAGAGTTGGAGATTATGCCGAGATGGCAGGATAGTATAGTATAAACCTTAATAGAAGTGAGTGTTGAACGAGTATACGGTTAAGAGCTATTGGGTAGTACCATTCCACTTTGAGGCATTAGGATGTGGAGTGATTCACGATCCTAGGTTAGTGTTGGTAGTATCGGATATATCTGAATTTTGAGGACAAAATTTGGTTGTAAGGGGGAGAGTATGTAATACCCCGCACTTTTATGGGAAATTAAATTTAATAATTAAGTCTAATTTGGGAATTTAAGAAATTATCATGAATAGTAATTTTTGAGGTTTTCAAGGATTTAATGATTTTCGAGGTATGTTATATTTACTTTTAGGATTAAGTAAATGAGTCAGAGTATTTTATTATTTGTCGTCGTTGGGTAAAGCGACAAAGGACAATATTTTAATGGAAATATCGCATTAAGTTGTGTTAGGTTTAAATAGTGAATTGCAGTTAAGTACCTCAAATGGAAATTCTGACTACACGGTTGGTCTCGGAATGGCCGAGATATTCAGAATAGAGTATCCGGGGGGAAGTAATTAAGTTTCGAAAATTTTTGGACCCGTTTGGACTCGTAATTGAGTAAACGAGTCATTTTTGGGTTAATAAGGGATAAACCCTTATTTTCTCTCTTATAAGTCACGAGAGAGAGGAAGAGAAAGAAAGAAAAGAAAGAGAGAAAGAAGGAAGAGGAGAAAAGAAGAGAGAAATGAGGGATTTCGTCCAAACTCCGCCGGATTCGACTCGAGGTCGTCGGATTTCATCCTCCAGGCAAGTGTATACTTGCTTTATTTTATTTTGTGCATTTATTTCATATTATAGTTGGTAAACTATATGATTTTGGGTTAGAACCCTTAAAATAAATTTGGGAAAATTTGAATATGAGTTTACATATTGATGTAATGTAAACTCTTAATGATTTCTAGTGTTAAATCCATGTAAATGGAGTGAAAATATGGGTTAAAATGATACGCTGGGGTTTTTATGGTTTTAGGGTTTAAATCTAAGGGAAATGGTTTAATACCCCAAATTAATTGATGTGTCAGTTGTAAAACATTGATTAGACGTTTATGGAGTTGTTGGATGAGATTAGAAACAATAAAAATGGAGAAAAATGGAGGTTGGGATTTTGGAGAAGACGATAAATAGTAACTTCGTAGCTTGCAGGGAAGCGAATTGATTCAGCTCTTGGTCAAAACACGAAAGTTGTAGATCTTTTCGACATGGTCGCTCGGGCACTAACCGCTTATTTTTCTGATTTTTCTTCGATTTGTTATGATTTTTATAAGATAGAAGTTCCACGGTTAAAATCATCAACTCGAAAATCAAATCAAAAATTGGAAAAATTAAGACTAGAATTAATTGTGTAGATGTTTGTGATGATTTTTCGTGTAGATTAGAAACCATAAAAATGAATTTGGGTTGTTGGATGGAAAATTTGGAGAATTAATTTTCGAGGATCTGGTGTGACCGGTCGACCGCGCCCCTATTGCCGGTCTACCGCGTCAAGGAAAAAGGGCCTACTAGTTGGTTTCTTAGGATTATCTGGCAACCGCGGTCGACCGGGGGTTCAGGGCCGGTCGACCGGCACCCTATTTTCAGCCCAAGATTTTGGAGATTGTTATTCCTTCTCCTCTTTGAGTTTAAAGCGAGTTTTCCAACGTAGAGTATTATAAAGGATTATGATCTAAATGACTAGAGGAGTTGTGAATTAGTATAGTTGGAGAAATCATATAAATCCTTAAATGTGAATAAGGTACATGTTATTTATAAAGTGAGGGAATACTTTTGAGTTTAGTATCGTGAGAGTGCGAATACTCGAATATTATTATTTATGAGAATCTTTTGGATTATTGGTCATCGTTATGTGTGTTTGGCAACTATGGCCATTTATATGTATCTTTGAGGAATAATGTGGAATATATATACTATGTGATGAAAGTATATATATTATATAATACGGATATGTATATATATCTATGTGTGGATGGTATATATATATATATGTGTGTGTGTGTGTGAAGCATACCCCCTCTAATGCTATCATGGGAAGTTGCGCGATGTGAGTGAGGCCCCTGGCTTAAGGAGCAGGGAGCGTATAATCCCCAGGTCATAGGCGTCCATTGTTATATTGTGTGATTTTTATTAGGGATGAGACGTGGTGGGTATGTTTCGTCTCATTTTCGGGGAGGAACTATGACCGCTTTCCGAACAATGTGACTTATGACCACGAAGTAGGTGATATTTAGTCCTACCGGTGGTCCCCAAGATGGTATATGCGTGATGCCCTGGAAGATGATAGCATTGAGAGACTGCATCCTCGAGTTATAGCACTTTGGGATGGTTATTATATCGGTGTGTATGGTATATTATTGGGATGGTTATTATACCGGTGTGTATGGTATATTACTTATGCGTGAGAACAAGATATTATATATCTCTAGTAGAGTAATGAGATGAAAGAAAGATAGATTTAATTCTCTTTTCGGGAGATTATATTCGGACTCAAAATGTGATATGTATGTAAAATGAGTATGTTATGTATATGTATTTATATGGGTGTATATATATATATATATATATATATATATATATATATATATATATATATATATATATATATATATATATATATATATATATATATATATATATATATACGTTATGTACTGAGGGTCTAATGGATCTCGACGATCGACCTTGCCAAGTAGTAGTGTATCGGGGGGGTTCCTTGTTTGGATTTCGCTTCGCGAGACACCGCACGCACGAACATGGCATAGTGTTGAGACTGGAGAGAAGTTTAGCCCTTAGTACTTGGGTTAACTAGGATTGTTAGAGAATGGGTAACGGGTTAGTCAGGCAGGGTAGCTTGACTAGGGTATTTGTTAGGATGCGATAGGTGTGCACTATTAAAAGAGAGGTGAGGGTTATCTCATGGGAGTGTGATACCAATTTAAATATGAGATAAAATATATTTTTTAAACATAAAGCATTTATGCACTTGCTAAATATTTTTACAACTCGGGCTCTGACTTGTTTCTATATTTTGTCCTCTTTTTCTATATATATTATATATATAGGTGTCCAAACGCAGGGACGCCTGGATGATGATCCTTTCGAGTCAGACGTCAGCTGCAGAAGTTGTGGATGCATGCAAGTTTATCTTTAGACGCTTCCATTCTTGTGATCTAGATAGTAAGCCTTGTAGTTACTCTCGGGCCGAAAGCCCAATTGTATTTATTTATTCTTTCACCGCCTTTTAGTGCGACATTCGATTTGGTTGTATTATATTTGAACCGAGTGTTCGGTTATTTTATTTCCTTCCAGTTTCATTTATATAAACTGTGTGAATGTTTTTTTATTGTATTGTTGTTTAAAAAGATTAGTTAAATAAAATTTTGACGCCACCCTAATAGGTTATTAGTAATTAATTTTGTTTTCGATGAAGGATCCATATGTGACTCATGTTTTAATTTGGTACAGGAGTGATCGCCCGATATTTTATTAGGGGGGGTGTCACATATGCATTGGTGGCTCTAATTGATGACCACAAGAGATTCATTGAATCAAAGAATTCTACAGAACTACAATCAAGAACCTTTAATGAAAAGCAAAAATAGCAGGAGCTTTCTACTACATTATCTTCCTTGCAGTTCATGCCTTCAACTTCAGAACACGGCACCTCAAGGAATGATAATTTTTTAACGAGAGGTGGCAGGTAGCTTCAATGGTTGGCATCACTGGATTAAAATGGATCCAGAACCATCATCAACACTACTCTTAATCAACTAGATTGGGATAAAAGGATTATAATTTCATGGATGAAACTCATTATGTCCATACAAAGGGACTGTGTAAGCTTAATCACTCTCCGGGAATTCAGGTAGTTGCATTGTCCGATTTTACTTATTATTAAACATGCATCAATGTTGATTTTATGTGGCATGTTTGTTTGGAATTTCTATTATATGTTCTTTAAGTTGACAATAAGGATTTTAAATAAGGTATCCGTGGTTTGATTTGGGGCCCTTTTTTAATTGTAACCTTTTACAAACTGCTTTCCTGCATATTCTCAGTTTTTCAACTACTTTTAAATTCATATTTCCTATAGGTTGTCAAGCCTTAAATTCATTGAGGAAAGAATAATGTCGGGGTATTTATGTTCAATTTTCTAAAAGCTATTGTATTTCACTTAAGCTTTACATTTGGTGTCGTTAGGCATGCATGTTGGAGTGTGATCTTCTGAGTGGTAACATATAGAAAATGTATAATTATCTCGGATGGTTTTATGGCTGAATTGCATATATATAAGTCTTTCAAGTTTGAACAAAAACTTAGATAGTTCAGGGAACACTCACAAATAACAGAAATATCTATGCTGATTATCTTCAAAAAGTAAAGTAATTGAAAGTTTGTAAAGTTGAGTTATTGTACTATAACGACCTGGTGTAGTCGGTTCATTATAGTTTAGATCAAGTGGATAAAATCTACCCTCCATGTTTATTCCAAATTTTATGTATAGTAATTTGATGTAGCGTTATGTATAGTACAATAACTGATGACCACAGATTATATGCATTGGTGGCTCAAATTAATGGCTCTAATTGATGACCAAAGAATTCATTGAATCAAATTGATGGCTCTAATTGCTGTACAAATTATATGCATTGGTGGCTTTAATTGATGACCTCAAGAGATTTATTGAATCAAAAAATTCTACAGAACTAGAATCAAGAACCTTTAATGAAAACCAAAAAAAGCAGGTGCTTTATACTATATTATCATCCTCGCAGTTCATGCCTATAACTTCAAAATATGGCACCTTGAGGAATGATAATTTTTTAACGAGAGGTGGCAGGTTGCTTCAATGGTTGGCATCACTGGATTAAAATGGATCCAGAACCATCATCAACACTACTCTTAATCAATTGGATTGGGACAAAAGGATTATAATTTCATGGATGAAACTCATTATGTCCATAAACGGACTATGTAAGCTTAATCACTCTCCAGGAATTCAGGTAGTTGCATTGTCCTGTATTACTTATTATTAAACATGCCTCAATATTGATTTTATGTGGCATGAAATAAGCAAATTAAATTATATGGCATGATATCTTTTTTTCCATGTTGAAGTAGATGCATATTATGTGGCATGAAATAAGCAAATTAAACTAATGGACTGGAGGGACCAAAGCTGGGAGAGACGGTTCAACAAATAAGCAAATTAAACTACGGGTTAGATCTTCTACGAAGGCCTTCAGTTCATCACTTCTCATATCGCCTATAACAATACACGCCCACAGTAGTTGCTGCCATACCATATATGTTGATGGTAAGTAAATGCAATGGTGTATATAAAACGGCCGCAAGGTCCCCGCCAATTATCCATACTGCCTACCCTCTATACCCTAATGTCCTTTGATCAAGAACAAGCATCCCTTCTTGGCAGTAAATGGCAAAGATTTCCAGGGATTTGGTCAGTTGGGGAGCTCAAGGGAGGGGTGATAGGGGCACTAATAGAACCAATATGTATAATGGGGCAGCTTGGGGGATGAGGATGATGTAGAGGAGAGGTTTTTGAGCCATGATATGAGGTAGTTGGGGTCTGCATTTCTAATAATGCTATTTTTTTTGGTACAATGCTCTTTTTTTAGGTACTAATGTGTTCGTTGGTACAATGCTGTTTTTTTTAACTAGTCCAGGTAATTTGCTATGTTAACCTTGGTTTGAATTTCTGATAATAGGCCTAGATATGGAGACTGCTACAGGTCGTGGGTCTGCTATCACAGCAAGTCTGAAATAGGCTTGAGTACGCAGAGTTTCCCACTGCCTTACCTCCAAATCGTACGCATTGTTTGCCAACTTTTTTGTTCAAAACTGGTGCCAGAACTTCTCAGGCCGGTGACCCAAAGATAAAAGTTTTCAAAATAACAGCCGAATCCCAAAATATTTACCTAGATTTATTCTAGGTAATTTTCTCTGTTAATTTGAGTTCAAATAATAGGCTTAGATTTTTTATTATATGTTTTCTAAACATTTCCATTTGATCCGTAGATTTAACTTTCTCTGTTAACTTTGGTTTGAATTTATGATCTTTTGCGAATTTGGGTCGCTGGTTTTTTTATTTATAAGGTCTAATATTAATCTTCAAGAGTATTGCAGGCCTTAATTCTCTGATTTAAAACTCTTGGTAGCAGGTCTTAACCAATACATGCCTTTTTTTGGAAAAAATGCATGTTCTGTGTATATTATTGTTATGCTCTATGTAAATGGCTTTTGAATCAGAATATCCACCACTTTTGGTAGCAGGTCTTAACAAATACATGCCTTTTTTGTTGGGGTATGTCACACTCGGGACATTCTTAAAGTCCGTCATACATAACAACATCCAGTAATACTAATATGCATGTTTAAGAAATATCAGGTCATAAATCCCTCTTGGTAGAGCCCTCAATACTCCTGGTAGACTATGAAAACTCTTGGTAGACTATGAAAACTATGAAATATCAGGTCTCAAACTCTTGGTAGACTGTGAAAACTATGAATACAAATAATGAATAGGCACAGTTTTAAGTCTTAAAACTTTTGGTAGAGTTAGAGTTTATTGATATTGTTCTCCACACGCTTATTGAGTTTGAGTTTATTGATATGGTTTCACACCTCAACGATCCCATAACGTTATGCCACACTTAAATTAACACCTCTAGATAGAGCCGAAACCAAAAATCTAAACCATAAGTTTAATTATTAAGCTGTAACGATCTGAACTCTAAGTTTTTGATATGTCGTTCATTGTGCTTTCAAACCCTGACCTATCCTCCTTTAATAAACACAGACCATAGTTATGGAAAAGAAATTATAGAAGAAGTAGGAACATATAGGTTTAGCCACTTCTGTAACATCATAACAAGAATCAAGAAATGTGCACGATAATGGTCTCTACTCTCTATAACATGTGTTTTAATTTGAAATGAATCAAGAAATCACACAAACATGTTTTTCATTTGATTTTGTAACGAATAAATTAAGGATCAGCCTACTTTGGTATCGGACTATGGGCAGGGATAATCGTTTTTATTTACATCTAGCGAAGTAAGCTTCTCTTACCTCAATTGTTAATTAATATACATCATTTTTATGGCCTTGATTTCAGAACCAAAATCTTTATGTAAAACTCACTAGACATGAATCTAAAATACATTCACAATATGAATGTGTGTTCCAATGCCATGTGGAGGTCTTAAATTCTTTTCTTTTCATATATTAATGGTTGTTTTGCACATCTTTGTTCTACTTTATATGCAGTAGCAGCAGTTATGATGCATAGATGCATAGATGTAGTAGCAGCAACTCTTATGCGTAGATAAAGTGATGAAGTAGCAGTAGCTCTGATATAAGACATGAGGAGGTATTAGATCTGTGTAATAGCAGCCACGATGCATAGAATCAGTAGAAACAACTCGGTCAACTCGGCCATATATGGCCGCCCTGATGCATAAAAGTGTCGAGGCATATACACTGTTATTAATAAGGTATTGAAACACATATACACTGTTGGGAGAAATGCCACAGCTTTCTAACCGTAAATCGAAATGAGGCGATTCTGACGCCATTGGATTCTTATCGTCCGTGCCTAGCAACAATGTTTCAGATTGTTTTCGGCGCCGCTCTAGGGGTCAAAATCGACTTTGAAGTCAGCATTTCCTTTTTCATTACAAATTTGGTTCGGGTAAGGTTTTTTCTTCAGTTTTTTTGCCTATTTTAATTGCCTCCTTAGACATTTCTGAAAAATGTCACTTTTATGGGCACATTATGTCTAAAGTACTCTATTTTTTCTTCCTTATATCCCTCACAGGTTTTGGCTGCCACTCAAACATCGCGAGAAACAAGAAAGAGATGGTTTCAAGGGAAAGCAGATGATGTGCAACAATTTATATGGGCATTTGAGCCATATGCTTGATGTTTTCCTTAATTATATTATGAAACTATTAAGGATTCTTTCAAAACATTAAATTTTGTTTTTATGAGGGCTCTTTTTTCATAATAAAATGTTATGGATCCTTAATTTTATTGTTTTTTCATGTTTTTCTTTGAGGGCTTTTTTTCACGTTCTATTTTTTTTCATGGGTTTCGGCAGCTCGAGTCTAAGGGATGTTCAAGACGGAGGTGCTGGTGGGACCGTCCACTTTAAGGTAGTAAATTTAGACTTCATTTTAGAACCAACCCTCAATGAAGCCTAAAATAGTTTTTTAATCATTTTTAATCTTTTTTATGTTGAATTTGTTTTGTTTTAGTTTTATAGACGGGTGTGAATTTATACGTGTGAAGCTTGAATAATAACGAATCCAATAGTCCTATTTCTTTCCTAACATAATATAATTCCTATTTTTTTCATGGTCCAAAGATAATATCAATCCATTTAGAAAGTTCTTTATGCCTATATTTAAGATGATTTTTAGTTGTAGACGAGTGCATTACATCATTAATAAGTAGTTCATCCATTCAGGGTTAATTCTCCGGTGTGATAGTTAGGCAATAAAATTGTATTGTGGTTTAATACTGTTCATTTATGTCTTTGGTGTCTTTTATTTTTTCTTATTTGACCTTTGGTCCCCCTTCACGTTGCTATTAACTTTTTTTTACGCCTAAACAAATAGTGACATCATGTGTTTGTGTATACTGTATTTAAATTTTAATTGGCCAATCTTTTGATTTTGTAGGACTTGGTTATGAGGATGATGTGACGGAGCACTAATGATTTAGTGGTATCGGGAGCATCGACACATATCGCAATTTGTTTTATTGATGGACCCATAAATTGTCTCTTTGAATATTGTTGTTGGATTATTTTTTATTTCCTTAAACAGGATGGTTAGTCCTATAAATAGAGAAAACTTTGACCAATTTTTTTAAATTTTTTTATTATTATTATTATTATTATTATTTATGTGATATGATAAATATTTTTTACTGAAGTATTGATGTTATTCTTATGAATTGATGATTTTTTTTATACGATGTTTAAATTATATACGACCTAACGTTTCATTTTGTTGGGGGAACGAAATTGTTTACGTTTCATAATTACTTTAGAATTTTTTATCGTTTTGCAATTACGTGCTTTTTAAAAATGTTCGTCGTGCCTTTAGGCACGGGCATTGTGGTGTAATTACTTCAGGCACGGGTGAATACGAATTCCAGTTTTTTATAATCAAACGTGATATTTTATATTTATTTTTTGTGGTGTAGGCTTTAATATAAATATTGTGCTAAGGGGTGCTCGAAAATTGGCATAGTGTTTAGTTTGTTTAGGTAAAAACATTTATTATTTTTCCATAATTTTTTTTGCGTTTAACCAGGTCGTGTTTAACAAGGTTGTGTTGTAAATAAAATAAGTTATAGTGTTGACAAGTTATAGACAATATAAAAAATATTTTTTACAAACTAAAAATGACCTCGGTCAAAATATACATGACACGACATGAAATACTAATGTTTACCTATCTCGAACACGACCCAATTTTTTTTAACCAAAAACGAACTTGACCAAAATAAACACGACATGACATGAGATTTTATTATCAATCACGAACACTATTGTTTTGTAGGATAGTTCTATAAATAACAGATATTATGGCCATTTTTTTAAAATTACACTTTTTTTGTCAGGGAACGAAATTTTTGCCGTTTTGTAACCATGCACTTTGAAAATTTTGTCATTTCGCGATTACGTACTTTGGAAATTTTTGGAAACGTGCCTTCAGGCACGGGCATACGCTAGTATATATATATATAATCTGAATGTAGAAAATTAAAAGAAGGTAAAGAAATTAAAAAACAATATTACTATACCTGTCAACAAATAGTTTTATGGATGAACAGTAGTATGGACAGTAACTTTAAAATAATTTCTCAAGTCCACAGTACTACAAGCAACTGTAGCAGCCCAGTCAAGCCTAAAAATGCCAATATAACGGCAACAACGGCGACAATGGCAACTCACTGGACACCGAAAAATTTAAAAATCTAAGATCATTCTAGAGTTCAATCAAAATATTTATATCAATATTTTTCATAAAAACAAATCCACAAAGATCCTTTAATGATATATCAAAATATAATGAGAATATTATCTAAGTACTTAGAGTGGTTAACCCGAAAGATATAATAAAAACTTTTAATTTATTTCTGGAAATGATACATGCGATAATTAAAAGTACAAGCCATAATTTACAAGGTAATAGAAAACTTACAGTTACAAGATAATTTACAGTACTATTGCTGCTGGAAAAGCTAGTCGGAAAGTTGAACGAAAGTTTGAGAGAGTTTGGTTGATGTGAGTAGAGTGAGAGAGTAGTTGTATTTCTGTTTTTTGAGAATGAAGAGAAGATCTCTTTTTATAGGAAGGAAAAGAGCTCAGGCTTAAAAACTTATGAACTTAAGTTTTGAAGAAGGAAAAACATGGGCGGCATATTAGAAAATCTTTGCAACTTTTTCCAAGGGGGAATACTAACTTGGCTCGTGATCTCATAAATCATCCAAAGGGTCGTTGTCTGTCATTGTCCACTCGTGTCATTGCACGCATCTGAGTTTTATCTTGTAGTGGCTGGTGTAATGCTGGCGTAAATGAGATGTCATCTTTGCTTCTTGATTTTTAGGGTTCCATCATGTTGTCAATATTATGCCTGGTAACTGAGTCCATTGAGTCGTTATCTGAATCGGTGTATGTATAATTATTATATACATAATTAGATCTTTTTTCGTTTTCTAGTGCTTCTTCTACTTCTGAAGAGTTTTGAGATTTACTAAAATATTTTATGTTAAGGATAAAAGGGTGTTTTGGAATGAAAATTCTCACATTGAAAGTTTCTTTTATCATACACTAGGGGTTAGAGGGAATTTCATTCATTATTTGATTTACTTTATACATAGTTATAAGATTTTCTGTTGCATCTTTTCCTTGTATAAGGGAGTTATCGTCTGTACATTGGGCAAAATAATTAGATATTTTATCTTTTCTATGTTCTATAAAAATATTGTGCCTGCTATGGTTAATTTGTCCTAAACCTACCCATTTCTGGCGGTATACTATCTATTATTAATAAAAGGTGAGGTATATTTACTCTCCAAAGTTGTTGTTAAGCTAGTGCGTCTATTGAGCCTTTATAATTTTTTTTATTTATATTAGTCCAGGGTGGAGGTATTAATATACTGGCTACCATTCCGTATTCTAGTAATAAACTCATTGTTACTTCTATTTCGATACGTGGATTGTGAAGAAATATTTTATTAGGTCTACTAATTATAAAGTTTTCAAAAAGTTTGTATTCTATTTCTAATAATATTACAGTATCATACTTGTTTTGTGAAGTTAGGTGAACGTGTTCATATATATATATATATATATATATATATATATATATATATATATATATATATATATGTACATCCTACTGAAGCTAGGTTAAAACGAAAATAATTTTGTATAGCTACCCAATTGGAAATATCTTTTTCTTTTGAAAACAAAAATATTTTTTCTACTATTGCATCTGTTAAAAGAGTTTCGACTTTTGTTCGTAGTATATACCTATAGTAGGGGTCAAAAGAAGATAAAAAGTTACTATTATTATTGTTGATACCAAAATTAATCTGCTGACATGGACCAATCATATGAAGACACGTGGCTATCTACATGGCAACAACAAACACTTCCGAGGAACCCACTCGCTCCGAGGAACAAGACTACAACGAGGAAGATTAGTTCCCCGAGGAACTCACAAGCTCCGAGGAACAATGCCTCTCCGAGGAACTCTTAAATATCGAGAAGCTTAGGCGGTCCGAGAAACTCATGGCGGTCCGAACTGCACCTCGAAGCAGGATACCAACAGTTTAACTGCTCATTAAATGCTTATCGTTTGGACGCGCACGCAAAAGAGGGCATTAAATGTATTACCCTTTCATATGTATACCATTTAATGTATTACCCTTTCACATTACAGCCTGAGGGCTATAAATACATTGTACAATCCTCATTGTAAAGGACTCCCGGACCGGAATTTCTGGAGATAACTTGTAATCGAGAATTCCCAAACATTCAGCAATAAAGCAACAATGGACGTAGGCCATTCTTATAAAGCTCAACCACTTTAAAATTCTTTGTCTCATTTATTTATCTGTGATTGAATTATTAGAGTGATCTAATTTTTTACATCAACAGATTGGCGCCGTCTGTGGGAAACGACTGATAATATCATTTTTCATCAAAAAATAATCCCTTACCAATGGCGGATATTCCTGAATCCAGCAATCGAAACGCTGGAACCCCTCCAAATCCATCTGCTCCACCAATTATTCCAGATCTGACTGGAATAATGGCAAATTTGGCTCAGGGCCAGACCGTCATGCAAGAAACAATGCGATAACTCATCCAAACCCTCCATGGCGGTGCATCAGCCCATTCCGGACCACGAAGCATTCAAAGAAATACCCGCGCGCCTTCTTCGCGTACTAGGCGTACTAACTCATATTGCAATGAGGAATCTGATGATTTCTCATATCAACCTGGGCGAACTTCGTCAGTACGAGCCACCGATACTGAACAACGTGTCACCCTCTCCCCAGAAAGGGCCAGCGCATTAGAAAGATTAAGTAGGGTTTCTCCTTTCGACCGATTAGGCCTTAGGAGGAACAAAAGTCCTCTTAATGCAGCGTCGAGGAGCTTTCGACGACCATCAGATTTAAGGGAAGGATCTGCCCAGTCGCGACCAGCTGCTCATCAAGATAGATCCTATGACCGATCAGTTGCTCGTCAAGATAAATCCCAGGAAGCTACTTCAATGCGATCAGTTGCTCGAACCAATAGGCCCGAGGAAGGAAATGATGCATGGAAATGATCTATTCAGAGGCTGGAGGATATATTAGGGGAAATGGCTAAGGCCAAGAATCCTCTACAACGAACCTTTGTTCGAGGAACGCCTTTTGTCCAGGACATTGTTGATTTTCCAACACCATCAAAGTTCAAAGCACCTGTTGTGACTCCCAAGTATGATGGAAAAACTGACCCTGTCCTTCATATAGAACAATATCAAGCTGCAGCCGACATCTATGCTGTCCCATATGAGATGAGATGCAGAGCATTCTCGGGAACACTTACCGGATCTGCTCAAATATGGTATAATAGTCTTCCTCGGGGTAAGATTTCAACTTTTCTTCAACTGGCCGAGCTATTCATTGGGAATTTCTGCTTTGGAGCAAAACCAGTTAAACGAGTAGCACATTTGTTAAGTGTCAGACAAAAAGATGGTGAGAGTACCAAAGATTATATAACTCGTTTTAATAACGAGAAACTCAAAGTCATTGATTATGAGGAGAAGACAACGATTACCGCTTTGATGAGTGGACTACTGCCAAATAAGTTGTACTACACTTTGGCCAAAGATCCACCTCGAACCATGTCGGATCTGATGGGAAAAGCGTCCAAGATTATGAATGCCGAGGAGGCCATGTCTGCGAAGAAGAATATGGACGCCAAAGAAACCAAGGTGGAAGGTGATAAAGTTAAAAAGAAGGAACATAAGAACAATGGTGGTGACAAACAATCCAAAAATAGGTCGTCATGGGAGGTCTTGAGGAAATTTGATAATTACACACCTTTGAAGGTAAATATCAACCACGTCCTAGAAGAAATTAAGAACAGAGAGGAGTTAAACTGGCCAAAGAAAATGAAGGTAGACCCTGACACGAGGAATAGGGAAAAATATTGAGAATTCCACAAGGATCATGGCCATATGACCAAAAATTGCATAGCTCTTCAGAATGAGATTGAAACACTCATCCGACGAGGAAAGCTAGCAAAGTATGTTGATCGGGGAGGCGAAAGAAGAAACAACGACCGAACTAGAGAGAAGTCTAGATCTCCTCATCGAGTAGAGGAGAACAAGAAGAGAAACCATGAAGTTAATCCAGAGGATGACCCCGACCTTCCCAAGAAGCCAAGGCAGTCATAACGAGAGGTATTTTCAATACGCTTTGGGTCATTTGATTGTAATGTTATTACAGGAGGAGATGCAGGAGGAGGAGACCTTACTGCAGAAAGAAAAGCTTACCTCGGTGAGGCCCAAGCTTGCTCGTACATTCAGCGAATAAATCTAGCTGAGGAAGATCGCCCGAGAAAGGTGAACAAGGAGAAATTGGTTATCGGTTTTTCAAAAAATGACCTTATAGGTGTTTTATATCCTCATGATGACCCGCTGGTGATCATAATGAGAATGAAGAAAGTCATGATTTCAAGAGTACTGGTCGACAATGGTAGCTCAGCAGACATCATGTTCTACTCGTGCTTTGATAGTTTAAATCTAAAGCTATCTCAACTGGAGCCTTACCACAGACCCCTTATTGGTTTTGTTGGCGATAAAGTATTTCCACTTGGGACGATCAAGTTGGATATATTCATTGGTACGTGGCCTGCTTGTCGGACAGAAAGAATACGTTTCTTCGTGATGGATAAGAACATTCAGTCATCGTACAATATCATCACGGGAAGAGTATGATTGAAGAAGTTCGAGACTGTACCATCTACGGTGCATCAGTGCCTAAAATTTCTAACAAACTTTGGAGTAGGAGTTGTGAAAGGTGATCAGAAAGTAGCTCGGGAATGCTATTATTCATCCGCCGAGCAAGAAGAATTGGAAGAATCAAAGAAAAAGACTACTACCTATCAAGTGGATGAAGGTGCAGAAATCGAAACATTGGATCCTCGAGATGAGTCGCAACTCGTGAAGGGTCAAGTGGTGGAAGCTACTGAAAACATCATTCTGGACGACGAGCACCCTGAGCGAACTACTCAAATAGGTTCGTCGTTGGAAGCCTCATTAAAACAGGAATTGATAATTTTCCTTAGAAGCAGAAGACAAATTTTTGCGTGGAGTCATGAAGATATGCCTGGGATAGACCCAAACTTCTTATGTCACGAGCTCAATGTGAATAAGGAGATCAAGCCTGTGAAGCAGAGAAGAAGAGTATTCAGTCCCGAGAAGAATCAAGCCATATAGGAGGAAGTCGAGAAGCTCCAGAAAGCTTGTTTCATTGCAGATGTTAAATATCCAGATTGGTTAGCCAATGTGGTAATGGTAAAGAAGAAGAACAACAAGTGAATGATGTGTGTAGACTTCACCGACCTCAACAAAGCATGCCCAAAGGATCATTTTCCATTGCCCCGAATTGATCAACTGGTGGATGCTACCTCGGGACACGAGTTGCTGAGCTTCATGGATGCTTATTATGGCTACAATCAGATCAAAATGAAACCTGAAGATAGGGAGAGTACTTCTTTCATTACCCCTAAGGGAACTTATTGTTATAATGTTATGTCTTTTGGTTTGAAAAATGCAGGTGCGACATATCAGAGGCTGATGAACAAGGTCTTTGCTGAACAAATCAGTGACAACATGGAAGTCTATGTTGACGATATGCTGACGAAAAGCAAGAAAGCTGCCGATCATCTAATTGACTTAAGTCAGACTTTTGATCAACTAGATAAATATCAAATGAAGCTGAACCCGACGAAGTGCATCTTTGGAGTACGAGAAGGCATGTTTCTCGGGTACATTGTCAATCAACGAGGCATTGAAGCAAATCCTGAAAAGATCAAAGCTCTATTAGGACTGCGATCTCCAACGACGAAGAAGTAAGTACAGAGTCTCACAGGACGAGTAGCGGCACTCAACAGATTTGTGTCACGAGCAACTGATAGATGTCTCCCATTCTTCAAGACACTCAGAAAGACTTTTGAGTGGAATGATGAATGCGAGAAGGCTTTTCAAGACTTAAAGAGATACTTGGGAGCATCCCCATTGTTGTCCAGACCAGTGATGGAAGAAAAATTGTACTTGTACCTTGCAGTGTCCGAGAATGCAGTTAGCTCGGAGTTGATCAGAGTGGAGAATGGAGTACAAAAGCCAATTTACTACACAAGTAAGGCTTTCTGAGGAGCAGAGATTAGATATCCAAGGCTGGAGAAATTGGCACTGGCGCTGATTGAGGCGAGTAGGAGAGTGAGGATATATTTCCAGGCTCATACCATAGCAGTATATACTGATATGCTATTGAGGCAAGCCCTGCATAAGCCAGAAAAATCAGGAAGATTGATGTACTGGGCAATAAAGCTCAGTGAATATGATATAGTCTATGAACCCAGATCACCGCTTAAAGGGCAGGCTGTAGCAAATTTTATAGCGGAATTAACCTATCCTGATAGCTCCGATGAACAAAAGTTGCTCATTGATCAGCCTGTGGATGTTACAGGATCAATAAACACAGGCTCAGACTAATTCCGATTGGTAAAAGGACGTGTGGATGTTACAGGATGCGATGCAGGGATAGTTGTGAGGACTCCGGATGAGAAACAAGAGTTGCTCCCTGATCAACCTGTGGATGTTACAGGATCAACAGACACTGGCTCAGACCAACTCCGGTTGGTAAAAGGGCAAGTGGATGTTACAAGATCATTGACTTCGGGCTCAAACCAACTCCGGTTGGTAAAAGGGCAAGAAGAAATAATCGACGAAGAGCAAGAAGAATCTGAGGAGGAAATGAAGCAACAAATATTTCACCGAGGAACTCTAACTGATCAGAAATTTGAAGACGAGTTACCTATATGGAGACTATATGTAGATGGCTCATCTTGTACTACAGGATGCGGCGCTGGGATAGTTTTGAGCACTCCAGATGAGGTCGATATGGAATACGCCTTGCGTTTCCAATTCAAAGCTTCCAACAATGAGGCTGAGTATGAGGCCATGATTGCAGGACTTAGTTTGGCAAAAATTATGGAGGCGCAACATGTCATTATTTTCAGTGATTCTCAATTGATCGTAAACCAAATGATGGGAGTATATGCAGTTAGAGGAGAATTGATGATCAGATATCATGCAAAGGCAAAGGAGTTGGTGTCAGAATTTATCGCTATTCAGCTGGTCAGAATACCAAGAATGGAGAATGCGAGAGCAGACGCCCTAGCTCGACTAGCATCAGCTACTCGCACCGAGCTACGACGAATAATCCCAATTCAAGTGTTAGCTGGTCGGAGCATAGATGAAGATCCGACGATGAACTTTATCACCCTTGATTTAGGACCATCTTGGATGGATTCCATCAGGGCGTATATCGAGAAGGGAGAATTGCCAATTGACAAGCTCGCTGCCAAAAAATTAAAGTTTAAAGCTGCTCGGTATGTATTAACTAATGGTGTTTTATATAGACGAGGAATTATGGCAGGTTTGCAGAGATATGTACACCCCTCCGAGGTGAAAGAATTAATTGAAGAGATCCACGAAGGGTCTTGTGGAGCACATGTAGCAGGTCGAACGCTTTTACAAAGGGTAATGACGCAAGGATACTATTGGCCAACGATGAGGACTGATTGTATAGCCTACGCCAAGAAGTGCGACAAGTGCCAACGCTTTTCCTCCATCCGAAGAACTCCACAATCATTGTTGACACCCATAACTTCCCCTTGGCCATTTGCCATGTGGGGAATTGACTTGGTTGGGCCACTGCCAACGACCCGAGGAAGGTTCAAGTAACTCGTCGTATCAGTGGATTATTTTACTAAATGGGTAGAAGCTGAACCACTCATTGAAATGACGTACGAGAAGGTGACCCAATTTGTTTGTAAGAACATCATTTATCGATATGGTCTACCTCATGCCTTCATCACAGACCATGGAACACAATTTGATAACGAGGAGTTTGCCGCCTATTGTCATCAATCAAATATTTTGAAGGTCCACTCAGCATCAGGCCATCCTCAAAGCAATAGACAAACTGAAGTGACAAACAGGACGCTGCTAAATGGCTTGAAGAAAAGATTGGATGATGCAAAAGCGAACTGGATCAACGAGTTACAATCAGTACTTTGGGCTTATCAAACTACTCCCCGAGTAGCAACTGGAGAATCACCATACATGCTGGCGTTTGGAAGTGAAGTTGTCATACCTGCCGAGTTGGGCCTTCCAACACACAGGGTACTGAATTTTAATTCCCCTGTCAGTGACTTAATGAGAAGACTGGATTTAGACATGCTCGAAGAAGTTAGAGAAGAAGCAGCCATTAGAAATGCTGCTTACCAGCAGCGAACAACTTTGTTCTACAACAAAAGGGTAAAAAGGTGCGACTTGAAAGAAGGAGACTATGTGATGAAGAAAGTAATTCAAAAGCACAATAAGCTGGAAGCAAACTGGCATGGACCATACCGAGTTACAGAAGTTGTTCGACCAGGAACTTATCGAATAGCAACTCTAGAGGGGGAAGAGTTCAAGAATGCATGGAACGCAGAGCACCTACGCAAGTATTATCAGTAATGTATATGTAACACAGTTCCATCAGTATGAATAAAATGAAGATATTCTGCTAAAGTCTCTCCTTTTATTGAGAATTTTTCGGGGAATACTAGTGCTACACACTACTCAGCAAAACTCGGCAAAGCTCAGACTGCTCAGCAGCAAAATATTCCTAAAAATGCCAACTTCGGTTGGTTAGGAAACAAAATATTCCTAAAAATGCCAACCTCGGTTGGTTAGGAAACAAAATATTCCTAAAAATGCCAACTTCGGTTGGTTAGGAAACAAAATATTCCTAAAAATGCCAACCTCGGTTGGTTAGGAAACAAAATATTCCTAAAAATGCCAACTTCGGTTGGTTAGGAAACGAAATATTCCTAAAAATGCCAACCTGTTTGGCTAAACGAAATATTCCTAAAAATGCCAACCTGTTTGGCTAGGAAACGAAATATTCCTAAAAATGCCAACCTGTTTGGCTAGGAAACAAAATATTCTCGCAAATGCCAACTTATGTTGGTCGGGAGGTAAGATTATTCCAGAAAGTGCAAAAGTTGCTAACTATGGCTGGTCGGTGATAAAAACCCATCAACTGTAGTTGGTCGACAAAGAAAATTTATCGACCTTGGTTGGTCGGAGACATTTAAGATAAAAGTCTACTAACTATGGCTGGTCGGAGATAAAAACCCACCATCTGTAGTTAGTCGACAAGCAAAATTTACCGATCTTGGTTGGTCGGAAACATTTTATGGGTAAAATTATTTCAAAAAGACTAACTATAGCTGGTCGGGGATAAAAATCCACTAACTGTAGTTGGTCAACATGGAGAGTCTAACAACCTTGGTTGGAAACATTTTAAACAACATTTTTATACTCATTACTTTATTATTAAGTGATCGAGCAACATTATTGATACTTATAATTTTTTAATTGTTAATGAGTTGGTCGACAAACAACACAGTATTGTTATCTTTTTAACAGATATGCATAAATATAAAGCGTTTGATAATTACAAGACAATAACAATCAAGATTTGCAAACAAAAATGAAAGTCTTTCATTGAATTCAAAATAAATTATATTACAGTTACATTGACATGTATACTAAATATTACATCAAAAATTCCTATTCTACGGGTTTCTTCCCCTCTGCTTTTGACACATGTTCCTCGCTAGCAGGCGGATCATTTAAAGACAGAGGAGAATCGATGAAGTTGAGATCCTTCAACATCCCGACATTCATCACGGATGGGCGATCTAAAAGATGCTCGGGACGAGATACCTCGATTTGAGAATATAAATTTTAGTCACCGAGATACTTTGATTAAGCTCCGAGGAATGGCCCGAGCAGGGATCCAATCCATCTCCAAATTGTATGGTGGCACAGGAAAGTCGAGCAACCCGGGATCATGGTAGTCCCACAGATAATGACCTTGTTCGAGCTTCAGCACACCTAAGGCATTCAGCCAGCCTTGCTTGTAGCCCTCATTGTTGGCATTCTGGATACGATCGTCCAAGTGGAATAGTGTTTCGTTGTCTCCAGCCATCCAGAACTCCCTGGGTTGTTTATGGAATTGGTATGTTAGCCTTTCTAACTGCTCGTGGAGATTCTTGATGAAAAGCTCCTTATTCTCCAAGATTGACTTATGCGTAGAGAGTTGTTTTTCCAGGTCCCTAATCTTCTTTGACATATGAGACAAAGCCTGGTTCTTCGCCATTAATTGGAAAGCTTGGTTCTCTAACGCAGATTGAGTTCTCTGTTCCTCGACAAGAACCCGAGCTGCTCTTGCTAGTCCCCGAGGAGCTCTTGCTCGACCACGAAAAGATGTAGAGGTTACTGAACTCTTCAAAGTCTCCAACTCGTCCCTCAACTTGGTATTCTCAACCTCTAAGAACGAGAATCCCTCGTCGGTCACTGTGATCAAGGCACTGGAAGTGGAGGCTGCAGACTTCAATTGTGATAGCTCTTTTTGCAAGTTGTTGTTCTCTTGCTCCAGCAACTTGGCAATCTGTCTGCATTCCTCTACCTCACCCTTCAAAGTTCTCTCCCTCAGATCATACCCAGCAAAAAGCTTCTCGTAGCCCTTGCCAGCCATTATCAGCTTGTACTTCTTTTCGCACCCCTCATGCAACAAGGCAGTTGATTCCTTGTATTGATTCTGAAGGTCTTCGAGGGTACACTGGAGATCCTCGATCATGTCATAGTAAGCCACATTATTGGCCACTGCTCGGTCAAGAAGACACTTCAGGTACTGATATGCTTCAACTGCCTGTTCTGAAGCATCGTGTCATGACCAAGGATGTCTGCAACTTGTGCAGCACTCAAGTCTGTGTGACCAGCCTTAAAGTACTCATTACATTGTTGCAGCAACTTTGTGTCATGAGCAGATAGCAATTCCATCCTGGCCAGAAACTGACAGAGAAAGAAGATCAATCATCAATAAGAAGAATAAGCAGAGTATGAATGAAAGATAGACAACAATATGCAAAAAGTTCAAATTTTATTAGATTATAATTCAGAGTTATATCTTCTGAGTTACATTTGAAAAAGAGAAACAAAATAAAGAGAAACCCAAACAACACTAAACCTTTTCCTTATCTCCCAAAACCTTCTCGGGAGGCTGGGATGAAGAGGTAGGTTGCTCGGAGGGAGGAGATAGCTGCTCGGGGAGAATAGGCAGTTGCTCGGAGGAAGAAATGATTTGTTGATTTTCCGCATCAGCAGGCTGGATGGCTAGGGCATGATCTCCCATCACCATCGAAGATTCTTCAGAGGTAGCTTCGTCCTCTTCTAATTCTTCTGGAGTTGGGGGGGGGGGGGGGGGAGGACCAGGGATATGTCTCTGGAAAAGATCGGGAGACTCGTCCACCTTCATTTCCTGAAGGGCAGCAACCCATCAGTCCCTAAAGTATTTGAGGCTGCCATAGTCTACTTGCGACACCGTGGCAGTCAACCCCTTATTCCACCCCTCGTCCTAGCCAGAGCTGAAGAACTTCTTCACAACAGCTTTCCTCTTCAGCTTCTCCGAGGAAAGTTTCTCAGACAGCAGGTTCTCAGTAGCCTTCAATTTATTTTCTGCTTCCTCCTTTTGTCGGCCTACTTCTTGAAGCTGGCCCAACCTTTCCTCAGCAACCCTGAGCTTATCTTCAAGCTCTCCAGCAGTTTTGAGCTTCTCTGCGAGCTTTTTATTTGCCTTCTCCAAGGCATTATTTTTCTTCTCCAACTCTCTGGAGGCTTCAACAACTCGAGCTTTATCTTGCTCGGTGGAGGCAAGCTTCTTCTCCCATACAACTTTGTCATCAACATATTTCTGGCGAGAATCTGCCAGAGACTTGGTAGCTTCTTCCAGAGCTCCCTCCACACTGGACGAGGAGAAAGAAGCCTTAATCGCTTCATCCTTCTTCAGGATTATATTGAAGCAGCTCGTCAACTATGAACAGAAAAAGAAAACAAGTTAGAAACAGAAATGACAAAGGAAATATGAAAAATTCAAAGTAAAGAGACTTACAGAAGCAAGTTGACAAGCAACTAGTGAGGTGAACATGTCCCGAGTAAGGTTCTCTTCAGTACCTTGTACCTCGGTAATGATCGAGGACTTTACCGAGCTTATCGCAGAGCTCGGGGGAACAAAAGTTGGAGCCCCAGTTCCAGCAATTAGGGGTTGAGCAATGGTATCAGCCAAATTGACCGATGAGCTCTTCTTTAGCCTCCTCGGGGGAACAGGTACCGATTTAACCAAGGAAGAACCCTTGGTCGGTGATATCACAATCACCTCTTCAGGAGCAGCATACCTGCTCGGAGCCACTGTGGGCTTCTCGGTAACTTTAACAGGAACAGCTGAAGGAGCTGCATCAGTCTTCTTCGTCCCCTCCCTTGGGACATCAATCCTACTCCTTTTTACCTCCCCAGAACCGGAGGCAATTTTCTCAAACAGGGCAGGAGGTCTTCTCTTCTTCATCCTTTCACTTAAAGGAATATGGGATTCAGGTGATGAGCTTGTGGAAGCAGGAACTCGCTCTGATTCACTTATCACTGGACGAGCAGTGAAGGAAGTGGTGTAGCTCTTGTACTGGAGCAGATACGAGGCCAACCTAATGTGCTCGTCGGCAACACTCTGATGCAGACTCCAGATAAGTTTTAGATGTCTTACATTAACATCTGCTTCCTTTGGGCACTTTTTTTTGTTATCAACTGCAAATAGATAAACATTGTTATCAGTGGCACATTTTATCAAACACAAAAGAAACATGATTTCAAAATAAAATAAAATAAAAATAACCTATCCCGTTGCCATAAGGAGGGCATTTGGGACCTTGGTAAACCTCATCTCCAGCTAATGGAGGGTGTTGCCAATTTTTTATGACAACCCCATGTTCAAAATAATCCCTATTGGCATCAGGGAGATTGACTACTAAGGCTCTATTTAAAAATCTAGTTTTTAAATAAAAAATATTATCATTAACTGCCCATCTATAGCAGTACATGATTTCTGGAATTCCTATGCGAGTTCCATGGACTTGATTTAATTTATGCACCCCATTAACTATTCTCCATGTGTTGGGGGCTATTCTCGCAGGAACGACGTCAAAATAATGACAGAATTCCAGACACAAGGGATTTGGTGGAAAAGAAAATCCACACTCAGCAATAAAAAGGCTGGGGAACCAATGTCCCTCAGCCAAATTGAAATAATCAGAAGGCTCAGAAAGCTCTTCCAAGACAACCCAAGAGGGAATGGAAAAATCAGAGCGAAACTTTTCAAGAGACTCAATAGAGTAAACCACGATGATGAATAAAAGAAATGAAGAAGAAAGAAGAAGATCTTACAGAAAAAGAGTAGAGCTGTTGACAACGAACGACGGAAAAGATGAACGCACAAGAGAGTAGGAAGAGACGACGTAAAACTCGAAGATAAAAATTTGAAAAGTAGAAGACGATGGGAGCGTCTGTGTAGTTTAAATACATTCCCTGGGAAATGGTGAAGTAATGATTACAAAAAAGGATGATTGCGTTACCGGCGGCTTAAAAGATGAAAAGTAGCGCGGGAATCAAAACGGACAACAGCGGCTAAAAAGAGGAAAAGTGGCACGGGAATCAAAGCGAACAACAACAGCTAAGAAGACGAAAAGTAATGCGAGAATCGAAGCACGCAAAAAAGTCCAAAAAAGCATGATTCTACGAATTGGGAAGGAGAAATAAATACAAGGGAAACGCTCCTAAAAATCAAGAAGACTATTTAAAGTTACCATAATCCGAGAAAGAATGTTCCATACTCCTCAAATTTCGAACTATGAAACATTGGGGGCTTCTGTTGATACCAAAATTAATCTGCTGACATGGACCAATCATATGAAGACACGTGGCTATCTACATGGCAACAACAAACACTTCCGAGGAACCCACTCGCTCCGAGGAACAAGACTACACCGAGGAAGATTAGTTCCCCGAGGAACTCACAAGCTCCGAGGAACAATGCCTCTCCAAGGAACTCTTAAATAACGAGAAGCTTAGGCGGTCCGAGCAACTCATGGCGGTCCGAGCTGCACCTCGAAGCAGGATACCAACAGTTTAACTGCTCATTAAATGCTTATCATTTGGACGCGCACGCAAAAGAGGGCATTAAATGTATTACCCTTTCATATGTATACCATTTAATGTATTACCCTTTCACATTACAGCCTGAGGGCTATAAATACATTGTACAATCCTCATTGTAAAGGACTCCCGGACCGGAATTTCTGGAGATAACTTGTAATCGAAAATTCTCAAACATTCAGCAATAAAGCAACAGTGGACGTAGCCCATTCTTATAAGGTTGAACCACTTTAAAATTCTTTGTCTCATTTATTTATCTGTGATTGAATTAGTAGAGTGATCTAATTTTTTACATCAACAATTATAAAATTTACTTTTTCTAATTTCTTTTCAATGTCTTGTTTTTTAATATTAAAAATTTTAAAGTGTTTAATTACTGCATCGTGTTCTTTGATGAGTTGTTGGTTATTGAAAGAGTTATAATATTTAACTCTTACTTCTAGATTATTAACATGATGTGCTATGTTAAAAAAGTAATTATTAAGGTAATTCATGGTATGTATGAATGATACTTTGTTGTATTTCCCGATTAAACCAGAGGTTGTTAAGGATTTTTTGTTGTTCCTCCGTTACTGGTGCCTTTGACCTAAACTTTTGCCTCTCATTAAGAACAGTAAACAATTGGTTAGTATATTCTTTTGTTCCTGAGAAAGAGCCTTGTTGGTGAGACATCTGTAAAATTTAAGAAGTGTGAGTAATTAATCTAGACAATATATCCGCTAATTGATTATCCTTTCCTTTTATGTGTTCAAATTGAGGTGTAAATCATTTTCCTATATATATATATATATATATATATAGATAGATAGAGATAGAGATAGAGAGAGAGAGAAGATCAAGTGAGGTCTCAGTTTGAGGACCCTGAATGAGGACCTTTTTTTTAAAATAGTAAAAAAAATATTTTTGGGTTGATTTTTTTTTATGATTTTTAAACATTTCAATAAGACCATAAAATGAATATTTTTGCTATTTTAAAAAAATCGATAAAATTTTGTCAATTTTTAAGTTGTTAAAAATCGACAAATTTTGATCGATTTTTTTAAAATAGTAAAAAAATTCATTTTTAGTTGATTTTTTTATTTGACCCTACTGAAATGTTTAAAAACTATATAAAAAAAATTAGGTCAAATTTTTTTTTTTACTATTTTATCAAAATTGCTCCACGCCAGCGGTATGCAAACAGAGGTCCTCATGAGATCCGCTCTCTCTCTCTCTCTCTCTCTCTCTCTCTCTCTATATATATATATATATATATATATATATATATATATATATATAGATATATATATGTATATGTATATTTCTATGTATGTATATATGTATACATAGATGTATACATGTATATATATGTATGTACATGTATACATACATATATATACATGTATACATCTATACATATAAATATATATACATGTATACATAAATATGTAAATATAAATATGTATACATGTACATACATATATATATACATGTATACATCTATGTATACATATATACATACATAGAAATATACATATGCATATATATATATATATATATATATATATATATATATATATATATATATATATATATATATATATATATATATATATATGAAATATACGCAATATACAAATTATAAATATATACTAAAATACATAAAATATATATTTACAAATTTATGAAATATATAGAATGTTTCTGTGTTATAATCAAGTTTTTCAGAAAATAGGAAAAAAAATGTTTTATAACTTCTGTTTTTTATTTTTCAACTTAGAATTATTCATTCTTAATATTTTAATGCATTTATACCTTAATATATAATATATATACATAAATCATTAATATATGTGTAATTCTTATAAATAAAAAATATATATATATATACATGTACACAAAATTATGTATATTTATATTATTAAATTATATAATATACTAAGATCCATATGTGAAATAACATTATCAATATATACATGAAACTAACATATAGTTTTATACATGTATTATTGATGTATAGAATAATATAAAATATACATATAGTACATATGTATTAAAAAATATTATTAATTCATGTATGTATATAATTTTATTGTGACTTATACATACAATATCATTAGGGAGGGTCTATTCCCACACCCATTTAAGCTTCCCCCACACCCTTTATATGTCCAAGGACATTAGTACCCTTATAATTCTTTTAACACCTCTTTGCCCAAACTACTCCCTTTTTATGCTTTTTCCAATTCTCTCCAAAAACTCATTTCATCTTTCCTTTTCTCTTTTCCATTGTATTAAAAAAAAACGGTTTTTTATAACGGTTTTTTATAACTGTTTTAAAAAAGAATAAAAAAACATTTTCATTGTCTTAAAAAAAAGTAACTGTTTTTTTTAAAATTGTTTATAAAAACTAAAACAATGTTCTATATAATAGAAAAGACATTTTTATTACAAAAATAAACCGTTTTAGCTGTTAAAACAGACTTTTATATATGAAAAATTGTACTAGAGCGATCCAATAAAAGGTAAAATTTGTTTTCTTAAAAAACTATTTTCTAGAAATGTTTTTTTGTTTACAAATTTAATTTTTGGTTTAAAACTGTTTTTTTGTACTATTTTAAAAATAATATTTTTAATGTGTAAAAAAAAATGTTCCGCGCCAGCGTGTAACCGCCTATACATACCGCTTGCGCGAACCATTTTTTTTTATATGTTGGACCACGCCAGCGGCATGTATAGGCGGTCTGTTACCCGCTGGCGCGAACCATTTTTTCTTATATGTTGGACCACGTCAGCGGCATGTATAGGAGGTCTGACCACATATACACACCGCTAATGCAGACCATTTTTTTTTAAACAGTAAAAATATTATTTTTTAAATAGTACAAATTTTTTTTTAACCAAAGGTAAAATTTATAGGGAAAAAAAAACACTTTTGTAAGCAAACAATTTTTTAAGAAAAGTAATTTTACATTTTATAAACTGTTTTTTAATAAAAAAATAGATAAAATTTGGTCACCCTAGTACAATTTTTATATATATAAAAAACTATTTTAACAGCTAAACACAATTTATTTTTGTAATAAAGATGTCTTTTATATTATATAGAATATTGTTTTAGTTTTTATAAACAATTTTTAAAATAGCAAACAAGGAAATGTTTTTTTTTTGTTTTTTAAAACAATTATAAAAAATCGTTTTTTTAATACAATGGAAAAGGAAAAAGAAAAGATGAAATGAGTTTTTAGAGATAATTGGAAAAAGCTTAAAAAGGGAGTGGTTTGGGAAAAGGGGTCTTATAAGGGTATTAATGTCCTCTCACATATAAAGGGTGTGGGGGAAGCTTAAATGTGTGTGGGAATAGACCTTCCCTATCATTATATATATATATATATATATATATACACACACACACACACACATACATATATGTATAATATAAGAGTCATGCTATGTACTCCAAATAACTCCCCCAAATGTCCCCTAAAATGACTTTGTTTTTGTGCCCTGGCGGGACCTCCATCACATGACAATAAATGACAGGTATGTGAGAGAATGATGTGACGTCCACATCAGATTTGGGGGACATTTGGGGGAGTTATTTTGTACTCATATCATTATTCATAATAAAAATATATATGTTTGCCAATTTTGTCAAATTTTCAAAAAATTATATTTAAAAACAAGTTTACTAAATGCGCACCAATAATTATAAACACAGAAAACAAAATTTTAAAACTGTATTTAAAAATAACATTTAAATCGAATTATCTGAATAAAAAATCACATCAACGCCTAAATTTTTTATCCTCTCTACTTTATTGAACAAAGTTACAGACAATATTAATACTCCGTTGCCTTGTTATCTGATAGAGGCCCAATTTTAATTTACATTAATTACGAACAGTTTGGGTGTTTACTTTCCTTCATCTAATTAAGCTATTGTAGTGAATTTGTGGCATGACACAAGAGCATCTAAGCATTATCTTGTTTCCCAAGTTTAATTCAATTAACATATATACCAAATATTATTAAAACCCCAACTCTCCCTATATTGACCGCCGACCTGCTCATACGCGGCCTAAACAATACCAAAGAAAAATAGAGAACCAGTTCGAAAACAAAAACTAATATCTAATTACCCCCCAAACAAACCCTCAATTTGGATTATATTCTCATTTTCCTCAAACTCGTACATATCTGCGTATGAGTCCCGTAATAATCAAACTAAATTATCTGTGCCGTAGTCTGATAGATTAGAGGGAGGGACATTTATTTTGCTTCAGATCGGTCGAAGAATGATATTTTCTAGAATTGGACGTTCATTGTCACGAGCATCACATTCAAAAGTAACATCTATTTCTCTGTCTGTTATGTTATACATATATATATATATATATATATATATATATATATATATATATATATAAAACTTTGTAAACCTGTTAGGTTTTGTTATTGATTTTGTTATTGATTTTGTTATTTGTTGTTTTGTTGATAGAATGTATTGAGTGGTGGTCATGCTGGGAGATCGGGTTTTTTGAATGAAGCACTTCTTCGGGCTCCTTATGTAGATTCGTATATTAAT
Organism: Sambucus nigra; assembly: GCA_949130495.1. NCBI lineage: Eukaryota > Viridiplantae > Streptophyta > Magnoliopsida > Dipsacales > Adoxaceae > Sambucus > Sambucus nigra. The sequence goes on along the minus strand of OX422217.1, from coordinate 298,271,695 downwards.
CGATTCGATGGGAAAATAGGGTTTCTGAGAGGGTATTTAGCTTCCTTAGGAGGTAGTAAAGATTTTAATTACGTTCTTGCCAACCCTAGAATCCGGAGATTTTTCTCCACTGAAGCTCCTAAGAAGAAGAGTAAGTTGTTTTTAGGTTTATTTATTTATTTATTTTTAATTTTGTTAGTTGAGTTGTTTTTTGGAGGTTGTGTCTCATTTTCTATGTTTTGTTTGCAGATTATGAGAACTTTTACCCAAAACAGAAGAAGGAAATTCCAAAAGAGGATGGGCAAAAATCTGAGTCTAAAGGTTACCTTTTTGTCTCAGTTGTAAATCTAATATCCTTGTAAGTTGGAAATGTATACTATGAAATAATTGGTTTCCAGACAAGAAATTAATCTCACCTAACTAATGTCATGGGGATTGTTTGCATTGGAAAGAGAAGGAGCTGAAAAAATCTGATTTAAGACCTCTAAAGGTGCTGAAGGTGGTGGTTGTGTGTTGCTCGGGGTTGTTAATGCGGGGTTTGGTACTATTATAACAACCTTGTATACCGGTTATATTTCAGTTCCCTTATATGAATAGCAGCTTAGTTATACGACGCGCTGCTTGCTTAAGTTACATCCTTAAATAGGGTTAATGATGCAGCCATTGGGTAGGACATTTTGGTATATGACTATATGATCTTGTTCAACCTGACTAAGGTTTTACACTGGTAGACACCTTTTGCAATTCTCCGCAATTCTTTGGATTTGGGGACTGGTTTGGTGAAGCATAAGATGGGTTTAATATATCATTTATGTTAATTTCCTCTTTCTTTGTTGGTTTGCAGTCTAAACAATTTTTTTCTATTTTCAGAGGAGACAAACACAAACACGGATGATCAGGGGAATTTTCAAGGAACTTTCATGAAGCAGTTTCAAAATCTAATCACCCCTTTGTTAGTGATTGGACTGTTTCTTTCATCATTTTCTTTCGGTCCTCGTGAAGAGAAACAGGTAAGCACGTGCTTAGCATAATTAGCTTATTGGTTTAATTATACATTTGGCTTGTTTACAGTCATAGCTACGTCTTTTAACACTTGCAGTTGGAAGTGATATTGCTAATTTGCAGGTGTATTTCTTCCATCTTTTTTCGCATTCGTTTGGAAATCCATATATGAAAAAAGTGGCATGTTGTTTATTATAAACTCCAAAGGGTAGCCTAGTGCTAGTGCCATGGGAGAGTCAAAAGTCCGAATATAATTGGGGTCATCTCCTGTCCTGGTGTATGCGGATTGGATGGTCTAAATGTATTCTTAGGGTTTAGGGATTTGTTAGAGATCTGGATACGGAGTGATACAGAAAAAATGTCTTATATGGAGGATGTATTTGTTAGTGAAAAAGGTGAAAGCAAACAAGTTTGCTAGCCCATCACTTTGTTGCGCAGTTGTCATCTGACTAAGTGTGAGCTGCCATTATTTGTTTAAATTAACTCTCATCTATTAACCATAAGACCTGTTTTAATGAGCCGGGCCAGATAGGATCATTTATCCTTTGGCATTACTTCAGATGGGATTTGAGATAAATAACTATTGCATTTGACTTCAGATGGGATTTGAGATGGATAACTTGTCATAAATGAGCTTCTTTATCCCATTAGTTTTTGTATAAAATAATCTCACCTAAGCTGTGGATTTTTTCATTTGATTGGGATGGATAACCTTATACTATCCGGCCTTTCATCCGGCGTATCAAACGGGACAAGGTTTTTCCTCCACACAAGTATCATCCACTTTGGGGGTATGCTAAATATACTAATAATAAGTACGACGTGTATCCGATAGAGTATAATCATGTTAGATATACAAACAGCTAACGGGTTCTCTGCCCCTGCGGGGATGGAGCGACAGAAGTTATAAGAATTCAAGAGAAGGTCACGGCGAAACGAGCCGTTTATCATTACGATATGTGTTAAGTGCAGTGATGTATGCACCTAAGGCTAAGGCACCCTAACAGACTGGTAGACTTGAACCTTGTCCCTACATGACCCGATCAATTCGACCGGGCGCTCACCATCTATTTCCTCTTGTTGCTCCTGACCCCGGTTTGGGACCGAAGATGACCTTTACCCTGGTCTCCAAACCTATTTTGATAATAGTTGACAGCCCCTTCAAAGCAAGAAGGGGTCGGCGATAATGGTGAGGATTTGGGAGGGGCATTTATGGTAATCCAAGAGTCGCTCCCGCTTTATTAAGTACAATTAACATGAATACAGTAGAGTAAAGATAAGATTTTTTCTCAAAAACATAGCTAGTCGACACTAGCATTGAGTTACAAGTCCACACTAGCATTGAGTTACAAGTTTACTATATGAGAAGAGGCAACCTAAACCAAACATTCTCTCCATAGGTTTAAAAGAGTGCAGTGTAGTCACCATTTTTCGTTGGGTATTTGATTATAAGACAATTAATTTGTACTGAATCTCCTTGATTAATGGGTTACATAATAGAAAGGATTATGTTTATTCTTTGGGAATTTAATGTTTCAACATGAAATAATTGAGGAACTGTCTGTTTGTGATGTAAGTGAAAGCAAAAATCAATACAACAACAACATTTAGAAATAAAGGTTTCTCTCTCTCAAACATTCATTCTCAATCATAAATAGATTTTATGGCCTAAAGGTATTTTGTTAGCCAAAACATAACAAATTCTAGTTGGACACCAATTATAAATAAAATTAAACTCCTTTTCCTTGGTGATATGATACCTTAGCATGTTTACGTTCCCCTTAATAATTACTGCCCCAGGAATTGAGGTCTTGTCAATCTTTTAAAATGTGGATATCCTTCTGCATTTTGGTTTATTAGGGAATTTCTCCTGCTAAATCATGTCTTCATGTCTTTTTTCTGTCCCATCCATAGCTGTTTAAGGTGCAAAGCACAGCGCAATGGTGTCCCTGGAGCCTAGGCACAAGGCGAGGCATGAGCCTCACCAAAGCAAGATTCACTTTTACAAAAAATACAAAAAAACATGTTTTATTTATATTTTAAATGTATGTTAATGTTATTTCATCATAAAATCAGTAATAATTCATACTAGATATATTTCTTTGATATAACGCAAATTCCGAGATGCAAAAATAACTGTGTAATAATTGATTATGGAACAAGGGCACCATGATGCCAAGGGTTAATCGCACATATATAAAATATAAACTTTCTGGGAGGATTATAGTCAAAATAAATTATACAAGATGTTCAGATTCAAACCGTAACAATATACTAACATAAAAATAAATTTGAGAGGATCCAACAAGTGCAAGTGATAATACCGCCAACAAGTACGAGTCTAAAAACAATACTGTAAGTCCAACCATCACCAACAAATTAGTGTAAAAATCACTGGATTACAGTCAATTTTCAGAAAGAAATATTATGTCATTTTGAACTTGTAATTTACTGTTTTCACTATTTTATAGCACAAAAAGAGGCCTACAAAATTCATGAAAAAAGCAGAAAAAGAAAGTAGAAAAAAAGAAAAACATGTCAGTGGGGTTAGAAAAATGGCATAATATTTGGAATTTTTGTTCACATTTCTTCACAACACACAAAAAAAAGGAATCAATAAGTATATAAGAAAATTTCTGGAAAATAAACGGAAAAAATTTAAAGAAAAATGACGAGCTAAACAAGAAATACGAAATGAAAAAGAGTGAAAAGAAAAAGAACATGAAGAAAGAAGAATAAACAGAGGAGGACAATGAACAAAGAAAGGAAAAAGCCAAAAACAAAAAGAGAGAAAGAAAGTTAAAAAAGCATTTTCTTTTTCTTTTTCTTTTTGAACAAATCTAATTCAAACAGGCGTGCCTAGGTGTGCGCTTTGCACCTTGAGCCCGGAGTCCCTAGTCGTGCGCCTCGCCAGGCCTAGGCGCTACCTTGCGCCAGGTTGACAACTATATGGTTCCATGCTTTTCTGCATAGATGTTGCCTCCAGCTTCTTAGCAGATCGAAATAAAATCAATTAGCTTCTATCCCAACAATCTCAAGTTCATTATGTTTTTTGCCTTCTATCTCAATCTGTTGTTTTATTATGCTTACTCACACTTTATGACTTAAGTGCTTTATTTTTATTATTTGGCAACTCTGATTGGAAATTTTCATATGTAATACATACTTTTCCGTTTTCGATGGAATCCATATCTTCGGAGTAGGTGAGAAGTGTGTTCAATAAAAATGAGGAGAAGATAGAGCACTACTGTTCCAATAGAATATATTTGCAACGAGTGTTGCAAGAGAAAAAATTGCACCCAAATAAGTACCTTCCATGGAAAAAATGTAATGCCTGTCAAAATCTAACACACCCTTTTAATTTCAAGATAATCCTCATTGTAAAGTACTAAGATTATGGATGCACTGCACTCCCTATTTTCTTATAGCCCTTGTTTACAACTTAGTCTTTGTTCAATTGCACTATTCAATAGTTATATGGGCTGAATTAACATTGCTACCATACTTGTTTACATATCTTCGTTCCTGATGTAAGAGCACAAGGACACAAGCGTCATTTTTGCTATTTTTTTTTATTTTAGTCTTTTTACCCTTTTTTGTAACTGAGTATAAATAGCCCCAAAGGCTCCCATTTGTAGCACTTTTGACATTTTGATAATGAGAGATTAGAGAGAGAAGTTGAGACCCTTTCATGATTTCTTTTAGTTGTTGTTGTTGTTGTGTAAATTAGTTTTATTTTACGCTTTCGCGCCATATTTCACATTAAATTGGTAACAGAGCCCAGTTTGTTCTAGGGTGACGATGATTCCCGAAGATTGGGAATCGGGTTGGCGTCACCCAGACGAGAAGCATTGCCCCCTTAAACAGACCACCAACCCTAGAACACCGGACCCACCCAGAAGGGGTCCAATCAATAACACGGTCAGTCGGTACCTTCGGTAGTGTTGCCTTCCGTCCCTTAGATTCAGGGTCAAACTCCTTCGTCGATGGCCACGCCCAAGCAGAACCTCCAAACGACGGCCAGATAGGTGTTTTTCACACCGGGACCCGCTTATATCAACCGATCGGCTCAAGCAAACTCCGATCGCACAGTCCACCTGGACAAGACGATCACAACCCCTACTGCTGGGATCTCATGGGAAGCCCAAAGGCGAACTGCCGGCCTAAAAAAAGGGGCTGTCCAAACCCTAATCACATCGGAAACCGCAGCTACAATGGCCGGAACCCACACAACTCCACCGACTGAGTCAATCCCCACCGTTTTTGACCCCGACAGTCCTATTCCACCTGACCCTACCTACAAGGGAATCCCCTCATTGGGCATTTTACCTATTCCCTCCCACGTACCTTTCTCCTTCGCCCAATCAATTTGTTGGCGTCGAGATTCTTTTTGCCGCACTTAAGCGAGACTTGCGAATATTTCTACTGTCCATATCCACACCGTGATGATAACAATCTCAGTGGATCCCCAATCACCCCCTCCTAGTGACCATATGTGGATCCTCATGATCTTCTTTATGGTTGGGTAGTGGGGCTACACTAACTCCTAGCCGACAGTGTCGAGTGGCCTTCTCTATTGCAGACTAGCATGATGAGATTGTGTGCACCATGGTGGACATGCGGGTGTGCCACCTACTCTTGGGGAGGCTGTGGCAGTTCGATCATCGTAGCATGCATGATGGTCGAGTTAATACGTACTCATTTATCCACGAGGGTAGGGACTTCCTCCTCCGTCCCGTGCGATCGTTCCCGATGACACGACTCTCCGCCCTAGTAGTCTCGCATGAGGAGTTAGCCATCGAGGCCGCAGAGACGAGGTTATGCTACGCCCTTATCAGTTCCATTACCACCCCAGAGACGTCCGTTTCTCCATGTGTCCAGAGCTTGTTGGATTCGTATGTCGACGTGTGTATGCCTCCAGATGATCTTCCCACTCTCCCGGATATACAACATGTTACAGATTTTGTCCCCGGGGCGCAACTTCCCTACCTCCCCCATTATCGTATGTCGTCGACGGAGCATGCTGAGTTATAAAGGTAGGTCACGGAGCTGCGTGACAAGGGTTATATTCGGGAGAGCATGTTTCCCTATGCGGTACTCGCCTTATTAGCGCTAAAGAAGAATGGGTGTTAGTGTATGTGTATTGATAGCCGCGCTATTAACAAGATCACCGTGAAGTACAAGTTCCCTATCCCCAGATTAGAGGATATGCTAGACTAACTCCATGGAGTGAAGGTTTCTTCAAGCTAGATTTGAAGAGCGGCTATCACTAGATTCGCACGAGATCAAAACTACCCTCAAGACGAAGGATGGACTCTATGAGTGAACGGTGATGCCTTTCGGCCTCTCCAATGCCCCATTCACCTTCATGAGGGTGATGACACATGCTGTGCCCTTTCTTGGGCAAATTCGTGGTGGTTTACTTTGATGATATTACGGTCTACAGCCGCTCAGAGGAGGAGCATCTTGAGCATGTGGCCCAAGTATTGGAGGTTTTACGAGCCGAGCGCTTCTTCCTCACGTTGAAGAAGTATGCCTTTATGGTGCCATCGGTGACTTTCTTGAGGTATGTGGTTTTCGGTGATGGTGTCGGAGTGGACGGTGCCAAGGTTCAGGCGATAGTGGAGTGACCCACACCCACCTCGGTGTCTCAGGTTGGCAACTTCCATGGCCTAACAGTGTTTTATCGACGTTTTATAGCCGTATTTTGCACAGTCATGGCCCCTATCATAGATTTGATGAGTACTTCTTTGAGCGCCGAGTTTCGATGGACTGCGGAGGCCGACAGAGCCTTCACTCGCGTCAAGGAGTTGATGATGACAACACCTCTCCTAGCACTGCCTGATTTTGGTAAGTTGTTCGAGTTATTTTGCGATGCTTGCATGACGGGAGTGTGAGTTGTGTTGAGCCAAAACGAGAAGCCATCGCATTCTTTAGCCAGAAGTTGACTGGGGCTACACTCAATTATTTGACATATGGTCTCGAGTTCTATGTGGTTGTGACGGCGGTGAAGTTTTGATCATCCTATCTCCTTCATAAGGAGTTTGTTATCAAATCAGATCATGAGGACTTGCGTTTCCTCCATGGCCAACGGCATGTTAGTGACAGACACGCCAAATGGACCGCTTACCTTAAACGCTACATATTTCATTTACAGTACAAGTCAGGAAAGGATAATCTGGTGGCGAATGCCCTTAGCAGGAGGGTGCATGCATTGGTAACTCTTAGGAGTCAGGTGTCTGGGTTTAATGAGGTCTGAGACCTCTATCCGATGGACATGGAGTTTGGGTCGATTTTTGCAGCTTGCCAACAGGGCAATGGATTCCTACACCGTGGGACGGCCTTGTGCATTCCATCTTCTTATTTACGAGAGAAGATAATTTCTGAGATTCACGGAGGGGGACTGTAAGGCCATATGGGACAGGCGCGTACCCACGCGATGCTGAGGGACCGCTTTTACTGGCTGACGATGAATAGGGAAGCCAACGCCTTCATTTGGCATTACTGCACTTGTTAGACGGCCAAGGGCTAGCACACCAATGAGGGCCTGAACACTCCATTACCGATCCTTGAGAGACCATGGTAGAATGTGTCGATAGACTTTATCGTTGGGCTACCCCGTACTTCCGGTTGTCATGATTCCATCTTGGTCGTGGCAGATAGGTTCTCCAAGATGTCGCACTTCATCCCTGTACGCGACAGATGCGTCTCATGTCGCTTCATTATATTCCCGTGAGATTGCCCGTTTACACGGAGTCCCACGCAACATCATTTTTGATAGGGACGTATGATTTACAGTGCATTTTTGGTGTACGTTGTGGCGACTTCTATGAATAGAGTTGTAGTTTTCGATCGCTTTTCATCCTCAGACGGATAGCCAGACGGAGGTGGTCAATCGGAGCGTGGGTGACCTATTGAGGTGTCTGTCTTCGGAGCATCACCACAGGTGGGATATAGTGATTGCCCAGGCCGAGTTCGCCTTCAATAATGCCGTCAACCGTTCTATCGGCATCTCCCCGTTTCAGATTATGTTGGGACAGTCACCCTCCATACCCATAGATCTTGCCGAGCTTCCGTCGACAGTGCCTACATGTCCCTCAGTTGAGGAGTTTGCTTCTCGCCTGACTTCCATTCATGCTGACGTCCGTGCTAGGTTGTAGATCACTCATGCCTCCTATAAAGAGGCGGCAGATGAGCACCACCGCTTTGTTTCCTTTCAGCCTGGTGATCTAGTCATGGTATACCTTCAGAAGGCGCGACGACAAGGCAAAGGCAACAAGCTCCTTATGCGTCTATTTGGTCCTTTTCCGATTGTCCGAGGTTGTGGACCGAATGCCTACGAAGTTGGCCTCCCTGATGAGTTTTGCATGCCCCGCATGTTCAACGTGGTGGATCTTTGTCCATTTCGGGGCACTCATGCCCCGCCCATTTTCATTCCCATCGCCAGGGCCCACTCGGTCCGTTTCCATATTGACCGCATTGAGGGTATTTTAGCCTCCGAGCTTGTATCGTCCTCGTCAGGAGATAACACATGTTACTTGGTCCGTTGGGTTGGTCGTCCCTAGGCCGAGGGTTCTTGGATCACAGAGGCCACCCTGTAGCATGTCGGCCCCGACTTCTATAGGCATTATTCAGAGTATATGGAGTCTTTCTAGGGGTGGGGAGAATGATGCAGGAGCACAAGGACACAAGCGTCATTTTTGCTGTTTCTTTTATTTTAGTCTTTTTACCCTTTTTGTAACTTTAGTAAAATTAGCCCTAAAGGCTCCCATTTGTAGCACTTTTGACATTTTGATAACGAGAGATTAGAGAGAGAAGTTGAGACCCGTTCGTGATTTCTTTTAGTTGTTGTTGTTGCTGTTGCTGTGTAGATTAGTTTTATTTTATGCTTCCGCATCATATTTCACATCAGTTTTTCAATGTAGGTTTGAGAGAATTTTTTGGCCATTCATTCCACAATTTCTTTGTCACTATCAGTCCTATTGAGTGAGTTGCATAATTAAGTTATGCCGTCACTTGCATAAACACATACATTGCTGCTCATGCTCTCACAGTGATTAGAAAACTAAATTGTTGACACATTACTTGTAATTTAGGGAAAGATAGTAAAATCATTAATAATGAAACTGTGTTTTGAGTATTTAAAAGAGGAGACTTCATGAATTGGTTTATAATGACCATGTTAATTGATATTCGGCCAGATGAAATTGTTTTTAATTTTTTTCAAATGAGAAATTGTATATTAATAACAATTGTCCTTGATGAAGACAAGGACCTGCGTGTTTTTGTACGCATTTTCTTTAACTAGGTGCACACGTGCGTTGCACGTGATACCAATATGTTTTATTTAGTTGTATAATATTGAGAAGTTATTTTATCACGAGAGGTGTTTGAATTAATTATGTCAACTTGAGCATGTAAATAACACCAATAGTGGTTGATTTACCAAAGGCTAGTATTCGTGATGGGAAGAGTAATGTGATATGGTGTGTGAAATATTGTAAAGTTGAGCCTAAATGATTTAGTACGGCGTTTAGCTTAATGCTCTTAACTGGGCCTAGTACGAACGATATCTAAATTTTCATAAAAGTAATCTTGTATACTGACGTAAACTACACGTCAAAAGGCTCCTACAAATATCGTAACACAAACTTTAGAAAGAATAATACTCTTTTCTATTTCAAAATTCAAGTCTACCCCAAATGAGGCTTACATGACGGTATTAGAAGGGGAGGAGTAGCTTAGGCTTTAAGCTAAATGCCTAATTACAAAAATGCCATTACTTCTTACCTCTAAATACTAAAGAAAACAAAGAAATACAATGACAAAATAAAAGAAAAGAAAATAACAAAAGAAAATAAAATCACTAATAAAGCCTTAAATGGGCCCTGTTTCCATCACTCTCCCCCCTCTTAAGACCAAGCTCGTCTTCGAGCATTCAAAAAAAATTTGGGAACTTGTGAGGAAATTTCAAAAGTTGTGCCAAGAAACTTGTGGGGAGGCCAAAAATAATTTTTGAGAGTTGAGAAGTGCACACATCCCACAAATCTTGGTCTTCAATTTCTTCTCCTTCTCTTTCTCTCTTTCTTCACCCAAGGCAGCCCTAAAAAATGCCACTCGAGTCGAAAACCATGGTTTTGGAGTAGTTATAAGGATTTGGGGCTGGATTGGGCAACCCAAGTGGGATCCGGGCAGAAGGAGGGCAAAATTCTAGGTTTTCGGGGTGATTTTGGGGTTTTTGTGGGTCGGAGTGATGTAGGTGAGAGTTCAAGGCAGGTCGGTTGGTGAGAGGGAGTTTTCCGGTGGCTGTGGGGCAAGAGGGGTGTTTGAAGGGGCTCGGGGAGGGTGGGGAAAATGGGGTGACCCGGGTAGGAATAGGGTCGGGTTGGGGCCTGTTTTGGGTTGGCACGGTTTTTTTCCAGCAGCTCAAGGGTGGGAGGGGTAGTCGGAAATGAGGTGGGAGGGCAGGGGGAGGGTCGCGACTTGGACAACAAGGGCGGGGGTGTTTCTTTGGGGTCCGGTGGCGGGTGGATAGGGGTTTAGGGCAGCGGGGTGGTTGGTGGGGAATTCTTGAGCGGAGAGGGTGGGGCTAGGGTTTTGGAAGTTAGAGGGAATTAGTTGGAAGAGGGTATTAAATTTTTGGTTGAAACTTGATTTATTTGTTTTTGTTGTTGTGCCAATTCTTCCATTTCTTGTTTGAGTTATTGAATGCCCTTTCTTACCTCTCGGGCCTCTTTTTGTTGTTGTTTTGATTTTCTTAGAGCCATTGAAATTAGTGTACGATTTTGATAAAAACACACCGATACACGACTACATCAATGTTGGAGCGACACCCGCTGTGATACCAATTTGACGTAAACTACATGTCAAAAGGCTCCTACAAATATCTAAACACACAAATTACAAAAATGTCATTACTATTCCTTACCTCTAAATACTAAAGAAAAAAAAAGAAATACAATGACAAAATAAAAAAAATAACAAAATAAAATAAAATGACTAATAAAGCCCTAAAATGGGGCCCATTTCCATCATATACTTACAACTGTCATATTAAAATCTTTTTATGACAGTTTTGCAGGTGCATTGTTTTACCCATTCAGTTGAAACCATCATAAAAACTAAAATATTTTTATTAAAAAAGTATTGGTTTTCTCAATAATCTAATCTTCAAGCTTGTCACATGATCAATTATTCAGAATTATGACATTTAACAATTCAACCAGAAGGAAACTATCAGAATTATGACATTTAACAATTCAACCAGAAGGAAACTATCTTTACATAATGAATATAACCAATTATGAAAGTACTTATAAGTCGCAAGTAGAAATATATGCAGTCAAACATTATCATATATATTCCTTTAAAGTGACCAAAACCTGAATTCATAAATTCCATTAAAACAGCCAAAATTCATATATATATATATTAGAAGGCTCACCTACATCATGCTCTATACATCATCCATACATCACACATAGTTGTAGTCCCTAAAAAGCTGTTTTTCCAAATTTTTAATTTTTCTCTTAAATTGACGTTCCAATAAATCCATGTTCAAAAAATTAGGTCAAAATACATTTTGTAGCTATTTTTAAATTTTTTGAATATGAGTTGATTAGAAGGTTAATTTCAAAAGAAAAATAAAAAATTTGGAGAAAAAGTTTCTTAGGACCTAAAACTAGGTGATGCATTGTGTGATGTATATATATCATGATGTAGGTGAGCCTTCCTCTCTCTCTCTCTCTCTCTCTCTCTCTCTCTATATATATATATATATATATATATATATATATATATATATATTTGTTGTGAGGCTCTCCAACACATTTCACTTAACACACCAAAGAACACACTTCACTTATCCTCCCTCAAGTGTAGATGGATAGATAGATAGAGAGAGAGGTCACGGAGGGAATGACTCAATTAGCAGAAAGTAACTTTTGTGTGTATGCTTGTGCGCGCCTTTGTTTGTGTGTGTGTGTGTGTGTGAGAGAGAGAGGTGTAAATTGAACACCAACATATACATAAATGATAATTCCGTAATTGTACAAATTAAGCACGAAAAAGTACGTGTTTACACTGCAATGCCAACACCACCTCCACCCTTCAAACCAAAGCCCCAATGCAATGCCATCTCCACCTAAACCATTACCCTTCCTATCGAAACACCAAAACCGATACCAAATATGTTTCCTTATATAACCTAACTCTAGGATTAATCACTAATTTAACTTTTTTAAGTGAAAAGACACTGCTACACATTCCTTCGACACATATTAACCCACGTACATTTAGCACTAACTACTTGTCTTAGTCTCAATATCACTGCTGTATGTTAAGAAAGTAGAGACAGCATGTATATATGTATCAGTAAAGCATTAACTCAAACACCTCACAGAACAAAGGTTACTTAAATAACTAACTTCATTACACACCAATCTACTGGAACCGATAGTCTACAACATTGACATAAATATTCGTACAAAAAAAATCCAATAAGACAATTTATATGCACAAGTAAAGACGTAATAGCAAACACTCATTGAAAACAAAACTAACAAAATCCCAGAGTTTCAATCCTTGCATTTTTTATAAGAAATCTCAACAGGGGTTAACTGTTTAAATGCACAAGTAAAAAAGCGATAGCAAACACTGATTAAAAATAGGGGGTTTTGGGAAAAGGTCCTTATAGTGCTCAAAGTGTATAAAAATAGGGCACTTCATATAATTTTATAAATTTAGTTCTGTACTAAAAACACCATGAAAAATGGTGAAAAATAGTGCCGCTGGCGCGGACCAAAAAAATAAAGGTATTGTGCCACAGGGACTAGATTTATAAATATTATTGTACCACAGGGACTAGATTTATAAACTTGAAAAGCATTGTCTTAAAAATCCAAATATAGGAAGGAACATGACCTTCACCTTAATTCTCTATTAAAAATAAAAATAACAATGTCTAATATTTCAATTCTCAATTTTCATTGATGAAATCTTAACCGGAGGTAAGTAAACACATAATTGAAGACAAATTTCTCAACAATCGAAAACCCCAAGTTGTAAAACATGATTTAAGTCAAAATTCTTTCCCTGAGCAAATGTAAACATGGCTTAGAATAATATAAAAATTAAATAATATGTTTAACCTACAAACAAAAGAGGAAAGAACTGCTGAAATTAAAAAAATAAAAACAGTAAACTTGCCCCTGATTGTAGGAGCATAAAAAATTATCTATTTCTTTATATGCAGAGTAAAAATTTAATTCCTACACTATTTTGATATTAAATCACGTGAACAAAATGGCCAAAATAAAATGAAAACAACACTTAAACAATATAAATTTTTACATATTTGGGTAGTTATGTTCATGTCAGGTAAAAAAATTATGCTGTTTCGTTTTCAATTAGGTCATGTTCGTGTTAGGTAAAATTACGATTTCAGGTTGTGTCGCATTGACGGTAAACAAAATGTTGCGTCATTTTATTTGGGTCGTATATGTGTTGGGTGAAAAAAATGTGTCGTGTTTTAATCGGGTCGTGCTCGTATTAGGTAATGTTTTAAGATTTCATGTCGTGTTGCATTTTATTTGGGTCGTGTTCATATTGAGTAAAAAAAATATTTTGTTTTTAATTGACTCATGTTCGTGTTAGGTAAAAACAATATGAGTTTATGTCTTGTTGCATTTTATTTGAGTCGTATTCGAGTTGAATAAAAAATTGTGTCGTGTGGTCGAATTATAGTAAAAATGATGGGAATCCGTTGTCATTTTTCTTTTATTTTTCAGTTTTATTTTCTATATTCTATTTTTAGTTCATTTTAGGTATTTTCTTACCATAATTAGTCTCCAAGCATGTTTGGGACTAATTAGGCATTCTTTTATTTTTAGCTGGTCCTTTTAGTCCTTTTAGCGAATTACTTGATTACCAAGTAATCCTTCCCATATAAATACCCCATGTAATCTCATTTCTCATTCTTGAAATATAAGACAACTTTTGATTCTCTATCTAAAATTAGGGTTTGGTATTTCTTTTTAACCATTGATGTGTAGTTTACACCAAATTGGTATCAGAGCGGGTGTCGCTCCAAACATTGGTGTTAGTGTGTATCGGTGTGTGTAGATTATCAAAATCGTATGCTACTCTCTCGATGACTCTAAAGAAGTCCAAACGACGACAGTAGGATTCAAAAATTGAAGAAAGACGATCAAGAATGGAGAAAATATATTCAAGATCTCATCAAGAACGTTGACTCTCACTTCCGCCTCATCACAATAAAATCCACCACCCCGAAAATCCAAATCTTGAACCTAATTACCCTCCAAACCCAAATCTATTCCATAAACCCTCCATTCAAGATCTAAGACAACCCACTTTTAGGGTTTCACCTACCATTTTACAATACAATCCACAATTTACAAACCCTAGCCTCCAACCCTACAAAATTCCTCCACCACCACCCTGAACCCTCCAGCCCACCACCCATTTTTCAAACCCTAAACATAAAAAAAAATTGTTTTCGCCTCGATTAACTCCCGAAGCTCAATTCAAGATTATCGGCAACTTGCTCAAGATTGGTTGCTTCACCCAATTATTCGTCCTCCTTCATTCACCCAATTAGGTCAAATCAACGATAAAAACTCCCCTCCCAAGCCGGTTGATTACAAGAAAGATCAAAACGATGAAATCGGGTTATGTATTGGGGATTTTTTTGACATTCTTGTCGAGGATGGTTAAGTGACTCACACGCACTTTCGCGAGTCGAAAATATTTGATTTGGGAGATTTCTTCCCAATCTTTGAGCATGGGGATGATGATTTTGATGAGGATGGATCGATGGTTGTCTCTACCGGGGAAGAGGTGGTGATCTTGAGTGATGTGATTGATGGCGAGTATGTGGACCCATTTTTGGTGACATTTGACATACGTGCTTGGTGGATGGATGTTTTTCGCGGCGTAGCATTGAAGGGGTTCGTCACGGGAATCTCAAGCCAAGATTTTGTTGATCAGCCATGTTTGGATGGTGATCCTATTCTCCCTGGATTTATTGCAAGCCGGTACAAAGGGCGTGTTCGAGGACGGCTCTTCTTTCTAATGGAGATCTCTTTGATGGTTGTCTTGCTTTTTGTCCGTTCATCTCCTACGCTCGAGGACGAGCTTTTCGAAGCCGGGAAGAGTGATGGGAATCCATTGTTATTTTTCTTTTCTTTTATTTTTATTTTTTATTTTTATTTTTTATTTTTTATTTTTTATTTTTTATTTTTTATTTTTAGTTTTTTTTTTGGTATTTTCTTTCCTTAATTAGTCTCCAAGCATGTTTGGGACTAATTAGGCATTCTTTTGTTTTTAGTTGATCCTTTTAGTCATTTTAGCTAATTACTTGATTAGCAAGTAATCCTTCCCATATAAATACCCCATGTAATCTCCTTTGTACTTACTTTTCTCATTTTTGAAATATAAGACAATTTTTTATTCTCTCTCTAAAATTAGGGTTTGGTATTTCTTTTTAGCCATTGACGTGTAGTTTATGTAAAAAAAACTACGATTTCATGATGAATCGGTTCAGACCATGTTCATTTTATGTATTAAAACACGAGAAGACATGCAATCTTTTTATTACCTAACACGAGTCAAATAAAACGCGGCGTGACACGACATGAAGTTGTATTTCTTTACCTAACATGAACGCAACTCAATTAAAACACGACACAACGTTTTTTTACCCAACACGTATACAACCCAAATAAAGTGTAACAACATTTTTTTACCATCGGTGCGACACAGCACAAACACCACCCAATTAAAATAAGCCACAACAATTTTTTTTCCTCATCAGGAACACATGACCACTCAAATATGTAAAAAATTATATTGTTTGTGTTGTTTTCTATTTATTTTGGCCATTCTGTGCACATGATTGAATATCAAAAGACGGTAGGAATTCAATTTTTACTTTGCATATAATAAAATAGACAATATTTTAGGAAAATTATATGTACTCCAAACATATCCCCAAAAGTGCATTAAGTGTTTGTACATTGGGATGGGACCCACACAAAGGGATGTTTACTGTTTTTGTTAATAGTTAGCAATTCTTTCCTTTTTTTTTTCAGTTTCAACAGTTGTTATTTTATCTTAATAATATCGCAAGCCGTATTCATGTTTGCTCAGGAGAGGATGTTTGGACGGATGAAAAATTGAGAGTTGTTGTCTTCAGTTTGCTAAGCTAAAATAAGTGGCATTTTTTGGGGGTAGCAAAACCTCAGTAGGCTTATGTGGTTTTGTAAGGGCTGTCCAGCCGGTATCAGGTATACCAAGTAGGTGTTAAGTCGGCGTAATCATAGTTGTCAAATCGCGAATCGTTTACCCCCCGAATCGCGAATCGTGAATCGTGAATCGAACCGGTTGAATCGGAATCAAATGATAAAAATGAAATAAAACATACGTAAATGGGATTTGACACTATAGAATTGGTAATTAAGCATAATATGACAAAAAACTAATCGTAGTACATGATAATATACCAAAATAAAAAACATACGGTTTTATATATGGTTTTATAACTAAAAAACATATGGTTTTATAAAACATATGGTTTATGCATATACAACAAATATAAATAAAAAAACATACAGTTTTATAAAACATATGGTTTTATAACTTAAAAAAAACAGGTTTTATATATGGTTTTATAACTAAAAAAAACAGGTTTTATATATGTTATAACTAAAAACAGGTTTTATAACTAAAAAAAAATATGATTTTATAACTAAAAAGCTAATCTTATGGTTTTATAACTAAAACATATAGTTTTATAATTACAAAAAAAAAGCAAACGAAAACTGGAAAAAAAAGTAAAATAACTAAAAAAAACATAAAACTGTATGTATTTATAACAAAAAAAAAAAAAACTAAAAAAAACATGAAAACGTAAGGCTTTATAAGCTTAAAAAAAAAGCTAACAAAACCATTAAAACATCAAAACGGCCCTCGATTAAGCGTACCAGCCTTCGTTTTGCAGAAAAGGGCCTTTGATTTGCTGTACGAGTTGCAAACGGCCTTCGATTTGCTATACGGGTTGAAAACGACCTTTGTTTTAAGATTTTTTTTGCTTCGGTCGGCTACTGTATGGGTTTTGGGTTGAAAACGAATTGCTGTAAGCGTTTTTTTTTTGGTTTTGGGTTAAAACTTGAGTTACGGTGGGTAAACAATAACAAATTTTAGGAATCGTTTTTCAACCCGATTCACGATTCGAGTTGGAATCGTGCGATTCACTTCCGATTCGTACGATTCTATAGACAAATCCGATTCTTATCTTGATTCGAATCGTTTTACCCCCGAATCGAATCGTACGATTCGAC
Source organism: Sambucus nigra (assembly GCA_949130495.1). Classification (NCBI taxonomy): domain Eukaryota; kingdom Viridiplantae; phylum Streptophyta; class Magnoliopsida; order Dipsacales; family Adoxaceae; genus Sambucus; species Sambucus nigra. The sequence continues at coordinate 298,254,353 of OX422217.1, read as the reverse complement.
TCGCGAATCGGACGATTTTGACAACTATGGGCGTAATAGCAATTGGGTTGATTTAATGGAATATGGAAGGGCCGTTTGTAAGATTGATTTTGGTAGAGTGACAATTATTTGGTTAATTTGGGGTGAAAAGGTCTGAGAGTTGCGCAATTGGTTTAACACACATTTTATGGTAGTACAGATAAAGATAATGGTTGGTCATGATTCACTTATCAAAAGAAAGAAAATAATTGTTTGATTCATGATTGACTATCTATGTATCTCGGGAGCTTAGTACTGAATTTATGGCGCAGTCTTTTCCGCAAAGAAGGGGTGAAAGTTGTCTTTTCCTTCTAGTACTTTGTATGGCTGAAAGTTGATGCTTTTAATATACGCAGTATCTATACAAGTTTGTGAAGTATCTGTAAAAGTCTCTGGCTTTTAATATATGCAGTATCTATACAAGTCTATGAAACAGTTGTAAAATATTCATCTAATGTCGTTGATTTTCTATTTGTTAAATACAAATGCTACAGTTTTGTTTTGATATCTATTTTGCTGTCGCATGCCATGTCAATGGGAGTTTACAAAAGGTTTTATGTAGTTTCCTAATCATTCACGTAGCCCCCCTAGCTTTATAGGTAAACTATGAGTTATTGTGGTAGCCTAAGTCAACTTGGTTTAAATAATGCCTTAGAACAGGCCCAGCCTTGTCATCATGGGTTTTGTGCATGATTCCGTCTAAAACCCCATAAGGGACAAGCATAAACCAGGTTAAATATGCCAACTCACCCATTTCTAAAACTTTTGTTACTAGAGATGTCTTGCGGCGAACACCTACAGCTTGTTAAGAAATATGCTAACCCAATCATAAGATTGTTGATTTGTGATTGACGAGATTTGCTCGTTTATAATTTGAATGCAATAAAGGAATTCTATCATGTCTTTCTCTAAATAAATTGGCTTATGGTTTAGAAAATGTATTTTTGCAGATTAGTTTCCAAGAATTCAAAAACAAACTTCTGGAACCAGGTTTAGTGGACCATATAGTTGTTACTAATAAATCAGTGGCAAAAGTTTATGTAAGAAGCTCACCGCGCAATCAAACAAGCAATGACACTGTTGAAGGACCAATGGTTCAAGGACCTGTTAATGGTACCCCTGCAAGAGGGAGCACAAGCCAGTATAAATATTATTTCAATATCGGGAGTGTTGAATCTTTTGAGGAGAAGTTGGAGGAAGCCCAGGAAGCTTTAGGAATAGACTCTCATGATTACGTTCCTGTTACTTATGTTTCTGAAATAGGTTGGTACCAAGAATTGATGAGATTCGCACCGACATTATTACTATTGGGAACCCTTATGTACATGGGACGGAGAATGCAAGGCGGACTAGGCGTTGGAGGTGGCGGCGGAAAGGGTGCCCGTGGAATATTCAACATTGGAAAAGCCCATGTTACTAAACTGGATAAGAATGCAAAAAACAAGGTAATACCTTCCCCCAAGAATGATGTCCCTTTATATGTCTTAGAAATATATATCTTGTTCTTTCAGCACATACTTGTTGCTAGTAAGTTAATTCAAACCCAATGTCACATTTCCTTCAATTTTTTTGTTTGTTTTGTCCAGGTATATTTCAAGGATGTTGCTGGCTGTGATGAAGCAAAGCAGGAAATCATGGAGTTCGTGCACTTCCTCAAGAACCCCAAGAAGTATGAGGAGCTGGGGGCAAAAATTCCTAAAGGGGCTCTCTTGGTGGGCCCTCCAGGCACGGGTAAAACTCTTTTAGCAAAAGCAACTGCAGGGGAATCTGGTGTCCCTTTTCTATCCATATCTGGTTCGGATTTTATGGAGATGTTTGTTGGTGTTGGGCCATCTAGGGTGAGGAACTTGTTTCAAGAGGCCAGACAGTGTGCACCTAGCATAATATTTATTGACGAGATTGATGCAATTGGTAGGGCGAGGGGGCGTGGGGGCTTCTCAGGTTCCAATGATGAACGTGAAAGTACCCTTAACCAGTTGCTTGTAGAAATGGATGGATTTGGTACAACTGCTGGAGTAGTTGTTCTTGCTGGCACTAATAGACCTGATATATTAGACAAAGCTCTGTTACGGCCTGGTCGATTTGATAGACAAGTTACTATAGATAAACCTGATATTAAAGGCCGGGACCAGATATTTCAGATCTATTTGAAGAAGATCAAACTCGATCATGAACCATTATATTACTCTCAGAGACTTGCTGCCCTCACTCCGGGATTTGCTGGGGCAGACATTGCAAATGTTTGTAATGAAGCCGCTTTAATTGCCGCAAGAAGTGAGGAAACGCAGGTGGCAATGATACATTTTGAGGCAGCTATAGATAGGATCATTGGTGGGCTGGAGAAAAAGAACAAGGTAATTTATTAAATCACTTAGAACCTTATACATTCCTAGCTAATTCTAACCATGCTACTAAAATAAAAGAGTACAAATAATAAATATTACACACAGCCAATGCACTCTTAACTCACATTAGTGACAGGGTACTTTTAGAATATTTACTTACGATGTTAAATTCTGTTGCTAGGCATTTCCTCCTCAAGTGTCTTACCAGCTTTGTGATTCTGAGTCTACGACTGGTGTTACATAATTTGCTACCCCTATGTATGTCTAACAAACTGTGTTGCACGACCCCAAACAGGGTGCGTTCACGAACCAGGTCATGAGATTGAGTGACGCAATTTTACCATACTTTAGATTCTCATAGGAAGGGTGTATAAAATGAACTGTTTATTATAACTTTACTCATTAAGTATAAATTGCTACAAAACATAAACACAAAGTTCTTAGCAGTAAATAGGTAGTGATGAGTAATTGCTGCATACAATGAGAGAGCTGAACTAGACCAGTGCTATGTTGTTTTCGTACCATCCCACTCATCCTTGCCTCTAAGTTCGAAGCTGTTGTCTCTATCAGGAGCTATCGTTGGAGACATTTTTCGCTGTAAGTATGAATTCGTTATCTTTCGTTAAATCCCCATTGTACCCCTCTCTTGTGCCCTTGTATGAGGAGGTGATGAGGTTTCCTAAACCCTTTGGATGCTGTTCCACTTCTGTGATTGGGGGAGATTTTCGACACCCTAATTGACCCTTTATGGTTTTATGTTCTTTCTCAATGTGAGGAAAGAAGCAAAACCCATTGATCCTTTATCTTCTTCATATGTGTAGGAGTGGGACCCATATCTTGAGGTTCACATAGTAAGAGAAATGGAGTGTTAAAGTGGGTGACGTGTGAAGTGCTTTGACCGCTAGGTGTGAAATGTAAAACAAGAGACCGCCTTCTTAGGTCCTCAAATTTTATTAGTCTTTTCTAAATATTGCTTTATATTACGCTCTTTGTTTGATATATTATATTGAATAAATATAATATCATTATAAGTCAAATATGTGTATAATATCATTATCAGTCAAATATTGCATTATGAACTGCACTTACAATACTCCCAATAATAAATTTCAAAACGTGCTACTACCTGAAGTAGCGTTCCGACTAAGCCTATCCTAACCGCAACCAGAAACTGTACTACTTACCTTACCAGTGCTCGTAAAAGGTACCATAGCCTTCCAGGTTACATTGATTCAGTTCTGTGGAGAGATTTGAGATCCGAGACTAAATTTGAACTTAGTGCTGAAAGATGGAACTTCTTCATTAAAATCAAATTTATAATATATTAATTTGACTGCAATCATTCCTCAACTGTGCTGTAATGATACAGCCATACATTGGTCAGAAAATCCGAATGGCCTCATGTTCCTGGTCTGCTAGATGTATTGTCTTACTGGTTTTCCCTAAAAATGTATTTCCAAAATTGACAGCAGGAAACATACAGACAGCCTTGTTTACAAATCATGACATGAGAAACCTGGTGGAAGATTAATTTCATAGGTATTTTGGTTCTCTCCCAAATTTACTCAAATATTGTCACGACTGTTTCTCTGTCTAATGTAACTCTGATAAACAGAAGTGTATAACAAAATGTTTACTTGCACGTATGTGAAATGGAATATGCATGTATTGAATATATACATCTCCCTTTTGTTCACGCCTCCCTCTTCTTTGAGGGTCCCCTTATTCTCTCACTAAGAATTATCAGTCATCATTAAAACAACATGAACCCATCAATGTGCATCGTGAGCATAGAGGTAACCCACCCCCACCCCCCCGGAAAAAAAGGAAAGAAAGAAAGAAAAAATTATCTGAAGAACTTACTAATATTTCATTTGGTTAAGCAGGTAATAAGCAAAAGTGAACGCAGAACTGTTGCATATCATGAATCAGGCCATGCTGTTGTGGGCTGGTTTTTGGAACATGCCGAGCCCTTGTTAAAGGTGACTATAGTTCCTCGTGGTACGGCTGCTCTTGGCTTTGCCCAATATGTACCTAATGAGAACCTTCTCATGACGAAGGAGCAGCTCTTTGATATGACATGCATGACCCTTGGTGGTCGGGCAGCTGAACAGGTATTTATATACTACCTCTGTTCCAAAATAGTAGTCCGTTAATCACTGTTTGTAAGTCAACATTTTGAGAGATCTTTTACTTTTCAAATTTATTCTCTTAAGAATGATGAATACCTTTGAGTTCAAGAGATGCACTTTGATCATTGTTCTATGGGTAATTCACTAGCATTCCGATATATAATTCACTTATTCTGGTGATTATTTATATTCGTTTACTTTTGGCTTCAGGTTATAGTAGGGAAGATATCAACAGGAGCTCAGAATGATTTAGAAAAAGTGACAAAAATGACATACGCCCAAGTTGCTGTGTACGGGTTTAGTGACAAAGTAGGGCTCCTATCTTTCCCTCAAAGAGATGATGGCATGGAGATGATGAAGCCCTACAGTAGCAAGACGGGGGCAATTATTGATACTGAAGTGAGGGAGTGGGTGGCCAAGGCGTATGAACGGACAGTCCAATTGGTGGAGCAACACAAAGTGCAAGTAGCTGAGATTGCCGAGTTGTTGCTCGAAAAGGAAGTCCTTCACCAGGATGACTTGATCCGTGTTCTTGGTGAACGGCCCTTCAAGCCAGTTGAGATGACAAATTATGATAGATTTAAGCAAGGGTTTGAAGTGGAAGACGACAAGAGTGAAGAGACAGTAGAGGTTGGGGCTGCAGAAGATGATGGGTCACCCCCCCTTGAGCCTGAGGTTGTCCCTGCTTAAGTATCGGGACATTACTGATTGTATATGAAATCCCTTTTCTTAGTTCTTGTAAAATTGGTGTTTATGATTATAAACTTCTCAAAAGAGGATATCTTTGGAGGATGAATATGTTCTAGCTGTTTTAGTTAAACTGACCCCAATGGTTGTATCCTATTCTCCCACTCATGTCTGCTGCTCATGTGAGAGTATTGCAATAGCAAAGTACTGTACTGATGTGAGGTGTATAACGCACTTACAGGATTCTTTGATTTTAATTTGTTATGTTGAAAAGAAGAAGTGGTAGATTTTGTGAGCATGTGAGTGGTAGAGAGGGTTGTATGTTGATTTTTTTTTGGTTACATATGTTGATTGCAATTAAGATTCAACTGCCTGTTATTTGTTGATTTGATATGCTTGAATCAGGGTATAGGGGCTCATCTAGAGTTCCCTTACCATTATACCATGTAGAGTTGAGCAAATCCAAGCCCTTAATGGAAACTGAATGGTTTTAATTCCTACACATCAGTAATGAGTTATAGTTCAACTCAAATTAACTACATCAATTTGTTGATGATAATTTGCAAAGACTTACCCGGCTAATTGGCGTATGAACGAGAAAATAATATTATTGTGCCTCTACCAAATAAAAGGGCCTGAAATTCGAGATGTGCTATATTAAAGGATCAAGTGGCAATGGTTTTGTCGCCCCATTAAAAAAATAAAGACGAAAAAGTCGGGAAAGCGAAACAAATGCCACCCGAACTCAAAATTTGGCCAAATATGAAATTTTAGGATCAAAAGTGACACAAACCTGCCCTAGTAAATAAGTTGGAGTTGCACCAAGGTATAATAGATTAAAACTAATTTTAGCCAATAGGTTAGAGTTGGTGTAGTCACTTTTAATACCAACCGGATTTGAATTCTCTAAACTTTGGGCATAGTAAGTTATCATCTCAACCTTTGATTATGTAGCACAACAATAAATGGGTTTCGTTAAAGGCACTCCAAAAGATTCCCTAACGCCACATCAGTAGCTTTTTTTTTTGTCATATAACCACTAAAAAGGCACCCTAAAGTTAAATATTAATAACATTTTTTCCTTTTATTATTTCTCTATAAACTTATTCCTCTCTAATTTAAAAAAAGCCTAATCCTAAAACACCCGACCTCTCTGTTGCAGTCCACTGCCACCTACTACCGCCGCCCATTGACCTCCGTCTCTCTGTGTGTGTATATCTGATAAAACATTAATTCTTCAACTCATTTCTCAAAATACTTCAATTAATACACGCAAGAAATAGGCCATTTCAACATCTTTTTGTTCAATTTCCCGTGGAGTCAAATTCTCATCAGTACGAGTCAAAGGAATTGTGACACCCCGCCTAATTAAATATCGGGTGATCAGTCCTTTATTAAATTAAAATCAAGGTGAACGGTTGGTTCATTCTTAGCACCATTCTCGCAGAATAAATATTTCCAATTTAAACACCCTAAATAATTAAGCTAAGTGTCAAAATAATTTAAAGTCTTATTTCCATCTTATTAAATTCCAATATGAAAACCTTTTTAAATATCAATAGTCTAAGAATCACATAAGTGCTACGGATAACAATAAACATCAAAGAATTAATCCATCTTGATTAACCAAATCAAGTCAAATAACCATAAATGAAATCATCTTGACAAGAGTTAACTCCCAGGAGTACTAAATACTGGAAATATAAGTAAATACAAATCTCTGACAAATTCAAACGGAATAGAAAATCGGGCGACACATGCCCTAACTATGAAGAACTAAAACCAGAACCGAATCAATAAAGCGGTCGTCTAAAGCAAGGCCTGCAACTTCCACATAAGCTGCAGCACGTCCAATCCAAAGAACCTATGCCCGACGCCCCTGTGGCTGGGCACTTGTAATACATACATACATATATATACAAGAGAGAGAAAAATGACAGGAAACGGGTCAGATCGCAAGTGTAAAACAATTTTAAAAATAGTTTAGCAAGTATTTAAAATGCTTACCGGCTAATACAACAACCGTGTTAGTATGCGATACTCTCTTGAGAATTCTCACCTCTCATCTAGTGTGCACGCCTACCGTACTACTAAACCTCATAAGTCTATCTAACTTATTCTCCATAAAGTTTTCTCTTGATAAATAACAAGGTTATGATGTTTAGTTTAGAGTATCAATCTCTTCATGATTACTTACGTTACTTAGAAACTCTCAGTACTGTTACAAAGTTCCTGAAAACTTATTATAAAGTTTGGAGCATTTATTCAATACTTAACTATTTATACGCACAGTAGAAAGTTTCCGTATATACGCATATATATTAGTCACTCATATAATATATATACTATCGGCACCCCACATAAATCTATTGTGCTGATATACTCTGCTATCAAGTCCCCGTATCTCTCGTACTAAGGAAAATACTAGTTCGGAATTACTCTCGAACTGTATTAACATAATACACATAACAATGGAGGCGAAGCATAGTTCTAAGAGGTCAGCATATATCCGTCGCGTGTCTTAGGAACGTCTGACTATCATTCTCAGATAGCCTGTACCAAGGAATCCTATACTCTAGGGTACAAGTCAATATCCCCCATAAGGGTCCCATCGAGATAAGACTGTTCCGGCACGGCAACCTCCGTGATAGCAAGTAGCGCGAGTATGATTATTCACAAATATAGTATTTAATATACGTACACAGTCACACAACCATATATATAGATACACATCATCCAATTAGGTTCGCCCATGACCCATAATTATTACTAATCGTGCTTAATACAAAATTTACCCAATTATCTCGCATAAAGGATTCATCTCTTTTATTCTCAATTATAATCATTTCATACTTACTTCTCATCTCTCGAAGTATTCTCTCTTACTAAATATAATTTCAGTAGGAACACCCTCTCTAACCTTCTAGTCCAAGCCTTTCGCGAATCTCTCAATTCTTTAGTGAACGTACGCACAATTTCTAATGTGTGACGAAACCCCACCCCCCGTTAACCCACAATTTCATCCCATATAAAATTTCACTCAACTGAGTCTACTTAGACCCTAATGGTCCTCTTCATGACCCATTATACTCTTTAAATGATATTCAAGAGTTCTTACGTATTTTATCCGGACTAAACAAAAAGGGGAAAAACATGCAGTTTTCCAGGAGGGGTCGATCGATTGAGGAAAGGGGTTGATCGATCGATCAAGTAGTTCTTGCCCAGAAACTGCAAATTCGACTTACGGGTTTCATCCAACAATTTTCTCCAAAACGCCATTAATGATCCCCAAACTCTCAAACAAGATTACTACTAGTTATATATACCCATGTACATAATTTTCTACGTGAAACATGTACAAATTCATCAAAAGTATTGAATTAAAGGGGTAATTCATCATAATTATCAAGAGCGGTAATTTTACTTTAAACTTTCATTCTTCTAATTCTTTTTCCAGATTTCTCACTTCTAAACCAATACAATTTCGTGGGTAATCCTCTACATATGTTGAGATTTCTAGAATATATTTATTTCCTCTAAAACATGTGATTTAAATTCCCTAAATCATCGAATTCTTCCATGAAACATGTGTTTAACAATCCTATTCTAACATGGGTGGAACATTAACTAAAAGAAAAGCAAGATAGATACTTGTCTGGGATACGAATGGCTGATTTGTTGATGATAGGGATATGGATGCGTTCCTCGTCTTACGATCCATGTTTTGGTGATGGTGGCGGTACAATTGAGTGAGTTCTTGACCTTGGATTTCTTGGAAAACTTTCTACCTTCTGCTTTAATGGTCGTTCTTATGTTCTGTGATTGTTAACCTTAAAAGCTAAACTATAATAGCTGATATAACTTAGAAAAATTCGTGGGTTTAATTACTCAAAAATACAAAATGACTATAATACCCTCCCGGGATTCCAATTAGGTCTGAAAATGCCCCAAGACTCAAACTAAACCCTCGGGTACACTTTTCTGACTATTTCGACCCTTTCGGACACATTGATGCACTCGAAATGACTATACGGGCCACTTATAATTTATTCACTTTTTTATAAAATAATTTAGTCCTGACACGACACAGGCGCGTTCAGGGGCGGACCTAGGAGGTCCCGAAGTCCCGAGTTTTTCGGAATTTTTTTCCCGAGTATAGGTTTTTATTTTATTTTTTGGACCTATGTGTAATATTTAACAATAGAAGGTGTATTGTTTTTGGGGCAGAAATGAAAATAACCCAAATCCTTATTTCTACACATACAGAAACAACACACGTTTTTTTACCCTAACAGCAGCCGTCCCTCTTTCTTCTTACCCCGTCCTCTTCTTTCTCCTCTCTAGCATCGCAGCAGCGTACAAGCAGTGGCGCAGTCCTACTGCGTCTCCCTCCGGCCCGCTCCTTCTCTTCTTCTGTGTGAAGCAGGAGCAGCTACTCCTCCGCCCGCTCCTCCTCTTGATGTCTGCAGGTACTCCTCCGCGGCTCCGCCCCTCCTCCTCTGGATCTCGGCCTCAACTCTCTCTCCAGCTACTCCGCCGTCCCTCTTTCTTCACCTAACAGGTAATTTTTTTTACATTGTTGAAGTTTTTATTTCTTTGACATTCTTGAGTTGAGTTATTGGCATCATTAATTTACTGTAAAAACATTGAAAAAATATAGTTTATTGTAAGAACATTATTAGTTGATTGTAAAAACATTATTAGTTTATTGTGATTCGTGAAAACATTGGAAAAAAAATTGTTTGCTGTAAGAATTAGTTTATTGAAAAAACTAATTTTTGACATTGTTAGTTTAATCTAAAAATTAGATTGTTGAAATTAGTTTATTGTCAAAACATTGAAAAAAATTTGTGTATTGTAAAAATTTGTTTATTGAAAAAAAAACTAGTTTATTGTAAAAACATTGTTAAATTAGTTTGTTGTTATTTATGAAATATAGGGAAAAATGTTGAAATATTTTAAAAAGACACGTGGAGGAGGCGAGACAAGTCAAAGTCATACAACCCTAACCTCAACCCCTCCGCCCGGACCGTCGGCCCCACCCAATATTGAAGCAAATTTAGAAGATTATGCTGCTGATTCGGGGTTAAGAAAAAGTATTTCGGAGTATGACGTGAATGAAATGAATGCGGTCCGATTGTATTACTTGACAAAAGGCCCTTGCCAGCCTAAAAATCACAACTTTCCTTGGCATTTATGTGCAAATGAGAAACGCAGATTTAGGCCTGTGTGGTTCAATGATCACACAAATTGGTTGGAGTATAACATTGCCAAAGATGTTGCATATTGTTTGTATTGCTATCTCTTTAAAACTGATAATGGTGGTTGCTTTGTTTCTGAAGGATATACGAATTGGAGAAAGAAAGAGAACTTTAATAAGCATGTTGGAGAGCCTACGAGTACACATAATAAATGTGTAAAGGCTGGTGGAGATCTATTGAAGCAAAAATAACACATCGAATTTTCTTTGGCTAAGCAATGTAGTCAAACTCAAGCAAACTATCGTGTTCGTTTGACTGCATCAATTGATTGTATTAGGTTTCTTTTGCGTCAAGGGTTGGGATTTCGAGGGCATGATGAATCCGATGAATCACTGAATAAGGGTAACTTTCTTGAGATTTTGCAATTTCTTTCCGATCACAATGAGAAAATCGAGAAAATTGTATTAAAAAAGGTTCCCCAAAACCACACGTTGACATCACCCAAAATTCAAAAGGATATTATTAACTCCATTGCAGTTGAGACAACAAATGCTATCCTTGCCGATCTTGGAGATGATTATTTCTCTATCTTAGTTGACGAGTCCCGTGACATATCAGTGAAGGAACAAATGGCTCTTGTTTTACGCTTTGTTAATATAAAAGGATATGTAATGGAGCATTTTCTTGGGCTTATACATGTTAGTGATACTTCTGCTTTGTCACTTAAAGCAGCTGTTGAGGGACTTTTATCCACACATGGATTAAGTATTGCAAGTTTGCGTGGGCAAGGGTATGACGGAGCTAGCAATATGCGAGGAGAATTCAATGGACTTAAAAGTTTGATTTTAATGGAGAATGAAACTGCTTATTATATTCATTGTTTTTCTCATCAACTTCAATTAACTCTTGTAGCTGTTGCAGAAAATCACCTTAAAATTTCTGCACTCTTTGATCTTGTAACATTTCTCACAAATATTGTTGGAGCATCATGTAAACGTCGAGATATTCTTCGTGAGAAATAGTTTAAGCAGGTCATAATAGGAATTTGCAATGGGGATATTTTGATCGGGCGGGGTTTGAATCAGGAGTTGGCATTAAAACGGGCGGGGGAGACACGCTGGGGTTCTCATTATGGCACAATTGCGAGTTTGGTTTGCTTATTCTCATCAATAAAGGACGTTCTCTTAATTATTGAAGATGATGTAAGAAATTGAAAAACATAGAGGTCACGCAATGAACCTAATAGAACTTATACAATGCTTTGAATTTGTATTTCACTTACATTTGATGAAAAATGTATTAGGTATTGCAAATGACTTATCACAAGCATTACAAAGAAAAGACCAAGACATTGTGAATGCCATGACTCTTGTGAAAATAACCAAACAACAATTGCAACAAATGCGAGATGATGGGTGGGAGTCATTGTTGGAGGAGGCTTCCTTATTTTGTGTTAAATATCAGATACCCGTGCCAAGTATGGAAGACTTGTTTGTGGTTATTGGAATATCTCGTCGCAATTCTGAAGAAGCCACAAATTATCATCATTATCGCGTTGAAGTGTTCTATACAGTGATAGATTTGCAGATTCAAGAGCTAATCGTTTCAATGAGGTGAATGCAGAGTTGTTATTGTGCATGTCTTGTCTTGATCCAAGCAATTCATTCTCTACACATGACAAGAGAAAATTGATCCGATTTGCTGAGTTTTATCCCACTGACTTTCCTCCACAAGTGTTAATGATACTCGAGCGTTAACTTGATAATTATATTGTGGATTTGCGATTCGATGACCAATTTGCAGGAGTAATGGGCGTTGGTGGGCTTGCTAGAAAGTTGGTTCAATTGAAGAAGGATCGTGTATATCCGTTGGTATATTTGCTTGTAAAATTGGCACTACTCTTACCCGTGTGACACCCCGACTAATTAAATACCGGGTAGCTACTCCTTTATTAAATTAATTTAAAATGCCAAGTTGGCTCAGTTAATAGCATCACTGTCGAAAACCTTTTAAAGATTACTAACCACCTAGTATTTAAAAAGTAAGTTGCCAAATTTTAATTTAAGTCTGATTAACATGCAACAAGTGTAATGAAGAAATAAATAACACCATTCACCATACTGAAGTAAAACGAATAACCATCACAATAGAGTAAATAAAGTATGGAGGAAAACTCCTCACTACAATCCCATACTGAAATAAATAACCGAATGCTAAAACAATACAAATCAAAGTCTGAGAACTGAAATGTAAAAGATGTCTCTAAATAGAAATGGGCAACATGCCCTACAACTGATAGATAGTGACTCTGGAATCCAAAAGATAGAAGCGTCTACATGCAAATCCCTGTAGCTTCCACAAACAGCTACAGCTCGTCACCTGAATGAGTATCCTATGCTTGGTGTCCTTGTGGCTGGGCACCTAAAATGGTTTTACAAGAAAAAGATTTGAAAAGCAAACGGGTCAGAGCCCGAATGTGGAGTTATATTTTAAAACCTGCAAGTGCTTTAAAAACATTTAAAACATTAAATGCAAAGTACATGTTAGGACGTGCACTCACATGATATTCTCACCTCTCGTCTAACTGTGCACTCCTAACGTACGTACCCATCTAGAGTGATACAGACTACTAGCTACGTGACAACATATCTAGCTAGACTATCATAGGTCCTACCCTTATTACTCGGTTCTCTTAATATAATAACGCTCGTAATTAAGTAGGGGTTTAACGTAACTCAGATGTTCAATATGCAATATATATATAACTATTAGCTAACTCATTATGTTTCTCGAAGCAATACCGTATTTATATTCACAACAATAACGTGAGGTTCTCATTAATTAAGTGTATATTATTCACATCATAAATATACAATACAAGCACCCCGAGAACTAAGCTGCGGTGCACACATACTCTGCTATCCATCCCGGTACATCACGTACATAAGGATCACATATTCCGAATCTCTCAGGAATAGTTCAGATAACACAAATCACAAATAGTGGAGGCGAACACAGTCACATCACATGGGTCACGCACATACCTACACTCCCACGATCAGCGGACTTATTAACATCCCAATAAGCCTTTCTCTGACCTATGTTCATCGAGGTACCAGTCTATATCCCCCCCGTAGTCACACAAGGATTAGAGGGTCCTAAGCGAACGCAACCTCCCGTGATAGCAAGTATGGTAGGTATGTCATACACACAATTCATATACTAATACTAAGTAAACACACATCTTAGAAATACCGTATTTTAATCGTAGTGCATATTGCACTCTCGTACTAACTATAATTATCACAATTTGTACTATTTTGGTTTGTAATCATACGCGCCATAATTTCTAGGTGGTATCAGAGCATCAGGTTCTAGAGTCCTTTAGGATCTGTACAACTATTATGTTTCCGCTACGTTTCTTTGATATAGAGCCCTATATTTTAGGACTGTTGTACTCTTTTTGTGTATGCTTCGTTCTTCAGCTATATTAAGTTTATAACCGTGAACTTATAAACTTTGTTCTTATTTCAGATGCCTCCACGACGTGCACAACGAGTTCCCAGGGATGCAACGCCCGAACCCCAGCCCGCTCCAGTTCAGGGCATGATGAACGCCGCTGAGGTTGCAGCTATAGTAGCCCAAGCGGTAAATGCCGCGATTGCTGTGATTCAGCAGGCACCACCTCAGGCGCCGGTTATCGCGCCAGCACAGGCTAATGCATTCCCGTCTGCTTGGGACCGTGTACGTGACGCTTTTCAGAAAGCGCATCCGCCAGAGTTTGCAGGTAGCTCAGATGTGGTAGTCTCGAGCCAATGGAGGAAGGATATACAGAGGCATTTGAGGATGCATGAGTGCACTGATGTTCAGAAGAAGGTGCTAGCTACTTTCAAGCTAGTTGGATCTGCACTGCAGTGGTGGGAGTCTATTACCACCGCGGAGGAGAGGGATACTCTCACGATTCAGGAGTTCTGGGTGCGGTTTGACCGCAAGTACTTTCCGTCGGCTGTTCATACGGAAATGAGGAGGAAGCTGATGAGTCTGAAGCAGGAAGGCAAGACAGTGGCCGAGTATGAGGCCGAGTTCACTAACCTGTTGAATATCGTTCCAGACGAGATTCCAACAGAGAAGAAGAAGATTGAGAAGTTCACCGACGGGTTGAATTGGAGGATCCGTCAGCATCTGCTAGGGAACCTATCGTTGGCCACGTATTCTGATATGGTTAACGCTGCATTGTTACACTGCCAAGACCACCGTTTTCATATGGCCGAGGGCAAAAGGTCAGGAGAGTCTAGCCATCAGGGCAGGACTGGAGGACATGGTGCCAGCGGGGCACAATCGGGTCAGAGGCAGAGACAGAATGAGTAGGGCTCCCAGCAGGGGGATAATAAGAGGTTCCGGTCAGGGAACTACAGGCAGGGACAGGGAGGTTTCCGTCAGGGCCATCAGGGTCCAAACGGCCATCAGGGCCAACAGGGGCAGAATGGGCAGCAGTTTCACCAGGGCCAGCAGGGCCAAGGGAGGAATGGTAACGGCCACCAGGGCCGGGACAGCAGGGGCAGAGGGGAGGGAACTTCCCAGGGAAGTGCTTTGTTTGTGGCAAGACTGGCCATAAGAAGCAGGATTGTCCCGATAGGGGCAGGGCCCCACAGCAGCAGCAGCAGCAGCAGGGTGCTCGCCAGGAGCCACAGAGGCCTATGTTTCCCGCAGCTCTTCCCGCACCGCCGCAGATGGCAGCATTTCCACCCATTCCAGCAGTCCCAGCTCAGCAGGGGCAGCTACAGTATGGACGTGTCTACAACGTCCACCAGGCTGCAGTTCCACAGGCACCGCCCGCGATCGAGGGTACGTTTCCTATCCATGGCACTATGGGTCGGGTGTTATTTGATACGGGTGCTACACACTGTTTTATAGCTACACACTTGGCGAAAGCTTTAGGATTGTTAGCTACGGCAGAGAGCACATTGACGTGTGTCGACTCACCATTGGGGAGTGGGTCACTTATTTTCTTCATATGCCGGGGAGTGGGGGTAGAGATCGGTGGTTTGTTATTGCCTGCAGACATGTTAGTGTTAGACATGCATGTTCACGATGTGATCATCGGTATGGATTGGCTCGTAGCATATAGGGCCATGATTGATTGCTTCAGCGGGAGCATTGTTTTTGCCATTCCGGGGAAAGAGATGTTTATAGTGGCGATGCCTCGCCCAGAGGGAGGATCGACCGCTCATCTGTATTACATAGAGGAGGATACCTCTAAGGAGGTTGTGATTCCTTTAGATTCGATCCCGGTTGTCAGGGAGTATTCGGATGTGTTTCAGGAGATACCAGGCTTACCACCCAGTCGAGAGATAGACTTCGTTATAGATTTGCTACCGGGTACGAGACCTATAGCACGTGCACCGTACCGTATGGCTCCAGCTGAGATGCGAGAGTTACGGGATCAGATAGAGCAGCTGTTAGGCCAGGGCTTTATTCGCAGGAGTACCTCACCTTGGGGCGCTCCAGTTTTGTTTGTGAAGAAGAGGGATGGTTCACTGAGATTGTGTGTGGACTACCGAGAGTTGAATAAGGTCACGATACGGAATAAGTATCCGTTGCCTCGAATCGATGACTTATTCGACCAGTTGAGAGGAGCTTCTTTCTTCTCGAAGATTGAATTGAGATCGGGTTACCATCAGTTGCGTATCAGGGAGGAGGATGTCTCGAAGACTGCGTTCTTATCGAGATATGGTTCTTACGAATTTCGGGTTATGCCTTTTGGTTTGACCAACGCTCCAGCTGTGTTTATGGACTTGATGAACAGAGTGTTTAGGGATTTCCTAGATCAGTTTGTCATTGTCTTCATTGATGACATTCTGGTTTACTCCCAGACAGAGGAGGAGCACACCGAGCATTTGAGTCAGGTTTTGCAGACACTTCGTCAGAACGAGTTGTATGCAAAATATGAGAAGTGCGGGTTTTGGCTGAAGGAAGTCCAGTTCTTGGGTCATATTATTTCCGATCGGGGAATATCGGTTGATCCGGGGAAAGTATTCGCGGTGAGGGAGTGGGGACAGCCCACGACACTGACTGAGATTCGTAGTTTCTTGGGTTTAGCAGGATACTACAGGAGGTTTATTCGGGGATTTTCGAAGATAGCGGGTCCTTTGACACATCTTACTCGTAAAGGTGTGCCGTTCATTTGGAGTGATGCCTGTCAGTTGGCATTCGATGAATTGAAGGACAAATTGACCTCAGCACCCATGTTAGCATTGCCGAGACCGGGAGTTGAGTATTTGGTTTACACCGATGCGTCTTTGCAAGGGCTTGGAGGTGTATTGCAGCAGGAGAGACAGGCCATAACTTATGCTTCCCGTAAGCTTAAGTCTCATGAGAAGAATTACCCCACGCATGATTTGGAGTTGGCAGCGGTGGTATTTGCCCTACGGATTTGGAGACACTATCTTTTGGGGGAGAAGTTTCAACTGTTCACGGACCACAAATCTCTACAGTACCTGTTCACGCAGAAAGAGTTGAATATGCGGCAACGTAGGTGGCTTGAGTTTGTGAAAGACTACCAATTCGACATCCAGTACCACCCAGGTAAGGCTAACATGGTAGCAGACGCGTTGAGCCGTAGGCCAGCAGATGAGGTGGCAGAGGTGTGGAAGGCTAAGTGGAAGGAATTGGGACACCAGGATGCAGTGGCCCGATCTTTCATGTCTGTGATGACCGTTACACCACAGATTGTCACGAAGGTAGTACGGGCACAGGCCAATGACTCGTTCTGTCAGGAGCAGATAGTTCGATTACTTGCAGAGGGAGCCGAGTCCTATACCGTTAGCTCAGACGGGGGATTGCGCTTCAATGGGAGATTGGTAGTTCCAGAAGGGGAAGAATTGCGGCACGATGTGATGGCAGAGTCGCACGGCTCACGGTTCACGGTACATCCCGGAGGGGACAAAATGTACCAAGACATGAGACGGCAGTATTGGTGGAGCGGTATGAAGAGAGATATCGCTGAGTTTGTCTCGAAATGCGCCACTTGTCAGCTTGTAAAAGTGGATCATCAGAGACCGACAGGATTGCTACAGCCATTGGAGGTCCCGGTGTGGATGTGGGAGAGCATATCCATGGACTTTATCACGGGGTTACCTACGTCACAGAGGGGTCACGACTCCGTTTGGGTAATTGTGGACAGGTTGTCCAAGGTCGCTCACTTCTTACCCGTAAAGACTGACTACACCACGGGACAGTATGCCCAGCTCTTCATTTCAGAGATTGTGAGACTTCATGGTGTGCCCCTAAATATCGTGTCTGACAGAGACAAGATATTTGTTTCGCGGTTTTGGGAAAGTTTCCAGAAGACCATGGGCACGGAATTGCGGTTGAGTACGGCGTATCATCCGCAGACTGATGGGCAGACAGAGCGCACCAATCAGATGTTGGAGGACATGCTACGCATGTGCATTATTGACTTCGGGGGTGGATGGGAGCAGTACCTTCCACTGGTGGAGTTTGCTTACAACAACTCCTATCAGTTCACGATTGGCATGGCTCCGTTTGAGGCATTGTACGGTAGGCCTTGTCGTTCCCCAGCATGTTGGTTGGAGGTGGGGGACAACAAACTGCTTGGACCGGAAGTGATTCAGGATACTTCGGCAAGGATTGAGTTGATTCGGAGTCGCATTCGGGTAGCTCAAGACAGGCAGAAGAGTTATGCTGATGCGAAGAGGTTTTTCAGGGAGTTCCAAGTGGGGGACCAGGTTTTGCTCAGGGTATCTCCGATGAAGGGGATTATGCGTTTCGGGAAGAAGGGGAAGTTGGCACCGAGGTATGTGGGGCCGTTTCCTATTATTGAGCGGATCGGACCGGTTGCGTATAGACTTGGACTACCGGAGCACTTGCATCGGATTCACGACGTGTTCCACATTTCCTCGCTGAGGAAATACCTTAGAGATAATTTGGCTCATTCTCACATTGCTGTGGAGGACATCGATCTCCAACCGGATAGCTCTTACGAGGAGGGGCCGATTGCTATTTTGGACCGAAGCGAGAGGAAACTGCGGTCAAAGATAGTTCCGTTAGTGCGTGTTCAGTGGCGACATCACAATGTCGAGGAGTCCACATGGGAGCGCGAGGATGAGATGCGCGAACGTTATCCAGAGCTGTTTTTAGCAGGTACTTTCTAGTTTCGAATTTCGGGACGAAATTCAGTTATTAGGGGGGAAGTATGTAATACCCCGTACTTTTGGCTATATTTATTTTTGGGATTAATTAATTAAATGCGTATAAATTGGAAATTAATCCGGGTTATAAATACTAACGAGATGCGAGTTGGTATTTGATTATGTACATATATGATTATATATGTATTTGGTATTATAAAAGTTGTCGTGAGATTTATATACGGCATTTTAGAAATTTTGTTGAGACGCGTGGGACCGCCGCGTCACGGTGTAATATTTGATAATAAAAGTGAATTTAAAATCTATAATCCGTATGGTCATTTTGAGTGCGCCAACGCGTCCGGAAGGGTCGAGATAGTCAGAAAACACTAACCGGGGGTGTAGTTTGGGTCCCGGGGTATTTTTAGGCCATACCGGCAACTTAAAGGGTATTTTGGTAATTTTTACATTTTGAGGAATTAAAAGTGACGAAAATTGGTTAATTAAATCTGATGTGGATTTGACCCACTAAGCCCATAACCAACCCATATTAACCTAGAAGGCTACGTAGGTTATCATTTAGGTTTTCTAAGTTTCCCAAATCAAAACCCTAGCCACCTTAAGCCACCATTGGAGAAGGAGCTTGGAGAGAGGAATTTCTGCAGAAAACTGCATCAAACCTACACCAAAATCAGAAATCAAACCAAGGCAAGTGACTTTATTCCATTTAAATTCAGAGAATGTCTTTTCCATGTTAGAAATTGAAGAATTTTGATTGTTCTTGAAAGATTGAATGAAAACCCATGTAGTTGGAGTTTAGAACTTGAAAATTTTGAAGAGAATTGCATGTAGTATGATAGGTAGATGATTTCCCTCATAATAACTGTGATTAGGAGAAATTTAAACGAATTAAATTCTGGGATTTGATGATGATGTAAAGTTAGGGTTCATGTTCTTGAGATATTGGGAAAAAGTGTAGAAATTTGTAAATTTAAGTGATGTTAGGATGGATTGATCCCTTATAAACATGTTAGGATGTGACTATATATGTTTAGTATTGATTATAGACCTTTAAATGATTGATTGGGACTTAGTTTAGAAGATTTGAGGTGTTAAAATGGATGAAAAACGAATTGGGGAAAATCTGGGCCGAAACTGGTCAGTCGTTAGAAGCAGTCCCCAGGTCGTTCGAACGAACTTGTTCGAACGAGCTTCTAACGAGTTGACCAGTCGTTGCTAACGAGTAGGGATTTCGTTCGATATCTCGTTCGAACGAGATATCGTTAGAAGGGACAGTTCGTTCGAACGAACTGAATCTCGTTCGAACAGCCTCGTTCGAACGAGACTTCTAACGAGCTGACAGTCCAAACTCATTCGAACAGTCTCGTTCGAACGAGACTTCTAACGAGCTGGCAGTTTGGGCCATTTTGGACTGTTTTGATTTTTGGAGTTCCGTAAACTTATTCGAGGATATAGATATCATTCCGTAGATGTAGTAATGATAGAATTGGGACATTTGGGTATTTATGAGAAGGAATTTACATACGAGAGTTGTATTACATGGACGGTTTGGGTTGAGACGTGAGTGTCTACTACGACGTGAGAAATTATGGCGCGTATGATTACAAACCGGAATAGTTCAAATTGTGATAATTATAGTTAGTACGAGAGTGCAATATGCACTACGATTAAAATACGGTATTTCTAAGATGTGTGTTTACTTAGTATTAGTATATGAATTGTGTGTATGACATACCTCCCATACTTGCTATCACGGGAGGTTGCGTTCGCTTAGGACCCTCTAATCCTTGTGTGCCTACGGGGGGGATATAGACTAGTACCTCGATGAACATAGGTCAGAGAAAGACTTATTGGGATGTTAATAAGTCCGCTGATCGTGGGAGCGTAGGTATGTGCGTGACCCATGTGATGTGACTGTGTTCGCCTCCACTATTTGTGATTTGTGTTATCTGAACTATTCCTGAGAGATTCGGAATATGTGATCCTTATGTACGTGATGTACCGGGATGGATAGCAGAGTATGTGTGCACCGCAGCTTAGTTCTCGGGGTGCTTGTATTGTATATTTATGATGTGAATAATATACACTTAATTAATGAGAACCTCACGTTATTGTTGTGAATATAAATACGGTATTGCTTCGAGAAACATAATGAGTTAGCTGATAGTTATATATATATTGCATATTGAACATCTAAGTTACGTTAAACCCCTACTTAATTACGAGCGTTATTATATTAAGAGAACCGAGTAATAAGGGTAGGACCTATGATAGTCTAGCTAGATATGTTGTCACGTAGCTAGTAGTCTGTATCACTCTAGATGGGTACGTACGTTAGGAGTGCACACTTAGACGAGAGGTGAGAATATCATGTGAGTGCACGTCCTAACATGTACTTTGCATTTAATGTTTTAAATGTTTTTTAAAGCACTTGCAGGTTTTAAAATATAACTCCACATTCGGGCTCTGACCCGTTTGCTTTTCAAATCTTTTTCTTGTAAAACCATTTTAGGTGCCCAGCCACAAGGACACCAAGCATAGGATACTCATTCAGGTGACGAGCTGTAGCTGTTTGTGGAAGCTACAGGGATTTGCATGTAGACGCTTCTATCTTTTGGATTCCAGAGTCACTATCTATCAGTTGTAGGGCATGTTGCCCATTTCTATTTAGAGACATCTTTTACATTTCAGTTCTCAGACTTTGATTTGTATTGTTTTAGCATTCGGTTATTTATTTCAGTATGGGATTGTAGTGAGGAGTTTTCCTCCAGACTTTATTTACTCTATTGTGATGGTTATTCGTTTTACTTCAGTATGGTGAATGGTGTTATTTATTTCTTCATTACACTTGTTGCATGTTAATCAGACTTAAATTAAAATTTGGCAACTTACTTTTTAAATACTAGGTGGTTAGTAATCTTTAAAAGGTTTTCGACAGTGATGCTATTAACTGAGATAACTTGGCATTTTGAATTAATTTAATAAAGGAGTAGCTACCCGGTATTTAATTAGTCGGGGTGTCACAACCCGTTGCAACTGCAACTGTAGAAAGTGTATTTTCTGCAATGAAAATTATCAAAACTTCGTTACGCAATCAATTGGGAGATGACATGATGAATGATTATTTGGTGACATATATTGAAAGGGAAATATTGGTTGCCATTGACAATGAAGATATCATTCGACACTTTCAGAATATGAAGACACGAAAAGTTTTGTTGTAAACAAGCTTATGTAATTTGATGTTTGATGACTAGTGTTTGTAATGAAAGACAATTCGACTATTTATATATGGTATTCTCGATAATACGTAGGTTCTATAAATTGTGATTTTTTTTAATATTATTTAATTTAATTAAATATTATTTTATTTTTCGCCCACCCGTCGCTAAAATCCTGGGTCCGCCACTGGGCGCGTCCCGACTTAATTTTCATAATTGTCATATTATTCACTCGTGACAATTTTAATTAATCCAATTCTACATATTACTTTACTCAATAAGTAATGTTCAACAAATCAAAAAATTTCCAATAATATCTAACTCTCTTCACGCTAGTAAATATTTAAAATAAATTTCTGGATTAATATTAAATTAATTTATCTCAACTAAAATTAAAAAATCTCCAAATTTAAAAGCCATAAAAATATGGGGTATTACACGAATGCCCCCTGGCCTCTGATGTCCATATAAAGGACACGACGAGCATAAATACCCTCTTTAACTTCTATTCTGATAGACTAAATATCTTTTATAAGGAATCAAAGGAAGATGCGGCGATTTTTTTTCAGAAAATCCCCAACGAAAAATTCACACTATTCACTCTTTTCTATCGAATCGATCATAATCATTACCTACATTCCACGAAATTGTGCACCACAAATAGTATCTAATAAAGAGACATGAGATCCCATAGAAATACATCACGATCCCTTGTGGAAAAAATTGATTTGCTGAGACGGAAATAAAGATACCAAGATAACTGAAAATTCCAACCAATAAGAATCCTAATGAACCTAAAAAAGGATAACGGCCCAGTAGAAATTACTTGTTTTTCGAGACCCCGTTATAGGCTCTATCCATATATGTTATGATCGACAACTCATACTTGATCCGGTTGCATTTTATTAGAATTGAGAGAATACACCAAATTAATTTGACTTTACTCTTTTTGTTTCCAAAGTAACTCTCATCAATGTAATACCCCATTATTTTGAGGGTTATTTATGAATATTATACAAGATTTCAGTAATATTATTATTTTATTAATAGGGATATTGATATTATATTTATTTTTATTTGAAATGAATTGAATATTTAAATTCAAATTTAATTGGCTTTTGTACATTCTGTAATGGTTTAAATATGTAAAGTTGATAATTTTGAATTAAAGGGCAATATAGTAATATGCGTTAGCTTAGGCTCCAAGCTAGGGTTTGAGAGAGGGGCTATATAAAGAATATTATGAGTGATTATAAGGAAAGGAAGATGAAAAAGAGAGGCAAAAAACGAGTGGAATGAGAAGAGCCAATTTGAAATGTTTAGATCTTCTTTTTGAGTGCATTCGAATGAGATTTGAGAAAAACTCAAAACACATACCTGACTCAATTTTTCATCTAGAATCCAAATCTGAAGTCGGATTGGATATTCGAACAATTTTTGGATATGATTTTTCTGGGTTCTTAAAATATGACTATTTTGGGTTATCTCGTATTGGGGCTATAACATGATTTGATTATTTTTGTGAGAGGAGCATGATGGTACGATCAGATTTTGAGGCTGATTTTATGTATGACACATGCGATGATTTTAAGGTATGTGGTTTTATACAATATGCTCTTTAAATCTCCCGAGAGTTATTCCGTTGATTTCATGTTTAATTGAACTCATATTTGAATTGTTAAATTCTTTGAAATCTGGAGAAATAATTGTTGAATTGTTTTGATTCATGTGACATCATTATATTGTTGTTGAGCACGTTGTCATGAGATTTTAATATGACACGGATGTTGGGCACCCGCCAAAATTCCTGCTTCCCGGGGCTATGTCTTGATAAAGCATATGCGGATGGGGTGAGGCTTGGTGACCCATTGATGTGTTGTTGAGAAATTAATTGATAATTGATATTGAGATTTGCATTTGATTTGAATATTCGTACTCGTGTTGTTACGCTTTATTCATTGCTAACATATATTTGTTGAGCATCTTTCCTGTCGTATTGTGCACTTCCCCATATTTTCTTTTAGTTGGCAAGTTAGCGTGGATTTGAGCGTTATGGATTATGGGAGATTGATTTTAGCTTGGATATTTTGGAAAGAATATTCGAGAATACTGTTGCGCTAAAGCAAGACTATCTCTAGCGACCAAGACGACAAAACTCACTCGAGAATTTTATCAAACACTTGGTGTGCGGAAAACACACAAGACCTTGTTCCCAAAATGAACTAGTGTGCAAACTCCCAATCGAATCAACCAAACATCAATGAAGAGACAATAAGAACATACAAGCAATCATCAAAGCAAAACAACAACGATATACCGTGGTTCACCCAAATTTGGGCTACATCCACCAAGGAGGATTTCTTCTTTCTATAGATAAATGGAGGAACCCAAAGGTTATACACACACACAATTTATCTCTCTTAGAAAGTCACTCACAACCTCACAAGAACTCACCCCTCAAATGGGAGCTCTATCTCTCTTTAGCTTTGATAACTCACAAAATAGCTCTCAAACTTGTCCTCCCTCAAAACCTAGAAATGACACTTGTATTTATAGATTTGAGCCAAAATGGCAAATTTGTAAATAAACCAAAACTGAAAAAAAGGAGAGCCAAAATCAACAAACTCCACCTTGGCGATCCTGACGATCCAACCAATCTCTAGAATGCTGAAATTGAACCCGCTTGAAGACTGTCCCACCATCTACCAAGCTAATGCGATTCCCCCAGGCGATCCTCACGATCCAACCGGACTCGGAATGCAAACATCAAATCCGCTCTAAGATCATCCCGACATCTAACAAGCCAATACGCTCCACCCGACGCTAAGCCACCTCAAACTTCAACCATGAAGTGAGATACCGCAAGTCTTCACTCCAAGACTCCAAACGACTCCACTCGCCGAGGAACCAAGTTCTAAACTAAGAACTCCCCTGAATGCTTCCCATGTAACCATACGGTGAAGCTCGCTCCTCATGTAACCCGGTGAGTACACCCCCACACAATACATATAGCATACACCTTCTTTACACGAAACATTCAAACACATCAACACCATCTTCCACCTTGAGAAATAACCACGGATGAGAGGGAAAATTCCTCACCTCTCATACCCTCCAAATCTCACCCTCGAAAGATATACCAAGTCTTTGTCACGAAAAACTCCCGTTTGTCAATGCTCGCAAACAATAACTCATCGGCCTTCCTTGAACTAGCTACACACACCTCGAATCCATCACAGTCCTACACCTCCTCGATTCGAATCGGCCAATGCATGTGTGCAACTAAACCGGGTCAACATCACCCGTTGGCCCTGGAGGGGGACTTCGATCCATCCCCTCCACTAGTAGGTATTCTCCCATCACTACCGTCTACTCTTGGAAAGCTAGCACCCAATGTCTCCGCTTTGTTCACAAACGAGACATGCCTCGAACATTCTATCACTTGTGCACACCGCTTCCCCGTCTTCCTCGAAGTTTGATTCAGACGATACAACCCCTCTCTCTCCTCTCCCCTCGCTAGGACCATACAACCGCGTGTGACTTTCAAGACTCCACCCGCCACCGACACCCGGCAACCCTTGGAATCCAAACGGCTAATGGATATCAAATTCTTTCGCAACTTTGGGACATAGGCCACACCACCCAAAGTGCGTTCCACCCCATCGAACATCTTGAGTTTCACCGTCCCGACACCCTCAACGAAAACCTTCTCTCCGTTAGCCAAAGACATGGAACCTTTTCCATTTTCTGTGAAAGTCTCAAAATATTCCCTCTTGGAGCAAACGTGATCCGACGATCCCGAATCTAATATCCAATCATCTTGGAAAAGAGAGTTAACCTTGGAGATTGTGAGAAGTTCTCCAAGTTCATCTTCATAATTCGCACTCGCTACCGTTGCCCTCTCGGAATCAACCTTGCCCTTAACCTTGTCGTTCCACAAAGGACATTCTCGGATCATATGACCCCATTCCCGACACTTGTAGCATTTCGGCCCTTTACCACCAACACCTCTCGATCTAGACCTACTACCGTCATTAAATCCCCGGTTGGAGTTCCTCCCGCCATTTTGCCCACCTCCGTCTCTCGCCATAAGGCCTTCATTATGGGAATACCCGTCACCTCCACCTTCCTTCTTTCTCATCGTGACATGAGATTGAATATCTTGCACAACCTCGTTGCACCGGAGCGTAGACTTCCCAAACATGAGCGTGGTCACAAAATGCTCGTATGAATCGGGTAATGATGCAAGCAACAACAATGCTCGATCCTCCTCAATGAATTGAACGTCTATCCGGTTCAAGTCATTTATCAAGGCATTACAAACGTTGATATGCTTCATCATATCCTCACCTTCCTTCATCTCAAGCTTGAAGAGTTTCTTCTTGAGGAACAATTTATTTGACAACGACTTTCCCAAATAAATCTCTTCAAGCTTATCCCACATGCCTTTAGCCGTGGTCTCCGCTATCACGTTATTCAACACATCATCCGTGATAAGCATCTCAATACACGAAGCCTCTCTTTGATCAATGTCAATCCACTCGGCATCGGTCATGCCTACCGGTCGTCCCTCTACCCCCAACAATGCTAATTGCAACCTCTGTTGGACAAGAACGCCTCGCATTCGTCTTTGCCATAACTCGAAATTGATCTTCTCATCAAAAGCCTTCATGTCCGTCTTCATTGAGCCACTCGATCCATAACTCGGATCCCATCTCTTAGAGCCTCTGCTCGTAGAGGTTGATTCTCGAGTACTCTCCACATTTTCCGTCATTTGGAACAAAAGCAAAAGCTATGCCAAAATTGCCAAAATTGATTCAACCTCGAACCAAAAATACCGGGCAAACAATGCAACCAAAGCTCTGATACCACTTGTTGCGCTAAAGCAAGACTATCTCTAGCGACCAAGACGACAAAACTCACTCGGGAATTTTATCAAACACTTGGTGTGCGGAAAACACACAAGACCTTGTTCCCAAAATGAACTAGTGTGCAAACTCCCAATCGAATCAACCAAACATCAATGAAGAGACAATAAGAACATACAAGCAATCATCAAAGCAAAACAACAACGATATACCGTGGTTCACCCAAATTTGGGCTACATCCACCAAGGAGGATTTCTTCTTTCTATAGATAAATGGAGAACCCAAAGGTTATACACACACACAATTTATCTCTCTTAGAAAGTCACTCACAACCTCACAAGAATTCACCCCTCAAATGGGAGCTCTATCTCTCTTTAGCTTTGATAACTCACAAAATAGCTCTCAAACTTGTCCTCCCTCAAAACCTAGAAATGACACTTGTATTTATAGATTTGAGCCAAAATGGCAAATTTGTAAATAAACCAAAACTGAAAAAAAGGAGAGCCAAAATCAACAAATACAAGTTGAGAAGATTGTATTTATTTTGATGTATAGAGCATTGGAGATTTATTTTATTTCGAGATAGTTAGAGTTGTATTATTTCGAGAGACTTGGTTGTATTTAATTTGAAGAAATTTGAGATTAGTGGTTTCTCTTTTTGTTGTGGGATTCTTTTAGATGCTTTATACCTTGCTATTTGCGAATTTGGTTAGTTTTATCAATAGTGGCGCTCCAATCCGCTCTCCCCGGGCGGGCGGGGTCTTACAATCAACTAGCACTAGTTTGATTTGAACCTTTATGAGTAATTCATCAAATTGGTTAGATCTAATATTAGAACATACCCTTCGTATGATCCGAGTATAGATATCGACATACAAGAATAGGATGATCATAGAAATGAAATGAAGGGATGTT
This sequence comes from Sambucus nigra, assembly GCA_949130495.1. NCBI lineage: Eukaryota > Viridiplantae > Streptophyta > Magnoliopsida > Dipsacales > Adoxaceae > Sambucus > Sambucus nigra. Next base: position 298,226,795 of record OX422217.1, on the reverse strand, counting down.
GTATGTATATGTAATCCTTACCAACTGGATCTTGTCGCCCCTGGTAGCAAACATGCATGAACTATTTCATGAAGTACGTGTCTGGATAGTCCAAAGTCTCGATAGTTCGCTCTCGATCTTTCGGTCGAAAAACAACGTCGATGAAGGCGTGTAGGTGTACTATTCCGCTTTGGGATTGTAACTTTCCATAAATTTCCCAATTGTCACTCAACGACGAAACTTTTCTTATTTCTTTTTTTGAGGATTGACGAATCAAATGATATTTCTGTTCCAATTTTTGCCTCTTCTTCTCCCTATGAATCAAACTTCTTCTTGCCATAGAAACGCCATCTGTTATGTCAATGACACCAAAGGGATATTAAATTAATGGAATTTGGATATGGATGGGATATAATGAAATAGAGCCGCTTTGAGGTTCTCTATGAAATGAGGCATGGAAGGGAGCCACTACGAAGAAGTTCCGGGAGTTACGAAGGAAGCTTCGAGCTCATATTGGTCATGGGTTGAGAACGGGAATTGACCTCTATGAGATCTAATCTCTCGTTGTTTCTCAGTAGCTTTGTGGTAGAGCGGTAGGTTCGAATCCTACTTGGGGAGATTTGATTCATTTTGAATTCTTTAATTCTGAAAAAGAAAAGGGCTCGCATATATATATATATATATATATATATATATATACTCCAAGAGAGAGAGAGAGAGAGATCGAAAGAAAAACGTGATTTGAAGATTTTTTAATGGTTTGACATCTATGGCGGTGTTTTGAGGAAGAATTGGCGTTTCGGTGGTCATTTGGATTTTCAGTAAGAGATGGCGGTTTGATGGTGTTTTTTAGCAAGACGAGGATGGGGTGGTGGTGAGTGAATGTGGTCGTGGTGGGGTTAGGGAGGATGATGGTATTAGGGTTAGGGTTAGGGTTTGAAAAGAATAAATGGGTTAAACTAAAATTTACAAGAACTTTATTGGGGGTAAAATTAAAATTGATAAAATATTTAAGGATTTGACTTTTCTTTTCCAAACTCAAAAATGTTGGATTCACTTTTGTGTGTAAGATTAGTAATGTTGTGTTAGAGCTTTTTTTGAGGTCCCTTTTATAAGATGACCCCTTTTTATTAGACATGAATTCACAAACTCTACCAAGTAGAGTTATTTAGAATGTCACTCATCAGTCATCACCGTTGGGTCCATCCAGTTGCCCCCGAAGTGATGGTAGGTGAGTAAGTAGTTGATACGGACTTTCCGCTTCAACGTGGTGATTGTTTTGACAGTCCCATATTCCTTTCATCTTAAATCCTGTCTCCCGTTAACAGTTAGTATTTTCAAAACACTGATTTTAATACAACCAGTTTCACCCCCACCACCCTTTCACCCGCTCCCAAAAAAAAGAAAAAAGGAAAGAAGAAAAAACAGCTCAATAAACAGTATTTCTTTTGTTTCTCAATATGCAATATCTTCAAGATCACCACTAGTATATTGGCATGTACTTTCCATTTTAACCATCAACTAAAAAACGTACAGGGAAAATACCCGTTTAATATCACACCATGACTAGAGTTCACTACGAGTTTTCAGGTTGGAAAAGACCATCTCCACTCCAACCCCTTTTGTAGTCTTTTCAATTGCATCTTTCTTGGTGAACTCGCAAAATACGTGCATCGTTTTTTACTATTATTCTAGTCATTTTGCCTAGGACATGACCAACAAAAATGCCAGCAACACTTGGCTCACCACTTTCTATTTGCAACGTAGCCACAGGATTGAAGATGGTGGACCACTAGCTACCTCTACAGCCGGGTGAGAAGGGGGCACCTGAGAGTCAAAATGACCCGTTGGACCATCTGGCTTGTTCTTGGGAATTCATAATCCTTATTTCAGTTTAATCAACTTTAATCCAATTAAGAATCCGCGACGAAAGTCGACTTTTAAAGAAAAATCGACTATACAATCAATGGCCAAAAGTAGAACTTATCTTAATATTGTAAAATTTGATACATAAAGGACTTTTTATTGGGGATGTATTAAAAAAGAAGAGTCCTAATTTAGTACGGCAAGTATACACTTTATATAGATCATAATTTCTAGGTAAAACATCCTTTTATTATATTTTGTGGCTGTTTACAATTCAATAATTAACATTATACCAAATGAAGGTCCAGAGTCCAAGCAGTTCATAAATGAATAGCAACTGTACATGCCGACTGCCCTTTGGAATAATTACATCAGCCTGGTCGTAACAGCACATGGCCAAAGTTGCACACTTTGTATCTCAAAAGGGATGCTTGGAATAAACTTTTATCACCTAGAAAAGATGATGAAAAAAAATTGCAAAACAAATAAAATAAAATTCAACCCTTCAATGAATATTTTTTCCCGCTGAATGCTTTGAACTTAGGTTCTTCCGTCTCCTGAGATGGCTCCTGACTGCTCTCCTTTGAGGTAACCTGAAATGCAAAATAAGGCCAAAAAGCCAACACAATCAGCTCAGCTCAAGTCATAATGCTGCACTAACTATCATACAATCAGCATTAACCAGCATGCATGCCTAAATATATTTGCAGGAATATACAAAAAAAAAAAGATAAAATAAAAAAAAGCCATATGAAATATACTTTTGGTGTTCCATGTGAAGGTCGGTCCACATTTGACCCAAAAACAAGCTTCCCAGAATGCTTTCGACTAGAGCTTGATTGTGCAGATCCATTAGTGCCATTGGTAGCAGCTTCAGGTTGGTGTTGTTTGGGTAATGATGATGAAACTGGTGTAGTAATTGATTCAGTAGTTAGTTTCCCATCCAAGCGTCTTGCTGAACCAGTGAATGCGCTGAACTTGGCTATTTTCTTGGGTGGCTCTTCCTCAACTGGAATATTGAATATTTCGATTAATTTAATAATTTATTTTTAACAACTGTATAAAAAAATAAAGGCCAAAATATTCAGGATTAAACGATGATAATGATTGACCTTCTGGCGGCGTCTTGTTCGAGAGAGGAGGCTTCACAGGTTTTTCAGGTTCTTTATAATCGAGCGGAGGGGCAAAGTCTACCTCGCAATCTGTTTCGATAATACTAATCGCGGACGAAGGTTTAGTTTCTACTACGTCAATGTAAAATTTCTTCTTGTTATAAGCAACCATGATAGTGTCGCCAGTGGTCAAACAAGAGTAGTTCCTCAATGTGGTCTCTAATCTTCAAGTTAACACAGGAGGAATAACAATTAAATCACGATAGAATGGAAAAAAGATCATGAGAGATGCCAAAAGTGTTTTACAGAAGACCAAAAGCAATTAACTAACATGGCCTTGGGGTTGGATATATCGAGGAAGTCCTTGGTGTGAGGCTGCAACTTCACGTATGTTCCCTTTGACAAACTGGCATTTTTAATATGCACAATGTCTCCCTCTTGTATGAGCATGTTTTCCATCATCTAAATTTTGGAAACCGAAAAAAAAAAAATAATTCAAATTTGTTAGTCGTCAAAAGGGGAAAAGCAAAGGCAATTAAAAGATAATTTTAACCATCACATTCAAGAAAAACTCATACCCAGTAGGGTAAGTATATGACACCCTCATCTGCAACAAATTCTAGTACACCGCAATGAGAAACCCTAGCAGAAGAAGGGTTGCTGAGTTCAAATAACATTGGGTAGTCAATCTGCAAATAGGCTGCAGAGAGAAAATAAGAGAAAAAGTTAAGTAGAGTGATATGCAAAATCATAATACGACACAAAAAGGAACAGAAAAAAGAAAATATGTAACGAATAATATTCTTACCAAGGCGATCGAGAGCCGAGGGAGGCATTATAACTGGAAGCAGCAACAATATATCATTAACAAGTAAAAAAAAACCTCTTTCTTGTAAAAAAGAATGAGTGGAAGTGCAGCACAGAAATTGGTGAAGTAAGCATACCTTTATCACCCTTCTCCAAATGTGGCTGCAATTCAAAGATTATTTAATTATCATGTTAAATTGACTAAACAATAAGATGCCAACCACAGCATCAGTAAAATCAATCAAGAAAAATTTCGATTGAAAACACCCATGAGCACCACCGTCGTTTTTTCTTTAGCCCCATGGCCAATTATAATTGAACTGATGAGTAAAGCTACCATTTTTATTTTAACCAACGTGGATAGTTTAAATTGTAAAAGGTGAGAGCGGAAACTATCTGTCAAAAGAAAAAGGTGTGAGTAAAGACAATCAAACCTTCTCGATGAAAGAGGCTGGATAACAACGATAACTCTGTTCAAAGGTTGAACCAAGTGTGTAGTAGTCTTCATTACTCTGGGCATAAACACCAAAATGACTAGATTAAAGCCAGCACTTGGGTTGTATCTCTATTTAATCAAGAAAACAATTCCGTACGTGCTCAAGAGTTTTGGGTAGATGACTTAATATCAGACCACAGTTCCACATAGTGGAAGAGCGCGCGTGCAAACAAATTATGTGCCCCTTTTTGAGTAGCCATACGATCCACTCGGATTTATTTTCAATTTTTCAAGAAGACATGTGGTCGAGAGTGAAAAGCTAAAGGTGGAATTACACAAGCACATTCCTTTCTTTGAGATGGAGTGATGAATTATTAATCAATTTATACATATAGAGCCATAAAAGCAATTAAACAAACATTTCCAATGCTTAAACCTCTCCCAACCAACAAAGCACAAAAGGGTCTTGTCAATACAAAATTCTCAACAAAAGAAACATGAATGAATGAGAAATTTGGTTAGCACCATACCATGATCACAGATTAAAAATAAATATCCACCCACCAGAAAGTCACTAAAATCTGTAAAAAATAGTCATCAAACACCAAACAAACAAACAAACAGACATGTCAGCATATACCAAACCCAATTCACAGATCATCCATATAAATCAAGAGAATTGATTAAAAGGGGTTTGTTTGTAATAATAGAACAACAATAAGAATATACAGAAAAAAGCTGCTCTCTACAGCTACACCACCACCTGCACATTGTAAGGTTGTGTTTGTGAATATATGAAGTAGGGTTTGATTTGTACCTTGGGGTCCCTGATGGGAAGATTACAAGATACAGAGGCTGTGAACAACTCTGTGATTATAAATTACCTCAGCGTCAAGCCGTCAACTTTATAAGAGGAGCACTAAAATCGTTCAATTTACACTTTTACACCATAAATACTTCATTTTATCTCATATATTGATGACATTATTAGATTATCACCCCTCAAAGATGAAGACGCAATGCACCAAAAATGGACAAATCACTAGGCTCCTATTTTGCCTATAGTCCCATTTTAAGATGTTTTATTGGCACTAATCTCATTTGTTTTTAATGTTTTTACGGTCTAGTCCTTGGACTAGCAATTTTGGACAAAAAAATCGGTGAACTAAATTTTAAACGATTAGGTCCAACATATAAATACCCCCAATTTAAAAAAATCATAAACCTAATCGGCTATTGGAGTTTTCTCTGCAACTAACGACTATTCTCCGAAATCGAAAATAACATCAATCTTATGCTGTGATCGTCTGTCCTATAATCGATTACAGTGTTCTTATTCGATTCTACCTGTATCACTTGGCTCTATCATTTGTAAGTTTATCTTTATCAGCAGTTGATTTTTCTATTTTCGATCGATTACAATAAGTATATGTCCTTTGTTTTAATTCAAGAGACTCATTGTAATATTCATTCATGTGATTGAATAGCTTTTTATACGTTATATATGTATATGTTTTTAATTTGTGTTTTTTATGCATTTATGTTTGGATTCTTAATAAATAAGTTATATTTATCAATATTTGTAATTCTTAGTTGAATGTGCTGAATGAATGTTATTGCTGTTTCATTCTAATTTTAAGATTCCTTGATTTTCATTTGGTATTGAATCACTTATTGATATAGGTCCGCGCCAGCGGAAATAACCAGTTCGATATCAGTTTTCAAAGTACACACAATGTTTATAAAGTACACGTGATTGATTATTTGATAATATGTGTGTGGTTTATTGCTTCCTGTATAGATTTTTAAAAAGTGCCTGTACGTTTATATTAATTATAAATAAATATTTTGATATTTCATGCATTAAATTATTGCACACATTTTTAGAATTGTTGACCTTGAAGTAAATGTTTTTCGTCTCTGTTTTACTGCAGGACATTATGGTAAGTAGTGTAATAGCAAGGTGTTGTTATTTGGATAATATGGCTTGTATTGAAATATTTGAAGATAGCTCATTAGATTTCATATGCAATGAGTTGTGTATTAGGTTTACTAATTTGAGAAGTGGGAGTTTTTCATTGAGGTATTCATTTGGTGATGAATGTTGGTTCATGTTGGTTTGTGACAACGATGTTTGTTGTATGTTGCGGTCCCAATTGATCGTGAAAGCTAATTTCATTTGGATATATGTCATTGATTCATTACCATTTCCATGTAATACATGTCGTGAACGGGTTGACTGCTCTAATCGAATTTTTGAAGGGGTTGACTGCTCTAATCGAATTTTTGAAGGGGTTGACTGCAGTAATACAAGGTCTGAGAGGGTTGACATTGGTGATACAAATACACAGAGGTTAGAGTCTTTATCATCAGCCACTAAAAATGATTTTAATAGTTGCATTGAAAATGACTTTTATCTTGGAGGTGTGGAGTCAAGTAAGTCGAAAGTCTATCTTTCGAATGATTGGAAGACTTATATAAGTCATGAGCAGCAGTGTTTTGAAGGAGGTGTAGTGGAATTTCGGGATAAATTGCGAAAGTATGCCGTTGAGGTTGGGTTCAAGTATGTGTATTTGAAGAATGATAAAACTCGAGTGACGGCTGAATGCTCTAAAAAGACTACTGAGAATTGCATGTGGAGAATTCATGCTTCATTATCTACAATAAATGGATACTTTTACATACGTTCAATGAATAATGAGCATACATGTAGAGGTGTCTTTCGTAGTCCGTCAGCCAAAATGATAGCCTCCAAGTTGGTTTCAACATTGGTAGCTGATGATCTTAGAGATAACCCGCTATTGAGACCAATTGATGTAGTTAGAGATATGAAGAAGAATTATGGTCTTGATATAGCTTATCAACATGCATGGCGTGCGAAAGAGATGGCTGCTGTTGATATACATGGTGATGAAAAGGTTTCTTATGCATTAATGAATAATTATCGTGACCTTCTATTGCAGTATAATCCTGGGTCGCATTGCATCCTTGACGTGGAACATGAGAGTAAAAAATTCAAGAGAATATTTGTAATGTTTAGAGGATGTATTTATGGATTTAAATACTGCAGACCTGTTTTATTTCTTGATGGTGCCTTTTTGAAGAGCCGTTACTGTGGAACAATACTATCAGCTACTGCAAGGAATGGGAACAATGGTAAATGAATTTTAAATATTTTATTTTGTGTATTGCATTGAAATTTTGTTTGTTCCATTCCATAACATCAAAATACAAGCATAAAAATATAAAATACCTTTGAAGGTCTTTGTTTTAGTTCACGCGTACTTTTCATTTTTCTGCGTGTATTGTCATGATATGTCTTATTATGTGTAATACTAAGTAAAGTACACGCATAGTGCATGTAAAGTACACGTGAATGTTTTTGTTAATGTCACGTGTACTTTTCATTTTTATGCGTGTACTTTGATGATAGGTGTTGTTATTTAAAATAATAAAGCAAAGTAAATGTTAAAAATGTAAAGTACCTTTGAATGTTTTTGTTTAGTTCACCTGTACTTTACATTTTTATGCGTGTATGTTGATGTTAGTCTTGTTAATAATAAAGCCAAGCAAAAGATTGGAAAGTAAACGTGCATTTTATCATGTGTACGGTACATTTTTATGCTTTGTCTTGTTATTTACAAACAGTTTAGATTAAACACAATATATTTCTCATGTGTTTTACGGTCTGCGCCAGCAGCATCAATATACAAAGTATTGTACATGGATATGTTATTTATTTTAATTTTAATATATTTTTAAATTTCAGGACTTTTTCCTGTTGCATATGCTGTTGTTGATTCCGAAACCGAAGATAACTGGATGTGGTTTCTAGTCAATTTGCATAGTGCAGTAGTTGAGCAATATCGAAACATAACATTTATATCAGATCGAAACAATGGATTACTTGAAGCTGTTTCGAGGGTCTTCCCGTTGTCTGCACATTCCTACTGTATACATCATTTACAAGGGAATATAAAAAAGAAAATTCGTGGGAATTGTGCTGGATTTCGAAAGAAAATTGTTAAAGATTTTTTGTCTTGTGCATATGCTGTCTCAGTAGATGTATTTCACAAGAATATTGAAGCATTGAAGAAGGAAGGAGGAGCTGCTATTGCCGATTTCATTGATAGTTTGCCTCCTGAGAATCGGTCATGTGCGTATTTCCCTGGTAAACGGTATGGTGACATGGCATCTAGTGTTGCGGAGTCATTCAATTCATGGATATTGGAGGAAAGGCATTTACCAGTATTGAATATGCTTGATAAATTGAGAGTGAAGATTATGAATTTCAATGCAAACAAACTTGTTGAGTCTGACACTTGGGCAAATGAGCTATATCCTTTTTTTCAAAAGTTACTGAATAAAAATTGGAATAAAAGACGACATTGGACTATTAGTCGCTCAAGTCAAAATGTATTTGAAGTTCATTCAGAAGTGCGAGCAACAGTTGACTTAGGAGAAAGGACTTGTTCTTGTAAGAGTTGACAGATTAGATGTTTTCCATGTTCTCATGCTGTTTGTGTTGTGCGGAGGAAAGGGACCAGTATTTATGATTATATTGAGGAGTACTATAAGGTATCTTTCTACAGAAAATCATACTCGATACCTATAGTTCCTCTTCCTGATTTGATTTCCTTGAATATTCCTATTCCTGAAAATCCATCTATCCTTCCACCAATGACTAAGAGACCGACAGGCAGGCCAAGAAATAAGAGAATAAAGTCTTCTGGTGAGATCACAGTAAGGGAAGTTACTTGCTCGAGGTGTAGTAAAACGGGTCATTACAGGTCTACTTGTAAGGAACCCATTTGACTATTTTTAAAATTGTTGAATTCTTTCATTTTAACCATTTGATTGAATAAATTAATTAATAAACCATTTGTTTCACATAAATGAATGTAATTTATTTTTAAGTCTCATTCTTTAGTTTTTTTTATGTGTTGCTATACACATATTTTTCATAAAACATACATGATCATTATTCCTGGATGGTCAGTTCAATATGCGTGTACTTTATAAAAGCATGCGTGTACTTTACTTAATGTACATGCATGAAGTACACGCATAATATAAATATAATGTGCGTGTACTTGATGAAATCTGCGTGTACTTTATGAAGTACACGCATTGATAATTAAAGTACACGCATTTAAATATAATTGTACATGCATGTTTTAGAACTAATTTTACATTGTTGAATTCATTCATTTTAAACATTTGATTGAATAAATTAATTAATAAACCATTTGTTTCACATAAATGAATGTAATTTATTTTTAAGTCTCATTCTTTAGTTTTTTTTGTGTGTTGCTGTACACATATTTTTCATAAAACATACATGATCATTATTCCTGGATGGTCAGTTCAATATGCGTGTACTTTATAAAAGCATGCGTGTACTTTACTTAATGTACATGCATGAAGTACACGCATAATATAAATATAATGTGCGTGTACTTGATGAAATCTGCGTGTACTTTATGAAGTACACGCATTGATAATTAAAGCACACGCATTTAAATATAATTGTACATGCATGTTTTAGAAAACTACACGCATATTCTGCATGTAATTTTATCAAGTAGACGTATATAAATGCATGTATTATTTCGAAAATGGTTTTTGACATCACAATCTGCTTGTACTTTATAAAAGATATTTGGGTCACTCATATTATTAAACTCCTATGGGTATTATGGTCCGCGCCAGCGGCATTATTATACAAGTATTTCAATCTGCTTGTACTTTATAGACTATTCATGTACTTTATAAAGTACACGTGTAATATATAGAGTACACACATTTATATAATGTCTTGAGTACACGCATTATTATACCAGTATTTTAATATGCGTGTACTTTATATATTACACGTGTACTTTATAAAGTACACGTGTAATATATAGAGTACACGCATTTATAGATGTTTTTTTTGATGAAATGTTATTAATGTTAAAATTTTTAACAAAACACGTGATCATGTTTATAAGGGTTCACGTGTACTTTACTATATTGGGTGTATGACATAACTCAGAACACATTCATGAAAGAAATAAAATTTATATTAAAAACAAAAAAATAAAGTACAATTTTTCAAATAAAGAAAACTGAAAAAACTAAACAGGGCTTCTAGTAGGGATGTTTGTCAAAGGCATCCAGGGTGTTAGGGAGAGAGTCAATGAAATTCGACTAGTGTCGAATTTCTTTTTCTATGACAGCTACAAGGCCTTCATGGAGAGCCTTCTTCTCCTTCAGCTTTGCGATTTTCAGGGGAACTTCTTGTGTATAGAAATAAATGAGTTCTTCATGTGTTTGAGGAGGGTCCTCATCCACATCAATTAAATCTATGGGATTTGGTGGAAGTCCAGAATAGCCTTCCCTCACATATGTTTGAAACTGCTCAAAGGCAGTTTCATATGAGGAAATATTTTCCTCAATTTGCCTTATTTTTTTTTTATTTCTTTCATCTCTCTCAAGTGTTTCTCGCAAGTTTTCTGCTGGAATAGCCATTATGTAATCTTTACCCTAGATGTAATGGTTAAGAAAGGAACAAATATTACTCTTTTATAGGAAAAAGTGAAAGTTATTTATTTCTTGACCAGAAGTAGTTGGGAAGTGAGTAGTTGAGCTTAATAAATTGATTTTGGTTATTGTGTCCTTAATGAATTCTTCAAAGTAGTTTTCAATTAATATAATAAATAATTATTATAATAACCACTGCGTGTACTTTAGTGAAAATGCGTGTACTTTGGATAATTAATTGTACTTAGTAATTATGACTTGTATTTTTCGTGAAAACTAATTTTACATTGTTTCATAACAATCAGATGCATTGTTTGTCTAAACCTTACGTGGATTGTGGTCCGCGCCAGCGGGAAAAAACCATTTTGGTGTAATAAATATTGTAAACAATAACCAATATAACACAAAACAAATTACAAATATATGTTTTGAATTTGAATCACAATTTATAGATGTTTTTTCCCTTTTCGGGGGAAGAAATATTTTGACAGAAGAATTTCCCTGAGTACATATGCTCTTTGTTTTAGCATGTCAGGGTCTTGAAAGAATTTTTGCATTTCTTTGTTTCTGCTTATTTGCTCAATATAGTACATGCAGAACACCCCACAGTCAACCCTGAAATTACAATAAAACAAATATAAAAATTAGAATGATGTGATGAAATTTTTTGAAAGGATACAAATTAGTAATTTTTAGAAATGAAGTTTTTCTTACCCATTATATTGTTTAGGGCATTCGTGATCTCTTATTAGTTCAAATTTGAGATCACTTTGCAGCAAGAAATCTACAGTCCTTCTTTTTTGCTCTGTCAATGGATCATCATCCATTGTAAACTCATTTGGGGTGCCTTCCTCAAATTTCCTCTGAATTTTGTAACCATTGTTTTTCATTGTTTCTGCTTCAGTCTTCAATTCGGACAGTGATTTTTGGAAGACATAAAACTGTTAAGAAGACAAATATTTAGTGAATACAAATAAAAGAGTATATGAAGATGAAACAGTGAAAAGTACACGCATAATATAAAAGTACACGCATATTTTATTTTTTCATATAACGTGTATTTTAAAAGTACACGCATAATATTAAAGTACACGCATATTTTATTTTAAAATATCACGTGTATTTTATTATATGATGCGTGTACTTTGCCTAATGAGTTAAAAGTACACGCATAATATTAAAGTACACGTAACTTGTATTGGTTCATTTCACGTGTACTTTATAAACATTGCGTGTACTTTGATAATCTAGGTAATTATGTACAACTAATACAAAGTACACGCATTATATAATGCACGTGTATAAGTGTATAATATAAGTACAAGTAACATTACTAATTATGTTTAGGCACTAACCAATTTTTTTGCATCATCGAAGAAAGTTGTGTTCTTTTCTGTGTCATTCGGTCGGAGGGGATCCATGTGAACCACTTTATTTTCTTTAGTGTATATCACAAATAATGTGAAATGTCCTATACTATGTCTAAGTACAATGAACAAATTATTACAACTGTCTAAGTATTCAAATAAATTCTTGTATAATTTCCCCTTCTTATTGACTCCGTTTGTTCTACAAGCTTCAATCTGATAAAAATTATAGACAAGTGTTAATAAAAAAAATTGAAATATTGTTTATCAAAACTTTCATTTTATTTGTACTTACCCAACAATAATAAGAAAAAGTGTGTGAGTAGGAGAGCCCTTCCTCTGACAATTTTAATCTCAATACTTCGCAAAAGGCAAGTATTATCTGTTTCACACAATATAAAATGGTGAGGAAATAATAATGTTGAAATTTAATGGATGTCTAATATTTGGACTACATACTTGGCTTGAAATTTCTTGATTTTTGAGGACTTCAAGTAACTCTTCCCATGGGACATACGAAACCAACCCTTGGAAAATAAACTCCCTGCATTTTATATAATCAATAAAACATTAGTATAATAATAATAACCTTATTATTTTGCACCAAAAAAAAATATAAATTAGCAAAGTGATAAATCATAAAACAATAAACTTTACCCTGGCTCAGCAATTTTAATAAACTCTTCAATATTTTTCTTCGAAGCTTCATCGAGATATTTATATGCTTCGATTACTTCAAGCTTGATGCGAGTTTCCTTCATTTTTTCAGCTATTGTTGTAGGGTCCTTTGACTCTTTTAGTTTCTTCATTGGTTCAAGCTTTTCTGTTTCGCCATCAACTTTTCTTTTCTTCTGACCTCTAGTAAGAGGTCCTTTGCTTTTGGATATTTTGGGGCTGCCCTCAACTTTCTTTGAGGCTAATTCAATCTTTAAACTCGAAATTTCATCAAGGAGTTGTTTATTAATGTTTTCCTGATATATTTGACAAGGAATGTTGGATTGTTAGCATTTTTTGAAACAATTATTGATTTTCACTTACGTGTATTTTATATAATACACGCGTGTATTATATAAAATACACGCGTGATTTTATAAAGTACACGCGTGTATTATAAAATACGTGTACTTTATAAAATTTATAGGATAATATACCTAAAATTTATAATAAAATTAAGAAAGTGTAGCGTGTAATAAATATCTATTGTATTTTATAGATACCTGGTCAGTTTTTTTCAATTCTGATTCTTCAAGCATTTTCTTCAACTCCGAAATTTTGTCATTAAGGATTTTATTATTGTTTTCCTGTAATACAAAAAAAATGTTACATTTTAAACAATGCATTATTTTTAATAAAATAATGCATGTACTCTTCATTATATCTAATATCAAATAAAACTGCATTAAAATATTATGAAATAAAACTGCGTGTACTTTGAGAAAACTGCGTGTACTTTGAGAAAAGTGCGTGTACTTTGAGAAAACTGCGTGTATTTTAAACGTGTACTTTAGGAAAACTGCGTGTACTCTGCATTCAAAAATACCTGTTGAGTTCTTTTCCACTCTGACTCCTTAAGATTCTGGCTCAAAGTCATCTTTTCTAAGTCAGCATCTTTCCAGTGTTGCAATGTATCATCATACTTTCTTTTTAGATATTCATTAGTCAGAGACAGATATCCATTCTTTTGTTCCAAAATTCGTGTTGATTCATCCAATTCTTTAATTCTATCTGAGTCACTCATTGTGACTTGATCAAGCTTTTCTTTTAAAGAATTGTTTAACTCAACTAGTTGGGCATTTTCTACCTCCAACTTATTTAATAACTCTTTTTCCTTCAAAAGGTTGGAATTCTCCACCTTTAAGTTCTTCACTTCCTCATGGGCGCTTCAATAAGTGAATCATGATCTACTTGCAACTGTACATTCAAAATGGCATTCTCCACCTCCAAAGTGGTCACCTTCTCAAGTGCAACATTAATGTCTACAGCTGCTTTAGATAGTTGGTTATTTTTTTTCCAACAACTCCCTTTTCAAAATAACAATTTGTTCCTCCAAATTAACCTTTGGTTGATCTTTTTCCTTCTTTTTCTTTGGACTCACAATCTTTTTAAGGGGAATATTCCAACCATGTGAAAACTCATTGTCATCAATATCTTCAGCAACATTGTTTGATGATGAATCAGCATGTATAGGACTTTGTGTAGATATGTTCAAAGAGTAACTTGGCCCTTCAAACTGAGATTCCTTTTGTACAGGACAATCCTTAGAAGCTGGTTTACTTGTAGCCTGCTTCAAAGTTGCTGTTGCGATGTCATTCTTTACAAACCATTGTTTCAAAGACGACAACTTCCACTTCAGGAATTTTGGAGTATTTTCTTTATATTCTTCAACAGGAGAAATGATTTCAAATTTCTCACATGCCCAATACTGAGATCATACAAAAAACAAAATGAATTTAATACATGTACTTGACAGAAGATATAACAAGAGTATTTTGAGAGTACACTGGTTATATTTACAAAACATAGTACACGTGTACTTTGTAAAATACAAGTGACCTTTCACATGATATAAGACGTGTATTTTCAAAATACAATTGATATTTAACGTGTATTTTCAAAATAAACGTGATATAAGACGTGTATTTTCAAAATACACGTTATATATCAATTGTATTTTGAAAGAACAAGAGAAAATATCACATGTATTTTGAAAATACACGTAATATTTTCAAAGTACAGGTAAGTATTAGTATGTAAATTTTGAAATATCAGGAATATCAAGTGTACTTTCAAAATACACTTGAAAATAAACGTGTATTATCAAAATACACGTGAAAAATTCACGTGTATTTTGATAATACACGTTTATTTTCAAGTGTATTTTGAAAGTACACGTGTATTTTCACGTGTATTTTCAAAGTACACGTGAAAATAAACGTGTATTATTACACGTTTATTTTGAAAGTACACGTGTATTATTACACGTGTATTTTGAAAGTACACGTGTATTTTCAAAGTACACGTGAATTTTTCACGTGTATTTTGAAAATACACGTGAGTATTACTATGTAAATTTTGAAATATCAAAATGTTTTTTTGCTCACCAGTAGGAAAATGACACATCCAGTAACTGTGCTAGGTTTTGAACTTGCTGATTTGTCAAGTGAATGTATCAGAAACTCATGCACAACAGATGCCCAATCATATTTATTCATTTCCTCAATATTTTCAATGTATTTCAACCAAAATTCTCCAAGGGTGAAGCTTGAGTTGGAGAAAAATAACGTGTTCAAGAAGTGGAGACACACAATTTTAACAAAATCAGCAATTCCTTCATCTGTCTCCAATTCAACTGATTTCTTCAAACCATTCAAAATTTCTGACTTTCCCATTCTTTTTAAGAAGTATCGTGCTTGTAATCCAGATTTTTTAGCAGTATTCGGGTCCTTTTTCAGTTCTATTGATTTTAAACCCTCCACCAGGGGTATGCCAAATATTTCTCTTATATCTATTAGCATTATTCGAATACTGCTCTTCATACGGAAACTTTTGGTTTCCGTATTGTACAGCTCGATAATTGATAAAATATTTTTATCCATCTTCTACTTTCTCACTGTAGTAGGCATTGAAAAGTTCCCAAAATCGAGTCTTCTTAAGAAGTTCAATATGGCTATTGTTTATTTTATCTTTAATCTGATGCAAATCATGGAGAAAGCTAACAATATTTGACCGATATTGGTCATTCTTCTTTGCAGGACGTTTAGCTTTCAATGCCACACTAGAACTGGAACTGGATGAATAACTATCATCAGAACTGCTCTTTTTTTGTTTCTTTCCTCTTCTTGCTTTCATCTTCATCCCCATTATATTGATCTATAAACAAAATTTAAATTACTAACCTATAATTATATGTACAAAAAATAAAATACATGCGAATTAGAATAAAAAATAGACTAAAACAATAAAATACAAGCGTATTTAACAAAAGTACATGCAATATTCTCACAAACAATTTATACAAGTCTCATCAAAATACATGCTAAAGGCGATAATATATATCGTCAGTTTCATGTTAATACCTAACAGAGGTTGTTCGACAAGTGAAAAACCAAGATTCTCTACTCCTAACATATTCAGTAAAGAAGTGATACAATAGTTGAATGCTAAAAGCTCCAACATTATCAAAACCCCTTAAGCAATACTGCTCAATTCGTTTAGCTAAATCCTTCGCTTTCGATTCAGTTACTTGAAGCTGTTCCACATCAAAAGTGCAGTAAATGTCTTCATAGTAGTAGTAGAAACCAAGTAACCTTTTAGCTCTATCGTTAATGCGAAGGAGAAAACGAATTTCGTCTTCATTAGTACTATTCACTGTCAATGTGAAAGGTTTTGTATTGTTAAGATCTTCGAACGTGCAAGCAGCAGTTTTGTAGTTGAACATGCTTGATTGTACGATTCCTAAACAATAACACAACAATACAAAATAGTACACTCATAATACACATTAGTACATGGACACTGGATTGAACAAATTGAATTTCAATGTTCGCGTACATGGACATTGGATTCAAATGCAGCTGGCTATTGTACAAAAAACACTCTTAAATATTAACAAAATAATAATACTTCTTAAAAACACATGGAAAATAAATCAAATGCCGCTGGCGCGGACCAAAATAACATAGGATTGATGAAATATGGATTTGAAATTAATATTCTATAGAGTACACGTATAAAACATAAAAGTACACGCATAATGAATTGAGAAATACAATTTCAATGTGCGTGTACTATGTGTATTTTGCGTGTACTTTATAAAAGTACACCCAAAATACACATAGTATACGCAACACATGGCTTGTACATGTAGATATTCTATAGAGTACACGTATAAAACATAAAAGTACACGCATAATTAATTGAGAAATACAATTTCAATGTGCGTGTACTTTCTGTATTTTGCGTGTACTTTATAAAAGTACACGCAAAATACACATAGTACACGTAACACAGGGCTTGTACATGTAGATATTCTATAGAGTACACGTATAAAACATAAAAGTACACGCATAATGAATTGAGAAATTCATTTTCAATGTGCGTGTACTCTGTTAATTTTGCGTGTACTTTTAAAAAGTACACGCAAAATACACATAGTACACGCAACACAGGGCTTGTACATGTACATATTCCAATCCATATGATGAATACAATGTTTGATTTCATCAGTCCATATGATGAATACATTCTAAATATATGATGAATAATACGCATGAAAAAGAAGAATGTGATTTCATCAGTCCATATGTCTACAAATTTGTACATATGAGAACACAAAATACACAAGGACAAAATGGTGATAAGAGAATGTATACATACTTGTTAGTGCTGTTTGGAAGAATTTGATTTAGAATGTTTGAAAGAAGAGAGCTAGGGTTTTGATTGAAGAGAGTTAGGGTTTTGATTGAAGAGAGTTAGGGTTTTGATCGAACAGAGTTTCTATAGCTTCGATCAGGAGTATTTATATGTTGTTGTTGACCAAAATTTGATTGAGAAATAGAATCGTCTTGGGGTTTTGATCGAAGAGACGGTACGATTGATACAAGAGAGAATACAATATTTTTGGCGCTTCGTTTTCTGAATAGTGCGTGTTTGTTCTACAATGTTTCTGGCGCTTCATTTTCTGAATAATGCGTGTTTGTTTTAATTTCGGGGTATTTATATGTTGGACCTAATCGTTTAAAATTTGTTGGGCCTAGTTTTTTTGTCCAAAATTGCTAGTCCAAGGACTAGACCGTTAAAGCCCCTTTGTTTTTTAACTGGGGATCTTCCTATTAAGTCTCATTCACATGATGATTTTCCTAATTAGTCCCATAAGTGATTTTTTCCCTCTTAGATCCTATTAATAAAATACACGTTTTTTCTTTCATTTTATTGACCATTTTAGCCTTCCTGTTTTTTAGGAACCCACTTACGGACGCATATCTTTAGAATATCAACCATATCTGTTGATATTCAAAAACCCGTTTCTCTCTCGACTGTTAAGAACATCGGTTATCTCTCTCATATCTGTGAAAATTCAGCAAATACGTTTAGAGTCCAAGACCCATCTTCGCTTTTCGTCTACTGTCCTGTGAAAACCCCCATATCTATAAGGTATATAACAAATACTCTTATCTGCATGTATGTTTGTATAAATCGATATGTATACATATATATACCCAAGCTTTTAAGGTTCATACATGGTGTAAATAAAAAAGAAAGAATATTAGATGAAGAAGAAGATGGAATATTTGGGGTTGTCAGCGGTTTGGGAAAAAATTGATGGGGAAGCAGGGGTTTCGGGGTAGGCGATTAGCCGGCGGTGGAGGGAGGAGTGAAAGGGGGTCAGTGGGTTGAGGGGTAAAGAAAATTGGGTTTGGGAGAATGAGGGTTAATGGGTTTGGGGAAATTTCATTTTTTTTTTACTTCTTTTGTGGAACTTTATGAACCCAACTTCATCAGAATGATATATGCTTAGGTTCGTGGTTTTATGGCAGATCATAGGTTATGGTTTTGGATTTTGGGTGAGCATGTACTTTTTTGAGATATATAGAAATTTGTAGTTGTCGTAGTTCAAGTATTTTTTTTATTTTAAATGATTAGGGTGAAATATGCGTAATTGTAGTAAATTTCATGAATTTAATTTTGCCGTATACGTGACAACGTGAGACAGTTTTAGTCATACAGTGAATATGCACTGTTTGAAGACTTCATATATAGTATGCTCCCTCTGAAAAATTATTGTCCTATAATATGTGAATATTCACTATTTTAATACATATGCACCGAATTAAATCCAAAAAAAGTGAACATCCAAAAGTTGAATACAATTAAAAAGTATGCACTCTTTTTAATCCTCGTTCAGTGAATATTCACTGAAAACAATGTTCCACTTATACCATTGAATTTGAACTTTATATTTTTTTAGCGAATTGAGCATGTTGCTAGATTTTAGATTGAAAATTCATTACACTACGCAATGAATTTTGACTCGACATTTTAAGTCATTCAAGGGACTTTACTCTTCCCCACCCGAGGTGTAAAGATTATTAAAGCCGCGTCAGAGGATTCCCTTCAAGGAGATATGGATGTCTGTAGATTATTATGCCTTTTAACAATTGGAACTTTACTCTTCCCCACCCGAGGTGTAAAGATTAGCCGGGTATTCTTCAATTTTGTTGAAGATATTGAATCTATGGGAAAGTACAATTGTCCGTTCATGATATGTCGCACACTAGTTGACTCGATCCATTCATCGTACACTAATCCCAGATCAGTTTCAGGATGTGTGATTAATCTCCTAGTTAGTTATTTAAACTTTTAAATAAATATGAATAATATACTACTTATTGTTGTGTTTTTCGCAGTATGTCACTTAATCTTATTCGTCTTTTGTTTGTTAATATTAGTATTGGTTGTGTGAGCACACAACCATCATGCAACCCGATGCGTGCCATGGATCGTTCCCGAGATATAAAAAATGGTCTCTCACCAAGCTTAGCGAACGATTTCCACAGGACATTCATGTAGCAGATGATGCGGAATTTGAGGTAACATACATTCACTTTTTCAAGTTGTATATATTCACTACATTTTGAATATTCATAGTTTTGTATTAACATCACACGTGGACCACCTAATAAATGATATTGTTTCTTTGATGTGTAAACATTAACCATTTTAATACACATACTTTCATTTGGATGTGTATGATCAAGTGCGAAACGTGCGTCATGTAATGCGCAAATCGTTGTTATCGGTTCGTCGACTCAATGCAAAAAATCTAAGCTAATACTACACTTACGAGGCAAACACAACGGTAAGTCGAGTATCGTAAGAAATCCACAGGGAGTGATTGAATTTTAGATTTTGATTGCTTAAATACTTCAGGAATAAAAGTGTAGAATAAATAAAAGAAAAGGTGATTGATGGTTATGGTGACAAAAGAAAAGAATAAGTTACGCTACACAACAAAATAAAGCGAGGATCGGGATCGCATCCTACCACACGGGCTAAACAACTAATCTCCAGAATTTCGGTTCGAAAGCAATTTAATCGAGCATTTTCAATTAAGCATAAATATTACACAATAAGGAATTTAACCCAAAGTTGCGAGATTAAACATTTAACTGAAAATGGTCACACGCGAATTAAATTCGGATTGTCGCAATAAACTCTAACGTTGCGTGACAAAGAAAGAAAAACGTATAACAATCCAACTTTGATACCCGCGGTTTCAATTAAACGCAATTTTACACAAAACCTAGTTTTCAGAGCTCAAACCCATTAATGATGGAACACAACCCCGACCTTATTTATCTATGGGAAATACATAAATTAAACTACTTTACACTTGGAAAGCAATAAATAAATGAAATACAAGTTAATACAGATAAGGCATTTAAATGACATCAATGGAAATAAAGCATGGAAATAACAACTATATTAAAGAGATAATGAATAGTACACATAGAAACTTACATAGAAATGGAAAATGGAAAATGGAAAATGGAAAATGGAAAATGGAAAATGGAAAATGGAGTAGGGCCAAAGCTCCTTTACAAAACCCTAAAAACTAGAAAAAACGGAAGATGTCTTTCAAAAATGAGAGAAAGTTATTAATATACAAACCCAAGGATGACAAACTTGTAAACAAAGAGAAGAAAAACTGCTGACCCCAATCGATTCGTGCCAAATTCGAATCGATTCGGATGGGAGATATTTCGAAGTTGCATAAGGGGTGAATCGATTCGGCAGAAATTCGAATCGATTCGCACAGGGAGACCTGCTTCACTGGATTACATCGAATCGGTTCACAAAGGGAGCGAATCGATTCAGAAACAGGGGATTGGCACACTGTCTCCACCCGAATCGATTCGGGAGGGGCCGAATCGATTCGTACCTACAGGTCTTGAATCTTCTCCCCTGTTTTGGCTTGGTTGTAAATCTTTTCCGTCTGAATCTCCGTAACTTCTTCGTTAGGGATCCAATTCGCGCACTGTTTGCGACCACGCGAAGCTCACCCAAATAGCTACAGCTTTCATGAGGTGTTGGGCCAGATACTTAAGCTGTGAAATGAATAAATTGCCCTTGCACGTGCGGATTTGTATGGAAACTCGTCGGAATGCGTCCGAACTCCATACTAAGTACCGAAATACCTACAAAAGCTCAATTAATTCCTACAAAGCATGTTAACATAGAAATTCGAGGTTGTCTGGTTAACGAGCGTAAATATAGGGATTAAGATACCCTAGGGAGATAATAATGCGTAGGTTAATGCGTGAAATACGCAATAGTTTCATCGTATCACACCCCCTAACTTACACATTGCTAGTCCCTAGTAATGAAATTGGAAACAAAAAGAACTACAAGTAAACCAAAAGCAGGATACAAGTACAAAATGGGATGAAAAAGTAATAAAATGATAAGGCCACTTTCGCGGGCGAACGATTGTATTTTGTGTATGCAATAAGCCGTTAAACCCCTAGGTTACCCTAGTGGACGAGTGTCGTCTCGGGAGGGGTTTCAGGGATGAAACCCACAAACATCAAATAGTTTCCTCAAAATATGCCCAACCCAATATGCGATAAACTCAACAACAACAAAAAATATATCAAACACGTTATTAGCATATTAAACGAATTCAAGCTAAAGTCCGTTGTTATTAACAGGTTGAATGCACCTCATAGAATTGAAACTTTCAAAGTGGGAAGGGGGAGAGCACATGCATAGTATGATTTGGAAAAAACTTAAATAAATCGGATAAAAGTAAAAGCATGCATATATTCAATCCTCACGGGTATTACACTCATCAAATGAATTCACTTGAAACAGGGAGGTAACACACGGGACATGCGGGCATAAAGAGTAAATGTAAATGGAAACAAGGCCACGCACATGTCATAATGAAGAACGCTATATAGGAAATAAAAAACTATAACCTCAATAAAAGATACCGCTCATTAAAGGAGGCGAAATGCATTTTCACCGATTATCAAGACTATTATGACTTTTAAATTAAATGCACCCTAAGATCACATAGGACTTTATAGGGTTGTAATGTAGGTTTGGGGTTAAGGTACGAAATGAAAGGTATATGTATGGATCCAAAGTGTTCGGGGATGAAAACTCGGGATAATGGAAACATACGGGCAATTTCAAAATTGGAATATGAGTTCCAAAACAAGCATTAGATATAACAATTGGAGAGTAAAAAGGATTATTGAACACTATACATCATATACAAGCTTTCTCTTTTCTTTTCTTTGCTTATTTTCTCATGTTTTGTTTTTCACTACACTTTCTTCTTTTCTTTTCTCACTCTCATATACTTAAATTGCAACCACAAGACATAATATCATTCAATCCCAAGCAACATTCCAAACAAAGTCATGGAAGGTAATATGTATGGTTTAAAACTACAATTAGGAGTTGGTTATGGGATTTTGCGTAATGAAACGAAAGGCTAATATTTAGTCTCAAAGGGGTTGACTAGGGAAAATATATAAGGTGAGGTTAAGGCTAATATGGGTGATATAACAAAGATTGCCTATGATCATTTCATAATGTTTATGCAAATATCGAGTCAAAACAATATATGAAAATTATGCTCAAGTAACACATTTCAAGATATAAACTCGATCAATGAAAGGATAGAGAGATTACTGATGAATTAAACATTTTCAAATGAGGAAAGAATAGTGTATAACACTCACAAACGATTAAAGGTACAAAGTTTACTCGGTGTAAGTACATACAATGCAACAAGAGATTACCGAGTTATAAAAATCTTAAACCAAATCAATATAACAAGAAAAATGCATGTGCTCATGGGATTAAAGTTTAATTCATGAAGTTATTCATAATATCAATGATTTGAGGACTAAAGTCTAATAACTTCTAAAATCGAGAACTTGCATCGTTGAGTTGTCTACTGGATCGGGCAATTATTGAAGTTTATCATTAGAAACAAAGGCAAAAGGCCCAACAAAGGAGAAAAAAGAAAGAAAATATTTTTGAAATTTTTTGACTTTTTAACAAAAAAGCATACTTAGTAATAAAATGTGATGAAACCCAAGGACTAAACATGAAATGGATAGAATATCCCACACCCCATAACTTAAATGTTGCATTTTCCTCAATGCGCATTAAGAACACAACACAAAGAGAGGAAAATAACGATATTACCCAAAATTGGAGCGTTCTCCATAAGCACGAGTCCAAACGAATCTATAAAACAAGTTAGTATCGAGCATAACGAAAACAATAACAAAAAGTTTAACTAATTACACTAGACTAAAAGTAAATGGAAAGAAAAATAAAAAGAAAGAAAATTAAAAAGCTAACTATTTACAACCTACAATTTGGACTTCACACTAACTATACACTATAAGTCTAAATAGTTGAGGGTCCACCTAAAAAGGGATTTGACTTTGAAAGATCAACGATGGACCCTCCAAAGCGAACATGTCTCCCGAAAAATAATAATTCTGTTTCAACAACAGAAGGCATGTTTAAGGCGTAAGAAATGAACCATCACCAATTAAAATTTTTAGTGGGGTGATGGGGGGTTTGGATAATAAGGATGACAAGACCACATTGATCTCGGAAAAAATGAAATCACCTCCTAAGGTTTTTCAATTGGAAGGGGTGGGGGGTGGGGCTAGTGCAAGTGAATAGCCCATGAGATGAAGCATCTCAAAATAAAATTCTCGTTCAAGAATCGGGTCAAATTCCTCAAGACTTTCAATCGATTCTTGTGATAAACTCAATTGTTCGGGAACAGTAGGGAATAAAGGAAAGGAAGGACCATCAACCTCAATATGATCGTAAGAATTAATAAGAGGTTGGAATTCGAAAGTGCTAAAGCTTGGATCACTCTCAATTATTTCCTCATCAACAAGGGGTGGAGTTGAAACGTAAGCTTCAACCTCAACCCGATTTTATGAAGAAATAATCTCATCGAGCATGGCATCATTTTGCCAAAAACCAAGTTGAGAACTTTCAGATTGGTCATTGATTTCCTTAATCATTTACTCATAATCAAACTGACAAGAAGACATTTCATCTTCTTGTGTGGGTTTCTCATAGCTAACGAATTCCCCACTTTCCAAATTCTCCTCACAAGGCAATGAGGGGATACGTACATACTCTTGAATTTCACGCTCAATGAACTCATCTTCAAGAATTTATAGGTATTGTCTCATTGTTTTGGGATTATAACTTGGAAAACAATTCTCATAACAATTAAGGTTATCTAAAGCATAATAGCGAGACAATTCAAAATAGGCTAATTCAATTGAGCGACAAGCGCCAAAACTTTAATTTCTCGAAACAATCTAGCACAAGTCAAAAGAAAGGATAAAATAAAGAATACAAATACAAAAGAAAAAAATACTACGAAATAATAAAATAATTACAATCTAAAATACACTCCCCGTCAACGGCGCCATTTTGATCAACCGTGAACCGTGCGTCATGTAATACGCAAATCATTGTTATCGGTTCGGTGACTCAATGCAAAAAACCTAAGCTACTACTACACTTGCGAGGCAAGCACAAAGGTAAGTCGGGTATCCAAAGAAATCCACAGGGAGTGATTGAATTTTAAATTTTAATTATTTAATTACTTCAGGAATAAAAGGGTAAAATAAATAAAAGAAAAGGTGATGGATGTTATAGTGATAAAAGAAAAGAATAAGTTATGCTACACACCAAAATAAAGCGAGGATCGGGATCGCATCCTACCACACGGGCTAAAAAACTAATCATCAGAATTTCGATTCGAAAGAAATTTAATCGAGCATTTTCAATTAAGAATAAACATCACACAATAAGGAATTTAACCCAAAGTTGAGAGATTAACATTTAACTGAAAATGGTCACACGCGGATTAAATTCGGATTATTGCTATAAACTCTAGCATTGCGTGACAAAGAAAGAAAAACGCATAGCAATCAACCTTTAATACATGCGGTTTCAATTAAACGCAATTTTACACAAAACCTAGTTTTCGGAGCTCAAACCCATTAATGGGGGAACACAACCCCGACCCTATTTATCTAAGGGCAATACATAAATTAAACTACTTTACACTAGAAAAGCAATAAATAAATGAAATACAAGTTAATCTAGACAAGGAATTTAAATGACATCAATGGAAATAAAGCATGGAAATAAAAACAATATTAAAGAGACAATGAATAGTACACAAAGAAACTTAAATAGAAATGGAAAATGGAGTAGGGCCAAAGCTCCCTTACAAAACCCTAAAAACTAGACAAAATGGAAGATGTCTTTCAAAAATGAGAGAAAGTTATTTATATACAAACCCAATGATGGCAAAGTTATAAATAAAGAGAAGAAAAACTGCATACCATAATCTATTCGGGCCAAATCCGAATCTTTTTGGATATGAGATATTTGGAAGCTACATAAGGGGCTAATCGATTCGGTAGAAATTCGAATCGATTCTCGTAGGGAGACCTGCTTCACTAGATTACAGCGAATCGATTCATAAATGGAGCGAATCGATTTGAAAACAGGGGATTGGCATACTGTCTACACCCGAATCAATTCAGGAGGGGCCGAATCGATTCACACCTACAGGTCTTGAATCTTCTCCCCTGTTTTGGCTTGGTTGTAAATCATTTATGTCCGAATCTCTGTAACTTCTTCGTTAGGGCTCCGATTGGCACACCATTTGCGGCCACGCGAAGATCGCCCAGATAGCTACAACTTTCGTGGGATGTTGGGCCAGATACCCAAGTTGTGAAATGTCTAAAATTGCCCTTGCGCATACGAATTTGTACGGAAACTAGTTGAAATGCGTTCGAACTGCATACTAAGTACTGAAATACCTATTAAAGCTCAATTAACCCCTGCAAAGCATGTTAACATAGAAATCCGAGGTTGTCTGGTTAACGAGCATAAATATCGGGATTAAGATTCCCGAGGGGGATAATAACGCGTAGGTTAACAGGTGAAACATACAATATTTACGTCGTTTCACACCCCCTAACGTACACATTGCTAGTCCCTAGTAATGAAATTGGAAACAACAAGAACTACAAGTAAACCAAAAGCAGGATACAAGTACAAAATGGGATGAAAAAGTAATAAAAAGATAAGGCCACTTTCGCGGACGAACGATTGCATTTAGCGTATGCAATAAGCCGTTAAACCCCTAGGTTACCCTAGTGTACGAGTGTCGTCTCGTGAGGGGTTTCAGGGATGAAACCCACAAACATCAAATAGTTTCCTCAAAATATGTCCAACCCAACATGCGATAAACTCAACAACAACAGAAAAGATATCAAACACGTTATTGGCATATTAAACGAATTCAAGCTAAAGTCCGTTGTTATTAACAAGTTGAATGCACCTCATAGAATTGAACCTTTAAAAGTGGGAGGGGGGGGGGGAGCACATGCATGGTATGATTTGATAAAAACTTAAATAAACCGGATAAAAGTAAAATCATGCATATATTCAATCCTCACGGGCAATACACTCATCAAATGAATCTACTCGGAACAGGGAGTTAACACACGGGACATGCGGGCATAAAGAATAAATGTAAATGGAAACAAGGTCACGCACATGTCACAATGAAGAACGCTATATATGAAATAAAAAACTATAACCTCAATAAAAGATACTGTTCATTATAGGAGGCGAAATGCATTTTCACAGATTATCAAGACTATTATGGCTTTTAAATTAAATGCACCCTAAGATCACATAGGACTTTATAGGGTTGCAATGTAGGTTTGGGGTTAAGGTACGAAATGAAAGGTATATATACGGATTCAAAGTGTTCGGGGATGAAAACTCGGGATAATGAAAACATGCGAACAATTTCAAAATTGGAATATATGTTCCAAAACAAGCATTAGATATAACAACTGAAGAGTAATAAGGAATATTGAACACTGTACATCATATACAAACTTTTTCTTTTCTTCTTTTCTCATGTTTTCTTTTGTTTTTCACTACACTTTCTTCTTTTCTTTTCTCACTCTCATATGCTTAAATTGCAACCACAAGACATAACATCATTCAATCCCAAGCAACATTCCAAACAAAGTCATGGAAGGTAATATGTATGTTTTAAAACTCCAATTAGGAGTTAGTTATGGGATTTTGGGTAGTAAAACGAAAGGCTAATATTTAGGTTCAAAGGGGTTGACCGGGGAAAATATATAAGGTGAGGTTAAGGCTAATGTGGGTGATATAATAAAGATTGCCTATGATCATTTCATAAAGTTAACGCAATTCTCGAGTCAAAACAATATATGAAAATCATGCTCAAGTAACACATTTCAAGATATAAACTCAATTAATGAATGATCAATGAAAGGATAGAGAGATTATTGACGAATGAAATATTTTCAAATGAGGAAAGAATAGTGTATAACACTCATAAACGATGAAAGGTACAAAGCTTACTCGATGTAAGTATATACAATGCAACAAGAGATTATCGAGTTATAAAAATCTTAAACCAAATCAATATACCAAGAAAAAAGCATGTGCTCATGGGATTAAAGTTTAATTCACAAAGTTATTCATAATATCAATGATTTGAGGACTAAAGTCTAATAACTTCTAAAATCGAGAACATGCATCGTTGAGTTGTCTATTAGATCGGACAATTATTGAAATTTATCATTGAAAACAAAGGCAAAAGACCCAACAAAGGAGAAAAAGAAAGAAAATATTTTTGAATTTTTTTAATATTTTCACAAAAAAGCATACTTAGTAATAAAATGTGATGAAACCCATGTAGTAAACATGAAATGGATAGAATATACCACACCCCTAACTTAAATGTTGCATTGTCCTCAATGCGCATTAAGAACACAACACAAAGAGAGAAAAATAACGATATTACCTAAAATTAGAGCGATCTCCATAAGCACGAGTCCAAACGAATCTACAAAATAAGATAGTACCGAGTATAACGAAAACAATAACGAAAAGTTTAACTAATTAAACTAGACTAAAAGTAAAAGGAAAGAAAATAAAAAGAAAGAAAATTAAAAAGCTAACTATTTACAACCTACAATTTGGACTTCACACTAATTATACACTAGAAGTCTAAATAGTTGAGGGTCCACCCAAAAAGAGATTTGACTTTGAAAGATCAACGGTGGACCCTCCAAAGCAAACATACCTCCCGGAAAATAATAATTTCGTTTACACAACGGAAGGCATGGGTAAGGCGTAATAAATTAACCTTCATCAATTAAAAAATTTAGTGGGGTGATGGGGGATTTGGCTAACAAGGGTGATAAGACCACATTGATCTCGGGAAAACTGAAATCACCTCCCCAAGGTTTTACAATTGGAGGGAGGGGGGGGGGGGGGGGGGGGCTAGTGCAAGTGAATAGCCCATGAGATGAAGCATTTCAAAATAACAATCTCGTTTAAGAATCAGGTCAAAGTCCTCAAGACTTTCAATCGATTCTTGTGATAAACTCAATTGTTCGGGAATAACAGGGAATAAAGGAAAGGAAGGACCATCAACCTCAATATAATAGTAAGAATTAAGAAGAGGTTGGAATTCGAAAGTGTTAAAGCTTGAATCACTCTCAATTATTTCCTCATCAACAAGGGGTGGAGGTGAAATGCCAGTTTCATCCTCAACCCATTTTTGTGAAGAAATAATCTTATCGATCATGGCATCATTTGCCAAAAACCAAGCTTGAGAAGTTTCGGATTGGTCATTGATTTCCTTTATCATTAACTAATAGTCAAACTGACAAGAAGAGATTTCATTTTCTTGTGCGGGTTGCTCATAGCTAACGGATTCCCCACTTTTAAATTCTCCTCACAAGGCAATGAGGAGATACTTACATACTTTTGAATTTCACGCTCAATGAGCTCATCTTCAAGATTTTTTAGGCATTCTCTCATTATTTTGGGAGTATAACTTGGAAAACAATTCTCATAACAATTAAGGTTATCTAAAGCATAATAGCGAGACATTTCAAAATAGGCTAATTCAATTGAGCGACAAGCGCCAAAATTTCAATTTCTCGAAATAATCTATCACAAGTCAAAAGAAAGTATAAAATAAAGAATACAAATATAAAAGAAAAAAAATACTACGAAATAATAAAATAATTACAATCTAAAACACACTCCCCGGCAACGGCGCCACTTAAATCAAGCCCGAACCGTGCATCGTGTAATACGCAAATCGTTGTTATCGGTTTGGCGACTCAATGCAAAAAACCTAAGCTACTACTACACTTGCGAGGCAAGCACAGCGGTAAGTCGGGTATCGTAAGAAATCCACAGGGAGTGATTGAATTTTAGATTTTAATTATTTAATTACTTCAGGAATAAAAGTGTAAAATAAACAAAAGAAAAGGTGATGGATGGTTATGGTGGCAAAAGAAAAGAATAAGTTATGCTACATAGCAAAATAAAGAGAGGATCGGGATCGCATCCTGCCACACGGGCTAAACAACTAATCATCAGAATTTCGGTTCGAAAGCAATTTAATCGAGCATTTTTAATTAAGCATAAACATCACACAATACGGAATTTAACCCAAAGTTGCGAGATTAAACATTTAACTGAAAATGGTCACACATGGATTAAATTCGGATTGTCGCTATAAACTCTAGTGTTGCGTGACAAAGAAAGAAAAACCATAGCAATCCAACTTTGATACTCGCGGTTTCAATTAAACACAATTTTACACAAAACCTAGTTTTCGGAGCTCAAACCATGGCGGAACACAACTCCGAACCTATTTATCTAAGGGCAATATGTAAATTAAACTACTTTACACTAGGAAAGCAATAAATAAATGAAATACAAGTTAATCTAGACAAGGAATTTAAACGACATCAATGGAAATAACAATTATATTAAAGAGACAATAAATAGTACACATAGAAACTTACATAGAAATGGAAAATGGAAAATGGAGTCGGGCCAAAGCTCCCTTACAAAACCCTAAAAAATAGACAAAACGGAAGATGTCTTTAAAAAATGAGAGAAAGTTATTTATATACAAACCCAAGGATGGCAAACTTGTAAATAAAGAGAAGAAAAACTGCAGACCCGAATTGATTCGTGCCAAATCCGAATCGATTCGGATGGGAGATATTTCGAAGCTGCATAAGGGGCGAATCGATTCGGCAGAAATCCAAATCGATTCGCAGAGGGAGACTTGCTTCAGTGGATTACAACGAATCGATTCGCAAAAGGAGCGAATCGATTCGGAAACAGGGGATTGGCAACTGTCTCCACCCGAATTGATTCGAACCTACAAGTCTTGAATCTTCTCCCCTATTTTGGCTTGGCTGTAAATCTCTTTCGTTCGAATCTCCGTAATTTCTTCGTTAGGGCTTTGAATTGCGCACCGTTTATGGCCACGCGAAGGTGTGATGTTGAGCATGATGGCTAAAACTTCTGTGAGATGTTGGGCCAGATACCCAAGTTGTGAAATGTCTATTGTCCTTGCGCATACAGATTTGTACGAAAACTCGCCGGAATACGTCTGATCTCCATACTTAGTACCGAAATACCTACAAAAGCTCAATTAACCCCTGCAAAGCATATTAACATAGAAATTCGAGGTTGTCAGGTTAACGAGCATAAATATAGGGATTATGATACCCGAGGGGGCTAATAACGCGTAGGTTAACAGGTAAAATACGCAATATTTGCATCGTATCAGTGTAACAATTCATCGTTTGAATCCGAATTCGTAGAAGACTAATAATAACCATTTTTTTGTGTTACAATGAGAATGTTCATTGAATTGGGGTTAAAACCTAGAGTAGTGAAGTGCATATACCAAGCAGCGGACATTCATTGTATGGGTATTTTTCAGTAGTCAATTTGGTGTGCATATAGTGAATATTCACTATATAGCTATTTTTCAGTAGCCAATTTGGTGTGCATATAGTGAATATTCATTGTATGGGTTGTTTGAAGTGTGGTTTTTAAAGTAGTCATTAACAAAATTTTGGTGCTTTGCAAATAGTGAATATCCACTATATGGGTATTTAAAAAAAATAATGTAGAGCAGTGAACATTCTTAATTCGTATATCAAATAGTGAATATTCAGTGATTCATATTGCAATACAGTGAATATTCACTGTATTTGTTTAAAGAAATATTTCATTGAATAAAATGTTCAAATTGAATATTACTTGCAATGTATAATATATTAATTTCAACTATTCAATACACGCAGGTAAATGATGAGATGCTATTGATGACTAGCTATGAGCAATGAGTGTTTGGTGTGGATGAAATTGCTATGGGTGATGATGTCAGTATGGGAAATGTTAATGTAGAAGATGATGGAAATGACGATAATGAAGCTATTGGGAGGGTCGATGGTGAACATTCAACTCATGCACAAGAGGAAGAAAATAAAGTTTTGAAAGAAAAGATTCAAAAACTTGAGGATGATTTGTTTACGTACGATATGGAGTATATAAAAATGTGTAAGGAAATAGAGACATTGAAGAATGACATGGTTAATATGGTTGATTGCCATAGGAGGCAAATCGAAGAAAAGGTTAAGGATATTGAACGATTGGATTCTATTATTAATGATCTTACCGTATCTCAAGCGATAAGAATTGAAGATGAGTTGACACTCCTACGTGAGAGGATTTCAGAAATGGAGAAGATGGATCAAATTTATAAAGAAGAGATTGAGTCTCGGGATGGGGTTATTAAGAGGATGCTTAAAAGATTTCAAGAAGTACATGGTGCAAAAAGAAAGCTCGAAGACAAGGTCGATGAACTAATAGCACATCGGGTAGAGCGACACATTGAGAAAATGAATACAGGAGAGATACCAATTTCTTGTGCAGATAAGAATGACAATTTAACTCTGATTGGAAAGGAAGTGAAAGTTGTTGAGGGATCATTAGTTGTTGAAGAAATGCCTTACCATACCCCTTCGCATTTGAAACAACTTGAAAATGTTATGAATTCAATGGTGAAAGGAATAAAGAAAAAAAGGGATAGGAAGGTGAAGAAATTGAGTGCTATGAGTACAATTCGATAGGACATGGAAAACGTAAGAGGATGGCTATGCGATTATTGAAGAAATCAAACGGTCCAACAAAGCCAATTATTCAAAAAATGAAAATGACGAAAAATGCGCTCACTAAAAAAGGCGTTGTCGGCATATATATGGAGTATTCAAACTTGCAACGTCTGCGAACCATATACAACACAGAAGGATTGGGGTATCTACACTAGATATATGTGAATATAAGACATGATATTTCATGTGGTGAAAAACACCCATACAGTGAATATTCACTGAACGGGTGTTAGTGTCA
This sequence comes from Sambucus nigra, assembly GCA_949130495.1. Taxonomy (NCBI): domain Eukaryota; kingdom Viridiplantae; phylum Streptophyta; class Magnoliopsida; order Dipsacales; family Adoxaceae; genus Sambucus; species Sambucus nigra. The sequence goes on along the minus strand of OX422217.1, from coordinate 298,194,333 downwards.
AGTGAATCTGCACGGGCATATAATTAAAATTCAATGATTGTTTTTTTTTTCAAAGTTTGAAATTTGGTGCATACGGTGAATATTCTCTTTTTTAAAGTGCGAAAATATGCATGGGCATTCAGTGAATGTTCACTGATTGTTTTTTTTTCAAAGATTGAAATTTGGTGCATATAGTGAATATTCTCTTTTATGTGCGAAATTTGGTGTGCAGTGAATATTCACTGATTGTTTTTTTTTTCAGTGTGAAATTTGGTGCATACAGTGAACTCTTTTCTAGTGTGATTTTGTGTGGACAGTGAATATTCACTGATTATTTTTTTTTCAAAGTTTGAAAATTGGTGCATATAGTGAATATTCTCTTTTTTAAAGTGCGAAAATCTGCATGGGCATTCAGTGAATGTTCACTGATTGTTTTTGTTCAAAGATTCAAATTTGGTGCATACAGATTTTTTTTGTGCGAAATTTGGTGTGCAGTAAATATTCACTGTATGGTTATTTGTACAGTGAATATTCACTGATTGTTTTTTTTTCAGTGTGAAATTTAGTGCATACAGTGAATTCTCTTTTCTAGTGTGATTTTGTGTGGGCAGTGAATATTCACTATATATTTTTTTTTCAAAGTTTGAAATTTGGTGCATACAGTGAATATTCTCTTTTTTAAAGTGCGAAAATATGCATGGGCATTAAGTGAATGTTCACTGATTTTTTTTCATAGATTGAAATTTGGTGCATACAGTGAATATTCTCTTTCGTGCGAAATTTGGTGTGGACAGTGAATATTCAATGTATGGTTATTTGTACAGTGAATATTCACTGTATAGGTATTCTTACCATTCCAAATTTGGTGGATAGTGAATATTCACTTATTCAATTGTTGTGCATACAGTGAATATTCACTGTTTGGGTAGTTTTCAAGTTTGGATACAGTGAATATCCTATATATGAATATTTTTCAAAGCAATTAATTTGAAATAAATATTGACATCAATATAGTGAACATTGAATGCAATTTATATCGAACTATACGAATTAAATGTATACGATATTTTAACTTTTGTGAAGTAAAACAGAGCAATGATACGAGAAGGGCAAACAACTGGTGAGACAGTATTTGTGAAGGACTTATTGGAAGTGCTCGATGACAAAAGTATTGCATCAAATGTAAGAATATGTTAGAAATAATTTTTTCATAGTTGCATGTTTAATTTTTATGATAATTTACATTGCTAAGATCATTATAATTTAAGGTGGTGGATGCATATGCGTGTATATTGAAAATGGAGGATTAGGCGTATCTAATTGGTCACCCAGAAGACAAACTACACGACAACCCGTATTTCTTCACAAGCTTGTGCTGGGTAATTTGCAAATATCTACATGTGCTTTATATGATGATTTTTTTATAAGATTTTGTTGTATATTACTAAACTTTAAATGTGTTCTAGACTATCGTACGTGATACTCATACCAATCTCAAGAAGTTTTGGATTGAAGATCGCATAAATATAGCGGCCCATAACAATAGGTGGTTATTTTTCCCAATGAATTCAAGCACTGAAGAAGGTATGAGAGGTGGATTTCATTTTCACCTACTTGTGTATGATACACATGAGGGGCATATATTGCACTACAATCCGTATGTACCAGATCATACTTTCTAAGATCGCTACTTTTCAAACGCAACAAAGCTAGTAATAAAATTACTCTCCAAATATAACACGAAACTTATGCAAATCTATTACATGTGTACAAATTTAAATACAGTCTCATTATGACATGATATATAACTAATTCATATTTGAATCGGTTAACTATAATGTTGTGTACTAGAGGGATTACATTGTGGATCTTCTTCTACGTCGATGCGATGAGCATATTGAAAAAATGAGAAATGATGGGCAAGATACAGAAAATGCCCTACCAGAAACCCAAGAGTACAAGATTCCTATAATCAAAGTATAAGATTGTCCTCAACAAGATCCCAAGTCGTATGTTTTGATTTTTTTTCATTTACGACATATGTAGATGTAAATAAATTGCTATAGCTATGAAATTTCTTTAGATTGATGTAGATTAGATTGGTGTGGCAATCTGCTACTTCATGGACAAAATATACAAGGGGGAGGAGATAAAAAATTCTCTAGCGCGAGCAATGATGTGCGAATATCGTGTAAAAATGATAGACAAAATCATGGGGGCGAATCATAATTAGTCCAGATTAGGCAGGGACGATCACATTTACTTGTGGGAATTATGTTATTTATTTACATACTTTTAAGTGAATGTACAATTCATTAAAAATTACTAATGACATTTAATAGATATATGTAATACAATCTTCACTATTTTGTATTGGTTTTATTTGATTGCATAATGTGAATGGTAAGATCGCGGAAAAATATTTGATGTCTCTACGGTATCAAACTTTATTGACTTAGATTCATAATTGGCTAATTCCCCTAGCGTGGACCAATATTGAAAAATGGATATGGAGTTGGTATTTGTTATGTTCAAATAGTGAATATTCACCGAATTATGTTGTGATGTCTCTAATAATCAAAATTTGATGATTTAGATTCACGATTGTTTTATGCCGCTGGCGCGGGCCAACATCATCTAATGGAGATGGGTTTGCGCCAGAGTCGCTAAACATTCAAAATGCAAGAAATTCACTATATTGATATTATAGTCAAAACTTTCATTTAGAATTACAAATTAATTCGTTTGAAAATTCACGTAATTGGGTTTGAATAAGGGAGAGAATGGGTGCTCAATATTCACAGTTAGAACAATATATATTCGAAATCCATGTAAGACTTAACTGTGAATATTCACTGTCTGTAAACGCACAACAATTGGTACAAAATTTAATAAAGTGAATATTCACTACGTTATATTCAATAAGCTCTTTAAATTACCTTTACATATAGTGAATATTCATTGTTCAAAACAAATATAATATGCACTGCACCCATCTTCAATGACGTATGCGTTGTAATATTAATGTTCCGTTCATAATCACTACACAATATTTCACTACGATACTCTTTTTTAAAAAAAAAATCCCATGCACTGAATATTCACTATCTACAAAATACCCATTCAGTGAATATTCAATGTCTGCAAATGCACCTCATAATTTGAATATTCACTGAATTCTTTGAAACATACCCATTCAGTGAATATTCATTGTCTACACATGCACCACGGTAAAATCCAAGAAATAAATATTCAATGTTTTAAATGATAAAAAGTAATTGCTCACTCAAATAACATCTTTACAACTACCAATTCAGTGAATATTCACTATTTAAACAATGGATATGGAGTATTCATCGAATTATGTTCTGATGCCTCTAAGACATCAAAATGTTGATGTCTTGTATTCGCGATTATTTTATGTCCCTGGTGCGGACCAACATCATCTAATGGATGTGGGTTTGGGCTAGCGTCACTAAACATCCACAAATGCAAGAAATTCACTATATTGCTCTTATAGTCAAAACTTTCATTCAGAATTACTAGTGTATCCACAAACAATGAATAGTGAGTGACTATTTGTCAAAAAGTGTATATTATAATTCGTTTGAATATTCACGTAATTGGGTTAGAAAAAGGGTGAAATTGGGTGCTCAATATTCACTCTCAGAACAATATAAATTCGAAATCCATGTAAGACTTAACAATGAATATTCTCTGAATGAGGATGAAAAGTGCATATTATTGAAAATAGGGCTTATTAACACAATATGTTAATAAACCAGAATTTTTAAAATATTGCATATTATATTTGAGGTGTAAGCAATGAATATTCACCGAATTGATATTTGATGACTAAGATTCGCAATTTTGTAATGTCGTTGGCATGGACCGACATTCATTTAATGGATGGGGTCCGCGCTAGCGGTAGAAAATAATTCATGAATACAAGACATCAACATTTTGATGTCCTAGAGACATCCAATTTTTGTCCATCAATGCCATGAGTATTAAATGAGATTAATGTCAGATTTAATCAAAGATGTTCATAATCACTACACAATATTTCACTACGATACTCTTTTAAAAAAAATTACCCATGCAGTGAATAGTCACTGTCTACAAACATACCCATTCAGTGAATATTCAACGTCTGCAAATGCACCTCATAATTTCGTATATTTAATATTCACTGCATTCTTTGAGACATACGCATTCAATGAATATTCACTATCTGCACATGCACCACGGTAAAATTCAAGAAGTAAATATTCAATGTTTTAAATGAAAAAAGTAATTGCCCACTAAAATAACATTTTTGACAACTACCAATTCAGTGAATATTCATTGTTAGAACACAACATATGGGTCTAAACACTAATAGGCAATATACGAACACAACTCTAAAAAAACAAATGGTATTGTAGTAGTGTTCAATATATCTAGAAAATAGTTGATATTATAATGTTTAAACACAAAGAAATGAAACTAAACAATATCAACAATTATGCGAAATTAAGCGTGCATTGGCTCTGTACAAGTTTGTCTGTTGTAATTTTCATACTTGCCACAACTAACACACTTAATTTCTCTTCGTTCTTCACCCTTTGACAAGATTCCTTTGTTCTTCGGTCTACCCAGTGGACGCTTTGATATGGGCGGATTAATTTCAATAAGGGATCCCACGTCATTCTCTTTATCAACTGTTGGAATTGGATAAATCGTATACGAGTAAGTCTTTATAATGCTTGAAACTGAAAAGAAAGAATCTACAACTTCACTCATTTCACGTCCACTCCTTTGAGCAGCTACAATAACATGGGCACATGGAAATCCATTTAATTATCATTTGTAACAAGAGCATGTCCCATTCAAAAAATCAACATACCTAGTTGGTTTGCCCGACTCAACCATCACCTCAAAAATGGAATCATTAGATTTGAAATCACCCCATGCTCGTCCCAACTTTAAAGACTCTTACAACCGACGTTCAATATCAGCACACAACACACCACTCCAAGCCTTAGCTTCATCTCTACGCTTTGTGTTCAACTTCACTGTTTGCATTCAAATGTGTCAATTAGGTTAGTATTTGGTAGGTGGCGTGCATCTCGTATCCATGAATTGAAAATGACTCTGCTACATTTGATGTCATCTCCCCATATTTTTTTCCTTTGAAAAAAGCATTGCTCCAATTATCTTTGTGAATAGTTTCTAGAAAGGCAATAACCCTCTCACCTCCTTAAACAATTAACATTTTCAAGCGAGCATTAAAAATCTCCTTTGTGGGTGCATAAAGAACAAATTGTTTGATAATTTTTCCTTTAAATGTATGGTGATATCCAGACAACTTATCCCTCAGATTTCCCTTCAAGTGATGCAAGGAAAAGCCATGATGTCCATTGGGAAAAACTTTAGGTATGGATTTCAATAATCCGTTGTTTCTGTCAGAAATGAAAGTTGTTTCCCTCGGTGCTAAAATTAAAGACAAATTTATTAAAAACCATTCCCAATTCTCATCATTTTTTGAGTCAACAATCGCAAAAGCTAATAGGAAAAATCCTGTGACAAAAAAAACAAATATTAACAATCAACAATGCCTTTATACGAAAATCGGTTGAGTAAGTCAGTTAAACTTATTTGAACTTAAACTTTAATGTTCAATGAATATTCACTGTTATATTTGAGTTGTTACTAATTCAGTGAATATTCACTGTCTAAAACATGCTTAGTCATTCTGTAGAGAAATACCGATTCAGTGGATATTAATTGTATGAGTAAAATTATCCAATACGGAAAAAATTGCTTAATCAAATATTCGCTGTAAATGTTCTAACTACCAATTCAGTGAATATTAACTGTTGGAACAAATGCACCACATGGGTCTAAACAATAATATGCAATATTTGAGCACATAGAAAGTATTCAATATTCATCAAGACCATAACATTCTATAGTAAATAATCAGAATAGGGATCGAATATTCATTACATAATGAATTAATTTTACGCGTGCATTCGTAGTAAATGAATTTTACAAGTGAAAATTCTAGATGGGAGATTAATTCCCCCAAGATGACATAATAATCGATTATTCATAGTGTATTAAATACTCACGTAAAGTTTTACTTTTTATTGTTGCATTTATAATTAGTCCAATGCGGAAAATGTGGAATGTATCTTGATTGCCATTTTTTCCAGTTGCAACCAACAAAGTTCCCTTGAATCGACCCTTTAAAAATGTCCCATACAAGAATGCTATTGTTCGACAATGATTAAAACAATCAACGCATGCTTTATATGGAATAAACAATCTACTGAACCTCTTAGATACAAAGTAACACTCTAACTCCACATGACTTCCAGGATTAGTCTGTTTCACCGCATTAATATACCACCGTAAACAATCAAACAATTGTGTATGGTCACCAAATACTTTATTGCATGCTTTCTCTACAACATTCCAAGCACATTTTTAGTTTATATATTGTCTATATTCAGACCCAAATAAACACACCACATCAATAGGGCGTGTCAATGGCATGGTGTGAGCACGAATCTTAATTTCACTTGCTATTATAATGAAATTCATACGAGAATGCTTTGAAGTTCTATAACAAACACCACAAGTATGCTCGCTGACTAATTGCCTCAAGTAAAAAAATCCGTTAATAGGGTGAACTCTACCATGAACATACCACTGACAACCAGTTCTCAAACTATGCTTGCACTCAACAGTAACTCTCACGGAATCATTCTTCAAATACTTGAATTCAAATCCCATTTCTATCGAATATTTGCACAGTGTGTCCCTGAACTCAACAACACCTCCTATATATTTTTGACCAACTTTGACGACAAATTTTTCCCAACCAGAAGATATAAGTGGTTTAACAGAGTTGTATTACGATGTTCCAACCTCTATTTTGAAAGCATCGATAAAGTTGACATCAAACGTCCCATCAACAACATCACCTCCATCAGTATTTGTACATCTTTGCGTAAGTAACGCGAGTTTTTTTGGAATGTACATTGTGTGTTCGACAATATGCTATCAAAATTTTTAAATCCTTTTCGAAATTCAGCATGCAAGAAGAATGTCCAGGCAAATCATAAAGTAAACAAATATAATTCTCAGAACCGTCAACCCAATGTACAAGTGTGCTATTCATATACGTACAAAACAACGTAACAAATGAAGTCATCGTTGTCATAAACAACAATTACATTAGTAACTTTAAAAAAATAGAAATACACGTATAATTTTCTTTAAATTAACATAGTATGCACAACTTGGGTTTGAACGGGGTGCAAATTGTTATTCAAACAGTGAATATTCATTGAATTGCTGAAAGTGCAAACTATGAATACTCACTAAACGACGATTAAAAGTGTGTATTATTGTTCAATCGTTGAATATTCATTGAGTTGGAGTTTATCGTGATGAAACAGTGAACATTCATCGAATTATTATTTGATGTCATTGAGTTCAAATTATGTGAATATTCACTAAATTACAATTCCAAAGGATTGAATATTCACTAAATTGGGCTTGACAAAGGGATAATCGGTGTTCAAAAAGTGAATATTCAATGAATTGAAATTCCAAGTAATAAATAAAACAATAAACATTCCAAGTGAATGTAATACCCAACAGTGAATATTCACTGAATGAGCATTAAAAGTGCGGCTGACATCATTTGATGGATGCACGCACAAAAGAACGTAACAAGTGAAGTCATACCATGAAATAAAATTATAAACCAGTCAGAATTCATCCATAGTATAACCCCAAAAAAATATTATAAAGATATCAAACTTTGATAATTTAGACTGATGATTGGTTAATCCCGCTGGCGCGGACCGACATCATGGATGTGGGTTTCTGCAATTGTCAGTACACAACCCTATGGCAAAAAATTCACTAAATTGGTCTTAGATTCAAAACATTTCTTAATGAGAATTACAAGTGCATCCACAAATAATGAATAGTCAGTGAATATTTGTAACTGAGTTCAAATTGTGTCAAAGGATTGAATATTTACTAAATTGGGTTTGAAAAGGGGCCAAAATCGGTGTTCAAAAAGTGAATATTCACTGAATTGCAATTCCAAGAACAATAAACATTCAAAGTGCATTTAATACCCAACAGTGAATATTCACTGAATGAGCATCCTTATATTATTTTAAAAAAAATGTAAGGAGAAAACATCATTTAGATACAACAAAAATTTGCAGAAAGGGGATTTGATGACAACCATTCTCGACTCTGTATCAGATTGCACCGATCTATGCGAGTATATTTTATTATCAAAGAACACCAATCTATGTTTGGTTTTGACATTGAAATTATGATATTTTTGTTAAAAATTCCATAATATATGCATTTTCTTACATCGTTTATTTTGACATTGCAATTACGATCATAATTTAACCACATCATTTTTTTACTCTATATCAATCGAGATGGAAATCATTTTTTTGACCCAAATTTTTGCGAGTATCAACAGAGAGAGCAAACAAGGGATTTTATGACATCATTTTTTTGTCAAGAATTCCCTATTCTATGCAAGTACCAATCAAGATCAGACACCTTGCATGTGTGTGTATATATCGATTTATGCATATATACATACATACATATATATATATATATATATATATATATATATATACATACATGTATTTTTGCACTGTTAACAAAAATAGGGGAAACAAATTACCTATTGTCTAACCTTATTTGATTGAAATGGGTTAATGGTGGAGACACATCCGTTCATCAAATATGTTCGAAATGGGAGTTGTGTTGCAGATAATTGATTCAGTTGAGAGGTTACGAACCACCAATTTCGTGGGATTTGACATTTGACGGGGTTTTGAGTCGTGGAGAAAGATAAGTGCAAAGTTGGTTGTTGGGAGGGTTAAAAGAGGAAATAAACTGACTTATAAAAAACTCATGTTGTCTTATTGAACTAAAAGACGTTTTAAAATGGACTTGTGAGACTAAATCTTAGACATAGGACCTATTAGACTATTAATCTAGTAAATAGGATTGATTGGTAAAACCCCCTTTTTAATTTCATTATTGGTCCCAGTTAGGCCATCCATAATGGGTGGATCTCAAATATTTAAAGTATTAACGAGAGGGATTTGAGACCGACTCACAACGGGGTTTTGTAGAAATGAAATAAATGGGGAAAAGTTCCACGCCAGAGGCTTAAAAAATAACATATTGATTTTTCAGAATGTAACTGTTTCATTTATGAATTTTCAAAAGGGTACAATTTCACTTCTAAAGGTATTTCAACCCAGATGTGGAAAAATCTCACGTCCAGAACTTGAACGTGCAACATTCACCCGTCTGAACACTTGTTCTCTGCTAACACAATCCCAAAGCGCACCCATAAGTTTGGAGGAGAGTTAAGGGATCCTCTCCCCCACTTGTCGATTCTCCTTCCCAGTGTGATCCATTTTATGGTTTCTCTTATGGGTTTATGATACCCATTATGGATGGCCTTAATAATTGTCTCTTAGAAGAATGTGGGTTGACAATTTGTTTGTTGATGTGTATCTGATAGGAGGCATTTTCATTTTCACTATGAATATGACTAACAGAAAAAAAATAAAATAACTGGGATCAGAATCAAAATCACATTCACAAGTGGGACTAAATGCCTAAGCTCCCTTTGACTTATCTCCTTTACATTTTTGAATAAAAATGTACTATTTCCCCCCATTCACCTCTCATCATTTTCCCCAAATCAAGAATCATAATCTTCACAATAATTTTAAAAACCTAAATAACTAGAGAGAATTAAATTAAATAACCCTAAATAAATCTAAACTAAATACCAATCCTAATGTGCCCTAAAAATACTGGATTTAATAACAATATATCCTTTTAATTGGGCAATGAAAACAATAGGGTTGTGGTGAAAATTTATTTAATGGTAAGATATTTTCCACATAGGATGCCATTATTGGACAATCATTAAGGGCCCGTTTGGTTCAGTATTTAGAAAATGCGATTTAAACACTATTTTTAAATACAGTTTTAAGGTAAATATTGGTGCGCCTTTGGTAAACTTCTTTTTAAATATAGTTTTTTGAAAATTTGACAAAATTGGCATTCATTTATATTATACATGTGTGTGTGTGTATGTGTGTGTGTCTATATATATATATATATATATATATATAAACATACATACATTGTAACGCCCCAACCCGGATTTATGGGTTACCCGTGATTAACCCGATCCGAATCGAGTCGTTAGATGTGAAGTGCAATGAAACAACCCATATAATATTGCTAGTCCAGTTTTATTTTAATTAACATTTTACTTATTTAGCATGCGATTACGGTTTCAAAATAAACTATGTGAAGAACCCATGGGAAGCACCCCGAGTCCAAGTAAACAGATCTACTAACGTAAATAAATAAAGTACACTTACCTGTACAACGCCTTCAAAATACGAACCCGCACCCAACCCGCCGTAACAAAGCGAGGGTGTGAGCCTTTGCCCAGTGGGAATATACAAGCAATATAGAAACGAACGACAGAAAAAGAGAACTCACATGCTACAGTCACAAGCATGCGGAAATATATATACGCATCTACATATATATATAAATATACCTTTGAAAATACATATTTAGATGCATTAACCGTTTTACTTTCGAAAACCTTGCTTATCCGGATTAATTTACCTTAATCTTGCAAAGACCTCCCTTATTCATACTTGACATCTTTCACTTTACTTAACACACCCAATCAACACTTAAAGACACAACACTTGATTTATTTCAACCAATTCTTCCTTTACCAGAATCACCCTTTTTTATTCCGTTAAAACTATTGAAAAGTACCATTTCAACACAAGCATTCACCGTATTAGAAAATACTTGTTTATCATTTGAAAACCTTTCAATACATACTTATAAAAATTATGGGTTCAACAACTTAGGTTACTTAACCGCTCATTTGCCCACTTTACTTTACCCTTTTTGCCTTAACTTATGGGCATTAATAGATTTACACATTTACTTGTCCATTTCACCTTTTACCGGAACATTTATTTCATTTATTCAAGTTAGATTGTATTAACACGTCTTACCATGAACCCATTTCTTGACATGTTCCTTATTCCTTTTCTCAAAATCTTCCTTTTTCGCATACTTACACGGGCTCCACACCGACGACTATGCATAACATATGCTCTGGCCAGTGACTTACGACTTTTCACCTAAGGTCTCTGGGCCCTTCTTGCTTATTCCTGGTTCCATTTGAGTCCTTATTAATGTGTTTATTATTTTACACATGTCCACATTATTCCACTTCTTTACCTTTACCCGACCGAAGCCAAAACCCAGACTTAACCATCCGTTTTTCCATTAACACTTGGAAAATTATTTCTTTTCTTCTTTAAGTCCCTTATCCACACACACGTGATTTATACTAAAATTATTCACGCTTTAGGTTTTAATTAATTTTCACACATAGTAAATATATTCTTTAACATTTTTATTCCATAAAAATGTTCCACTTTAAGTAAATTACCAATTTACCCTTTGTTTGCCAAACTTGCAATTTAGTCCTTTAACAAGTGTTATTTCTCAAAATGGTTATTAATTTTCCAACTTAACGTGTAAAACACTTTAGCTGTTTTAACATTTGTTTAATACCACACTTTTGACACTTTTACACCTTAAATATAAAAAATAACACCTTTACATATTAAGCTCCCATTTTCACACATTCTTCAAGACCAAAATTTCCATTTGTCTTACTTCATGTTTAAACCCAATAAGACTCTATTTAAACCTGTCCATATATTTATTTACAAAATACTACAAGCTTATATGCATGAGAAAGTGGACTTTAAAATTCTAAAATCCTATTAAATGTGTTAAATCATTCTAGAAACTTGGAAATACTTATTTCATAAATATTTTGACAAGACTAATGTCATTCCATATTTTATTCCATAAAATATCCATTATTTCCTTTTGCTAGGAATACAATAACATTTCTCACATTTTTATTCCATAAAAATTTTCATTATTTCTTTTTACCAAAAATACACTGTGGTCTTAATAAATCTCAACACAAATTATAAGTAAATGCAATCACCAGGAAAATAAAGAACTGAAATAAGAATAGTCACGATCACACACAACACAAGATATACGTGGTTCGGCAAATTTCCTATGTCCACGGTGGTGCTCTTTGTTTGTATTTCTCTTTTCACCAAGGGAGTATTTCTGATTACATACCTTTTGCCCCAGGCCAAGGATACAATATATACAGTTAAACTTCAGAGAGTGTGGGTATTGGGAACTCCCACGCTAGCCCACTATCCCTATAATATCTCGTGAGATATTTTAGGAACAGGATGGGTTGTTGCTAACTAATTATTTGTGAGGCTTTAGAGTTTGGGTCGGGCTCTCCCTATTTTCAATAGGGCTTATTCCTACTACTTCTTTGGGCCTATGAAAACTGACGAGGTATCCACAATTACCTCTAAAAATTTTGGGTCACAATTTGGGCTTAATAATTTTAAGTAATATCTCTAATGGCATTTTGGTGAATTGAATGATGCTTTGGAGTGTGAAATGTCTCTTCCTAAGGGATTTAGGCGGTAAATCTACTTCGTTCTTTGTGCGTCATCATTGAGAGGGTTTAAAACTGTTTAAAGGAGCCATTTCTGACGTCGCTTCATAAATTTCACACTCTCGAGATATCTCTTTCTTCCTACTGCGTCTTCTTACTTCCAGGCCTCTCCCTTCATTTTTAAGCTTTTCCTTGTCTTTCCATCTTCCCTGCTTGTGGTCTCGCATTGTCTCAAGCTGATTTTCATTTTGTAAGTCTTCCAAACTTCTTCTTCTTTCTTTTCTATTGAATTTTTTTTCTATTAACACTAGGGTTTTTTCATGGCAAGAATAGGTAATAGATCACTAGCTGAGTTTAGGAAGTTCTACAATATCCCTAGCTGGGTGGATAATGAATGTTCCCCTGTTCCTCACAATGTTCGAGACATTGAGGATGGGCATTGGATTCATGTTCTCCTCTTGTCTCAGGGGGGTTTAACCTTTCCTCCTAATCACCTTTTTTGCATTTCTTTAGTTATTTCTACATAGTTCCTGCCCAGTGTTCTCCAAATATTTAGAAAATTATCAATGGCATATATAGGTTCAATCAGCTCCATGGAACCAATTTAGGTCTTGTTAAAATCTGTTATTGCTATACCTTTTCTCGAACGAGCTTTGGTCTCCTTTATCTGAAAGTTAGGAGTCCTGACAGGGAGCTGGTAGTCAATCTACCTGATTCCCATAAGGGCTATTGGCACGAAGGTTTTTTCGCCAGGAACTGGCAGTTCCCTCCCCAGACTGAGGGGACTCGGTATAGGAGACCTACGATTCCCTTATATGGGGATGAGTATATAGGTTGATATTTTTCTTGCTCTGCTTGTTGATTTCTTGTTAGTGTATTCTTTCTCTTGTGTTTCCTTTTTTTTCTTTTTCAACGAAGACGAAGAACTTAGAACCCGCTCTCCGCGAAATCCGAGCTGCTGAGATGATAAAAGCTTAGAAGATAAGGGAATTTTTAGCTGAAGGCGAACATCCCCGATCATCTACGTTCTTTTAAGAATACAAGACCATCGGGACCAACTTCATCGCCCGACCTACTGATAGCATTCCACACCTTGATATCATAGAATAGGTCATTGCCGAGCCAATTCAATTAGACGAGGATGAGAGTAGCTCTGGTGAAGGAAGTGAGGGGGCTGACAAAGGTGGAGTTAAGAGTGATTCTAATGAAGAGAGTTCGAGTGGTGAGGGATCTTCCAGTTCGGATGAGGGTTCAAAGAATTCAGAGAGTTCGGAGGATTTGGATAGCTTCAGCGAGGAGACTATGGCTCCTCCTAGGAAGAATTTAATCCAGGATAATGATGAGGATAATGTTGCTCTTGCTCTTAGGCTAAAGAAGCAGAAGTATGGGAGTGGGGATACTACCACTAGATCCCAAACTATGGCTCATGAAAGGGAGAGGAAGAAGCAAAGGAGGCATTGATGAGAGAGAGAGAGAGAGAAGGAAGAATAGAGGAAGAGGGTCGAGAGGGAGAAGAAGGAGAAAGAGGAAGAAAGGAGGAGGGAAGAAGTGAGGATAAAAATGGGGCAGTCCTTGGTGCCCGTGTCTGCCGTAGCTGAGGGGGATTCTGTCGCTCTTGCCCCTCAGCTGGCTCCGGTGGTGCTCGAGAGAGTAGTCTTGCCAGCAGATCACCATAGGTCGTCAAGTATAGGGACTGACTAGTTAGCCCTAAAGGCGAGTCAGGGGATAACCTTGGTAAGTCTACTTTTACTTCTCTACTCTTGCAGTTTTCTTTTCAATACCTTATTCGCTAATATTTTCTTTCTCTCTGCAGTTTTTGTCTAATTTCACCGTCCTCTATCGCAGTCGCTATGAGATGGAAAGGAAAAATGCTGAGCTGGAGGCAAGCCTAAAGGCTGCTAGTGCTATTCAGAAGTCTTCCGACCTTTCCTTGGCAAAAGCTAACAAAGCAAAGGAGGTAATGCCTAAGGAGCTAGAAGAGCTGAGGCAGTCTTATGACTTGGTCTGTACGAGCAAGCTAGCGGTGGTCAAGGAGAATAAAGAGCTTGCCGAGAAGATAAAAAAGTTGGAATCTGAAGCTACCACCATCAAGGAGAGCTTTTACAATTCTGGGTGGCTCGCAGCATATGAGGATACCGAGGCTGAGATTGGCTATATCAGCCGTTTTAACTTCAAGAAAGGTTAGGACAGGGCTTTGCTCTCTACTGAGGTGGATGTTGATTCTCCTCTCTTTGATGAGCACGATCCCGACCCAAAACCTATTGTAGAGGGTGTGCCTTGTCCTTCTACTAGTGAAGATGCTCCAGCTGTTCCAGCCACTGCTACTGATGCTCCCCTTGATCAGGTAATGGCAACTATTCCATTTGAGGGAGGTGAACATGAGGCTACTGCGAATAAGGGGAAACAACCAGCATCCTCAGAGCACTCTGAGGTTGCCAGCTAGTCTTCTTAGGGGGCTTTTGTACTTCTTGCATTTCTATTGTTCTCTTTTTATTCTCGCCGATGTACTTGAACTATTTTTGTTTTAGTGAAATGAAGTTCTGTTCCTTTTCATATACTGATTTATTTAATCTTGATGCCTGTATGATTTGTAGCTTATCGACCTTGAGGAATATATTCCTGCTACCTCTCGCTTAGGCCAAATTCTTGGTACCGACGTGAGCAACCGAGTTCGTCGTGCCTTTATGAAAATCTATAAGTCTCCTAGATCGAGGAATTAGGACTAGAAAGACCAGTCAGAGCTTATTGCCAAGCTGAAAGATAGGCTTGAGGAGATGGAGGAGGTCGACACTTCTGTTCAAGAAGAAATGGATGCTCTGAAGGCTAAGATTTTGGACGCCTCTGAGATTAATCAAGTTGGAGAGGTCCTTTAACAGGATAATGATGCCTTAGGGAGAATGAGCTGAGCATTTCCCCTCAAGTTTTATGTGGTTCCTCTTCATCGACTAGGCGACGAGCTTAGACTAATGATAGTGGTTCAGCTAAGGAGATTACTGAATTATGGGGGGATGTTCGCAGGGCGTACATGATAGCCGCTGGTCTAGAAAGAGACGTTACCCTACTGAGGCACTTGTTCAAGAAAGGTTCTCGACAGGTGTGGGCTGATAGCTACGACCAGGGTTGGACTGATGCTCCAACGAAGTTGAAGGAGGTTGATGAGTTAGCTTTCATAAGAGGGTGGTTGAGTGCCCTCAGGGAGTTGCAAGTCCCCAAAACTCTGTTATCTGGTATAAGCATGAGATTTCTCCCTAAACTTTAATGCCGAACCCATTCATAAGGGATGATCTATGGGTTCCAATAGATGTGATCCCAAGACAGCTCCTGGAACCAAATTCAGACGAAGTTGAGGAGGAATTCGCTCCTCACCCAGATGATGGCCAAGAGCGCAAGTAGTTGACTACCTCGCTCAGCGACCTAGTCCTCATTAGGGTTTGAATTACTTAGAATATGTAATTATTTGTACATATAATGATGTAATAAAATAGTTATGTTTTGGGTGATTTGCCGACTAAACATGTGTTGTGTTATTTTTTAGTTCATTGATCTCTTGTTCAGTCATCTTGGGCTCTTCCAGCCGACTAGATATGACTTAGGCAGAGTTAGTTGTTGAGTAAGTATCCCTCCAGTACAATATGCTTTTAGTATACCATTCTGCCTTACTTTACCTTTTAGGTTTTGTCGTCACACATTCTTATGCCTAAATGAGGCAATGGCGAGGATACACCTAGTATCGAATATTCTATTTGAGCAGGATTTTTGAGCCAGACAATGTTGGCGACCAACCTTAGTTGTCCATGTTGCCTAAGGGTCCCCTGTAGGTCTTCATATATTGCCAGGGGCAAGCTAGGAGGTCATTCGCGTTTATTGACGAATGCTTGAGGAGGGTCATTATACACTGACCCTGCTTTAATAAGTATCTCGTGATATTAGTTTTGTGTGTTAAGAGGGGAGCCTGTAACTTGGAAAGGGTGCCTACATTATAATGCAGTTGAGGAAAATCGACACTTCATAAAATGCTACTGCCAAACAGTCTTATTATTTAAAGAAAAATTAAGAATTCCACATTGAGTTCAAAAAGGAAAAAGAAAATTAGAAGTAGAATTTCTTCAAATTGGCTACATTCCAAGCTCTTGGTATCTCCCTGCCCTCCAGCGTTTCCAAGTGGTAGGCTCCTTACAGGTCGTCTTTTATCACCTTGAAAGGTCCCTCCTAGTTTGACCCTAGCTTGCCATCCGATGGTTTCGCAGCACTGCCAAGAACTTTCCTTAGGACGTAGTCCCCAACCTGGAATGTTCTTGGATTAACTTTTTTCTTATAGTGCTTTGCTAGCCGTTATTGGTAGGGTGCTAATTTCACTAGAGCCAATTCCCTTCGCTCGTCGGATAAGTCAAGTTTAGCGAGCAATGCTACATTGTTTTGGCCTTGGTCGACCATAGTGGACCTCATAGTGGGGAGTCCGACTTCCAAAGGGATAATTACCTCCATACCATACGTAACTGCGAATGGTGTCTCTCCAGTTTATCGCCTTGGGGTGGTGCGGTAAGCCCATAGGATATTGGGCAGTTTATTTACCCATGCTCCCTTGGCTCGCTCTAAATCCTTTTTTATCCCATCGATCACCATTTTATTGGAAGCCTCCGCATGTTCGTTGCTCTGAGGGTATGCCACAGAGCTGAAGTAGTGTCTGATCCCATGGTCGCTGCAAAAACCTTGGAAGAGGCCATTCTCGAACTGGGTTCTGTTATCAGTGATGATAGTCTTGGGGATCCCAAAGCGAGTGACGATGTTTTTCCATATAAATCTTATCATGTTTGTGTCTCTAATGTTTGTCAATGGCTCTGCCTCTATCCACTTGGTGAAGTAGTCTGTTGTAACCAATAGATACTTGGGATTATCGGATGCAGTTTGTAGAGGGATCACAATGTCCATACCCCATTGGGCGAAGGGCCACGGATTATTAAGTGATTTTAGGTCACTGGCTGGCTGGTGAACCATGGGTGAGTGAAGTTGGCACTTTTTGCACTTTCAAGCATAAATTCCAATGTCTTTCTACATATACGACCACCGGTACCCTTCTTTCATTGCTCGAAAAGCTAGCGACCTTCCCCCAATGTGACTCCCATAAATCCCCTCATGGAGTTCATACAGGACTTGGTTGATGTTCTGCGGATGAACGCACTGGAGGTAAGGGCCAGCGAAAGATCTCTTATACAGCTTGCCCTCAGGAGATAAGTGAAAGCGAGAAGCTTTGACTCTTATCTGATGAGCGTTCTTCTTATCTATTGGTAATACACCCTCCTTCAAATAATCCCTTATGGGGTCCATCCAACTGGGGGCTGTCTCAATATAGAGAACACGCTCTACGCTCGGTAGTTCGTTGATCTTGTTGATACTTGGCTGGGCAAGGAAATCAATCTGAATTGTCCTTTTTAAGTTGGAGTTGATCGATAAACTTAAGGCTACTAGGGCATCAACATGGTTGTTCTATCCTCTGGGAAATTACTGGATGCTGATGTGTTCAAAGTTGGCCATCAATCCTTTCACAGTGGAGAGATAGGCTTCCATCCTCTCATCTCTTGCGTTGAAATCACCACTTATCTGGTTAAAGACCAACTGTGAGTCGCCGAACACTTGGAGTCACTTTTCTCCGAGTGTTTGCACCTTTTGTAGGCCCTCAATTAGTTCCTCATACTCTGATTCGTTGTTGGAGGCTTTAAATCCAAGCTTTATTCCTTGCTCAAGTATTGCATCTTCGGGGGTAACCAGCACGATGCCCACTCCCACTCCTTTGGAATTAGAGGCTCCATCAATGAATAGTTTCCAAACTCTAGATACTGGGGGAACTTTGTTCTGATGACTAGTTTGGGGTTGGTCGTAAGGCTGCTCTACTATAAACTCGATGATAAAATCTGTAAGGACCTGCTCTTTGCTGGCAGTCCTTGGTTGGAACTGAATATCAAATCTCTCGAGCTCGACCGGCACTTGGACAGTCTACCTGAAAGGTATGCTTTCCTCAAGAGTGATTTAAGAGGGTAGGATGTAAGTACAATGATGTAGTGGGCTTCGAAATAGAGTTTTAATTTCCTCGAGGCTACCACTAGAGCAAAGGAGAGATTTTCTAGTGGTAGGTATCGCTGTTCAACGTCTAAAAGGGTCTTGCTCGCGTAATAGACTGAGTACTGGATCCCTTTTTTTCCACATACCAGTGTAAAACTTACAGCATGCTTGGATACTACAAGGTAAAGGTATAAGGAATCATTTTCTTAAGGGATTACGAGCAAAGGCGGTTTGCTGAGGTAAGCTTTGATCCCATCTAATGCCCTTGAGCAATCCTCATTCCACTCCACTTTCTTGCTTTTCTTCAACAACTGGAAGAACGATTGGCACCTTTCGGAAGACTTTGAGATGAACCAATTTATGGCAGCGAGCATTCCCATGAGCTTCTGCACGTCTCTTATGGTTCCGGGGGCTGCACCTGGTTGATAGCATCAATTTGGTCTGGGTTGGCTTTAATACCTCTCTTGTTGACCAAGTACCCAAGGAATTTTCGTGACTGGACACTGAAGGAACACTTGTGATGTTGAGCTTCATTCGGTACTTCCTGAGGATTTCAAAGGTCCTTGATAGGTCAGAGAGGTGGTCATCTTTGAGCTTGATCTTGACGAGCATGTCGGCGATGTAGACCTCTATAGTTCTTCCCATTGTGACACCCCGCCTAATAAAATACTGGGTGATCAATCCTATACAAAATTAGAACAGGAATCCCAGTTGGTTCATCCTTAGCATCACTTCAAAAACCTTTTTAAAACTTACTAACCATCTAGTATTCCAAAAAGATGGTGCCAAATTATATCTTATCAATTAAACCAAACAGTACATGCGAAAATAAGTACAAACCATTCACACAACTAAATTAAATCAACTGAACAAATAATAAAGCGACATGCCGAATAAACCATCGGCCACCCATGTAAACATAGTCCAATACAAATATTTGACACCTGAATAAAATAAATCTGAAAATTGAACTCTGGGCGACATGCCCTAAATAAAACTGAAACTGATAAATGATTCCTACTCTAGAATGAAAGAACGATGCGTCTAATCCAATCTCCTGCTAGCATCCACATATGCCGCAGCTTCGTGTCCCTGGAATAGAATATCAATCCTGGTGTCCCTGTGGCTGGACACCTAAAAGGTTTTGAAAATAGTTTTATAGCAAGGGTTAGAACCCAAAACATTTTGAAAATATTTAGCAAGTGAGTTAACTGCAGTAATTTAAAATATATGAATGCACTCCATATTTAAGTTAGTGTCACACTTTCTTGAGGACATTCTCACCCCTCCACTAATGTGCACACCTAACGATTACCTTAACCCCACCTAGTTTTACTACCCCGTCCAACTAGTCCTTGTAATCCTTCCTTGCCTTTCCACTCTAAATCGAGTATTATTATCCATGGGTTCTAAGTTATTTTACTAATTAACTTAATTAATTTCCTTTAAATAATATCATATAACTGTGACACAAGTTATATAAAACAATTACATCACACACTGTATTATTACCCACATATAATATTTACTACCATTATATACGTACCTTTACCACAACCTCCACACATATATCATATGTATATCCATCCCTCCGAGTATACCCTCACTGGATGATTCCCTCTAAAATTCTATCTCACTAGGTGTGCTCACATAACCTAGTTACCCAAGTTGGAATCGCTCACTAACTTGGCCCAAAATATAAACGTAATGGAGGCGGTCATATTCCTTCCCTGAAAGTGAGATAAATCCCTCACCCATATACCGGACGCTATGACCTGGGGGTATACTCACCCTACTCCTCAAGCTAGGGGATTCACCCACATCACGAAACCTCCCTTGATAGCACTAGAGTATATAAATAAAATAAATATCTAGGCACTGATATTTAATAGCACACACCATATATACACATATATATACTATCACTACACCGTATATATATAATATAAACCCCGACTGTACCGTGTACTCAAAACCCGTAACACTAGCATGAAATTTTTCGAGTCTCTGGCCTGACTCAACTTTATTAATTTTCTCACTTATTGATTTATCATCTTCCCGAGTCTATGGTCCGACTCTAATTTATTTAATTCACACGTTAATTAATATGATATTTCCCCCAAGTCTATGGTCCGACTCTAATATAAATACCTCGCACATTTATTTATATAATATTTACCCGAGTCTATGATTTGACTCTAATTTAATTAATTTACACATTGATTAATTTATTACCTTGTGTCACTCAAACAACATACCAGACTCACTCACTTGTCCCATAACTTAATATTTCCCGAGTCTATATTCCGACTCTAAATTAATTTGTTTATCTCCATAATTAATTTAACACCTTGGTGTCGCTCAACCAATATTCCTGGACTTGCTCACTCAATCCGTATATAATTAATTTGGAATCTAATTCCCCAAATTTATCTATAAGGTGTCACAAATATTTTCTTTTCAAAACCCAATTAAATTCGCTTATAATTGATAGAAAGTACCTCATAATTATTATTCACTAAATAATTCAAATTAATTACAAATCCAAGAAACTCCACCCCTTATTTACCTAAACAAGCCGAACTGCCAGCGATTTTGGAACGTTGATCGATCGACCCAATTGATCAATCGATCAATCGATCAGTTCTCTTTCTCGCCGCTGCCTTCTTTCTCCATTGTTAACCTTTCAAGGTTTTTATCCCAAAATTCAAACCTCAATCAATTACCTTTCTCATATAATCTCTCCTAAGATGATTTTTAAATTCCCTTACTGATTTAGATTCATCCATGGAATTCATCAGCAGTCAACAATTTCTAACTCGAAAATGTTACGGTTTCGTATATACGATTACCACCTCAAACTCATTTTTTTACTCAACAACAGTTAATGGGACTGAAATAGCATCCATATTTATCACTATAAAATCATATACTAACATCAAATCTTGCCTAAAATTCATTCTCAAACTAATTTCCCCAAAACCCATTTCATCTGAAATTTATCCCCAAAACATATGTTGATACACGTGCTATAATATGAATTGGATATCACAACTTAAAATCACAGCGAGTTAACCACTTGTATGGAATCGTTCGTGGAGTCTGATCCGTTGGTGTAGTTAAGGTGTTGATGAAAAACACCCTAATTAGTCCCTTAATTTGGCTCCAAAAATCCCGAATTGGCTCTTGATTTGCTTTCCTCTGTGTCTCTCTCAAACCCTAGGTTTAGAACTGTTAACTGTTGTTCAACTTTTCCCCCAATTAGGTTTAAAACCCCTAATTCTGTTTTAGGCAATACATGCCTAATTAAAATGGCCCAAATCACCCCGTGTGGGCCCGACTATGCCCAAAAATGCCTCGAGACCCGATTACTACCCCCGAGTACTCTTTTCTGATGATCTCGACCCATCCAGACTCAACCGCACACTCAGAATTATCATCGGAAATACTTTATAACATTTCCAAATTTCGACCTCAAAATGCGACACACATTAATTCGAACAATTTAACTTAAAGTCGCCAATAAAAAAATAATTCTTCCCACTCAAATAAATTCTCCAAATCATAAATTTAAGTTTCTCCAATTTAAATATTTTTATTTCTCCCAAAAATAATTAAATACTAAATCCTCAAGATTAAGGGGTTCTACATACTCCCCCCCTTACAAAAGAATTTCGTCCTCGAAATTAAGATGAGCCTAGTGCTCCAAGCTTTGAATATCACTTTCTAGACATGTGCCTCTAAGCTCGCTATATCTATCTCTCCTACTTCTAACTATAAATTACACAAATATGCATTTAAATTAACCAGGGCTCCCATACACCCTTACCCGTGGTTGACCGCACAAAAGTTGCCTTAATTACCCCGGGTGCCCATACACCTTATCCCCGTGCTTTACCGCACGAAATTTACCCGACTATGCTAGTCGTGACCCGTAATATAACTTCCAACACGTAGTCATATCACATATATGAATAATAACCGGGGTACCCAACCCATGTACTAACGACCAAACATCTCCCCACTTCCAACGTTGTGCTAAGTTTCATGTGTGGGACGTCTCGCAAGCGAAATCCAAACAAGGAACCCCCAATACACTACTACCTAACATTATCGATCGTTGAGATCTATTAGACCCTCAGTCCATAGTACGTACCCCAAATACTTGTCTATTAACACAAAAGCATACACGCCTACTCTTATTCTATGAAAGACAACATAAAATACCGCGCCCTTACTATCACTAGCTCTTGCGTAAAATAAATCCTGAGTTATCTCTCCCTACTTGAAAATAAATTTAGCCACCCTGATTCACTTTAGTAGACTCGCTTACTTATCGGGATAAAATATGAGAATACAAGACCTCATTATGTGTCTATCGCATCACACAATACAACATATATATATATATATATATATATATATATATATATATATATATATATATATATATAGGATAGACACCCTTTCAGGTGATACCTAGTAAAAATCATTCATACCCTGGTGTCGTGAACACCAAAACTTACCCCCACTATTCACAATAGTTCAAATCCATCGCTATCCAGCCGATATTAAAAATCATCTACCTTACTTCCATAATTCTCGAAAGTAGAGACCCCTCGCATAATTCAAACCTTCTCTCAGTGTGCACCTCCACTCTTTTGTGGTTAACACCAAAGGACTCCGCTACCCCACCAAAATTTTTATCTACATACTATGGCTGCTACAGCCAGCGCACCCACTAAATTCGACTTACTCACGAACTCTAGTGAAAATAATTCTATATTGTGACACCCTCACTGTCACTCAAAACGTACCCCATGCCCATAGGATAAAAGATAATTACCTTCATACTCTAGCTGCAATGGCTGATCCTCGGGTTCCTGAGCAGCTTCCTCCTCCCCGAATGCACCCATGACTTGTTGTAGTGGATGCACATCTAGGACCTCGTCCTACAGTTGACCCCTTCCTCGCCGAGGACAATCTCTCTTCTCGTGTCCCGCTTGCCCCTAATGAAACACCTCCTAATAAATTCAACCTGCCACTGATCCCTTCCTTGCTGGCCTTGTCGGAAGTCCTGGCCATCCTGTCGATAACCTCCAGACCTAAATCGCTTGGCCTGATTCCCCTATCGAAAATCCTACCCCTGATGTCCCCCTATCTGCTGCTGGGATACCCCACTAGTACTGTACCCACCTGCTTTATCCAACTGGCTGGTTTCCACTACCCTCCTGCATCCTTTCACGTGGAAGAGATATTCCTGGCAGTGAAGAAGTGATGCATTAACGACATCTGTATAAGCTACTAATGCGGGATTACCAATCAAATGTTGTCTGATCCTCCAGACTAACCCATCCATGAACCTTGCTTTCTTTCTTTCTTCATCGCTTACCTCATCCGGTACAAAATTTGCCAAATGAGTGAATTCTTCCTCGTAATCGGCCACTGAATGGTGCCCCTGGGTCACCTCTCTAAATTTTCTCCTCATTTTTATCTCCACTACTGGCGAAAAATACTTGCGGTCGAACCCCACCCAAAACTCTGCAATTGCTAATGTATCCCTTTCCTCAACTGTCGTGATCCACTCCCACCACTCTAGCGCTGCTCCCACAAACTTAAAAGTGTCTAGCATTTTCTTTTGCACCTCATTGAAATCTACCATGAGTAGGTGACGCTGGATATCTCTCTTCCACTGACATGCTAGCATCACATATGAACCCCCTCCAAACTCTGGTGGGTGGCCCTTTTGAAAGACCTCTCGTACTTGCTGCCACTTTGAATGCTCCGGGTGGGCCTGAACATCCGGTACCACAAACAACTGTGAATGATCTCGTGGAAAGTACCTTGCCATTGCGATCATCGTCGCTTCAACTTCTTGCGCCACTAATTTCGTTACCTGTGCTGCCAAAATCATCTCTGGCAGTTGCTGCGGGTAACTCTGGATCTTGATGAGCCTCCCTAGTCTCACCTCCCCCTGCTGCCCTAGCTACCCTCTCTCTCCTGGGTGACAACTAAAATGAGAATCGAATCATATGAGTTCACCCTCAAATATAAAGTAATTGGCAGAAGAACGTAAATGCGCATACGTATGAGAATACAACAATCGTATGATAGGGTTCTACATCAAAGAACACTAAGCTGAAACGTGAAAAGCTGAACAAATCCTAAGGACACTAGAACCCGATGCTCTAATACCATCTGTGACACCACACCTAATAAAATACCGGGTGATCTGTCCTATACAAAATTAAAATAGGAATCCGATTTGGTTCATCCTTAGCATCACTGTCGAAAACCTTTTTAAAACTTACTAACCACCTAGTGTTTCAAAAAGCTGGTGCCAAATTTTATCTTATCAATTAAAACAAATAGTACATGCAGAAATAAGTATAAAACATTCACACAACTGAATTAAATCAACTGAACAAATAATAAAGTGACATGCCGAATAAACCATCAGCCACCCAACTAAACATAGTCCAATAAAAGTGTTCAACACCTGAATAAAATAAATCTGAAAACTGAACTGAAAGTCTGGGCGACATGCCCTAAATAAAACTGAAACTGATAAATAATTCCTACTCTAGGAATGAAAGAACGATGCGTCTAATCCAAGCTCCTGCTAGCATCCACATATGCCGCAACTCCGTGTCCCTGGAATAGAATATCAATCCTGGCGTCCTTGTGGATGGACACCTACAAGGTTTTGAAAATAGTTTTATAGCAAGGGTTAGAACCTAAAACATTTTGAAAATATTTAGCAAGTGAATTAACTGCAGTAATTTAAAATATATGAATGCACTCCATATTTAAGTTAGTGTCGCACTCTCTTGAGGACATTTATTGTCGCATTCTTTTGAGGACATTCTCACCCCTCCACTAATGTGCACACCTAACGATTACCTTAACCTCACCTAGTTGTACTACCCCGTTCAACTAGTCCTTGTAATACTCCCTTGCCTTTCCACTCTAAATCGAGTATTATTATTCATGGGTTGTAAGTTATCTCACTAATTAACTTAATTAATTTCCTTTAAATAATTTCATATAACTGTGACACAAGTTATATAAAATAATTACATCACACACTGTATAATTACCCACATATAATATTTACTACCATTATATACGTACCTTTACCACAAATTCCACACATATATCATATGTATATCCATCCCTTCGAGTATACCCTCACTGGATGATTCCCTCTAAACTGCTATCTCATTAGGTGTGCTCACATAACTTAGTTACCCAAGTTGGAATCGCTCACTAACTTGGCCCAAAATATAAACGTAATGGAGGCGGTCATATTCCTTCCCTAAAAGTGAGATAAATCCCTCACCCATATACCGGACGCTATGACCTGGGGATATACTCACCCTACTCCTCAAGCTAGGGGATTCACCCACATCGCGAAACCTCCCCTGATAGCACTAGAGTATATAAATTAAATAAATATCTAGGCACTGATATTTAATAGCACACACCATATATACACATATATATACTATCACAACACCGTATATATATAATATAAACTCCGGCTTTACCGTGTACTCAAAACCCGTAACACTAGCCTAAAATTTCCCGAGTCTTTGGCCTGACTTAACTTTATTAATTTTCTCACTTACTGATTTATCATCTTCCCGAGTCTATGGTCCGACTCTAATTTATTTAATTCACACGTCAATTAATATAATATTTACCCCGAGTCAATGGTCCAACTCTAATTTAAATACCTTTCCCATTTATTTATATAATATTTACCCGAGTCTATGATTCGACTCTAATTTAATTAATTTACACATTAATTAATTTATTACCTTGTGTTACTCAAACAACATACCAGACTCACTCACTTGGCCCATAACTTAATATTTCCCGAGTCTATATTCTGACTCCAAATTAATTTGTTTATCACCATAATTAATTTAACACCTTGGCGTCGCTCAACCAATATCCCTGGACTTGCTCACTCAATCCGTATATAATTAATTTAGAATCTAATTCCCCAAATTTATCTATAAGGTGTCACAAATATTTTCTTTTCAAAACCCAATTATATTCGCCTATAATTGATAGAAAGTACCTCATAATTATTATTCACCAAATAATTCAACTTAATTACAAATCCAACAAAATCCACCCCTTATTTACCTAAACAAGCCGAACTGCCAGCGATTTTGGAACGTCGATCGATCGACCCAATTGATCAATCGATCGATCGATCAGTTCTCTTCCTCGCCGCTGCCTTCTTTCTCCATTGTTAACCTTTCAAGGTTTTTATCCCAAAATTCAAACCTCAATCAATTACTTTTCTCATATAATCTCTCCTAAGATGATTTTTAAATTCCCTTACTGATTTAGATTCATCCACGGAATTCATCAACAATCAACAATTTTTAATTCGGAAATGTTACGATTTCGTATATACGATTACCACCTCAAACTCTTTTTTTCATTCAACAATAGTTAATGGGACTGAAATAACATCCAGATTTATCACTATCAAATCATATACTAACATCAAATCTTGCCTAAAATTCATTCTCAAACTAATTTCCACAAAACCCATTTCATCCGAAATTTATCCCTAAAACATATGTTGATTCACATGAGATAATATGAATTGGATATCACAACTTAAAATCATAGCGAGTTAACCACTTTATTGGAATCATTCGTGGAGTCTAATCCGTTGGTGTAGTTAAGGTGTGGATGAAGAACACCCCAATTAGTTCCTTAATTTGGCTCCAAAAATTCGCAATTGGCTCTTGATTTTCTTTCCTCTGTGTCTCTCTCAAACCCTAGGTTTAGAATTTGTTAACTGCCATTCAACTTTTCCCCCAATTAGGTTTAAAACCCCTAATCCCGTTTTAGGCCATATGGGCCTAATTAAAATGGCCCAAATCACCCCGTGTGGGCCCGGCTCTGCCGAAAAATTCCCCGAGACCTGATTACTACCCCCGATTACTCTTTTCTGACTATATCGACCCATCCAGACTCAAACGCGTACTCTGAATTGTCATCCGAAATACTTTATAACATTTCCAAATTTCGACCTCAAAATGCGACACACATTAATTCAAACAATTTAACTTAAAGTCGCCAATAAAAAATAATTCTTTCCCCTCAAATAAATTCTCCAAATCATAAATTTAGGTTTCTCCAATTTAAATATTTTTATTTCTCCCAAAAATAATTAAATACTAAATCCTGAAAATTAAGGGGTGTTACAGCCATTTGGTATTTAAACATTTTTGTGACCAACCACTGGTAAGTTTTCCCTGCGTTTTTGAGCCCAAAGGGCATAACCTTGTAGCAATATAACCCGACTGTGGTTATTAATGCTGTTTTGTCTTGATTCGTCTTGTGCAGAGAGATCTGGTGATACTCGGAGTATGCGTTCAGGAAGCTCATCCTTTCGTGTGCTGCCGTGACATCCACTAGTTGATCGATCTTTGGGAGGCGGAAGCTGTATTTGGGGCATGCCTTGTTGAGGTCGGTGAAATCGATGCAGACTCTACACTTTCCATTGCTCTTGGGGATAACCACTAGGTTGGATAATCACTTGGGGAACTGAACTTCCCGTATGGATCTTGTGTCCAACAGTTTTTTAACTTCCTTCTCCACTGCCTTGGCTTTCTCCGGAGCAGTTCATTGAGCTTACTGTGCTATTGGTTTAAAAAATGGGTCGACGTGCAGTCGATGGCAAGTGATGTTAGGATCAATCCCAGGCAGCTCGTAAGGCTCCCATGCAAAGACATCTAAGTTACTCCGAAGTAAGGTGACCAACTCCTTCTTTTCATGATCGGTGAGTGAGGTTCTGATCAAGAACTTTCTTTCATTCGAGGTTCTACTAGCTGTGACTTCCTCTAGGTCCTCGATGACTCTTTTAGAGGGGAGGATCCTGGTCTCCTCCACTCCTGGCCTCCCACATCTTAGTTGCTATTTGGAGGGCATTAACCTCTCCTGTTCTTCGTCCTTGCTCTTAACTTCTTCAACCTTGTTCTTTGGTTCGGGACGGATGGCTTCTATAAAGCACTTCCTCGCTATTGCCTGATCTCCATGGATTTCCACCACTCCTCGTTCGGTCACACATTTGAACTTCTGATGGTAGGTAGATGGAACGACCTTCATTGCGTGTAGCCATCCTCTGTCAAGGATTTCCTGGTAGGGTGAATCAATATTGACCATGAGAAACTTGATCATTTTTGAGATGTTTCATTCCCTTACTGGAAAGAATATCTTTCCCAAGGGGATGGTTATTTTTCCAGCGAAGCCAACTAGAGGAACGGTGGCTTCCTTTAGGTCGGTGACACTTAACTTCAACTTCCTGAATAGGTCGAGGTACATTATTTCGGATGAGCTACCATGGTCAACGAGCAACTTGTCGACAACATAGTCAGGTATCTTGAGTGTAATGATCAATGCATCATGATGTGGGGTTCTTACTCCCACTAGGTCCTCATCTGTGAACACAATGTGCTTGCTGTAGTCGACATCCTCTGCTCGCCAACGCTTCCTAGCTTGTGTTTTGGCTGGATCAATTTGAAAAGCTTGCATTACTGTAATAACTTTTTTACTTCCATCCGAGACGTATTTCCTTAAATCTGTTTGAGGTCGGACGCTCCATGAATTACTGCGAACTCATGACCTACGTCTTCCTCGAGCACATTTTCGGCCCTTTGATCTCCATTGACAGCTACCTTCTCTGCCTTTTTTCCATAAATTCGCTCAAGTGTACAACTTGATCTAACTCTTCAAGGTGAGATTTGAGGGATTTGCAGTGCTCGTTTTTGTGCCCGCTCTCTTTGTGGAAATAAAATTTCAGTGCGTTATTCCTTTTTTAAGGGTCTCCCCCCATTTTCTTGGGCCACTTAATAAATGATTCGTCCTTGATCTTTTCCAGAATCTCGTAGATCGGTTCTCTGAAAACCGTGTTTACTGCTTGAAATGCCTTCGAGGCATCGATCTTGCTCCCATTCTTGTCCCCATTCTTACTCCCTTTCTTTTGACCTTCATTCTTATCGCTCCCCTTATCGACGATCTTGGCGCGACCATTTTCTCCTGCATTGAGATGGGCCACGCCTTCGACTTTGGCATATTTTTAATATGTGCCATCAAGTCATCGATGGTTGTGGCCTCCTTATTAGTGAGGGATTGGTGTAAGAGGTAGGAGCTGGGTAAGCCAATCTTAAAGGATGCCACGGAGACCTTTTTTGAGCAGTCCTCGACCTCATTGAATGGCTCCCAATACTTCTTCGCGTAGTCTCTGAGGCTTTCCTTGGGCTTTTTCTTCATTGTCAGCAAAGCATCCATCCTCTTCGGATGGGAGCTGCTGGTAATGAAGCGAGCTGTGAAGAGATATGCCAGGGAGTCTAAGTTTTTAATGGATTTGTGGGGGAGTTTCTCGAACCATTTTTGAGCCATGTCGTGCAAGCTCGATGAGAAAATTCGGCACATCAGTGTGTCCTTGTGGTTCGAAAAGGTCATGGCCTGTCTGTACTGTCTGACATAGTCGATGGGATCAGTTTTTCCATCGTAGATCTTGAACCTGGGCATTGTTAAATTCTTGTGGGCCTCCTCTTCCTCTATTTACCTTGATAAAGGGGACTTCATCTGGGTCCTGAGAGCTCGCCTGGCTAGCTCTCTTATCGATCTGGAACCCCGATGTGCTGGGTGTTGGTCCATATCTCTTCGGGCCAAAATTTTCACATCGTCATTTCCTCTACCTGGGCTCCTGTAATGACGAGCTGATTATTGTTTCTCGGACCAGTCGTTATTTGAACTGTGTCCCTAAATTCTTTGAGATCCACATCTTGGGCTCCTTCCTCGGCTGCGAGATCTGCTCGCCTGAGGGATAGGAGTCCAATAATGATGTTGCCTCGTATTGCGATGGATTTTTCTCTCCATTTTTTCCATTCTCCTTTTGAGGCGAGCATTTTCAGCTTCCTTCTTGCGAGTAGCCTCCTCATGCTCTTGGAGACTGGACTCATAAGCATCGATTAGCCTGGAAACTTGTGTAGACCTAGCTGGTCCCTGTCTTTCTTCTGAGGCTTGCCGTTCTGGGCGAGGTCTTGGGTTTGAACGTCAAACTTTAGATCTAACCTTGCGAGGAATAGGTTGCTCTTGAATATCTCCTGCTTGAGGGGCATTGCTGCTGTGACCAGAAATTCAAGGTTCTTGTTGGTGAAGGATTTTGTAAAGGAAGAACAATCGCTTCCCACAGACGGCGCCAATTGTGGTGACAATAAATATCAACACAAATGATAAGTAAATGCAATCACCAGGAAAATAAAGAACTGAAATAAGAATAGTGACGATCACACACAACACAAGATATACGTGGTTCGATAAATTGCTTACATCCACGGTGGTGCTCTTTGTTTGCATTTATCTTTTCTCCAGGGGAGTGTTTCTTATTACATACCCTTTACCCCGGGACAGGGATATAATATATACAGTTAAACTTTGGCGAGTGGGGGTATTGGGCACTCCTACGCTAGCCCACTATACCTAGAATATCTCGTGAAAGATTTTAGGAATAGGATGGGTTGTTGCTGACTAATTGTTTGTGAGGCTTTGGAGTTTGTGCCGGGCTCTCCCTATTTTCAATAGGGCTTAGTCCGACTACTTCTTTGGTCCTATGAAAAATGATGAGGTACCCACATACACCAAATAGTATTTTCTTACATTTTTATTCCTTAATTTTTTTTATTTTCAGTTTACTAGAAAACCACACAATTAATACTTGGTTACATACTTTCATACGAAATGGTCCAATGTAGCACTCTGAAATCATATTAAGTTCTAAACCTTCTTTAAAAATATTTGCCTAAATCCCATGAAACCATAGAATCAAAGAACAACTCTATTGATGCAAACTTATGACAAATCTACATATACTAAACCTAATATATGCATATAACACACTGAAATCATACTCATCAATAAACCTAAACCAAGGTTAGTGAATTCCACCTCAAATGACTTCAAAGTAGTGGTGGTGGTGAAGATGGGAGACTCCCCCACCTCCAAAGGTGTCCCTAAATGGAGTCACACAAAGCTCCACATTGAAATCTCCAGAAAACTCCAATAAATACTCCAAAATGCTGAGCAACCCATCTTCTTACTTTAAGGGGAAACCTCCCTTTGACATACATTAAAACCCCCCAACAAATACTTCTTTATTTTTCGTAGCTATACGTTTGCAATGTGAAGACAATATCTATTTTGTGGTGTGAGTGCAATTGTTAGAACCTTAAATCAGAAGAAGGCAGTGAACAAAATGAAAGGGGCTCTGAGCTCCATAAAGGAAGAAAACGGGAATAGCCGTGGTTCTACCCTAAGACTCGTCCTTATATATATATAAAAACCCTACATATCCATTAAAATCCACCTGCTAAATCTCAATCGTTCGAATTTAATAACCAGTCCCAACGATGACAGCACAAACTGGTAGGACTGACAACGTCAGGAGGTCGTTCGAACGACCGGAGATATCGATCGAATGAAATTTTCCCTCATTCGAACGATGACTTCGTGCGACCAACCCTCTTTCTTATAACGACACCTCATATCGTCCGAAGCATCCTTTTCTTTTATTATTTTATTTCTCTAATTATTTCCATTATTCTCCTATATTTGTCATTTACTCCCCCTTATATATTATCCGTATATCATCCATAATCCAATAAATTTCTATATAATCCATTTTTTACCCACAATCCCTATAATTTCAATGAGTTCCCCGTCATATAAACTCTATACATAATTAAATTAATTTATCGGGGCAGGATATTAAAAACTTCCCTCCTTAAGGAATTTCGTCCTCGAAATTCTTGGCCTATCACAATTTACAATCCAATTACCTACGGCCAGTTCATAACCCTAGGCCTCTTCACATTATGGTCTACGCCCAAAGATTCCACTTCAATCAATCACCATTGTTAATCCAATCACAACGAACCCTAAGGTCTCATTGCCAGTTCTCGTGCATGCCTAACATGTCTATCCAAGCAAAACCTCAAGATGATTGATACTCGCCAAAGATCACAATATCACCAATAAATTTATTAATATGAGTCATTTCTATGTCAGGATTCACGATCTACGTCTCCTCAAATAATTCTCAGACCACGCCTAGCCTAGGTTGATAAAACCTCAACACTTATCGTTATACCTATCAATGATTTCTAAGACAATCATCTTATCATATAGTTATACTTGACCGATACCTCTTACGAGATCTTTATGCTAACGAGGAGTCATTTTATCACTATCATACATGAGTGATCAGATTCCAGATTCGCAACTCTTAATGGGGCGTAATAATAATACCACCTCATATCGTATCAAGTTTCAACATTCATAATACCCTCAAGTCACAACCAAGGGACGCACGACTAAGTTGTAACTAGTTATACCAGTTAACTAATAAGCATGTTAATCCTCAAGTAAACATTCAGCACATGCAAACTATATGCAAAAACGCAAGACCATGCGCACACAAAGATCGGTGTAGAGTAAAGGTGCATCTGAAGAAAGGCGCGCTCACATACCGTAACACATCAGCCACAACCGGCCTAAGCCGCATCACCACTGAGCCTATGTAGCGCCACACCTGAATCAAACTGATCATCAACCTACCATTATTGGGACCAAATAAGGTATGAGAATACAATGAATCAGGCGACTGCCACGCCAAGAAAATAATCTAATTCCGATAATGAATCAACCCACACGAAGTATGGACCTACAATGTACACTTAAAGTCCTCAATTCTCATCAATACCTACTAAGCACCCTAGCCTTACCACGCATCCTGGATTGGCCTGCTTAACCTTGACGAGTCTTCCCAAGAATCATTCGTCCATGACGGACGAAAAAAATACAAATAATTTCTTCGAGAAGTTAAAATTCTAGGCTTCCCTCCTTACGACTAATACTACCTACCCATCACTGGTAAGCCTAACTATCTTAAATCAAGACGAAGTTATCTCTCTTGACACTTATCATTAGTTACCGATCTATCACAGCTAGGCCTCCAAAATTTCAACACGTGGTAGCTAACCTCATTTTTTGAGATCACTTTCATTAAGTGAAAGATAATGCTCACGTAGTTTCAAACATCCAACTCATGAACCATTTCTACTACCCTTAGCGCAACCTACATGATCCCAGTCCCTAATCATTCTAATGGCATCTCAACTTTCAAGCATCAGTATTGTCAACCGACTTCCCTCAACAGAGTCATAACTAACCATACAGGTAGCATACGTAGGTGCTATAGTCAAACCTAACACTTCATCCCGAGTGCTATCCCTAAAAGCCATGATGAACACCATCGTGTTCTAAGTTTTCCAGGTGCACCACCTAGCATTATTTAACCTATTTTTAAAATTATCCTCGAAGGTCATATCATGATACATGCCGATAAACAAAAGCTGCAGCAGTAACTGCAAGTTACTACCACAAATTGACCTGACCTAACCATACTACAATCATCAATGGTTTACCATCACTTATGTAAACTTTAATACAACAATGATTACCAATGTTGATACGAAAATTAGATATCTGACGTGGATTAACCATATAAAGACACACAACACATTACGTGGCGAATACATATGCTCCTCGAGCTACAAGACATACCGAGCTACTCAGCGTGTCGATCTATAGGCCATACCGAGCTACATGGCCTGTCGAGCTACTCAGCGTGACAAGCATCTGGATAGGAAGATCAAGTGAAAATTTCACATTCAATGAACGTTGGGTTTAATGAACACCCTCATTGTACATATGTATATGTAAATTAAATAACGACATCTTGTCTATTCATACTGATAGCATCAAGGCTATAAATACATTGTAACACTCCCCGTAAGTGGGCAATTAATCTCGGGTAACCATCATCGAGATTAAGGCACACATTGGCGATACAAGAACAGTGGACGTAGGCCATTCTTATTGGGATGAACCACTTTTAAAATCTATTGTATTATTTTCTTTATTCCTTTTTATCTGTGATTAATTAATTATATCGAATCTAGTTTTTTAGATCAACAGATTGTTGCCGTATGTGGGAAACGACTATACGTAGCATTTTTCACCAAAAACTTATTACTAATGGCTGAGATCCCAGAATATAGCGCCCGAAACAATACCGATGGCCCCCCAAATCCCTCTACTCCCCCAACTATCGATCAACTTACATGAATAGTAGCCAACTTGGCCCAAGGCCAAACAGCTATGCAAGAAACCATGCGACAACTCATTCAGACTGTTCATAACGGATCACCTACCCAGTCAGGACAACGAAGCGCTCAGAGAAATTCCCATCTTCCATCCTCAAGAACCAAATGTACACTATTCTTGAATGTTTCTCAGCCTAGGAGTAGTGACTCTCGCCATACTAAGAGGTCCAATGATCCTTCATATCAACCTGGACGAACTTCATCTATCAGAGCTACAAATTCTAGATCGAATGTCACTTTAACTCCTGAGCGAACAAGCGCTTTGGAAAGGTTGAGCAGAGTCTTCCCTTTTGACCGTTTGGGCCCTAGGAGGAACATGATTCCCCCTAGGATTGCGTCGAGAAATTCTCAGCGACCAACCGATCTAAGGGAAGGTTCCGCCCAATCACACCCAGGAACCCGCAATGAAAGATCCCAAGAGGAGAATTCAGCGCGTTCTGTTGCTCGGACAAATAGGCCCGCAGTTGCGAATAGCGCGTGGAAAGGCTCCATTCAGAGATTGGAAGATCAGCTAAGGGAAATGGCTAAGGCCAAGAATCCTCTCCAAGAACTTTTGTCCAAGGGTCACCTTTCGTGAAGATTGTCGTGGATTTTCCCACACCATCAAAGTTTAAAGCCCCGGTAGTGACGCCCAAATATGATGGAAAAATTTATCTCGTCCTCCATATAGAGCAGTACCAGGCCGCTGCTGACATCTACACAGTTCCAGACGAGATGCGGTGCATGGCTTTCTCATGAACCATCACTGGATCAGCCCAGATATGGTACAATAACCTTCCTCGGGGAAAGATTGCTACTTTCCATTAATTGTCGGAGCCATTCATAGGAAACTTCTGCTTTGGAGCCAAGCTAGTTAAGAGAGTAGCACACCTACTGAGTGTAAGGCAGAAAGCAGGAGAAAGTACTAGGGATTACATCACTCGTTTTAATAACGAGAAGCTGGAAGTGATTGACTACGAGGAGAAAATAACAATAACAGCTCTAATGAGTGGTCTATTATCGGACAAGTTATATTATACATTGGTCAAAGACCCCCTAAATCCATGGCAGAATTGATTGTAAAATCAGCCAAGATCATGAATACCTAAGAGTCCATGGCCGCGAAGAAGAACCCTAGCACTAAAGAAGAGACCAAGGCTAAAGGTATAGTCGAGAAGAAGGACCAAAAGCGCAATGGGAACGACAAATGACCAAAAGCCAAGGAGGCATTCGAGCAATTGAAGAAGTATAGGAATTACACGCCCTTAAAAAGTGGGTATAAACCATATTGTGGAAGAGATCAAGAACAACGAGGAGCTAAATTGTCCGGAAAAAATAAGGACAGACCCCGATAAGAGGGATAAGACCAAATATTTCGAGTTCCATATAGATCAAGGCCACACGACCAAACACTGCATAGCTCTCCAGAACGAGATCGAAGCACTCATCAAGCACGGAAAGTTGAGTAAGTTCGTCAATCGCTAGAATGGTGAGAAGACTAGCGAAAGAGGAAGACAAAGGTCCAAATCTCCTCGCCGACCAAGAGATGAAAACAAGAGGAACCACGAAGATAATCCAGTGGATGATCCCGACCTCCCTAAAAATCCAAGGCAACCAGAACGCGAGGTATTTTCCATCCATTTCGGATCGTTTGAATGTAATTTGATTATAGGTGGTGATGGAGGGGGAGGAAATCATACTGCCGAACGGAAAGCTTACCTCAATGAGGCCCAAGCTTGTTCTTACATACAGCGTATAAATTTAACTGAGGACGATCATCCAAGGAAGGTGAATAGGGAAAACTGGTCATCGAATTTTCTAAAAAAGATCTTGCTGGCGTACTATATCCTCACGATGACCCTTTAGTGGTCAAAATGAGAATGAAGGATGTAGTGATTTCACGTGTACTAGTAGACAATGGTAGCTCTGTAAACATCATATTCTAACCCTATTTTAATAGTTTGAATTTGAAGTTAACCCAATTGGAGCCATATATAGGCTCCTCCTCGGTTTTATAAGAGAGAAGGTCTTTCTACTTGGGATAATCAAGTTGGACATGCTCATGGGCACCTGGCCTGCACGTAGAATAGAAAAAGTACATTTTTTCGTAATGGATAAGAATGTCCAATCAGCCTACAACATCATTATGGGAAGAGTAGGCCTGAAGAAGTTTGAGGCCGTACCATCCACAGTACACCAGTGCTTGAAGTTTCTGACCAATTTTGGAGTTGGAGTTGTGAAAGGCGACCAGAAAGTAGCTCGGGAATGTTACTATTCATTCGTCGAGCAGGAAGGACTGGAAGAGGCGAGAAAGAAATCCACCACCTACCAGGTGGATGAGTTTAAAGAGGCGGAGATCGAGACTTTGGACCCCAGAGATGAATCTCAACTTGTGAAGGGACAAGTCATCAAAAACTATAGAGAACATCATTCTGGATGATGAATGACTAGAACGAACAACTCAAATCAGCGCTTCTCTTGATCCGTTCATAAAATAGGAGCTAGTGGCATTTCTATGGCATAGAAAGCAAGCTTTCGCATGGAGTCACGAAGACATGCCAGGGATAGATCCATCTTTCCTATGCCACGAGCTCAATGTTAACAAGGAGGCAAAGCCGCTGAAGCAGCGAAGAAGGGTATTTAGCCCAGAGAAGAATCAGGCAATCCAAGAAGAAGTCGAGAAGCTACAAAAGGCCTCCTTCATTAAAGATATCAAATACCCCAATTGGCTAGCCAATGTTGTTATGATAAAAAAGAAGAATAACAAGTGGAGGATGTGCGTAGATTTCACTGACCTTTATAAAGCTTGCCCAAAAGATCATTTTCCCTTGCCTCGAATTGATCAGCTGGTGGACGCTACCTCGGGGCATGAGTTATTAAGCTTTATAGATGCTTACTCCAGCTATAACCAGATTAAGATGAAACTAGAAGACAGGGAGGGTACTTCTTTCATTACCCCAAGGGGAATATACTGCTATAATGTCATGCCATTCGAACTTAAAAATGCAGGCGCTATGTACCAGAGGTTGATGAATAAAGTCTTCGCAGAGCAAATCGGCAAAAACATGGAGGTTTATGTCGATGATATGCTAATTAAGAGCAAGAAAGCTGCCGACCATCTAGCCGACCTCGCCCAAACCTTTGATCAATTGGACAAATATAAGATGAAGTTAAACCCGATGAAATGCATATTCGGTGTACGAGAAGGCATGTTCCTCGGGTATATTATGAACCAGTGAGGCATCAAAGCGAATCAAGATAAGATCAAAGCTCTGTTGGAATTATGATCTCCATCTACGAAGAAGGAAGTCCAAAGCCTCACAGGCTGCGTCGCCACTTTTAACAGGTTCGTATCGAGAGCAACGAACAACTGTCTCCCATTCTTTAAGACCCTTAAGACAAATTTCGAATGGAACGATGAATGCGAGCAGGCGTTTCAAGAATTGAAGAAATATTTAGGGACACCTCCACTGTTATCCAGGCTGGTTATGGGCAAAAGATTATACTTGTAACTGGCTGTCTCGAAGAGCGCAGTCAGTTCGACGTTAATAATAATGGAAGATGGAGTATAAAAACTCATGTACTACACCAGCAAAGCATTCCGAGGAGCAGAAATTAGATATCCAAAGTTGGAAAAGCTAGCATTAGCTCTAATTGAAGCGAGTAGGAGGATGAAACCTTATTTCCTGGACCATGCCATAGTGGTGTACACTGATATGCCACTTAGACAGGCCTTTCACAAGCTAGAAAATTCCGGAAGACTAATGTACTGGGCGGTCGAACTGGGCGAGTATGATAGTTAATTGTGCATCAGATTCTAGGGCTGTACGCAACAAAGGGAGATTTGATGTTAGGATACTATGCCAGAGCTAGGGAGATTGTTTCCACCTTCACTGTAGTTCGGTTGGTCAGGATACCAAGATTGGATAATGCCAGGGCTGACGCACTAGCTCGGTTAGCCTCAGCCACTTGCACCGAGCTATGAAGAACAATTCCTATCGAGATATTGACAGAGCAGAGCATAGATAAAAATTTAATGGTAAAATTCATTACCCTAGAGATGGGACCATCCTGGATGGATCCCATCAGGGCATACATTGAAGAAGGGGTCGTGCCAAATGACTAACTTGAAGCCAAGAGGCTGAAGTTTAAAACTGCTCGATATGTACTAAATAATGGCATTTTATACAGAAGGGGTATCATCGCAGGTTTACAGAGATGTGTGAATCCCTCAGAAGTTAAAAACCTGATTGAAGAGGTTCATGAAGGCTCTTGTGGAGCTCATGTGGCAGGACGAACTCTCCTACAAAGGATAACGATGCAGGGTTATTATTGGTCGATGATGAGAGCTGACTACACATCCTATGCAAAGAGATGCGATAAGTGCCAATATTTCTCTTCTGTTCGAAGACCCCCCAGGCATTGTTAACACCCATTACATCCCCTTTGACATTTACTATGTGGGGTATAGACTTGGTCGGACCTCTGCTGACCACTAAATGGAGGTTCAAATATCTGGTAGTTATCGTTGACTATTTCACCAAGTGGGTCGAGGCCGAACCTCTCATTGATATGTCGTATGCAAGGTTGTACCCGTTTATATGGAATAATATTATTTACAGGTATGGATTGCCACATGCCTTTATCACAGACCATGGAACCCAATTCAATGATAAGGAATTCGCTGCATATTATCGTCAATCCAATGTTTAGAAGATCTATTTTGCGCCCGTCCACCCATAGAGCAATGGACAAACTGAAGTGACGAACAGGACTATGCCGAATGGATTGAAGAAACGACTGGATGAAGCAAAAAGAAATTAGATTAACGAGCTACACTCTATGCTCTGGGCATATCACACAACACCCCGAACAGCTACGGGCCAATCACCCTACATGCTAGCCTTTGGAAGCGAGGCAGTTATCCCAGTCGAATTGGGCCTGCCTACACACAGGTTACTTAATTTCAACTCTCCTATAAGTAATTTGATGAGACTCTTAGACCTAGACATGCTCTAAGAAGTTAGAGAAGATGCGACAGTCAAGAATGCAACCTACCAACAGAGAACAACCATGTTCTACAATAAAAGAGTGAAGAAATATGAACTTAAGGAGGGGGATTATGTGCTCAAGAAGGTGATTCAGAAGCATTACAAGCTCGAGGCTAATTGACATGCGCCCTACCGAGTAACTACAGTTGTTCGCCCTGGGACTTACAGAATAGAAACTTTAGAGGGGTAAGAATTTAAAAATGCATGGAATGCAGAGCATTTACACAAGTATTATTAGTAATACAGCCTTACATGTACACATTTCTCTTTACATGAATAAAAGTGTTGGTTTTTCCATATTCCCTTTTTCATTTAAATTTTATTAGAGTACTAGTTCTACACACTACATTAATTTCGGTTGATCAACATCAGCAACCACCAACTAAAGTTGGTCAGCATTCAACAACCACCTCCGGTTGGTTGGCACCAATAAGTTTCACCAACTAAGTTGGCATGATAATCATACAAGGCAAGGCCTGTTTGATCACGGATAATCTCAAGAGATATCCCAAACTAGGCAAAAAGATGGGTGACCTGACAGGGCATCCACTGTCTAGGTACCAAGGTAATCCCAACGCGATTACTACAACTAAGCAGTAACATGGGATGAAAATCACCCCATTGCTTAGGCACTAATGGGTGACAAGTCACTACAACTAGGCAGCAAATGGGGAAAGCTCCATTGCCTAGGCAAAACAGGACAAATTATCCCTCTATATATATATACATTCATCAACAACTAAGAAACACAAAAAGACCATCTCACAAAGTATTTCCAAAGAAATAAAATTGCACAAAAACCAATTGTTCTTCATTAAACACAAGAAAATTACATAAATGTGAACTTCTGATTTATCTAGTACAAATTGCCTATTCTATGGGTTTCTTCCCTTCTGACTTTGACACAGGTTCCATCCCGATTGGAGGATCATCTAATGCATAGGGGGAATTGATAAAATTCATGTCTTACAGCATCTTGATGTTGCTCGGGCATGGCCTATCAAGCAAATGTTGAGGACGGGATACCTCAAACTCTGAATGAAGTTGGTAATCACTAAGATACTAGGAGATTAAACACCGAGTAATGACACGAGATAGAATCCATCTGACATCGAGTTTAAAGGGAGGAATAGGCAAGTCAAGTAATCCAGGCTCACACCAATCCCATAAGGATAGTCCTCGATCAACTTTCATTACACATAAGGCATTCAACCATCCTTGTTTGCATCCCTCATTATTGGATTGTTGCAATCGGGCATCGAGATAGCATAAGGCTTCATTGTATCCCCCATCCAAAATTTTCTAGGCTGCTTGTGAAATTGATAAGTCAATCTCTCAAGTTGATTGTGAAGCTTCTTCACCAACATTTCTTTACTTTCCAGTGTAGAGCTCTGGTTGGAGAGTTGGTCGGTAAGACTCTAAATTTTTTTAGACATTTCTGCCAGGGCTTGATTTTTCTTCATTAATTGAACGATTTGATTTTCCAAGGCCAGTTGGGTCTTCATCTCTTCAATATTAATCTGACCAGCCCTTGCTCGACCCCAGGTAGAAGGCTTTGCTCTACCAGGAGCAGATAGGGTAGATCCAGTTCGCTTCAAAGTCTCCAACTCTTATCTTAAGGCATCATTCTCAGTTTCTAAAAAGAAAAATCCTTCATCATTAACTGGAACCATGGCTCTCAAAGAAGACGAGGCAGTAGATCTGAGTTGCTTCACTTCCTCTTGCAACACAATATTCTCTTTCTCTAGCAACTTGGCAATGTTCCTATGCTCTTCAATCTCAAGCTTCAACACAATTTCCTTTTTCTCATGGGCTGAAATGTACTTGTCATAGCCCCTGTCAGCACTCAGTTGTTGGTATTTTTTCTCATAACCTTCGTATAAGAGTGCGGTGGTCTCTTTGTGTTGAAGTTGAAGTTCCTCGATCATCCCTTGAAGGTCTTCTATCATTTCGTAGTAAGCCACATTATTTAGCTATCGCACGATTAAGCAAACACTTCAAGTATTAGTATGCATCAACTGGTTGCTGGGAAGCATTAGATCCAAGAATATCAATTATTTGGGCCTCAGTAAAATCTGCATGACCCGCTTTGAAGTAATCATTACATTTTTTCATCAACTCAGTGTCACGAGCTGATAAAAGTTCCATCCTGGCAATAAATTAGCAAAG
Source organism: Sambucus nigra (assembly GCA_949130495.1). Classification (NCBI taxonomy): domain Eukaryota; kingdom Viridiplantae; phylum Streptophyta; class Magnoliopsida; order Dipsacales; family Adoxaceae; genus Sambucus; species Sambucus nigra. The sequence continues at coordinate 298,152,223 of OX422217.1, read as the reverse complement.
ACAAATAAAAACACATCAACAATGATACAAACAAGAGCAAGTCAAGGAGATATTTAGATTAGATGACAACAACCCATTTTATTGATCATAAGAGGAGAGATTACAACCAAAGTTACAAGAAAGAGAAGAAAAGTAGAAGAACAACATAAATAAAGAGCCGAGCAACGCTACACCTTCTCCTTATTTCCTACAACATTATTAGTAGGTTTGGACGAAGAAGTTGGTCGCACGAGAGGCATTTGATATTGCTCGATAGAAGTTGATGATTGCTGAACTTGCTCAGAGTGTTGAGGAGCATTAGCAATAGGGACTTGTTCTACTATCATCAAGGAAGACTCATCAGATGCAGCTTCATCTTCTTCTTCTTCGTCAATAGTAGGAGGAGTCATCCTCAACATTCAACTCTCTTAATTCTATGACCCATCCATCCTTGAAGTACTTCAGACTTGCGTATTCCATCTGGTAAGTAATCGAGGTTAAGGGTCTATTCCACCCCTTATCCCAGCCAGAGCTGAACGATTTCTTCACTGCGGTCTTTCTCTTTTTCTTATTAGAAGAAGCACGTTCCTCGGTAAGCCTTACCTTCTCCTCAAGGTCTTTCTTATGACGTTCAGCCTCTTCAAGCTTGCCATCAATTTCTTTCTTCTAGAAGCGATGACTTTTATTTTTTCCTCCAACTCCTTGGAGGCATTTATAACTTGATTACGAGCTGACTCTGCGGATATAAGCTTCTTTTCCCAGGAAGCTTTATCTTCATCGTATTTCTTCCGAGGGCCCTTCAAGGCTTGGGATAACCCAGCAAAAGCTTCTTCAATTTCGCTGGACAAGGTTACAGCCTGAATGGCCTTATCTCTCTCTAGGATCCTATTAAAGCACGTTATAAACTAAAAAAAAAGTGAAGCTCAAGTTAGAATGCGAGTACAGTATATGGGAAAAAGTATTAAGAATAATGATACTTACTGACGCGATATGTGTAATACCCCGTATTTTTTGTGATATTTATTTATGGGATTAATTGAATTAAATGTGTATTAATTGGAAATTAATCCGGATTAAAAATACTAGCGAGATGCGAGTTGGTATTTGATTATAATGTGCATATATGATTATATATGAATATTGAATTATGGAATTTGTCGTGAGATTAAAATACGGCAATTTGAAAATTTTGTTGAGACGCGTGTGACAGTCGCGTCAGGAATATTATTATTTAATTAAAAAGTGAATTTTATTTCTATTAACCGTATGGTCAAGTTAGAATGCGAGTACAGTATATGGGAAAAAGTATTAAGAATAATGATACTTACTGACGCGATATGTGTAATACCCCGTATTTTTTGTGATATTTATTTATGGGATTAATTGAATTAAATGTGTATTAATTGGAAATTAATTCGGATTAAAAATACTAGCGAGATGCGAGTTGGTATTTGATTATAATGTGCATATATGATTATATATGAATATTGAATTATGAAATTTGTCGTGAGATTGAAATACGGCAATTTAGAAATTGTGTTGAGACGCGTGTGACAGTCGCGTCAGGAATATTATTATTTAATTAAAAAGTGAATTTTATTTCTATTAACCGTATGGTCGTTTTGAGTGCGCCAACGCGTCCGGAAGGGTCGAAATAGTCAGAAAATACTAGCCGGGGGTTTAGTTTGGGTCCCGGGGCATTTTTAGGCCATACCGGCAACGTATAAGGGTAGTTTGGTAATTTTGGATTTTTGGGAATTAAAACCCACGAAAATTAGGAATTAAATCTGATTTGGCAATTACCCACTAAACCCACTAATAACCTAATGGGCTACGGAGGTTATTGAAAATTAGTTCCAAAAGAGTTCCTAAGGCAAAACCCTAGCCACCATTGTCACTTTGGAGAAGAAGGCTTGTAGAGAGAGAAGAGAGGAGAATTCTGCAGAGAGAGAGAGAGAGAGCACTTCATCAATTCGATATCAAAATCAAAGATACACATAAGGCAAGTGGTTTAATTTCGTTTATTACAAAGAATGTTTCTTCCATGCGTAGGAAATTGACAACCTTGTATTGTTCTTGGGAGATTGATGAAAACCCATTAATATTGGAATTTGAAACTTGTATTTTGATGAGGAATTGCATGTAGAACTGTATGTAGGTGATTAATCCGATGATAATATATTTTTAATGAAACAAAAACGGATTTAATTAGACTCATTGGGGATTTAAGAATTTTAGGGTTCATGTTCATGTGATTTGGGGATAAATGGAGGGATTTGATGATTCAATAATGTATAGGAAGAATTGGCCCTATATAAACGTTAATATATGACCTATGTATGTTTATGATTGATTAGAACCCATGTAAAATTGTTGGATTGATGTTTAGATGAGATTAGAGTGGAAGAAAAGATGGAAAAACGAGTTAAGGAATTTCTGGGCTCGAAACTGGCCTCTCGTTAGAAGACCAACCCAGGTCGTTCGAACGAGCTCGTTCGAACGAGTGGACAGTTTGCCTTCTAACGAGTTGAATGTTCATTCGATGCCTTTCGTTCGAACGAGATCTCGTTAGATACCCAATTCGTTCGAACGAACTCTCGTTCGAACAGCCTCGTTCGAACGAGACTTCTAACGAGCTGACAGTTTAGGCTTTTTAGCCTGTTTTGGTTCCGAGTGTCCCGTAACCTTGTTTATATGTAGAGATAAAACTTCCTTGTTGATTAATTGATATATTTGGGATATTTGGGATATAATGAGGAGTAAAACCTAAAAGTGAAGTTGAACCTAAGGAAATTATGAATTAGGACGTGAGAGTCTATTACGATGCGAGAACTATTGACGGCCTAAATAATTATATTAACCAGGAACATATAAATTGTGTAGCATTATATGTCAGTACGAGAATGAGAAGTATACCACAACAATATTATGGTGACTACTAAGATGTGTGCAGTATATGTATATGATTTTATGTGTATGACATACCTACCATACTTGCTATCACGGGAGGTTTACGTTCACTTAGGGCCCTCTAATCCTTGTGTTGCCCGGATCTAGATTGGTACCTCGAGAACATAGGTCAGAGAAGGACTTATTGGGATATTAATAAGTCTGCTGATCGTGGGAGCATAGGTATGTACGTGACCCATGTGATGTGACTGTGTTCGCCTCCATTGTTTGTGATGTTGTTATCTGAGAATGATTCCTGAGAGATTCGGAATGCGTGATCCTTATGTACGTGATGTACCGGGATAGATAGCAGAGTATGTGTGCACCGCAGCTTAGTCTCGGGGTGCTTGTATTGTATATTTATGACGTGAATAATATACACTTAATTAATGGGAACTTTCATGTTGGTATTGTGTAAATGATTATGGTAATGGTTTGAGAAAACATAACGGGTTAACCGATAGTGAATTGTATTACTAATTGAGAATCTGAGTTTAAGTAAAGCCTCTATTTAATTGATAACGCTAGAAGGTAATATGCGAATCGAGTAGTAAGGGGTTGAACTTATTACGGTTTGGTTAGATATGTATGTCATTTGGATGGGTATGGTACGTTAGGAGTGCACACGTAGTCGAGAGGTGAGAAGTTCATGTGAGTGCACATCCTAACATGTATTTTGCATTTAATGTTTTAATGTTATTAAAACACTTGCTGTTTTTAAAATGATTTCCACTTTCGGGCTCTGACCCATTTGCTTTCAAATCTATTTTTGTAAAAACCATTTTAGGTGCCCAGCCACAAGGACACCATGCTTAGGATTTTCATTCAGGTGACGAGATGTAGCTATTTGTGGAAGTTACAGGACTTTGCTTGTAGACGCTTCATCTATCTTGACTCCATATTCAGGACTTATCAGTTGTAGAGCATGTTGACCATTTCTATTAGAGACATTTCCTATTTCAGATTTTCAGACTTTTGGCATGTAATTAATTCAGGATAACTTGTTTTATGTAGTTCAGTTGTGGGATTGTTGTGAGGAGTTTTTCCTCCGGACTTATTATTACTGTTGTTGGTTACTCTATTGTCTCGTTTTGGTGAATGTTGATATTCTATCATTATTCTTTTATTGTATGTTAACCAGACTTAAATTAAAATTTGGCAACTCACTTTTTAAATACTAGGTGGTTAGTAATCATTAAAATGTTTTCGACAGTGATGCTGTTAACTGGACCAACTTGGTATTTTGTATTAATTTAATAAAGGAGTAGCTACCCGGTATTTAATTAGTCGGGGTGTCACAGGTGGTATCAGAGCATCAGGTTCTAGTGTCTTTTAGGATCTGTACGGCTTATTATGTTTCCGCTGAGCTTTCTTTGATGTAGAGCCCTATATTTTAGGACTGTTGTATTCTTTTGTTTATGCTACGTTCTTCAGCTATTTTGATTTTATAACTGCGAACTTATAGACTTTATTCTTGTTTCAGAATGCCTCCACGACGTGCACAACGGGTTCCCAGGGATGCTACGCCAGAACCAAAGCCCGCACCAGTTCAGGGCACGATGAATGCCGCCGAGGTTGCAGCCATTGTAGCCCAAGCGGTAAATGCCGCACTAGCCGTAGTTCAGCAGGCACCACCTCAGGCGCCAGTAGCCGCGCCAGTTCCAACAATTGCATTCCCGTCTGCTTGGGAATGTGTACGTGATGATTTTCAGAAAGCACATCCATCGGAGTTCGCAGGTATCTCCGATGTAGTGGTTTCGAGCCAGTGGAGGAAGGACATTCAGCGGCACTTGAAGATGTATGAGTGCACCGATGTCCAGAAGCATATACTAGCTACCTTTAAGCTAGTGGGGTCTGCACTGTAGTGGTGGGAGTCTATTACCACCATGGAGGAGAGAGATACTCTCATTATCCAGGAGTTTTGGGTGCGGTTCGACCGCAAATACTTTCTATCAACTGTTCACACGGAGATGAGGAGGAAGTTGATGAGCCTCAAGCAGGAGGGTAAGACTGTGGCCGAGTATGAGGCCGAATTCACTAATCTTCTGAACATTGTTCCGGATGAGATACCGACAGAGGAGAAGAAGATACAGAAATTTACTGACGGGTTGACTTGGAGAATTCGTCAGCATTTGTTGGGGAACCTATCGTTGGCCACTTACTCTGATGTGGTTAACGCTGCATTGTTACACTGCAAGGATCACCGCTTTCACATGGCTGAGGGCAAGCGATCGGGAGAGTCCAGCCATCAGGGCAGGACTGGAGGAAATGGTGCCAGTGGGGCACATTCTGTTCAGGGACATAGGCAGGGTGATCAGGGTTCCCAGCAGGGGGATCACAAGAGGTTCAGGTCAGGAAATTTCAGGCACGGACAGGGAGGTTTTCGGCAGGGCCATCAGGGTCCGAACGGCTATCAGAACCAGCAGGGTCAGAATGGTCAACAACAGTTTCAGCATTGCCAGCAGGGCCAGTGGAGGAACGGTAACGGCCACCAGGGCCGGGGGCAGCAGGGACAGAGAGGGGGGAACTTCCCGGGGAAGTGTTTTGTTTGTGCCAAGACTGGCCATAAACGCCAGGACTGTCCTGATAGGGGCAGGGTCCCGCAGTAGCAGCAGGGTGCTCGACATGAGCCACAGAGGCCAATTTTTCCACCTGCCGTCCCAGCTCCAGCCCAGGTGCCAGCACTTCCAGCCATTCCAGCAGTTCCTATGCAGCAGGGGCAGTTACAGTATGGACGTGTCTATAACGTCCACCAGGCAGCAGCTCCACAGGCACCACCCGCGATTGAGGGTATGTTTCCTATCCATGGTACTATGGGTCGGGTTTTGTTTGATACGGGGGCAACGCACTGTTTTATAGCTACACATTTTGCGAAAGCCTTAGGGTTGTTAGCCACAGCAGAGAGCACAGTGACGTGTGTAGACTCACCATTGGGGAGTGGGTCGCTTATTTTCTTTATATGCCGGGGAGTGGGGGTAGAGATTGGTAGTTTGGTATTACCTGCAGACATGTTGGTATTAGATATGCATGTGCACGATGTGATTATTGGTATGGATTGGCTCGCAGCTTATAGAGCCATGATTGATTGCTTCGGTGGGAGCAATGTTTTTGCCATTCCGGGGCAAGAGATGTTTGTAGTGGTGATGCCTCGCCCAGAGGGAGGTTCGACCGCTCATTTGTATTACATAGAGGAGGATACCTCTAAGGAGGTTGTGATTCCTTTAGATTCGATCCCAGTTGTCAGGGAGTATTTCGATGTGTTTCAGGAGATACCAGGCCTACCCCCAGTCGTGAGATAGACTTTGTCATAGACTTATTACAACATACGAGACCGATAGCACGCGCACCGTACCGTATGGCTCCGGTAGAGATGCGAGAGCTACGAGATCAGATTGAGAAGTTATTGGGTCAGGGATTTATACGGAGGAGTACTTTGCCGTGGGGTGCCCCTGCGTTGTTCGTGAAGAAGAGGGATGGTTCACTGAGATTTTGTGTGGATTATCGAGAGTTGAATAAGGTCACGATACGGAATAAGTATCTGTTGCCTCGAATCGATGACCTATTCGACTAGTTGAAAGGAGCTTCTTTCTTCTCGAAGATTGATTTGCGATCGGGTTACCATCAGTTGCATATCAAGGAGGAGGACGTCTCGAAGACTGCGTTCTTAACGAGATATGGTTCTTACGAGTTTTGGGTTATGCCTTTTGGTTTGACCAATGCCCCAGCCGTGTTTATGGACTTGATGAATAGGGTGTTCAGAGATTTCCTAGATCAGTTTGTCATTGTCTTCATTGATGATATTCTGGTTTACTCCCAGACAGAGGAGGAGCACGCCGAGCATTTAAGGCAAGTTTTGCAGACGCTACGTCAGAACGAGCTGTATGCAAAATATGAGAAGTGCGGGTTTTGGCTGAAGGAGGTCCAGTTTTTGGGATATATTATTTCCGATCGGGGGATATCTGTTGATCCGGGGAAGGTATCCGCGGTGAGGGAGTGGGGACAACCCACGACACCGACAGATATCCATAGTTTCTTGGGCCTAGCAGGATACTACAGGAGGTTCATTCGGGGATTTTTAAAGATAGCGGCTCCTTTGACACATCTGACTCGTAAGGGTGTGCCATTCATCTGGAGTGATGCCTGTCAATTGGCATTTGATGAGTTGAAGGATAAGTTGACCTCAGCACCTGTGTTAGCATTGCCGAGACCGGGAGTTGAGTATTTAGTTTACACCGATGCGTCCTTGCAAGGACCTGGAGGTGTATTACAGCAGGAGAGTCAGGCCATAGCTTATGCTTCCCGTAAGCTTAAGCCTCATGAGAAGAATTACCCCACTCATGATTTGGAGCTGGCAGCAGTTGTATTTGCCCTTCGGATTTGGAGACATTACCTTTTGGGGGAGAAGTTTCGATTGTTAACGGACCACAAGTCCATACAGTACCTATTCACGCAAAAGGAGTTGAATATGCTGCAGCGAAGGTGGGTTGAATTTGTGAAGGATTATCAGTTCGATATCCAATATCACCCGGGGAAGGATAACGTGGTAGCAGACGCGTTGAGCCGTAGACCTGTTGATGAGGTGGCAGGGGTGTGGAAGGCCAAGTGGAAGGAGTTGGGACACCAGGATGCAGTGGCCCGATCATTCATGTCTGTGATGACTGTTACGCCCCAGATTGTCACGAAGGTGGTAAAAGCACAGGCAAATGACTTGTTCTGTCAGGAGCTGATAGTTCTATTACTAGTAGAGGGAGCCGAATCCTATACCGTTAGCTCAGACAGAGGATTACGCTTCAATGGGAGATTAGTAGTTCCGGAAGGAGAGGAATTGCGGCACGAGGTGATGGCAGAGTCGCACGGCTCACGATTCGCGGTACATCCCAGTGGGGATAAAATGTACCAGGACATGAGACGACAGTATTGGTGGAGCGGGATGAAGAGAGATATTATCGTGTTTGTTTCAAAATGCGCCACTTGTCAGCTAGTAAAAGTGGATCATTAGAGACCGGCAGGACTTCTACAGCCGTTGGAGGTCCCGATGTGGATGTGGGAGAGCATCTCCATAGACTTTATCACGGGGTTGCCTACGTCACAGAGAGGTCACGACTCCATTTGGGTAATTGTGGACAGGTTGACCAAAGTCGCTCATTTTCTACCCGTAAGGACAAACTACACTACGGGACAGTATGCCCAGCTCTTTATTGCAGAGATAGTGAGACTTCACGGTGTGCCCCTAAATATCGTGTCTGACAGAGACAAGATATTTGTTTCGCGATTTTGGGAGAGTTTTCAGGAGGCCATGGGCACGGAATTGCGGTTGAGTACGGCGTATCACCCGCAGACCGATGGGCAGACCGAGCGTACAAACCAGATGTTGGAGGACATGCTACGTATGTGCATCATTGATTTCGGGGGTGGATAGGAGCAGTATCTTCCACTGGTGGAGTTTGCTTACAATAACTCCTACCAGTTCACCATTGGCATGGTTCCATTTGAGGCGTTGTACGGTAGACCTTGTCGTTCCCCAGCATGTTGGTTGGAGGTGGGGGACAACAAACTACTTGAGCCGGAAGTGATTCAGGATACTTCAGCGAGGATAGAATTGATTCGGAGTCGCATTCGGGTAGCTCAGGATCGGCAGAAGAGCTATACTGATGCGAAGAGATTCTTCAGAGAGTTCCAAATAGGGGACCATGTTTTGCTTAGAGTATCTCCTATGAAGGGGATTATGCGTTTCGGAAATAAAGGGAAGTTGGCACCGAGATAAGTGGGACCATTTCCTATTATTGAGCGGATTGGACCGGTTGCGTATAGACTTGGGTTACCGGAGCATTTGCATCGGATTCATGATGTATTTCATATTTCCACGCTAAGGAAATATCTTAGAGACGATTTGTCTCATTCTCATATTGCTTTGGAGGACATCGATCTCCATCCTGATAGCTCCTACGAGGAGGGGCCGATTGCTATTTTAGAACGAAGTGAGAGGAAACTGCGGTCAAAGATAGCTCCGTTAGTACGTGTTCAGTGGCGACATCATAATGTCGAGGAGTCCACATGGGAGCGCGAGGATGAGATGCGCGAACGTTATCCAGAGTTGTTCTTACCAGGTACTTGCTAGTTCCGAATTTCGGGATGAAATTCAGTTATTAGGGGGGAAGTATGTAATACCCCGTATTTTTTGTGATATTTATTTATGGGATTAATTGAATTAAATGTGTATTAATCGAAAATTAATCCGGATTAAAAATACTAGCGAGATGAGAGTTGGTATTTGATTATAATGTGCATATATGATTATATATGAATATTGAATTATGAAATTTGTCGTGAGATTGAAATACGGCAATTTGGAAATTTTGTTGAGACGCGTGTGACAGTCGCATCAGGAATATTATTATTTAATTAAAAGGTGAATTTTATTTCTATTAATCGTATGGTCATTTTGAGTGCGTCAACGCGTCCGGAAGGGTCGAAATAGTCAGAAAACACTAGCCGAGGGTTTAGTTTGGGTCCCGGGGCATTTTTAGGCCATACCGGCAACGTATAAGGGTAGTTTGGTAATTTTGGATTTTTGGGAATTAAAACCCACGAAAATTAGGAATTAAATCTGATTTGGCAATTATCCACTAAACCCACTAATAACCTAATGGGCTACGGAGGTTATTGAAAATTAGTTCCAAAAGAGTTCCTAAGGCAAAACCCTAGCCACCATTGTCACTTTGGAGAAGAAGGCTTATAGAGAGAGAAGAGAGGAGAATTCTGCAGAGAGAGAGAGAGAGAGCACTTCATCAATTCGACATCAAAATCAGAGATACACATAAGGCAAGTGGTTTAATTTCGTTTATTACAAAGAATGTTTCTTCCATGCGTAGGAAATTGACAAACTTGTATTGTTCTTGGGAGATTGATGAAAACCCATTAATATTGGAATTTGAAACTTGTATTTTGATGAGGAATTGCATGTAGAACTGTATGTAGGTGATTAATCCAATGATAATATATTTTTGATGAAACAAAAACGGATTTAATTAGACTCATTGGGGATTTAAGAATTTTAGGGTTCATGTTCATGTGATTTGGGGATAAATTGAGGGATTTGATGATTCAATAATGTATAGGAAGAATTGGCCCTATATAAACGTTAATATATGACCTAAGTATGTTTAGGATTGATTAGAACCCATGTACAATTGTTGGATTGATGTTTAGATGAGATTAGAGTGGAAGAAAAGATGGAAAAACGAGTTAAGGAATTTCTGGGCTCGAAACTGGCCTCTCTTTAGAAGACCTACCCAGGTCGTTCGAACGAGCTTCTAACGAGTGGACAGTTTGCCTTCTAATGAGTTGAATGTTCGTTCGATGCCCTTTGTTTGAACGAGATCTCGTTAGATACCCAGTTCGTTCGAACGAACTCTCGTTCGAATAGTCCCGTTCGAACGAGACTTCTAACGAGTTGATAGTTTAGGCTTTTTAGCCTGTTTTGGTTCCGAGTGTCCTGTAACCTTGTTTATATGTAGAGATAACACTTCCTTGTTGATTAATTGATATATTTGGGATATTTGGGATATAATGAGGAGTAAAACCTAGAAGTGAAGTTGAACCTAAAGGAAATTATGAATTAGGATGTGAGAGTCTATTACGATGCGAGAACTATTGACGGCCTAAATAATTATATTAATCGGGAACATATAAATTGTGTAGCATTATATGTCGGTACGAGAATGAGAAGTATACCACAACTATATTATGGTGACTACTAAGATGTGTGCATACTTAGTATATGTATATGATTTTATGTGTATGACATACCTACCATACTTGCTATCACGGGAGGTTTACGTTCGCTTAGGGCCCTCTAATCCTTGTGTTGCCCGGATCTAGATTGGTACCTCGAGAACATAGGTCAGAGAAGGACTTATTGGGATATTAATAAGTCTGCTGATCGTGGGAGCGTAGGTATGTACGTGACCAATGTGATGTGACTGTGTTCACCTCCATTGTTTGTGATGTTGTTATCTGAGAACGATTCCTGAGAGATTCGGAATGCGTGATCCTTATGTACGTGATGTACCGGGATAGATAGCAGAGTATGTGTGCACCGCAAGTTATTTATGACGTGAATAATATACACTTAATTAATGGGACCTTTCATGTTGGTATTGTGTAAATGATTATTGTAATGGTTTGAGAAAACATAACGGGTTAACCGATAGTGAATTGTATTACTAATTGAGAATCTGAGTTTAAGTAAAGCCTCTATTTAATTGATAATGCTAGAAGGTAATATGGGAATCGAGTAGTAAGGGGTAGAACTTATTACGGTTTGGTTAGATATGTATGTCATTTAGATGGGTATGGTACGTTAGGAGTGCACACGTAGTCGAGAGGTGGGAATTTCATGTGAGTGCACGTCCTAACATGTATTTTGCATTTAATGTTTTAATGTTATTAAAACACTTGCTGTTTTTAAAATGATTTCCACTTTCGGGCTCTGACCCATTTGCTTTCAAATCTATTTTTGTAAAAACCATTTTAGGTGCCTAGCCACAAGGACACCATGCTTAGGATTTACATTCAGGTGACGAGCTGTAGCTGTTTGTGGAAGTTACAGGACTTTGCTTGTAGACGCTTCATCTATCTTGACTCCATATTCAGGACTTATCAGTTGCAGGGCATGTTGCCCATTTCTATTAGTGACATTTCCTATTTTAGATTTCTGACTTTTGGCATGTAATTAATTCAGGATAACTTGTTTTATGTAGTTCAGTTGTGGGATTATTGTGAGGAGTTTTTCCTACGGACTTATTATTACTGTTGTTGGTTACTCTATTGTCTCGTTTTGGTGAATGTTGATATTCTATCATTATTCTTTTATTGTATGTTAACCAGACTTAAATTAAAATTTGGCAACTCACTTTTTAAATACTAGGTGGTTAGTAATCATGAAAATGTTTTCGACAATGATGCTGTTAACTGGACCAACTTGGCATTTTGTATTAATTTAATAAAGGACTAGCTACCCGGTATTTAATTAGTCGAGGTGTCACAATATGCTGGGCCACAAAATCAATGACTTTATTCCCTGAAAGGGAACCTCCAGTAGCTCGATAATAGGGAATGGTCCAAGACTTGATCAAACCCCTGGCCGAACTCGGGGTAATACTAGGTGGAGCGCTAGTCCCCGAGGAAGGACCTCCAACATCAGAAGTTCGAGCAACAGTTTCTATAGGTATCTCTGCAGGACCTCTCCCCAATCTCCTCAGAGGAGCATCTTTAATCAAAGATGCTTCCTCTTATTGTGCAATAGCATCCCCTTCAATCAAAGGTGCTTCCTCTTTTGAGATAGCAGGAAGTTTCATGCTAACTTCCTTGATACGTGAAATTATTACTTTGGAGGAGATATCATCCACTTTCTTTGTCCCTTAAACTGGACCATCCCCTTTGCTCTTCTTCGTCCCTTTAGTATCAGGGGCATCCTTGGCGAAGAACGCAGGCATCTTCCTCTTCCTCATCATCAAATCAGAAGAAGGCTCCTTGGCACTTGCTTGAGGTGCTGGTACTCGATCAAGGTCGATTACCACAGGATGGGCAAGAGGACGAGCGATGAAAGAAGAGGTGGTATTTTTGTATCTCAGCAAATATGAAGCAGCTCTAATTAGCTCCCCGTTAACTGATTGATGCAAACCCCAGATGAGTTTCAAAGCCTTTATATTAATATCGCTCTCTTTTGGGGGCTTTCTTTTGTTATCAACTGCAAAAGCAAATATAAATATCAGTGACGCATTTTATCAAACATAAAAAAAGTTAAAACAATTCATTGAAAACAACCTATCCCATTGCCATAAAGTGGACATTTGGGATCTTGGTACACATCATTCCCTTTAGATGGAGGGTGTTTCCAATTTTTCATCACAACCCATGATCAAAATAGTCCCTGTTAGCATCAGGAAGATTGACTACTAAAGCTCTATTGGAAAACCTAGTTTTTAAATAAAATGTGGTATCACTGGTAACCCATTTATAACAAAACATAATTTCAGGGATCCCTAAATGAGTCCCGTGAATATAGTTTAACCTATGTACGCCATTAACTACCCTCCATGTATTTGGAGCTACTCTTGCAGGCACAATATCAAAATATTGGCAAAATTCCAAACACAGGGGATTAGGCGGAAAATAAAAGCCACATTCATCTATGAAAAGTGAGGGAAACCAGTGCCCCTCAGCCAGAGAAAATAAATCAGCTGAAGAAGGAAGTTCTTCTAGAATAACCTAAGAGGGGATTGCAAAATCGGCTCAAAATTTGTCTAAAGATTCGACAAGATAAACCATGATGACTAAAGAAAAGAAAGAATAAGGAAGAAATTCTTACAGAGAATTAGAAATCTGCTAAGGCGGACAATGAAAAGAACGATAGTATGAAAATGGAGTGAGAAAACACAGAGTTTAGAAATCTGGGAGTGAAAAGTAGACGACGATCCTTTTCCTATCGCTTTTAAATGACTTGCCTCGGGAAGTAGGAAAAGAAATGATTACTAGAAAATACGATTGCATTTTCGGCAGTTAAATGATGAAAAAGACGCCAATAGCCAAGCGTCATGGCATAGATTCAAAATATTTACAAATTGGCCATTTTGCGCTCAAATGACGAGATTAAGGGAAAATTTCCTAAGTGTTAGATATTTGTAAGTAATCAATGCATACAAAGGTGTTCGAGCAACTTTCAAATAAAATATTCCACACTCTCATATCAAAACTCGCCTGTGAAACATTGGGGGCTTATGTTGATACGAAAATTGGACAGCTGACGTGGATTAATCATATAAAGACACGTAGCATTACGTGGCAGATACATATGCTCCCCGAGCTACAGGACATACCGAGCTCCTCAGCATACCGATCTATAGGCCATCCCGAGCTACATGGCCTGTCAAGCTACTCAGCGTGCCAATCATCTGGACAGGAAGATCAAGCGATAATTGCACATTCAATGAACATTGGGTTTAATGAACACCCTCATTGTACAGATGTATATGTCAATTAAATAACGACATCTTGTCTATTCATACAGATAGCCCCAAGGCTATAAGTACATTGTAACACTCCCCGTAAGCGGTCAATTAATCTCGGGTAACCATCATCGAGATTAAGGCACACATTGGCAATACCAGAATAATGGACGTAGGCCATTCTTGTTGGGCTGAACCACTTTAAAAATCTATTGTCTTATTTTCTTTATTCCTTTTTATCTGTGATTAATTAATTAGATCGAATCTAGTTTTTTACATCAACACTCTCACGACGGTGACATCAAGCTCAATTATTCTTCTTAATAGCTTACGCATTTACTACAAGAATCCACCAGTCACATCATGACTTATGCTACCTAACCTTGAGTTTATCACTATGAAATGGACACCACTACATAGGCCTTAATCCAACAATACATCCCAAGGGTTCGGGGAGAGATACTATTATCGTTGTAATGCACGGTACACTACCAGAGTTTCACTACTACTAGGGAATGACTACTCCTCGCATCAACATTTCATTAGACAAACCTTAGTATACTTCAAAAAGGAAAATTTTAATAGGATTTCACAATCCTATATCTTTTAATCTCTTATGAGTGTTCAACCACTAAAACTAAATTTCCTTACTATGTAAACCTCATACTACGCGTTAATTTACCAACTAGCTCAACTATATATATCTTGGTAGGATATGTGGCATCAAGCATTGCCTATGAATACCAAGGCCCATACCTACGAACGCCATAAGGGATCCTATTTATCAATGCCAAACTACAATAAAAAAACTCTAAATTTTTATTATTTTGATTTTTGGCAGGACACATGAAGTTTGGTATTTCCCAAGAGGAGGCCTACCCTAATGACACCGAACGAGGTCCTATACTAAAACATTACAGCTCATTTACTTAATACTAAGTCAACATAATTATCTAGGTTCACTCCTAGGTTACCTCAATCATCAAGATTATCTAAATCCATATAATAGTCAAGGCACATGAATCGGGATACACTAAACTCAAGCCTGCAACCAAGGGACTTAATACTTTCTCACCATGTAGCTAACACTTGTAATTACATTCATTAACCAACGACCACTATGGTGTTCACCCATAATGTGAAAACTCGAATATAATTATGATTAATTATGCTTAAATAATGCTTAGCTTATGTGATATGGATAATATGTTATTAGTATATATAATGTTAAGTCAATATTTTTAGTCTAACCCTACCTTCATAAAGAATGAAATATTGAATTAGTTACAAATATAAAATTTTAAAGTTTTCGGTAGGAATGTACATGTTTAAGATTAGTTTTGACCTTTATAACATAACAATTGGCTTGAGGAGGAAACTAGATAGTTGTAGATATATGAGTTAGGTTTGTAACACAATAAACGGTGTGTTAAATGGAGGTCCGAACGAGAAGTTATGCTAGAATTACGAAGCACGGACAAATTTGTCCATTCGTTAAATGATATTTCATCTTATTAGGCTAACAAATTGTGGAATTAGATTGGTTAAAGAAGGAGGTTAGTTTTGGACGACTTTAAAGGCTTGAAATAATCCCCTCCTTTAGCAAAACTCAGCCATTAAAGAGTTTGGCTTGAGAGGAAAAGAGAATTGGAAAGTTTAGGAAGAAAGTGAGGAGAAAATTTGGGGAAAAATTCGCGAAAATTACGTAAAAGTCCCGAAGGTAATCCTAACCCAAAATCTTGTTTATTTTCTTATATTACTGATTTAGATGATAGAAATAATCATTTGTTTACTAAAACTTCAGCCCTTGAGGTATATGTATGGTTAGATGCAAGTTTAAGTTAAGTTGAATGTACAAACCCTTAAAATTGCTTCGTTTAGTAACCTTGTTTATTCAACCATCCATATATTTTTGTATACTTACTGGAATTGATTGATTACAATTATAGATTAAAATAGACTCATATATGTTTGACATATTCTAAAATCATATGAAAATACCAAGAAATGAATCTTTGGTGAGAGTTTGAAGTTCGGGTATAAAATCTGCCCCAAGGGTGAAAGTATGCACGCCATGTGTTCGATGTTTAGCTTGACATAGCAGATGAACCTTAAAAATTATGAAACTTTAATTTTGTATTTTTAAATATGTTTACTGATGTTTGGTGAAATATCAGAGAAACTTATGATGTAGAAAAATTATGAAAATTCCTGGAAGTTGAATGAACGCTAAAAGAGCCTATAGGGCAGATTTGATATGTAGTAAAGAAATGGGCCTACCCTAGGAAACTTGAAATGAAGTGCCTCCTTTTGAATATGAATACTAATATGATAAGGATTGAATTACAAAGAATAAATGAATATATGTTTGGTCTATGATTTGGATATGGCAAATATATTAACCTGAATTTGGATGGAATTTCACTTGTAATAAATGATTTGAATAGACTCATATGATGCTTATGAATTGAGTTATGTTTGAGATATTACTTAGATTGTTGGACACTAATAGTGTAAGAATGATAGGAAGGGAAGAAGAACCAGTTGAACAAGTGCCGGACAAAAGAAAAGGAAAAGCCTGATAAGTTGCCAAGGTGAGTGTACTTGTGATTTGTTTCATACATAAATATGGATATAGCTCTAAGAGCGGATTTGTTTGAATACTTCGGTATTAAGGATTTGTTTGGCTATTAAAGTATCCAGGATTTATTTGGGTCTTATGA
The DNA here is from genome assembly GCA_949130495.1 of Sambucus nigra. Classification (NCBI taxonomy): domain Eukaryota; kingdom Viridiplantae; phylum Streptophyta; class Magnoliopsida; order Dipsacales; family Adoxaceae; genus Sambucus; species Sambucus nigra. The sequence goes on along the minus strand of OX422217.1, from coordinate 298,135,563 downwards.
TCCAGGATTGGTTTTAATACTTCGCTATTTAGGATTTTTTTAGATATTAAAATATCCAGGATTTGTTTGGGTCTTACGATCCAGGATTGATTTGAATACTTCGGTATTCAAAATTTGTTTGGATATTAAAATATCTATGATTTGTTTGGATCTTATGATCCAGGATTGGAATTGAACAAAGATCCAATAATTTTATTTGTCTTATGATAAGGATTTGTTGGAACTTATGTTCCAAGATTTGTTATTGCCAACGGGCAGGATTGTTTGGATTTCATATCCACAGATTTGATATAAAATTGTTATTTCGTAGCAGGGCAGGATTGTTTGGATTTCATATCCACTGATTTGATATGAAATTATTATTAATGGGATTATATATCCATAGATTTGATATAGAATTGTCATTTCATTATAAGGAAGGATTATTTGGATTTTATATCTAGATATTTGATATAATGTTGCTATTTCATAGCAGGGCATGATTATTTGGACTACATATCCACATATCTGATAAAGAACTGTTATTTCATTTCAGGGAAGGAGTACCTCACTAAGATTAATGCTTATAGTTTATATTTTAACATTTTCAGGTCTGTAGGATGCCAGTTAGGATATCATACGATCGGTGATTTGAAAGTTACACCGTTAAAGGATCTGGGGATTGGACGTGGGGATTTTGTCATTGTCACACTGAGGTTTTACTACACTCGCACATCTTATATATTGAGTTAGCATGAGTTGTTTTGATTATTGTAATATTTAATCATAATCAATCGTAGTATAACATGTTTGTTTAATTATGACTCTGATGTTAATTACGATATGGTACAAAGAACATGATTATGTTTATTATACATGAAAAAAATGTATTGATAAATGAATTATATTTCGAATGAACGGAAGATTTTGATTAAATCATAATATAAATGAAATGATTGGAATATATTTGGATTTGGGGTGTGACAATTAGTGCTATCAGAGCGTCTAGGGTATTAATTCTGGACGTGTGTGGCGATTAGATGGCAGTTGTTGCTTTGATATGATATTTATGATTTGTTTATGTACTAACCAAAAATTTAGTATTATAAATTGTTTGTGATAGTTATTATAACTTGGTTATTATAGATGGAACCTGGGGCATGGGATAAGCCTGTGGTTCCAGGCCAGGTGGGCGACTCTTTATACTGAAAAAGGCTTATATTACCCCGAATGTGGTGACAGGTACACTTTTTATTACTGACATAAGTATTTATGTTTTGATTGATCCTAGTTCCACACATTCTTTTGTGTCCTATGCATTTGCTATATACCTGAATAGACCGTGTACTCGTTTAGATGTGGGGTTGGGTATTTATATGAATATGGGGGATATGGTTGTAGTTGAATATTTTGTGATTGTGTTTTGACCGTGGGGGTTAGAGATACAGTTATAGATCTACTTCCATTGTATATTTCTTATTTTGATATAATTTTGGAAATGGATTGGTTATCTAAATATCATGCATCTATGGATTGTTTTTGTAAGGAAGTTATTTTTAATATGCCTGGTGAGCCTGAATTTAAATTTATGTGGGAAAGGAAAATTATTCCCAGTTGTATCATTTCTGCTATTGAGATGAGGAAATTATTGTGTAAGGGTTGTGAGGGTTTTATTGCATATGTTCTTGACACTAGGAAGGGCTATCTATGAGCAGATGCTCGGGGTAGGTGTTAGGTTCCCTCTGCACCCTGCCATAGTTGACATATTATCTGCCCTTGGGGTTGCTCCATCTCAACTTCCTCCCAATTAATAGAGGACTATCCTCGGCTATGTCTCCCTTTGGAAGAATACTTTCACTGATGAGCCCTCGACCGATTTGTTCATAGCCTGTTACAATATCACTTCGTTATCCAAGCAGCCTGATTATTTTCATCTGGGGGCTAGGAAGTTCGACAAGAAACTCCTTCACGTAGCTCAAACTTCCAATCATGACTAGAAGAAAAGATTTTTCTTTATCTCTGGGGATTGGGAATTCCTCATCAGGGACGAGCCTGTGGAAGACAGTCCGAGGGTCCCAAGGGCATGGTTCACCCCTTCAATGAAAGCGTGGTCAGACCCCGGACTCAGCTTGGAGGAAAGGGTCATTGTTGACTACCTGAGGGAATGAGGGAAAGAGGGTGAACTTTCCAAATTTAAAGATTTGAAGACCCCTCGCTTCCTCAAAGAAGTTGGTCTGAGGGTCGGCCCCCTGATAGAATTATGTGAGTGGTTTTTTGCTCAATTTTTAATTTTCTCCAAGTGTTTCATCTTTTCCACTGTATCTTTCTAATATATCGTCTCCTTTTCAGGTCGTCCAGCAAATATATCTGACCAACTCTGGGAGATGACTGCTACAAGTTTACTGTCTGTCCTGGAAAACAAAAAAGGCAAAGAGCCTCAGCAGGCTCTGAAGAAGACAAAGCCCGTGAGGCCGACGAAAGTGGAGCCGACCTTCGACAGTCGCAAAAGGAAAGAGCCCGAAGATCCTGAGGGCTCTCGGCCTGACTCATGAACGATGGAGAGGGCAGAGGTGTCTCAGGCACACACTGAGGGGTCTAGCTCCTCGTCTAGCATGGGTTCCTATTGGTCTCAGAATCCTAATTTCCTTAAGGCTGAACCCTCATCTCTCATAGCCAACCTGAGGGTGGCCAAAACCTCGATGTTTTCTGCTCCCTCGGCCACAGATTATGACTTCTTGTCAAAGATGCCCCCGACCAAGGTCTATGACTATGGTCTACACACTTTGGCTCAGTTACCCCTTTCGACTTCATTCTTTTTGATTTACCACCATTTCATGAACCGTTCCCTCGGCCCCTTTTAACATGTGTTTGTCTGTGCCTTCACCTCGGCTACTAAGTGGATGGATGAGAATCAACAGAAGTTCCATGAAGCTGAGAGAGCTATTCAGCATGAGGCTGATCTGAAGACCGAACTAGAGATTACGAGGGCAGAGTTAGAGAGTGCGAGGACCGAGCATGCTAGGGTTCTAGATGAGCTAGCGAAGCAGCATGAGGCCGACCTGAATGTGAAGGACACCCTTATCAAAGAAAAGGAATAAGCCTTGAACAACTAGGGGGCCCAATTCAAGGATGCACTTGATGACGCAGTGAATAAAGCTGAGGTCGATGCAGTGGAGGCTTACAATCTCTCTGATGAGTTCCAGGGCTTTATCCTTGAGTACCTGGAGAGAGGAACCAGGATGGCCTGTCGGTTAGTCATCCTGAAGTTTGCTGATGCTGTATCGTTCGTTCGCCCCTCTCTGGAAGAGGTGGAGTTGGACGACCCACTTATTGCTGAGGCTCTGGCCCATGTGGAGTCACAAGTGAACGTTGAAGGCATCGCCACCTCTGAGGATCAGCCTGTTCTGGTCACTGAAGAAACTCCTCTGATTGATATTGAAACCTTACCTACTGATATTGCCCAATAGGGTGGCTGTCTGCAGCCCATACCCTCCTCATATAACAAATATTTTTGTACTTTATTTTTGTTGGACAAGAAATTTTAATACCTGGTTTATAATATAATGTCTCTTCCTGTCTTCTATGATTCTCTTGCGTGATTTATCTTAACTCATGATATTTTGAATTAACCATCCCATTAACTCCTCCCTCGTCTTTCTTGAGGGTAAATGGGGGGTCGTCCCCATCATTTGCCGTCATCATAGCCAGGGGTGCTTACACCAGATTAAAGATGTTAAAGTCCCCCTCGTCTTTCTTGAGGGTAAATGGGGGGTCGTCCCCGCCCTTTGCCCTCATCATAGCCGAGGGTGGTTTCCACCAAATAAATGATGTTTTCAATTAATTCAAATCCCCCCTCGTCTTTCTTGAGGGTGAATGGGGGGTCATCCCCACCATTTACCCTTATCATAGCCGAGGGTGGTTACCACCAACTTAATGATGTTTTCAATTAATTCAAGTCCCACCTCGTCTTTCTTGAGAGTGAGTGGGGGGTCGTCCCCACCATTCACCCTCATCATAGCTGAGGGTGGTTACCACCAACTTAATGGTGTTTTAAATTTCAAGTCCTCCCTCGTATTTATTGAGGGTAAATGGGGGTCGTCCCCACCATTTTCCCTCATCATAGCCAAGGGTGGTTACCACCATGTTAATGATGTTTTAAATTAAGTCCCCCTCGTCTTTCTTGAGGGTAAATGGGGGGTCGTCCCCACCAGTTTCCCTCATCATAGACGAGGGTGGTTACCACCAACTAAATGATGTTTTAAATTTCAAGTCCCCCCTCATCTTTCTTGAGGGTAAATGGGGGGTCATCCCCATCATTTTCCCTCATCATAGACGAGGGTGATTTCCACGAACTAAATGATGTTTTCAATTAATTTAAGTCCCCCCTCGTCTTTCTTGAGGGTAAATGGGGGGTCATCCCCACCATTTTCCCTCGTCATAGCCGAGGGTGGTTACCACCAGGTTAATGATGTTTTAAATTAAGTCCCCCCTTATCTTTCTTGAGGAAGTCATCCCCACCATTTGCCCTGATCATAGCCGAGGGTGGTTACCACCAGGTTAATGATGTTTTAAATTTCAAGTCCCCCTTCGTCTTTCTTGAGGTTAAATGGAGGGTCGTCCCCACCATTTTCCCTCATCATAGCCGAGAGTGGTTAAATAAGGATAACCCTAATCATGCTATCATTGACAAATATAGGATGAAGAGCTAACATAATATTCTCATTGACATTCCAAGTGTTCTATTGGGGAAACACATTCATTACAACTGTGGTCCGATAGGACATTACATTATTGATAGTACTTCTTCAAATGATCCGCATTCAGGGTTGGAAAAGGGTTCCTCTTCAAGGTTTTCTACTCTTTAGGTTCCAGGGACAACTTCATCAATGAACCTGTATGGGCCATGCCAATTTGGGTGGAGCTTGTTAGATTTTTTCCATGTCTTTTTGAGGACTAAGTCCCCCACGGCGATTGGCCTTTCCCTCACCCTCTGGTTGTAAAACCTGGCAGTCCTCTACTGGTAGGCAACTTGCCTTATCTCAACGTCTTCTCTTCTCTCCTCGACCAAGTCTAGATCAAGTATCCTTTCTTCTATATTGCTCTGAGGGTCATACATTTGGACTCTGTGAGTAGGAAACCCAATCTCGGTGGGGATGACGGATTCTGAGCCATATGCTAGCATGAATGGGGTTTCCCCAATAGGAGTCTTTTCCGTCATCCTGTAGGCCCACATTACAATGTATAACTCCTCAACCCATCTTCCTTTCGCCTCCTCAAGTTGTTTCTTGATCCCATCTAGAATTATTCTGTTTGTAACTTCAGTTTGCCCATTAGCCTGAGGTCGGCCTGGGGTTGAGAAGAATTGTTTGACACCGACCCTTTCGCAATATTTCTCCAGAGATGTATTCTTGAATTGAGTCCCATTATCCGAGATGAGGGTGTTGGGGAGACCATACCTGCATATATTGTTTTTCCAGATAAACTGAAAGGTCTTCCGCTCGGTGATCATTACCATCGGCTCGGCCTCCACCCATTTTGAAAAATATTCAATTGCTATGATCAAGTATCGATAGTTATTGACGACGCTAGGCAAGGGTCCTACTAGATCAATTCCCCACACTATGAATGGCCATGGGGATGTGATAGAGGTAAGAGGCTGATGGGGCTGGTGAGGGATGGTGGCAAACCTTTGACATTTATTGCACTTTTTTACGTATGTCGTGGAGTCTTTCCCCTGGGTTGGCCACCAGTATCCCTAGGTTACTATCCTCTTTGCTAGCGACTTTCCCCCAATATGGCTTGAACATGACCCCTCGTGCACATCTTGTAAGATGTGTGGGGCTTCCAACGGGTGCACACATCTGAGCAAGGGGAGCAAGAACACCTTTTTGTACAGGGTGTCTCCGATGACAGTGAATTTTGTATCTCTGTATCTCAACTTCTTCCTTTCTTGTTTTACTTCTGGCATCTCCCCCTCTTTAATGTATCTGATTAAAGAGTCCATCCTTGAAGCTTCCCTATTTATATTTAAGCAAGAGCCAAGTGTTACCTCTTCCTCTTCAATCGTTGGTCGAAGCAAAATTTCCATTAGGACCGTCCTCCTGATATTTGTCCTAGTTGCTGAGGCCAGCCTAGCAAGTCTATCGACTCGGCCATTATCAAGCCTAAGTATCCTCTTCAATTTTACTTCTCTGACGCTATTCAATAGCGCCTTTACCCTTTTAGGATATTTGGCCATTCTCTCATCCTTAGCCTCGTAGGCTCCTAGTATATGATTCACTACTAGTATTGAATCACTATGGACCAAGATCTGGCCGAAACTAAGAGACTTTGATAAGGAGAGGCCTGCTATCAGGGCCTCATATTCAGATTCATTATTGGAGGCTTTGAAGTTGAACCTCAGGGCGTACTTAATGTCTGTGCCATCGGGTGCTGACACAATTAATCCATCCCCACTTTCGCTCTCACAAGAAGACCCGTCAACGAAGAGGCTCCACACAGCTTGTTCCTCTGAGAAATTTCCCTTACTGAGGGATCCCTATCTAAAGAGATATCTCCCCTCTTCATTTTTGGCAACTTTTTCTCTAGCAGTGTTTGTCTCTGCCTTATTTGTGGATGGGTCAATAATTGTGCCTTATCGGGTATCTGTCTTCTTGAGTCTCTCATCTTCAGCCTCATCATCTTCCCCAAGTAAATTCAGCCACGAAATCTACTAGTGCTTGCCCTTTAATGGCCACCCTAGGTTGATATACAATTTCAAACTCTCCCAGCTCTATGGCCCAGGCCATTAACCTCCCCGATTTTTCTATCTTGTGCAAGACCTGCCTGAGAGGAGAGTCGATGAGGATGACCATTGTATGGGACTGGAAGTACGACTTCATCTTTCTTGATGCATGGATCAAGGCATAGGCTAACTTCTCCATCCTTGGGTATTTTTTCTCTGCCCCCTGTAGTGCCTTACTATGGAAATACACAAGCTTCTGTACTCCATCCTCTTCTCTCACAATGGCTACGCTGATGGCTGATTCTGAGATGGCTAGGTACACATGTAGTCGTTCACCCTGCACTGGTCGTGATAACAGCAAGGGAGACCCTAGGTATGATTTTAGCTCCTTAAAATCCTGGTCACACTCTTTGTTCCATTCAAAGTCCTTTCTGAGGATTTTAAAGAATAGTAAACACCTATTTATGGCTCTGGACACGAACCTATTCAAAGCAGGCACTCGCCCTGTGAGCCTCTGAACGTCTTTGATGGTCTTGGGGGTCTTCATTTCTATGAGGGCCTTTATCTTATCAGGATTGGCCTTAATTCCCCTTTGGTTGACAATGAACCCCAAGAACTTTCCTACTCCGACCCCGAAGACACATTTGGCTGGGTTGGGCTTCATCTGGTACTTGTCCATGGTGTTAAAGGTTCTCTCGAGGTCGTCCACATGATCCTCGGCCTTAAAACTCTTGGTCAACATGTCATCTACATAAACTTCCACAGACTTCCCTATTTGGTCTTCGAACATTTTATTCACAATGCATTGATACATTGCCCCCGCATTTTTTAGGCCAAAGGGCATGACCCTATAATAGTATGTCCCCTTGTCGGTAATGAAAGCCATTTTTTCTGAGACTTCAGGGTTCTTGAAGATCTGGTTTTACCCTAAATAAGCATCCATGAAGCTCATAAGCTCATAGCCTGCGGTAGCGTCTACCATCTGATTAATGCGGGGGAGAGGGAAGCTGTCTTTGGGATAATATTTGTTGAGGTCTGTGAAATCTACGCACATCCTCCATTTCCCGTTGGCTTTGAGACTATAACCGTGTTAGATAGCCATTTAGGATAGATGACCTCCCTGATAAACTCTGCATCTTCTAGCTTCTTGACCTCATCCCTAATGACCTCATACTTTTCTCGAGAATAAATCCTCATCTTCTGCTTCACCGGCTTTGCACCCTCTACCACGTTGAGCTTATGGCTCATAATTTCGTGGTCGATCCCTGGAATATCTGCATAACTCCATCCGAAGATGCTCTGTCTTCTCCTTAGCAGCTTGATGAGGTCTTTTTTTATGTTTGTCTTTAGAGATTTACCTATTTGGGCGGTTTTTTTCTGGCTCATCCTCATTGAGGATGATGGATTCTACCTCTTCCGCGGCCTTTACCTTCTTCAATTTTGTCTTATCCCTGGGGCTGAGAGTGTCAATATTGTAAGTAGTAGTTTCTTTCTTGAGTGCCTCTCTTTCTTCAGCAGAATTGAAGTAGCATTCTCGTGCCGTTGTCTGGTCTCCCTAAACTTCCCCTACCCCGTAAGGGGTAGAGAATTTTATCATCCTCAAATTCCTTGAGGGCCACTCACCCCAATATAATGTTGTAGGCTGAAAAGACTTATTCATCCATCACAAAAAAGTTGACCTTCTTGGTAAGCCATCTCGGCCACTCGTCCCCCATTCTAACATCAGCCTCATGCACTCCTAGGGGATGAACTTTTTCCCCACTAAAGCCAATCAAGGGATGATGGTATGGGATGATCCTGGCGTGGTTGGGACCTAAGGCTTCAAAGCATGACCAAAATATCACATCTGTAGAGCTACCCCCATCTACCAGGATCCTCGGCACCTCACACCCGTGTACCCTGGTAGTGATGACGAGAGGGTCATCATGTGGGGCTAAGAGGCCTTTGAAGTCCATTCTTAAGAATCCCACTATCAGAGTATCCATATCAACTTTCTTCCTCTTTTCTGACTTTGCTTCTATAGAGGTTGAATCAATAGCTTTTGTCATTGCCTTAGCTTCAGCTATATGGGCCTTCTTGTCTGCGACCTCTGACCCTCCTCGTGCTAATCCTTCGGAGATCATCCCAACTTTGAGTGAGATCATATTAAGTCTCTTGACAGGGCTGTGGTCATCTCTCGATGGGAGGTCAGGGTCGTCCTTGTCATCTAAAGGGTCGTCTTTTCTGTTCGGAGGATCTTCTCTGCACAAATCACCCCTCTTCTTTCTGGGGTCGTCCCCTCGCCCCCTCTTGAAGGCACTCTTGTTAACGTATTTCCTTAACTTCCCTTCTTTTAACATTTTTTCAATTTCATCTTTCAGAGCAAAGCACTTGTCGATCACATGGCCATGGTCTTGGTGAAATTCACACCACAAGATTTGATTCCTTTTATGAGGGGCCGCCCTCAACTTCTCGGACCATTTCAAGGATCGGTCACTCTTTATCTCATTCAGAATGTGTTCGCAGCTGACCGTTAGAGGGGTGTAATCAGCAAATTTGTCATATACTAACCTCTTCTTCTCCTCTTTGTTATTTTTTTGGTACTTACCCCCACTAGTGCCTCCTTGTTCATCTTCGTATTTTGCGGCCATCGCCTCTTCAACGTTCATCACTTTTCCCGCTGTTGACAGCAATTCATCCATCGTCTTCGGAGGGTCTTCAGCAAGCTTCCATAGAAGCTTCCCCTTATGGAGTCCTCCAATGAGGGATATCATGGCTATGATTTCCTAGTAGTCTTCGACCTCTAACTTTTCTTTGTTAAATCTAGCTATGTAGCCTCTTAGACTCTCGTTCTTCCCCTGCTTAACATAGAGCAGGTGTGTGGTCTTCTTCTGTGGCCTCACTCCAAAGCAAAAGTTATGGATGAACTGGTCTGCTAACTGATTAAAACTTTTAATGGATTTCTTTGGAAGAGACATATACCAGACATGTGCAGCCCCAGTCAGAGTGCCAAAAAAGGCATGACACCTCATCTCATCTGATATAGAGTATATGTCTACCGCTGATTGGTACATCTCAATATGATGGATAGGGTTGGTACTCCCGTCAACCCTTTGGGTGACCACAGATGGCTTAAACTTAGATGGCATTGGGAAGTTGACTATCTTCTCCATAAAGGGTGAGCCTATGGAGTATCCTATTTGAAGAGGGTCCCGTCACTTCAGGATGTCACCAATTTTATCCTCCAACCTTTGGATCGAGTCGTTCTAAGGCCCCATAGGGTCGGCTTGGTCGATGTTATCCCCTACCGCCTCTTTGAGGTGGACAGAGGGTTCTGCTGTGGCAGGCCTGTGTCGGCTGTTTACTTCCCCCTGACCGTTGTCCCGTCCGTGGGGTCGGCACCCATGGGGTTGGACATGTACTGCCTACCTTCTAGACCTCGCAATACTTCTTGATCGGGACAATTTTTCCCGTAGGTCGTTTATTGGGTCCAGCCTCTCAAAGGCCCCCCCTGCTCAGTCGATCGAAAGAAGAGCCCTCGGGCGATCGTCAGGATTTTACCTTCCACACTTCCCTCTGCTCTCCTGGAGAGGTCGCACAGTATTGTTGGAGACCTCATACGGCCCCCAGCACTCTATGGGGGCCTCTTCCACCTCAATATCATCATATCTGTCTTCTGGGTAGGGGTTTCCTTGCCTCCCCAGGCGTCGACATCGGGGGTCAGCAACATCCCTCTGCCGTTGTGGAGGTGGCAGGTCTTTGTGTGGTGCCTGGGTTGGTCCCCTAGCATCATACTTCCCTGGAGCTGCTGCCGGGGTAAACATCTTCGGCGAGACTCCTGGTGGTCTAAATATGTTTTGGCTAAGAGTTGTAAATTGATCCTGCATAATTCGCTATCTTGCTGCTAAAGACTTCAGGGCGGCCGCCACATCATCCATCTCAGACTAAGGCGGTGTCTGATCAAAACTAGGTCCTACTCCACCATTCGGTGGAGGAGGTGGTGGTTGCATCTCTGGTGCCATATGTTTAAGCTGTAAAGAGCTGGATGATCAAAAGAATAATGAGCTTAAGAACCTTAATAGGTGTATTTCAATGGTGAAACAACTCCACACGAAAGGGGAGAACTGGTTCACCACCAGAGTTCGCTGTGAGGTCAAGCTGTATAAAGGAAGAAAGATCTTCTCATTCCCATATACGACGCCAAACTGATGATGCTAAGATTTAGCACCACCAGATAAGAGGTGGAGAGCTCAAACAGTGATAACAATGGCAGCCATAAATGTATGTGTATATAAGTGTATAAAAGGGGATGAGTATAAGAGGAATAAGACAATGATATATAGTGGTTCAACCAATTAGGCCTACATCCACTATGAGTGTGTGATCCACTAAATATGGGCACTAATGGCCTTGGAAATAATGCACATAATCTCACTGTCTCTTTACTGTGTGTATAAGCAGAGTTTTTGCTAGGGTTACAATTATCGATCCCTTTACAGGGTTGTAGGTGATAACTACTTATAGGGCTTGGGGGGAGTAGTGTACCCCCAATCATGCATGGTGCATGTGAATGATGATCTAGCCAATCCCCTCCTGACACCTGGATGTGCCCCTTATGATAAATGATGACATAATATGCCCTCACGTGAGGGTCTGATATTGTTATAACGGTCTAGTCCATGAGCTATATGAGTCCCATGCGTACTGTTCCATGCATCTCCTAAATCATGCGCTGTGATGATGTCATCCTCGGCCTAGGATACCAGGCCGAGGCTAAAGTGGATGCTGACGTTGGGTCTTGCTGGATGTGGGCCTCGTACTGTCGTCCCCTCGTAGGGTCGTCCAGCCCATAACAAAGGGTCGTCCCCTTGTAGGGCCGTCTGGGCCATGATGAGGGGTCGACCCTTTGAAGGGTCATCTGAGCAATGATGAGGGGTCGACCCCTTGAAGGGTCGTCTGGGCCATGATAATGGGTCGGCCCCTTGTAGGGCCGTCTGGGCCATGATGAGGGGTTAACCCCTTGAAGGGTCGTCTGGGCCATGATGATGGGTCGGCCCCTTGAAGGGTCATCTGGGCCATGATGATGGGTCGGTTCCTTATAGGGTCGTCTGGGCCATGATGTGGGGTTGGCCCCTTGAAGGGTCATCTGGGCCACGATGAGGGGTTGTCCCCTTGAAGGGTCATCTGATCCTGGTTGAGGGGTCATCTTGACCGATCCTTCCTGTAACGGTACTGTGATCATTGGACTCATCCTGGTCCTGAGCCCTCATCTGGTGAGGACACCCTCGGCCTAACTGAGGGTATATATTGGTATATCAGGGGGCTTTACAGTTAGTCGATGTTCCAATTGTACGAGATTTTCCAGAAGTGTTTCCTCGTGAGTTGCCCGGGTTACCTCCAGAAAGAGAAGTTGAATTTAGTATTGAATTAGCACCGGGGACATTCCCTATTTCTATGGCACTGTATAGAATGGCACCTGTTGAATTTAAAGAACTTAAGATTCAGTTGCAGGATTTACTTGATAGGAGGTTTATACAACCTAGTCTATCTCTATGGGGTGCACCAGTTTTATTTGTGAAAAAAAGGTGGTACTATGCATTTGTGTATTGATTATAGGCAACTGAATAAAGATACAGTTAATAACAAATATCCTTTACCTCGTATAGATGATTTGATTGACTAGTTACAGGGTGCTAAAGAGTTTTCAAAAAATAGACTTGCGATCGGGTTATCATCAGTTGAGTCAAGGAGAGTAATATTTCTAAAACTGATTTTTGTACTCGGTATGGTTATTTTGAATTTCTGGTGATGCCTTTTGGAGTGACTAATGCTCCAGCTGTATTTATGGGTCTTATGAATCGGGTACTGCATCCTTTTATTGATTCGTTTGTGATAATTTTTATTGATGATATTCTGATTTACTCACATGATATGGTTGAACGTGAAAAGCATTTCCGAACTATTTTGAATGTGTTGAAACTTAAGCAGTTATATGCCAAGTTAAGCAAATATGAATTTCGGCTATCACAAGTTGTATGTTTAGGCCATGTTATTTCTGGAGATGGTATATGTGTTGATCCCAAGAAAGTAGAAGCTATTGTAAAGTGGGAGAGGCCCAATAACGTAAGTGAGGTGAGGAGTTTTCTGGGTTTAACTGGGTATTATAGAAGGTTTATTAAAGGAGTTTCTTCAATTGCCTTTCCAATGACTAAATTGACTAGGAAAGATATTAAGTTTGAATGGAATTATGATTGTGAAAATAGTTTTGAAGAACTGAAGAAGAAGTTGGTAACCGCACCTGTTCTTACTATTCTACATGGTGGAGATGGTTTTGTTATTTATACCGATGCTTCACATTAGGGGTTGGGTTGTGTTTTTATGAGGCATAGTAAGGTTATTTCTTATGCTTATAAACCATTGCGTACACATGAACATAGTTATCCTACACATGATTTAGAGCTTCCTGCTATTGTGTTTGCTTTGAAATTATGGCGTCACTATTTATATGGTGAAGTATGTGAAATTTTTAGTGGCCATGAGAGTCTTAAGTATTTATTTACTCAGAAGGAGTTGAATTTGAGGCAGAGGTGGTGGATGGAGTTAATTAAAGATTATGATTGTACAATTCACTACCATCCGGGGAAGGCGAATGTAGTTGCAGATGCTTTGAGTAGAAAGGCTTCGGGCATGTCATCTTGCATTCAGTGTGCTAGAGTTTCTCATATTATGGAGTTGAGATTGATGGGAGTGGAATTGGAACTAGCAGATGGGGACATATTCTTTACTCATGTAAGCGTGAGGCCTTTGTTAGCTACCCATGTTCGCGATTTGCAAAGTTAAGATCCTTTTCTTAAGAAAAAATGACAAGATGTCCGAGATAGTAAGTCTGATGATTTTTGTATTGTTAATGATGGTACTTTATTGTATAAGAAGCGATTATGCATGCCTATTGTGGATGGATTGAAAGCGAAAATTTTAGATGAGGCTCATAATTCCATTTATGCTATGCATCCTAGTAGTACTAAAATGTACAGGTATTTGAAGGAGCATTATTGGTGGGATAATAGGAAGAAGGAAATATATGATTTCATTTCTAGATGCCTTATATGCCAGTAAGTAAAAGTGGAACATCAGAAACCTGCGGGTTTGCTTTAACCATTGCCAATACTGGAGTGGAAATGGGATCATGTAACAATGGATTTTGTGGTTGGGCTTCCTCGATCTCAGAAGGGGTCAGATTCGATTTGGGTGGTGGTAGACAGGTTAACCAAGTCAGCTCACTTTCTAGCAGTCAAGACTACGTATACAGTTGATAGGTATGCAAGTTTGTATGTTAATGAAATTATTCGATTTAATGGAGAACCTGTTTCTTTTGTTTCAGATAAATACCCTACTTTTACATCTAGATTTTGGGATAGTTTGCAATATGCTATGGGTACTAACTTAAAGTTTAGTACGACTTTTCATCCCTAGACAGATGGGCAGTCTGAAAGGACAATACAAATTTTGGAAGATATGCTTAGAGCTTGTGTGCTTTATTTCAAAGTTAATTGGGATGAATATTTGCCTTTGATAGAATTCACATATAATAATAGTTTTCAATCTACTATTGGTATGGCTCCATATGAAGCATTGTATGGTAGACGATGTCCTAAACCGGTATGTTTGGGTGAAGTTGGTGAAAGGAAGATAGAGGGTCCATAATTGATTAAAGTCACCACTAAAAAAGTGAAGATTATTCAAGATAGAATGAGAACACAGCTCAAAGCAGACATAAAAGTTATGCGGATAAACGGTGAAAAAATTTGGAATTACAGAAAGGGTATTATGTGTTTCTTCGGATATCGCCATGGAAAGGAGTTATAAGATTTGGAAAGAAAGGGAAATTGAGTCCACGCTACATTGGACCTTATAAAATCCTCGAAAAAGTCGGGATGGTTGCCTACAAGTTATAATTACCACCGGAGTTAGCCCGATTTCATGATGTTTTCCATGTTTCTATGTTGAGAAAGTATGTAGCGGACCCTTCACATGTATTGGTGGAACAACCTATTGAGTTGAAGGAAGACTTGAGTTATGTGAAAGAATCACTTGCTATCGTGGATAGGAAGGAACATATATTGAGATCCAAAGTGATTGCACTTGTGAAGGTTGTGTGGAGAAGGCATTCCATGGAAGAGGCTATATGGGAGATATAGGGTATCGTGAAGATGCGTTGGCCATATTTGTTTGATTCGGACAACCAAGGCATGTCAATTTCGGGAACGAAATTTCCTAACAGGGGGAGAATTGTGACAACCCGAATATAATTATGATTAATCATGCATAAATCATTCTTAGCTTATGTGATATGGATAATATGTTATTAGTATATATAATGTTAAGTCAATATATTTAGTCTAACCCTAGCTTCATAAAGAAAGAAATATTGAATTAGTTACAAATATAAAATTTTGAAGTTTTCGATAGGAATGTTCATGTTTAAGATTAGTTTTTATCTTTATAACATAACAATTGACTTGAGGAGGAAACTATATAGTTGTAGATATATAATTTGTATTTGTAACACGATAAACGTTGTGTTAAGAGGAGGTCCGAACTAGAAGTTATGCTGGAATTATGAAGCAGGGACAAATTTGTCCATTCGTTAAATGATATTTCTATTAGGCTAACAAATGGTGGAATTTGATTGGTTAAAGAAGGAGGTTATTTTTGGACTACTTTAAAGGCTTGAAATAAGCCCCTCCTTTAGCATAACTCAGTCATTAAAGAGTTTGGCTTGAGAGGAAGAGAGAATTGGAAAGTTTGGGAAGAAAGTGAGGGGAAAATTTGGGGAAAAATCCGTGAAAATTATGTAAAATTCTCGAAGGTAATCCTAACCCCAAATCTTGTTTATTTTCTTATATTACTGATTTAGATGATAGAAATAATCAGTTGTTTACTAAATTTCAGCCCTTGATGTATATGTATGGTGAGATGCAAGTTTAAGTTAAGTTGAATGTACAAACCCTTAAAATTGCTTCGTTTAGTAACCTGGTTTATTCAACCTTCCATATATTTTTGTATACTTACTGGAATTGATTGATTCAAATTGTAGATTAGAATAGACTCATATATGTTTGACATATCCGAAAATCATGTGAAAATACCAAGAAATGAATCTTTGGTGAGAGTTTGAAATTCAGGTATAAAATCTGCCCCAAGGGTGAAAGTATGCACACCATGTGTTCGATGTTTTGCTTGACATAGCAGATGAACCTTAAAAATTATGAAACTTTAATTTTGTATTTTTAAATATGTTTACTGATGTTTGGTGAAATATCAGAGAAACTTATGATGTAGAAAAATTATGAAAATTCCTGGAATATGAATGAACGATAAAAGAGCCTATAGGGCAGATTTTCTATGTAGTAAAGAAATGGGACTATCTTGCTCTAGGAAACTTGAAATGATGTGAAGTCTTTTGAATTGGAATACTAATATGATAAGGATTTAATTAAGAATAATAAATGAATATATGTTTGGTCTATGATTTCAATATGACAAATATATTAACATGAATTTGGATGGAATTTCACTTGTAATAAATGATTTGAATAGAATCATATGATGCTTATGAATTGAGTTATGTTTAAGCTATTACTTGGATTTTTGATATTATTATGGTGATACTAATAGTGTAAGAATGATAGAAAGGTAAGAAGAACCGGTTGAACAAGTGACGGACAAAAGAAAAGGAAAAGCCTGATTAGTTGCCAAGGTGAGTGTACTTGTGATTTGTTTCATATATAAATATGGATATAGCTCTAAGACCGGATTTGTTTGAATACTTTGGTATTAAGGATTTGTTTGGATATTAAAATATCCAGGATTTGTTTGGGTCTTATGATCCAGGATTGGTTTGAATACTTCGCTATTCAGGATTTTTTTGGATATTAGAATATTCGGGATTTGTTTGGGTCTTATGATCCAGGATTGGTTTGAATACTTAGCTATTCAGGATTTGTTTAGATATTAAAATATCCAGGATTTGTTTGGGTCTTATGATCCAGGATTGATTTGAATACTTCGGTATTCAAGATTTGTTTGGATATTAAAATATCCAGGATTTGTTTGGATCTTATAATCCAGGATTGGAATTGGACAAAGATCCAATAATTTGATTTGTCTTATGACAAGGATTTGTTGGAACTTATGTTCCAGGGTTTGTTATTAACAACGGGCAGGATTGTTTGGATTTCATATCCACAGATTTAATATAGAATTGTCATTTCAATGTAGGGAAGGATTGTTTGGATTTTATATCTAGATATTTGATATAATATTGCTATTTCATAGCAGCGTAGGATTATTTGGATTTTATATCCACATATATGATAAAGAACTGTTATTTCATTTCTGGGAAGGAGGACTTCAGTAAGCTTAATGCTTACGATTTATATTTTAACATTTTCAGGTTTGTACGCTGCCAGTTAGGATATCATACGATCGGTGATTTGAGAGTTACACCGTTGGAAGGATCTGGGGATTAGACGTAGGGATTTTGTCATTGTCACACTGAGGTTTTACTACACTCGCACATCTTATATATTGAGTTAGCATAAGTTGATTTGATGATTGTAATATTTAATCACAATCAATCGTAGTATAACATGTTCGTTTACTTATGACTCCGATGTTAATTACGTTATGGTACAAAGAACATGATTATGTTTATTATACATGAAAAAAATATTGATAAATGAATTATATTTCGAATGGACGGAAGATTATGATTTAATCATAATATAAATGAAATGATTGGAATATATTTGGGTTTGGGGTGTGACACATAAGGTTAGCATCCTATCAACTAAGACTGACTTATCCTCTAGCGTTGGCTAATATCCATTTGTATGCCCATTGGCCTTACCATCAATCAAAGTATTATCCGAAGGATATAAATTGCCTAATAATCACATCGATGTTGACCTCTCACATGTGTCACACCCAAGGCAACATATAATTTAAAAATCACTATTTCCCTTTACATAATTATGACACTCTAACAATCAATCCCTACCGTTTATTATTCACACTTTGGAGCCATTTGACAAACGGGCAATATCTCATTATATCAACATGTCCAAAGACTCTACGTCCACAAATACTGGAACACAAAACACCTCACACTATGAGCCTCGGTGTCACCACTTATTGGTTTACATGGACACCTGTAAATTATTAACACACTTAATCAGAAACGCGAAAACAATTTATACAACTAACTTGAACGTATGCCAGTTGGCACTAATTTACTCGTCATGCTAACCTCTTTGACTTCACCGTTGAGGACATGCACTACAACTGTCACCAAACTAGCATGACTGGACCAAACTAACATCGACGTCGAAAGATTCACTACCGACCTCACCACGTCACTCCCGAAAGGAATCTTGAACCCAGAGCTCTGATACCATTTGTAACGTTTCGACCCCAATTTATGGGTTACCCGTGATCAACCCGGTCCAAATCGAGTCATTAGGTGTGAAGTGAAACGAAACAACTCATATAATGTTGCTAGTCCAGTTTTATTTTAATTAGCACTTCACTTGTTTAACATGCGATTCCAGTTTCAATATAAACTACGTGAAGAACCCATGAGGAGCACCCCGAGATACTAACGTCAGCAAATAAAGTACACTTACCTGTACAATACCCTCAAAATATGAACCCGCACCCAACCTGCCATAAGAAAGCGAGGGTGTGAGCCTATGCCCAGTGGGAATATACATGCAGTATAGAAACGAACGGCAGAAAAGAGTACTCATTCGCTACAATCACATGCATGCAGAAATATACATGTATTTACATATATATTAATATACCTTTAAAAAATACGTATTCAGATGCATTAACCATTTTACTTTCAAAAACCTTGCTTATCCGGATTAATTTACCTTAATCTTGCAAAGACCTCCCTTATTCATACTTAACATCTTTCATTTTACTTAATACACCTGGTCAACACTTAAAGCCGCTACACTTGATTTATTCCAACCCATTCCTATATCAGAATCACCCATTTTTATTCCGTTAAAACATACTTTAGTATTTTCATTGAAAAGTACCATTTTAACACACACATTCACCATGTTAGAAAATACATACTTATGCAAATTACAGGTTCAACAACTTAGGTTACTTAACCGCCCATTTGCCCACTTTACTTGACCCTTTTTGCCTGAACTTATGGGCATTAATAGATTTACACATTTACTTGTCCATTTCACCTTTTACCGAAATATTTATTTCTTTCATTCAAGTTAGGTTGTATTAACACGTCTTACCACGCAACCCATTTCTTGACATGTTCCTTATTCCTTTTATCTTTTCTCGGAATCTTCCTTTACCGCATACTTACACGGGCTCCACACCGATGGCTATGCGCACCACATGCTTTGGTCAGTGATTTAGAGCTTTTCAACCAAGGGTCTGGGCCCTTCTTACTTATTTCCGTTTGCATCCGAGCCCTTATTAATGCGTTTAACATTTTACGCTTGTGCACATTATTCCACTTCTTTACCTTTACCCGGACGAAGCCAAAATCCAGACTTAACCTTCCGTTTTTCCAGTAACATTTGAAAAATTATTTCTTTTCTTTTTTAAGTCCCTTATCCACACACATGTGATTTATACAAAAATTATTTATGCTTTAGGAGTTAATTCATTTTCACACATATTAGTGTAAATACATTCTTTAACATTTTTATTCCATAAAATTGTTCCTCTTTAAGTAAATTATCAATTTACCTTTGTTTGCCAAACTTGCAGTTTAATCCTTTGAAAAGTGTTATTTCTCAAAATGATTATTAAGTTTCCAACTTAACATGTAAAACACTTTAGCTGTTTTATCATTGGTTTAATATCACACTTTTGACACTTTTACACCTTAAATATATAAAATAGCACCTTTACATATTAAACTACCATTTTCACACATTATTCAAGACCAAAATTTCTATTTGTCTTATTTCACGTTTAAATCCAACATGACTCTCTTTAAACTTGTCCATATATTTATTTACAAAATACTACAAATTTATATGCTTGAGAAAGTGGACATTAAAATCCTATTAAATGGGTTAAACATACATTTCATTCTAGAAACTTGGAAATACTTATTTCATAAATATTTTGACAAGACTAATGTCATTCCATATTTTATTCCATAAAATATTCATTATTTTCTTTTGCTAGGAATACAATAATATTTCTCACATTTTTATTCCATAAAAATGTTCATTATTTCTTTTTATTAAAAATACACCAAATAGTATTTTCTTACATTTTTATTCCATAAAAATGTCTATTTTCAGTTTACTAGAAAACCACACAAATAATACTTAGTTACATACTTTCATACCCAGATAGTCTAATGTAGTATTCTAAAATTATATTAAATTCTAAACCTTCTTTAAAAATATTTACCTAAATCCCATGAAACCATAGAAATCAACCAACAACTCTATTGATGCAAAATTATCGCAAACCTACATATATTTAGCCTAATATATGACAATAACACACAGAAGTCATATTCATCAATGAAATTAAACCAAGGTTAGTGAATCTCACCTCAAATGACTTCAAAATGGTGGTGGTGGCGGTAAGATGGGTGACACCCCCACCTCCAAAGGTGGCCCTAAAGGGAGTCACACAAAGCTCCACTATGAAATCTCCAGAAAAGCTCCAATAAATACTCTAAAATGCAGAACAATCCATCTTCTTCCTTTATGGGTAAATCTCCCCCAGACATACATCAAAACTCCCATCAAATACTTCTCTATTTTTCGTGGCTATACCTTAGCAATGGTAAGACAATAGTTATTTTGTGGTGTGAGTGCATTTTTTAGAACCCTAAATCGGAATAAGGCATTGTACAAAATGAGAGGGGCTCTAAGCTCTATAACCCCTAAGACTCCTCCTTATATATATATATATATATATATATATATATATATATATATATATATATATATATATATATATATATATATCCATACATATCCATTAAAATACACCTGCTAAATCTCAATATTCCGAATTTGAATAACAGTCCCAACGATGACAACACAAATTGGCAGGATCAAAAAAGTCAAGAGGTCGTTCAAACGACATTTTCCCTCGTTCGAACGACGGCTTCACACGACCAACCCTATTGCTTCCAACGACACCTCATAACGTCCAAAGCATCCTTTTCTTTTATTATTTTCTTGCTCCAATTATTTTCACTGTTCTCCTATATTTTTCATTTACTCCCCCTTATATATTATCCGTATATCATCCATAATCCAATAACTTTCTATATAATCCAATTTTTTACCCACAATCCCTACAATTTCAATTAGTTCCCCCTCATTCAAAATCCATATGTAATTTAATTAATTTATCGGGGTAGGATATTACAAATAATACAAATATATATGTACATACATATATAAATGTATAAATACATACATATACATATGTATATATGTCTATATAATGATATTGCATGTATAATTCACAATAAAATTACATTCATACATGAATTGATAATATCTTTTAATACATATGTACTATATGTATATTTTATATTATTCCATGCATTAATAGTACATGTATAAAACTATATATAGGTATCATGTATTTATTGATAATATTATTTAACATATGGGTCTTAGCATATTATATAATTTTATAAAATATAAATATACGTAATTTTTTTTACATGTACATACAAATATTTTTTATTTATAAGAATTATACACATATTAATGTATTATGTATATATATTACATATTAAGGTATAAATGCATTAAAATGTTAAGAATGAATAATTCTGAGTTGAAAAATAAAAAAAAAGTTATAAAACACCCTTTTGCTATTTTCTGAAAAACTTTATTATAACACACAAATATTATAATTCAGTGTTTAAAAACAGGTATGCCCAACACAATTTCTTTTCCAGAAATTGCATTTGAACACATAAAACAGTATTATAGTTGCAAACCAAACAACCCTTAATTATTGGAAATTTATATAATTTTTCTTATAATTAAGTTAATTTACCGCACTATACACCTCTCCTTGTTCAAATACTTTTGTAGCAAAGGAAGTCAAGATAATCTTCCACTCCATAACCGTTTCCATACTAGAACTCTGAAAAATTAATATATAATGTGAAGGAACAAACGTTGACAAAAAATCCCTATAAAAAGGTAATTGGCTCAAAAGATAAGAAAGGATTGAAGAGAATAAAATTAGGGGATTTTAAATGCACCGAAATAAAAAAAATTTGCGAGTTAAGAATTTTATACTCTCTCACTCAAATTACCCGTAATTGTATTTTTAGTTTTTGCTTGTTGTAATGTTAATAGCATACAATTTTGGGTACTCTTGTTAGGATTGGTATAAATTTTGATTTTGAAATTTTTTAGAGTTAGGATTAGGGTTCTTGATTCCGAGAATAAGTTAAAGCGGAGAAAAAGAAAATGGCATTTTTGTTTAAAAATATCAAGGGTCAAGGTTAAGTTAAAATTATGGTTATGATTAAGGTTTTATATTAATGTTCGTCCATTCGTGGGGGTTTATGTTTAATTTTTCATCTCCGAGGGGGTTAAGTATAGTTTTGTCATTAATAGGGGTTAAGTCCAAAAATCCAATTAATTTTTGTTTTAATTCACACGTTAAATTATTTAGCAGCTTGTCTTATGTCGATAAACAATAAGGTTTGTGATTCTTTTCTTATTAATTGAATTCCCATAGTACACACTTTGATAGTGTAATGTTGCTTTAAAAATATTTGTTGTTAAGGGATCAATTGTAACACCCCTTATTTTTCATGTACTAGGTGGCCAGTCTGATATGTCAAAGATAGGGGACATCAAATAATTTATACCATTTTAAGCATCAATGATAAATAATGAAAATCAAAACAATCCACAAGAATAAATAAAATGATTTCAATATAACAGATATTGTCCCAAATATATAAATAAATGACGGAGTAAATCCACGAGATGAATGTCTCAACTAATCAAAACCATCTAAAGTAAACAACTTTGGAGCCACCCCAAGACCATAATACATTTCTGAACACTAAAATGAAATTCTGACTGAAATAAAATACTAAAATTGATAAATATCCTACATATATGGAGAGGTAAACTGGAATGATTGAAACACTACAAGTCTGCCTGCTCAACCCTAATGCTTTGGCTTATGGGAATATTTTTAAGAGAACATCACGAGTCAGACCCTAGATATTGCAAGAAATATCTAAATTTACTTGAATAATATTTAATACATTTACTTCTCACACTTTCCCCGTTGGCACTCACATCCGAAATATTTCATCTCACTTAGAACTAACGTATATCATAGTTAAATGTCAAATTACATTAGACATAATTACAACGTGCATACACAAGTCTCATGTCTGACATGTACGCTACATGATACATCCATACACCGTGATCCATAATGTAACCATATCATAGTAAGAGTATTAGCACAATCCAAATCCTCGCATGAATATGCTCATCACTAGACCAACTACATATATAAATATAACACAAAGGCTATAACCTTAAGGGACCTCTCGTGCCTCTATTGGGTCAATTCGTAGGAGTTCCCACTCCCAATGGATTGCAAAAACAAAACACATAAAAAGGAAAAATCACTATGCCGTTACACTATCGTTTAATCACATACTAATATTACACGAAAAATTAGGACTACCATATCTCCCTATCGCAAGACGGTTGGCCAACTGCACGTAGAATCAATATATAAACCTATACGCAACTTGCATCACCATCTAGGAGCGTAGACCCAATCCCATGAACAATCCCATCAAATCCCCATTGACATATTCCTCACGAGTTAATAAAACACTCATGGTATGTACACATATATAACACAAAGCATAAAATTAGCTAGTACGTGCATACGAATACGATTTACAATCCTAATCATATATAACGAGCTATACATCCCCCAAACTAAGCTCATTCCCCCATATATATATATATGTGTGTGTGTGTGTGTCTCCTCCACGTAATTACATAGGATCATAACACTTATATCCTAAACAAACCACTATGGAAAGACCCTATGTCAATTCCTTATGTTCCAAATTAAAATCCACAACAAAATACCAAAATACAACCCCTGCATAAAATCGATTGATCGCCCCTACCCAGTGAGCCCAAAACGATGTCGTATTATAAAATTTAACCCAGAATTTAGTTTTCTCGATTTTCTTTATCTTAGATTGCAACCATTATAACTTATGTTTAGTCCACAAAATGTCTTAGTATGATTTGCAAGGGATCCTAATCATGTTTATAACAATATAGATCTATTTACAAGGTCAAATATCACACTATAAAGGCATATTCATTAATATCATCATATTGTTCATATGTGTTCAACCTAATTATAAATTTAATCATTAAAAAGTATATTTATATCATAATCTTCAACCTGCGCACGTGAATCATCATTTTATAACATTCCTTCAATGAATTTAAATATGTTTAAACATGAAATACTCCATGATTTATAATGAGATTTCATCCCTAACATATGATTAAACCTAACTTAGATTATTATTATTAGCATTAGGTCATGAATAATTTCCTTGTACTATCTAAAAAATCTACTTATTCTTTCTTGAAATTCTTAGTTAGATCTCTTGTTGTGTTTCTTTCTCTCGAATTTTCTCATTGGCAGCTAGAGTTTACTCCTTTTGTTTTTTATGGTAATTTAGAGGATTAAACACTTATTTAAATCATCTATTTTTTTGTAGGTTTCCCATGGGCCTAATATAAAAATCCCAATAATCCCAAAACGCTACCCATATTCTCCGAAAACTTAGCCCGAAGGGTTACTTAACCGTGAGTCCAATCCAACATTTCAAAAATACTATTTCGAGCCTTTATGTCTGAGGATGTAAATGTTTGTATACTAGATGCAAACCTAGAGGAGAGGGGCGGGGTAGGTGGGTGGGTGGGGGTGAATATGTTTCTAATCAATTTTTCCCAAGTTAAAAGTTTACACAACATATAACAAATTAGATAAAAGTCATTTTCAATTTTAGCAATTATATCTAGATCAAATAAGACGAAAACAGGCATAATTATACAATTATATCACAAAGCAATCATACAACACCAATTTTATGAGGAAAACCCCCAACCTATGGGTAAAAAATCTCAATGTGTCCTAGTTTCTTATTACATGTGAACAGTACATTTATACAACGCAAGAAGATAATTCTTTCTCATATTCTCACAAGAAATTACCTATGAATCCTGAGACACTCTCCCATTCCAATAAGAAATCCGATCAAAGCTCCATTAATTGAATATGAATTTTTAATTCTTCACCCTTGGTCCACACCGTGCTTGAACTCTTCACTAGCTCAAACACCTCCTTTGAAATCTTGGAGTATAGTTCATGTGGAATGAATTTGAATCCATTGTAAACAATGGCTAATTGTGGATTTAAACCTCTCAAATCATCTTTCAAAAGTAGATTTAGGTCTAGATCTAAACATATCTCAAAAATAAATTGAACACTCATATTTAAAATGGAGAAGCAAAGAGATGCTCTTAAATACGAAAATATACTCAGAGTAAGTCTATTTTGAAATGAGGAAAAGTGTTATAACCTTTGAAGAGAACAAGGTTTTTTTATATAGATTTAAAAAAAACTTCTCCGATGTGCACACAGGTGTAAGGAAGCACCATGCACATGGTTTTAGCCAGAGAAATAATCAACAAAAAAAAATCACTCGACCGTGCACATGGGGAAAATCAACGTTGTGTGCACGGTTTTGGCCAGATAATTTCATAGGTATAATAATAATGCTCCATGTGCACGAAGGTGATTATATACCCTACGAACTACAATAGGTAGTAAGTAATAAACTTTAAGAAATGCAGTTCAAAATAAAAACATAGACCTTATCCCCCTTTTGAAAACCATACACATACTTTAAATAATCTTTCAATTTTTTTTAGAAAGAAATATTAATTTAAAAATCATGAGTGTGTGCATAGACAAATGTTTTAAAAATGAGAAAATCCAAAAAGGATATGATTTGATAAATCAACGACGGAAGTATTGAATGTGGAGAAATTGCAAAATCTTCAAAGTTCATTGTCCTTAGGTAATAGAACAAGACTATCTCACACATAAACTACTATGTGCATGACGCATTTGGGCTTGACTTAGTGCATGATGCAAATTCTTTAACATAGAAGATAGCCAACTAAACTAAATGTAAAATGGATACATTTTCAATCTCCCCCTTTGGATATTTCATGGCAAAACCCCAAAACTCCAAAAATACTCTTGTTTATGATAAGCAAGACTCACTCCACATTAACTATATAATGAGAAAAGCTTGTCGCGATGCACAAAATCCAATTAACTAACCAAAATCCTCAATATAACCTATTGGAATTGATCAAAGTGATGATTCTTAAAAAAATATCAACAACACAAAAATATTATGCAAAAAACATTTATGAGAAGAAACTTCCATTGCTCGGGAATCCTCTAAAATCAATAAATATGGATGATAAGGTATACTAATACGATAGAATCATCATATAGCAACGAAGCTTATCCCGAAATCAAACATATTAACCAAAATGATCACAAATAAAATGTCTCTCACTCCGCCTAAAGATCACCAATATATCAAACTCCAAGAAAATAAACATCCAAAATAGAAAAATCTCAAACAACAACATCTGAACCAACAAACATCTCCCCCCCTCCCACATCAATCTCCCCCTTAATTCATAATTTTCTCCCCCTTGGTTTTTAACGCTTAGTTTTTGAGTTATCTCCCTCCTTTTGTCACTAGAAAATACAAACAAACACATGAGTAATATAACATCAAAATGGGATAGAAATATGTCAATATCAATAGGTATATAATAGAGAATCAAATATATATCAAACATAAGTACCTAACATAAAACTTAGATGGACTAAAATAGGGGACTGTGAGCACGGAGGCAATATGTCACCATACAAACAAATTCTGGTAGAAACATATGGCAACCAAATCTAGACATTCATGCAAATGGGGTCAAGTTAAACTCGTGTGCATGCTTTTCAGTAGTGCACTAGAAAAACTCAGAAAATATGAGAATATCCTAACTCTCAAACTCTCGAAACACTTCCATAAATGAGTTTTCTCAAAGATTAACAACCGAAATTTGAACCCCATGCAAAACCACATGCTCAAAAACTTAAGATCAAAGAATGATCAATAGCATAACAAAAAATAGTAATATATACATGAAAACACAAGATCAAGTCTCAAATACCAATCAATCATGAAAACCATATATTTTCACATGCAATAAATTGAAGAATCACTTAAGATTTTTCAAATAAAACTGTCAACATAAGTTGAGCAATTTAGACACATTCAATTCACATTCTAAATGCAATATAAGTAATAAATGAATCATTTAGGCTTACATGTTCACATAGATGGAAAATCACAAAAATCATCAAAAAATTACATTTCTTGACACACCAACAAATTTTGTATAGTAAAAATACAATTCGATCATGAATTTAACTTTAAGAACAACTCCATCTATCAAACTCCCTCGAAACCATGTTGTTCAAATTTTGAAAGGGCAAACTAAAGTAGCTAATTATTTTGAATTGAAACTATAACCCTATATTGTTTTGAACGTCGGTTAAGCTCTTAACTTGTGACTTTTTTTCAACATATAGGTTTTTGTCATTGATAGGATTGTCATATACACTTTAGATGACACCTATCCAATGATAATCAAATTCAAGTCGGGTGTTATCACTCTAATGGTATCCATTATCAATGCATAAAAATGATCCATATTCAACTCCTTCAAACATAAACACTCAAAATCTTTCAAGTAGATCATAGAGTATTTATTTAAACTCAATCAAAATTGATTTTTGCATTAAATTTATAAATATTTTTAGAAACAGTTGAGAAACCGAATAGGTTCGGTGTGTGATAATTGATTTAAATTAAATTAAATTCGCAAGATTCCAAGTAACCCTTATTTAATTCGAGTCTATTTAGAAACAACCCATAAATAAACAACTACGTGTGTGTGTGTGTGTGTGTGTGTGTGTCAAACCATAAATAAAGCATGCGACACAAAGTTAAGAAAAAATCCCCACAGGGCAAAACCTTTTATTTCACTATAATAAGTAAATCGCAACTTACACGGATTACAATGAAATACAGTGACACACGAATACCCGCAGGCGTCGGTCGGTGTCGTCAGCAATGAATCCACACGCAGCGAACCCACATGAACCTCAGTCCAACAAAGGAAGAACCGCAGCACTTCTCAATGACACGCATCCATAAAACTTTGTAGAGACTCCCTCAGCAATGACACGCAGCCCTCGGTTGCAAAGATCTCTCCACAAAGGTTTGAACAAACACAAGGTTGTGTTCTTGGGTTACCAAAAAGATTCACAAAGGATTGGCAATTGTGTGAATCAAAACATGAGTCTTGGGACTCAAAAATATGAAGACTAGAGTAATTTGGACTCTCAAAAACGTCTTCTAAAGTCTTGTAAAACAACTCTCCCGAAGTTGGTATTTATAGGGAAATACATGAAGAGACCCACGATTTTAAACTGCTGAAATTCTATCCAGCGTACAGGTACCCCGAACCGGTTCGGGTAACCCTGCGAACCGATTCGTCCCCCCGAACCGGTTTCGGGCTGGGTTCGGGAAAGTGAGCTGGGAACAGGTGCTTAAACACTTAGAAAAATTCCCAGAATTTTCAATGAACATATCTCCATTTTCAACGGGCCATAACTTGTTCACCGTAGCTCGGATTGAGGTGCCGTTTCTTCCAATATCTTTGTTGCGGCAAGCTCTTCAACTTTCCAGTTGGCCGGTCCTCTGGACGGTGGCTGTAAAATTACCAATTTTCCCTTGAACATCCCTATCATGCCTTGTTTCACTGATTTGACTTCTCTTGCGTTCCACTTGCATTACGAGCCTACAATCAAGGAACGTGAAGTCGTTGATGCAGATGAGGGACATATTAGTGGAGATAATGCATGCTTGATTCCCGGAATTTGGATAGAGGCCGTCATATGAGATCATGAGGTGACGTGCCAAATGTAGCGGCGTACGACATAAATAAATGAAACATTTCGGACATGAGAAAAATGTCCTTACAAATCTCCCCCTATGTCTATGCCGGTACATACATAAAAAATCCGAATTATCAAATATGAAATTGCCTATACAAATCTACCCTCCCATGAACCCAAAACTGGAAAAGGTACAAATGAATAGTCTTCATTGTTTGTTCTTCAATTCTTCAGGAATCTCGAAACTTTTCTCATCAGGGTGTGCAACATATAGATCTGCAATCTTCATACCTACACACATGAGACAAAGCAAATACCACGTGACATATCGAGTTTGAAATGAGATAACATGGATATCAATATATGATAAAAACATAAGCAACATCTCAAAAACTCCCCCAAAATTCAAACTCCCCCATAATATGATAATTCATTCTCCCCCTTTTTATGATGTCCACAAATAGACAGATGAGAAGAATGAATCAAATAAGAAAAATCGGGGTGTCACGGTATACAAAACATACACAAACTATTTTTGATTTTTCAATTTTTCGGCAAAGGTAGGATACCAATATGAACAAATATGATACAAAAATCACACCATGGATTTAGACTCAAACAACCAAGTCATGGAAACGGAATGAATGGGCGTGAACACATTCGATAGGTAAATCAACTCAATCAATCATCTGTGCACGATGCATACGTGTACTCCTAACGAATGAACATCAAAAGTATCCTTAGGTAAAAAAAAAATTTGTTGAATTTAGATGACATCGTCTTATGCAAATCAACAAATCAAAGTCAAAGTGATTTCCACACCAATAACGTCCAAAACTATGTAGCGCATTTTCAAGTATTTCAAGGACGTGCAAACCCGTTTTAAATTCTCCAACCAAACTCTCTCATATATATTTTCTTTTAGAGGTAATATAAATTCTCAAACTTTGGAGAATTGGGGCAAAATCCTAAATGGCCCATAATTTGGCATGAATATCTTTTTATTGCCTTTAAATATTTTTCGGGATCTTTTAAACCTCTTTGGACCCCGGATAATAAAATTCCTCCATTTTTTAGGTCCAATTTAACGGTGGCTTAATATTCGCAAAGGCAAAATTAACCTTTCGTAGCCCTTCCCCGTTTTCAAACAAAACACACAAACTCACAAAACGGTTCTTATATGCACAAATTCCTTATCAAATTTTATCGCGCTTGGTTCGTTTTAAAGACAGGATTGAAGTGAAAACACCCAACCAACATGTGATAAGACAAGCACAATAATCAAACAAATCCGTGCATGTGTGCAATAAAGGAAACATGAGTCAAACATGTAGGAAGTAACACTTAATTACATCTTAATGACTCCAAACATTATAAAGCACAAGGATGAATTGACCTATTGTCTCAAAACACTATCAAATAGTCACATGAAAATAATGGAATGATGTTGTGACTCGGTCATCCTAAGTCTTCATCCATAAACGGTGCAAACAAAATACAAAACTCTTTTTAAATTTTTCAAAATTTTATAAAAATAAAATCTTTTTGTATTTTTCAAAATTTTTCAAAAATAAAAATCTATACAAAAAGTACATGTCACAACGCTAGAAAACATAAATATCATGAAACAAAGACTAGCGTATGACAAACATGCAAACACAATCATCTATATGATATGGCAAGAGAAGAATCATGTGCAAGCAAACGGGAATCAACTTGTCTAAAATCTAGTGTTTCTAACAAAGTTTTCCTAACCTAAATAGATGTGAAACGACGTGTAGGGGATTTGGGAACCACTGGAACACTAGACATAGACTTCCAAGGACATTTTCCAAGATCGAAACAAAATCTCCTAAGGTGACCTTTCCTACCACAATATGAACATGTGTAAAAGGGTGGGATGACACCTAAAGTGTGATCTTTTCTAGCGTCCTTGGAATTAGTTGATCCTCTAAAACAAATAATGGTTTTGGCTTTAGCACTAGAAGCATGAGAACAAGATGAGCCACTACCATCACTGTCAAACCTACTCGAGTCTGTCAAATCATTTTTTAACTTTAAATTTTTTGACTCAAGCAAAGAATTAGACTCTTCCAATCTGAGGGATTTCTTTTTCAAATTATCAATCAAACTTAACAGTTTATCGCGCTCTCCCTCAATAAAAACAAACTTATCTCTAAGAGTCTTTTCACGTGTCGTAAAATCATCGATTAATTTTTTATCCTCGACGGCACAAACGGGAACCCTAGAATTTTTTAAGTCCTCTAATTCCTTCTCTAAAACTAGGACTCTCTCATCACTCTTCTTTTTGTCAATTTTTAAAGAATCAAAATCAGTACACAAATTACCAAAGTGCTCACGACAAATATCACTTTGAGTTTGAAATGCTTGCAAATATTCAATCTTACTTTTAAAGAGAGAATTTTCTTTTTCCAAAACTTTAATTCTTTTGCAAAGTTTCAAATTCAAACTTTTAAAATTTTCAGCATGGTCGTGAACTTTTTCAAAAATAGGCTCCTCATTAAATTGGCGTTCCATTGGAAAATTGCGATTTTTCACAAAACTGATTTAAAAAAAAATTAATATCACACAATTTTGCGGAAAATAAGAATACGCAATATATTAGCGCAACCTGCTCTGATACCAATTTGACGACGTGAGAAGTCAAATTGTATAAAAAAAAAATCCTTGAAAAATCAAGATCACGCGATAAATTAGCGTAACCCGCTCTGATACCAATTTGAGAAACCGAATAGGTTCGGTGTGTGATAATTGATTTAAATTAAATTAAATTCGCAAGATTCCAAGTAACCCTTATTTAATTCGAGTCTATTTAGAAACAACCCATAAATAAACAACTATGTGTGTGTGTGTGTGTGTGTGTGTGTCAAACCATAAATACAGCATGCGACACAAAGTTAAGGAAAAATCCCCGCAGGGCAAAACCTTTTATTTCACTATAATAAGTAAATCACAACTTACACGGATTACAATGAAATACAGTGACACACGAATACCCGCAGGCGTCGGTCGGTGTCGTCAGCAATGAATCCACATGCAGCGAACCCACATGAACCTCAGTCCAACAAAGGAAGAACCGCAGAACTCCTCAATGACACGCAGCCATAAAAATTTGTAGAGACTCCCTCAGCAATGACACGCAACCCTCGGTTGCAAAGATCTCTCCACAAAGGTTTGAACAAACACAAGGTTGTGTTCTTGGGTTACCAAAAAGATTCACAAAGGATTGGCAATTGTGTGAATCAAAAAATGAGTCTTGGGACTCAAAAATATGAAGACTAGAGTAATTTGGACTCTCAAAAACGTCTTCTAAAGTCTTGCAAAACAACTCTCCCGAAGTTGGTATTTATAGGGAAATACATGAAGAGACCCACAATTTTAAACTGCTGAAATTCTATCCAGCGTACAGGTACCCCGAACCGGTTCGGGTACCCCTGCGAACCGGTTCGCCCCCCCGAACCGGTTTCGGGCTGGGTTCGGGAAAGTGAGCTGGGAACAGGTGCTTAAACACTTAGAAAAATTCCCAGAATTTTTAATGAACATATCTCCATTTTCAACGGGCCATAACTTGTTCACCGTAGCTCGAATTGAGGTGCCGTTTCTTCCAGTATCTTTATTGCGGCAAGCTCTTCAACTTTACAGTTGACCGGTCCTCTGGGCAGTGGCTGTAAAATTACCAATTTGCCCTTGAACATCCTTATCATGCCTTGTTTCACTGATTTGACTTCTCTTGCGTTCCACTTGCATTACGAGCCTACAATCAAGGAACGTGAAGTCGTTGATGCAGATGAGGGACATATTAGTGGAGATAATGCATGCTTGATTCCCAGAATTCGGATCGAGGCCGTCATGTGAGATCGAGAGGTGACGTGCCAAATGTAGCGGCGTACGGCATAAATAAATGAAACATTTCGGACATGAGAAAAATGTCCTTACAAGAGTAATTACCAGAACTGCACTAAAAAACTAATTTTGTCACTAAGAGCTTGTCACTCCTAGTGGCAGTGACACACTTTGTCACTGCCCGTGACATTGACAAACTAATTTTTGTGACAATAATTAGGAGTAATAAAATTTTTGCGATAAATTTTGTCCTTAATATTTGTCATTACTATTAGCGGTGATAAATATTTTGTGTTCAATTAGTCATTGCCATTAATGGTGACAAAGATTGACTTTAGGATCAATTTGTGATTGCCTTGAGCGGTTATAAAGTAAATTTTATGCCCAATTTATGACTGCCTTGAGTGATTGTAAATTTTATTCCCAATTTGTGACTTCCTTGAGTGATTATAAACTATATCCTCACCTCTATCTTTTCATTTTCCATCCCTAGGTCTTATTTCCTAATTAGGGCATTTTATTTTACCTCCCAAGCTCTTCTTTCCTATGTCTAAATTCATACGCAGAAAATTGGGGAGTTTCACCCAAATGTAGATGATGATATGGTGAGTTTCATAACCTCACTTGTAATAATAAACTTCATTCAAGTTTAGTCGTTTAATCGTTTTAATCAGTTCATCAATAATTTTGCAGCAAAAAATGAGTGCGTTGAGAAGTAACCTAGGTTCTTCTAGCCAAACCACTCTAGATACTGATTCATTAATCACCTTTAGAGGGAAAGACACTAAGGGAGACTCGTGGTGTTGTCCTTGTGCCAAAAAGTAAACTGAAGGCCACTGTTCCTGTAGTCTCATAGTTAAATAGATCAAAGACATGAGAAGAAAAACATGACGAGGATATGGATTTTCTCAAATCGTCCATCAGTATGCTTTTAAGTGCTTTTGAATCGAATGGAATCAAACTACCAAATGCTCAGAAATCTTCAATGGTCTTAAACTATCAATTCTCACCGTAACATCCAACCAACCAATTTTCACCACAACATTTTGAGTACAGTCTTAATGATTCACCATGTTCAAGTCCTCATGATTACACGCATGTATCACATCTAAGTCCTCACGATTACATGCATGTCCTTACGTCATATCCTTCAAACTTTCAAGACTCAACCGAGCCAAACTTTCAAAATTTAACTGAGCCTCCACATCTTCGTTATGTCAATTTATTAGATTTTTCAAGTTCTAGGAAGATTGCAAGTGGACAGGTTGTTACGTCATCAACTACTGGAATGGTGATGAACGACCATCGACTATTGCAATTTGAACATAAGGTTTACTTTACCGATGTAGAGAACAGATAAAAGAATCATCCATTGTATCAAGACATGCATGGGGGGGGGGGGGGGAGGGGGGCATGACTCTTAAGAATATTTGGGCGGTTTGGCCATTGCTCTGTCTTTTCATTAAGTGATTCGGGGTAGTTTATTTTGAACAATTTATAGTAAGAAAGCTGAACGGTTATGGGAGTTTATATTAAAATATCAAATAGAACAATTTGTTATATTTAGAAATCTTTGTACCAATATAAAATGTGCTTTGTTGCTATTGTAGCTAGTAATTTTGTGCTAATATTTTATTTATTTGAACTCTTTGCAGAATTTTGAAGCCCAAAGTCAATTGCTGAATTTAAAAACCCAAAGTCAATTGTTGAATTTAGAAGCCCAAAGCCGAGGAGCGTCAATAGTTGATAAGTTTGCTAGGTAAGTTTATTCTTCTTATCTTATTTTCATTTATGCATATTTTTTAAACTATTTATTGTTTATATATAAATTGTTCAAACAAAGAGTTTGATGTTGTAATGGAGGTGGGGTGGGGGTTGGGTTCAAATAAAGAGTATCAAATGTGTGTGTGTATATATATATATATGTGTGTGTGTGCGCGCGCGCGCATTTTTGGTTTTGTAATGGAGGTGGGTTTGTGTTTGATACTGTAATGGGGGTGGGGGTGCATTTGATGTTGTAATGGAGGAGTGGGGGTTATGTTTTGTATAGAAATTGTTCAAACAATGAGTATCAAATGTGTGTGTATATGTTTGTTTGGTGTTGTAATGGAGGTGGGCTCACATTTGGTGTTGTAATGGAGATGGGGTGGGGGTGGGGTTCAAACAAAGAGCATTAAATGTGTGCGTGTGTGTCTGCTTATATTTGGTTTTGTAATGGATGTGTGGCTGTGTTTGATTCTGTAATGGTGGTGGGGGTGCGTTTAGTGTTGTAATGAAGGGGTGTGGTTGGGGTTGGGGGTTGGATTTTATATGAATTATTCAAACAAAGTGTATCAAACATGTGTGTGTATGTGTGTGTTTGGTGTTGTAATGGAGGTGGGGATGCATTTCGTATTATAGTGGAGATGGGTTGGGGGTTAGGTTTTATATATAAACTGTTCGAACAAAAAGTATCCAATGACTGCAAATAACTTATCTACTTTTAACTTTAACTTTATATTTAAATGATAATAACTACATAATTACATTTGAATATTTATAGTTATACACATGACATACCCTGCATACGTAGTATTAAAAGGCCTAAATGCGAAGCAATACAATCACAAGTCAATAGATATCGAGGAGCCACATATAAAGTATTTGACTTGCTCGGTAGGCATCTCCGAGTACATGATGGTTATTATTGCATCAATACCCACTGATAGTAGGGGAAAACTGAGTGTTCATGTAAGGACACTGTTGTTGTTTTCAGCTCCCACTACTATGCAAAAAACTTAAACTATTACTAGACTTTTGACGGGAGTATAGCGGTTAGTCTGGGTATCGACTCCACATGGAATGATGCTAAACTTTAATTGATTTTTTATTTCTCAAATAAAAGTGTAAAAGATGATGATTACAATAAATATTAATGTAGGCATTTATTTAAACTAAGTTTAACAAAACGAGTAAAAACTATAGATTGAGAATAATATCCCTCACCTTGGGTTAATTAGTATAAATGGTTACATGGGAAGACAAGTTTATCAAGATTAAATCTCATTTCATCAAATAATTAAATCTAGAGTTATCACCCCCTAAATTCTCATAAAAGCCTACTACGATTTTGGAGTCAACAAATATCTCAGAAATTCCGCAGGCAGGGTCGTAAATACGGTGCATATGTAGTATACACGTTTAAATCTCCAAGGCATAAAATAAAGAACAACCTAACCCATTTAAAATAATCTAATCCATCACCAAGGAAAATAAATCATTTAATCCAAGGTGATTTCAGTCATCTCAACCTAAATTGTAGTAAAGGAAATCAATAAATAAAGCAAGTAAATTTGATAAACAAAGCTTGTAAACTAATTAACAAAGCAAGAAAAAAATGAAAGAGATTTTTAATTAAAGGAGGAAGAAGATGAATAGTAAACTTACGTGCAAAAATGGGATGAAACCCAAAGATATAGGGAGAGAAGATGATCTTCCAAAACCTAACCTAACCTAACCTAAAATCTAATATATCTCTCAAAATAAAAGCCCCCTACTTTCTATTTATACCCCTAAACAAAATACAAACAAAACAAAGACAAATAACCCCAAAATGTCAATTTACATCTGTATCTAATGGAACCGGACGACCTAGCCTCTGACCCAGTCGACCTGGTCTCTGGAAGTGCCAAACTTCACTTCGATCCAATTTTGACACGTTACATAAAAAGGCTATAAAATCTTCATACGGACCCAAAACGATGTGAGGTCAGAACTCACGCGAAGATAATTCCATCATCTAAATGATGGTGTTTTGAAACCCTCCAAATTGTGCAGAATCGAATTACCAAATTACCCTTGAAGTGAAGAAAATGCCGAAACATTCTAAAAATGACCATAACTTCCTCATTCGGGGTCAGAATGACGCACGCTCAGTGGCCACGCAAAGATAATTTGATGATCTACATGTTGATAACCATTAAAAATAGGGAGTTTAAAAAGATATAGTATCCCTTGAAGTTGTATTTTGCGATGAAACTTTCCCGAAACGTATCCAACTTCACACTATGCCTCCATAATTCCTACAAAAGCGGAAATATACCTCACAAAACATATAAACAGATAAAACAAAGGTTATCCAATATATGAGGTTAAATATAGGAATTAACGGACACATGGATACTAGAATCTCCAAGAATAAAGGGTACTAAATGTAATAACCCTCGCTTATGAGAACGTATTTTATATTAATTACTAGGTATAGTAATTAGATATAAGTATTGGGTTATGAATTGAGTGCTAATTTAATGAAGAAAAGTTAATATTCACTATGAGTTTTAATGTATACCATAATTATGGGTGAATATTGCTATGTTATGCTTATTAATATCATATGAATTTAAAATGATATTTGGCTTAATAATGAGACCAGAACTTAAATTGAATTATAAAATGTCCAAATGATAATTTGGAGGCCGCAGTTGATTCCGGAACGTGCGAGATAGTCAGATATTGTGCCATTTTGTGTTTTGAGATTTTGGGCATTTTTGACTGATTATCCCTTAAATAGGCAATTGCGTATTATTTCATCGCAATATGGATCAATCGAGTTGGGATTTTGGCTAAAGGAACGATTTATGTCTTGAGTGAATCACTATTCACCTAATTGTATTTTCTAAACCTAGAGAACTAAAGAGAGAAAGAGAAAGAGTAGAGAGAAGAAAGGATATTGAAGACTTGAGAAGGATTCTTGATCCCACACCAAGAAAATCTGCATTTTCTACATTGAGGCAAGTTTCCTACTTGCTATTTATGGTTTAAGTTAAATGATTGGTAGTGATAATGATGTATTGATCATGGTTTGATTAGTTTAGGGTTTTTTGTGTAATTGTTGGTCTTGAAGCATTGAAGAATAATTTGGATGATTATTGATAGTTGGGGTAGTAGTTAATAGCATTTATGTTGTGTTGGTGAAAATACATGAGTTGGTTTGAATGGATTTGAGTTGGGAAGGAAATTGGAGTCCAAGACTCCATAAGCAAAATTAGGAATTTCTGCAGAACAAGAATCGATTCGGCCCGGCCGAATCGATTCGCTGCGAGATAGTTTCTAGGGTTGGGTGAACCGAATCGATTCGACTTGGTCCGAATCGATTCGGCAATTACGCAGAAACCCAATCTTCCTGACTGAATCAATTCGGATTGTCCGAATCGATTCGGCAACTATGCAGAATCCCATATTTTCTGGACGAATCGATTCGAAAACCCTGCACTTTTTCAATTTCTTTTCATTTTCAATTTTTAACCCTTTTCTCTAGGATTAGTAATTAAGGACCTTCTTGAAGGAAGTAAAAATAGGATCTTAAAGTGTTAGTTGAGTTTAGTCAACTCCCTAGACTCGAAGGGGTTCATCTAGGGTTCCTGACAAGGGGGGGGGGGGGAAGATTTAAAGTAATGTTTAGGCATTTCTTCTGTCAGGTAGTTCTAGAAGAGTCTAGGAAATCTTAAGGTCGAATTTGGAGACTTTAGGAGTAAATGAGAACTAGATCTCATTTGATGGGTTATTATAAAGTCCAAACAAGGACATTTGGGAGAGATAACTTGGGAGTTTAAATATTCTTCGAGGTTATTATGATGATGTGAAGTACACCATAATGCATTTGATAAAAATGTAAAATGGATAAAGTAAAACATAATGTACTGAATGATGAAATGGAAATTAATAAAATGGATGTTACACACCTCTCTAAATACCATCTTAAGGGATGTCCGTGCATGAGGTGAAGCCCCCTGGCTAATGAATGCAGGGTGGATATAGTCCTAGGCCATATGAGCGCTTGTTTTATATCTTTCTGCGATGGATAGGAGATTCTGGGTGTGGTCTTGACTATCCCGCAGGCATATGGCCGCTTCCCGACGTTGCGATAGGATCCCAGGTTGTCTTATGTTAGGCCCTGGAAGATGATGGTTATTTAGGGGTGCGCACAGTGGGGAAACCCGGACGGGGGATCTTAGAATCGTTATATACATATTTATAACTATTCTATTATCGAGTTGGATTCGATGGAACATTAATTCCATAAAGAGCAAA
Source organism: Sambucus nigra (assembly GCA_949130495.1). NCBI lineage: Eukaryota > Viridiplantae > Streptophyta > Magnoliopsida > Dipsacales > Adoxaceae > Sambucus > Sambucus nigra. Next base: position 298,096,781 of record OX422217.1, on the reverse strand, counting down.
GTATATGCCACAAAGAGCATACTATTGAGATAAGTGCCATAAAGAGCACATGGTAATAATTGCATTCCTGATAAGGAATGGAAAGAGGATGGAAATGAAAATGATGAAAGATGAAAAAATGCTTATAAGTACTTTTATTTCTTTGTATAATTGAATTTCATTTTAATAATCATTTAACTGTCTTAGTTCTTTATATGATGTTACCATGCTAGAATATCATCCGTGTCATCCATGCTTACCTGTCCATTATTGTCATACCTGTCATTTATCTCGTGATCATATAAAATCGGCCTCTGACCGGTTCCTCGTTTTCTTATTGTGTATGTATCTTCTATATTCGTTCATGTGTTCCGCCGCAAGGTCGTCCGTAATGAGTTTCTTATCTCTGAGTCTTTTGGGGAGCCGTGACATTTTGCGGGTATCACGGGATATTTTGTGTAGACGCCTCTATTATTGTTTTCTAGCTAAGATCAGTTTTTATTCGGGCGTGTGGCCCAAATGTTTGTAATTGTATAAATAATGTATTATGTAACGCATGAAACTTATTGTATATTGTATGGATTGTATCGACCGGCGCTTTATTCGGTCATTTCTTATCGATTGGATTACATATATATGTTTGTGGGAGTTTCCACCCTCTTTTTCTATTATGGATTGTTGAAAGTGTTTTCTTTAAATTACAAACTAAAATTTTTGATAACCCATTTTCTGGGATATTGTGTGGTTATTCCTGATACTATGTATGATATTGTGATGCTGAGAATGATATCTATCCATGATTCCTGTTTCATCGGGGTATCGGGCTGGCCACCCTTTATTTCGGATAGCGGGTTGTCACAGATGGTATCAGAGCATCAGGTTCTAGAGCCTTTAGGATCTATGCGGACTTGTCACGTTCTACCATGGCGTTCTTTGATATAGAGCTTAATGTTAGGATTGTCTTATTGTTTATGTATGCGATCTTCTGCTAAATATATTGTTTTATATAATATTCTAACTCTATCTCTTCTCTATCTCATATGCCGCCAAAGAGAGGACATCCCGCTAGACGTAATAGGGTTGTCGAGGATGAGGTTGGTCCTCCACCGCCGCCACCGGGGAATATCAGTGCCGCTGATGTGGAAAATATTGTGGTCCAAGCTGTTAATGCAGCGATGATTGCAGTGGCACAGCAAATGCCACAAGCTCAAGCGAGGGGACAAGAAGTACTAGTTCCTACGGGACCTTCTCAGTGGGAACGGGTAAGAGAGTCTTTCCTAAAGGGTCATCCCCCATAATTTGAGGGAGGTTAGGATGTTATAAAGGCAAACCAGTGGAAGAAGGACATGCAGCGCCATCTTAGGATGGTGGAATGTAGTGAGGAGAAAAAGAAAATCCTCGTTACCTTTAAGCTTGTCGGATCGGCCTTACACTGGTGGGAGTCAATAACGACACCCGAACAAAGGGATACAATGTCAATCAACAATTTTTGGACTTTGTTTAATGGAAAGTATTTCCCTCTCGCAGTTCAAAGGGACATGCAGAGGAAGCTTCAAGATTTAGTACAAGGGGAGAGATCGGTTGCCGAATATGAAGAGGAGTTTACCCGGTTAGCAAGCTTTATACCGGATGAAGTGACTCCAGAAGCGAAGAGGATCTCCAGATTTGTAGGAGGTTTGCACTGGCGCATAAAACAACATTTGCTTGGAAATCTATCTTTGGTAACCTTTGGGGATGTGATGAATGCTGCTTTACTTCACTATCAAGAGCATAGATTATTTGTGCAAAACAATAAGAAGGCTGCAGCAATGGGGAAAGTAGTGAAACCGGGAAGTAATGGGATCGGAGGGGGAACATTTTCTTCGTCCCAATCCTCGGGGAACAAGCAGAAGGAGAGGGATCCTCAGCAAGGGGATTTGTCCAAGCGTCAACGTTTTGGTGGGTTTAATGCTGGTGGCAATAATAATAATAATAACAGGCCAGGTCAGGGCGGACAACAACAACAGGGAGGTAGAGGTGGAAATGGAGGTAGGGGCCAGCAGGGCCGGGGTGCGGGACAATTTCGAAACAATCAAGGTAGGAATTAGGAGAATGCGGCTAATAAATGTTTTCAGTGTGGGGAGTTGGGCCATTATAAAAGGGCGTGGCCTCAGTTGGTTGGAGGGCATCTTCCTAGGGATCCACAACAGCCGTATTTACAGTTTCCTCCCCAGGCGCCTAATCCGATTGCTCCTCCTTAGTAGGGGCAACTGCAGTATGTACGGGTTTACCATATTCAGTAGGCTATGCTTCCTCTAGCTCCTCCGGCACCGCCAGCGATCGAGGGTAATGTTTTTCATTCATGGGCATATGGGTCGAGTACTATTTGATACGGGTGCTACACACTCCTTTATTTCTAGGAGTTTTGCTCAGACGACAGGTTTGATAAAATCTGCTGAAAGTACCTTCACTAGCGTTGAATCCTCTATGGGTGATGGTTCATTGATTTTCTTTGTTTGTAAAAACATAGGGATTAATCTTGGTAACTTGTGTTTTGAGGCCGAATTGCTCGTCCTTGACATGGTCGGGTATGATGTAATATTGGGTATGGATTGGCTAGTGAAATACCGCGTGATAGTAAACTGTTATGGGAAAAGCATAGTTTTTGCAGTTCCGGGACAAGAAATGTTCCTGGTTGTTATGCCTTGTATGGAAGGGAGTACGAGTTCTTATTTATATTGTATTACGGAAGATGCATCTAGGGATGTTGTGGTTCCCCTACATTCTCTTTCGATTGTTAGAGATTTTGAAGATGTTTTTCGGGAGATACCGGGATTGACTCCTAGTAGGGAGATAGAGTTTGTGATTGATTTAATGCCGGGAACTCTACCGATTTCTAAAGCTCCGTATCGAATGGCTCCTGTGGATATGAGGGAGTTGAGAGATCAAATTCAGTAGCTATTGGAGCAGGGATTTATTAGGCGTAGCATATCGCCATGGGGTGCTCCGGTATTGTTCGTGAAGAAAAGAGACGGTTCTCTCCGGTTATGTGTGGACTATAGGGAGTTGAATAAAGTCACCATCCGGAATAAATACCCTTTGCCCCACATCGATGATTTGTTTGACCAACTTAGGGGAGCATCATACTTCTCCAAAATCGATTTGAGGACGGGGTATCATCAATTGAGGATACGGGCGCAAGATGTATCCAAAACTGCATTTCTGACCCGTTATGGATCCTATGAATTCTTGGTTATGCCCTTTGGGCTAATCAATGCTCATGCTGTATGTATGGATCTTATGAATAGGGTGTTTCGGGATTTCCTTGACCAGTTTGTTCTTGTATTCATCGATGACATCCTAGTCTATTCTCAGACAGAGTCTGACCATGCTACTCACTTATGGTTGGTCCTGCAGAGATTGAGGGATCACAAATTATATGCAAAGTTTGAGAAATGTGGCTTTTGGTTGAAGGAAGTTCAATTTCTAGGTCATGTGGTGTCATCCCAGGGTGTATCTGTGGATCCTAGCAAGGTGATTACGGTGAGAGTGTGGGGTCAGCCCATGACACCTACTGAGGTTTGTAGTTTTTTGGGCTTGGCGGGTTATTACCGTCGATTTATTAAGGGTTTTTCAAAAATCTCTAGCCCGTTGACGAATTTAACCCGAAAGGGAATAAGATTTGTTTGGGATAATTCATGTCAAGCTGCATTTGAAGAGCTCAAAAATAGATTAACTTCGGCTCCAGTCCTGCATTGCCAAAACCAGGATTGGAATACCTAGTCTTCACCGATGCATCTCTTCAAGGGTTAGGAGGTGTTCTTCAGCAAGAAAGACAAGCTATTGCTTACTCTTCTCGTAAGTTGAAGCCTCATGAAAGGAACTATCCGGTGCATGACTTAGAGTTTGCCGCAATTGTCTTTGCCTTGAAAATATGGAGGCATTATCTCTTGGGGGAAAAGTTTAGTCTTTTCACAGACCATAAATCGCTGCAATATTTATTTTCCCAAAAGGACTTGAATATGCGTCAGCGTCGTTGGTTGGAGTTTGTGAAAGACTACCAATTTGATATCCATTATCATCCTGGAAAGGCGAACGTAGTAGCGGATGCCTTGAGTAGGAAGCCTGAGGGAGACTTAGCTAATGCGTGGAAAGCTAAGTGGAGAGAGCTCAGTCAGGAGGATGAAGGGGTAAGGGCATTCATTTCCGTGATGACCGTTACTCCTACGATTATAGCGAGAATTGTGGAAGCCCAGGGAAGAGATAAAGGTTGTCAAGATCATATACACCGACTGTTGTCCGAGGGAGCATAGTCGTACTCGATTGGTTCTGAGGGTGGACTACGCTTCCGTGGAAGACTTATTGTTCCCGAAGATGGGGACTTGAGACGAGCGGTGATGGCGGAATCTCACGGGTCAAAGTTTACGGTACATCCAGGTAGGGACAAGATGTACCAAGATATGCGCCGTCAGTATTGGTGGGATGGTATGAAGAAGGATATCTCGGAGTTTGTATCCCAATGCACTACTTGTCAGTTGGTTAAGATTGACCACCAACGACCGACAGGTTTGTTGCAACCGCTGGAGATTCCAGTATGGAAATGAGAAAGCATTTCGATGGACTTCATTACGGGCTTACCTAGATCACAGAGAGGTCATGATTCGATCTGGGTGATTGTCGACCGTTTGAATAAGTCGGCACACTTCTTGCCTGTACGTAGGAATTATGATACCGCTCGCTACGCCCAATTGTTCATCGAGGAGATCGTTAGACTTCATGGGGTACCTTTAAATATTGTTTCTGACCGAGATAAAATATTTGTGTCCCATTTTTGGCAAAGTTTTCAAGAGGCCATGGGGACCGAGTTGAAGTTAAGCTCTTTCTATCATCCTCAAACAGATGGTCAAACTAAAAGGGTAAACCAGATGTTGGAGGATATGCTTGTATGAGCATGCTTGATTTTAAGGGCGGTTGGGAACAATACCTCCCATTGGTTGAGTTTGCTTATAATAACTCATACAAATTTACTATTGGAATGGCACCTTATGAAGCTTTTTATGGCCGGCCATGTAGATCGCCCGCTTGTTGGTTGGAAGTGGGTGATAACAAATTTCTTGGACCTGAAATGATCCAGGACACTTCTTCAAAGATTGAACTTATTCGAAATCGCATTCGGATAGCCCAAGACCGTCAAAAGAGCTACACTGATGCGAGTAGGAGACACATGGAGTTAGAGGTTGGAGACCAAGTGTTGGTGCGAGTATCTCCAATGAAGGGCATTAAACGTTTTGGGAAGAAAGGAAAGCTTGCACCGCGTTTTATTGGACCTTTCCCAGTTATTGCAAAAGTTGGTCCCGTGGCGTATCAACTTGCTTTACCGAAGCCTTTGCAACAAATCCACGATGTATTCCATGCCTCCTCTTTGAAGAAGTATAGAAGATGTGAGGGTGCCCTTTGGCACAACCCTTTTGAAGATATTGACTTACAACCCGATGTTTCATATGAAGAACAACCGGTTGCTATTCTTGAGTGTGGGGAGCGCAAGTTAAGGTCTCGTGTGGTGCCCTTAGTAAGAGTTCAATGGAGTCACCACAATGCAAAAGAATCAACGTGGGAGCGTGAGGACGAGATGCGGGAGAAATATACACATCTTTTCTTATAAGGTACGCCTGAATTTTGGGGACAAAATTCCCTCATAAGGGGGGGAGTATGTAATAACCCTCGCTTATGAGAACATATTTTATATTAATTACTAGGTATAGTAATTAGATATAAGTATTGGGTTATGAATTGAGTGCTAATTTAATGAAGAAAAGTTAATATTCACTATGAGTTTTAATGTATACCATAATTATGGGTGAATATTGCTATGTTATGCTTATTAATATCATATGAATTTAAAATGATATTTGGCTTAATAATGAGACCAGAACTTAAATTGAATTATAAAATGTCCAAATGATAATTTGGAGGCCGCAGTTGATTCCGGAACGTGCGAGATAGTCAGATATTGTGCCATTTTGTGTTTTGAGATTTTGGGCATTTTTGACTGATTATCCCTTAAATAGGCAATTGCGTATTATTTCATCGCAATATGGATCAATCGAGTTGGGATTTTGGCTAAAGGAACGATTTATGTCTTGAGTGAATCACTATTCACCTAATTGTATTTTCTAAACCTAGAGAACTAAAGAGAGAAAGAGAAAGAGTAGAGAGAAGAAAGGATATTGAAGACTTGAGAAGGATTCTTGATCCCACACCAAGAAAATCTGCATTTTCTACATTGAGGCAAGTTTCCTACTTGCTATTTATGGTTTAAGTTAAATGATTGGTAGTGATAATGATGTATTGATCATGGTTTGATTAGTTTAGGGTTTTTTGTGTAATTGTTGGTCTTGAAGCATTGAAGAATAATTTGGATGATTATTGATAGTTGGGGTAGTAGTTAATAGCATTTATGTTGTGTTGGTGAAAATACATGAGTTGGTTTGAATGGATTTGAGTTGGGAAGGAAATTGGAGTCCAAGACTCCATAAGCAAAATTAGGAATTTCTGCAGAACCGAATCGATTCGCTGCGAGATAGTTTCTAGGGTTGGGTGAACCAAATCGATTCGGATGGTCCGAATCGATTCGGCAATTATGCAGAAACCCAATCTTCCTGACCGAATCGATTCGGATGGTCCGAATCGATTCGGCAACTATGCAGAATCCCATATTTTCTGGCCGAATCGATTCGGAAACCCTGCACTTTTTCAATTTCTTTTCTTTTTCAATTTTTAACCCTTTTCTATAGGATTAGTAATTAAGGACCTTCTTGAAGGAAGTAAAAATAGGATCTTAAAGTGTTAGTTGAGTTCGGTCGACTCCCTAGACTCGAAGGGGTTCATCTAGGGTTCCTATCAAAGGGGGGGGGAGATTTAAAGTAATGTTTAGGCATTTCTTCTGTCAGGTAGTTCTCCATGAGTCTAGGAAATCTTAACGTCGAATTTGGAGACTTTAGGAGTAAATGCGATCTAGATCTCATTTGATGGGTTATTATAAAGTCCAAACAAGGACATTTGGGAGAGATAACTTGGGAGTTTAAATATTCTTCGAGGTTATTATGATGATGGGAAGTACACCATAATGCATTTGATAAAAATGTAAAATGGATAAAGTAAAACATAATTTACTGAATGATGAAATGGAAATTAATAAAATGGATGTTACACACCTCTCTAAATACCATCTTAAGGGAAGTCCGTGCATGAGGTGAAGCCCCCTGGCTAATGAATGCAGGGTGGATATAGTCCTAGGCCATATGAGCGCTTGTTTTATATTTTTCTGCGATGGGTATGAGATTCTGGGTGTGGTCTTTACTATCCCGCAGGCATATGGCCGCTTCTCGACGTTGCGATAGGATCCGAGGTTGTCTTATGTTAGGCCCTGGAAGATGATGGTTATTTAGGGGTGCGCACAGTGGGGAAACCCGGACGGGCGGTCTTAGAATCGTTATATACATATTTATAACTATTCTATTATCGAGTTGGACTCGATGGAACATTAATGCCATAAAGAGCAAAATATATGCCACAAAGAGCATACTATTGAGATAAGTGCCATAAAGAGCACATGGTAATAATTGCATTCCTGATAAGGAATGGAAAGAGGATGGAAATGAAAATGATGAAAGATGAAAAAAGGCTTATAAGTACTTTTATTTCTTTGTATAATTGAATTTCATTTTAATAATCATTTAACTGTCTTAGTTCTTTATATGATGTTACCATGCTAGAATATAATCCGTGTCATCCATGCTTACCTGTCCATTATTGTCATACATGCCATTTATCTCGTGATCATATAAAATCGGCCTCTGACCGGTTCCTCATTTTCTTGTTGTATATGTATCTTCTATATTCGTTCAGGTGTTCCGCCGCAAGGTCGTCCGTAATGACTTTCTTTTCTCCGAGTCTTTTGAGGAGCCGTGACATTTTGCGGGTATCACGGGATATTTTGTGTAGACGCCTCTATTATTGTTTTCTAGCTAAGATCAGTTTTTATTCGGGCGTGTGGCCCAAATGTTTGTAATTGTATAAATAATGTATTATGTAACGCATGAAACTTATTGTATATTGTATGGATTGTATCGCCGATGATTTATTCGGTCCTTTCTTATCGATTGGATTACATATATATGTTTGTGGGAGTTTCCACCCTCTTTTTCTATTATGGATTGTTGAAAGTGTTTTCTTTAAATTACAAACTAAAATTTTTGATAACCCATTTTCTGGGATATTGTGTGGTTATTCCTGATACTATGTATGATATTGTGATGCTGAGAATGATATCTATCCATGATTCCTGTTTCATCGGGGTATCGGGCTGGCCACCCTTTATTTCGGATAGCGGGTTGTCACACTAAATTCAATATTCAAGACTAATCACACCCCCTAACTTACACATTGCTTGTCCGTAGCAAGAAAAATAAATGAAAATGATATAAAGAGGTAGACCAAGTAGAATATATATATATATATATATATATATATATATATACATATATATATATATATATACATACATACAAATCATAAAAAGCCACTTTTGTAGGGAGCACAATTTCATTTAGGATATGCAATAAGCCGTTAAACCCCTACGATACCCAAGTGGACGAGTGTTGTCTCATGATGGTTTTCAGGGATGAAACCCACAAACACCAAGTTTCCTCAAAAGTATACCCAAATAACCAATAAGACAAGCTCAACAACAATAAAATGGATTTCAACATGTTATTAGTAAAGTGAATGAATTCACACAAAAGTCCATAGTTATTATTATTATAGAATGAACTTCACTGAATTGAGACCTTAAGTGTGGAGGAAAAGAGAGCACATGCAAAGTATGATGTGACAAAACTTTTACAATGCGGACAAACGTTAAAGCATGCATAGATTTCAATCCTCTTTGGTGTTTACACTCAACAAATGAAATCACTATGAAATAGGATGTAACAAACATGGGACATGCGGCCATAAAGAATAGTTGTAAAAGGAAACTAGGCCGCACACATGTCATGAATGAAGGACGCTATATGTAAACTAAAAAATATGTAATCTCAATGAAAGGATATTATCATTAAATGATGTGAAATGAATTTTCACAGATTATGGCACTATTTAAACTTTTGAATTACACACATTGGACTTTAAAGGGTTATAACGTAGGTTTGGGGTTAAGGTTATGAATGAAGGGAATATGTGAAGATTCAAAGGTGTTTGGGTATGAAACACTTGGGATAATGGAAAATTTTGGGCGATTTCAAAATTGGAAAATGATTTCCATAACAAGCATTAAATATAATATTGGAAATTGACAATGATTGTTGAACCCTATGTACAAAATGGAAATACTTTCTCTTTCTTTTCTTTTTCTCTTATTTTTCTTTTACTTTTCCCTTTTTCTTTTATTTTTCACTTGCTTTTCTTTTCTTTCATATTCTCACATGATTAATTGTAACCACACAACACAAACATCATTCAATCCTAAGTATTATTCCAAATAAAGATATGGAAGGTACTATGTATGGTTTATAACTCTAATATGGAGTTGGGTATGGGATTTTGGGTAATGAAACGAAAGGCTATATATAGGCTCAAAGGGGTTGATGAGGAGAAACATATAAAGTGAGGTCAAGGTCAATATGGGTAATATAACAAAGAGGGCCTATGATCCTTTCCTAAAATTTACGTAATTCTCGAGTCAAAACAACTTTGAAAATCATGATCAAGTAACACATTTCAAAATATGAACTCAATTAATGAACGATCAATGAAAGCATAATTAGATTATCGACGCCTTTAATGTTTTCAAGGAGGAAAGAGTAATGTATAATACTCACAAATGAAAAAAGTCTAAAGATCACTTGGTGTAAGTATATACAATGCAAAAAAAGATAACCAAGTTACAAACGCCTTAAACCAAATCATTAAAATAAGAGGAGCGCATGTGTCCATGGGTTTAAAGTTTAATTCATTAAGTTTTTCATAATATCAATGATTCGAGGATTAAAGTCAAATAACTTCTAAAATCGAGAATAGGCATCATTGAATTATTTATCGGATGGGCATTTATGTAAATTTATTATAAAAAATAAAGGCAAAATGCCCAAAAAGGGGAAAAAATAAAGAAAATATTATGAAATTTTCATTTTTTACAACAAAGGCATGCTTAGGACGAACATATATTGAATACATAGACTAAGAAAAACAATGGATAGAATATCCCACACCCCTAACTGAAACCCTGCATTGTCCTTAATGTGAACCAAGAACTAATTTAAAGAGAGGAAAAGAGTGATATTACCCAAAATGGAGCGATCTACGGAAAGTACGATTCTAATGATTCTACAAAATATGTTAGCACCAAGCATAAAAAAAATTAGAACTACAAATTTAACTAATTACACTAGACAAAAGTAAAATGAAGAAAAATGACCTAATATGTACAACTTACAATTTTAACTTCTAACTAACTATATACTAGAAGTTAAAGTTTTTGAGGATCCACCCAAAATACAATTTGACTTTGAGGGAAAATAGGTGCACCCTCATTTGCTTGCATACCTTCCGAAAAATGAGAATTCCGTTTAAACAACGGAAGGTACGTGTAAGGTGAAAGAAATGAATTATCACCAATTAGAATTTTTTGGGGGGTGATGAGGGATTTGTATTTAATGGGTGACGAATACACATGTGATAAAAAATAGAATTTCCTCCCAAAGATTTTGCAATTGGAATGGGAGGTGGCGCACATGGAGGCAAAATTGCCTTCATGGAAAACAACTCGAGCAAATAATCCTCATTGGTGAAAGGGTTGAACATTTTAAAGTTTTGAACCGATTCATAGGATACTTATAACGGTTTGACAATATAAAATAAAGATGGGGAGGAAATAAATTGAATCTCAAGAGATTACTCATCATCACTAGAAGATTGAATTTTGAAGAAAATAGGATCATTTTCAATGAAACTTTCTTCTTTGGTAGCCAAAGAAGAAATCATTTCACTGCAAGTGGATACTATGTCCATTTCTTCCTCACTTTCATTCTTTATTATACCTTGGGCCAAGTGAAGAATAGTTTGTTCCAAAGTAGGTAATAATTCCTTATTTAGTTCAAAACATTCCTTAACTTCGAAAGTCTCGAAAGAAAAATCGTCATTGGATTTGAATAATGCATCCAACTCTTATTCCCAACAATGATTTTCTTCTCGATAACGGTTTTCAAGTTTCTCATTTTCAAGAATGTACAAGCCCTCACACAATGTTATAGGTGGAGGCGCAAATTCTTGAAAATGAGAATTTTGAAAACTATCCTCGGAACTACTATCAAAATCATTATTATAAGAATTTTGAAAGCTATTTCAATTAGTTTCACCATTCTTATTACAATTACTTTGTGGCCCACAATCAAAAATATCATTCTCAAAATATCCATAATCCATAACTTGACTTTTGTAATACTCACCCAAAGACATTTTAGATGTTTCAAGCGTGCGATTTTGTGAGTATATACCCAAAGTCACAAGTGTAGGGGTATTTTGAGAATTATCAATGCGATTACTGAAAACATTGAAATAAGACGTGCTTACCCCAAAAATATCAAGATGGAAAAATCCACAAAGTGATGTGCATTCGACAAATTCAAGCGTTCCTTGGCCCTCAAATGTTGATTTCCTACAAAACTAGTTAAAAAAGAATACAAATAGATAGAAAAATAATATGAAATACTAAAACAATGAATTTCTAAAATAAACACTCCCCGACAACGGCTCCATTTTGATAGTAGGGAAAAACCGAGAAGTCGTGTGAGGACACTGTCGTTGTTTTCGGCTCCCACTTCTATGCAAAAAATATAAACTATTACTACACTCATTACGAGAGTATAACGGTTAGTCTGGGTATTGAATCCATAGGGAATGGTGATAGACTTTAATTGATTTATTATTTCTCAAATAAAAGTGTAAAAGATGATGATTACAATAAATATTAATCTAGGCATGTATTTAAACTAATATTAACAAAACGAGTAAAAATTATAGACTGAGAATAATATCCCTCACCTCGGTTTAATTAGTATAAATGGTTGCATGGGAAGACAAGTTTATTAAGATTAAATCTTATTTCATAAATTAATTAAATCTAGAGTTGTCACCCCTTAAATTCTCATAAAGTCTACTATGATTTTGACATCATCAAATATCCCGAAAATTCCGTCGTCAGGGTCGTAAATACGGTGCATACATGATATACACTGTTAAATCTCCTAGGTGTAAAATCAAGAAAAACCTAACCCATTTAAAATTATCTAACCCATCACTAAAGAAAAGCAACCATTTAATCCAAGGTGAGTCCAATAATCTCAACCTAAATTAAGTAAACTATAAAGCATATTAAATGGCATGAAAGTAAAGAAAATCAATAATAAAGCAAGTAAATCTGATAAAGAAAGCTTGTAAACTAATTAACAAAGCAAGAAAATGATAAAGAGAGTTTGAATTAAGAGGAAGAAGATGAATAGTAAACTTGCATACAAAAATGGGATGAAACCTGAAGAGAGAAGGAGAAAAGATGAGCTTCCAAAACCTAACCTAAAATCTGTTATATCTCTCAAAATTAAATCCCCTTACTTTATATTTATACCCCTAAGCAAAATACAAACAAAACAAAGAAAAATAACCCAAAAATGTCAATTTATGTCTTTATGTGATGGACCTGGTCGACCTAGCCTCGGCAGTGCCAAAGTTCACTTTGATTCAATTTGACACGTCGCACAAAAAGGCTATAAAATCTTCATACGGACTTAGAATGATGCGCAATCAGAACCCACGTGAAGCTAATTAAATTCTCTAAATGTTGATGTTTTAAAACCCTCTAAATTGTACAGTAGTAAATTACCAAATTTCCTTTACAGTAGAATATATTGTTGAAACTTTTTAAAAATGACCATAACTTCCTCATTCGGGAACAGAATGACGCACGATCAACGGCGGCCACATGAAGATAATGTGATGATCTACATGTTGATAACTTCATAGCATTCAAAATAAGGCGGTTAAAAAGACCAAATTGAACTTGAAGTTGCATTTTGTGACGAAACATTCCCAAAACGTATCCAACTTCACACTATGCATCCATAATACTTACAAGAGCTCAAATATACCTCACAAAATATATAAATAGATAGAACAAAGGTTATCCAATATACGAGCTTAAATACAGGAATTAGCAGACACGAGAATACTAGAATGTGCAAGAATAAATGGTACTAAATGTAATATTCACAACTAATCACCCACCACGGTTCATATACCTCGACTTAACAAAGCATTCCCACCGCATGATAACCGCTGGTTTAGGTTCAGGATGATTTGCTACATGTTCATGGCATTTCATGGCATGAAAGTGTTCTATCTTTATTTATGTTAGTTTATTTTTTTTCGATGTTCATTTTGTATTTGGTACCCGATTGAGTTTATTTGATGTTGTTTTTTTAGACTTGTATGATATCTGGAATGGAAGTATGTGATATTATTCTTGCTGTTAAGTTTAAGTTTAAATAAGTTTTATGTGTACATGATATCTGGAATGTCCGAAACATAAAGAAAATTTTGCTTATTTTTTTAGACTTGTGTGATGCCCGGAATGGGTTTATGTGATATTATTCTTGATGTTAAATTTAATTTAAAATAGGCTTTATTTCTACAGGATATCTAGAATGTCTGAAATATAAAGGGAATTATGCCCATTTTAAAAAAAATTATAAAGATAAGTTGTCGCTGCATCTAGCAGTGACAAATGTTCTTTGTAGGGATGTTTGTTACTGCTTGTAGTAGTGATACACTTAACAAACTTAACATTTGTCACTGCTATGAGTAGTGAAAATTCTGACTGCAGTGACAAAATGGGCGGGGTACTTGCTGTCACGATTTGTAACCCCACAGGGGTCATAAAAAATATTTATCACTGCTTGCAATATTAATAAATATTCTTATCACCCCCCAAATCATTACGGTAAATATCAGTGATAAAGGTCATTTGCAACTGCCACTATGAGTGACGTGAATTCATGTCGTGTAGTGAAAATACATGATTTCAAATCATTAAAATCAAACCTATGTTATAATTTATCATGACTATTTTGAAAGGTTTAACTTGGAAAAATGCATTCAATCAATCCCTTCAACGACAAATCAAATAAGTAATTAAACTTCATTACATGCAATCACATAGATTATGCAACATATTTAGCATGAGGTTTGATAAAATATACACAAAACATCATAAATCTCCTTGTATTTTTCAAAATATCAACAAAATATATACAAAATCAACCAAAATCAAATGTGCAAATATATCTATATCAAAATGTACCTTTCATCCAATGAAATGCAATCAATCAATCTCAACTAAGATTAAGAAACCTCTAAGGTAACAAAACCTAAAAATATCTAAAGGCTTCGTGATGATATCAAGTAATTATTTTTTTCGTAAGGACATAGCTTATGCTAATGATGTTTTGCTCCACTAAATCCCTAATGAAGTGATGTCTTAACTCTATGTGTGTTATCTTGAAGTGTTTAATTGGGTTCTTAGAGATATTTATCCTTCTTATGTTATCACAATAAAGTTCCATTGTTCCTTGATTTAGCCCATAATATTGAACCATTTATCACATCCAAAGTAGTTGAGTGCAACAACTGCCCGCGATAATGTATTCGATTTTTGTCATCGACAAATATATATAATTTTGTTTTTTTAGAAATATATGACACCATATAAGTGCCAAAGAAGAAGCATACTCCCAACATGATTTTTCGATCAATGACATCACCAGCCCAATCAAAATCTGAATATGCATAAAGAGAATAATTAGTATCCTATGGATACCACAACCCTATGTTTTGAGTACCACTAACATATAAGATCACTCTCTTCACCGCTTATAGATGTGATTCCTTAGGTTTAGCTTGATACCCAATACACACTCCTATACTATAAGAAATATCGGGATGATTTATGGTTAGGTGAAGGAAACTACCTA
Organism: Sambucus nigra; assembly: GCA_949130495.1. Classification (NCBI taxonomy): domain Eukaryota; kingdom Viridiplantae; phylum Streptophyta; class Magnoliopsida; order Dipsacales; family Adoxaceae; genus Sambucus; species Sambucus nigra. The sequence continues at coordinate 298,081,740 of OX422217.1, read as the reverse complement.
TCACGCTTCTATATAACTTCTCTTACATGTCTTTCCTGCTATCATCTTTGGTCAATTTAGAATCAATTTCCGTAGGCGTGTTAGCATGTTTTGCGGATTCTATGCCAAACTTTTTGACCAAATCCTTAACATACTTGGCTTGGGAATTTAAAATCTCATTTTGTATTTATTTTACTTATAAGCCAAGGAAAAATGTGAGCTCACCATTCTTACTCATGCAAAACTCCTTCATCTACTTCGAAAAAATATGAGCATATTTCCCAATATTTGACCCAAACACGATATCATCCACATAGAAAAAAGCTACAATGATATGATCCTTAGCTTTTTACAAAAATAGTGTTCAATCTACACATCCTATCCTAAAACCTCTTTTTAAGAGATAGGTGGTCAAGCTCTCATACCAAGCTCTTAGAGTTTGTTTAAGACCATATAAGGCTTTATGGAGCCTCAAAACATGATTGGAAAATTTTGGATTTTCAAATTCCTTGGGTTGTTTAACATACACCTCTTCATTTAAAATACCATTTAAAAAAGAACTTTTGACATATATTTGATAAAGTTTGAACATGAAACACGGAATGGAAAGAAAAAGTCTTACACCCTCTAACCTTGCAAGTGGGCAAAGATTTCAACAAAATTCACACCTTAAATTTGATAATAGCCTTGAGCTATAAGTATTGATTTATTTCTCATAATTAAACCATGTTCATATAACTTGTTCTTGTAAACCCATTTAGTACCTATGTTGTTTTGATCTTGCGGTATAGGCATTCTTAAACTTTTAATCTTTCAAATCGGTTTAATTCTTCTTGTATTGCACCAACCCAATGTTTATCTTGTAAATCTTCTTTAACATTTTTAAGTTCAATTTTAGACATGAAGCATACAAAATGAGTTCATTGAAGAGTTTATTTCTTGTTGATACACCACTCTCAAGATTTCCTATGATTCTGGATGGAGTGTGATCTCTTTGAAAACAAGTAGGAATTCCTCTATATCTCTCACCTTGAGTCTCATTTTAGGAATAAGTTCCCTCAATGTTTATCCTAGAATAACTAGACTCTCCTACATTATCATTCTTACTCTAAATAACCTTAGTATTTAAGTCCTTTCCATCAACTTCATCATCTAAAATGATAACACATGACACATCATCATCAACAACCACATTGTATAATTTTCTCGCGCTCTAAGTTATACACACAATAAGCTCGATTTTTTTGAGAATAATGAAGAAATATCCATTGTTTTCTTCTTGAGTCAAACTTGGTCGAATGCTCCCTATCTCTAAGAATGTAACACTTTCTTCCAAACACTGTTAAGTACTTAATAGTAGGCTTATTTCCTTTACAAAGATCACATGGAATCTTCTTGGTGAAGGGTCTAAGAAAAACCTATTGGATGTATGACAAGTCGTTTGCATAACTTAGACCTAAAATTTTTTAGGTAAGTTTTTACCTTCTAGCATACACCTTTCCATTTCTTGCAATGTTCGGTTCTTTATCTCAGGAAATCCATTTTATTACAATGTCATAACGACCGCAAAGTCATGTTTGATTCCCACTTCATTGTAATATTTTTCAACTTTCAAATCAATGAACTTGGAACCACGATCATTCCCAAGTCTCACAATGGGTATAGATTATTCATTTTGAATTTTCTTACAAATCGAGACAATGATTTCAAACGAATCACTTTTCTCTCATAAACCCCACAAATGTTAACCTAGAATAATCATTAACTATCATAAAATAATATCTCTTTCATCCTATTTTCTCCATATTTGAAGGACCCATCAAATATACATGTTCTAACTCTAGATATCTAGAGGTACCAATCTCACTTAATTTCTTATGGAAACTCTTAATTTGTTTCCCCTTTTGACAAGTTCTAAATACCTTGCCGATGTATTTTCCTAACCTAGGAAGATCCTTAAATCTCTATTTCTTAGACAAACTCTCCAAATCATGAAATTTGATGGTTCCTAGTCTTTGATGCCACAAATTAATGGACCCTACCTTGAAATTTTGACACACACCTTTTGGTTCATTCATAAGAAAATAAAAATTCTCACTCGATCTTACCCCTCTCATGAAATCTCCATTATCTTCCTTTATCATGAAGTGCTCGCCCTTATAAGAACTCACTAGGTGACTAAAGTGCTCGCCCTTATAAGAACTCACTAGGTGACCATTATCACAAAGTTGACTTATTCTAATGATATTAGCGATAAGACCTTCAGCATAGAGTACATTATGAAGTGTAGTTCTCTCCAAAACTTTGTTGTGCCTTTACGACTCATAGTAGATTTCTTCCTATTTCCAAACGTGACTAAACCACCATTGTAATCATCTAATGAAGTGAAAAATGTCTTCTCTCCCATCATATGTCGCAATCAACCACTATCAAAATACCAATTGATGGAGTTTAAGGATTTAATAATCGTGATGACAACAGAACTATAAGGACACAAATTTCCAATTGAGTCCTTTGTAGTTTTGGCTCAATTCTGGCCAAAAAAGTTTGAGTCATAGGATAGAGTTAATTGATCATCCTTCAAGCCTATGATGTGTTTGTTGAAGACATAGCGGCCAAGTGTATAAAGCTTCATCAAAATACCGAGTTTAAGTGCCTCATTTCTATGTCATCAACAGTGGTTCCTTGCTCCCAAGGTATGAATGCATTACATATATATATAGGAGCTTGGAACAGTATAATGGGTGTAGGTTTAATTAAAACTGTTGTTTATTTTCAGAAAGATTTAATTAAAACTTTAAACAAAGTTTATAATGTTTTTAGCTAAAAATGAAAATTTCTAACTTTCTAGAAGTTCGTTCGATATGTCGTTCGAACGATTTTTTCGTTCGAACCAAATGTTGTTCGAACAAGTTTGCCAACGTGTTCCCAGTTTGGCCTCTGTAACTTCATTCAAAATGTCGTTCGAACGAGATTTCCAACGAGATTTCTAACGAGTTTATTTTTTGAAGACACTGGAACTTCGCTATAATGTCGTTAGAAGGCAGTTCGAATGAGACTTCGTTTAAACGACAAATCTCGTTCAAACGAGATTTGGCGGGAACAATTAAATGGCAGTTTTTGACAGTTTTCACCCACTTTACCATTATCTTTCCTCACTAACTTTTGACTGAATATCTAAGTGCGGGAACCAACTTTGTAAAGTGAACTTTTTCATACACATCTATCTCTAAGAGAGAGTTTGAGAGAAAAAGAGAAAAAGAAAAAGTTTATGTTTTAAAGTGTCTATTTTTCAAAGAAAAATTCATTTACACTTTAGTTTTCACCCATATTATCTATCCAAGATTCCATATATATATATACATTGCTTGGAGTTTTGGCACCATTTTTTTTTCATCTCTACTGTTTGAAGAGACGTTTGGGTTTGTTTCTAAATCCCACAAAGAAGAAGAGGTTTGCGTTGATTTACCCACTTGGAGAAAGGCTCCTAGTTCAGGTGACGGTGACCATATAAAGTCCGATCGGTGGATTTCGAGACCGCGATGGAGCTCCATGGTTATTCATTAGGCAGAGGTTGATACAAGAAGACGCGTCGGGGCTTGAGAGGGATCGAGTCGAGTGTCGTAAGTCATCTTGCTCGTATTTGTAAATTCCGTACTTAGTGGATTTGAGGCTAGGGCCGTCCGAGGTTTTTTCCCGTTGTGGGGTTTTCCTCGTACATCGCGGCGTAGTGGATTAATTATTTGTTTTATCTTTTGCAAAATCACCTAGAACGCATGCTTAGGTAAAAAGATAAAATTGGTTTTATTTAATCATTACTTGTTTAATTTGGTTCTAAATTAAATATTGGGTAATGTTTATGTTAATTTAATTTAAGTCATTTAATTTAATTGATAAAATTGGTTTGGCCTAATTTGGTAAAATTGACAAATATGACTTAGGCAAATTTCTAGGACTTGGGTTAATTAACTTGGTTTAAGTGAAATCAACATTAGTGTGTGTGTTTTAATTTTATTTCACTTGGGTTTAATTTTAATTTGAATAAGAAATTAAAATTTTTGTTAATTTGTTTTATTTGAACCATCATCTACGCTTCCGCATCTAGTAAACAAGGAAATTGATTTTAAAGTATAAGAATTTCAAAATTGGGGCCCTTCGGAACTTTTCAAGAACAATTGTAATTATCCTTCCTAATCCACTTAGGCATCGCTTGAGCACACTTTCTCAACTTTATTAATTCTTTTTGGAGTCTCTTAAGTTCACTTTTAGGTCTTGTGTTCACTCTTGAAACTTATTGATCTTTGAGAACCTAGTGTATGATTATTGCTCATCTTTTCTAAGCTTGTAACAAAATTTCTCAAATGTATTCTAATGAAAGAATAGGAACATTTGTTAGTTCAAAAACGGTTTTAAGCAATATTCATATTTATTGTGAAGGATATTTGTTCTCTTTGGTTTTGGAAAATATTCTCTCTTTTCAAATGATTTGCATGATGTCGAAAATGAGGATTCAGCTTGTTAAAAACTTTTCTTTGATTCTCTTTCATTTGAGGTCTTTGAATAAATTTATGACTTTTGATTTGATAATATTTTTCAATCTTTACAACATGTACTTTTATATTCTTGTTAGACAAGACATTATTCTGAAGTTCTTTTCCTTTGGCACTGTTTAGAGAAACATTTTAATCATTAACTTGATCATAACTCTCTTGTTCAATAATATTTGTCTTTTCATGCACAAAAGTAGTAGATGTATTTGAAGAAGCATTGGACGAGTAAAAAATCTAGTCTTTTATTTTTGTTTTGTATGATAGACTTCTCAAATAGCATCTTGTTCATTTTCTTTAACCTTTCCTCTAAAGCAAGTTTGAGTTTATTAGCATTAGATAAATAATTTTTTAGAGAAATAACTTTTTTTTAAAGTCCTTTTGTTTGATTTCAAACATAAATTCTTTCTCAATTTTTTTATTCATTTGTAGGAGATTAGACTTTTTGACTCATAGAGAAGAGTTTTGATCATTCACACACTTTAATTCAAGTTTGAGTTGAAAAATTATTTCATCTTTTCCTTTTAACAAATAACTTTCTTCTTCAATAACATTTATTTTGTTTCTCATATTAATGTTAGATTTCTTCAATTTTAATTATTCATGAAACAACTTGTTATATGCATAATTTATTTCACTCATTTCTTCATCAATACTCAATTCATTTTTATTATGCGTAATTTCATAGCTATACTCACTAGATGTATTATATGTGTTATTAGCCATAAATGAAAGCGATGATGAATGAATATTCACCAAATTAACTCCTGAAGTATAAAAATATTAAATCTCCATATAAACACACAATTTCAAAATAAGGATCAACTCAAGTTGTTAAAGCCTAAAATGAGTAACTGGGCTCTAATACCAACCAGGGGTGTAAATGTGTGTATACTAGATGCAAAAACTAGAGGGGTGAATCGGTTTTCAATTAATTTTGACCAATTTAAAAGTTCACAAAACACATAGAAAGTTAGATCTAGATCATATAAGATGAAAACAAGCACAAGAAAACAATCAAAACACAAAGTGATCGCACAATACCTATTTTATGAGGGACAAACATAATCTGTGGGTAAAAAACCTCGGTGTGACCTAGTTTGTTATTAGATTTGAAAAGTACATTTATAAAATGTGAGAAAATAATTCTCTCCCATGATTTCACAAGAAATTACCTATACACACTGAGATTCTCCCCCATTCCAATAAGAAATTCGATTAAATCTCCATTGATTGAACATGAATGTTGCATTCTTCACCCTTAGTCCACACCATGCTTGAATTATGGAGGGTGTGAAAATTGTATGTGACTTCAGACCCAATAGGTTCTCCCCTCTGGACCTTGAACAAGTAAATGGGGAGTAGTATCAAAGTGTTAAACAAGTATTGAAAGTGGTTCGAACCTCAATTGAGGATCCTACGTCCACTGTCAAAGGGTTACGTATTGTTTGTTAGATTATAAAAGAGTTATTACAATCTATTATACCTCTTAGGATTTAGCCAAGAGAATTTGAGGTCTTTACGACCTTTGTCAACAGTCCAAAGGACCTTAGGAAGTAATTAATGGACTTCTCTAAGGGTTCTTAAGTACCGATTTAGGGATAAACAAGAAATACAAGGTATTTATTAGCTGGAAATGATCCAAACTATATATATATATATATATATATATATATATATATATATATATATATATATATATATATATATATATATAAGCTCACAACAATGGGTCAAGAGAGTATAGGACAAGTAGTAAACAAGTTCGCTAGTAGGGGAAAAGTAAGTGCTTACCCTTATTCTAAACACTAAATAAAGCCTTTGTCTAGAAGAAAAAAATGTTAAAAATATTTCTAGGAGCTGAAGAAAAATCTGGCCAAAGCTCCACTCCTCTCCAAACCTATTTCGGGAAAAGAATTATATCTCTACTTGGTTATTTTGTTCTCAACTGCTAGCTCAACCTTATTATGGATAACAACGATATTCAACGACCAATGGATTATGTGAGAAGGGTATTTAGAAGAGCAGAATCTAGATACTCAAAAATCGAGAAGTTGGCACTTGCGCTCGTAATTTTTGCTTGGAAATTGAAGGCATATTACTACGACCACATTATAATCTTCATCGTCGACCAACCTTTTAACTAAGTCTTGCATAGTCTAAAGGTATCCAAACGACTAATAAAGTGGTCTGTAGAGATGGGAGAATATTATCTCCAAGGTAAACCACAAGTGTCCTTCAAGGGTTAGGTTGTCGCAGATTTTCTAACATAGTTCACCAATCTGGAAGATAAGGAACCAATCCAACGGTTGAACACCTAATGGCCGGTTTGAGTAATCAATGTAGATGGATCATACAATAGGCTCGAAAGCGGAGCAGAGCTTGTGAGCAGCACACCAGACATCTCCAGTGTGGAATACACTTTGAGATTTAACTTTTAAACATCAAATATTGAAGTGGAGTATGAAACACTAATCACCGGAGTACAATTGACACTCACACTCAAAGCTGACTATGTTGAATTCTTCAATTACTCACTGATGATTGTCGGACAAGTTTTTGGGGAGTGTGAGGCTAAAGGAAATAAGATGTCAGCCTAACTCAAGTGATTCCAAGATCTAGCAAACCATTTAAAGGAGTTTACGATCAACCACATTCCTTGATAAAAGAAGAGAATGACTGATTATTTAGATAAACTATCATCATCAAACAAAGGAGACCTCCTAGTTGAATTTATAGACCATCCTAACATTTAATTAAATGAGGTCAAATTAGTTAACGTGATAGACCAAGGTATAAGATGGATGCATACGTTCATACAATGCATAATGGAAGGGACTCCTGGATGAATGTTCAAAGGCTAGGAAGATCTAGGCAAAAGTGGTTAAATATATACTTTATGACGAAGTTCTATATCATAGAGGCTACATCTAATCAATAGCCCACCGCGTTCGTCTTACGGAGACAATGGTCCTAAGGTGTTTACGTGTAGGGATATGCAAAGGATACCCTTGAAAATGAAAATTAGCACAGAGAGCCCTAAACTAATGATACTCTTGGTCGACTATGACTAGATATGCAAAGAACTACATATAAAATATGATATGTGTTAGAACATAACTAACTTAATTAATAAGCCTACTGAAAATCTCTCCTCGATCGTCTGAAATTTTAGGACCATTTCCAATTGAAAAAGGATAGTGAAAGTTCCTATTAGTGTCTATAAATTACTTTACGAAATGGGTAGAGGCTAAACCTGTAGCACGAATCACTTACCAGAAGTTCCACACCTTCGTATGTAAATCCATCATAATATGGTATGACGTAACATATGCAATCATCTCCAATAACTAAAGACATTTTAATAGTGTGCGTATTAACAAGCTATGTGACCTATTCAGAGTCAAAATTTCTTCTCGATACCTAAACACCCAAGGTGTAACAAGAAGTTGGAAGTCACAAATCGCATTATACTACACAACCTAAAGACATAACTGGATAACTTTAAAGGCTTATGGGTCGAACGATTGATCTTAGTCCGATAGGCTTATTGAACGACTACTCGGGGATCTATTAGAGAAATGTCGTTAGGCCTCACATATGATATTGAAGTGGTCATACCAATTGAGCTAAATTTACCTAGCCTCATTGTTTATAGTTTGGAATATGAAGAAAATGACAACCTAGTGAAATTCGGTCTGGATGCCATAAAATAAAAAGGGCACAAACGACCATACTAATGGCCACTATATAGTAGAAGGACGCTTGGTATTAGAACTAATGGGTGAGAAACCAGACATTAAAAGTTGGTGATCTTATCCTAAAAAAATGACGCAGTCAACTAAGAACCCCAACCATGACAAATTGGCAGATAATTGGGAAGGGGGCGTACGTTGTCTACTGTATCATTCAATTTGGAACGTATGCCCTAAAAGGCTATGAAGGAAGGAAACTCCATCGTCGCTGGAACATGGAAATCTTGAAGATTTATTACTATTGAACAATCATGAAGCAAGAGTAGATCGTTGATAATAACATCTCGTAGTTAATTAATTTCTTAACCTGGCATTGTAATTGTATATTTTCTTTTAAGACTGGGTTTATAAAATGCATGCCTTCTTTTATGATTATGCTTATCTCAATAAAATGCATGTTTTCTTTTAAGATTGTGTTCGCTATTTAATCCACCTAAATTGTTCGGTAAATGATTAGCTAAACAGTAGAACTAACAAATACGGTCGGACAAAAGGTAAGGACCAGATGGAATCTCGGATGCTTTACTCTGGACATTAAGTCCCCAAAAATTATCTCATCACCAAATTATCCATTTGACCCCATTAGATCTGAACCATCTGATTGGAGCGGTCCGGAGTATGAAAAACACGGGTCTTCTTATGGGTTGAAATCAAATTAATCTCAAATTAACTACTCTAATTTCAAATCCAAATAATTATTTATCTAACTTCAATTCTTTAATTCAAACTCAAAATAATTTAATCAAAATGGTGTTAATTAAATATATTGGTTTAATTTGATCCCAATCAAATTAATTAATTCAATTTTATAATTTTTCAATTAATTAATTATGTCCAAATTACGTATGAGCTGACAACAATTAACGAAGGAGAAAAACAAAATCAAGTAGACACATAAAACACACTGTCATTTAATCTGAAAACCTTTTGGTTAAAACTACATGCACCCACCCTAATAAAAAATCCACTAGTATAAAAGTTACAAGGATTAGAAAAGAATCATACACAACTTATAATTTGATCGCATCCACACAATCCTTGCATTCTAAATCTTTAATCTCCATAGTATTATCACCATCAATATTTACTGCAAATTTTACTTGATAGACACAACCCTCGGGCCTCGATATCCACCGATCTATAAAACATATGCGTCTTCTCGAATCTTCATCGCAACTTCGACTCCTGGCTCACCTGTCTTGCAAACGTGCGTTGTGTTGGCCCAAAAATATAGCCTGGGGTGAATTGGGTATTTATATATTTAATATCAATTTAAAAACTTTAAACAACTTTTTTAAAGATGAATCGTAATAAAATGAATTAGTTCAAACTCTAGCAATTAATCAAGTGATATAATGAATAATATAGCCAAACAGTTATAGAAATATTAAGGAGAGAGATAAAGTTTAGAGAAAATTGGAAAACCGAGATTTTAAATTGGTCTGACCTCATCTAGATTCACACTCGAGGTGATACTCGAGAAACTTCACTATCTCTCATTCACTAAGGTAGAACACTTAACCTTATAAGAATTTATCACACCTTGCAAACTACAACCAATAAGATGCTATACACATCCTTGCCCAATCGGAATAAATGTAAGAGCCCAAGGTCTAATCTTACCTTAACTCCCCACGACTATGGAACTACTGCCCGTGAAGGTACAATGGTGTTCAACTTAAGAGCAATAATGAGTTTCGTAAATAAAGTGTAAGGGAAAGATTGCTTTCATAAGTAACAATGGTGAAACGGGTTTACTTTCTCTTTCTAGAAAAGTAAACTTTCAAATAATCACAAGTACAATGTTCACAAGAGTTAGGATTTATTTCTTTAGCACATTTGGGTAAGGGATTAGGAACTTTGCTAAAAATGGGTATTGGGTTAAAATTTAGCCATAGTGGATTTTCTTGAAGCGTTAGCCTCAATGGATTTTTTAGGACTAAGACTACTAAATGGGTTTGGGACTTGAGATTTCTCTCTTTAGCAACTTAAGAGGGTATTCTCTAATTCTTTAACACGAGTAGGTTTTGGGTTTGGAACGTTTCTTAAATATGGATTGAGTTTGGAAGATTTTGGTTCAAGTTAGGACTCTTGAGGCTTTTTAAATTAATAGAATTTTTTTGGTTTAAGACTCTCAAATGGGTTTGGAACTTGGTTTTTCTCTTTAGAAACACAAGGATGAAATGACACAAGCTTGGTGATGGAACTTTAATGTAACACCCTGTATTTTTGAGGATAAATAATTTAATTAATTTGGAGAATTAGAATTTAAACTAAATTAATGATTTGGAGCAACTATTTAGTTTTAAGAAATTATTTAAATTTGAAGATTCAATTTATTTGGAGAATTGAGATTAAATTAATACGGGTTATTTCTTTTAAAAACACATGTGTCCTAATTTGAGGTTGAAATTAGAGATTTTAGTTAAGTAACTCGGATGATGATTCTGAGTGTACGGTTGCTTCTGGAAGGGTCGAGATAGTTAAAATAGAGTACCCGGGGTAGTAATTGGGTCTCGGGGAATTTTTAGGCATAATAGGACCCACACGGGAGTGTTTGGGCCATTTTAATTAAGCCCATTAGTCTAAAAACGGAATTAACCCAAGTAGTCAAACTTTCTTTCATTTAAATTGTGGTATTACGATTCATATCATGGTGGGTGCAAACCATAATCATTTCGGGACGAGTTATTAGAGCAAAATTCGTTTTTGGAGGGTATCACAAGTTAAATCTGGGTTTGGGGGATTTAAGCACTAAGGGTGAAATTGATATTTAATTGATGTGAGAATAATATCATATGAGGCTAGAATATGATTTAGAATAAAAAACCTATAGAAGTTGTTGTTCAATTCGGATTACTGAATCAAATTGAGAATTGTGATTTAATGGGTATTGAGAAAAACCCAATTTATGAACCCTAGAATTTTAATGAAAATCACCGAGGATTAATGTCATATATTAGTGTTTGAACATGATTATAGATGAAATAAATATGGGAGATAAAGTAATCGAGGTTTGGATTGATGTTGGAAAGCTTTCGAATTTAAAAATTATGGAAACATAATTGGGGAAGAAGATGGATATCTGGTCGATCGATCGACCTAAGGAGTCTATCGATCGAACCCTTCAGTTATTTTAAAACATGATATTGTAGATCTTGTCGTCACGGTCGCGTGGGAGCTAACCTCGTATTTTTCTGATTTTTTTTGGATTTGATATGATTTTTCTACGATAGAGTGCGCGAGACCGACATCTTTAGAAAGAAATAAATTCGGGTTATTTTGAGATGTCTGTAGATGAGTGAAGGACTTTGGAAAATATTAAGTAATACTATTTTATCCTTGGATTAAATAGGCAGTAATCCGAAGTATGGATTTAGGATGAACAACACTAAAAAATATATGTCGAAAATATATGAGCGTATTCAAATGGGAATTTCGGATGAATTTAACATACAGGCTAGTATCTTAAGGCGGATTTAATTGATAGAAATTAAATGGAACCAAATACTTAGAGTCTTATGGGATGAGTATTAATGTATTTAAGAGTTAAATAAGGGGGGGGGGGGGGGACCTTAAGAAGTGAATTTTGAGTATTAAACTCATAAGTATGTAATTACTGGCCAAGTGAATGTGTCCGAGCATTGTAGTTGAGCGACACTACTTTAATAAATTAATTATTGTGAATTTGATTAGATGAATTGATGTAATTCACAATGTAATGAATTCGGGAGTTAAGAATGAGTCATGGTGAAGGTGAGTGAACTTATGACTGAGACCAGTAAAATATGAGTGAATTACCTACTGATATATTTAAAGGTTAATTGGCACACTTCGAGTAGTGAGGGATACTCGAGAATATACGATGAGATGTATAATTGAAATTTAATAATACGTAGGATGTTCGTGATATATATATATATATATATATATATATATATATATATATATATATATATATATATATATATATATATATATATATATATATATGAGACACATACTATAGGTCGCGTGAATACATATACGTCTTATGGTAATTTATATATTTGGGTTGTGTGAATACCTAATGATTATTATAGGTTGTGTGAATACCTATTGGTTGATTTATTATTTGTATGACATACCTACTCTACTTGCTATCCGGGTGGAGGTTGCGCGTTGGTATGGTCTTATCTCGAGGACCCTTCGGGGGGATTTCAGACTCGTGCCCTAGAACCTTGGAAATGTGCTATCCGAGATATGATAGTTCGACTATCAAATGGGAACGTAGGTATGTGCGTGAGGCTAGGGACTATGTCCGCCTCCAATATATTTGATTTGTATTGATGGTTTGAGAGATATTGAACCAATAGTCCTTTAAGCAGTGAGTGATGCACCAGGACATGATAACAGTTATGCATTGCACCAAGTGGTTCTAACCTAGTGGTGCATGATTAATATGTATATATATATATATATATATATATATATATATATATATATATATATATATATAGTGATAAATATATGTATGCTTGTGATTAATTCTACTCTGTGTATTTAGTAGATACGAAAACACTGGTATTTGAAGTAAGTAATTCTACTGTGTGTATTTGAAGTAATCTTATAGTTAATCTTTTTCCCAATAAGATTACTTCAAATACCAGTGTTTTCGTATCTACTAAATACACACAGTAGAATTAATCACAAGCATACATATATTTATCACTATATATATATATATATATATATATATATATATATATATATATATATATATATTAGTGTGATAAAAATATATACCGGGGATGTGTCCAACTATGGGTACTTAGTTGAAGAGTAAGATAGTGACATCTAAAATAACTTTAATGTGTGAAGAATTAAATATAAAATGAGAAAGTTATAAGTGTTTATTCGATATAAAACATTTAGTAATGTATTGCGTGGGTGGTATGAGTGAACACATCGAGTTAGTGTGAAGAAGGAAACTTGATATGGTTAGTTAAGGGGGTAGCTTAACTAGAGAGGGTTAGCAGGCAACGTTAGGTGTGCACATTAGATGAGGGGTGAGATTTACCTCAAGAGAGTGCGACACTAGCTTAAGTATGAAAAGGGTGCATGCATATTTAATTTTTCAATTTAACTGCTTGCTAAATATTTTCAAAATATTTTACATTGGCTCTGACCCGTGTCAAAATATTTTCAAAAACATTTTAGGTGTCCAGCCACAGGGACGCCCAATTTGAGGATTTTATACAGGGATGCCTAGTTGCAGCTCATGTGGAAGTAGTTGGACTTTGTTATAGACGCTCCATTCATTTGTTTCTAGTGTAGGGACTTTACTTCAATACTCATTTGGGCATGTCGGCCCCAGATTTTGTATTCATTTTATTTATTAGACTTTGTGTATCCAGGTTATTATTCTCGTTACTATTGTATTTTATTGTTTAACTGATAGTGGATTCGGTTATCTTCATTTATAGTATTTATCTGTGTTTGATTTAATTATCGTGGTGTGTTGATGGATTAATTTATTATTTATTTCTGCATGTTGTTAATTAATGAAAGATAAAATTTGGCACCGGTATAATTAAATTATTAGGTGGTTAGTAACTTTAAAAATATTTTCAACAGTGATGCTTAGAATGAGCCATATGAGACCAATGTTTTATTTTAATTATGAGCTGGCCACCCGGTATTTTAATACACCGGGTGTCATAGATGGTATCAAAGCATCAAGTTCTAGAGTTCTTAGGATCTATGCGGCTTATTACGTTTCAGCACAACGTTCTTTGATATAGAGACTTATTATAGGATTGTTGTGACTTACGTTCTCCTTCGATTAAGTATAACTGATGCGATTTATATACGAGTTTGGTTGGACTTCGTACATCGGACAACTTTAGGACGACCAGCGGGGGCCGTTAGAATGACTGCAGGAGGGGCAGCTCAGTAGAAGGCATTGAATATTATCGAAACGGTTATCGCGATAGAAGTCATCATAATTATTATTTACAACAGACGACGTTAGGATAAACACCAGGGGGCATTAGTTTCCCGAAACACCTCATAGAAAGTGGTGGTGCATATTCAGACTCACCCAATATAGTCGATAAAGGGGTGGAGTCGGGGGAACTCCATTGAAGATCCATCCGTGAGGATTCGGGAAAGGGGGGGAGTGTAACGGGTTAATGGAAAGAGATAACCCAAAGGAAATTGAGTAGGGTGGAGTGCTGTGACACCCAGGGTTAAATTTCAGGGGAAAAATTGGCTCATACGAGTGGCGTAGTAGTGATGGGAGCCGATCACAACAACCATGTAGAGATACCATGGATAACGATGAAATTAGGGTGCAGTTTAATCGAAAATCCCCTCATCAGTTGTTTAAACAGAGGGTTAAAGGAAATTTTAGTCCTACTCCAGAAGGGCCGAACAGTGGCCATACGTGAATGAGAGTTGACTTGTTTAGAGAACTTCATACCCAATGACGTGGATATGGAGAATAAAAAAAAGGGTCCGTAAGTTGAAAATGGACTCGTGGTGAAAATACACAAGCGAGGATATGGAAAATTTGGCTAGAACAACGGGTGTTATTATAGATTCGCATGTGAAACGGGTTTAGTAGAGGTATCATAAATACAACTATAGTGTGTTGTTATTCATCGTTGAGTAGAGGGGCTCTCTTTAGATCCATCCGTAGGGGAGCAGGTGTGATCATTGAGAGGATATATATATATCCTATGAGGCTATCTCGTTTTGAGAGGTAATATTCGAGGTATGGTTCTATCTTATGTACGAACTGTTAATCGATGGTGAGTGGTTACAACAAGCCTATTATATTCGATGTTCCGTGGTAGGATGGGTATTTTTATGATGTCTCACGTAAAAGAGGGTCGAGATCGCGTGGATATTTTTATAAAATTGACTTTAGAGAGTACATAGGTCTAGTTATATTGGATCCCGGTGCATAGGGAATTTTATTAATGTGATTGAGGGTATATCGAGTTTACCGTTGAGTGGAGAGATTTAACTCATTATTGTGTTAGTGCTGAGACCTTAGTGATAGTGAGAGCATAATATCGTGTGACGCCTTGAGAGACATGGGAATAGATGATTTGATTTATGTGCTGGGAGACAAAATTAATGATATCTTGGTTATGTGTTTGGGATGAATGGATTTCGATGACCAACAATGCTAGGGGATAGTGCATTGGGGAAAGTTCTTTTGAACTTCGTTACGGGAGGTTACACACATGGATCATAATAAACGTTGGGAATAGCGAGACGTTGTTGGATGCTAGTGCATCGGTTTTAAATGTTAAATTATTAAATGAGTAGATGAAACACTTTAAGCTGAGAGTTAATATGATAATAGGCCAGTGGAGCCAGGTAGTGCTACGAAGGATGCACTGAGAAAATTTTTGCACCACAAGTTAATGGATGGGGTAGGGTCGAGAAGGACTTAATTTGCAAATTGGGGTAATCGAGAATACTCGTATGACATAACCACGCCGAGAGTGGGGAGATGATCTTGAGATAAATATTTTACGTATGAGACGTTACTAATAATTATACTAAAATGCTTGGGCTATAGTGTATAGAATGGTGGGACTTTATTTTTGTTGTTCCGAGATATGATTTATTTGTGCTAGTTATCACCTGAAAAAGGGTCTAGTCTATATATATTCGTGTATATATGTTATCGAGTATTGCATAATATACTTATGAGAAAGTATTTGTATTATTATATTTGATCCCGGTGAGTAGGGATATTTACTGATGAGATTCAGAGTGGATATGTTTAGTGACGAGCGAGGATATATAGCTTATGATTGACTTGTGCTAAGGTAATAGTGACAGCAAGGGGCGATATATTGTATGATATCTTTGGTAACATGAAAATGGTTGAGTATACTTTTATGTCAGGACACGGGATTTGGGGGTACGTGCTATGGACTGAAGGCCAAATGGATCTCACTGACGGACAATGCTAGGTAGTAGTGTATCGGGAGGGTTCCTTATTTGGATTTCGCTTTGCGAGACATCCCATGCATGAAACTTAGCGCGACGTTGGAAGTGGGGAGATGTTTGGTCACTAGCACATAGTTTTGGTACCTTGGCTATTATGCATTCAGGTAGTTATGACTGTAAGTTGAAAGTTATATTATAATTTAAGGCTAATGGAGTGGGTAATCTTTGTGTAATTATGCATGGGTATAGGGCGTATGGGCGCCCTAGATAATTAATTCAATTTTAATAAAATTCGCGATTAAAAGGGGTAGAAATATGTGTAGTGATCTTAGAGACATGTGAGTAAGGAAGTATTCGAGGCTTGGAGTACTTGACTCATCTTAATTTCGAGGATGAAATTCCTTTGTAAGAGGGGAAGTATGTAACACCCCGTATTTTTTAGGATAAATAATTTAATTAATTCGAAGAATTAGAATTTAAACTAAATTAATAATTTGGAGAAACTATTTAATTTGAACAATTTATTTAAATTGGAAGATTCAATTTATTGATAATTGAGATTTAAATTAATTCGGGTTATTTCTTTTAAAAATACATGTGTCCTAATTTGAGGTTGAAATTAGAGATTTTATTTAAGTAACTCGGATGATCATTCTGAGTGTACGATTGAGTCCGGAAGGGTCGAGATAGTTAAATTAGAGTACCCGAGGGTAGTAATTGGGTCTCGGGGCATTTTTAGGCATAATCGGACCCACACGGGAGTGTTTGGGCCATATTAATTAAGCCCATTAGTCTAAAAACGACATTAGCCCAATAGAACCAATTAAGGGAGTTGGGGGCAGCCATAACTCAACGGGAGAAAACCTAAATATTTAGAGGAAGTTTGGGAGAGCAAATTGGGCGTATTTTGGGAGCTAAATCAAGAAAAGGAGATTAATGTGTTCTTCGTCAAAATCTCCGTCTACATCAAAGGATCAGACCCTACAAAATTATCCAGGCAAGTAGTTAAACTTTCTTTCATTTAAATTGTGGTATTGCGATTCATGTCAAGGAGGGTGTAAACCATATTCATTTTGGGATGAGTTATTATATAGCAAAATTCGTTTTTGGAGGGTATCACAAGTTAAATATGGGTTTTGGGGATTTGAGCACTAAGGGTGAAATTGATGTTTAATTGATGCTAGAATAATATCATATGAGGCTAGAATATGATTTAGAATCGAAAACCTATAGAAATTGTTGTTGAATTCGGATTATTGAATCAAATTGAGAATTGTGATTTAAGGGGTATTGAGAAAAACCCAATTTATGAACCCTATAATTTTAATGAAAATCACTGAGTATTAATGTCATATGTTAGTGTTTGAACATGTTTATAGATGAAATAAATATGGGAGATAAAGTAACCGAGGTTTGGATTGAAGTTGGAAAGTTTCGGAGTTTGAAAATGGTGGAAACATAATCGGGGAAGAAGATGGATATCTAGTCGATCGATCGACCGACCTAAGGAGTCGATTGATCGACCTCTTTGTAAAACATGAGATTGTATATCTTTTCATCATGGTCGCATGGGTGCTGACCTCGTATTTTTCTATTTTTTTTTGGATTTGATATGATTTTTCTACGATAGAGTGTGCGGGACCGACATCTTTAGGAAGAAATAAATTCGGGTTATTTTGAGATGTCCATAGATGAGTGAAGGACTTTGGAAAATATTAAGGAACATTATTTTATCCTTGGATTAAATAGGGATTAATCCAGAGTATGGATTTAGGAGTGTTTAGGATGAACAACACTCAAAAATATATGTCAAAAATATATGAGGGTATTCAAATGGGAATTTCGGATGAATTTAACATACAGGCTGGTATCTTAAGGTCGATTTAATTGATAAAAATTAAATGGGACTAAATACTTAGAGTCTTATGGGACGAGTATTAAGGTATTTAAGATTTAAAGAAGGGGGACCTTAAGAAGTGAATTTTGACTATTAAACTCATAAGTATGTAATTAGGGACCAAGTGAATGTGCCCGGGCACTGTAGTTGAGCGACACTACTTTAATAAATTAATTATTGTGAATTTAATTAGATGAATCAGTGTAATTCGTAATGTAATGAATTCCCGAGTTAAGAATGAGTTACGGTGAAGGTGAGTGAACTTATGAATGAGACCAGAAAAATATGAGTGAATTACCTACTGAAATATTTAAAGGCTAATTGTCACACTTCGAGTAGTGAGGGATACTCGGGAATATATGATGAGATCTATAATTGAAATTTAATAATACGTAGGATGTTCATGATATATATATATATATATATATATATATACTACGTATGAGACAAATACTATAGGTTGTGTGAATACATATACGTCTTAGAGTAATTTATATATTTGGATTATGTGAATACCTAATGGTTATTATAGGTTGTGTGAATACCTATTGGTTGATTTATTATCTGTATAACATACCTACGCTACTTGCTATCCGGGTGGAGGTTGCGCGTTGGGAGGGTCTTATCTCGAGGAGCCTTCGGGGGGATTTCAGACTCGTGCCCTAGAACCTTGGAAATGTGCTATCCGAGATATGATAGTTAGACTGCCAAATGGGAACGTAGGTATGTGCGTGAGGTTAGGTACTATGTTCGCCTCTAATATATGTGATTTGTATTGATGGTTCGAGTGAGATTGAACCAATAGTCCTTTAAGCAGTGAGTGATACACGAGGACATGATAACAGAGTATGCATTGAACCAAGTGGTTCTAACCTAGGGATGCAGGATATATATATATATATATATGTTTGTGATTAATTCTACTGTATGTATTTAGTAGATATGAAAACATTGGTATTTGAAGTAATCTTAATGGGAAAAATATTAACTTTAAGAATGATGAATACATAGTTGACTGCCCTATATAAATTATTTGATAATGAATTAGTTTATATATATTAGTGTGATAAAAATATATACCGGGGATGTGTCCAACTGTGGGTACTTAGTTGAAAAGTAAGATAATGACATCTAAAATAACTTTAATGTGTGAAGAATTAAATATAAAATGAGAAAGTCATAAGTGATTATTCGATATAAAACATTTAGTAATGTATTGCGTGAGCGGTATGAGTGAACACATCGAGTTAGTGTGAAGAAGGAAACTTGATATGGTTAGTTAAGGGGGTAGCTTAACTAGAGAGGCAAGGTTAGGTGTGCACATTAGATGAGGGGTGAGATTTACCTCAAGAGAGTGCGACACTAGCTTAAATGTGAAAAGGGTGCATGCATATTTAATTATTGCAATTTAACTTCTTGCTAAATAATTTCAAAATGTTTTACTTGGGCTCTTACTCGTGTCATAATCTTTTCTAAAACATTTTAGGTGTCCAGCCACAGGGATGCCCAGTTTGAGGATTCTATACAGGGATGCGTAGCTGCAGCTCATGTGGAAGTTGCAGGACTTTTTTATAGACGCTTCGTTCATTTGTTTCTAGTATAGGGAATTTACTTCAGTATTCATTTGGGCATGTCGCCCAGATTTTGTATTCATTTTATTTATTGGACTTTTCGTATCCAGGTTATTGTTCTCGTTATTATTGTATTTTATTGTTTAACTGATAGTGGATTCGGTTATCTTCATTTATAATATTTATCTGCGTTTGATTTAATTATCATGGTGTGTTGATGGCTTAATTTATTATTTATTTACGCATGTTATTAATTAATGAAAGATAAAATTTGGCACCGGTATAATTAAATTAATAGGTGCTTAGTAACTTTAAAAATATTTTCGACAGTGATGCTAAGAATGAGCCATACGAGACCAACGTTTTATTTTAATTATGGGATGTCCACCCGGTATTTTAATAGGCGGAGAGTCACATTTAATTTTTGGGATAAGATTGTAATAGCTTGTGTTTTTAAAATGGAAGCCAATTTAGTCTTTTTATAGGCTTTTGAAAAAACTAGTCATTGGAGGGTAGTTTGGTAAATTCAGGGGCTTTGACAATTTGAATATTAAAAAAGAGTTGTTGAAAATTCTAACAAACCAAAAACACGAATACACTATGATATCGCTAGTTTCCTCATATTCAAGGACCATGAATTTAGACCCCAAATTTGATGTATAGGTTTATGAGTATGTTAGGGACAAAAAATCTATTACACCCATTTTCAAATATACCAAGAAACCTAACTAATCAAAAGGAATACAAAATTATAACTTAAACCCAAAAGTAATTTTTATTACGCAATAAAAACTTTACATTATTGAATTATTTAAAAAATAAAGGGTTTTATTTATTTCTTTTTACTTTCAGACAATCCCTATCCTCAGCCATAACAAGACAAAACAAATTAAAAACTAGAGCATCCAAGTAGGTAACTTCTATTTCAGTATTATTTCATGCAAGTACCTTGATTACGTCAATTGTTCATATCACTTTGTGATAGCCCTTGCTATCTTGTTCTCATTCACGAACTCTTTTGTGTAGTTCACAATATGTTAAACTTGATTATATTTTAAAAACTCTGTATTATTTTTGAACCAATGATTTCAATTTAATATAATTTCATTGAACACTATTTTTATATAGCATACATTATAACCAGGTAATAAACTACCATTCTACCCATGATATTGTTATGTTTCCTTTAGGACTCACGGTATGGATGCTGCTCTTTGGAGTTTCGGCTCAATAATGTTACTGTGGTTACTATTACTTTCTCTAAAATTTTATATTTGATGATTTGTTATTTGTATTGCTATTAACCCTAAGCCTCTTTAATAAATAATTATGGGTTATCTTATTTTACAAACCATTCAAAATTTTAACCGTTGTAACCTTGATATTTCTAATTATAGTTATATCATCATACTGCTTCATTTGGATTATAGTTATTTCAAATCTCACTTTCGTTTGTCATCACTCTCATTCAATTGATTTTGCTAACATTCAAAAATTATATTTATACATTGTATAGAATTAGAATTATCTACTTGGCAAAATCTTGCTTACTATTTTCCCTTCCAGATGGACCCCGAGCACAAGGAAGGAGAAATTCCTCCTAACCATGGGAACATTTTAGAATCATCACAAATGTCCCTATCGTTTATGTATGCATGGAAATTCGTTAACAAAGAAGGAAAAACCACATGGATAATATATACTATCACTTATCGGCTGATGTAATGCTTATGTGTAATTTTTTTCGCATCACAAAGACTTACGGATGTAATAAATAAGGTGGTTAGGCGCCACGGCTTTAGTGAACCATTGTTATATGTTATGTGCTATTATTATAAAAATGTGGTTACCATTTATATGTGCATAAATTTTGGGGATGTGACAAGTTGGTATCAGAGCGAGCTCCAGGTTTATTACTCCTATGCAGGACATTAGGTTATATATTTAGCTATTTTAATTTCATACCTTATTTATAGTATTACGATACTAAAATTTTATCTTGTATCCATTAACGTTAGGGATAACATCTGTCTAAACACCGAAGGCAGCACACAAGAACACTTTAGTCAGACCATAAGAAATGAAGGATACAAAAAATTATGAAAAATTATTTGTGATATAGACAGAGAGTGGGACATAGAAACACCCAGAATAAAACACAACCTACTTTCATGTTGACTAATGGGTGAGGAGCAGGCAACCAAACAATCTCGTAGGTTCTCAGAGGATCATGCTCTTTTACAACAGGCCATTCACTTAGCCTGGAATTTAGCATCAGAGGAAGAAATACGTATGAATCCTCCCATATCCTCTAATGATTACGAATTAGACAAGACATACATAAATATTCCCACGTCATCATAAAGTTCAAGTACTGGAAGGTTGAGAACAGAAGATGACCAGGTGGGTTGAGAATGTGAACAGGAGGAAGATAAAAAGGCAAAATGTAGATAAATAACAAACGAAAAATGGTGTGTTATCGTTCATCAAGTGTGGTGCGATGAAGTGGCAAGATGATAATTACGTTATATGTAAAAATAGTAAGTGCGACAATTATATGTGTGAAATGATCATAGTTCCTAAATTTTGTATCACATAAGAACTTAATGTACTCTATCGTAACATGAATAATCTATCTAGTTAATTTATGTATAGTACTTGTTGTTATTTTATTTTTTAGTTGTTTATCATAAAGGATGGTGAAATCATGAACCTTAAAAGCACCAGCAAGAAGAGCATAACTAGAGGATCATGTTTTTCCAACTCTTCCAACCATTACAGAAAACATAATGCAATGTTTACAAGAACTAACAACATTAAATCGAGTGCAATGAAATACACCACCTCAATGTGTAGTAGGTACTGAAATATCTCATGAATCTCACAGAATGAATGCCCTAGAGGAGTTTCTATGATAATGACCCCTAGTATATTATGAAAAACTCGGGACTCATGAGGCAGAACAATGGTTTAGGCAGACCTGGAAGGTATTAGATGGAGTAGGTATAGTACCCAAACTTAGGGTAGGTTTATCAACTTTTCTTTTCTAAGGAGAAGCTGATCACTGGTGGCAGTCAATAAGATGTATTCAAAATATCGAGGGTTTAGCTTGGGAACAATTCAAAGAAATATTTTTAAAAAATAATTTCTCATAAGAAACAAGATTGTAACAACCCGCGATCTTGGGACAGAGAAATTAAATTTTGGGAGAAATAAAAATTTTTAAATTGGAAAATTTCAAAATTTGGAAATTGGGGTAAAAAAATTAAGGACGTTATAAAGTATTTCGGATGATGATTCTGAGTGCGCCATTAATTTCGAATGGGTCGAGATAGTCAAAATGACTATCATTGGGTCTTATTTCGATTTCGGAATATTTCTAAGTAAGTTTGACTTGAATTGGAGTAAACGAGTCATTTAAAGTGTGTATTATCATTTAAAACTAGGATTTGTGTTTTAAAGGCTTAAGAGCCTTACGGATAAGCCTATCTCATTTGTGAGGAAGAGAGAAAGAGAAAGGAAAAGAGAAAGAAGAAGAAGAAAGGAAGAAAGAGAGAGGAGAAAACTTGGCGATTTTCGGCCCGTACGCAATCTCGAGGACGATTCAACAACTACGATTTCGAGGCAAGTGTTTAATCTTGCTAAATATTTCATTTGTGTATTTCATTTCATAATTTTGTGGGCAAAAGAATTGGATTTTGGGTCAAATGGAAAAACCTAATTTTTGGGTAAAAATCTTGTATTTGAGGTTTTATAAACTGTTGGGTAGTTATAGGATGAGTATTAAGGTTAGAAACATGTTTGGGATGAAGTTTGATCGTTGGGTAATGATATATGGGAGTTTTGGAAATTTTGGGTTTAGAGAAAAAAAGCCATTTTCGTGGCTTGCTGAACAGGCCGAATCGATTCGCCCCTTGCGAATCGATTCGCCATGTTGCAGAAGCGTTAGGTCTTTAGGGCTGAATCGATTCGTCCCTTGCAAATTGATTCGGTATGTATCAGACTTACAGGTCTAGTGGGCCGAATCGATTTGCTAGGGCCGAATCGATTCGCTGTTGGGACCGAATTGATTCGAAAATAGGGTAGTGTCGAATATTTTTTCCTAGGGAGAGTTTTACTCTTATTCTCTTGGGTTTATTGATTTGGAACATTATAATTTGATGCAAGAGATATGATTTGACAATTTATAAGAGGTTTCCTATATGATATGATGGTGGGAACATATCGAGCTATTTTAGAGATGAATGTACGTGTGTATTGGAGATGGTTGAATTTGTGTAGTGTGAGAATTTATTTAAGAATGGGAGTTCTAATTAGAGGTCATAGGTGAGCTTACATATGACGTACGGTTTAGGACTCTTTGAGAGAGAGTGGTGAGGGTGTGACGTGAAATTATAGGCCGATGTTTGTGCCGAATCCTTATAGCGATAGGATTCTATTTAAATTATGATTGGGGGACAATGAGAGAGACTGGTCGCGTATCCTTAGTAATGACAAACTCAAGGAATAAATCATATGTGTGGCAAGGTTAAGGGTTCAGAGGAGATATTGAACCGTGGGCGAAAGTATAAACGATTGGATTGTACTATCAACTAGAATCGGTCATGTTGAAATTCTTGTCGGGATAGTTTTTATATATCATTGTGTGGGAGTAACAATGGGGATTCCAATATATGATGGGATCATAAAATTAATTTAAGATTATGCTTGAGGCTTGTAGACTGTTAGTCATGTGTATACCGATAGTCAGGATTGTTATTGGATATATTGATCTGAATTCGGATTTTGATGGGATGTATAGTGATTATTACATGTGTTAAACTTTGGGGTGATAACCTTAATGTTGAATATTTATTGGAAGACTATTCATATCATAGGGGCAGTGGATGAATGTACTTCAAGTGAGGGATCATATTTATATAATGACCTACATTAAATACACTTGGGATGATGGCTAGTATAATGAGGATTACGTACACGTATAGCCGAGTTTATCAATTTTCATGCATACGAACGAGAGATGGTATGTATATATATGTAAATACATATAGGTATGGATATGTGTATATGTGTACTCATGGTGTTAATATCTATACCGTGCGTGATGGTTTAATTATATGATGTGATCATATGGATGTATATATATTGTGTGTGTGAATGATATATATACTTATGGTGTGAAGCATACCAGGCACATGCTATCATGGGGGGTTGCGCGATGAGGGTGAGCACTCTGGCTTGAGGAGCAGGGTGTGGATATTCCCCAGGTCATAGTCTTCCATTTTATTTATTTGTATGACTTTATATTTTGGGGGTGAGAAGTCTTAGGTATGGGTCGTTCTCACCTGTCGATTAGGAACTATGACTGCTTCCCATACGTTATGATTGATTTTATCACTATGGCGGTGTGATAATAGTCCGATAGGTGGTGACCCCGGGAGAAAGTGAGTAATTCTTGGAAGATGATAGCATGGTGTAGTATTTTTTGGCATCTGCTTTCACAGTTTCGGGTAGTTAACCTTATATAGTATTGTATCGTTTGTTGGTACTGAGACTGAGCCATCCGAGATTCCTAATTTAATGTAGTATAGGGCTGGCCACCCATTATTATTTTAAGCGGGGTGTCACAGATGGTATCAGAGCATCAGGTTCTTGTGTCTTTAGCATCTGTGCGGGTTTTCTGCGTTCTTCCGTTGACGTTCTTGATATAGAGCCCTACTATCAGGATTTTTGTGTTCATTACATTTATCTTCTTCTGCGAGGTGTACTCACTTGAATGACGTTCTGACACAGGCACTTTCGTGTCAGACGTCGCCATAAATAAGTCCGTTAGGAAGGGTATGAGAGATGTAATACCTATAACAGATTTTGGGTACGCTTTGATTTGAGGTATTTCTTTCCGTGATTCAGGCAGAGATAAGAAGGAGAATTTCATGGTCGATAAGGTAAGTGCTGATGAGGAGAGAATAGTGAAGCCTTGGGAGGTTTAGGTTGATAAGTTCGTCAAAATTTGTTAGGAAACCTGCTGTTGGTGACTTTTACCGATGTGATGTGTGTGGAGTTATCCCAATGTCGGGAGTATTGCTTTCTGGGAAGAGGGAGTAAGAAATTTGGAGTTTTGGGTCCATTGAGTAGGACTGGAGGAATTATTGGGGGTCGCAATAGCGCCTTTTCCTTCAGGATGGTCAGGAAGGATTTATGGGGAGGATATTTCTTTGAGGGGAATTAGGCCTTAGGAAGGAGTGATCAAGTGTGTCCTTTGTATGTCATCTTTGGGAAAATAGATCGTCTCGTGGTGAGCTAGTAGAGAGTTGTGTTATTGATTTTCGAAAGTGCGAATTGTTAAGATTATTGAGCGATAACGATAAGGATATTGTTTTATGAATAGGCTAGGAAGGGTAATTATGGTATTCCAGTGAGGGAAGGGCTTACCTTACGGTAATGCTTTAATGTGATGTAAAGGATTGGTATAAGTGAGGAGGTTCAGAGTTTAGCAGAATTAGTGTTGAGCGGTAATTTAGCTCATGGTTGGTTAGTTTTGAGAACTAGGTATTGGTGAGAGTATTGTGTTTGTTGAAGACTTGTGTCTTGAACATAAGGTGTTTCACTTGTGTGTCGTAATGCATATAATTATTTTATATTATATTGTTACATAGGCCTTTGGCCCATATCTATTATTCTAAACTCTTTTATAAAACCTTAACCCTAGTTCAACTGATCTCAATCCCCGACATGGATACACAATAGTGTATTGGGAGGGTTCCTTATTTGGATTTCGCTTGCGAGACCTCCCCGCATGAAGGTAGGTTATGTCAGGAATTGAGAAGAGTTCAACCATTGGGAATTTCAAACTTTTATATATAAACTTAGTACGCTATTATAGACTATTTTATTGGAGAGTTACATTACAATTTGAGGCTAGTGGATCCGGGTTATGTTTTTACGAATTGAGCTCGGGTACGGGGTGTATGGGCACTGACACGACTCAGAATGTGTTTCTAAAGTGTGTGCTCTCTAGGCTCAAGTGCAAGCCTATCATTCAAGTAATAATCCGACAAGTCGGGTATCGATCCTCATGGAAAAAGGACAACGGAGTTGTGACGACGGGATAAGATTGAGGAATCCTAGCGATGACTCTAAAAAGAAAAGAAAAAGATTGATTTGGCTTTTTGGGATTGGTTAAACTAAACGCAATTATGGAATTATGATGAAATATGCAACTAAATAAATTATCTAGATTAAGAATGAAGGATTAAACTGAAACTTTTAACTAAATGATGAGAAAACAGGATGGGAATACACTCCCCCAACCCTAGTGTAATGCAGTGATAACGTTGATCATAAATTTATCCGATTAATTCAAACCCGGAATTTAGTACTCCCAAGCATTATGTATACGAGGTTCAAGCCCGCGTCATACCTAATCTGAGGATGAGTAAATCGGTATCGCGGTAATTACACTCAAATTGTACTCTAAATCATCACGAGTACCCATAGGCAAACGAGATATAAAGATCTACAATTCTTATGAAATTACGCGATACGATTTAAATTAATCATTAAATTCAGCGGATCGACGTTATACGCATGCACTAACACATCAGGTTGGGTTCATGCATCCCAACCTTGAAAAACCTAGCCGGACATGTTAAATTGACTAATGCATGAAATAATGACGTTGCATGTGTAGGAATTCATGATGAAACTGACTAGAAACATGTAACTACGTATTATGAATGCGAAAACAAGTTGAATCTAATGAGAAAGCAAAGCATGCAAGAACAATAATAAAGAACAAGACTTTTGGATTAAAACTTGCAAAAACAAACCCGAAACAATGAATTCTTGAAGTAATTTGCGCCCTTGATGTTCCTAGATAATTATCTCCTTTTGTTCTCTCAAAAACTCTCTAAAAATAACCCTAAAAGCTGTTAATGCCCCCGTTCCCCACAAGTATTCAGTATTTAAAACCTATTAGGAGACTTGGGGATAAATCAGAATAAAATACAAAATTCGCGTGTCAGGTACAGCGAACCGGTTCGGAGGTACAACGAACCGGTTCGCCCCTCCGAACCGGTTCGGGGTGGGGTTCGCATGTACCAGCCTGGCCTTGCTCTCAACACTTAGATTTTTTTTCTGGTTTCTCTTCTTTTCTTGGATTTTTCTTCAACTTCAACTGAGCATAACTTTTCAACCGTAGCTCGGATTTGGGTGCCGTTTCTTCCAGTGTTCTCGTTGTTCCGAGCTCTTCAACTTCCCAGTTGACTTCTTCTTCTGGATCGGGCTGCAAAATTACCGACATGCCCTTGAACTTGCCTTCTCAGCTTTTCTTGCACAGTCTTGTTTCCTCCTTTGCACTGCTTGCATAATTAACCTGTAAAACCAATAGGAGAAGCACGAAACACGCAATACTCGCCAAGAAGGTTATAAGCATAAAAGTGAATCAAATCCATATATGTTACATCATTCGGGTTCACAAAAGTACTGAAATTAGGGGGATAAATATACAATATTTATGCCCAATCAAACCCCCCTAACTTAGAACTTTGCGCGTCCCGAGCAATGTAAAAGAATGAGAGTAAGAGTTAAGGACACTTCAAGGACTTTATTGGGATAGAATACCACTTTCGCGGGCAAGCGATTGCATTTAGCGTATGCAACAAGCCTTTAAACCTCTAGGTTACCCTAGTAGGACGAGTTGTGTCTCGTGAGGGTTTGCAGTGAATATACCCACAAAATTCGACTCAAAGAAAATTCAAAATATGCAAAAATTGTACAATTCAAACTTTTCCATAAAATAGTCATCATCAAGTCATATTTATAAGTCTCAACCCGTAGTGTGTGTGCGAAGCCGGAAATATAACCGCCAATTTCCATCGATTGATCATTACGTTACTTATCCGAAAATTCGTTTTGATTTCAATTTCTCACGGAATGCACTCACAAACGAATCTCTCGGATTATGGCTATTCTCTCGGCATGCGTGATATAAGGAGTAAATATAATGGAAGCAAATACACGCATGCATTTAGAAAGACGGAAATTTTATGGTGAAGGGATCTCTTCAACGGATTACGGTTTTAAAAACGGGAACATCGCCTCTATTTCGCGCATTTAACCTCTTATGTTATCTTTTGGTGTATTAACTCTCCACGCGGTACTCAATTTACGCAATTTGGACTCGGTTAGGACTTTTTCGGGTTAAAGGTTGCATTGGGTAAAATAAAGGCGGAATGGAAGGTTGGAATTGGAAAAGTCATTCGTGATGTCCATTTGTGCATTTTCCGGGCTATTGCTCATTTTTTTCTTCTTTCTTTTCTTTTTTTTTTTTTTTTTTTTTGCTATTTTTTTTTTGTTGAGCATTCTTCTATTTTTTTTTTCTTGCCCCTTTTTGTTGCACTTTTCGGACTTAAATTCTGATTTTTTTTTTATTTTTCACAATTCCGGGCTATTTTGGGTTTTTCGGGTTGTCAAACGAGAGGAAAAATTTATTCGGCTCAATTTGGGTTACAAAAAGGGTAATTTTTCGCTACTTTTTCTGGCCAATATTTTTGGGGTGACAAACGATGGCCTACTTCATTGTCCGAATTGCCAATTGCTTACCATATGCGTTTCGAGGTGAATTTAAGTTTAGAGACTAATTTGGCACATTTTTCAAGGCAATATTGCACACATTTTTCAAAACCGATCAAAATGAAAGAATTGAGATCCTTGACAACTTATTAAGCGCTAAAAAGAACTTTGAGTTAACATTTAACTCGGATTGATTTAAAAACTCGCAACAAGTGATAGGCTCGAATCTCACCGGGTTTTGTTAATCTCTACACTTATTCGTTAAGTCGTCAATTTTCGCTCAATTTCCATCTTTGGTCAATTTCGGCTTTGTGTATGTTGGATATTTACAATTTGAGACTCCAATTCGACTTTTAATGATATTTTTGAAAAATTTGAATTCCAATTTTTATTTATTTTGAACAAAAATATTTTTGGATTTTTCAAAATTTTATGATTTTTTTGGAAATTTTGGGCATTTTTGAAAATTTGTGAAGTTTTAAAAATACGCACTTGTGACCCCCCCCTAACTTAGACTTTTGCATTGTCCTCAAGCAAAAATGACTAAAATCTAACTTAAGGCGAATAAAAAGTGCGGAAAAATAAAACAAACAAATATGAAAAAATGCAAGATTGTATAATAACAAATAGAAGCCTGTGTTACATAAAAAAAAGGAAAAAAACAACTGTGAACAATGTGAAAGCCCTACCACCACTAACAATTAAACCAAAAGATAAAGACAATAAAAGCTCATGGGGGAGGTGGGTGGGAGGAGCTCGGTGCATTCGGGTCATATGGGTCATAAAAGAAGGGGGGAGGAGGACCACCAAAGTTGAGCTGGTGAAGGTGGACTTGGAGTTGATACATCATCCGGGTGTCCCTCCGGTAAGCCGCTTGATCTTGATTGTATTGGTTGATGAACCCGTCGAGACGGGACTCAATCGCTGAAAGGCGCCTATCGAAGTTTGCCCCCGGGGACTCGAAATCGGAATCCTCATCCTCATCCTCAAATTCCTCCTCGTCTACATCCATCGGGTCATCGGGAGCTTCCTCGGCCACGTCCTCCTCGTGAATAGGACGGTCGGGGTGAGCCACGCGCATTTGGAGCTCACTTCGCGTTGTGGACGTGCCGCCTACGGGGCGAGGAAGTCGAATTTGGTTTCCGGGTTCATCCACTCCCGCATCCATCAAGAGCTCCGTAATGAAACGGGCGTATGGGAGTGCCACCTTGCCGGTTTCGTCATAGGCGGCATTGAGGATATCCGCGTAGAAGACTTGGGCAAGGTTGATGGTGCTCTCGGGGTCCAAAAAATAGTAGAGGAAATTGGCGTGACGGGACCGGACTACCGAGTCATTGGTGGTTTGGTGGATGGCACCACAAACAATGATGTGAGTGAAGCGGACGGTGGCGGCCAATCCACCAATGGGGAAGGATTCGCGTGTCTATTCCGCCCCGGGTGCCATGTGGGCAACGCATTCGTCTTTTGTGTGTGGGGCACCATTGTTAGGGTATTGGAAGGGCATGGGGAGGATCACCCCTTTTGCACGCATTTTGCGTGCAATAAGAGCTGCCGAGAAGGGAATAGTGATACCGTCGAGATAAGCCTCGTGAAGTGTGGAAGACTTGCGAACCAAGGTCGCATAGAATTGACGAATGGCGGTATCAAAAATGTTATTGCACGTAGGGGCGAGGAAAGAGCACCACCCACGGCGGTAAAAAAGGGCGGTGACTTCGCCCGGAAGGGTGTCCCAATCCACGAAACGCTCGATGTGAATGGCGCGCGTGGAGGAGAAGTAGATCTCGGACCAATGGCGTTCTTGGACGCATCGGAATACCCCCCTGCCCGGGTCATCAAGTATGGTGGTCTCATCATATTTCTTTGGGCGGGGAGCGGAGCGGCGCGACATTTTGATGGAAAAGAGGGAGAGAGAGGGAGAAAATATGGGAGAGAAGAGAGTGAGGGAGAATGTTTTGGTGTGAAAAATGGAGGAGGGGTGGGGTGTATTTATAGGTGTGAAGGGGTGTGTTTTTGGTGGGAAATATGAAAGGTTGGGAAGGAGAGGGTGGAGGGAATGAATTGGGATGAATTTGGGAAGGAGGGAAGGATTTGGAGGGAAGAAAAACGAAGGGGGAAGAAGGGGAAAAGAATGGAGGGAAAGGGAATGAACTTGGAGGAAAAGGGGAGAAGAACCTGACAGGTACATGCGAACCGGTTCGGGGGTACAGCGAACCGGTTCGGGGGTACCAGGCTGGTCCAATCGCTGAAATTCACTCTTCTCTCCATTTCTAAGTGCTCTCTCATCCCCTAACTTGTGCATAATGCCCCTAAAAACCTTCTAGACCCTCGGGCTCTCAAAAACTTCCTCGAATACGACCTCGAAAAGCGTACTAGCACCCTCGAAAAACGTGCTAACCTATCTCTCATGCAACACAGGCTCCGGACTCCTAACTAACCTATTTACACACGACTATTTTACACACAAAGTCACCCCATACGCATTGGGGGTGCGACGACCTCACTCGCTTAGCTCAATTGACCCCGTAAACAGGGTCCGACAACCAAATCGTGTCGACCTCATCCACAAACGCCTCTAGGTATGGCTTTAGGCGTTGT
The DNA here is from genome assembly GCA_949130495.1 of Sambucus nigra. Classification (NCBI taxonomy): domain Eukaryota; kingdom Viridiplantae; phylum Streptophyta; class Magnoliopsida; order Dipsacales; family Adoxaceae; genus Sambucus; species Sambucus nigra. Next base: position 298,049,870 of record OX422217.1, on the reverse strand, counting down.
CCATTTACCTTGAACGTGTTTTCCCCTTTTAAATCATTTAGTTCAACAGCTCCATGGGGAAAAACGTTCTTTACGACGAACGAGCCAGACCATCGTGACCACAGCTTTCCTGGGAAGAGGTGAAGCCGAGAGTTGTATAGAAGAACTTTTTGCCCGGGATGAAACTCTTTTCTTCGAATGATGCTATCATGAGCAAGTTTCATCCTCTCCTTTGAAATTTTAGCATTCTCATACGCATCATTGCGTAGTTCTTCTAACTCAATCAATTGTAGCTTACGGGCTTCACCGGCCTTGTCCAAGGCATAGTTCAATTGCTTAATTGCCCAATACGCTTTGTGTTCGAGCTCAACAGGAAGATGACAAGGTTTGCCATACACAAAACGGAAAGGGGACATTCCAAGTTGATTTTTAAACGCGGTACGATAGGCCCAAAGTGCATCGGTCAATCTAAGGGACCAATCTTTCCGGGTAGGATTGACGGTCTTTTCAAGAATGTTCTTGATCTCCCGATTCGCTAGCTCGGCCTGCCCATTCGTTTGTGGGTGATATGTCGTCCCAACCTTGTGGACGACCCCATACTTTCTCTTGAGCTTCTCAAATGGCCTATTGCAAAAGTGCGTGCCATTATCGCTAATTATCGCTTTCGGTGCTCCGAAGCGAGAAAGTATGTGTTCCTGTAGAAACTTTATCACCACTTTGTTGTCATTAGTCTTAGTAGCTATAGCTTCTAACCATTTAGAAACGTAGTCTACCGCGACTAGGATGTATAGGAGACCAAAGGATGGGGGGAAGGGACCCATGAAGTCAATACCCCAACAATCGAATATCTCAATGATGAGTATAGGGGTAAGGGGCATCATGTCGCGTCGAGAAATGGTTCCCATTCGTTGGCACCTATTACATGACTTACAAGCGTCATTTGCATCCCGGAAGATTGTGGGACAATAGAGGCCGCATTGCAGAATTTTAGCGGCCGTCTTTTTCGCCAAGAAGTGGCCTCCACAAGCTTCCGAATGACAAAACTGGATGACCTTTGGAATCTCATCATCCGGTACACATCGTCGGATGATTTGGTCGGCGTAATATTTAAAAAGGAAGGGATCATCGTAAAAGAACATGCGCGACCAATTAAGGAACCTCTTCTTATCTTGCGGTGTCCAATCGGGAGGGACGGCTCCCGTGACTAGATAGTTTACTATGTCCGCAAACCAGGGATAGGAAGAGGTGGCAAATAGTTGCTCATCCGGAAAGTGCTCGTCTATGGGTATGGGATCACTAGGTACGTCGGACGAGAGCCGAGATAAGTGGTCGACCACAATGTTTTCTACTCCTTTCTTGTCTTTGATGGAGAGATTAAACTCTTGTAGGAGTAGGATCCACCTTATGAGGCGCGGCTTGGCGTCTTTCTTCGCAAGTAGATATTTTAAAGCCGCGTGGTCGGTGAAGACAGTGATAGGAGAACCAATAAGATACGATCTGAACTTATCAAGGGCAAAGACTACAGCTAGCAACTCCTTCTCCGTGGTAGAGTAGTTGAGTTGAGGTCCGGCAAGGGTCCAGCTAGCGTAGTAGATGGCATGAGCTTGCTTATCTTTACGTTGGCCCAAAACGGCCCCAATCGCGTAATCGCTCGCATCACACATAAGTTCGAACGGTAGGGACCAATCCGGAACTTGCATGATGGGAGCGGACACGAGCATGTTCTTTAATTTATCAAAGGATCTTTGGCATGCCTCGGTCCACTCAAACGGGTTATCCTTCATGAGAAGGTTACTTAAGGGTCTAGCGATGGCGCTAAAGTCCTTAATGAACCTTCGATAAAACCCGGCGTGACCCAAGAATGAGCGCACGTCTTTAAGCGATCTCGGTGGGGGAAGGTCAGCTATGACATCTATCTTAGCCCTATCAACTTCTATGCCCTTGGATGATACTATGTGACCAAGAACTATTCCCTCAGTGACCATGAAATGGCACTTCTCCCAATTCAGCACTAAGTTCTTGTCCACACACCGGGTAAGTACTTTTTCCAATTTTTCTAAACAATGATCGAAAGAGGTGCCAAAAACGCTGAAATCGTCCATGAACACCTCGAGTCCTCTCTCGACCATGTCGCTAAATAAGCTCAACATGCACCTTTGAAAGGTCGCGGGTGCATTACACAAGCCAAATGGCATATGTTTGTAGGCAAACGTACCAAAAGGGCAAGTGAACGTCGTCTTCTCTTGGTCAAGTACATCTACCTCAATTTGGTTATATCCGGAATAACCATCAAGGAAGCAATAGTAAGGGTGGCCCGCAACTCTCTCAAGCATTTGATCAATGAATGGCAAGGGGAAATGGTCTTTTCTTATTCCCGCATTGAGTTTCCGGTAATCAATGCAAACACGCCAACCGGTGGTGGTGCGTTGGGGAACAAGCTCTCCCTTGGTATTCTCAATCACAGTTATACCCGACTTCTTCGGGACGACTTGAATAGGGCTCACCCATTTGCTATCCGAGATTGGGTAGATAATCCCGGCATCCAATAGTTTGATGATCTCGGTTCTCACAACTTCTTTCATATTGGGATTCAGTCTTCTTTGCATTTCTCTAGAGGGCTTGACATCCTCTTTGAGATGAATCTTATGGGTGCAAATCAAAGGACTTATCCCCTTCAAATCATCTATACACCAACCAAAAGCACCCTGGTGCTTCCTCAGAATTCTCATCAATTTGCCCTCCTGCCCTTCGTCTAGGCTAGAGGAGATAACAACAGGAAATGTCTCATCCTCTCCTAGGTATGCATATTTGATATGGGAGGGGAGTTTCTTTAATTTGAGGGTTGGAAATTTTTCACTGGAAGGAGCCATATGTGTATCCCTCGGAGGTAGTTCCTCGAATCTAGAAACCCAATCAATCTCTCTCACGTCCTCGTCCGACGCACTCTCATCGAGTAATTCTCTCAACCTTCCAACATCCCTCTCGAAGTGGGTAGACGTCCCCTCACACTCATAGCTCGTCGCTAAACATGACTCTAAGGCGCGCCACAAAAAGTTTCTTCGAAGTACTCTTCTACTACCTCATCTATGAGGCTCACCGCGTGAAGATCATCTTCCTCCCCTGCATTTTGGGCTATGTGGAAGATGTTGGTTTCCAATGTCATGTTCCCAAAGGTGAGCTGCATTCGCCCATTTCTTGTGTTGATGATTGCATTAGCTGTAGCTAAGAAAGGGCGACCAAGGATGATGGGAACATGGTTGCTTGAGTTAAAGGAGGGCTCCGTGTCCCAAATGACAAAGTCTACCGGGAAGTAGAAAGTGTCCACTTGGACGATCACGTCCTCGACTATGCCTCATGGAATCTTCACTGATCGATCCGCCAATTGGAGAGTTACCTTTGTGGGCTTGAGGTCGCCCAAGTCAAGTTGCCTATAAATGGAGTAAGGAAGGATGTTTACGCTTGCTCCCAAGTCAAGTAAGGCTTTCTCAATTTTATTATCTCCAATGATGCATGATATGGTGGGTGCACCGGGATCTTTAAATTTAGGCGGGAGATCATTTAGCAGAATGGAACTCACGTTCTGGGCTAGAAAGACGTTCTTTTTAACTTTCATCCTCCTTTTTACCGTCAACAAATCTTTGATAACTTTGTCGTAGGCTGGAATTTGTTTGATGGCATCAAGGAAGGGTAGATTCAGCTTCACTTGCTTTAGTACTTCTAGCACTTCATCACGTGGAGTCCCTTTTTGAGTAGGAATCAATATTCGAGGAAATGGTGCTGCGGAGGGTGGTTTCACTACCACCTCAGGCTCACTAGTGTCTTCCTTATCACTCTCGTCCAAGGGGACATCTTCGGCCTCTTTCGTGCTGGGCGAAATCTCCTTGTCTTTTATTGTGTCGTGTGGAGGAGGTGATAAATCCATGACTCTTCCACTACGAAGAGTGGTCACTGCTTGAAATTTCTCCTGATGTTCAGTGGATGTGGAGCTAACACTAGTCTGACCTTGGGGAGGTCGTTGGCCTTGGGTAGGGAATTTGCCCTTCTCTTGAACACTCAACGAGGATTGCATCTTAGACAGGTTTGCATTTAGGTCGCCAATGAGACGATCATACTTGGCATTGGTTGCGGCCTGGCTTACGATGAATTGATTCACAGTATCCTCGAGAGTTCTCCGCTGTGGCGGGATATAATTTCCATGAGGTGGTGGTGCTTGCACATGTCCTTGCATGTGTGGAGCTTGTTGAAATTATTGTGGAGGAGGAGGGGAAACATGCGAAGGAGGGTTCATTGCGGCGTGTTGTTGCCCGTAGCTAAAACCGGGATGGTTTTTCCACGAAGGGTTGTATGAATTTTCGTGCGGGGCACCGAAATTACCCTTAAAGCCTCCTATCCCACTAACTTGCTCTTGTAATATTACTTTGCAGGCGGGTATCGTCGGGCATTCCTCAGTTGAATGTCCCGCCTCACAAATCGCACACACCGTTACGATAGGATTTTTGATAGATCCAACTACCTCACATAAGTCTCGCAGTCCTTTCTCAATGGTGTCCAATCGACAGTCCGACATAGAATTCTTATCTACGTGGAATAGACCGGACGTCGACGGAGCGGTGGTAGATTGTCGATTTCGGTTTTGAGCGTTCGGATCAGAGGTATCCCAGGATTGGGTAGTCTCGGCGACATACCTCATGTGAAGATCAGCGTCATGGGCATCTAGATCGACAAAAGGACCACTTCCCATGGTTTCAACAAGCTGTTTAGAGTTAAGATTCAACCCATTATAGATAAAGGAGATGATTTGCGATGGATCGAATCCATGATGGGGGCATGAAGCCACTAACTCGTTGAAACGTTCATAACATCGATGGAATGGCTCATTTTCTTGTTGCCTGAATGCTTGAATTTGAGCCTTTATAGATATTGTTCGATGTGTTGGGAAGAACTTCTTGAGAAATTTAGACTGTAGCTCATTCCAGGATGGAATCGAGCTTGGAGGTAAAGACCATAGCCAAGCTTTAGCTTTATCTTTAAGCGAGAAGGGGAAGAGTTTGAGGCGGATTACCTCTTGTGTGCAGGTTTGATCATTGAGAGTATCACACACGTCCTCAAATTCCCTTATGTGGAGGTATGGCTTTTCAGAATCCATACCGTGGTAATGTGGTAGCGTCTGGATCATCCCATTTTTGAAACAAAACTGCCCGGCATTATACGGGAGTATAATGCATCCCGGAGTGACAGTGCGCTCGGGATATAAAAATTCTCTCAACGGGCGGTACGGGGGCTCGTCCTCACCGGTAGATGCATTGCTATAATGCGACATCTCTCTCTCACTCGACGATTCGGCGCTCTCACTGGGTGTGCACGACGTGTGTCCTACGAAGGAGAAGGGAGTGTTGCTAGAGATTGAGTGTGACGGTGTGGGAGGTGGGATCCAGAACTGTGGGGCGTTTGGAGTGTGGGGACTATCTGGGTTATACTCCACTATAGGATTTTCGTGAATATGGGTGGGAGTATTATGAGGTGTGGAAGTGGTTTCAGAATTTTGCATTAAGCTCAGGAGAGATGATGATTGTGAATCTTTTTGGATTTTTTTAAAAAATTTTTTTTTTTTTTGAATTTTTGAATTTTTGATCAAGGTTTTGGATTAACTCGATCTAATCCTAAGTCTACCTAAATTCCCCGGCAACGGCGCCAAAAACTTGACACGACTCAGAATGTGTTTCTAAAGTGTGTGCTCTCTAGGCTCAAGTGCAAGCCTATCGTTCAAGTAATAATCCGACAAGTCGGGTATCGATCCTCAGGGAAAAAGGACAACGGAGTTGTGACGACGGGATAAGATTGAGGAATCCTAGCGATGACTCTAAAAAGAAAAGAAAAAGATTGATTTGGCTTTTTGGAATTGGTTAAACTAAGCACAATTATGGAATTATGATGAAATATGCAACTAAATAAATTATCTAGATTAAGAATGAAGGATTAAACTGAAACTTTTAACTAAATGATGAGAAAATAGGATGGGAATACACTCCCCCAACCCTAGTGTAATGCAGTGATAACGTTGATCATAAATTTATCCGATTAATTCAAACCCGGAATTTAGTACTCCCAAGCATTATGTATACGAGGTTTAAGCCCGCGTCATACCTAATCTGAGGATGAGTAAATCGGTATCGCGGTAATTACACTCAAATTGTACTCTAAATCATCACGAGTACCCATATGCAAACGAGATACAAAGATCTACAATTCTTATGAAATTACGCGATATGATTTAAATTAATCATTAAATTCAGCGGATCGACGTTATACGCATGCACTAACACATCAAGTTGGGTTCATGCATCCCAACCTTGAAAAACCTAGCCGGACATGTTAAATTGACTAATGCATGAAATAATGACGTTGCATGTGTAGGAATTCATGATGAAACTGACTAGAAACATGTAACTACGTATTATGAATGCGAAAACAAGTTGAATCTAATGAGAAAGCAAAGCATGCAAGAACAATAATAAAGAACAAGACTTTTGAATTAAAACTTGCAAAAACAAACCCGAAACAATGAATTCTTGAAGTAATTTGAGCCCTTGATGTTCCTAGATAATTATATCCTTTTGTTCTCTCAAAAACTCTCTAAAAATAACTCTAAAAGCTGCTCCTAGGTTAATGCCCCCGTTCCCCACAAGTATTCAGTATTTAAAACCTATTAGGAGACTTGGGGATAAATCAGAATAAAATACAAAATTCGCGTGTCAGGTACAGCGAACCGGTTCGGAGGTACAGAGAACCGGTTCGCCCCTCCGAACCGGTTCGGGGTGGGGTTCGCATGTACCTGCCTGGCCTTGCTCTCAACACTTAGATTTTTTTCTGGTTTCTCTTCTTTTCTTGGATTTTTCTTCAACTTCAACTGAGCATAACTTTTCAACCGTAGCTCGGATTTGGGTGCCGTTTCTTCCAGTGTTCTCGTTGTTCCGATCTCTTCAACTTCCTAGTTTACTTCTTCTTCCGGATCGGGCTGCAAAATTACCGACATGCCCTTGAACTTGCCTTCTCAGCTTTTCTTGCACAGTCTTGTTTCCTCCTTTGCACTGCTTGCATAATTAACCTGTAAAACCAATAGGAGAAGCACGAAACACGCAATACTCGACAAGAAGGTTAGAAGCATAAAAGTGAATCAAATCCATATATGTTACATCATTCGGGTTCACAAAAGTACTGAAATTAGGGGGATAAATATACAATATTTATGCCCAATCAGGCACCCTGGTTAGTTAGTATGACTTTAAAGTTATATGGTTTGAGTTAAGAAGTGAGAGAGATGGGTATAGTGAGGCTAAGGGTAGATGTAAGGACTAGATGAGATTCAAAGTCCTAGGCATAACCTAAATTTCGAGGATGAAATTTTTGTAAGGGGGAAGATATGTAACACCCCATGATTTTGGGATCGAGAAATTAAATTTTGGGAGAAATAAAATTTATTTAAATTGGAAAATTTCAAAATTTGGAAATTGGGGTCCAAAAATTGAGGACGTTATAAAGTATTTCGGATGATGATTCTGAGTGCGCCATTAATTCCGGATGGATCAAGATAGTCAAAATGATTGCCAATGGGTCTTATTTCAGTTTCGAAATACTTTTAAGTAAGTTTGACTCGAATTAGAAAAAAACGAGTCATTTAAAGTGTGTATTATCATTTAAAACTGGGATTTGTGTTTTAAAGGCTTAAGAGGCTTACGGATAAGCCTATCTCATTTGTGAGGAAGAAAGAAAGAGAAAGGAAAAGAGAAAGAAGAAGAAGAAAGGAAGAAAGAGAGAGGAGAAAACTTGGAGATTTATGGCCCGTATGCAATCTCGAGGACGATTCAACAACTACGATTTCGAGGCAAGTGTTTAATCTTGCTAAATATTTCATTTGTGTATTTCATTTCATAATTTTGTGGGCAAAAGAATTGGATTTTGGGTTAAATGGCAAAACCTAATTTTTGGGTAAAAATCTCGTATTTGAGGTTTTATAAACTGTTGGGTAGTTATAGGATGAGTATTAAGGTTAGAAACATGTTTGGGATGAAGTTTGATGGTTGGGTAATGATATATGGGAGTTTTGGAAATTTTGGGTTTAGAGAAAAAAAGCCATTTTCGTGGCTTGCTGAACAGGCCGAATCGATTCGCCTGTTGCGAATCGATTCAACATGTTTCAGAAGCATCAAGTCTTTAGGGACGAATCGATTAGCCCCTTGCGAATCGATTCGATATGTAGCAGACTTACAGGTCTAGTGGGTCGAATCTATTCGCTAGGGCCGAATCAATTCGCTGTTGGGATCGAATCGATTCGGAGGGGCCGAATAGATTCGAAAACAGGGTAGTGTCGAATATTTTTTCCTAGGGAGAGTTTTACTCCTACTCTCTTGGGTTTATTGATTTGGAACATTATAATTTGATGCAAGAGATATGATTTGACTATTTGTAAGGGGTTTCCTATATGATATGATGGAGGGAACATATCGAACTATTTTGGAGATGAATGTACGTGTGTATTGGAGATGGTTGAATTTGTGTAGTGTGGGAATTTCTTTAAGAACGGGAGTTCTAATTAAAGGTCATAGGTGAGTTTACATATAACATACGGTTTAGGACTCTTTGAGAGGGAGCGGTGAGGGCGTGACGTGAAATTGTAGGCCGATGTTTTTGCTGAATCCTTATAGCGATAGGATTCTATTTAAGTTATGATTAGGGGCCAATGAGAGAGAGTGGTCATGAATCCATAATAATGATAAACTCAAGGAATAAATCATAAGTGTGGTAAGGTTAAGTGTTCAGAGGAGATATTGAACCATGGGCGAAAGTATGAACGATTGGATCGTACTATCAACTAGAATAGGTCGTGTTGAAATTCTAGCCGGGATAGTTTTTATATATCATTGTGCGAGAGTAACAATGGGGATTTGAATATATGATGGGATCATAAATTGAATTAAGATTAAGGTTGAGGCTTGTAGACTATTAGTCACGTGTATACCGATATTCTGGATTCTTATTGGATATATTGATGTACATTCGGATTTTGATGGGATGTATAGTGATTATTACATGTGTTAAACTTTGGGGTGATAACCTTAATGTTGAATATTTATTGGAAGACTATTCATATCATAGGGGCAGTGGATGAATATACTTCAAGTGAGAGATCGTATTTATATAAAGGACTACATTAAATATGCTTGGGACGACGGCTAGTATAATGAGGACTGTCTACACGTATAGCCGAGGTTATCAATTTTCATGCATACGAACGAGAGATGGTATGTATGTATATATATATATATATATATATATATATATATATATATATATATATATATATATATATATATATATATATAGGTATGGATATGTATATATGTGTACTCATGGTGTTAATATCTATACCGTGCGTGATGGTTTAATTATATGATGTGATCATATGGATGTATATATATATTGTGTGTGTGAATGATATATATACTTATGGTGTGAAGCATACCAGGCACATGCTATCATGGGAAGTTGCACGATGAGGGTGAGCACTCTGGCTTGAGGAGTAGGGTGTGGATATTCCCCAGGTCATAGTCGTCCATTTTATTTATTTGTTTGACTTTATATTTTTGGGGTGAGATGTCTTAGGTATGGGTCGTTCTCACCTACCGGTTAGGAACTATGACCGCTTCCCATACGTTATGATTGATTTTGTCGCCATGGCGGTGTGATAATAGTCCGATAGGTGGTGACCCCGGGAGAAAGTGAGTAATTCATGGAAGATGATAGCATGGTGCAGTATATTTTGGCATCTTCTTTCACAGTTTCGGGTAGTTAACCTTATCTAGTATTGTATCGTTTGTTGGTGCTGAGACTGAGCCATCAGAGATTCCAAATTTAATGTAGTATAGGGCTGGCCACCCATTATTATTTTAAGCGGGGTGTCATAGATGGTATCAGAGCATCAGGTTCTTGTGTCTTTAGCATCTGTGCAGGTTTTCTGCGTTCTTTCGTTGACATTCTTGATATAGATCCCTACTATCAGGATTGTTGTGTTAATTACGTTTATCTTCTTCTGCGAGGTGTACTCACTTGAACGACGTTCTGACATAGTCACTTTCATCTCAGACGTCTCCATAAATAAGTCGGTTAGGAAGGGGATGAGAGATGTAATACCTATAATAGATTTTGGGTACGCTTTGTTTTGAGGTATTTCTTTCCGTGATTCAGGTCAGAGATAAGAAGGAGAATTTCATGATCGATAAGGTAAGTGCTGATGAGGAGAGAATAGTGAAGCCTTGGGAGGTTTAGATTGATAAGTTCGTCAAAATTTGTTAGGAAACCTGGTGTTGGTGACTTTTACCGATGTGAGGTGTGTGGAGTTGTCCCAATGTCGGGAGTATTGCTTTCTGGGAAGAGGGAGTAAGAAATTTGGAGTTTTGGGTCCATTGAGTAGGACTGAAGGAATTGTTGGGGGTCGCAATAGCGCCTTGTCCTTCAAGATGGTTAGGAAGGATTTATGGGGAGGATATTTCTTTGAGGAGAATTAGGCCTTAGGAAGGAATGATCAAGTGTGTCCTTTGTATGTCATCTTTGGGAAAATAGATCGTCTCGTGGTGAGCTAGTAGAGAGCTGTGTTATTGATTTTCGAAAGTGAGGATTGTTAAGATTATTGAGGGGTAACGATAAGGCTATTGTTTTATGAATAGGCTAGGAAGGGTAATTGTGGTATTCTAGTGAGGGAAGGGCTTACCTTACGATAATGCTTTAATGTGATGTAAAGGATTGGTATAAGTGAGGAGGTTCAGAGTTTAGCAGAATTAGTGTTGAGCCGGAATTTAGCTCATGGTTGTGTTACTTTTGAGAACTAGTTATTGGTGAGAGTATTGTGTTTGTTGAAGCCTTGTGTCTTGAACATAAGGTTTTGATTTGTGTGTCGTAATGCATATAATTATTTTATATTATATTGTTACATAGGCCTTTGGGCCATATCTATGATTCTAAACTCTTTTATAAAACCTTAACCCTAGTTCAACTGATCTCAATCCCCGACATGGCTACACAGTAGTGTATTGTGAGGGTTCCTTGTTTGGATTTCTCTCGCGAGACCTCCCCCGCATGAAGGTAACTTATGTCAGGAATTGAGAAGGGTTCAACAATTGGGAATTTCAAACTTTTATATATATACTCAGTACGCTATTATAGATTATTTTATTGGAGAGTTATATTACGATTTGAGGCTAGTGGAGCCGGGTTATGTTTTTACGAATTGAGCTCGGGTACGGGGTGTATAGGCGCCCTGGTTAGTTAGTATGACTTTAAAGTTATATGGTTTGAGGTGAGAAGTGAGAGAGATGGGTATAGTGATGCTAAGGGTAGATGTAAGGACTAGTTGAGATTCAAAGTCCTAGGCATAACCTAAATTTTGAGGACAAATTTTTTGTAAGGGGGGAATATCTGTAACACCCCACGATTTTGGGATCGAGAAATTAAATTTTGTGAGAAATAAAATTTATTTAAATTGGAAAATTTCAAAATTTGGAAATTGGGGTTTAAAAATTGAGGACATTATAAAGTATTTCGGATGATGATTCAGAGTGCGCCATTAATTCCGGACGGGTCGAGATAGTCAAAATGACTGTCATTGGGTCTTAGTTCGGTTCCGGAATATTTTTAACTAAGTTTGACTCGAATTGGAGTAAACGAGTCATTTAAAGTGTGTATTATCATTTAAAATTGGGATTTATGTTTTAAAGGATTAAGAGGCTTACGGATAAGCCTATCTCATTTGTGAGGAAGCGAGAAAGAGAAAGGAAAAAAGAAAGAAGAAGAAAGGAAGAAAGAGAGAGAGAGAGAGGAGAAAACTTGGAGATTTTCGTCCCGTACGCAATCTCGAGGACGATTCAACCACTACGATTTCGAGGCAAGTGTTTAATCTTGCTAAATATTTCATTTGTGTATTTCATTTCGTAATTTTGTGGGCAAAAGAATTGGATTTTGGGTTAAATGGCAAAACCTATTTTTTGGGTAAAAATCTTGTGTTTGAGGTTTCATAGATTGTTGGGTAGTTATAGGATGAGTATTAAGGTTAGAATGAAGTTTGATGGTTGGGTAATGATGTATGGGAGTTTTGAAAATTTTGGGGTTAGAGAAAAATAGCCATTTTCGTGGCTGGATGAACAGGCCGAATTGATTTGCCCCTTGCGAATCGATTCGACATGTTGCAGAAGCCTCAAGTCTTTAGGGCCGAATCGATTCTCCCCTTACGAATCAATTCGGTATGTAGCAGACTTACAGGTCTCGTGGGCCGAATCGATTCGCTGTTGGGACCGAATCGATTCGGAGGGGCCGAATCAATTCGGAAACAGGGTAGTGTCAAATATGTTTTCCTAGGGATAGTTTTACTCCTATTCTCTTGGGTTTATCAATTTAGAACATGATAATTTGATTCAAGAGATATGATTTGATAATTTATAAGGGGTTTCCTGTATGATATGATGGTGGGAACATATCGAACTATTTTGGAGATGAATGTACGTGTGTATTGGAGATGGTTGAATTTGTGTAGTGTGGGAATTTCTTTAAGAACGGGAGTTCTAATTAAATGTCATAGGTGAGCTTACATATGACGTATGGTTTAGGACTCTTTGAGAGAGAGCGGTGAGGGCGTGACGTGAAATTGTAAGCCGATGTTTGTGTCAAATCCTTATTGTGATATGATTCTATTTAAGTTATGATTGGGGGCCAATGGGAGAGAGTGGTCGCGTATCCTTAGTAATGATAAACTCAAGGAATAAATCATAAGTGTGGTAAGGTTAAGGGTTCAGAGGAGATATTGAACCGTGGACGAAAGTATGAACGATTGGATCGTACTATCAACTAGAATAGGTCATGTTGAAATTCTAGTCGGGATTATTTTTATATATCATTTTGTTGGAGTAACAATGGCGATTTCAATATATGATGGGATCATAAAAGGAATTTAAGATTAAGCTTGAGGCTTGTAGACTGTTAGTCATGTGTATACCGATAGTTAGGATTGTTATTGGATATATTAATGTTAATTCGGATTTTGATGGGATGTATAGTGATTATAACATGTGTTAAACTTTGGGGTGATAACCTTAATGTTGAATATTTATTGGAAGAATATTCATATCGTAGGGGCAGTGGATGAATATACTTCAAGTGAGGGATCATATTTATATAACGAACTACATTAAATACGCTTGGGACGACGGCTAGTATAATGAGGACTATGTACACGTATAGTCGAGTTTATCAATTTTCATGCATACGGACGATAGATGGTATGTATATATATATATAGGTATGGATATGTATATATGTGTACTCATGGTGTTAATATCTATACCGTGCGTGATGGTTTAGTTATATGATGTGATCATATGGATGTATATATATTGTGTGTGTGAATGATATATATACTTATGGTGTGAAGCATACCAGGCACATGCTATCATGGGAAGTTGCGTGATGAGGGTGATCACCCTGGATTGAGAATCGGGGTGTGGATATTCCCCAGGTCATAGTCGTCCATTTTATTTATTTGTATGACTTTATATTTTGGGGGTGAGAAGTCTTGGGTATGGGTCGTTCTCACCTGCTGGTTAGGAACTATGACCGCCTCCTATACGTTATGATTGATTTTGTCACCATGGCGGTGTGATAATAGTTCGATAGGTGGTGGCCCCAGGAGAAAGTGAGTAATTCCTGGAAGATGATTGCATGGGGAAGTATTTTTTGGCATCCTATAGCCGGTTATTTTATGTGAATTGCATAGTGTACATTATGTGTGATATCTATGCTTGATTATAGGAATGAATGATTGCATATATATATATATATATATATATATATATATATATATATATATATATATATATGTATATATCCTATAGGTGAAGAGGATACGAAGTTTCTATGATGTACATCTTGGGTGATTTTGGTGTACTAGTTCATTAAGGTCGAAGGATCGTACTTGGAGACAATTGTGGCTATGTCGACCCAAGGATTTAATAGCAATTTTAATTATGTTCCTAGATAGTAATCCATAGTTATTGTAGTTGTAGTATTAGAATTTTTTGTGGATGACATAATGGATCCCAACGATCAACATTGTCAAGGAGTAGTGTATCAGGGGGGTTCCTTGTTTGGATTTCTCTTTGCGAGACACCCCACGGACGAAACGCAGTGCAATATTGAGAGTAGAGAGAAGATTTCTCCTTAGTGCATGTTATTTAGAGAATAAATTCTTATATTGAAACCTAATGTTAATGTGTAACGTAGTAAGACGTATAACTGGTGTAAGCTAAAAATTGGAATCTAAGCCTAGTAAGGCATATATGTGTAAATATATTTAAGTGTGATTAGAATGGGAAGGATTCTTAGGGTATGGTAGGATGGCCGGTCTTGCGGGTATAGACCGTGCCTATTGTAAGGTAGGTTACTTAATTAAGATTCCAGGACGCGAATAGGTGCACGCTGTTAGATGAGAGGTGAGTTTGGGGTTTCACGAGAGTGCGACTCCACTTTAATTATGAAATAATGCATTGATATTTATTATGCACGGTTAACACACTTGCTAAATATTTTTACACCTCGAGCTTTGACCCTTTTGTATTTCTCTTTTTCTATATATATGTATGTATATATTACTACAAGTGTCCTACCGCATGGATGCCTGATGCTTTTCTATCCAGAGTCTTGGGAGCCGTAACAGGTGTGGACTGTTGCAGGATTTAGTTTGTAGTCGCTTCCTATCTCTTTGTAAATCTAGATAGGACTCTTTTGTGTATCGGGTTTATACCCTGGAGTTATATGTAGTTGTTTATACTTCTTCTTTATGGATGTTGTACTGTTTGTGACCCGACAGCTTATTCGGGTTATTTCTTTGTACATTCTTGTTTTATTCTAATGTTAGCATTTCCTTTTAATCATCATACTCGTGTACATTTTGCCCTTGCTAGTAGTTCTATGGTGTTGGTTTGTGATCCGTTACATGTTTTATTTAATTTTTGGCATCCACTTTCATAGTTTCGGGTAGTTAGCCTTATCTAGTATTGTATCGTTTGTTAGTGCTGAGACTGAGCCATCCGAGATTCCTGATTTAATGTAGTATAGGGCAGGCCACCCGTTATTATTTTAAGTGGGGTGTCACAAAGATATCAATTGACGATAAAATTTATAGGATTACAATAATAACATATTACAATATCTCAGTATGAGGCACGATTCAGGGAATTATCCCTATACGCGCAGGAATATGTAAGTAATGACACCAAGAAATATAAGGACTTAGAAAATATCATAGAAATATCCATCCTCATTGAACGAAACCCGACATCAAGTTGTAATTTTTGTAATCCAAACCCCATAAACAATTCCAATAATCGCCATTTAAATAATCAGGTCAAGGACCACCTCCCCTTTTTCAAACCTAAGGATGGTCCAATGTACATCCAAATAAACTATAAAGATAGAGGAACCACGATCCGTTGTCATAAATGTAACGAACCCAAATATATTAGTCCACAGTGCCCAAGATTCCATAAGACCAACTCCAATACAACCCAATCATCCCCAGGAAACCCAAGTAGAACTCTTAATTTTTGGAAACCCCCATTTCCAGTTCCCAAATAATGATTCCGAGTACCAAGGGAAAAGACTACTTATTCACGACCACCTAAATTTTTGTAAGGAAGAAAACCAACACCAAGCAATAGGACACAACATCAGACTTTTTTCCATATTAACAGAGTCAAATAATCATGATGTCGTTGAAAGCATTTCTTTTCAAAATCTTATGACACATGTATTGATTAATTCTTGATGTTCGCATTCATTTATTAGTACTAACTTCACGGACTTATTAAAATTAATTCCTTATCCTTTAGATTATACCCTATCTATAATCATGCCAACTAGTGACATAGCACAAGCTAGTCAGATTTGTAATAAATGTGGGATAGAAATCAGAACGAGAGTTAGTACCATCAATTTGGTAGTACTCACTATCAAAGGATTTGATCTTATCATTGTGATGGACGCCTTGTCAGCAAATTTCGGTCATATTGATTGTCATACAAAGAGAATGAATTTTAAGAATCCTCAGACTGAAGTATTTTATTTTCAGGAACAACAATCTAAAAATATGTGTGATATGTCATACTATTCTCTTTCAATTTTAGATAAGTATGAAGATGTTTTTCCAGAAGAATTACCTAGTATTCCCCTCACCAAGAGAAATAGAGTTTGTAATCGACCTCCTACCAAATACTTTACCTATCACTGCATCTCCATATAGAATGGCATTATTAGAATTAGGGCAACTCATAACCTAGTAGGATGAATAATTACCTAAATGATTTATCCATTTGAGTACATCCCCTTAGGGAGCTCTAGTATTATTTATCAAAAAGAAAGATGGAATATTGGCTTTATGCATTGATTATCGCAAAATTAAACCAAGCCACAATAAAAAAATAAATACCCATTACCTAGAATAGGTGATTTGTTTGACCAACTATGAGGCATGAAGGTGTTTTCAAAATAGATTTAAGGTCCAAAAATCATCAATTACGAGTGAGAGAAGAAGATATACCAAAGGCTACATTTAGAACTCGTTATGGGAATTTTGAATTTTTAGTTATGTCCATTGGTATAACAAATGCACTTGTAACTTTTATGAATTTAATGCGTCGGTATTCCAATCATTTTTAGATCAGTTCATGATCATATTTATAGATGATATTTCAGTATATATTTACAAATTGTACTAGAAATTTACGATAACACCACCTCTACACAAAGAAAAGTAAATACGATTATCTAATGAGAGAAGTGAACTTCCTAGGACATGTAATTTACGAGATAGGGATAAAAGTTTATCCAACAAAAATCGCAACAATAATTGAGTGGCCTCAACCTTATAACATTATAGAAATTCAAAGTTTTCTAGGACTTGCAGGTTATTATCGACATTTTGTGGAATGATTCTCAGGAATTGCGTAATCCTTGATAAGTTAACTCGTAAAGATGCACGATTTGAATGAACAAATGAATGCAAATAAGCATTACAACCTAAAAGGAAAAATTAACTAATACATCTATGCTTACTATACCTTCGAATGATGCTGGTTACAAAGTAGATACTGATGCCTCTTTGTAAGGATCAAGGTTTGTACTCATGCAATTAGGAAAGGTAATAGAATATGGGTCTCATAAATTAAAGACTTGTTAATGAAACAATCTAGTTCACGATTTAAAACTAGCTATAATAGTTATTGCATTAAAAATTTGGAGATGTTATTTGTATAAAGAAGAGTTTCAAGTATTTTTAGATCATAAAAATCTTAAATACATATTGTGGTCGTCCCTCCTCGGGTCAGTGCGCATGGGGGGCTTGCGCACTTCTTCGAGGTGCTTCAGCCGTCATCAATTATGGTAATATATAAAGATAGATCCACCGACTTATTTTTTATAACATAGGAAAAAGAAATGTTGCCGCCTCGAGAGAATGACATCAAAGACATACTGATGCTTGCAAAACCAATGATTTCAAGGATTTGGGGACTACGTTACAGAATGGGAAGGTGTTAGGCACCCATCCCGCCTTTTCGATCTCTCATGGGAATGTGTTATTATTCTCCTTAATAACTCCCTAAAGTGTTTGCGTGTATATATAAGTGGAGAGTGGAATTACTCGACTCGTATCATGGATGAAGGCGAAGTGAGGTCATCCTTAGGAGTGTTTCTGAAATAGTAATCAAAATATTATGTGTGCATTTGTCGAGTCACCGATTGCTTATAGAAGGACGATCAATAGATGCAAAGCATGAATTAAAAATATATGATATGAAAATAATATATGAACAAAAATAGGAGAGGACCCAAATCTCGGATTTTACTCGAGACCCCTACGTAGTCCAAACAGGCAATAAAGTCCACATAATTTGCACATAACACGAGGTGGGGTTATTCCCACAAATCCAACCGGGGACTTTTATTATATGCGCGTGTATGTAAAAAGGATGTTTTAGTGTGAGAAAATGTATTGAGAAATCTCCTTTTGGAATTTACAAGCAAACCCTCTTTTTCTTGTTTTTTTTATAGATGTGCAATACCACTAATAAAAAGTTGGATATTAATATCTGCAATCTAATAAACAGGACATGCTAAAATAAGAATTAAGTAACTAATGCGAAAATAAGAGAATTTAAAGAGAGAGTGAAAGATTTTGACCTTATTTTGAAGCTTTGAGGTTAACCTTGAATATTGAAGGGTTGCCTTTGAAAGTGGATGAAGGTTGTAGGAGGAGAGGTAAGGGAAATGGAGTGTGGGGGAGAGGTTTCAATTGAAAACCACGCTGAGTTCAAGAGAATGTTGCTGAGATAACTATGATGGATGTTTCTGAGGTCCATTTTAAAGTGAGATCATGCTCTCCTTATATAGGTTCAAGGATCCTGCCTATATACAGGAAACCCCAAACACACTGCTGCTAGGCAGGGAAATGGGTTTGCCATTTGGCAGTCGTTATTAGATTTTCCAAAAAATTGGTCATAAAACGCAATTCGTAAGTCCAAATCGTGCACGCGATGAACCATTGGAAAGGGTATTCAGATCCCTTTAAGAATCCATTAGGCCTTTCTAGGATTTGAGAATTGAATTTGGTCAAATGGGGCTCTAAAGTGCGCATCAGTCTTTTGGACAAGAGGGAAACAAATCGTTCGTCCGAATCGTAAGGTCAATTCGTGCACGGGATAAACCGATAGAAAGGTTATACAAGGGCCTTCGATGTTCCAGAGAGCGTAGCTCGATTTAGAGAGTTGACTAAGGTAAAACGAGCACCAGAAGAGCTCGATGACCCTTCGAAGTGAAACAGGTTGTTCATTCGTACTGTAAGGCTGATTCATACACGGGGTGGACCTTTAAAAAAGGGATTCAGAGCCCTTCGAGGATCCAAAGATATTCGATCAAGTTGGATTTTTAATCGAAGTCAAATGGGGCTCAAGAGAGCCCAATGTCCTTTAGATAAGTTTTGAGGGGAAAATTGATCATTCGTCCAAATCGTAAGGCCGATTCATGCACGGGGCGGACCATTAGAAAGGGGATTCAGAGCCCTTAAAAAATCTGTGAGCTTTTTCTTTGACAAAAAAGTTGACTGGAAGTCAAATGGGGCTCTAAGTATGGTGAATGAGGAAGTGCTAAGAACCTAAGGACATGATTAGGGGGGGTCTTAGAATGCGGTGTCTACAGAGCATCTTGACGGGTGATCTTGGAACAAGTGAAGGACATGGAATATACACTACATTGAAGCTGAGAGAGTGATTGTTTAAGGTTAATTGTGCTGACCAAAGGGATGAGGGTGATCGGTTTAAAGGATCGAGGTCGATTATGAGGACATAAGGTTATGTTGGGGTGACATATTCGAGAGTCGAGGTCAGTTCTGAGGACCTAAAATTAAGGGGACCCATTCTGCAGGTCGAGGTTAATTCTGAGGACCTAAACTTGAGGGGACCGATTCGACAGATTAAGGTCAATTATGAGGACCTAGGATTGTATGGACCAATTCTACGGGCCGAGGTCGATTCTAAGGACCTAAAGTTATAGGTATCGATTCTACGGGTCAAGGTCAATTTGAGGACCTAAAGATATAGGGATCGATTCTGTGAGTCAAGGTCAATTATGTGGACCTAAAGTTATAGGGAACGATTATGCGGGTCGACCTAAGCTTAAAGGGATCGATTCTGTAGGTCGAGGTCAATTCTGAGGACCTAAAGTTGTGAGGACTGATTCTGCGGGTCAAGGTCAATTGTGAGGAGCTAAGGTTGTATGAGGAGTTACTCTCTTGGAAATTTTAGTTTTGGGGAGGGGATAACTTTGCTGGGGAAGCCGTGAGGGATTTTGATGCAGGCGTATATTAAAGTTTCGTTGGGGGACTGGTTTAGACAGGCGATTCCACTGGGGAATTGGGGAGGTATTAACTTGCAATTTTATTGGGGAAGTGTTTTATTTGAGATTGAAATTCTAATCGGGAATGGTAGTAGACTTGGATTCTGATGCAACATTGGAAGGTTAATCCTGTTAGGGGTCTTAAGGGCTTGTAAGGGAACTTAGTTCTCCCAAAATGGTTTTCTTATTGTAGAAATGTTCTAATATATTTATGGTATTATCTGGCCTTTTTATCTCTTGAGTAGACACTGATTATCTGTTGGGGATTGCATGTGAACTTTCTCTCCCCGGGGGATGACTCCCTGGGTGTTATCGGCATGCATGTGCAGATGAGGAGGTTTCACTTGTATGAGTATGGATAAATCTGGTGCTTAGGAGAGAAGGTTATAGGTAAGATGAGGTGATATCTAATTCTGGTTCTTTCCCGTTGTGATTTTCTTGCAGATTCATCGTTGACTGAAAAGAGACTCCAACAAGGCAAAATGAGATGCATATTTTGTTTGATTATCTCGATTTAATGGCTTATTCTATGTGCATTTTAATTTGATGAAGAATTTTTTCTTTGAGAAAGAGTAGGAAAAGTAGTTTTTTTTGGAATTTTTTTATATATATTTGAGTAGAAGATGGCCTCAGAGGCTTGGTTGAAAAGAGCTTCCCTTTTAAAGGGATTTATTTTTAGAAAAAGTGGGGAAAATGAGTTTTTTTGGAATTTTTTGAATAAAGTAAGACCTTGGCGGCTTGGTTGGTATATGGATTAGGGGATAGAAAGCTTGGTTGTAAAGTGGGGCTTGTCGCCTTTATTGGATTGTGCTGAATCTGGTGTGTTGAACAGACTGCAATGATGCTGGTTTTGCTGAATCTTTTTCTTTGGATGAGACGTTGCGTTCTATAATGGTGTTATGTTCTTTGGGAGAGAGGTGGTGGGACACTACCCATACATTTGATCTTAGCTTTGAGGAGGTGACTATCACTCCCGTAGATGTTCAGCAGCTACCAGGATTGATTGTGTAGAGTTTTGGTGCTGCTGGCTTTGCCGGAGCTGTTACCTTGGACCTTACTAAGAGACATTTACTGGTGATGTAGGACTTAATGGTGGATCCCCAGTTACTTGCAATAGCAACATGGATGTCTTATCGTCGTAGACCTATGGTGCTGATATTGGCTGAGACCTTGAATGGTCTTGATGCTTGGAGAGAAGATTTCACTAATTTTTTTGGGGGAGCCCAATGATGTTGTTCATGTGGATTGATGAGTGGTTACATATGGCGGTTCTGCCTGAGTATCTGTTGGATGGTATGCCTGATTTCTTTGCCCGATAATTTATTAATTTTGGGCCATTTGTAAATAACTCAATCAACTGGTTTATGGAGAATAGCGCTCGATGTCTCCATTGATCAATGTCATGGTGGGGAGAATTGTAGCCAGTTCTAGGGCTGAGAGAGTATCGATATGCGCAATTAGTTAACCTACAAAAGTCTTCGTTCTATTTCCTTTGGCGTCTTCGGCGCCAAGTTGGGTGGGAGCAAATAGTGCCTCCTTTCACACTATACTTCTTTCTAATGGAGGACCTGACTGAATCCCGATGCATGATGCTGGTTTTTTTATGGGACAGTCATTGGCCATCTACCTGTCCATATTAATCTATAGGAAAGGTTTGCCATGTGTCCGGGCCCTATCTGAAGTGGTTGTGGAAATGAGTAGTGGGGAAGATCTTGCGAAAGAGACTGGCCGGAGGTGGTTTGTTCTTTTCAACACCAAGGAAGGGGGTAGTAATTTTTTCTAGAGTGGTCAGGGCATAATGCTCTATGGTGTGTATTCGGAATATTATCCAGGTGGGGGAAATTTGGGAACCTCCGGGGGCTGATGATGATGAGGCTGGCAGTTGTGGATAGGATTTTGTGAAGGTGAGGATAATTTATGTGAAGCTTTTACGAAGATGAGGGGAGCTTGTGTGTTTTTTTAGTTTTTTAAAATAAATTTAGTGTAGCTTGATAAGGTTGTTATTTTAAGGCTGGTTTTGAGTCAGTGAAAAGGGTTGATTTGTTGAACTCCCTTCGTTGATATTTCATGTAATAGTGTCGTATTTCCTTATTTAAAAAATAAAAAGTGATTTTGATCATATTTTGTTGATCCTCTTGATGAGTTTTGAATTTGAGTTATGTATACTAATCGCTAAGGCATACATAATCCTTTTGTTCTTATAAATTATAAAATGAACCTCCATTCTCCAAGGTTAGAAAATAATAGCATTTTGTGAAAAAGAAGGAGACCGTGCCCATGTAAAGTGTATGAGCTTCCTACATACCTCTAGGGTTTGAAAATTTTTATGAGTTCCATTTTGAAAGAAAAAAGTTTTTTAAGAGGATCAGGCCCCACGTAGTTTTGGGTAGAGAGACATGGAGAGATTGTTTTAGAATAAAAGGGGGATAATAAGAGTCGTACAATCTTTCTTATCGTCATCTTAGGGTACCTATCATGTTTGAGGAGGCGCCAAATGATGTAGTACCAGAACCAGACCATATCAGAATCTTCCTCGGTGATGAGCTCAATGTGGTAGTAGTGGTTGGCATAACTTGTTTTTGGACTAGGAAGGGATCCATTGTTATTCCATCGAGAATGTCGAACATATAGACCAGGGTAGTAAGGGTATGAACTAAACTATTCTTTGCGCGAGACACGTAATGGAAGTTAATATCTTGGAACTGGGAGGCTAGCTCCTCTAAGTGGGTGTGGAAGGGTAAGAGCTTTTCATCTTTGACTTTCTATCTTTTAAGGACTTGGCCGATGATGAGGGCAGAGTCCCTATAGGCATCTAGGTGTTTGATACTTTTTTAAGGTGACTTTGAGGCCTACAGTGCATGCCTCGTATTTAGTGATATTACTGGTGCCGAGAAAATCTAGCTTGATGATAATATGAGTGTGAGAGTCATCAGGGTCGATCAGGAGTATCCCAATGTCATATCCTTTCTTGTTGGCAGCTCTCTTAAAGAACATTTGTCATCTGAGGTTTTCTTAAGAGGTGCACAGTATATCTTCGTCTGGGAATTTAGAGACCCAAATATCGACTTCTTCCATAAGTTAGTCAGCAAGGTAGTCGGAGATGCCTCTCCCTTTCACGGCTTTCTGTGTGACGTAAACAATATCAAACTAGGCTAGAAATATCAACCATCGGGCCATTATTATGGACAGGGTCGACTTTTATAGCAAGTACTTAATGTCATCCGTATGGGATACAAGTTTGATAAGAAAGGCAAGCATGTAGTGCCGTAACTTTTGAGTGACCCAAACTAGGGCGATGCATGCTTTTTGTAAGGTAGTGAAGTTGACTTCGTATCGAGCTAATTTTTGGTAGGCATAGTAAATGGCTCTTTTCTTTTGGGGTTCTTCAATATATTGGGCTTGCAAATCCCCTGTTGCCGTATCTATTATGGTCAATATAGGATGAGGGGAAGACCTGATTGCGGAGGTATAAACACCGAAGGTCAGGTAAGGTATTGCTTGATTCTGTTGAAGGGTTCCTAGTAGGCCTCATTCTAGGCTTTGGTAGAATCTTTTCGGAGGAGTTTGAAGATGGGCTTATAAATAGAAGTTACTGGCTAATGAACCGACTGATGTACTAAAGTTTACCCAGCAATCCCTCGACTTCCATCTCTGTCCGTGGTGATGGCATTTCAAGTATGCTTTTCAGCTTGATAGGGTCTACTTCGATTCCCTTCTCGCTAACCATGAATCCCAAAATCTTTCCTTTCATGATGCCAAAGATGCATTTATGTGGGTTTAGCAGTATTTGGTATCGTCATAGTCGTTCGAAGAACTTTCGAAGGGCGAAAACGTGACCTTCCCGAGTCTTAGACTTAATAATCATGTTGTCTATATAGACTTTGATCTTTTTGTATATCAAATCATACAAGATGGTTATTTCATCCCATTGGCAGGTATCCCCAACATTCTTGATCCCAAATGGCATGACAGTGTAGCAAAAGGTTCCCTAGGGGGGTGATGAATGAGATTTTTTCCTGATGGTCAAGGTGCATATTGATATGGTTGTATCCGGTGAATCCATCGATAAATGACTTGAGGACATGGCTGGTTGTGTTGTCAATATTCATGTCGATATTGGGCAATGGGTAATCATCCTTTTAAGATGCTTTGTTCAGGTACCGATAGTAGACACACATGCAGACTTTTCCTTTTGATTTCGGAACAGGGATGATGCTGGCGAACCATATGGGATACTCGATCACATGGATGAGGCCTACGTTCAACTGTTTGAATACCTCTTCTTTGACTTTGAGCGACCATTTGACACGGAGTTTCCTTATCTTCTATTTAACTGGTTTGCATTCTGAGAATGGCGGTATATCATGTTGATCTATTTTTGGATCGATGCCGAGCATTTCATCATAGGATTATATAAAGGCGTCCGTAAATTCTTTCAATAGCTCTTCTAATTTCACACCCTCATGCTCATTAAGGGTGGACCCTATCCTAATCTCACGCTGCTGGCTACTAGAGTTGAGATTGATAATAACTATTTTATCCTCATTAATTTAAACACGGTTATGTAATTTGTTATTAAACTTATCAAGATCAGTTAAGAAATTTTCATTTGCAAAGTCATTATCATCAAAGGTTTAATTAGAATCTAGAAAATTAATGTAAGGCTTAACAAGGTACTCAAAATCCTCATTTATATCACTTTTGGGAAAAATAACATTGAAAACCTCGTCAAAGGAGGTCTCAGTAACATTGATATCAGAAAAAGGAGAAGAAATAATAGGTGAAGGGTTGAATTTCAGTTTGTAAGACTGGTATAGCATTCCATTTAAGAAGAGACCAGTTAGCAGCCTTGATCAGAGTGGACAAGTTCGACGGTGTAGTGTCTGAATGGATCATACAAAGAGTTATCCCTAATGTCTGTAGGTTGAATGAATCTTTAGAATCACTTTCCTCAAAGACCTCGATAATTATTATGACTTTCTCAGTGAAAGGTTGTATTTTATTCTGGCAATCTTCGGCCTAAGAGTAGTTGTCTAGAAAGAAAATTTCCATCCATGGTTTCATCTTCTTATCGACACAATCATACCATAGTTCAGGGAAGCCGCAGAAAAGAAAGTATTCTCCCTCCTTAATAAATTTTCCATTAAGAAAATCTCTCAAAATAGTCTTTATATCTTTTAAACCCTTTTTTAGTCGTTAATGGCGAAGCTCTTTGAGTTCTTCTAGTGAAGGCTAATAACCCAGGCCACATAGGGGAAATGCCTCTTTTAGGACTATGGGCTCAAGTATCCCTTGTTGATGTCGCCCCAACCCCAATCGGGACATGAAATGTATGTTCATGAACATTTATATCACATTAACATTGCCATAAAGGCTGTGCTTCGGATAGACTCGGTCTATGAAATCGTCTCCAGTTAGAAGGGGAAGTGGATCAACTTTGAAGCTGGAGAAAAACATGTCATTCGTCCCATGATGGATTTTTGATATCGTATTGATGGTGATGACATTTTTTGTACCATTGTCATCCTCCCCAAAACGATGATGACCCTCCCTTTGGCGAAGAATTTTAATTTTTTATGAAGGTAAGAATATAACCCTCGAATGCTATGAAGCCATGGTCGACCAAGCAGTAAGTTGAAATATGCAGGTATGTAAATGACATGGAATTCAGTGATAGGGTTAATAGGGACAACCCATATTGTGAGTGTTATGGATCCCATTACCTTTCGACGGGTATTATTGTAAGCACACACTGCGGTGGAAGTAGGAGTACGGTCACTGACTTTTACCCCAAGCAATTGAAAGTTCTGAGCAGACAAACATTGAGGGCGGATACATTATCAACGAGTGAGAGTGGAACTGCCTTTCCCATCACTTCAACGGAGATGTAAGAGGTGATATTTGGAATTTCCTCTTCGGTGAAGGAAATGAGTCTATTGGAGGTGAAGGACCCAACCAGGTTTACATCTTTTTCGATAATGGTGCAGGAAGGGATTGTGGGCTCGATGAGAAGTTTTATCAGAGCATTCTGGTGCAGCTGGGAAGACATAAAAAGTCCCCATAAGGTGATGTTAGCTTGAGTCTTCTTAAGTTGGTTGAGGATTTTTCTCTCCTCAACCGTCATTTCGGGCTTGGGAAGTTCTTCGACAAATCCCTTTCCCTTATTTGTTCTCGACGACTGAGGATTCAGATCCTTGTACTGTCTCCCTGATTTGGTCATGTAGTTTACTGAGGTGGGGACGAATAAGAGCCTCGTGTATTCATGTATTTCTGGCTGAATGGATACTTTACTTATTTCTCTCAGTAGGTCTTTGAAGATATCATTCTGCACATACTGATTACTGGACTGACTTTTCCCTGAGTTAGTTCATCATCTAAACTATCAAATTCGCCCCCCATCTGGTGTGGACGAAATCTTCTTGTCAAAAGAAATCTACGCATTCAATAACCTCTATGGATTCCTCATATAAATCTTTCCACTTAATGGGGAGGTGTAGGAGTGAAGGGACCAACTTCCCTTGAAGCTTTAAAATAACGAGTATTTAAAAAATGTTGCAGATCTCGCTGGTCTGTCAGAACATGTTATCCATGATCTGTACCACGTCATCTAAACTAATCTCTTCAGCAAATACCACCCATTCGTCTGACTCCTGAGCTAAATTTAGGGCTTCCATGAACAAGCCACTGAATTTGCGATAATCGATCGATAACTCCATATCTTTCCCTTCAGATCGGGTGCGAACGAAAATACAAGCCTTTGTGAGGAGTAATAGAGCTCGATCGGTGAAGCGGGTAGGGTGTAAGAGAAAATATGGGCAAACTTTAAGGAGTTTGGGTGAGATTACGGGAATGATGGGTGCTTTACTGGTCACAATCAGAGCAGATGGATTAAATTACGGGTCATTCTCTAGGAAGATTGCATTTGTATAGGTAGGAAGTGGGTTATGAGTGGTATTGGGTTTATGATATTTTAGTGGAGCGATAAGATCCCAATTAATCAAGCCTTGGACCACCTTTTTGAGATGGAAGCACTAGTTATTAGTGTGGCCTATGGATTGGTGAAAGTCACAGTGGGCATCGGTTTTGAAGTTGTTGGGAAGTAAGTTTGGTAATGAACGAGGGTTCAAGGGTTTGATATGGTTTCGGCTTAACAAGGTTTGGTAGACTTTGGATAAGGGAGCATGGAGCTCGGTGGATTCTTATCTGGCGGGATTAGGGTGGATTTATGTTACCCAAGAGGTAGTAGGTTAGGAGATATTGTTGATGGTTGAGAGTATAGCACTGGTAGGATTCTCGTACTTTTTGGTAATGAACCCAACTTCTTTGGCTCAGCTTATACCTTCCTAACATTTTCTTTAATTTTTACACCCGCTTCTCGGAGGGCTTGAATGTTTGAATAATAATGACCTTCGATGGTCGCTCGAATATGAGGCAAGAATTTCATGATATTGACTTCTTCCTCCTGGAAGGGCCGATTGGTCACTGTAGTAACTTTCTCTCTCCACCTTCCTATAAAGCAACTAACTGTTTCCCCAGGGTTTTTCTTAAAAAAGATCTAAATAACGGTGTGTAACCTCTAGTTCTTTGTTGTACTTGTACTGAGATATGAATTCCTGAGCAACATCCTCCCAACTATGAATTTTTTATTCTCCGAGGGACGAGAACCATATGATGGCACTTTTTTCAAATTTCTGGGCCATTATCTGTTCAGATGAGCCAAGAAGAGTTATGACTAGGTCATAACTGCGAAGATGCTCAATTGGGGGCTCGTTACCCCTAAAATTGTCGATGTCTGGCATCTTGAACTTCTCTGGCAATCTTGCTTTGGGATAGGGAGACATATGGGTGTTGTCCATGTAGTTTTCGGATATCCTAACTTGGTCGAACCTCTTAGATAATAATTTAAGGTTTTCTTTGACCTTGTTATGTTCCTACTCCTTGGGATCAACATGCACTGGCAAATTAGACCTTGGTTGGGCAAGGTTTAGCATAGGGAACTAAGCTGGTGATGACCCTTTGGTAGGCGGAGCACGCGAAGCATGCTAATTTTCTTCTGGGACCCAAACAAGCTCAAAAGCAGGTGGACCTATGGCGCACGGAAAGATAACCTCGGGTTCTTCGAGAACTTGGACTCAATTTTGCTACATCTCATGGACCTCTATTTGAAGGTTATCAATCTTAGCACTACGTTAGACTAAGACTACCATCAGAACAGGCTGCATGTTTGGTGCTTGGTCAATATTTTCCATAAAGATCTAGTGAAGGTAGATTCTGAACTCGGATGAAGTAGTAGAGGAACTGGTGGATCTTCAAGGTCCTTTGACAGAAGACTGAAGACAATAGGGAGTCAGGACAAGAATCGAGTATGCGACCGACTTGAGAAGGAAAAATGGTTCGAGTCAATTTTTGAAAGAAGGAAGAACGGACTGTTTTTTGGTATTTTTGAAAAAGAGGAAAAAATATTTTTGGCATTTTCACTTGTATTAGGTTTACCTAAATGCAAAAAATTTCGAACAGGACCCGAACCTGGGAAAATTGGATTTGAAAAATATGCAAGACATCGTTTTACTTGTTTCTAAGCACATAGACAGTGTCCTGTTTTGAAAATGACAAAATAGCGCAAAAATTTGGACGGCATGCCGACCCGAAATTTCAGCAGAATTTCATGTAGCAACCATCAAACTAAATATAAGTGCCCTATGTTTGATGCCTATATGAGGTGTATGTAGTTTTTTGGACTAGTGGTAGGGTTCCCCCCTTTGGCATGACTTCCACGATATACATATTTCTTTTAAGGGAAATCGGGACGTGCGGACAAACCATTTAATATACTTGAGTGCACATGAATTGCCTCAATATATACTTCTTGAGGATAGTACGTGTGAGGGCGAATTCGATATACTCAATGTACATGAACAAGTTCACTGCTATATACCCCCCATCGAGAGTTTGGTCAAACGGTATGATACGGAGGGAACCATTCGATATATGTCGAAGGTGCTAGGCCAATGAAAGGTGAGAGTCATATTGCTTAGGCTAACTACAACCAGCAGGACACGCGCACATCACAAAGTGACCCTCCCAAGATGGGACACAATTTTAGTCAATATTGCAATGCTCTTGGTGATGTAGTGTGAGAAACGCATGATTCTTAATTAGTATATTATGGAGAGAGTCTTTTACTTAGCATGATAAGTAAAAGGAATACTATACTAATGGGAAAGAATGTACAAGTATCATGAAAGGTAAATGTAGCGTGGAGCATGAATACTACACTAAGCATGGATACCTGTGAGTGAGTGATATGTGAATATCTACAAGTGAGTGTGTGGTAGTGAGCCTAAGCATATATCAACTACAAGTGGCGTGTGATATGTGCAAGAGAGCATGGATATGTAAAAGTGTGATAAGTGGAGGTGTTTGCTAGTGAAGCCCAAGCCTGGATATTCTAAGTCGTGTGTGAAGCATGTGGGTATAAGTGATCTTATATACAAGTGTGTGAAGTGAAAAGTGAGTGATAAGTGATATATACATGAGGTAAATATATATAGGAAGTAATAGAGGAAAAAGGGAACATACAGGTCGGTGCATATGCACACGTCCAGACAATAAAAACACTCATGAGTCTAGTCCTCAAGAGTGCAATTCATATCCCCATCGGAGTCGCCACTATGGCCATCCCTCCCTGGGTATGCATGCACGGGGTGGTCTCATGCCCTTCCTCGGGGAGTTTCGGCCGTCGTCAATTGGGGTAATGTATAGAGATAGAGTCTCCAACCTCTTTTGCACAAAATGGGGAAAAATGTTGTTGCCTAGAGAACACGGCATTAAAGACATACTGATGCTTACGAAACCAATGAGTTTAAGGATTCGGTGACTAAGTTATGGAATGGTAAGGTGTTAAGTACCCATCCGGTACTTTCGCTCTCTCATGGGCATGTGTTATTCTTCTCCTTAATGACTCCATGAAGTGTGTGCGTGTATAGATAAATGGAGAGTGGAATTACTCGACTCACATCATGGATGACGACTGAGTGAGGTCATCCTTAGGAGTGTTCGAAAAATAATAATCAAAATATTATGTGTGTATTTTTCAGGTGACCGATCGTTTATAGAAGGATGATGATGTAGGTTGGACAAGACGTGAAAATGAATTACAAATATATGATATGAAAATAATATATGAACAAAAATAAGAGAGGACTCGAGTCTCGAATTTTACCCGAGACGCCTACGTAGCCTAAACAGACATCAAAGTCCACATAGTTTGCATATAACATGGGGTGGGGTTTATGCCATAAATTCAACCGGGGACTTTTCTTATATGCGTGTGTGTAAAAAGGATGCTTTAGTGTGAGAAAATATAGTGAGAAATTCCTCTTGGAATTTACAAGAAAACACTCTTTTTCTTATTTTTTTTATTAAAAGTATAGTATGTGCAGTACTATTACTAAAAATTTGGATATTAATATGTGCAATCTAATAAAAAGAAAATGCTAAAGTAAGAATTAAGTAACAAATGTGGATATAAGAGAATTTAAAGAGAGAGTGAAATATTTGGACTTTATTTTGAAGCTTTGAGGTTCATCTTGAATGTTGAAGGGTTTCCCTTGCAAGTGGATGAAGGTGGTAGGAGGATAGGGAAGGGAATTTGCCAAATTGGATAAGGAAAGGATGGAAATGGAATGTGGGGAAGAGGTTTCAATATAGAAACCACGTTGACTTCGAGAGAATATTGTCGAGATCTGTGAGAGGGATGTTTCCGAGGTCCCTTTTGAAGTGAGATCATGCTCTACTTATATAGGGTTAGGGGGTACCGATCGACATTGTACTTGTCCTACCTATCGGTAGGAAACCCTAAACACACTACCGATAGGCAGGGGAATGGGTTTGCCATTCAGGAGTCTTTTACAAATTTTTCAGAAAAATGGTTGTAAAACGCAATCCATAAGTTCGAATTGCACAAGGGATGAACCGTTGGATAGGTATTAAGATCCCTTTAAGAATATATTAGGCCTCTCCCAGGTTTGAGAATTGACTGTGGTCAAACGGGGCTCGAAAGCGCCCGTTTATCTTTTGGACAAGAGGGAAATGGATCGTTCGTTCGAACTGAAAGGACGATTCGTGCATGGGGTGAATTGTTAGAAAGGCTATGTAAGGCTATTCGATGTTCCAAAGTGCTTCGATCGGTTAGGAGTGTTGAACAAGTTCAAACAGGGCTCGAAAGTAATCAGTGACCTTTCAGAGTGAACCGAGTCGATCATCCGTACTGTAAGGATTATTCGGGTACGGGGCGGACCATTCAAAAGGGGATTTAGAGACCTTTGACGATCCAAAGAACTTCGCTCAGGTTGGAGAGTTGACCAGAGTCAAATGGGGCTCAGTAGAGCCTGATGTCCTTTAGATCAGTTTTGGGAGAAAATTGACCGTTCTTCCGAATCGTAAGGTCGATTCGCACATGGGGTGAGCCGTTAGAAAGGGGATTCAGATCCCTTTGAAGATCCATTGAGATTTATCTCTGATGAAAAAGTTGATCGACAATCAAAGGGGCCCAGGAGCGACCAATGGCTTTCTGATCAGTACTCGGAGTATGACCTAGGTTTTATGGTGACAGAGGAAGTGCTAGGGACCTAAGGAGATGTCGTAGAATTGTGTGTCTACACATATTTACCCAAACGACATAAATTTTTAGCAACTATGATGGATTGAATTTTTAGAAGATTATAAATTTTGATTACAATATCACCCTGGAAAGGGAAATATTGTCGGAGATGCACTGAGTCAGAAAACAAGTAGAAGATTAACAGGAATATTTTCATACGAAGTTATGATTACCTTGGAGGGATATAATCCAAAAAGAGAAAATGTAAGAATTATCATTATTCTCTAAAGTATTACGACATAACCAACTCTTCAGAAAAAGATAATAGAGCAATAATCCACTGACAATTTCCTTAAATCATGACAGCAAAACATAGAAAAGGGAGAAGGAAAGGAACATTGGACTTATAGCCAGAAAGGCGGACTATGGTATAAAAATCCAATACGTGTACCTTTTAATCCCGCACTAAAAGTAGAAGTGTTATAGGAAGCACATTATTCTAAATTCATCATACATCCTGGAAATACGAAGATGTATCACGATCTTAAAAGATAATATTAGTTGAAAGGAATGAAGAACGTTGCCAAGAACTTTATAGCAAATTGCCTAACTTGTTAACGAGTAAAAATTGAACATTCATGCCTTGGAGTATTGATATAACCCCTCCCTATTCTAAAGTGGAGATAAGATCATATTACCATGGACTTTGTCAGTGGACTACCCACGACATCACATGGTTATAACTCAATTCGGCTAATCATAAATCACTTAACAAAATCTGCACATTTTCTACGAGATAGAGCCACTGATTTTTTCCAATGGCTTTGTAAGATGTATATTTGAGAAATCATCAAACTCCATGAAGTAAACTTATCTATAATATCCAACCGTGATTCTTGATTTGTAGGACGTTTTTAGCAAGATTCACCATATGCTATGGGCACCAAGATATATTGAAGTATTACTTTGCATCCAAAAACTAATGGATAATCAGAAAGGCGAATCCAAACACTCAAGGATATTCTGTGAGCATGTGCTCTAAATTTAGCTAAACATTAGAGTGACCATTTAGCACTAATTGAATTCTCTTACAACAACATTTACCAAGATAGCATCTAGTACGCTCCTTATAAATCACTTTATAGAAGAGCATGTCATTCCCCATTATGTTGGAATGAATCAGGAGAAAATAGTATCTTTGGACCTGAGATAATAGAGGAGACCACCAAAATGATATGCCTGATTAGAGAAAGATTACAGGAAGCCCAAAATCGACAATATAGTTACGTGAATTATAGAAAGGAACCCTTGGAATTTCAGGTGACAGATCAAGTGTTTTTAAAATTATCACCAAGAAAAGGAATCATACTATTCAAAAGGAAAGGAAAACTAGCACCACAATATGTTGGACCCTTTGAAATCACAGAATGAATATGGCCAGTAGCTATCGTTCAAAGCTACCCGCTATATTATCAAGAATACATGATATGTTTCACGTGTCATAATTACGAAAATACATACCAGATCCAAGACATATCATTACCTAGAAAGGAATATCGATACAATCCAACCATGACTTTGAGGAGAAACCACTAGGATATTAGACTTCCAGGACAAGGCTCTTCTCAACAAAACCATTTTGCTCGTTAAAGTTCTTTGGCAGCATTATGCAGACGAAGAATCAACATGGGAAACTAAGGATGTAATGAAACAACACTAGCCTTAACTCTTGGAAGGTAATTTCGAGGACGAAATTTGTTTTGGTAAGAAGATTGTTATAACCCGAACACACGAATAGACTATGATATCGCTAGTATACTTATATTCAGGAACCATGACTACTCGTCGATAAAAAATAAAAATATCCTATGCTATTGCACGAACAATTAAAAGAAATAGTTTTGTTTACTACCTAACTATATACCAAAGAGAACCACAAATTACTTAGAAGATCCTTAGGTTATAATAATTCCAAAAATGACCCTTGAAAATTTCAAAACTTTGTTTAAACCTATAAACTAACCCCAAACACAAAACTTATTTATACACATAACCTATAACATCAATAATTATTACAAGTACTCTGATATACCCTTATAAGATTGTAAAATTTCATTTTAACCCCTAAAACTTTTAAAAATAGAGGAAAAGGACTATATACTCAAACTTAAATTATCTAGGGACCAAACTAATCTTGCATACACTCATGTTGATTTGGGAGACACTTAAGTAGCCACCTAGACTCTATCACATAGTATCTCATGTGAAATCTCATGATACCCATCACCCCCTAAATAAATTTCTTATAATAACCACCTGAAATCCATCTCTAAGACCATCAATCATCTCATTTTCTTTAACCCGATAAATTAAGCTCAAAATTTATAAGTTTTGGTATTTCAACATTTTATGTGTGTGGCCATCCCCGTTCCTCGTGGTGGGAGGGATGAAGAAGAGGGGTGTTTTCATCTTAAGAGAATCTTGGTCCCGTGCATCCCTCTCGGGAGCGCTTCGACCGACGTCGGTGATGAGGTGAAAAATGTAGAAAGATGGAGTCGCCAGTCTATTTTAATCAAAATAAACAAAAGAAAAGGGAGTCGTCCCGAAGGACAACATCCAAAGACATACTGATACATACGAAGCCAAAATGATTCGAAAAGGGTCTGGAGGCTAAGTTAGGAAATGGGAAGATGTTAGGCACCCGTTCCTCCCTTACAATCTCTCATAGGTTATTGTTATTTCCTTTATTTCCCCATGATATGTGTGTATGTGTATATGTAGTGGATATAGGAATCATCGACTTGTATCATGGAAGAGATAAAACGAGTCATCCATAAGAATGTTCCTAAAAGTAATATTAGAAAATATGATTTACGTGGTTATCCTAGAGTTGATCGTTATAATGGAACGATAATGCATGTGGAATAATACTCCACTAAGAACAAATATATGTATATGTAAATATATAGATTTTAGGAGAATTAAGTTAAAAAAATTAGAAAAATAGAAAGTGGGAGAAAAGTAGGACTCGAATCTCGGGTTTTACTCCGAGACGTCTACGTAGCCTATAGAGGCATCAAAGTTCACGTAGTTTGTATAAAAAATGAGGGGTGGGGTTTAGCCCATAAATCCAATCAGGGACTTCTCTTATGTATGTGTGTGTGTAAAAAGGTGTTTTAGTTATGAGAAAAGTGTGAGAATTCCCGTTTGGAATTTATGAGCAAACCCTATTTTTCTTATTTTTTTGGGGTTTTATTTATATGAAAATAAGAGATGTGCAATAATACTAAATAAAAAGTATATTAGGATATTCGAGATGGAGAGAATAAAAGTGATAAGTAATATAATAAGTTAATGTGAATTTAGGAGAATTTGAAGAGAGAGTTGAGAAAGTTGAACGTTTTTGAAGATCTTGAGCTTGATCTTGAATGTTGGAGAGCAGCCCTTGCACTAGGGTGATGATGGAGGGTAGTTAATTCACTAAGTTTGATGAATAATATGATGAAAAGTGAGTGTTGGAAAGGGATTTGGATGTGGAAATCACACTGACTTCGAGAAGGGTTTTCTGAGTTCGCTGAGAGTGATGGATTTGAAATATTATCCTCCTTGGAATGAGGTCAGGCCCTCCTTTTTATAGGCTCAGAAAATTTTCAATTAGCATAGTCCTGGTCCTGCCAATCGGTAGGTGTGTTTAGGCACACTGCTGATAGGCAGGGTTTGGAACCTGACGTTTGGCAGTCTCTTTCACGTTCCTTCGAAAAATTGGTTGTAGAGCGCAAATCATTAATTCGAATCGCGCACGAGATGAACCATTGGAAAGGAACTTTAGAGACCTTCGAAAGTCTTTGGACTTCTCCCGGGTTTTGGAGTTGACTTTGGGTCAAATATGGCTCGGTAGCGTTCGTTGGTCCTCTGGACTGGGAATCGTCGGACGCAAATGGATCGTTCGTCCGCAAGGTAAGTCAAAATCGCACACGGGGCGGACCATTGGAAAGGTCAAGAGATATACTTCGACATTCCAAAGAGTTTTCCTCAGTTTGGGAAGTTGACTTCGGTCAACCAGGGCCTTGAAGCGTTCGGTTACCTTTCAGAGTAAAATGGATCGTTCGTCCGTACTGTAAGTCAGAATCGCGCACAGGGCGGACCGTTGGAAAGGGGTTTCAGTGTCCTATGAAGATTCATTTAGTCTAGATCGAGATGAAGAGTTGACTTCTATTTCGGTATTATTTCACGCAATTAACTTGATTACGCTAATTGTTCATATCATTTTGTGATGGCCCCAAATATCTTATTCTCATTCATGAACTCATGTGTGTGGTTTACAATACATTAAACTTGATTCGATTTTATATGTTGATTTTGAACCAATGATTTCAATTTAATCTGATTTCATTGAACCCTATTTTTATATAGCATAAATTATAACCAGGGAATAAACCACCGTTCTACCCACGATTGGGTTCTTTGTCCTGTAGGACTCAGGATATTGAGTTCTTAGTTTTTCTTACCATATGAATGCCTCTCTTCGGAGTCCTGGCTCAGCAATGTCACTGTGGTTACTGTTACTTTTTCTCAAATTTTATATTCAATTGATTCTTCTAATACTCAAAAGTTATTTTTATAAATTGTATAGAACTAAAATTATCTACTTGGAAAAATTTTCTTACTCTTTTCCCTTCCAGATGGACCCCAAGCATAAGGAAGGCAAAGTTCCCCCCGACCCCGAGAACTTTTTGGCGTCATCACAAATCTCACAAATGTCCCCAAGAACTTCAGAAAATCAGTCGTAGAGCGCAAACTGTTGATCCGAATCGTGCACGGGGTAAACTATTGGAAAGGTACTTCAGGTACCTTTGAAAGTCTTTAGACTCCTCCAAGGTCTGGGAGTTATTTTTGGGTCAAATGTCGCTTGGAAGCATTCGTTCGTCCTTTGGAAGGGGAATCGTCGGACGCAAATGGATCGTTTGTCCGCATGGTAAGTCAGAATCGCGCACGGGGTAGACCGTTGGAAAGGTTAGTAGATGTACTTTGACTGTCCAAAGAGTTTGGCTCAGTTTAAGAAGTTGGCTTCGGTCAACTGGGTCCTGGAAGCGTTCAATGACCTTTCAGAGTAAATCGGATCGTTCGTCTGTACTGTAAGTCAGAATCGCGCATGGGGCAGACCGTTGGAAAGGGGTTTTAGTGACCTTTTAAGATTCATTAGTCTCAGTCAAGCTGAAGAGCTGACTTTGGTGAAATAGAGCCTAGGGGCGTCCGGTGGCCTCCTGATCAAGTTTCAAGGGAAAATGGGTCGTTCGTCTGTACTATAAGTCAGAATCACGCACGGGGATGGACATTTAGAAAGGGGTTTCAGTGCCCTTTGGAAATTCATTCAGTCTCGATCGAGATGAAGAGTTTGACTTTTGTTTAAATGGAGCCTGGGAGTGCCCGATGTCCTCTAGGTCAGTACTTGGGGTATGAGTTAGGTTTGTAGCGATAAGGGGAGGTGCTAGGGACCTACAAAGAGGTTGGGGGTGCTAGAATGGGGTGTCTATAGAGCCCCTCGACGGGTGAGTTTGAAACAAATGATAACCGTCGAATAGACACCGCATGATACCTTTAAAAGGGCATGACCAATTCAGAGGGTCAAGGCCGATTCTAAGGACCTAAGGATGAGGATGACCGGTTCTATAAGTTGAGGCCGATTCTGAGGCCTTAAAGATGAGGGTGATCGACTCTACGGGTCGAGGCCAGTTCTCAGGGCTTAAAGATGAGATGACCAATTCTGCGGGTCAAAGCTAATTCTAAGGGCTTAAGTTGAGATCACCACTTTCGCGGGTCGAAGCCAATTATGAGGGCTTAAGTTGATATCACCAATTCTGCGGGTCGAAGCCAATTATGAGGGCTTAAGTTGAGATGATCAAATCTGTGGATCGAAACCAATTCTGAGGGCTTAAGTTGAGATGAGAAAATTTGCGGGTCGAAGCCAATTTTAAGGGCTTAAGTTTAGATGAACAATTCTGCGGGTCGAAGCCAATTCTGAGGGCTTGATGATGAGGGTGACCAACTCTACGGGTCGAGGCCAATTTTGAGGGCTTAAGTTGAGCTGACCAATTATACGGGTCGAAGCCAATTCCGAGGGTTTAAGTTGAGATGAGCAATTCTACGGGTCAATGTATATTCTCAGGGCTTGAGATGAGATGACCAATTCTGCGGGTCGAGCCAATTCTGAGGGCTTGAGATGAGATGACCAATTCTGCGGGTCGAAGCTAATTCTGAGGGCTTAAGTTGAGATGAGCAATTCTACGGGTCAAAGCCAATTCTGACAGCTTAAGTTGAGATGTCCAATTCTACGGGTCGAAGCTAATTCTGAGGGCTTAAGTTGAGATGGCCAATTCTGCGGGTCAAAAGTAATTCTGAGGGCTTAAGTTGAGATGACCAATTCTGCGGGTAAAAGCTAATTCTGAGGGCTTAAGTTGAGATGACTAATTCTGTGGGTCGAAGACAATTTAGAAGGCTTAATATGAGATGACAAATTATGCGGGTCAAAACCAATTCTGAGATCTTAAGTTGAGATGACCAATTCTATGGGTCAAAACCAATTCTGAGGGCTTAAGTTGAGATGACCAATTTTGTGGGTCAAAGCCAATTCTGAGGGCTTTAGTTGAGATGACCAATTCTGCGGGTCGAAGCCAATTCTGAGCGCTTGAGATGAGATGACCAGTTCTGCGGGTCAAAGACAATTTTGAGGGCTTAAGTTGAGATGACCAATTCTGTGGGTCGAAGCCAATCCTGAGGGCTTAAGTTGAGATGACCAATTCCGCGGGTCAAAGACAATTTTGAGGGCTTAAGTTGAGATAACCAATTCTGTGGGTCGAAGTCAATTCTGAGGGCTTAAGTTGAGATGACCAAATCTGCGGGTCGAAACCAATTCTAAGGGCTTAAGTTGAGATGGCCAATTCTGCGGGTCGAACCCAATTCTAAGGGCTTAAGTTGGGATGACCAATTCTGTGGGTCGAAGCCAATTTTAAGGGATTAATTTGAGATGATCAATTCTGAGGGCTTAGGTTGAGATGACCAATTCTGTGAGTCAAAGCCAATTCTGAGGGCTTAAGTTGAGATGACCAATTCTGTGGGTCGAAGCCAATTCTAAGGGCTTGAGATGAGATGACCAATTCTTTGGGTCTAAGACAATTTTAAGGGCTTAAGTTGAGATGACCGATTCTGTAGGTCGAAACCAATTTTGAGGGCTTGAGATGAGATGACCAATTCTGCCGGTCGAAGCCAATTCTGAGGGCTTAGGTTGAGATGACCAATTTCGTGGGTCGAAGACAATTCCGAGGGCTTAGTTTGTGATGACCAATTATGCAGGTCGAAGCCAATTCCGAGGGCTTAAATTGAGATGCCCAATTTTACGGGTTGAAGCCAATTCTGAGGGCTTGAGATGAGATGTTCTCGGGGAACTCTACCGGGGAAATTACCTCCTGACTTTGATTTGAGCTGGGGAGATGATTGATGGGGAACCCCTCGTATCTTTTGGAGACTTTGCAGGGTAATAGCCAATTCGATGCTATAAATTCAACCGGGGAAGTGATTAGGTGGTCCAGGGCTTGGATGTATTGCTCGGGGAAATTTGAGACCTTAGGAGATGATCCTGAAGGTTTGGGAATGCTTTAAGGGTCCTCCGGGGACGTTGCCGAGAGGAGATTTACTTAGATTCTGAGAGTATCATTGGGGAAACAGGGGTTCCGCTTGAGGGAGTGTGAAATTTTATTGATGAAAATGTTCTAAATCCCCCTCGGGATTTTTAGGAATTTTCTGAAGATTTTTCAGGGTTTTCTGATACTTTTTGGGAGTTTCAGTACAAAAATTTAAGGGGGTGCCGGTCGACATGGTGTGGAGGCTGCCGTTTGGCAGTGGCACGGACTTTTGGACTACCTCGAGAAGGTAAAAGGTCAGTTTCGATTGGTAGGTAAGGGTGCAATACCGATCGGTGTGACCCTTGGCTTACTATAAAAAGGGGCGGGTTCCCCTCATTTTTCACTACTTCTTGGCTTCTCTCTTTCTGCGATTTTCTTCTGTGAATCATTCTGACATTCCGTAATCTAAAAAATGGCTGCTTTTATGAGCACTGTGGTACATAAGGAGTAGTTGGATGTTGACGACTGGACAAATGTGGAGTGGAGGGCCAGGGCACCTCTTACTTTGGGGAGCGAGTACTCTTTTGATGCATTCGAGCCAGTTACGGATGAGCAGACTTTACTGTGGGAGCCGTCGCGTTATCGTTCTTCTAGGGTGGTGAACCCTGGTAGTTATGTAAGTAAAAAAATGACCTTTGGCATTCTTTTTTGGTGATTTTCTTTTTTTTTTAATGGATTTTGACAAGGTTTTTCTTTTGACAATCTGATGTTTCTTTGTCGACTATGCATGCCCGCTGGATGATGGGGCTTAAGGATGTCTGGGAGCACCTTCCACCTATGGTGCGTTGGGTAGTATCGTGAGCAGGCTTTGCGAGGCTGGCGTCCGTGCTGAATGAGACGCCTCGTTCGACGGCGATCTTATGCGCTCTAGGGGAGAGGTGGTGGGACACTACTCACACCTTCCATTTTGGTTTTGGGGAGATGATTGTGACTCCCATGGAAGTTCAGCAGCTGCTGTGGATGGATTGCGATGGAGAGTAAATAGAGGTGGATCGCTCTTTACGGGTGAGGCCGGAGGTGGTGCGGGCGGCGCTCGGCGATGTGGGGAGGTTAGTATCTGGGGATTCTATTCGTCTGTCCCTGCTAAGGGATGTTTTGTTGGGTAAGGTGATTGATGTGGAGGATGGGCTACAGGTAAGGTAGATGGCCCGTCTATTTATTCTGCTGGTGTTGGGGGATTTCTGGTGGCGTCGAGCGACGACGTTTTCCACTTATGGTTTTTGCCATATTTGAGAATGTTTTTTAACATCCCTCTCTATGATTGGGGGATCCTGACTTTGGCGACCCTGTATTTTTCTCTGGATGCATTTTGCCGGTGATGCCGACAGACTTTTACTAGATCCACGTATCTTCTTAAGGTATTCATGAATTTGTGCATTTTCCTTTCATGCATTCACATTTTCCTTATGCGTCTCTTTTTTATTGCTAATTTTTATCGTTGGCAGACATGGTTCTATGAGGTGATTGGGTGTAATACCCAACTGATTTCTCTGAAGGATGAGACTGTTGGGGACTTTTGCATGGTTGTATCGGTGGCAGAAGGCCAATCGACAGTTGAGGAAGTGTCTCTCTCTGGAGGCGGTGAGTGAGGTCTTGAATGGCCTGACCAGTGATAGGCTAATACTTTTCCTTTCTTCAGTCTAAGGCCTTTGTGTGCTCTGATTCCATATTTCCTTATATCTTGCTGGGAAGTTTTTAGGTGACTTTTTACCCTTAGGGGACGGTTGTTTAGGACACGAGGTTTATTGGAGTGAATGCCCATTTGAAGCATTTGCTGTACCATGAGTTTGGCCACTCTTGGTATCTCGGGGAGAGGGTGGTTTGACAGATTTCTTAGGAGGAGGTGGTGGTTTCGCCTGCAAGTCCCCCTAGTCTATGAGGCGGGAGCGACTGCTGCCAGAGGATACGACGATCGAGATGATGATTGGCGAGTCCTATCTGCTGTACATCGATACAATTATGCCGTATAATTATATGGAATTTGTGACAAGTTGGCTGAAGGTGCCCAACATATATGATGCACTGCCTTTCCCTCCTGCGGGTTCGAGCTGGCCAGTGGGGTCCTCCCACAGCAGTGGCGGTCCGTCGACATCTGCAGCGGTGGTGACTTCGAAGGTCCCCTTTGTAAGGTTGCATACCCCTTCATACAACATCCGGTGGGCTGATGGAGGGATGGTGCCTATGTTGTATCGTCCTCATGCGATGGACCCGGAGGAGTTGGGCTTGACAGAGGAGGTTCTTCGTCCTTTGATATATCTTTCTGTTATTCTCTTTTCCTTTTTTTTTGGTTTCTTTTGATCTTTTCTTCTTGATACTGATTTTTCCTTTTCTTGCAGCAAGTCCGGGTGTCCACCACTTGGCTGAGGGATATTAGAGACTGGATATCTTCGGTGACAGCCCATATTCGGGACGCGGTTCCTGTTCCTTCTTGCTTGGTGACGTCCGCCTCATTCGAGGAGGATGAGTAGCGGTGGTGCATCGTCTCGTCACAGAGGAAAGAGAGCACGTCGCAGGGATGTGAGTTCTTAGAGAGAGAGGGGAAAGGTAAGTGTGAGAGAGAGAAAATGTGGGTTCGGGTAGGGGTGGACACGATCCGGTCCGGTCCGGGTTTTGCCTATTTTTTGGACCGGACCGAATATTCGGTCCTCAATTTTTTTGGACCGAG
This sequence comes from Sambucus nigra, assembly GCA_949130495.1. Classification (NCBI taxonomy): domain Eukaryota; kingdom Viridiplantae; phylum Streptophyta; class Magnoliopsida; order Dipsacales; family Adoxaceae; genus Sambucus; species Sambucus nigra. The sequence continues at coordinate 298,007,959 of OX422217.1, read as the reverse complement.
ACCGGACCGATTAATTCGGTTAACCTACTAATTCGGTCCATGCTTTTTTCGGTCTGGTCCGGGGTAAAATTCGGTCCTGACCCTATTTTATATATATGTACATTTTATGAATGTTTTTATCTATTTTTCTCACAAATATATATACAAAAAAATAATACTCGAAACTCCAAGTGATATTTACATGGGTTTTTTAACCCAAATAAAAAAATGTCTATATATATATAAAATGTTCCAAATTAAATTCATAAGTTATATACATTAATTCAAAAACTATACATAAGAAACACAATAACATTATTTTTATTATATATATATGGTAATCGGTCCGGTCCAAATCGGTCTTTTAATATAGTGGACCACGGACCGGACCGGTTTAATCGGTTTTTAGTTTTTGTGAACCGATTTTCGGACCGGTTTCAAAATAGCCTTAATTTTCGGCTCGGTCCGATTCGGTCCAATCGGTCCATTCGGGTCGGTCTTTTTTTTGTCCACCCCTAGGTTCGGGCTGCGTCCCGTTGTTTTTTTGCTTTTCTTTATTTTCCTACAAAATGATGTAACACAGAAACATATCTATCCTATGAAATGGAGTTTTTTATTTATCTTCTCTTAGTAATGAATGGATGAATGAAAATGCGCTTTTTACTTTACTGCTGAGATCGTAAAAAGAAATATTTTTGGGATTTGAAGCAAAGTTTTATTTAAAATGAGAATTTATATAAACATGGAAGGGGATTTTGAAATTCTGGTGACAATTTCAATTTATTTTTATTGAGTTTTCTGATTTTGACAAAAAGAGTAAAAAGGTAAGTTTCTAAAAATAGGGGTTACCGATCGGTAAGCACCTTGTCCTGCCTATCGACAGCTCAGTCCAGTCTAATCAATCAAAGATTTGATTGGTAGCCTCTTCAGCCTTTAGTACCTTGTGGGGAAGGGTTCCCTCCAATTTCTACATGGGTTATGTCTTTTTGTGAGGGTTTTCAAGTATAGAAAGGGGTAAGGGTGGAGTTCTATTATCACACCTTCACATCCTAACTTTCTTATTCTATGAGATGGCTCTCCCTGGTAGTGTTGAGTTTGCCAACTACCTCAAGACTTTGGAGGTGATGTGCTCCTATAACGTTGACTATGATGATTTTAACATGCGTCGAGTCTCTTTATGGCATAATCAGCCCATAGAATGGAACATGCAGATGGCAGCGGTACAATTTTGGCACCCCGAAGACCATGTATTCCGCTTTGGAAGAAGTCTATCCGAATTATAAGGAATTTTCTACCATGTTGGGAGTAAATCCTATTATGGCGACTGATATGCCTGAGTTTTCTCGATCTCCCCGGGAGTTGTTGGATGGTCTTCTCCACGTCTCACCCTCGGTGGGTAGATCCTTGGTTACTAGAGGAATGATTTCTCTTCCGGCGGTACTGCGGTCTGTGCATTTTTAGGAGGTTGGTGATGCTGGATATGCTGGAGCCGTCGTTCTGGGCCTGGTTTCGAAATTACTGTTGGTGATTAGGGAACTACTGGTGGACCCACAAATTACAGCTATTACGTCATGGATGTCCTATCATCGTAATCCTGCGGTGGTGATACTGGCGAAGACTTTGAATGGCCTGGAAGCTTAGTGAGAAGGTCATTCTGACTTTCTGAGGGGTAGCCTTGTGATGTCATTCATGTGGTTGTTTGAAAGACTTCGCCTAATGACTCCTCCGGAATACCCTTTGTCGGTTGTACCCAACTTCTTTTCGCGCTATTTCATCAGCATTGGCCTGGATATTGAGAGCTGGGAGAACTGGTTTGTGCAACATGGGGCTCTAAATATGCGTTGGTCAGTGCCTTGTTGGGGACAGTTGCTACCTTTTCTGGAGATGGGGGAATTCCCATATGTCCGGTTGGTTGGTCTCAAACAAAACTCTTTCTATTTCCCTTGACAACTTCTATGCCAATTTGGCTGGGAACAGATCGTTCCACCTCGAAAACTAGATTTCTTTCCAGTAGAAGACCTGACAGAGCATTTGCGCATGTGACTTGGCTCTTTGTGGGAGAGTCGGTGTCTGTCGATCCATCCTTCTCAGTCTGTTGGGAGAGTTTGGAACATCCCTGGGGATTATATAAAGTGGTTGTGGAGAAGAGTGGTCAACAAGATGTTGGTAGTGGAGACTGAACAAAGATGGCTTGTCGTATCCGATACCATGGACGGAGGTGTTGTAGTTTTTCTGTGGCTTGTTCGATCTTATCGGTCCATGGAGTGCCTGCAACACTCTATTCAGGCAGGGGAAGCTTGGGGACCCCAGGGTTTAGATGATGATAGAGCGGGCTCCTCTGGTAGCTGTGGGTAGGACTCTTGGAAGTTTGTTTTTGTAATGGGGATTAAATTTGGGGATTTTATTTGGCTTTATAGGAAGGTAGGGGAAAGAGAGTTATCCGTTCCTTTTCTTATGTAATTGTATCGTAATTTCTTATTAGTGAAATAAATAAGTTTTTGATCATCCAACTGTGCCTTTTGATGAATTTTGTATTTTGAATTATCTATACCGATCGCTAAGGCATGCATAATCCTTTTGTTCAAGTATATGTTAGAATGAACTGTCATTCTTGCAGATAAGAAAATAATAGATTTTTGTGAAGAATAAAGGGTCGTACTCATGTATGAGCTGCCTACGTACCTCTGGGGTTTTTGAAAATTTCTAATTTTTTTGAGAATGATTTTTGCAGAGGATTAGGCCCATGTAGTTCTGGGTAGAGGAAATTGAAGAGATTTTTTTTAAGAATAGAAAGTAGATGAGAAGAGTCGTAGCGCGCCGAGATTTCAGACTAGGGGTAAAATTTCTTGAGACGATTGAGGTTGACTGAACAACCCATTTCTTCTCCATCTAGGTTAGTGAGCATGGCAGCACCGCTGGACAAGATTTTCTTTACAATGTAGGGGCCGCTCCAATTGGGCTTGAATTTCCCTCTGGGGTTCCAGATGGGCTCTACTATTTCTTTGAGGGCTAAATCCCCTTTTTGGACACCGCGGTCCTTAACTCTCTTATTAAATGAATGCGCTATCCGATGATGGTACCCTTGTATGTGATATAGCACTTTCAGTCTCCTCTCCCCCAAGGGTGATAGACCGTCGAGATATTTTTGATGCCAGTCCTCCTCACCGACTTGGCTTTCAAGAATGACACAAAGTGAAGGGATTTCTAGCTCCACGGGTAGGAATGCTTCTATGACATAGACTAGAGAGTAAGGGGTAGCCCCAGTAGAGGTTCAGATTGAGGTTCGGTAGCCCCAGAGGGCGTAAGGGATTCGGTCAGCCCAATATCGACAGCTTTTGATCATCTTACTGATGATGGCTTTGAGGTTTTTATTGGCGGCCTCGACTCCACCATTGCTCTGAGTTCGATTGGGAAAAGATTTTTGTCTCTGAATCCCGTACTCGTTGACCATTTCTATGATTTCTTCCTCGAAGTGCAAACCGTTATCTGACACTAGATCGTGAGGGACCCCATATCGGCAGATGATATTTTTCTTGATGAATTCGGCCACTTTCTTGGCGTTCAGGACTGCGTATGACTCATCTTCGACCCATTTGGTGAAGTAATCAATGGCAGCTAGGATGAACTCATGACCGTTGGAAGCCTTGGGTGTAACCTTCCCTATGATGTCGATGCTCCAGGTGGAGAACGGCCAGGGAGAAGTCATGTTGTATAATTCTCACAGAGGCAGGTGTTAAAGGTTGGAAAACTATTGGCATTTGAGGCATCTCCGGACATAGGCGGTGCAATCCTGGATCATGGTGGTCCAATATTAGCCTTATCGGATGATCTTTTTAGTAAGCATGTGCCCGTTCATATGGGGCCCAAATTCCCCGTTGTGGATTTTCTGCATTATCTGTCAGCCCCTGCGATGCAGTGTAGATGGGTTCCATCGAAGTTTCTCTTGAACAGTGCTTTGTGACAGATAATGCATTGTGTGGACAATTTTCGGAGGGCTGCCTGGTGTTTCTTATTGGAACCCTCGGGATACCTACCATGCATTAGGAGGTGCCAGATATCATAGTACCAACAATTGGCTAGCTCGGGATCTTCTTTGGTGATGAGCTCAATGCGGTAGTAATGGGTTGGTTTATCTTAATTTTGAAATAGGACGGGCGTTATTGTTATTCCTTCGAGCATGTCAACCATAGAGGCTAGGGTATCAAGGGTATCAGCTAGGTTATTTTTTTACTCAAGGTAGGTAATAGAAGGTGATGTCTTGGAATTGGGAGGCTAATTCTTCTAAGTGGGCATGGAAGGGTTGGGGTTTCTCGTCCTTGACTTTCCATTTTTTGAGCACTTGATCGATGATGAGGGCGGAATACCGGTAGGCATCTAGGCATTGAATTCCATTCTTGAGAGAAACATTGAGGCCTACTGTAAACGCCTCATATTCAGTCATGTGGTTGATGCAGGGGAAATCCAACTTGATGGCGATGGGAGTGTGGGAGTCATCTGGGGCGATCAGAAGTGTCCCAATGCCATATCCCTTTTTGTTGGCAGCGCCGTCAAAGAACATTTGCCATCGAAGGTTGTCTTGAGCAGTGCAGAGGATGTTTTCGTCTTGGAATTCGGAGATCTAGTTGTCAGCTTCTTCCACAGGGTAGTCAACGAGGTAGTCAGAGATAGCGCTTCCTTTAATGGCTTTCTGTGTGACGTACACGATATCAAACTCGTCTAGGATCATCAACCACTGAGACATTCAGCTAGATAAGGTGGGTTTCTCAAGCAGGTACTTGATGAGGTCCATTCGGGATACAAGTTTAATGGGGAAGGCTATTATATAGTGTCGTAACTTTTGGGTAACACAAACAAGCACGACTCTGTGACAACTCGCTCACCAAAATAAGGGGTGGCCAGCACGATACTCCAATATAACAGGAATCATGAACGAAATCATTCTCAGCATCACAACAATATAATAAGTATACGGGATAACCACCTAATATTTCAGAAAATGGGTTGCCAAAAATTTTGTTTTATTATGAGTTACGGAAATAATTTAAACGTCCCAAATTTGAAAAGAAGGTGGAACCAAGAAAACTAATATAACATCCACCACAATAATACAATATGGAGAACGAATATGCTATCGGTCAACAGGTTTATACAATGTATTCAACTAGTTTAGTTTAAGTTACATAATACTACCATTAGACAGTCATAGAAGTTTGGGCCACACGCCCGAGTAAATGACCCGATCATAACTAGAATACAAAAAATGAAGGCGTCTAACAATGTGTCCCATAATATCCGCAAAGTATTACGGCTCCCCAAAAGCACTGGAGTAAGAAAGTCAGTGCGGGCGTCCTTGCGGCGGAGCACCTAAACGGATACAAGATACATGCACAACAAGAAATATGAACGGGTCAGGGCCCGGTTTTATATGATCACCAGATGAATAAAAAGTATGACAGTTATGAACAGTTAAGCATGAATGATAAAGATGAGAATCTATCAACATAATCTCAAAGCATAAACTAAGACAATTTAAACGATTATAAATTTTATTTTATTATTCAAGAGAATTTAAATGAATATCATTAATTAAAAACCTTCATCCTTTTTCATTATTTCATTTCATCTTTCCATTCCTTATCAGGAATATCATTAATGTCATATGCTCTTTGTGGCATTCCATTCCTTAGCAGGAATATAATCGTTGTTACATGCTCTTTGTGGCATTTATTATACATCAAGTCCCACTTGATTACGAATAGTTATATTCATATACATATAACGATTCTAAGAATGTTCGTCCGGGTTTCCCCACTGTACGCGCCCCTAAATGACCATCATCTTCCAGGGCCTATATACCAAGACAACATGGGCACCTATCGCAAGACGTCGAGAAGCGGTCATATGCCTGCGGGAGAGTCATAACCACACCCGGAATTACTTCTCCATCGCAGAAAAAAAAATATAACAACGCTCATATGGCCTAGGACTATATCCACCCTGCATTCATTAGCCAAGGGGCTTCACCTCACGCGCGCACTTCCCTTATGATGGCATTTAGAGAGGTGTGTTTAAATAAATTAGCATTTATCATATTAGTCACATTTTCATTTCCATTTTACATGCGTATGTTTCATTTTATCCGAAACCATAATCATTGAATGTTCTCATTAGTATTTATAGTGTACTAAGTCCTGAATTATTCTCCAAGAGACCATAATATTTCTACAAGTCACAAGGTTTTATATATCTCAATTAAGCCCCTAAAGTCTCCATGTATGGGTTATTTATGACTCCTAGACTCCCAATAATTAACTAAAGAAAAGAAATTCCCTAACTTTAATTTGTACACCCCCGGAATAAGCCTCGTTTAACCCATTTCTAATGTAGGGCAGTGACCCAACTCATCTAAAACTCTAGGAATCTAAGTTTACTTCATACAAGAAGGTTCCTAGGTCCTAAGACTAAGGAAAAAAGGTTGGAATTGAGCTAAGAAAATCACTCAAAACTACAGGATTTTTGAATCGATTCGGCCGGGTTGAATCAATTCGGTCAGAAAAGCGAATCGATTCGGACCAGCCGAATCAATTCGATCAGGAAAACTGACTTTCAGCATAATTGTCGAATAAATTCGGACAGGCCGAATCGATTCGGTCCACTCAGACCTAGACACTGCCCCTACAGCGAATCGATTCGGCCTGGCCGAATCGATTCGCCCCTGTGAATTTGCCAAGTATGGGTCAAGGGTTATGAACCCTAATTTTCCCCAAATCTACTTTCCTCTTCAACCAACATCATCAATTCAACCCATCAACTATAAATGCATCTAACAACCATCAATTTACACCAACAAGCATATAAAACAACTTTGGGGGTTAAAACCTATAAATCCCTCAAAATCCCAAAATTATTAAACTACATTAACTACACAACAATCAATACCATGTATTCATCTTAAACCATATATTAGCAAGTAGAAAACTTGCCTTAATCTTGCAACTTCATATTCTAGGAAGATGGAAGCAAGATCAAACTCCAAATCTTCAACTTCTTTCTTTCTCCTCTTTTTCTCCAAAGTTCTCTTCCTCTCTCTCTTTCTCTCTAGGTTAACCAATACACACTTAAGAGAATAAAATGAATTGCGAGACTAAAATCGTACCTTTAGTCTAATATTACCAACTTAAATGGTTAATACCCCATTAAAATGACTCACAACTACACATTTATGTCAAAACCAGTCAAAAGTGCCCAAAACACCAAAAATACAATATGACACTTATTTCGACTATCTCGCGCATTTCGGGGATAACTACGCCCTCTAAATTATCATTTGGAAATTTATAACTCATTTCAAGTTCCGATTTCATTTAAACCATAAATGTCATTTCAAATCATATGACACTATAAAACGCAATATGATGATATTTACTTACACATGTAGTAAATATGCAACAATTTAGTAAATATTAACTTTTAAATCATTTAATTAATATTTACTCCATATTCCACATTTTATATAATTACTTCACATAGTAAACTAATATAAAATAGGCTCCCAAAAGCTAGGGTTGTTACATACTCCCCCCCTTATGAGTGAATTTTGCCCCCAAAATTCAAGCGTACCTTGCAAGAAGAGATGCGGATACTTTTTCCGCATGTCATCCTCGCACTCCCACGTCGATTCCTCGGCGTTGTGATGACCCCATTGGACTCAAACCAAAGGCACCACTCGTGATCTCAATCGTCTCTCCCCATGCTCTAGGATAGTAACTGGTTGTTCTTCATATGAAATGTGGGGTTGCAACTCGATATCCTCCAAAGGGCACCTTCACACCTCTTGTACTTCTTCAAAAAGGAAACTTGGAACACATCATGGATTTTTTGTAAGTGTTCGGGTAAGGCAAGTTGATACGCCACTGGACCTCCCTTGGTAATCATAGGAAAAGTTCCAACGTAACGCGGTGGAAGCTTTACTTTCTTCCCAAAGCGCTTAATACCTTTCATAGGCGATACGTTCACCAACACTTGATCCCCAACCTCCATCTCAACATGTCTTATACCCGCATCGGCATAGCTCTTTTGACGGTCATGAGCTACCCGAATGAAATTTCGAATAAGTTCAATCTTGGAAGAAGTATCCTTGATCATTTCAAGTCCAAGGAACTTATTATCCCCCACCTCTAACCAACAAGTGGGCGATCTACAAGGCCGACCATAAAGAGCTTCATAGGGTGCCATACCAATAGTAAATTGGTACGAATTATTATAAGAAAATTCGATTAAAGGGAGATATTATTCCCAACTACCCCTGAAATCAAGCACACACATTCAGAGCATATCCTCCAACATCTGGTTGACTCTTTCTGTCTGCCCATCTGTTTGAGGGTGATAAGAAGTGCTCAACTTCAATTCGGTTCCCATTGCCTCTTGGAAACTTCATCAAAAGTGGGAAACAAAGATCTTGTCTCTGTCAAAGACTATATTTATTGTCACCCCATGGAGTCTCACAACCTCCTCAATAAACAATCGGTCATAACGAGCAGTATTGTAATCGGTGCATACCAGTAGGAAGTGGGCCGACTTAGTCAAACGATCAAAGATAACCCAAATATAATCGTGACCACTTTGTGACGCTGGCAAGCCGGTGATGAAATCCATCGATATACTCTCCCACTTCCACACCAAAATTTCCAACTATTGCAACAAACCTGTCGGTCGTTGATGATCTATCTTGACCAATTGACAAGTGGTGCATTGGGACACGAACTCAGAAATATCCCGCTTCATGCTTGGCCACTAGTACTAACGGCGCATGTCTTGATACATTTTGTCGTTACCCGAATGCACTGCAAACTTGGAACCGTGAGATCCCACTATTACGACCCGTCTTAAGTCCCCTTCGTCCGGGATAATGAGTCGCCCGTGGAAACGTACCCCACCCTCAGAGCCTATAGAGTAGGATTCTGCTCCCTCGGTCAATAACTTGTGTATATGGTCCTGGAAGCCTTTGTCCCTCCTTTGGGATTCAACCACCCTTGCCACAATAGTAGGCATGACTGTGATCACCGACATAAACGCTCTAGCAACCGCGTCCTCTTGACTCAGCTCCTTCCATTTTGCTTTCCATACTTCCTCTAACTCCCCTCGGGCTTTCTACTTAAACCATACGCCACCACATTAGCATTGCCTGGGTGATAGTGGATGTCAAATTGATAGTCTTTCACAAACTCTAGCCATCGGCGTTGTCGCATATTTAAATCTTTATGGGAAAATAAGTATTGCAACGTATGGTCCGTGAAAAGACTAAATTTCTCTCTTAGGAGATAGTGCCTCAAAATCTTCAAGGCAAAGACTACTGCGGCAAGTTCCAAATCGTGCACTGGATAATTCCTTTCATGGGGCTTTAACTTGCGAAAAGCATAAGCAATATCCCGTCGCTCTTGTTGGAGTACACCTCCCAATCCTTGTAGAGATGCATCGGTGAAGACTCAATATTCCAATCCTGGCCTTGGTAATGCAAGGACTGGAGCAGAAGTCAACCAGTCCTTGAGCTCGTCAAAACCAGACTGACATGAATCATCCCATACAAACCCCACCCCCTTCCGGGTTAAATTTATCAAAGGGCTAGCAATTTTAGAAAAAACCTTGATAAATTGGCGATAATATCCCGCCAAACCCAGAAAACTACGAATCTCGGTAGGTGTCGTGGGCTGACCCCACTCCCTCACCGTAAACACTTTACTTAGGTCTACCGAAATACCCTGGGCTATCACAATATGACCCAAAAACTGTACCTCCTACAACAAAAAATCACACTTCTCGAACTTGGCATATAATTGGTGATCCCTCAATCTCTGCAGGACCAACCTCAAATGAGTAGCATGGTCAGATTCTGTTCGAGAATAAACTAGAATGTCATCAATGAACACGAGGACAAACTGGTCCAGGAAGTACCGAAATACCCTATTCATGAGGTCCATAAATACGGCAGGAGCATTGGTTAGTCCAAAGGGCATAACCAAAAATTCATAGGACCCATATCTCGTAAGGAAAGCTGTCTTGGACACATCTTGTTCCGCAACTAGTGATACCTCGTCCTCAAATCTATCTTAGAGAAGTACGACGCTCCCCTAAGTTGATCAAACAAATCATCAATCTGAGGCAACTGGTATTTGTTCCAGATGATGACATTATTCAACTCTCTATAGTCACTACATAACCGGAGAGAACCGTTTCTTTTCTTCACAAATAACATCGAAGCGTCCCACGGCGACGTACTTCGCCTAATAAACCCTTGCTCTAGCAAGTTCTGAATCTGATCCCTTAACTCCCTCGTCTTAATAGGAGACATACGATACGGAGCTCTCGCAATCGCTCGAGTTCCCGGTGCTAAGTCAATTACAAACTCAATCTCTCGACTCGGAGACAAACCCGATATTTCCTGGAAAACATCTTCAAAATCTCTAACAACCGGAATGGAATCTAAGGAAAAAACTACATCTCGAGAAGTCTCCTCTGCGATATAATACAGGTAAGTGTTAATACCTCCTTCTAAGCGAGGCATAACCACTAAAAACATTTCTTGCCATGGAACGGCAAAAACTATACTCTTCCCATAGCAATTAACTATCGAATGATACTTCACTAGCCAATCCATACCCAAAATCGCATCATACCCGACCATGTCTAGGACGAGCAAATCGGCCTCAAAGCACAAATTACCAAGATTTATTCCTATTTGTTTACAAACAAAGAAAATGAGTGAACCATCACCCATAGAAGACTCAACACTAGTGAAGGTACTCTCTGTAGATTTTATCAACTCTGTAGTCTGATCAAAAATTCTAGAAATGAACGAGTGTGTTGCACCCGTATCAAATAACACAAGACCTTTGTGCCCCTGAATAAGAAACTCACCCTCAATAGCTGGTGGTACCGGTGGAGCTAGAGGAAGCATAGCATCCTAAATATAATAAACACGCCCATACTGTTGTTGACCCTGCTGTGGAGGGACAACTGGATTAGCTGCCTGCGACGGTAACTGAACTTGTGGCTGTTATTGGATTTTAGGAAGCTATCCTCCAATCAAGTGAGGACACATCCTCTTAATATAGCCCGGCACTCCGCATTGAAAGCATCGATTCTCTAGATTCTCCTGACCTCGAACCCTGTTATTTCTAAACGACCCCGAGGCCTTGGCTCGGATGGCCTATCCCTCCATTTCAACCTCTGCCTGCTTGTTGCGGTTGCGGTCCACCTTATCCTTGCCTATTGTTATTTCCACCCCCAATAAACCCACCAAAACGTTGCCTCTTTGACAAGTCCCCTTGTTGGGGATCCCTTTCTTTCTGCTTATTACCCGAAGATTGGGACAAGGGAAATGCTCCTCCTCCAGCCCCATTGCCTCTGGGTTTTCCTATTTGCCACATCACTGTAGTCTTCTTGCTATTCTAGACATAGGCAATGAAGCAATGCCGTATTCATCACATCCCCAAAAGTTTGCAAAGCTGGATTGCCCAGCAAATATTGTCGGATCCTCCAGTTTAAACCCCCCATGAACTTTGATATTTTCCTATCTTCTAGAGTCACTTCATCCGATATAAAACTTGATAACTGGGTGAACTCCTCTTCATATTCCACTACGAATCTCTCACCTTGCACCATATCCTAAAGCTTCCTCCTCATCTCGCTCTGAACTGCGTGAGGAAAGTACTTCCGATAAAACAAAGCCCAGAAATCATTGATAGTCACGGAATCTCTCTGCTCTGGCGTAGTCATCGGCTCCCACCAATGTAATGCGGCCCGAACGAGTTTAAAAGTATCAAGGATTTGCTTCTCCTCCTCGCTACACTCCACTATACGCAGATGGCGTTGCATATCCTTATTCCACTGATTAGCTCTAATAACATCAGAGCCTCCATCAAAGTCCGGGGGATGGCCCATTAAAAAGGACTCTCTAACTCTCTCCCACAGAGAAGGTCCCGTAGGATCTTGTGCATCCTGAGCCCATTGTTGTTGAGCTTGTGGTAATTATTGAACCACGACGATCATAGCAACATTAACCGCTTGGGCCACGATATTTGCTACATCAGCAGCATTTATAGTTCCCTACTGCGGCGATGGTGGAGGACCAACCTCCTCCTCTACAACTCTATTGCGTCTCGCTGGGCGACCTCTTTTAGGCGGCATCTGAGATGAAGAAACAATAGAGTTATAATACTGTTTAAAACAATCTAATTTTGCAGAAGATCGCATACATAGGCAATAAAACAGTCCTATCATTAAGCTCTATATCAAAGAACGCTACGGTAGAACGTGATAAGTCCGCATAGATCCTAGCACTCTAGAACCTGATGCTCTAATACCATCTGTGATAACCCGCTCACTAAAATAAGGGGTGGCTAGCTCGATACTCCAATATAACAGGAATCATGGATGGAATCATTCTCAGTATCACAACAATATAATAAGTATACGGGATAACCACCCAATATTTCAGAAAATGGGTTGCCAAAAATTTTGTTTTATTATGAGTTACGGAAATAATTTAAACAACCCACATTTGAAAAGAAGGTGGAACCGAGAAAACTTATATAACATCCACCACAACAATACAATATGGAGACAGAATATGCTATCGGTCAACGGGTTCATATAATGTATTCAACTAGTTTAGTTTAAGTTACATAATACATCCATTAGACAGTTATAAAAGTTTAGGCCACACGCTCGAGTAAATGGCCCGATCATAACTAGAATACAAAAAATGAACGCGTCTAACAATGTGTCTCGTAATATCCGCAAATTATTACGACTCCCCAAAAGCACTGGAGTAGGAAAGTCAGTACGGGCGTCCTTGCGACGGAGCACCTGAACGGATACAAGATACATGCACAATAAGAAATATGAACGGGTCAGGACCCGATTTTATATGATCACCAGATGAATAAAAAGTCTGACAGTTTTGAACAGTTAAGCATGAATGATTTTTTTTTAACTAAAAAGGGACTTTATTGATATAAGAGAGAAAAGCCCTCTCAAGTGGCAATACAAATAGAAGAAAAACATCAGATGTTCCTTATAAAAGGTAAAGGAGAGGCATCTATCATCATAGATGCTTTAACAATATTAGGAAGATCCGAATAGCTGAAGAAAGACTTTTGACATTTTGAAGATTCACCATGCTTTTCAAGAAGAGTAGCGACCTTGTTAGCTTCTAGAGAACAGCAAGAAATATGACATTGAAGATTGTGAATTAACTCCTGAAGATCCATTAACTTTTTTTAAAATTTCCAATGAATTGAATTTTAGTTTGTCTCTAAGAAGATGAGAAGTTGATTTGAGTGGAACTCTAAAATCACCTTAGAAAAACTCTTCTCCAAACAAATCTTTAAACCAGCAGAAATAGCTTGAAAAAGAGCATACAGAGGAACATAATGAAGTTTGGAGAAGCCCAAATTAGTCTACCATTATCATCATGAATAACTGTGCCTATACCATTTAAACGATTATAAATTTTATTTTATTATGCAAGAGAATTTAGATGAATATCATTAATTAAAAACCTTCATCCTTTTTCATTATTTCATTTCATCTTTCCATTCCTTAATCAGGAATATCATTACTGTCATATGCTCTTTGTGGCATTCCATTCCTTAGCAGGAATATAATCACTGTTACATGCTCTTTGTGGCATTTATTATACATCAAGTCCCACTTGATTATGAATAGTCATATTCATATACATATAACGATTCTAAGACCGCCCGTCCGAGTTTCCCCATTGTGCGCGCCCTTAAATGACCATCATCTTCCAGGGCCTATATACCAAGACAACTTGGGCACCTATCGCAAGACGTCGAGAAGCAGCCATATGCCTGCGGGAGAGTCATAACCACACCCGGAATTACCTCTCCATCGCAGAAAAAAAATATAACAATGCTCATATGGCCTAGGACTATATCCACCCTACATTCATTAGCCAGGGGGTTTCACCTCACGCGCGCACTTCCCTTATGATGGCATTTAGAGAGGTGTGTTTAAATAAATTAGCATTTATCATATTAGTCACATTTTCATTTCCATTTTACATGCGTATGTTTCATTTTATCCGAAACCATAATCATTGAATGTTCTCATTAGTATTTATAGTGTACTAAGTCCTGAATTATTCTCCAAGAGACCATAATATTTCTACAAGTCACAAGGTTTTATATACCTCAATTGAGCCCCTAAAGTCTCCATGTATGGGTTATTTATGACTCCTAGACTCCCAATAATTAACTAAAGAAAAGAAATTCCCTAACTTTAATTTGTACACCCCCGGAATAAGCCTCGTTTAACCCATTTCTAATGTAGGGTAGTGACCCAAATCATCTAAAACTCTAGGAATCTAAGTTTACTTCATACAAGAAGGTTACTAAGTCCTAAGACTAAGGAAAAAAGGTTGGAATTGAGCTAATAAAATGACTCAAAACTGCAGGATTTTCGAATCGATTCTGCCGGGTTGAATCAATTCGGTCAGAAAAGCGAATCGATTCGGACCAGCCGAATCGATTCGATCAGGAAAACTGACTTTCAGCATAATTGTCGAATCAATTCGGACAGGCCGAATCGATTCGGTCCACTCAGACCTAGACACTGCCCCTACAGCGAATCGATTCGGCCTGGCCGAATCGATTCGCCCCTGTGAATTTGCCAAGTATGGGTCAAGGGTTATGAACCCTAATTTTCCCCAAATCTACTTTCCTCTCCAACCAACATCATCAATTCAACCCATCAACTATAAATGCATCTAACAACCATCAATTTACACCAACAAGCATATAAAACAACTTTGGGGGTTTAAAACCTATAAATCCCTCAAAATCCCAAAATTATTAAACTACATTAACTACACAACAATCAATACCATGTATTGATCTTAAACCATATATTAGCAAGTAGAAAACTTGCCTTAATCTTGCAACTTCAGATTCTAGGAAGATGGAAGCAAGATCAAACTCCAAATCTTCAACTTCTTTCTTTCTCTCTCCAAAGTTCTCTTCCTCTCTCTCTTTCTCTCTAGGTTAACCAATACACACTTAAGAGAATAAAATGAATTGCGAGACTAAAATCGTCCCTTAAGTCTAATATTACCAACTTAAATGGTTAATACCCCATTAAAATGACTCACAACTACACATTTATGTCAAAACCAGTCAAAAGTGCCCAAAACACCAAAAATACAATATGACACTTATTTCGACTATCTCGCGCATGTCGGGGATAACTACGCCCTCTAAATTATCATTTGGAAATTTTATAACTCATTTCAAGTTCCGATTTTATTTAAACCATAAATGTCATTTTAAATCATATGACACTATAAAACGCAATATGATGATATTTACTTACACATACAGTAAATATGCAACAATTTAGTAAATATTAACTTTTAACTCATTTAATTAATATTTACTCCGTATTCCACATTTTATATAACTACTTCACACAGGAAACTAAAATAAAATAGGTTCCCAAAAGCGAGGGTTGTTACAGACTCATGCTTTTTCCAAAGCAGTGTATTTGACTTCGTACCCAACCAATTTGCGACTTGTGTAATAGATGGTTCTTTCTTTGCGAGAATTTTCAAGGCATTAGGCTAGCAAGCCCCAGCTGCAGTGTCGGTTATGGTTAGGTATAGGAACAAGGGGAGACCAAGCTGTGGTGGCATGAGTATCGGAGGTTGGGTCAGATATTGTTTGATTCGGTCAAAAGTTTCTTGGCAGGCCTCGTTCCAAACCTTGGTTGAATCCTTTCGGAGAAGTTTGAAAATAGGTTCACAGATGGAGGTTAGTTGGCTGATGAACCGACTAATGTATTATAATATCCCAAGGAAACCTCAGACTTCTTTCTTCGTTCGGGGAGGTGGCATCTCAAGTATAGATTTTAGCTTGGCAGGATCTGCTTTTATCCCTTTCTCACTGACCACGAATCCTAAGAGTTTTCCTTTTGTAACACCGAAGACACATTTATGAGGATTGATTCTCATCTGATACCGTCACAATCATTTGAAGAACTTTCGAACGGCGGGAACATGGCCTTATCTAGTTTTGGATTTAATAACCATATCATCCATATAGACCTCGACTTCCTTGTGTATTAGATCGTGTAGGATGGACGTGGCAGCCCTCTGGTAGGTAGACCTATCATTCTTAAGACCAAATGGCATAACAGTGTAGTAAAAGGTTCCCCATGGTGTGATGAATGCGGTTTTTTCTTGGTGATCCGGGTGCATTTTGATTTGGTTGTACCCGATAAACCCATCGATGAACGACTTGAGAGCATGACTGGATGTATTATCCACGATCATGTTGATATTGGGTAGCGGGTAATCATCCTTCGGAGAGGCATTATTCAAGTCCCGGTAGTCTACACACATCCCAACTTTCCCTCCTGATTTCAGTACGACCACTATGTTGGCTATCCATGTAGGATATTAAATCAAGTGAATGAAGCCCGCGTTTAACTGTTTGACCACCTCTTCTTTGACTTTGAGCGACCATTTGATGCGGAGCTTTCTCAACCTTTGTTTAACCGTCTTGTAATCTGGAAGAGTGGGGATCTCATGTTGAGCTATTTCAGGATCAATGTCGAGAATATCGTCATAGGACCATGCCAAGACATCCACAAATTCCTTCAATAATTCTTCAAGTTGTGCGCGTTCATGCTCATCGAGGGTAGTCCCTATCCTAATCTCGCACAGTTAGCTACTAGAATCGAGGTTAATAATAATAGTTTCTTCTTTATTAACTTGAACACGGTTATGTTATTTGTTATTAAACTTATTTAGATTAGTTAAGAATTATTCATTTACAAAATCATCATCATCAAAAGTTTGATTAGAATCCAAACAGTCAATGTAAGGCACAACAAGATACTCAAAATCATCATTTATTTCATTGATAGGAAAAATAGCATTGAGAACCTTATCAAAGGAGGTATCGATTACATTTGAGCGAGGATAGACAACAGAAGAAGAAATGGAGTACATATTGATTTCAATGGGTAGAACCGGCGCAACATGCCAATTGAGGAGAGGTGTATCAGTAGCTTTAATCAGGTGGGATGGATCCAGTGATGTAGTGCTTGAATGAACCATGCAGAGTGTCAGCCCCAGTGTTTGTAAGTTGAATGAGTCCTCGGAGTCACTTTCCTCAGTCTCTTTGGTATCTTTGATGAGCGGTTGTACATGGTGTTGGGAACTTTTGGCCCATAGGTAACTGTCTTGGAAAAAGATCTCCATTCCAGGCGTCATCTTCTTATCTGTATAGTCATACCAGGGTTTTGAAAAGTCACAAACGGGGAAGTCCTCACCCTTTTTGATGAATCATCCATTCAAGGAGTCACCTAGGATAGTCTGGATGCAGTCTAGTCTTCTCTTTGGTCAAGACTAGGGGATCATTCTGAGCTCTTATTCTGATGGTTGATACCCTAAACTACTAGGTGGTAAAGCCTTTTTTAGCACAATGGGTCAAGTATCCCTTGCTGTCTTTGTCCTAGCTCCAGTCCGGGCACGAAGTGTATGTTTCTGAACATCTGAATTGCATTGACATTGCCATGAGGATCATATTCCGAACAAACCTTTTCTTTTAAAGCGTCCCCTGTCTGGAGTAAAAATGGTTCAACTCGAAATCTTTATAGGAGCATATCATTTGTACCGTGTTGTATCTCAAGGATTGGATTGCTTGTGCTTGCACCCTCGACATTGTCGTTGTCATCCAAAATGGTGATGACTCGTCTGACAGTGAAGAACTTTAATTTTTGATGATGTGAGGAAGACACACCCTTGATACTATGGAGCTAAGGTCGTCCGAGCAACAGGTTGAAATAAGTTGGGATGTCAATAATTTGGAATTCAACGAGAGGGTTTATTAGGCCAACCCCTATTACAAGTTTTATGGATCCCATCACTTCTCGATGAGTATTATCGTAGGCACATATAGCAGCACAGGTTAGAGCGATGTCACTTTCCTTCAGTCCTAAGCATTTGAAGGTTCTTAATGGGCAGACATTCAAGGCGGATCCGTTATCGACAAGAGAGAGTGGTACGATATTTCCCATAACTTCGAAGGAGATGTTGAGTGCATGATTGTGGTTTGGCCCAATTCTGAGGATTTCTTCTTCGAAAAAGGATAGCATTCTGGTAGAGGTAAAGGATCCGACTAAATTTATCGCCTCTTTTGGTGTGGTAGAAGGAGGAACTATGGGTTCGGTGAGAAATTTGATCAAAGCATTTCTGTGCAGCTGGGAAGACAGGGAAAACTCCCATAGAGTGATATTATCTTGAGTTTTCTTCAGTTGATCGAGGATCTTGCTCTCCTTGAGGGTCATCTCTGGCATAAGAAGGTTTTCAATGCCCTTCCCTTTGTCATTGGCTGGTGGTAAGTTTGGGATCTGGTAGTGCCTCCCTAATCTGGTCATGTGATTTACTGAAGAAGGGAAGAACATGAATCCTATTTTTTCGTCAATCTAGGGTTTTTCCACCTTGTTTATTTCTCCGAGGAGCTCTTCAAATGATATCATCCCACACATGTCAGCTACTGGACCATTTTTATTAGAATCTTACTCTCTATTTGAATCTTCGAATTCTTCCCCCATTCGGTGGAAATAATTTGGTCTTTCCATGTAAAGTCAATGCATTCCACAACTTCAGTGGCTTCTTCGTACATGTCCTCCCATTCTACGGGGAGATGTAAAGGTGAAGGGACCAGGTGCCTTTGTAGCTTCAGAGTATCAAGTAACTCGATCATACTGTAAATATTATTGGTTTATCTGAATAATTCTGCCATGATCAAGACAACATCATATAGGATGACTTCATCAGTTGGTACCACCCAACTGTCTGACTCTCGGGCCCATATCCGTGATTTTAAAAATAGCGTACTGAACCTCTAGCAATCAATGATCATCTGTGAAGGTAATTTTAGCCTGAACTCTAGGAGTTGGTTTAACACTTCTGATAATTCCATACTTCCATTTTCAGAATAGGTACGAACAACGATGCATGCTCTGGTCAGGAGTGACAATGCCTAATCAGCGAGGCTAACAAGGTGTAGGAGGAAATATGGGCAAGCTTATAGAGGTTTGGGAGAGTGTATGGGTGTGATTTGAGTTGAGGGATCAAATTATGGGTTCTCTTCTAGGAATTGGCTTAGGATTGGCTGGTGGGGCAATGGTACCCCGATCAATTAGACCTTGGATTATGTTTTGAAGGTGGAAGCATTGGTCGGTGGTATGGACAGCAGTTTGGTTAAAGGTGCAATGGGAATTTTCCTTAAATTTTCTTGGGAGTGGATTTGGTAGTGGGCGGGGATCCAAGGGTTTGATAAGGTTTTAGCTTAATAGGGCCTGATAAACTTTGGAGAGGGGAGCATGGAGCTCGGTGTATTCCTTTTAGACTGGGATAGGGCAGCTTTCTGGTACCCACGAGGTGGTTGGTTGAGAGATGTTGTTGATGGTTGAGACTGCAACACTGACAGGTTTGTCATATTTTCTGAGGGTGAACTGTCCGGACACTTTCTTTGGTTCAACTTCTGTTTTATCAAGACCTTCCTCGATTTCTACTCCTGCTTCTCTGAGAGCTCGGAAGTGGGGATAGTATTGTCCTCCCATTGTTTCTCAGACATGGGGTAAGAAGTTCTTCTTCACTATGTTGACTTGTTCTTCCTTGAATGGCTGATTGGTCATGGTGGATGCTTTTTCCCTCCATCGAGATTTGAAGTTACTGACTGATTCCCTAGAGTTCTGTTTGAGAATATCTAAATAACGGTGGGTGACCTCAAACACTTCGTTGTATTTGTACAGTGACATGAATTCACGGGCTACATCCTCCGAGATACGGATTCTAGACTCCTCGAGAGACAAAAACCATCGGAGGGTGCTATCCTTAAAAGTTTTTTGAAATAATTGGGCCATCACTTATTCAGAGGCCCCTAGCAGAGTCATAGAACGATGATAACTATGAAGATGAATAATCGGGGGTCCACTTCCTTCGAATTTCTCGATATTTGGCATCTTGAACTTATCGAGTAACCTTGCCTTAGGATAAGGAGACATGTCGGTGTAGTCCATGTAATTTCCAGAGATTCTGACTTAGTTAAACTTCTTAGTTAGAATTTTGAGATCTTCTTTGACCTTGTTCAACTCTTCCTCTTTTGGATCAATGATCATAGGCAAGTTAGCACCATGCTGGGCAAGGTTCGGCATAGGAAGCTGGGCGGGCGGTAGGCCATTAGAAAGAGGGGCACGTGGATCGTGCTGATACTCTTCGAGAACCCAGATAGGCTCGGGTGGACCCATAGAATGAGGTAATCGGGCCTCAGGCTCTTGAGTAACAGGAACCTAGTTTTGTTTCATCTCTCGGACCTCAGTTTGGAGGTTATCGATCTTGGACACGAGCTGATCTAAGACTGCTGCTAGATCTGGCTGCACAACTGGTACTTAATTTGTGCTCTCCATGGAAAGTGGATGGATACCAGACTTGGAAGAAGTAGCATGGGAATGAACGGAACTTCAGGGTGATTTGACTAAAGACCGAATCCAATAAGGAGCCAGGCCAAGGGCGTGCGATTGACCTGAGAAGGCATAAAATGGCATTTATTTTTTACAAAAAAGGATGAAAATATTTTTGGCATTTTTTTAGATTGAAAGCCAAAATATTTTTGGCTTTTTGATAAAGAAGGGAGAAATGTTTTTGGATTTTTGATAAAGAAAAGAGAAATGTTTTTCGATTTTTGATAAAGAAAAGAGGGATGTTTTAGGAGACGGGTCTTAGCATAATTATTATTATTATGTTCTCACTTGTATTAAATTTTCCTAAATGCAAAAATGAAATGCCGGACGGGACCCGACCCTGGAAAAGTTGGGTTTATAACATATGCAAAGCTATAGTTGGACTTATAACCAGGTTCACGGGCAGGGTCCCATTTTAAAAATGTACGAAAATTCAGGCGGTAGATCGACCCGAAATTTCGGCAGAGTTTCGGTCAAAATCGATAATCTAATATGTGTGTCCTAGGCTTGACACCTATATGTGGGTATGCAGTTGGTTGGGTGAATCCAAAAGGGTTCCCCCCTTTGGCATGGCTTCTACGATATACGTTTTGCTTTTTAGGGAAATCGGTACGTGCGGACAAGCCATTTGATATACCCGAGTGTACGTGAATTGCCTCACTATATACCTCGTGGGGATGGTACGTGTGAGAGAGAATTAGATTTACTCTGCGTACATGAACGAGTTCCCTACGATATGCCTCCCGTCATAACTTAGGTTAAGCGGTACGATGCGGGGGAACCGTTCGATATACGTCGAAGGTACTTGGCCAATGGAAGGTGAGATTCATATCGCTTAGGCTAACTGTGCCCTGTCGGACCAGCGGCCATGATGAAGTGTCCCTACAGTTACTGGAAAAAATTTAGTCAATCACAATGCTCTTTGGTGATATCGTGTGAATCATGTATGATTCTCTTATTAGTATCTTATGATGAGAGTATCTTTCTTGATCATGCCCAACAGGGAGCAAAGTACAAGTACCAATGGTATACCAAGTATGGATGGGTGATGCGTGCGACATGTGGATATATGTGATCCTAGGTGCACATGATGTGAAGTGTACATGAAGAATCATCTACAAGTGTGTGAATAGAAGCATAAGCATGAGGTACACATGAATAGTAAAGGGGCATGAAAAATAAGGGAAAGATAAGCAAATATAACATCCATGAAAATAGAGTCTAGCCCTCAAAATAAAAGTCCCCAGTAGAGTCGTCACTGTGCCCATCCCCGATCCTTGCGTCGGAAGAGATGAAGAAGAGGGGTGTCTTCATCTCGAGAGGATCTTGGTCCCACGTATTCCTCTCACGAGCACTTCGATCGGCGTCGGTGATGAGGTGAAAAATGTAGAGAGATGGAGTTGCTACTCTATTTTACTCAAAACAGACAAAAGAAAAGGGATTCGTCCTAAAGGACAGCATCCAGAGACATACTAATACATACGAAACCAAAATGATTTGAAAAGGTTCCGGAGGATAAGTTACAAAATGGGAAGGTGTTAGGCACCAATTCCGCCCTTACGATCTCTCATGGGTTATTACTACTTTCCTTTATTTCCCCGTGATATGTGTGTATGTGTATATGTAGTGGAGATAGGAATCATCGACTTGTATCATGGAAAAGATAAAGCGAGTCATCCATAGGAATGTTCTAAAGAGTAATATTAAAAAATATGACTTACGTTGTTATCCTTGTGTTGATCGTTACAATGGAACGAAAATGCATGTGGAATAATACCCCACTAAGAGCAAATATATGTATATGTAAATATATAGATTTTATGAGAATTAAGTTAAAGAATTAGAAAAATAGAAAGTGGGAGAAAAATAGGACTCGAATCTCGGGTTTTACCTCGAGATGCCTACTTAGCCTATATAGGCATCAAAGTCCACGTAGTTCGTATATAAAATGAGGGGTGGGGGTTATCCCATAAATCCAATCGGGGACTTAACTTATGTATGTGTGTGTGTAAAAAGGTGTTTTAGTTGTGAGAAAAGTGTGAGAATTTCCATTTGGAATTTATGAGCAAACCCTATTTTTCTTATTTTTTGGGGAGTTTTATTTATATGAAAATAAGAGATGTGCAATAATACTAAATAGAAAGTATATTAGGATATGTGAGATGGAGAGAATAAAAGTGCTAAGTAATAAAATAAGTTAATGCGAATTTAGGAGAATTTGAAGAGAGAGTTGAGAAAGTTAGACCTTCTTGAAGATCTTGAGCTTGATCTTGAATGTTGGAGAGCAGCCCTTACACTAGGGTGATGATGGAGGGTAGTTAATTCACCAAGTTTGATGAAAAATATGATGAAAAGTGAGGGTTGGAAAGGGATTTGGATGTGGAAATCACGTTGACTTAGAGAGGGGTTTTCTGAATTCGCTGAGAATGATGGATTTAAGATCTTGTCCTCCTTGCAATGAGGTCAGGCCCTCCTTTTTATAGCCCCAGTGAATTTCCAATTAGCATAGTCCTAGTCCTGCCAATCGACAGGTGTGTTTAGGCACACTGCCGATAGGCAGGGTTTGGAACCAGCCATTTGGCAGTCTCTTTCAGGTTCCTTAGGAAAATTAGTCGTAGACCGCAAATCGTTGATTCGAATCGCGCATGAGGCAAACCGTTGGAAAGGTAATTCAGAGACCTTTGAATGTCCTTTGGCTGATCCTAGGTCCAAGAGTTCACTTTGGGTCAAATATGGCTCGGTTGTGTTCATTAGTCCTTTAGACGAGGAATCGTCGGACGCAAATGGATCGTTTGTCCGTATGGTAAGTCAGAATTGCACACGGGTCAAACTGTTGGAAAGGTTAGGAGATGTACTTCGACATGCCAAAGATTTTGGCTCGATTTGGGAAGTTAACTTAGGTCAATCGGGGCCTGGAAGAATTCGGTTACCTTTCAGAGTAAAATAGATCGTTCGTCCGTACCATAAGTGAGAATCGCGCATGGGTCGTACCGTTGGAAAGGGGTTTCAATACCCTTTGAAGATTCATTCAGTCTCGATAGATATGAAGAGTTGACTTTGGTCAAATAGAGCCTGGGAGCATCCGGTGGCCTCCTGATCAAGCTTTGGGAGAAAATGGGTCGTTCGTTCACACCGTAAGTCAAAATCGCGCACAGGATGGACCGTTGTAAAGGGGTTTCAGCACCCTTTGGAAATTCATTCAGTCTTGGTCGAGCTGAAGAGTTTGACTTTTGGTCAAATGGAGCCTGGGAGTGCCCGATGGCCTCTAGGTCACTACCCGGGGTATGACTTAGGTGTGTTGCGATGAGGGGAGGTTCTAGGGACCTACGAAGAGGTTAAGGGTGTTAGAATGGGGTTTCTACAATGTGTTAAACTTAGTTTTCTTGACTCCATTATGTTTCTGCACTAACCTAGGGTTATTTTCAGCCTTTGCATGTTAGATTTTACATCGGTTTTGCATCGAACTAGGTCAAAAAATAGAAAACTCTATTGCAGTTTGAGCTTCAATTTTGGATTTTGTGTTCCTGACCTTGAACCAATTTTAAGGTGGGAAAATTTGATCTTTGGTTCTCACGAACCTAGGTGCAATGGCCAATTTAAGTATAATATAGTTTAGATACCCGATATCATTAATTTCAAGTTACGTTTTGAAAATTTTCAGAGTTAAAATTCTCCATATAAACTATGAATTAGAACCTCAAACCAAAACCTTTATGTTCTAAATTCACACAAAGGCAATACCATGAACATACTGTAGTTCTAATTTACCCTGAAAACCACGGATATCAAGTGAAAATTTTAAACTTTTTATAGAAATGAGATATGAGGCTATAGTCAACCTTAATCCATAAAATTTTTATATTTGGATTCCTTGTGAAAAAATAGGGAGATTGGCTTTTGAATCAGTTAAAATGGGATTCTATATTGGATTTAATCGATGGTCCAAGTTTGAAACCTTAAAGTCAAATATTGAGAGGTTGAAGATGAAGTGTTAAACACGTGCGTGAGTGAGGTTAACAAGAAGCGTGTAGGAAGTTTAACTTCACATGTGAGGGCGCGTGACTAATCAAAAAAAATTCAAAAAATTTATTTTATTTTTCTTCTCAAAATGATATATTACATCACACTGGTTGTTCAACCAGAAACCATTTTCATAGAAACCTTATAAATGAAATATAAAAGTACAAAAGTTATTTTGCACAAAAACCCCTGAACTTTTTCAACTTATGAATTAGGTCCTAAACTCCATATATAGGTTTTTCAGTATATTAGGGACAAAAAAGTCTATACACCCATCTTCACATATACTTAGAAACTTAACTAATTAAAAGGAGTAGAAACATTATGATTTCAACCCTAAAGTTATTTTTATTATGCAATAAAAACTTTACATTATTGAATTATATAAAAAACAAAGGGTGGTACTTATTTCTTTTTACTTTCAGACAATCCCGGTTCTCATCCTTAATACGAAAAATAAAATTAAAAATCAAAGCCCATTATCCAAGTAGGTAACTTCTATTTCGGTCTTATTTCACGCAATTAACTTGATTACGCCAATTGTTAATATCATTTTGTGATGGCCCCAAATATCTTATTCTCATTCATGAACTCATGTGTGTGGTTTACAATACATTAAACTTGATTCGATTTTATATGTTGATTTTGAACCAATGATTTCAATTTAATCTGATTTCATTGAACCTTATTTTTATATAGCATAAATTATAACCAGGGGATAAACCACCGTTCTACCCACGATTGGGTTCTTTGTCCTGTAGGACTCAGGATATTGAGTTCTTAGTTTTTCTTACCATATGAATGCCTCTCTTCGGAGTCCTGGCTCAGCAATGTCACTGTGGTTATTGTTATTTTTTCTCAAATTTTATATTTGATGATTTGTTATTTGTATTGCTATTAACCCTAAGCCTCTTTAACATATAATTATGGGTTATCTTGTTTTAGAACATTCGTAACCTTAACCATTACAAACTTGATATTTCTAATTGTAACTATATCATCATACTGCTTATTTATACTGCTTCATTCAGATTATAGTTATTTCAAATCTCACTTTCTTTTGCCATCAATTTTATTCAATTGATTCTTCTAATACTCAAAAATTATTTTTATAAATTGTATAGAACTAAAATTATCTACTTGGAAAAAAAATTCTTACTCTTTTCCCTTCCAAATAGGCCCCGAGCATAAGGAAGGCGAAGTTCCCCCCGACCCCGAGAACTTTTTGGTATCATCACAAATGTCCCTATCAGTTCCGTACGTATGGAAAGTTATTTGCAAAGCAGGTAAAACCACATAGATGGTATATTCTATCACTTATCGATTATTGTAATACTTATGCGTAATTTGTTTTTCAAAACATAAACACTTATAGATGTAATAAATAAGGTACTTAGGCTCCACGAGTTAAATAAAGTCCAATTTCAGTGAACAATTGTTATATGTTATGTACTATTATTATATAAATGTGGTTACCATTTACACGTGAGGAAATTTTGGGGATGTGACAAAAAATTTGACTAAAATACCCTTAGATTCGGCTCTATGTGAATGAAGTCAACTCTATGTGTAAACATAACACTTTGAAAAATTATTTTTTAAATTTTTGGTCTAAGAGAAAAAAGAGGTCATTTTTTGCCTCTAATGCATCCCTCTAGAGACAACTCTAACTCACATTGAGTCGACTCTAAGATGGGGAAAAGTGTAAAAAATGATCTCAAACTTTGGGAAATAGTTAAGGGCGAGAGGAAAGTTTGAGGGAAATACTTGATTTTGTGATATTGTTTACTTCATTACAAACTCACATAAACCTTTGAAACTTGGGAATAACGTTTTTTAAATCTTTTGTTCATTTTGACTTGAAGTGTTGCTTTCTGAAAAGTGGCTTGAGCTTTCTTTGATTTTACCATGGTCTTATTGCTTGGTTGACTTTCTTCTTTAGATTGTGGAACTCTTTATTGAATGGGAAGGTTTTTTTATCTTCACATATTTTCTTTTCTTTGTTTATGAGATCATGGTATGTATGGAATTGGATCATATGAATGGCATTAATTGATATTATCTTTCTTGAATATGTATAGCATGAGATGGGACTATTTATCTTGCATGATTGCATAAAATAACTGTACCAACCCTTGAATTTTTAGAAAAATGAGAAAAAAATGGCGACACAAAAATGAGGTATCTCGTTCCAATGAAAATGGGATTTTTTTCGAATAAGATAGGCCATCTCATTTGAGCCAAGTCAACTCGTACGAACGAGATACCTAAACTCGTTTGAATAAGGTTCGCATGACCTTCAATAGAAACCATACTGTCTAAGATAGAAGGTTCTCATTTGATCGTTGTTTGAAGGTTTTTCGAATGAAGCCCTTAACCTCGTTCGAATGAAAAATAAACTTGTTTGAGCGAGATCAAGAAACTCGTTAGAACAAAAACATCAGTCATTCAAACGAAAACACTAGTCATTTAAACGAGACAAGAAAACTCGTTTGAACAACTTTAAAAACTAAAATTATTTTCCTTCAAATATTTTTTGAAAAATAGCCTCATTAAAAAATTAAAACCCAAAACAATGTAACCCATGGATCAACATAATATAACATTATAACTTTTTTGAGATCTTAAGTTGAAGAGGAAACTCAGCATGAAGTTGGTGTTGCTTTAACTTGGGACACTTCATTTCTTCAATGCATCATAGGATTGAAGGTATAACTGACATACAACCTAACCTTTGAATCAAATAGATTTCTCGAAGCAGAATAAAGCCAATATTACAAATTTTAATCTAGACATTACAAACTAACAGAATGATAATTTGTTCATACAAATCTCTCCCTTTGGTTATTTTGATTTTTTTTTTAAACTGGGTCGTTAAGCTCTAATACCCAAACCCCAAAAGGAAAAAGATAAAAACTGCCACTTGACATACTCTAACTCTTAACTAACTTTGCTCTTGTGAAACTTTGTCGCATTATCGCTTAAACATGTACACTTAACACACCTTTCAAATGTAAAGAGAATATGAAATATAAAAACCATATATTGAAAATCATCACCCTTTGTTAAAACATCTCCACCTTCGACCAAAATTCTCCTCCTTTTTGTTTGCAAACAGACAAAGGCAAAAGTGCTAATATAAAACACATGATTATTAAGTGAAAATAAATCATATCACGCGACGTAACGTGACATGAAACGAAAATAATAAACATACGACAACATAAATACAAATAATCCAAACAATGAAACAAATGACACCAATTGGAAACATATGATGAAACTACATTAAATGCATGTAAATATGTCATAGACACTCAAGATGTAAATATGGCATAGAGTGAAGGGGTGTTCACTAGAAACAAAAGAAATATGTCACAGACACTCAAGATAGTCCAAGGAATTATATTTGATCGTATTAAATTGTCAAACTTAGATTTAACCTCATGTGACAAATAAAGTGAACTTAACCAGACAAAGGAACTAAATGCCCACAAGCTTAGAAAATATTGAGGATTCTCAAACCAATAGCGTCAAACATTAAAGATATACGGGACAAACTTCTTCGAACCCATTGATCTTCAACTTATAACACCCTAAAAATATAGATACTCAACTTGTTTTTCTCTTTTTGAAGATATCACCTTTAATGATCAATTTCTAAATTTTGGCCTTCGAAAATATTTTCTTTTCTTTTTCAAAGGATCTTTCCAATGGCGTCCTTTCATGCAAAGGATATTTAATCCCTTCATGTCCCTTTCCATTGCACAATCTTAGTTTTTTTAATTTGAAGAGCAACCTCATCGGAATGGTTCTTACATTCACAAATCCCCTAAATATATAGATATGTATTTGACAAGATTGATAGGAGAACACCTCACTTAGCTCATATAACATAAGAATTTAAAATCTAAAAGAGCTCATGAAAGTGTGTGTTAAGGCATGTACTTAGATGAATCCATTAAGAAGAACTAAATACGAATAACTCTATGACGAGGGATGAATAAGAAACAATCCAAAGTATTTAAAGCCATGCTCAAATGTTCTAGACACATGAAAAACATGGAATGAATGGGATTCAAACACACCAATATGATAAATAAAACATGTAAAACTAACTACACAAAAGAAAAAAAATATTTTTGAGTTTTTATAATTTTCATAAGAAAAATAACTCAAAAGAAAACCAAATCTTTTTGTATTTATTATATAGACACCCCAAAATATGAAGAATCAAAATACAAAAGGAAAAAATATCATAGAACTATTAAAGCATATAACATGAAGAAAAAAACTAGTGTACGAAAAATATGCAAACACAATCACTCATAAGGCTATAGCATGTTATGAATCATGTGAAAGTATGCGAGAATCAACAAGTGTAATGGTTAATTCCTCCAAATCATATTTCCTTACCCAAAGAGATGATTATTTAGGTACTCGGGTTTTAGGAACCATGGTGAAAAGGAACATATACTGCCTAACACCTTTTCTAAGATTAAAACAAAACCTCCTAAGGTGATCTTTCCTACCACAATGTGTGAATGTGTAGACACAAGGAGGGTTACCATTAGGTTGACCTTTAGAATGTCCTTGTCAATGGTTTACTCTCTCAAAATTTTAGTCCACATTGGGATCATTGTAACCAAGACCTATGTTCTAATTTTTGTCACGCCCTGCATAATTCTGGCGTTGGCCACCACCAAAACTAAGTTGGGCGTGAGTAAATAAAATACCATTCTTAGCATGAGACAGATATGAGACATATGAAATTAATCCAAAAGATAAATGATAATCAATCCCAAAATATAAACCATCCATATAAGTGATACAAGATCCATCTCCATGCTAAACTCAAAGTAAATCCAATCTCCAATAATATGAAACTGAATAATCTCCAATTGAATCCAGTGAAATAACTGAATAAAACCCATAATAACTTTGGAACCGAATGGCCCAATCAAAACCATAAACTGTGTCTCAATGTAAATACGAAGGAAAGAAAACTAAACTAAACTAATAGGCATAAAGTAAATAACTCCAGCTGCACCTCCAAGAAAGTCTCCAAAAAATCCTATGAAGCTTCTCCAAACTTATTCCTCAAAATGTTAGTCAACGCACGAGGTCAGAATCCCGAGCATGAATACACACTACTCCCCTCAAATAGGGTCCGTAAACCCAGACAGTAGCATTATATGCAATAAATATCACAATATAGTATTTTAATTACAAATATAATTAAGCACGAAAAAGATAAATTACTAACCACCCCCAAAGATTCTGATAAAAACACACAAATATCATTTTAATTATACCAAAACCCGAAAGAGTTAATTTTAATTAAATCAACCCAAAAATTATTATTGTTCTCACTTTTTATTATGGCAGTCCTCCCGCCCCGGGTGGTAATCCATCAAAGTGTCACACTTCCCCTTGTCAATAGCCAGTCGAATCCGTTTAAACTATCGATTCCCCGCAATATGACAAGGTTCCACACACGACACGACATAAATTGCCCAACCTGACCCATTTAAACTTCCGGTCACTAATACATTATGTCGCCACCAATTTTAATACCCGTTTTTATCTTAGGCATTAACTCTCATTTTCTCAATTTCACAATTTACAAATTATTCCACCCTCTTTAATTGATGTGAGATCCTCAAAATATCCTTTAGTCCTATACCTAAGGGTCCCCAAAGTACATATACGTCCTATCCTACGTATAAGATGAATTTCCAACATTTATCAGTCCTAGTCTCATGCCTACGCTAGCGTGACAACGATAAAATATAAAAATCAGCCCACCCCCGAAATTTAAAATCCCCGCGAATTTACAATAACTAGTCCCATACCTAGCAAGTATAAATTATAACCAAGGCCTACCCACTAGTCCCATACCTAGTAAGCATCCTATAATAGAGGTGAGCAAAAATACTACCCAAAAGCCCCTTGTCCCCACGATGAAAAAAGTGAATAATAATAATTCACACAATACACAATTCATAAGAATAACATAGCACGTAATCATAAAAATCCAAATTCCATTTAATTCAATGAATAACACCGTCGTCGTTTTCAACACAATTAATTACGTTAAAAAATGTTAAATTTTATTAACATGCAACAATATTCAATACGTCATAATCATTCTCTTTTATAAGTCATCTAATTTTTTATAAGTGTGAGCGCGTCCCAATAACCATATAAATATCCCATAAAAATTCTAAATGAGAACCTACACCCAAAACGATAAAAAACCCAAAAAAACTAACCTACACACCCAAGGGTTTCAAAGATTAATTTATATCAAAAAATTTCACAAAAACACTCCAAAAATTTAGTGTCCACTTCATCTAATTAAGTTGCTAATTGATTTTAATAAAAAATACGTGATTAAGATTTTAAGCGACACTTAAAACGCATAATACTAAAGGAAAGAAATAGAGTATTCATTCCTGAAATTAGTCGAATAAAAATCCGAGTAGACGGTTGAATTCCCCTTGAAAAACACCAACTGAATCTTCAATTCTGGAGTAAAAACTTGTTAAAAGTTGGGGCTAGGGGTTGGAGGTGAGAGGAAATATGTTTGGAGAACCTTACTGGAGAAAAGTTTGAGAAAAAAGTGTTTTGAAAGTTCCAGCCCTATATCAGTTTTGGTATTTAAAGGGTTTAAGACTTAGAATACAATTAGGACTCTAATTAACCCACCGTCTCCTGCCGCTCGAACGACTGACGTTGTCATTCAAATGACATGCTACGTCGTTCGAACGACATACACTGTCATTTGAATGACCCCAAACCTTCAATTAAAAAATAAAAATTCGGCTTTATACTTAGAAAAAATATTATTTAATTCAACAAAAACTTACCTGCTTGTTAAAACATACTAAAAAATCATTCTAATATTTTATTAGAACTCCGATTTAATTCCGGTTGCAAATTTACTACTCAATTATAAAAATCAACATGTTTAATTATTAAAGACCATTAAATCAAAAAATTTATTTTTCTCAAATATTTCAATTAATTAAATTAATTAATTAATAAAAAAACACGGGGTGTTGCAATTTTTTATTTGAACGGTTCCTAAAATCTTATCCAAAATTTCCAACCTAGATTCCAAATCAAATTTGACACAACTTGACTATCATAATTCATCTTCTAACTTCAAAATCCTAGACTCAAAAATAGGCTTAGACTCGTCAAATTTTAGGGACCATTTCTTCATATGTTCCAGCATTCCTAGAAGGTTATCTCTTCCCCACAACATATGCGAGCTTCACCCTAAGAGTCTTCTCACGTGCCTTTAAATCCTCAATCAATATATCAGCATTTCCTATTTCACTCTCTTTTAACTTAGCCTCTAATTTCATGTTAACCTTTTTTTAATTTCAACGACTCCGCATATAAATCACGAAAGGCAACTTGAAGCTCACACTCCTCCTCATCATTACTCTCCTCCTCTTAATCTTCTTCACACACTTGTGAATCACAAGATCAAACCTCGAAACTATCAAGCACATGATTATCTTTAATGTCAAAAGATTTTTCATTTAGCCCCATGTGACTAGCCATGAAAAGTTACACTCCACGGGAGAATTCATTTCCTTTTATGACTCACTATCATGTAGGGTAGCATTGCAAGCTTTGATCTTATTACCCTCCTCCCTTAGTTTAGTGAGACACTCAAAAGCATGATGCATAAATCTTTCTTATTCAGAACATTAGTCCCGATCATCCACCTTTTTAGGGTTATCACTTTTCTTCCAATCATGGTTATTGTTGAAGTTCTTGTATTTATTATTAAAACTCTTATCTACTCTGAGATTAAGAAATTTTGTGAACTTTTTTGCAAACCTATAAATATCTCCGGGATCTTACTCAAACTCACTATCGAAATTCGACACATCCTCCTTACGGATTTTCTTTTCTTCTTTCTTATTCAGAGGACACGTGTTCATATCATAGGTTTGGGGATCCCCTACCAGTTCTTGGACTCTCATAGTATCCACACTGCCAAGAGAATCTAGGATCGTGGGTTTGGTATTAAATATTTCAAGAAAAGACCTTAAGATTTTTCTCACAACTCTCGGTTCAGGGATAAATTCACTTAGGTTAAACAAGGAGTTAACAATATCAATAATTTAGCACAAAATTCATCAAATGAATCATGCTCTCCCATTTTTATCATTTTAAAATTTATTGTTAGATTTTGTAACTTTGAAACCCTAACCATACCCGTACCCTCATGAGTAGATTTCAAAATATCCCAAGCATCATTCGCGCTCTCACAAGTCATAATATGTCTAAACTCTTCTATCGTGACATCACAGACAACTGCATTCACATCTTTAGAATTAAACACCGAGGCATCTTTTCAGCCTTTGTCAAGAGGGAGTACGCTTCAATAAACCACTTTTAGTGGGAGGAGACCACCCTCGTTCAACCGAGTTCTAAACATTCTCATTTATAGATTTTAAGAAAATTTTATTCAAGCCTTTTAATAAGGATAATTTGAACCATCAAACATGGGAGTCTGGGTAATGGAACTACTTTTAGGGTTAAAATCCATCTCAAACCCCTAAATACACTATACACGAATCAATACGTTAATTTAGTGCACCCTCTCTGATACCGATTTGAAAAATGTAGGTGCTAGGGTTATATCACTAAATTCCAAATTTTTAATTGATTGATTTAACCAAATGATCAATTAACCAATCTTAAATTAATCAATTATTAAACCAAGGTTGTGTAATCTGTCCAATTTTATCTTACCCAAGCATACATTTAGGCGATCATGCAATAGTAAAACAAACCAATCACGCAATGTCGCGATGTACGAGGAAAACCCACAATGGGAAAAATATTGGACGACCTAGCCTATCTAAATTCACTATGTTATAGGGTTTATATAATAGTGACAAGAAGACTTACTTCTCTAACTCGATGCCTTCAAGCCTGATGTAGTCTTCACTACTTGAACCTTCTTCACAGCAACACAGTAGGAATCCACCAACAGTGTTCACAATGTGTTCTTCACGTGTCTTGATGTCTATCGATATTTTACTAAAAACCATCACCATAGTCACACAGAATCCATAATCCTAAGTAGTACTTTAACAATGTAGAGTAAAAAAACTCCTTTCTCAAAACATGAGATCTCAATAGAGCATATTATCTTGATTCTTTGATATCAAAACTAGGATGTAAACAGGGTTTTGTGAGGCTTTAGATTTGTTCTATGAAAATATTTTTAAAACCCATTTTTCATAAAGTACATGTACCAGACCGTGAATTCGTAGAAAAACTTGAAAAGGAAATAGCACAAAATACAAGGCATCTTATTCGAACATCAATGGGATTTCGTTCGAACGAGATAGGCTATCGCGTTTGAATGAAGTCAACGTGTTCGAACGAGATACCTAAACTCATTTAAATGAGGTTCGCTTGACCTTTAATCGAAACCTTTTTGTCTTAGGTAGAAGGTTCTTATTTCATCGTCATTTAAAGCTCAGTGTAATGAAACCATTAGCCTCGTTTAAACAAAAAAAAACTCGTTGAAGTGAGATTAAGAAACTCATTTAAATAAAAATACCGGTCATTCGAACGAAACAAGAAAACTCGTTTGAACGACTTTGGAATCTAAAAGTATTTTTTCTTAAAAATCATTTTGCAAAAATAGCCTCATTAAAAAATCGACACCGAAAAATAAAGAAACCCGGGGATCAAGATAATACAACATTATACCTTTTTCGAGATCCTAAGATTGAAGATGAATCTTGGCATGAGTTAATGTCGTTTTTACTCTAGTCGCTTCGTGTTTTTAATTCATCATAGGCTTAAAGGTACAAACTAACATAAAGCCTAACTTATGACTTAAACAGTTATGACCAAACGGAATAAAACCAATATTAGAAATTTTACAATATACATTACAAACTGGCATAATGAAATTTTGTCCTTATAATGCTTACATTTATCATTTTGTTAATATACTCTCAAGATATTCTAAATGTTATAATATAACCATATAATCTCCCTCATATGATGTATACCCATAAAGTAGATACAAAAATATAGTACTATAAGAAAATTTAAAAACCCTATTTTGTTTTTCCTACCTTGAATTTTCTAGCACTTAGCTTTGACTTTTTTCATTATAAAATGGATTTTTCTACGATGGCTTTCACACACACTTTAGTAGACACCTGTTGATGATACTTAAATTCAAATCAATGTTATCTCACCATGGGTACCCCTTTCCATGTAAAGAACATCTCATCAATAAACTCCATTAAGTTAAACTGTTTGCACACACAAATCTCAAATGTTCCATAGAAACATTTTAAGATAACCAATATCAAATATCGAGATTCAACAATGATTTAAAATCAAGCACTAATTCAAGACACATAACAAAAATCATATGATTCAAGTGATATGAAAGTTCACGTGTAAAGTGAAATCGTAACCAAATATTTTAAAAAACTTTAACTATCATGATTTTTCCCTTGAATTCTAACATATCATTGAGTTAATAATCTTTTACACCAAATAGTTTAGAACTCATGCTTTAACCATCATTCAAGTTAAGTCTGTACATCAAATCAATGTAAACATAAAATTTAATTACATATCACAAAATGAATTAAATGAAAACCTTTTTGGAATTTTAAAATATGAATGGTGCAATATCTATATACATACTATCTAAGGAATAATACATTTGAGAAAATGCATGAAGATGAATGAATACACGAAAATCCTCATAAAAAGTATGAAAACGATCCAAATGTAACAATGAAATCACTCACCCAAATGATTTGATTCCAAATGAATCAAGGAGTACCTAGGAAGGAGACTTCTATAAGAGAATCCCTAGGTATCTTAAGCAAACTACCAATCTAGGTAGTGAGGGGTGATGTCTCTACCAAATCTTTAGCAGGCATAAATACCACTTTATTCTTAGCAAACATTCTTAAGGCAATTCACCTCCATCTTCTTCCTTGGATCATTCCTTGGAATTCCTCTACCATATTTAGGTATCCATATATATTTCCTCAGGGGATTCTTATTTTGGGAACCTAATCATAAGATATAGGTCTAGGAAACTCTCTCCTAACATCTCTTCTCTCATTGATAATAAAGTCAACCTTTCTCATCAACTTTTCAACCTCACCTCGTAGTTCACTAATAGCATTTCTATTCATAAAATTCATCCTATTTTGAATAAACCTATCATTCTATATTTAAAATCACTACAAGTTTGGTTTGAATGATCGTGAAACCTATAATAGGCACAAAAAGAACATCTCTCATAAACTTAGGTTTCGATTCATGAGATCTTTTCTCAACCTTCTCAAAATTCTTTATTTTAAAGCATAAGTGGGCATCGTGTTTGCCTTTCCCATAAAATGAACATCCATATGCATGTGTCCTATATGAATATATAAGGATAACCTCATTTTTTTCAATTTTTGAGTTTTTTTCTTTATCTTGTTTTTGCAATAAGAATAGATTTCAATATATCCATTACCATTTTTGTCATTTTTTATTTGACCATGGTTCAGTAAATACTAATAAGAACATTTGTTCGATCAATCATGTTAATTTCAAGTCTTTATTATGTTGAAGCACAATTTTTATCTTTTGAACATCAACCTTCAAAAATTATTTTTGAAGCTCAAATTTTCTTTTCTTTCAAAAGAACCTTATTTTTTCTTTTCAAACTATCATAATCATCAATAAAAACATCAGTCTTTTATTTGAGTTTCAAATTCTCCAATTGAACATTTTTAATTTTCTCTTGTTTTTTATTTTGTTCAAATTGGAAGGATTTCATTTTGTTTAAGAGTTTGATGTTTGACTTCTTCAATTTAAAAAATTCTTAATAAATTTCATTAAAGGCATCATGAATGTCATTAATCTCATCGTCACTTTCATCTAGTGACCTATGAAACTATGTGCATGAACCTACATGTCTACACGATGAGGAATCACTAAGAGATATTTGACTAGAATCTTTGATCATATTTCTCTTCACAATAACATCAAATGACATTACTTCACACAAGACTTTTTACTTTATTTTAATCTTACTATGAATGCTATCTTAATTTTACATTCACCACTTAAGCTTGCTTTGTAGACTTCTTTCTTTTTTTCAAAGCCTTTGTTCTTATTTTTCTTTTTCAAATATGTTGGACATACATTCATGTAATGTACCGCTCCACCACAGCCAAAACATCTATCTTCCCCCATATATTTCCTCCCTTGTGCACATTTCTATCATGACTACCTTGAGAGTGATGTCTAGTGGATTTTTATGGTTTAGGTTCAAACCTCTTATCATTTGTGAAGAATTTCTTATTTTTTAATAAAATTTTCTAAACCTTTTCACAAATAAATCCACATCCACTTGAACATTTTCGTTCAATTTATCATCACTCTTGCTAGACACAACCTTATCACATGGTGACTACAAACGCAATATACTTCTTAGGTTTAGACACACCCCAATGCTCTTCTAGATCACAAATTTGAAGTGACACAACCAACTCTTCTAAACTACATATGTCCTTATCTTTTATCTCAATGAGGATAACAACTTTGGTTTTAAATCTAAAAGTTATAATTATAAAAAAAATCTTAATAACATTATTCTAAGGAATTTTCTCTCCTATGTTAAAAGAGTTATTGATAACATCGAACAATTGAGTATATAGTTATACTTTTGAATGATAACCAATACAAATATAACAATTAATGGAATCGAGTTATAATTATAAATATAAAACTCGGCATCCGTCCAAACAACCCTTGGTTTCTTAACTCTAACTCCATTTCTTCAATCATGGGTCTACTCCACCCATCTTGAAAACAAATCCACACTCTATCATTCTTAAACTTCAAATGAACATGCATTTTCACTTTTCAATGGAAATATTTGAACCATCAAAGTAAAGTGGATGATTCGTAGAGCTACTATCACTATATTGATCCATTATCCAAACAATATCTAAACACAATCCTCAAGATAGATCTAGAAGAAAAGAAAAAACTAAAAACACGAAATCAAGCAAGATCTACTCTAACACGCCAATGCTTAAAAGAGTAACCGCTCGGATACCAATTGAGGGTGATGTGTTCTAGATATTATGTTCAACTCAGATAAACCTAGAGGGGGTGAATATGTTTTAGTAATGATTTATACCAATATCTTAAGCTAGATCTGAGCTTAACATTTTTTTTTTGCAAAGAGAAGAGAGTTTTTGGTATCAAAAGAGTCATAAAAAAGGGCTTAAACTAGGTGACCTCAACACTAAGTTTTTTCATGTCTCCGTCAAATCTAGCTATAGAAGGTTGGCCATTAATAAAATTAAAAACAATCATGACCAATGGGAAGATTCTCCTGAAGAAGTTGATAATCTCTTTATCCCCCATTTTCAAAACATTTGGAAAGATGACTTTAAAATTCTTAACGATGAATTCTTGGATTTTATTGATAGAGTAATTATTGAAGATATGAACCAAACAATATCTAATTTTGCTTCAGAAGAAGAAATCCTGGCAGCTATTCAAAGCCTAGACTCTACAAGTAATCGAGGTCCATATGGACATGGTGGAGAGTTTTCTATCAATAACTAGGATATCATTAAATTAGATCTCATTACTGCTATCCATGCCTTTTTTTGTAGGTGCAGAAATTCCAAGAAGTCAGACTTCTAAAAATATTGCTCTTATTCTTAAACTCTTTAAACCTACAAGTGCACATTTCAGACCAATAAGTCTATGTAATTTTTCTAATAAATTATATCTAAAATCCTTAGTGATAGACTTTCATAAATTCTCCCCTTAATTATCTCCCCTAACCAAAGTGGTTTTGTTAAGGGAAGGAGTATTCAATATAATATTCTCCTTGCCCAAGAAATGGTTTAATACATTGGGAAAAAATCTCATGGGAACAATGAAATTATCAAATTAGACGTGGAAAAGGCCTATGACAAAGTCTATTAGCCTTTTTTATGTTAAGTTCTTAGAAAATTTTGATTTAATAAACTGTTTATAGATTTGGTTTAGATAATCATTTCAACCAATTGGTTTTCAATTAACATTAATGGTCAAAGTAAAGGATTATTTCATTCATCTATAGGTTTGGGAGAAGGAGATCCTTTGTTTCCTAGTCTCTTTATATTAGCTGCTAAAAGTTTTAATATAAACATTAATAAGATATTTCATTAAAATAAAGCTATTCCATATTCTCATCCACATAACAATCAATTGATATCCCATCTAGGATATGCAGATGACATTATAATTTGCACTAATTGAGGAAGTAAAAGTCTTAGAGCTATAATCCAACTTCATAAGATTTATGAAGATACCTCAAGTCAGACAGTTAATTACTTTAAAAGCTCATTTTATGTGGATGAAAAAACTAGCTTTGCTAACAAATTACTCTAGACTGAGATGTAAAAGCTTACCTATGAAATACTTAGGTTGCTATATTAATAAAGGTAGAAATAGAATCATCCAATTTGCTGAATTAATCTCTAAAATTAGAGAAAAACTCAAAACTTGGGCTTCAAAATTGATCTCTCAAGCAGGTAAAGCCACTTGATAATGCATGTGCTACTTTCAATTCCTATCTACACTCTAGCAGTCCTTGATCCTCCTAAAACAATCTTAAAAAAATTGAATAATATCTTCTTTATGTTGTACTGGGAGGTACTAATAAAGAACATCCTTATTAATGGACCAAATGGCATGATACTCGTTTCCCATTTGAAGAAGGTGGATTAAACTTCAGAAATCTTGAAGATATTATTTCTACTTTTAGTATAAAATTATATTGGAAATTCAAATTTGATAAAGGCCTTTGGGAATCCTTTATTAGAAACAAATGTCATGGAGGATTAGCGATTGGAAATGGTTCCAGTATAGTAAAGAGATTGACAAACATATCTCAAATACCAGAAAGTAACATAGATGAGGAAAATCATATATAGACTCCATCAACAACAGGTGATTTCTCATTAAAGTCTGCATACAAGGTTTATAGAAAGACCAGACATATATCTCTAAGTTTGAAAATTAATTGGTCTTTGGATTGCCCAATGAAATTATCTAATTTCATTTGGAAACTACTTAACAAATCAGTTCCTTTTGAGACAGAAATTCAAAATACGAGTATCAAATTGGCCTCAATTTGCAGAGCATGTTATTAAAATGAAGACAATACCCAACATGTTATTCTAGAGTGTAATTTAGCCAAAGATGTTTGGCAGTATGTTTCTAATCTATTTTTTTTAATCTTAACTTCTTGCAGGACTATTCTTTTAACTTGGTGGATGGTTAATCACAAAAGAGATCATCAAAAAACACTTTTCTCAATTATTCCCAAGATTATATTTTAGGAGCTCTGGAA
This sequence comes from Sambucus nigra, assembly GCA_949130495.1. Taxonomy (NCBI): domain Eukaryota; kingdom Viridiplantae; phylum Streptophyta; class Magnoliopsida; order Dipsacales; family Adoxaceae; genus Sambucus; species Sambucus nigra. Next base: position 297,967,974 of record OX422217.1, on the reverse strand, counting down.
AGAAAGAAATAAAAAACTATTTAACAAAATAAGTTCCTCCTCCTCATACATTATTCAACAAGTTATAATCCTTACCACAAACACTCTAAAAAATAATAAATTTTCTCACAAAAGTCTTTCAGAGGAGGTTCATGTAATTGATTATTTCAAAATTAAAATAAATCCTAATATTGAGTAGATCATCAAATGTCCTTGGATTAAAACTCCTCTAGGACCATTCAAAATGATTATAGATGGAGCATCAAAAGGAAATCATAGTGCAAGTGGAATTAGTGGAGTAATTAGAGACTCTTGGGGTCTTTTATTACAGGTTTAAAATAATCTTTAGGAATTCAAAACTCTTTAAATGTTGAATCAATGGCATTAGAAGAAGGCCTTAAACTGATTTCATAACTAAATAATCAAAATGTATTAATTGATATGATTGTAAACTCCTTGTAGATGTGGTTTTGAAGAAAGTAAAACCTCCATGGAAATCACAAGCAATCCTAAATAACATTAAAATTTCAAATCACTCGTGTTTAGAGAGAAATGAATATAGTAGAAGCCTTCTTGCTTCAAGGGAAGCTTATAGCAACATTGATTCTACATATTAGATGTTTAATTCTCTTCCTCAACTGGTCAAAGGTCACCTCAACATGGATAGGCTACAACTTTCTCAAATCAGAACTAGGATTAGAAAAATGTAATGGGGTTACGATAAAACCCCAAGTTTGGATATATAAGTTTGCTTTCATTGTAATGGGGGTATTATAAATCCCCAAATTTATATTTTGAAATCTATAGTATTGGTCCCAACCTCTAGATATAGGTAAATTTGGGTTTGTTAAGCCATTGAGAGGTTATTTCTTTATTTTTAAAAATTAATAAAACTTGGGGGGATTTCGTCCCTCTTTGCTAAAAAAATGATTTATACCAATTTTAAAATTCACTTGGCCAATTTTTAGACTCAACCTAGTTAACATGCATCTAAGTGAGCGATCTAATGGATATACGTCAATTAAACAAACTAGGAATAATTTGGACAATTTATGTGAGTTAACTAGATGTAAGTCCTATGTCACTTTCTTCATGCATCATGTTGGATCTATCCTTATATATAAGTGTGTGTGTGTGTGTGTGTGTGTGTGTGTGTGTGTATGTGTGTGTGTGTGTGTGTGTGTGAGATATAAAATGTGTAAATGAATAAAAATTAACCACATAAGAGGAATAAGTCAAGATCTATGAGGAAAATCCCCCCACCTAGTGATGAAAAACATCAGTGCATCCTAGTCTCTCATGATTGAACTCCCTAATAGGTCAAACACCTTGTTTTAGATATTGGAGTGTATACCTTAAAATTCTTATATGAATCAGGAAGAACTGAATTTAGGCTATGTGGTTTTCAATTTCAAACTTGTCTTAAATATAAAAAAAATCATGAATCAAGTATAGATGCAAGTTTTCTCTCAATTTTGTGTAGATCAAGTAAATTTGACAATTGGATTATGTTTCTCTTATCACTTCCCTAAAAAAACACTCTCTTTATATGTGAAAAGTACTTGGAAAAAGTATCCTTAAAAATGGGAGATGATGATACTATATTTATCCCAATAAGTACCTCAAGGGTTTTTAGCCTCTCGCCCTCTGGTACATCCCACGGTCTATGACAGACTTTTGTCAAGAAGCTTCCAATCCTTAGCGACCATATCTACATAGAAAATGATCCTAAAACAACTTAAAGGCCATACCAACACTCTCATAACAACCAGGTACTTACATGTGCATTCAAACCTTGATGACTAAGCTCGAACACCTAGGAATGGATGAAACCATGCCTCAGATGAATCCATCAGATCTTTGCCTAATCAGGGTAGAATTTTTCCAAAATCCTACCTTCCACATTAAGGGTAACTTCCTCCCTCAAAAAGGGAATAATCTCTCGTTACCTCAAGATACCTTAAACGCCCAATAGAGCCCTCACAACTTATCTAGCGGGTAGGTAAAAAGTATATACACCTTTCCATCTATCTCCACCACACACTGGAATTGAATATTTCAATTTTAATTTAAATATAATATCAACTATCTTACACCACCTACAACCATTTTACCAACACTCCACCATGTTACTATAGTCGACAGACCTTAGGACCACCATGTGGATGCCACTCTAGTACACTCATGATCTTTCCAATGGATTACCTATATTTTGGTGACTTATGAAGGTTGAAGAGATCTTAAAATAACCAGGATAACTAGAGAACACTTGTATCCTAGTTGATAATCACTTTGTATTTGCAAAACCATTGTTTGATATAGTTTCGATTAGGGATTAGGCCACTTCTATCCTTTCATACATTGTATCAATTGTTGAGTCCTAAGATAGTTAAGGAACCCCTTGAGGATCCACAATTACCCTAAAAGTCCCTTTTACTCGTGACAAAGACCTCATGTTCCTTAAATTCTCTTATCCAAAGCCCAAGAGGTATCCATCTTATAATACTTATATTTATGAGTTAGTATAAAGAACGACATTATTTATAGTGGACGTATGGCCTTTAGCAGAGGTTCCAAACCACTATATATCCTTATTTTTGACTTTGACAAACCTCCTCACTACCTGGTCTAAGTTCCTGTGAGGAGCACATGTTGTAGATGAGGTTTTCAAAGAGATTTCTAGCACCATAAATTTGGTGTCGTCTGTGGGAACGATTGTTCATCGAAAGATGTAGAGGCTCACTAAAAGGAGATCCGAGATTAACTGAATAATGTTCTCCAGAGGCTTCCTTTACCTCCAGTTGTGCATGAACCCTTTGGACCGAAGCAAAGAGAGATACTGGAAAACCATGCGTTTTGGTCAGAAAGAGGAAAACACCCTGAAGGCGTGGACCAAATCCCTTAAAAGTGGTGACTCGCATCCCAGTAAGGGATCTCTTGTAACTCCCAGACGATCAGTCTCATAAAAGTTCTAGGGTAGCATGAACGTTAGATGATGAAATAAAAAGGATGCAAGAAAGGTTGGCCAACCTTAGGTAAATAACCTAAAGATTTGGTATAGTGTTATGATAAATGTCAAAGGTTTATGTCTCAAAGCATTCAGTAGAGAACCCAATGCTAATTCCATGGCCCTTTACTCAATCAGGATGAATTTGGTGAGCATTTACTTCTTAACAAAGGTCATAACAAGTTATAAATTGTGGAGATTGAATATTTCATGAAGTGGGCCTAGAATAAACCCCTAACTACCATCACAGAGAGGAAGACCACTAATTTTGTGTGGAAAAACATCATTTGTAGGTTTAGCCTACTTAGGGCCATTATATCAAACAATAAGAAGCGCCTTGACAACCCCACACTCATAGAGTCATGCGCATATTATGGGATTTAAAATCACTACTCTTCATTTGATCATCCACTAGAAAATGGGCAGGCGAAAGTGACAAACACGATCATATTCCAAGCTGTGGAGAAGAGGATAGAGAAGTCCAAAGGCCAATGGGTTGATGAGTTATCGAGCAAAATGTGGGACTATATAACTAATGTTAGAGATTCCACTAGGTAAACTTTTTCTTCTTAACCTATTGCACTACGGATGTCATTTTCCACTAAGATTGAGATATCAACATAGAGGGTAGATCAGTTTGAGGAAAAGACCAATAATAAAGGACTGAAAATGTTCTTAGACGAGCTATAAGAACCTTGTGAAGCATCCTTGATAAGAAATTTAGCATACATATGAAGGAAATCATCATTCTTCAATATAAAAATACGCCATGGAGAGTTTCAAGTAGGTGACTTGGTCCTAAAGGAGTTTGGCCATCCCGAGGTCTAGGTCGGGGGGCCTCCCGGGGAGGATCCTTCTTCCTTCCCCCTTTAGATATGCGTGCGAGATTGTGTCCTTTCTCGGGGCACTCAACTGTCATCAATGTGGGTTGATATGTAGAAATAGAGTCGTCGGCCTATTTTGCACGAAACAAGCAAAAAAATGTTGTCTCCTCGAGAGAACGACGTCAAGGACAATAATGATGCTTACGAAACCAAGTAGTTTAAGGGTTCGAGGACTAAGTTATGGAAGAGGAAGGTCATAGGCACCCCTCCTTCCCTTTCGGTCTCTCAAGGGAATGCATTAATCTTATCTTGTTGAACTATGTGATGTGTGTGTTTACGTGCATAATATAAATGGAGAATGGAATCGCTCAACTCGCGTCATGGACAAAGGCGAAGTGAGGTCATCCTTAAGAGTGTTTCCAAAATAGTAATTCAAAGTATAATGTAAGTGTTTGTCGATTCATAAGTAATTATAGAGGAACGAATGTTTATATCGTAGAAGACACAAGCAGGCAAGCATATAAAATATATTAAAAATATATAATATGAACAAGGTAACAAATGGATATGGGAGGACTCGAGTCTAGAGATGTACCTAAGATGCCTACTTTGCCCGAGGGGGAAACAAAGTCCACGCAGTTCGAAGACAATACGAGTTGGGGTGTAACCCATAAATCCAATTGGGGATTTTTTTTATATTTGTGTGTGTAGAAAAAGGTGTTTTAGTGTGAGAAAATGTGATGAAAATTCCCTGTTTAGAATTTACAAATAAACCCTCTTTTTTCTTATTTTTGGGTTTTTTCTTATGAAAATAAAGTATGTGCAAGTAAAGGTTTGGAAATAAGGTGTATGATGTAATGAAATAAAGCACTAAAGTGAAATCAAAGTGACTAATGAAAAAATAAGAGAACTTAAAGAGAAAGAGGGAGAATTAGACCTATGAAGAATTCGAACGGATCTTAATTGTAGATGCGCTGATATCACGATGATATGATGGAGGTATGATGAGATGGATGAGAATTTGATAAAAGGATTATGAAAAGGATGGAGGGAATGTGGAAAATGGCCTTTTTAAGAGGGGAACAACTCTGAATTTGAGAGAATTTTCTCTGAATTGCTGAGAGGGACGTTCTAGGGTTTCTGAGAGGTGTCGAGGTGTGCCTTTAAAACTGAGGTTATGGCCTTTATTTATAGGGCCAAGGGAGATTCCGATTGACATGGTCCTAGACTTTCCTATCGGCATAGAACCCTAGACACACAACCAATAGGCAGGGTCCTGGGGGTTCCATTCGGTAGTCTAAGGCAAATTTTTCAAAAAAACGATCGTAAAATGCGAAACGTAAGACAGAATTGCAGATGGGGTAGATCATTGGAAAGAGTATTCGGAGTTATTTAAGAATCCATTAAGCCACTATCGGGTTTGGGAGTTGACTTAAGTCAAACAGAGCTCAAAAGTGTCCATTGGTCACTAGACAGGAAATTCTCGAAGGAAAATGGACCATTCATCCGAATTGTAAGGCTGATTAATGCATAAGATGAACCGTTAGAAAGGGTATTCAGTACTCTTCTATATTTCATTCAACTTCGTTCGGTTTGGATAGTTAACCTATGTCAAATAGGGCTTATAAGCACTCGGTGACCCTTTGAAGTAAAATGGGTCGTTCTTCTGTACCATAAGGTTGATTTGTGCACAAGGTAGGCCATTGGAAAGGGTATTCAAAGAACTTTAATGATTCATTTGACTTCATTCAAAATGAAGAGTTGATCGGGGTCAAACAGGTCCCAGAAGTGCTTGGTGACCTTCTGATAAGTTTTCAGGGTAAAATGAATCGTTGATCTGAACCACATGGCCGAATCATGTACGGGGCAGGCCGTTTAAAAGGGGATTCAGATCCCTTCAAATATTTATAATCTTTTACTCACATGAGAAATTTTATCGGGGTTAAAATGGGTTCGAGAGTGTCCGGTGGCCTCCATATCAATTTTTAATAGTAAAATGGACCATTCATCCAAACCATAAGGCCAATTCATGTGGACCATTGGAAAGGGAATTTAGGGCCTTTTGAAGATTCATTAAACTTTTGCTTATGCAAGGAAGTTGATCGGTGTCAAATGGGGCTCGAGAGAGCCCGGTGGCCTTTATATTAGTGTTCGACATATGACTTAGGGTTTGCAGTGAGTGAGTGAGTGCTAGGGATGTAAGGAGGTTTTTACGGAGGTCCAAGGATAGAGTATCTATAAAGAGCACCTCAACGGGGGATCTTGGAATAAGTGAAGGCCTTTGAATGATAGACACCGCATCGACATTGGGAAAGAGGTTTTTAGGTCAATTCTGAGGACCTAAAGGTTGACTGATTAGGAGGGTCAAGGTTAGTTCTGAGGACCTAGGTTAGTTTTGTTGAATCAATTCTGAGGACCTAAGGAGAGGAAAAAGATTGATTCAACAGGTCGAGGTTGATATTAAGGACCTCGGGAGATGAGTATGACCGGTTATGTGGGTAAAAAAAGTGTCATGATTGGTTCTAAGGGGCTAGGGAGACCAATTCAGTGGGTCGAGGTCGATTTTGAGGACCTAAAGTGATGTTAGGGGTGACCAATTCAATAAGTCGAGGTTTATTCTGAGGACCTAAAGATGTAACGACCAATTCTGCTTGTTAAGGTCAATTCTGAGGACATAAAGTTGGGATGACCAATTCTAAGGGTCGAGGTTAACTCTGAGGGCCTTAAGTTGTAGCCACCAATTCTTATGGTCGAGGTCAATTATGAGGACCTTAAGTTGTGATGATGAATTTTGAGGGCCGAAGTCAATTCTGAGGACCTTGAGCTGCGATAACAAATTCTAAGGGTCGAGGTAAATTTTGAGGACCTTAAGTTGTAGTGACCAATTCTGAGGGTCAAGGTTAATTCTCAGGACCTTAAGTTATAGTGACCAATTCTGAGGGTCGAGGTTAATTCTCAGGACCTTAAGTTATAGTGACCAATTCTGAGGGTTGAAGTCAATCCTAAGGACTTTAGGTTATAGTGACCAATTATGAGGGTCGAGGTTAATTCTGAGGACCTAAAGTTGTAACGACCATTTCTAAGGGCTGAGGCTTAAGTTGTAGAGACCAATTCTGATGGCCAAGGTCAATTCTAAGGACCTTGAGCTGTGATGACCAATTCTGAGGGCCAAGGTCAATTTCGAGGCCCTTAAGCCATGAGGACCAATTCTTAGGATCGAGGTCAATTATGAGGTTCTTTAGTTGTGAGGACCTATTCTCAGGGTCGAGGCTAATTCTTAGAACCTTAAGTTGTAGCGACCAATTATGAGGGTCGAGGTCAATTCTGAGGACCTAAAGTAATAGCGTCCAATTCTGAGGGTCGAGGTTAATTTTGAGGACCTTGAGTTGTAATGACCCATTCTGAGGGCCGAGGTCAATTCTGAGGGCCTGAAGTTATAACGAGCAATTTTGATGGCCGAGATCAATTCTGAGGACCTAAAGTTTTAGCGACCAATTTTGAGGGACGAGGTCAATTCTGAGGACCTAAAGTTATATCGACCAATTCTGAGGGTAGAAGTCAATTTTGAGGACCTTAAGATGTAGCGACGAAATTCGAGGGCCGAGGTCAATTCTGAGGACCTTGAGTTGTATTGACCAATTCTGAGGGCCGAGGTCAATTTTAAGGACCTTGAGTTGTGACGACTAATTCTGAGGGTCGAGGTCAATTATGAGGACCTTAAGTTGTGATGACCTATTTGAGGACCAAGATCAATTTTGATGACCTTAAGATGTAACGACCAATCTGAGCGTCGAGGTTAATTCTTAGGATATAAAGTTATAACGACCAATTCTGAAGGACAAGGTAATTTCTGAGGACCTAACATCGCGATGATCAATTCTAAGGGCAGAGGTAAATTCTGAGGACCTGAAGTTGTGATGACCAATTCTGATGGTCGAGGTCAATTCTGAGGACCTTAAGTTGTAGCGACCAATTCTGCTGGCCGAGGTAAATTCTAATAACCTAAACTTATAGCGACTAATTCTGAGGGTCGAGGTCAATTATGAGGACCTTGAGTTGTAGTGACCAATTCTGAGGGTCGAGGTCAATTATGAGGACCTTAAGTTGTAACAACCAATTTTGAGGGCCGATGTTAATTATGAGAACCTTGAGTTGTGATGACCAATTCTGAGGGTTGAGGTCAATTCTGAGGACCTTAAGTTGTAGCGACCAATTCTGAGGGTCGAGGTTAAGTCTGAGGACCTAAAGTTATAGCGACCAAGTCTGAGGGCCGAGGTCAATTCTGAGGACCTAACATTGCGATGACCAATTCTTAATTCTGAGGACCTGAAGTTGTGACTACCAATTTTAAGGGACGAGGTCAATTTTGAGTTCCTAAAGTTGTAGTGACCAATTCTGAGGGTCGAGGTTAATTCTAAGGACCTTGAATTGTGATGACCAATTCTGATGACTGAGTTCAATTATGAGGACCTTGAGTTATGACGACCAATTATGAGGGCCCAAGTTAATTATGAGGACCTTAAATTGTGACAACCTATTCTGAGGGACGAAGTCGATTATAAGGACCTTAAGTTGTGGTGACCAATTATGAGGGTTGTGGTCGATTTTGAGGACCTAAAGGTGTAATTCGGAGAATTTCTCACATGGAGATTTTTAAGTTATCTTGGGGGTGCTAGTGCACTTGGGGTTCCCCTGGGGATTGTGTTGTTTTGAGACTCTACTGAGGAATGTTTTATCTTTGAGGTTTCAGTTTGGGAATTGTAGTGGACTTGTATGTGGATGACCTATTTTTTCTGCTTGAGGATATGTTGAGGATAGGGGTGTAAGATTAATCCTACTAGGGATTTTTAGAGTTTTTAAGAGGCTTATTGTTCCACAAATAATTTTCTTGAGGAAAATTATGTTCCATGTTTTTCGGGATTTTTTATTGGTAATTTTGGGACTTTTTTGGAATCTTCTTGCATTTTTTATACAAATTTTGAATGAGGGTGTCGATAAGCAGTCTTAGGAGGGTGCCAATCGGTAAGGGCACAAACTTCTTGGATTCCTTGGGAAGAGGAAAATGTGGTAATAGATCGGTATGGTCAGGGGGTTGCAGATCAATAGGTCCCTTAGCCTTTCATAAAAAGGGGGAGATCCCTCCCCATTTTCCACACCTTCAAGTGTTTGAATCTACTGCATTCTCTCTCTAAAAATCATTTGTAAGTCCTTTTTGCTTCAAGACTTCAAATGACTGGTTCTTCAAACGAGGGGTACAATATTGAATGGTTGGCTGTTGATGACTAGGCTGGCCTGGAGTGGCAGTCTAGGGTGCCCCTTTCTTTGGGCAACAAAAATGACTTTGATTTTTTTGAGCCTATAACTCATGAATGTATCCTACTATTCTTGCCTACATGCCACCGTTCGTCTAGGGTGAAGAACCCTAGTGGCTACATAAGTTAGTGACCTTTGGTATTCCACTTTATTTTTCTCTTTGTTATTTTTTGGTTCTACTGATAGGTTTTTCTTCTTCTTTTTTACAAACTGGCATTTCTCTTTCATGCATTTGGTCTCATGGGATGAAGGGGCTGAAGGAGGTTTGGGAGAAGCTCCCTGCTGTGGTGCACTGGATGGTTTCATATGCCGGTTTTGGCCATTTGGCACTGGTTTTGGATGAGACGCCATGTTCTATTGCGGTGTTGTGTGCTCTAGGGGAGAGGTGGTGGGACACTACCCACACTTTTCATCTTGGCTTCGGGGAGATGACTGCCACTCCCATAGATATTAAGCAAGTGACGGGGGTTAATTGTAAGGGGTTCCAAATAGTGGTGTATTGCACGTTGAGGGTGACACGGGAGGTGGTGCAGGCAACATTAGGGGATCTGGGTAGAATCGTATCTAGGGATTCTATCCATATTTCTACTTTGAAGGAGATGCCACTGAGGAGGAAGGGGATGTGACTGACGGGCGACAGGTGAGAAAGACGGCCCATCGATTTATTTTACTTTTGCTGGGTGGCTTTTTGGTGGCTACGAGCGGCTAACTCGTCGATCTTTGGTTCTTTAAGTATTTGAGGACCATTTCTGATGTCCAATTGTATGACTGGAGGAGCTTGACCTTGGCGTCCCTTTATTCTTTTTTGGATGCTTTTAGTCGGTGCTTTCGGTAAACTTTTACGGGAGCCACATATCTTTTGGAGGTAATTTTGGATTTATTTTCCTTTTTATGCATTTCCTTGTATTATTCTTTTGTTCTATTTTTTGTTGATTCCTATCTTTTATAGATGTGGTTTTATAAGGTGATAGGTAATAATGTAGGGTCCATAGCCTTGAAGGTTGAGGACTTAAGGGACTTCTGTTGGATGTTCCGGTGGAGGAAGTCCAGCCATCGATTAAACCCGTCTTTATCTTTAGCGAACGAGCAGTGGGATCTGAACTCCCCAACGAGCGATTAGGTTATAATTTTTTTCCTTTCTGAGTTCTTTTTGTCATCTTCGTTTCTTGAGTAGATATTGATTCTTTGTTGGGGATTGTAGGTGACCTTCTACCCCTAGGTAATGACTCCGCGAATATTGGGATGACGGGCCTTCATGCGCAGATGCGGCGATTGATTGTGAATGAGTTTGGGTACATCTGGTACCTAGGGGAGAGGGTGGTGAGGTAAATTGTGTAGGAGGAGGTGTCCGTCCCATCGTCGGTTCCCCCTATGTACATGAGGCGGGTGAGAAAGATGTCAGATGATGCCTGGGCGACGGTGATGATCGGCGAGCCCTATATTCACTATACGGATACAGTGGTGAGCTATGATTATCAGGATTTTATGATGAGATGGTTGATTCCCTCCTACATCTATGATGTGGAGAACATGCCTTCACCTTCTACGACTTTGGGCAGGGGTACTAGAGCGTTGTGGGATCGAACCACAGCGCAGGTGGTGGCACATCAACGGTGGTAGCGGCAGTAGTGGAGGCTCTAATCATTCAGGTTACTCCCCTTTAGTACAATTTCTGATTCAGTAACATCGTCCTAATGCATCGGTGTCTGGGTTAAAGGGGCTTACGATGAGGCCCTCCAGCCTATGGCATATCCTTCTTCCCTCTTTTTCTCTTTTCTGTTGATTTTTTTTTCTTCTTTACGGACTAATTTGCCATCTGTTATTGCTTCTTTGTTTGCAGTATGTTTGGGTGCCGACCTCATGGTGAAGGGACATTAAGAACTCGATGTCCTCCATATCAATTTATATCAAGAAGTTGGCTCCTTCCTGCTTTGTGCCGTCTGCCACCTCGGATGAGGGTTTGGGCATTGGGAATGGAGGATCCACCGCCCATCGTCGGGGAAAGTGTGTTCGTCATGGAGGTTGAGAGCTTGAGAGGAAAAGTTGAGGGTTTGGGAAAAGTCATGTTTATATTTTTATGATTTTCTTTTTTATCTGCAAAATGTAACCAACTGAAGCAAAATATATATGAAGAAATATGCATTTTCTTTTTGGCATTTTTATTAATTTGGTGACTTATCATATATTCACTTTTAACTTTCTGCTGAGATTGTTTATTTATGCAAAGATAGAGATAAGTATCGAATTGATAATGAAAGGCAAAATGATTATTATTATTATTATTATTATTATTATTATTATTATTATTATTATTATTGTTATTATTATTATTGTTATTGTTGTTGTTATTATTATTATTATTATTATTATAAATAAGTAAAAGTAATTAACCGAGGGAAAAGATTTTTGAGCAAGAATTTATTTTGAGAATAAAAAATGATTTTTTTCTTGAGAGAAAATGAGTAAATAGCCCGGGAGTAATTTTTCAAAATAAGGATTTTTCTGAAATTGATTTAGATAAAAGAGGAAAATTTGAATTTTTTGAAATAAGGGGGTTGCCGATTGGCAAATTGTCCCTAGGTTTTGATTACGCTTTCCTGCACATCAAAGTACTCTTATAGGGCTGAAAATTAATTGGATTTCCGAGTTCTTGTCCTTTTCCAAGGGTTTGGGGTATAAAAGGAGGGGTATGTGATGTGCTTTCTCCACTATTACCCACATTTCCCTTCTTGCTTCATATTTCTTATTCCCAAATGGCTCTTCCCATGTATGAAGAATTATCCTCTTACTTTGATAGTCTCGAGGCCATGAGCTTAAACAATGTGGATTAGTATGCTTTCAACTTGCACCATGTTTTTCTATGGCATAATCGAGTCATAGATTGGAACCTATTAGCAAAGACGGTACATGTCTGATACTCTGAGGACCATGTCTTTCGTTTTGGAATGGATGAGGTCTGTACTACCTATGAATAATTCTCAGCCATGTTGGGGGTTAGCCCCACTGTGATGATGGCTATGCCTGACTTTTTCCATTCTCCTTGGGTATTTATGGCAGAGATATTTCACATTTCTCTCTCGATAGCTCGATCGTTGGTAACTATAGGGACTATTTCTCTTCAGACATTTATGGATTCAATGCACTTGAGGGGTTTTAAGGATATTGGATTTGCCGGAGTTGTCACTTTGGGCCTTATTACGAGGCTTTTTCTGGTAACGTGGAATTGACAGTGGATCCCCAAGTGACTGTGATATGGCATGGATGTCTTACCGCTATAATTTTGCGATGGTTGTGTTGGATGAGACCTTGAACGGTCTGGATGCTTGGAAGGAAGGTTGTTTCAACTTTTTGAGGGGGATATAGATAATGTTGTTCATGTGGCTTACTGAGAGGTTTCGTCTCACGGCCCCTCCTGAGTATCCCTTAGTAGCTGTGCTTAATTTTTCATTTGTCTTTTCTTCAGTTTTGGCCCATATGTAGAAAACTGGGTTAGCTGGTTTGTAAAGAACGAAACCCGATATCTTCATTGGTCAGTGCCATGGTAGAGGGACTTATAACATGTCTTGTAGCTTGGAGAGTAACGGTATGTGCAATTGGAGGGCTTTCGACAGACTTCCTTCTATTTCCCTTGGCTACTTCTGCACCAAGTTGGTTGGGAACAAATTGTGCCCCCCCGCATAACAAACTTCTTCACAGTTAAAGATTTGACTGAATCACTGAGGATAATACCGGACTCTATGTGGCAGCGTTGTTGGCCGTATATCCATCCATCAGAGTCTATGGGAGGGGCCTGGCATGTGTCTGAGGACTACCATAAATAGTTATGGAAGAAGGTAGTTGAGAAACTTCTGGCAGAAGAAATCGGTTAAAGGTTCTTCGTGGTCTTAGGCATCATGGAGGAAGGTGTTATGGTTTTTTCTAGTATTGTTAAGGCATACCTCTCCATGGAGCGCATACGGAGCGTTAACCAGGACTGGGAGACTTGGGGACCTCCGGGGGCCGAAAATGATGATGAAGTAGGGTCGTCAAGCAATTTAAGGCAGTGTTTGTGAAGCTTGGGTATTTTTTTAAAGTTATGGTAATTTTTGTGTTTTAGGGGGTTTGAAATAATTTTCTATGTAGCTTGGTAAGGGTTAGGTTTCTTTAATAATAGTTTGGCCAGTGGAAGGGGGTGTTTTTTTAACTCCATTCGTTGATACTTCATGTAACAGTGTCGTATTCCTTATTCGGATGTAAAAGTTGATTTTAATCATATTTTATTATGCATCTCAATGAGTTTTTCATTTGAATTATCTGTACCAATCGCTACGGCAAACATAATCCTTTTGTTCATGTAAATAATGAAATAGACTGCCATTCTCGGAGATTAGAAAAGAATAGAATTTTGTGGAAAAAAAAGGGGATCGAGCCCATGTATGGCGTATGGGCATCCTACATACATATAGGGTCTTTGAAAATTTCATGAGTTTCATTTTAAAAAGTGAAGGTTTTTAAGAGGATCAGGTCCCACATAGTTCTGGGTAGGGTAAGTGAAGATTTTTTTAGAATTGAAGGGGGGTGATAAGAGTCATAGTGAATTGAGATTTCAGACGAAGGGTAAAATTTCTTGAGATGGTCCAGGTTGACTGGGTGTGCCATCTCTTCTCTATAGAGGTTGGTGAGCATAGTGGAGCCTCCTGAGAGAATTTTCTTCACAATGTAGGGGCCGCTCTAATTCGTTTTGAATTTCCCTCTATATGGGTTTTATACTTTCTTTGAGAGTGAGGTCTCCTTCCTGGACACCGTTGTCCTTGACTTTTTGGTTGAATAATCGCGATATCTGGCAATAGTACCACTATATATGATATAGAGCTTTTGGTCTCTTTTCATCCAAGAGTGATAATTCATTAAAGAAGCTCTAATGACATTCTTCTTTTCTAACTATGCTCTTGAGCTTGATGCGGAGTGAAGGTATATCTATCTCAACAGGTATGATCGCTTCTATTCCGTACACTAGAGAGTAAGGGGTAGCCCCAATAGGCATTCTTATTGAAGTGAGGTAGCCCCAGAGGTAAAAAAGGACCCGGTCGGTCCAATTTCTGAAACTCTCACTCATCTTCCTGATTGTGGGCTTGAGGCTTTTATAAGAGGCTTCGACAACACCATTAGTTTGGGGTCGATAGGGAGAAGATTTACGTCTCTGAATCCCATATTCGTTGATTAGTTTCATAACCTCAACCTGAAAATGGATCCCAGTATCTGATACCAACCCATGATAAACTCCGTATCAACAGATTATGTTCTTTCTAATAAACTTGACAACTTTCTTGGCATTCAACTCTTCTTATGACTCGGCTTCGATCCATTTGGTGAAGAAGCAGTGATGACCAGGATGAATTTGTGACCATTTGAAGCTTTGGGATTATCCTTCCCTATGATATCAATGCCCTAGGTGGATAAAGTCTAGGAGGCAAGTGCTGGAGATTGAAAAATTGTTAGCATTGGAAGCATTTTCGATCATAGGCAGTGCAATATTGAACCATGGTGGTTCAATAGTACCCTTGATGGATGATCTTCATAGAAAGCATATGACCGTTCATGTGGGATTTGCACTCCTCACTGTGTATCTTTTGCATCATATCTTCAATATCATCCCCTGTTATGTAGTGTAAATGGATTCCATCGAATTTTCTCTTGAATAGTTCTTTATCATAGATGATGTACTGGGCAGCCAGTTTGCGAAGGGTTGCACAGTCTTTCTTATTTGCATCTTGCGGATACCAACCACGTTTTAGGAGGCACCAAATATCATAGTACCATAACCCAACCATATCAGAGTCTTCCTTGATAACATGTTCAATGTGGTAGCGGTGGGTGGGCTTAGCTAGTTTCTAAACTAGGAAAGGGGACATTGTTATTCCCTCATGCATTTTGACCATGGAGGCTATGGTAAAAAGGGTGTGAGACAATCTGTTCTTTTCCTGAGGCAAATATTGGAGGGTGACATCTTTGAATTAGGAGGCCATCTCTTCTAGGTGGGTATGGAAGGGTAGGAGCTTCTCATTTTTTACTTTCCATTTTCTGAGGATTAAGCCAACGATGAAGGTAGAGTCTCCATAGATGTATAGGTGTTGGATTCCTTTCTTAAAGGATATCTTAAGGCCTACAATACATGCCTCATACTAAGTCATGTTGTTAGTTCAATGGAAGTCTAGTTTGATGGCAATGGGGGTGTGAGAGTCATCAATGGCGATTAAGAGTATCCCAATGTCATATTCTTTCTTTTTGGCAGCTCCATCAAAGAACATTTTCCATTTGAGGTCCTTTTGATAGGTGCGGAGAATATCTTCATTCAGGAATTCAAAGACCCAAACATTGGTTCCTTCCATGGGGGTAATGAGTATGGTAGTCGGAGATGGATCTCCCTTTCATAGCTTTTTACGTGATGTACACAATATCTAAGTCAGCTAGCAAGATCAACTAACAAGCCATTTGGTTGGATAGAGGGGGCTTTTCTAGCAGGTACTTGATGGGATCAATAAGGGACACTAGTCTGATGGGGAAGGCAAGCATGTAGTGCCATAACTTCTACGTGACCTAGACCAGGGAAATACCTTCTTTCTCCAAAGTCGTGAACTTGACTTTGTAACGGACCAATTTTTGACTGGCATAATAAATGTCTATTTCCTTACGAGATTGCTCAATGTATTATGTGTCACGATAAAGTATAGGAGGAGAGGGAGACTTGGATGTGGAGGCATAAGCATTAGAGGTCGGGTGAGGTATTTCTTAATTCGATCAAAGGCTTCTTGGCAGGCCTCATTCCATACTTCAATTGAATCCTTTCAAGGAAGTTTCAAAATGGGTTTGCAGATAGAGGTCAGTTGGCTGATTAACTCACTGATATATTGTAGTTTACCTATAAATCCTCCGAATTCCTTCTCCATCCATGGTGATGGCATCTCAAATATAGATTTCATCTTCTCAAGGCCTATTTTGATTCCCTTCTCACTAACCATGAATCCCAAGAGTTTTCCTTTTTTGACGCCAAAGATTCACTTTTTTGGATATAGTCGCATCTGGTATTGTCATAATCGCTCGAAGAACTTTTGGAGGGCAGGAATATAACCTTCTTAGACTTGATGATCATGTAATCTATGTAAACTTTTACCTCTTTGTGAATAAGGTCCTGTAGGATGGTTATTTCATCCCTTTGGCAGGTAGCCTCAACATTTGTGAGTCCGAATGGCATGACGACGTAGTGATACGACGCAAATATTGCGTATTTACGCCCATTAACTTATGTATTTTAGTCCCCTCGGGTACTTTAATCCCTATATTTATTCTCTTTAACCAAACAACCTCCATTTTATATGTTAACATCTTATATGAGGTATAATTGAGATTTTGTAGGTATTTCGGTGCTTAGTGTAAAGTTTGGTTGCTTTTCAAAAAAGTTTCGCAGATTATTGCAGCTTCAGGGGCATTTTAGTAATTTCATCATTCTGATTTTAATCCCGAACTCTACACGAAAGTTGAATCCCTTTGATTTCTTTTCATGTGGCCGCCGACGGTGCATGATTTTGATGTATAATGAGGGAGTTATGGCATTTTTAGGATAGTTTTTACTTCAAATTCACACTCAATGACACATTCAAGGGCTTTTTAGTCATTTTATATTTTGGTTTTGGGGCTTAATGTCTTCTTGAATGTTGTATCCCTCTGAGTTATCTTCGTGTAGCTCCAAACGTGCCTAATTCCTAATTATAACGAAGAAGTTACGGTATTTTTCGTAAAGTTGGACAAAGCTGAGAATTCAGGACTGTCAGGTGCGAATCGATTCGGCGGAAAGTCCAAAAAAAATTATTTAAGTTGATTTTTAGTTGGGTATATGTATAAAAACATTGTGTTGAGTTGGGAAAACCATTATCTATCATTTTAGGTTAGTTTAGTTTAGGTTTCTGGGAGTTTTCTCTCCTCGCTCTCTCCTAGGGTCTATACCCACTTTTGTAAGTAGTATTCATCATCCCCTTTATTTATTCTTGTTCCATTTTCTTGATTTCTTGTTTTATGCTTTATTTCCATTGTTTTCAGTTAATTTCCTTGCCTAGATTAACTTGTATTTCATTTATTTATTGCTTTCTTAGTGTTAAATTAGTTTAATCATGTTGTGTGAGTAGTTAAATACGGTTTGGATCGTGTGTCCACCATTGATAGGCGTCGAGCTCAGAAAATTAGGTTTTGTGTAAAATTACATTCCAATTAAAACCTTGGGTATTAAAGTCGGATTATTATACATTCAAATTTCTTTGTCACGCAACGTTAGTGTTTACAGCGACAATCTGAATTTAATCCGCGTGTGACCATTTTTTATTAAATGTTTAATCTCGCAACTTTGGGTTAAATTCCTTATTGTGTGATTTTTATGATTAATTGAAAATGCTCGATTAAATATTTTCGAACCGAAATTCAAATTATTAGTTGTTTATTCCATGGCGGGGATGCGATCCCGACTCTCTTTTTAATTAATTGTAGTATAGTGTTAACTTCTTTTCTTTTTCCTTTTTCACCATTTCCACCCTATCACCTTTTGTACTTTTATTCTTGAAGTTTTAAAGGAATTAAAATCTAAAATTCAATCACTCCCTATGGATTCTCGATACCCGACTTACCGCTATACTTGTGTCGCAAGTGCAGTCATAATTTAGGTTTTATATTAATGAAGTGAAAGGAATTCAACGATTAGCATTTTGATGTGACACTACTTTTCACGCTTAATCAAAATGGCACCATTGGCAGGGAGTGTGTTTTAGATTGTAATTGTTTTATTATTTTGTAGTGTTTTTTCTTTTGTATTTGTATTCTTTATTTTAACTTTTTTTGCAGGATAGCATACTTGAGCACTAAGAAACTTTTATTCGCGGCTGTTCACTTTCTTGCTCGGATTCTCCATCTACAAACAACGAGGTAATCATGCCCTATTATTATAGTTATTATGGTCATTCTAATGATTCTTACTTTGGGGATAGTTTTCAAGTTTTCCATTTTGAAGATTTTCTTGAGAATGAAAGACGTGAAAACATTTATCGGAATGAAAATTATTATTGGGATCATGAGTTGGATTCATTATTTGAATCTAATGATGATTTTTATTCCGATAATTTCAAAGACGAGTTTCAACCAAATGATGATTCTGAGGTTCTAGAGCCGAAGAAGCCTACTTTGGAAGAAATTTTTCTTCTTTACTCCTAAGGTTTGGAAAGCCTTAATGGTGCTGGATTGAGAATTAAAGCACTTTGCAATGAGATGGATTCTTTGCCGTTAAACAACGAGGAGGTGGAAACTTATGTCTCACCTCAATTTTTCAAAGATTTTCTCATCGAATGTGAATCTTTATCCCCCGAAATTCAATCTCCTTCCGATGATATGCTGACTAAGATTGAATTTATTTCATCACCATATTCGTTTTTCGTTTTTCGTTATTGAACCATTAGAATTACCGTTTATTCCTATGAGTTGGTAGAAACTTTTAAAACTTCTACACCTTTTGCCGATGAGGACTCTTTGTCGCTCTTGTTTTCCAAGATGGATGTTTCCCCCATGTGTGCACCACCTCCCATTCCGAATGAAATTTTTTGGGAAAATGAATTTATTTTTCTTGGATCCCAAGTGTACCTTTCCCCCCTATTATCCAAATCACCCATCGTCCGTCCAAAATTTTTAATTGGCGATAGTTCACTTTTTCCACCACCCACATGCCTTCCGTTGTTCAAACGGAATTCATATTTTTTGGGAGGCATGTTTTCTTTGGAGGGTCCACCGTTGATCTTTCAAAGTCAAATACCTTTTTGGGTGGACCCTCAACTATGTAGACTTTTAGTGTATAGTTAGTATGTAGTCTCAAATAGTAGGTATTAAATAGTTAGCTTTTTATTTTTTATTTTTTTTATTTTCTTTGTTTACATTTTCTTTCCTTTTTAATTTAGTCTAGTGTAATTAGTTAAATTTTTTGTTATTTCTTTTCGTTATCCTCGGTACTAACTTGTTTTGTAGATTCTTGGGACTCGTGCTTATCAGGGATCACTCCTATTTCGGGTAATATCATTATTTTCCTATCTTTAAGTTGTGTTATTGATTAGCATAGAGGACAATGCAACACTTAAGTTAGGGGATGTAGGATATTTTATCCATTTCTTTATTTTGTCCATGGATTTTATCACATATTAGTTACTACGCGTGCTTTTTTGTTAAAAAGTAAAAAATTTCAAAAATATTTTCTTTCTTTTTTCTCCTTTGTTGGGCTTTTTGCCCTTGTTTCCAATGATAAATTTCAATAATTTCCCGATCCAATAGAAAACACAACGATACATGTTCTCAATTGTAGAAGTTATTAGACTTTAGTCCTCAAATCAGTGATATTATGAATAACTTCATGAATTAAACTTTATCCCATGAGCACATGCTCTTTTCTTGTTATATTGATTTGGTTTAAGATTTTTATAACTAGGTAATATTTTGTTGCATTGTATATACTTACACCGAATATGCTTTGTACCTTTAGTCATTTGTGAGTGTATACACTATTCTTTCCTCTTTGAAAACGTTGATTTCGTCGATAATCTCTCTATTCTTTCATTGATCGTTCATTAACTGAGTTTATATCTTGAAATGTGTTACTTGAGCATAATTTTCAAAATTGTTTTGACTAGAGAATTACGTAAACTTTATGAAATGATCATAGGCAATCTTTATTATATAACCCATATTATCCTTAACCTCACCTTATATGTTTTCCCTAGTCAACCCCTTTGAGCCTTAATATAGCCTTTCGTTTTATAAACCAAAATCCCATAACCAACTCCAAATAGGAGTTATATACCATACATATTAGCTTTCATGCCGTTGTTTGGAATGTTACTTGGGATTCAATGATGTTCATGCTTCGTGGTTGCATTTAAGCATATGAAAAGAGTGAGAAAATTAGAGAAAGAAGTGAAAACGAAAAGTAAAAGCAAAAAGCAAAAGAAAAGAAAAGAAAGAGAAAGTTGTATATGTGATGTATATAGTTCGAATAATCATTGATTACTCTCCTATTTTCATATTTAATGATTGTTATGGAAATAATTTTCCAATTTGAAATTTCCCACTATTTACCATTATCCCGAGTTTTCATCCCCGAACACTTTGAATCCGTGCATATACCTTTCATTTCGTACCTTAACCCCAAACCTACATTACAACCCTATTACGTCCTATGCGATCCTAAGGTGAATTAAATTAAAATTTTAAATAGTTTTGATAATCTGTGAAAATGCATTTCGCCTCCTTTAATGAGCAATATCTTTAATTGAGATTACAAGTTTTTATTTCCTATATTGCGTTCTTCATTTGTGACATGTGTGCGACCTAGTTTCCATTTATATTTACTCTTTATGCCCGCATGTTCTGTGTGTTACCTCTGTTTTGAGTGAATTCATTTAATGAGTGTAATGCCCATGAGGATTGAATATATGCATGATTTTATGTTTATCCGATTTATATAAGTTTTTGCCAAATCATATTTTTCATGTGCTCGCTCCCCTCCCACTTTTAAGGTTTCAATTCTATGAAGTTCATTCTATAATGTTAATAACAACGGACTTTAGCTTGAATTCGTTAAATATGCTAATAATGCTTTTAAAATATTTTTCATATTGTTGTGTTTGTCGCATGTTGATTGGGCATATTTTGAGAAAACTATATGACATTTGTTGGTTTTATCCCTGAAAACCCTCACGAGATGACACTCGTCCAATAGGGTAACCTAGGGGTTTAACGGCTTATTGCATATGCTAAATGTAATCGTTCCCTCGCGAAAGTGGAATTTATCCCTTTTGTACATATCTTTTTTGTTGTTGTTTGCTTGTTGTTCTTTTAGCTTTGTATTTCATTGCTAGGGACTAGCAATGTCTAAGTTAGGGGGTGTGATATGGCACAAATATTGCGTATTTACGCCCATTAACTTATACAAACTAGCCCCTCGGGTACCTTAATCCCTATATTTATGATCATTAACCAGACAACCTCCATTTTATATGTTAACATGCTATATGAGGTATAATTGATCTTTTGTAGTATTTCGGTGCTTAGTGTGAAGTTTGGTCGCTTTTCGGAAAAGTTCCGTTGATTATTACAGCTTCGAGGGAATTTTATAAATTTAGCATTTGTATTTTATCCCAAAATCTTCACGTAAGTTAATCCCTTTGATTTCTCTTCGTGTGGCCGCTGACGGTGCATGATTCTAATATATAATGAGCGAGTTAAGGTATTTTTAGGATGGTTTTTACTTCAAATTCACACTCAATAACACATTTAAGGGCATTTTAGTCATTTCATATTTTGTTTTTGGGCCCTAATGTCTACTTTAATGTCGTATACCTCTGAGTTATCTTCGTGTAGCCTCTGACCGTGCCTAATTCAGAATTATAATGAAGAAGTTACAGAATTTTTTGTAAAGTTGGACAAATATGAGAATTCGGGACTGTCAGGTGTGAATCGATTCGCACCTATGCGAATCGATTCAGCAAAAAGTCCGCAAATTTCATTTTTAAGTTGGTTTTTAGTTGGGTATATGTAAAAAACATTTTTTTAAGTTGGTTAAACCATTATCTATCATTTTAGGTTAGGTTAGTTTAGGTTTTTGGGAGCTTTCTCTCCTCCCTCTCTCCTAGGGTTTATACCCACTTTTGTAAGTACTATTCATCATCCCCTTTCTTTATTCTAGTTCCATTTTCTTGATTTCTTGTTTTATGCTTTATTTCTATTGTTGTCATTTAATTTCCTTGCCTAGATTAACTTGTATTTCATTTATTTATTGCTTTCTTAGTGTTAAATTAGTTTACTCATGTTGTGGGAGTAGTTAAATAGGGTTTGGATCGTGTGTCCGCCATTGATGGGCGTCGAGCTCCGAAAATTAGGTTTTGTGTAAAATTATATTCCAATTGAAACCTCGATTATTAAATTTGGATTATTATACATTTAACTTTCTTTGTCACGCAACGGTAGTGTTTATAGTGATAATCCGAATTTAATCTGCGTGTGACCATTTTTGATTAAAATTTTAATCTCGCAACTTTGGGTTAAATTCCTTATTGTATGATGTTTATGCTTAATTGAAAATGCTCAATTAAATGTTTTCGAACCTAAATTCTAATTATTAGTTGCTTAGTCCATGACGGGGACGCGATCCCGACTCTCGTTTTAATTAATTGTACCATAGTGTTAACTTCTTTTCTTTTTCCTTTTTCACCATTTCCACCCTATAACCTTTTATACTTTTATTCTTGAAGTTTTAAAGCAATTAAAATCTAAAATTCAATCACTCCCTGTGGATTCTCGATATCGAACTTATCGCTATACTTGTATCGCGAGTGCAGTCGTAATTTAGGTTTTTGTATTAACGCAGTTAAACGAATTCAACGATTAGCGTTTTGACGTGACGCTACTTTTCACGCTTAATAACGTAGCAAAAAGTTCCCCATGGGGGGATGAAGGAAATTTTCTCCTAATGGTCAGGGTGCATCTTGATCTGGTTATATCCGATGAATCCATCAATAAATGACTTGCGGGCGTGGTTGGTTGTGTTGTCCACTATCTTATCGATGTTGGGCAATGGGTAACCGTCTGTTGGGGATGCTTTATTTAAATTCCTATAGTCGATGCACATGCAGACTTTTCCTCATGACTTCCGCACGAGGACGAAATTGGTGAGCCATATAGGATATTTGACTATGCGGATGAACCTCACGTTCAAATTTTTGACCACCTCTTCTTTGACTCTGAGCGACCATTCGATGCGAAGTTTCCTTAGATTCTATTTGATCGTCTTGCATTTGTGGGAATGCTGCGATCTCATTCTAAGCTATTTCTAGGTCAATGATGGGCATGTCATCATAGGACCATGCGAAGACTTCCACGAATTCTTTCAGTAGTTCTTTAAATTGCGCACACTTATGCTCGTTAAGGGTGGACCCTGTTCGAATCTCATGTTGATGGATACTAGAAGGGAGATTAATAACATCAGTCTCATCATCATTAATTTGAAATCGGTTTTGTTTTTTGTTATTCTCCTTATTAATATCATATAATACTTGTTCATTTACAAACTCATCATCATCAAAGGTTTGATTTGAATCAAGACAATTAATCTAAGGCACAACAAGATACTCCAAATCCTCATTTCTTTAATTTTCGGGAAAAACAATAATGAAAACCCCGTTAAAAGAGGTCTCAGTTTTATTGATATCAGATAAAGGAACAACAACATCAGGTGAAGGGACTTGGATAGGGTAAACAGCAGGTTCAGATTAAATCTGAGTGGTTAAACTGGCAGGGCATTCCAGTTGAGGAGAGGCATGTCAGCAGTTTTAATTTGAGTGGACGGGTTCGATGGCACGAAATCTAAGCGGATCATGAGGAGACTTAGCCCCGGTGTCTGCAAGTCAAATGAGACCTTGAAATAACTTTTCTCAGAATCCCCGATAACCATCACGGCTTTCTCGATGAGAGGTTGTACATCATGTTGGCAGTCTTCGGTCCAAGAGCTACTATCTTGAAAGAAGATTTCCAGCCCCGGTTTCATCTTCTTCTCGACATGGTCATACCATGGTTCAGGGAAGCCATAAAACGGTAAGTCTTCACCCTCCTAGATAAATCTTTCATTCAAAGAGCCTCTCGAAACAGTCTTTTCATCTTCTAAGCCTCTTTTTGGTCTTGGTCGCCAGAGTGATTTGAGTTCCTCTGGTGAAAAAATGAATTAATTCACCAGAATTTAAGTTACACGTGCGACGTAATTTAATGAAAATTAAATATTATGGGGCGATTAAATTATTAATCGGAGAGAAATGATTAATATTTATTGAATAAAATTACTTGGGTGAATATTAATTACATATTTGACTATATAACGCGTGATAGTGACGTGACAGTATGCTATCTCAACCAGATGACATGTGTGGAATAAATGAGGTCGAGATAGGAAATAAATTATGAGTAGTTTTGATGATAATTTTAAGGCAACAGATGAGTCCGAAAGGGAAGAAAGGGACGAAATGGTCAAAATAGTATACTCAAGTGTATAGTTTGGGTCCCGGGATAGTTTTTGACCAAACCGACAGCCCAAGAGGACATTTTGGTCATTTGGTAACTCAAGGTTAAGGGAATTACGAATTTTGAAAGATTATATATACATGTAGTTGTGTGAGGTTTGGGTAAAGAAGTTAGAAAACTAAGAGAGGCCATTAGAGAAGGAATAAAGAGCATTCTTGGGGGTTTGTAGAGGATTCTTGAAGTGTTCTTCATTATGATTGTACCATCATCAACCTTGGAGTGAGGATTGGAAGAGAAGACAAACAATCTACCACCTAAATCACGAAATCAGATCATTCCCACATAAGGCAAGTGTTTATTTGCAATTTTCTTTGAAGTTATAATACCCATGTGAGATTAGGGTTAAAACAAGTTGATATAAATGATGAAATTGGAAGTTTAAGTGATTTAAATCCATGTTCTGGGTAGGCTTTCATGTAGACTGAATTTATGCATGTAGAGGATACGAAATCTGATCATGAGGGGTAATTTAGATGAGAAAAATTTTGGATTTCATGTTGTATATACATAAAGAATATGAAGATTTAGGATTTTGATGAATAAATGTTATGATCCATTCTTGATGAGAAATTATGATGTTTTGATATTGAAATTATGTTGGAAATCATCCTAATAAGTGTATATAATATTTGGGACAATTGGCTTTAAGTTTCATGAAGCATCATATGAGTTATGTTAAATAAAATGGTTAAAAACACAGAAACCAAACGAAGAATATAACCTGCTACAAAATGAATCGATTTGTCCGAAGGGAGAATCTATTAGATTTTCCCAGATTTGTGTTATTACCCTCAGTAATCCTTTAAAATGTGATTTATAAGTGGGAAAACTTTGGGGACAACCTTATAATATAATTAGGGGCATATTGAATGACAGTAGGACTATTATAGTTTTGTGACTTAGTCTTAATGAGATAATTATGGCGAGGATTAATCGAGATTTAATCGAAAGGTAATTTATTCGAGAGCAAGAGGATGAGTTATGCGGATTTCAAATGGATGTATTATATAGACCAGTAGAGTACGAGTGAATTAACGTAAGGGAGTAACTAGGGCCTTTCGAATTGAGAATAATACACGGAAGTTATAATTGAGGGTTATAATTGTAAATTAATAAGTACGGCGATTATTCGAGTGATATACCCAACGTACGAATGATAATGTTTGGTTTGCGCATATACCTCCTGAATATATATATATATATATATATATATATATATATATATATATATATATATATATATATATACACACACACACACACATATACACACACACACACAGAGAAAAAGTTTGTGTGTATACCTATTATATGACTGGTGTTAAAAAGTGAACATACCTACGCTACCTGCTATCACGGAGGTTTTCGCGCAGTGGGTGATCCCACCTTGACGATTCTAGTGAGGTCTGGATTTGTGCCCCAGATTATAAAACTTTAGGCAGCTCACTATGTTCCGTGTATTAGTGAGACTAGCAGGTCATATGGGTACGTTCGGTACGTGCATAGCCCAAAGACTTATAACTATGTTCATCGCCATTGGTTGTTATTTAATTTTGGGTTCGAGGAGACAAACCGAACCAATGGTCCTTAATGTAGTTTGAGAGATACATAGACTTGATAGAAAAGTATGCCCGTATTAATAGTGGTTATCCTAAGGGACGCCATAATTGTATATATATTACTGTGTAAAATATATACCTATATGAACATTTTACTTACGTGTGACACTAGACAGTTATATAATGTATATCTAAAAAGTAGATTAAGTAGAGCAACTTAATTAAAGGACTAAATGATAACATATGCGAGATGTTAATCTGAATAGCGTACTGTATGGGTGGTACGAGGACTTAGACGTGTTAATAGTTAAGATGAATACTTATGTCTAGTTAGATTGGGCAGTACGGATAGGTGGGTTAACTAGAGAACGTTATGCATGCACAATAGTTGAGAGGTGAGGAAACTCAAGAGATTGTATGTAAAGATAACATGTGTATCAAACAACTGGTTTTTTAAATGGTGATAAATACTTGCTAATTATTTTTCAAATGTTTTGGGTTCCAACCCTTGCTATAAATATTTTCAAAACCTTTTAGGTGTCCAGCCACAGGGACGTCATACTTGATTATCTATTCCAGGGATATATAGGTGCAACATATGTGGATGCATGCAGGATTTGGATTAGACGCTTCAGCTTTTCATTCCTAGTTTAGGATCTCCTTATCTCAGTATTTCCTTTATGGACATGTTGCTCTTTACACTTTATTTTATCATTCAGTTCAGACTTTTATTGGGATTTATTTATTACCTGTTGTATTTATTATTTGAATTTGGGACTTGTAGTCAATGATTTATTCGAAAAGCCATTTATTTATTTTATGTTGTGATGGTTTAGACTTTACTATTGTGTGGATGGTTTACTTTAGTTTTCCTCATATTATTATCCGTTAAGTGAAAAGATAAAATTTTAACAGCGACTTAATTAACTAATAGGTGAGTAATAATTAATGGTTTTTGATAGTGATGTTAAGAATGAGCCAAATGGAAATCATGTTAAATTTATTAAAGGACAGATCACCCGGTATTTAATTGGGCGGGGTTTCACAGATGGTATCAGAGCATTAGGTTCTAGTATCTATAGACTCTGTACGGATTACTACGATTTCGGCGTAGCATTCTTTTGATATAGAGCCCTATTATTAGGACTATTATTTTTATCCTTACGTGTGTGAGATTACGCTCTTATGCTATTGCATTTAAATTTGGGTTATGAACTGATTTTGATTCGATATTATTTCAGATGTCACTTAGGAGAGAACAATAGACTAGCACCGTTGGAGGAGTTAATGTTGGGCAGAATCAACCGATACCTTAGGTATCCTAAGAAATGGTGACAGTCACAGAGGTGACAGGTATTATGGCACAAGAAGTTACTATTGCATTATTGCATTACCGAGATCTCTGTATCCAACTAATAAGGAGAAAAAGAATAAGCGAAGTTAGTCAATCAGGTAGCACAGGAGGAAAAAATAATGGAAGAGCACCGAAAAAATAAAGGCAAGTCCCTCTGGGCCATCAGGGCCAAGGGAACAATGGAGACAGACAACAAACCCAGGGCCAACAGAGACAAGAGCAAGGATATTACAAGACGATATGTTTTAAATGTGGTAAGCGAGGTCACAAGCATAATGCTTTCCCACAACGAGCTGGGGACCAGCCTTGATCTGATTGGCGGGACCCATATCAATAACAGTCGTTTATTCCTCTAGGCCACCAGGGCCAAGTGAAAATAAGAGAGGCTAACAGAGCCAGGGCCGAAGATAGCGAGACCACTTAAATCGATGTTTATCATATGGGGAGGAAGGCCATAGGAAGGTGGTGTGCCCCTTTGGCCATTGTTGTTTTATATGTAAAAAGACGATCACCGACAGAAAGATTGCCCACAATAGAGTAGCACACCACGACAAAGAGCCCAGCCAGGACAATAGATACAATTGATCCCGGTAGCACCAACTCCACATCAGCAAGATCAACTAAAGTATGGTTGTGCCTATAACGTTCGATATGCATTCATGCTATGGGCACCGCAGATACCCCAAGCATTTGAAGTTAAGATATTTTAATAATTTCTTTATCCTATGAGAAATAGGGTAAATTACAGGTGATATGGGTGCATCAAGATGTATGATTATTTAAAAATAAATTCTTAGATAAGTCGAGTTTAGTGGATGGTTGGGCAGTGTTAGTCTGTTGGGTATATAATTACTGTCAAGTAGCTGAGCTCTGTAGTGTTGCCTATAGGGTAGCAGGTGTGGACACTAAGCGGATGTTTATAGTATATACTAGTTTTTAACTCCTTTAAGAAACATAAGGGTAGGATACATTATGGTAAAAGAGACTTCAGAAAGTATGTTTGTCTTGTTATTTTGATCCCGGTGAGTAGGACCATTTATAGATGAGATTCAGGTTAAATAGGCTTAGTATTAAGCACATAGATATAACTCGTGACTTATTTCGCACTGAGAAACTAGTGATAGTGAGGGCACCGTGTTGTATGCAACATAAGAGTGGGCGAGTAAACTTTTATGTCAGGAGATGGAATCTGGTAATACAGGTTATGTAATGAGGACCTAACGGATCTCTACGATCAATAATGTTATTCAGTAGTGCATCGAAGGGGGGCTTCCTTATTTAGATTTTGCTTCACGAGATATTCCACGCATGAAATTAAACGAACGTCAAAAGTTAGGAGATGTGTGGTTGCTGATACAGGGTTTTAGTACCTCAGACATAGTATGTATAGGTAGTTGTAACCGTGAGTTAATAGATATATTACGATTTAAAAATGATAGAGTTGTAAAATGTTGATGTGGGAACCAATGTTGAACATTCACACCAGGAGTAGATTAGTGGGGTATCCTAAGAGGATGATTAAGCTGCTAGTAGTAGGGTGAATGTGTATAACCTTACTATATAGTCATACAAAGTATACGAGAACTAGTTTAAAATGAGTACATCACTTTCAGTTGATCTGTGCAGGGGTACACGAGGCATAGGGTGTAAGGGAACCCTAGTTAGTAAAATTTCTAGTATTATCCATGATGGGAAGACGTGGAATTGTGTGGTCAAAGCGCACAAATATGGGTAAGTTAGAGGAATAATTAGGATACTGGGAGGTACTAAAACTCGTCAAGGAGAAAGACAAACCAGATACGTGTACAACAAAGGAAAATTTATCGTATGAGGGATGAATTGAAATAATATCATAACTCAGGAAAAGGACGAAGGAATAAGGGAAGATATATATATATATATATATATATATATATATATATATATATGTGTGTGTGTGTGTGTGTGTGTGTGTGTGTGTGTGTGTGTGTGTGTATGTGAAAAAGAGTAGATCAGAGATGATCACCCAAAAAATATTTTTCCCAAAGGAGTGCCATTTTTTTGGGTGATCACCGTCAGTTGGATTTTAATGAGCTAAAAGACAAATTGACATCAACACATATCCTTGCATTGCCTATAGGAGAACTGGAGTACTGGTTCTATACCGAAGCATCCTTGCAAGGACTTGGGGATGTATTGCACAAGAGGAAAGGACTATAACATATGTGTATCGTAAGCTTAAGACCACAAGAAGAATTACCCCACACACGACCTTTAGTTGACAATAGTTGTGTTTTCTTTGAGGATATGGTGGCACTATCTTCTGGGGGAGAATTTTACATTATTCACGGACCAAGGATAGCTTCATTATCTCTTCACCCAAAAGGATCTGAATATGAGATAGAGGAGGTGGCTCGATTTCGTGAAGGAATACCAGTTTTACATTGAGTAACATCCTGGCAAGGCTAATATGGTGGCAGACACGATGAGCCAGTGATCTATGGGGTAGTTAGTGGACGTCTAAAAGGTGAAGTGGAAGGAACTTCGACATGATGATAAGATTTCCAGAGCATGCATGTTAGTTCTAGCTATCACTTCTAAGATTTTTATGCGAGTAGTGAAAGCACAGGAGGAAGATCAATTCTTCTAGGACAGGGTATGCTAGTTATTAGCCGAGGGAGCAGAGTCATATTCGGTTAGTTCAGAGGGAGGCTTACACTTCAATGAGATACTTGTTGTGCCAAAGGATGAGGATTTTGAGACGAATAAGTATGTAAAGTTATTTATCACTGAGATAGTACGATTACATGGAGTTCTACTCAATATTGTGTCCGAACGGGATAAGATCTTTATGTCCCATTTTTGGCAGAGTTTTCGGGAGGCGATAGGCACAGATTTATGGTAGAGTAAAATCTATCACCCACAGATAGATGAGCAGACTGAGAGGGTTAATCAGATGCTTGAGGATATGCTATGAATTTGTATACTCAACTTCGGGGGAGGATGGGAGCAGATTCTTCCTTTAGTGGAGTTTGCGTATAATAACTCCTACCATTTGAGGCATTGAATGGTCGGCCTTGTCATTCTCCTATTTACTGGTTAGAAGTAAGGGATAATAAATTATTGGGTCCAGAGATGATTCAGGATACCACTTCCAAGATTGAGCTGATTCGAGGGCGCATCCGAATAGCTCAAGATAGGCAGAAGAGTTATGTTGATGCAAATAGGAGACAAATTGATCTTGAGATTGGTAACCAAGTGTTAGTGCGAGTGTCTCCTATGAAAGGAGTTATGGGATTTGGCAAGAAAGGGAAATTGGCACCGAGATATGTAGTACCCTTTTCGATCATTGAGAGGGTGGGACTAGTTGCTTATAGATTGGGGCTACTGGAGCATCTATAGCGGATTCACGACATGTTCCACGTGTCATCACATAAGAGGTATCGGAGGAGTGAGAGAGATTTTTGTCATGTTCCATTAGAGGAGATTAACTTGCGGTTCAACATCTCATATGAGGAGAGACGAATAACGATAGTTGATCATAGTGAGCGTAAACTGCGGTCAAAGGTGGTATGGTTAGAGTTCAGTGGGGGCACCACAATGCAGATGAGCGGTATCCAAAGTTATTCATCGTAGGTACGATCGAATTTCGAGGACAGAATTCCCTTGTAGGGGGTGGAGTATGTAACAACTCGTATTTTTTAGGAAATAAAAAAATGAATTAATTCACGAAAATTTTAATTACACGTGTGACGTAATTTAATGGAAATTAAATATTATGGATTGATTAAATCATTAATCACAGAGAAATGCTTAATATTTATTGAATAAAATTACAAGGTGAATAGAATTTACATATTTTATGTTATAACGCATGATAGTGACGTGACAGTATGTTATCTCGACCGGATGACGTGTGTGGACTAAATGAGGTCAAGATAGGAAATAAATTATGAGTAATTCAGATGATAATTTTGAGGCCACAGATGGGGCGAAATAGTCAAAATAGTATACCTCAGTATATAGTTTGGGTCCCGGGACAGTTTTAGACCAAATTGACACCTCGAAAGAGCATTTTGATCATTTGGTAACTCAAGGTTAAGGTAATTACGAATTTTGAAAGATTATATATACATGTAGTTGTGTGAGGTTAGGGTAAAGAAGTTAAAAAATCAAGAGAGGCCATTAAAGAAGGAAGAGAGAGAACTCTTTGGGGTTTGTAGAGGATTCTTGAAGTCTTATTCATTGTTCTTGAACCATCATCAACCTTGGAGTGAGGATTGGAAGAGAAGACAAACAGTCTACCACCTAAATCACGAAATCACATCACTTCCACATAAGGTAAGTGTTTATTTGCAATTTTCTTTGAAGTTATAATACCTATGTGAGAATAAGGTTAAAACATGTGTGATATAAATGATGAAATTGGAAGTTTAAGTGACTTAAATCCATGTTATGGGTAGGATTTCATGTAGACTGAATTTATGCATGTAGAGGATACGAATCTGATCATGAGGGGTAATTTAAATGAGAAAATTTTTGGATTCTATGTTGTATATGCATGAAGAATATGAAGATTTAGGATTTTGTTGAATAAATGTTATGACCCATTATTGATGAGAAATTATGATGTTTTGATGTTGCAATTACGTTGGAAATCATCCTAATGCATGTAGATAATATTTGGGACAATTGATTTTAAGTTTGGTGAAGGATCATATGAGTTATGTTAAAGAAAATGGTGAAAAATGCAGAAACCAAACAAAGAAAATGACCTGCTAGAAAACGAATCGATTTGACCCAGGGGAGAATCGATTCGGTTTGTCGAGATTTGTGTTATTCCCCTTATTAAGTCTTTAAAATGTGATTTATAAATGGGAAAACTTTTGGGATATCCTTCTAATATAATGAGGGGTATATTGAATGAAATTAGGACAATTATAGTGATGTGACTTAGTCTTAATAAGATAATTAGGGCGAGGATTAATCGGGATTAAATCGAAAGGTAATTTATTCGAGAGCACGAGGATGAGTTATGGGGATTTCAAATGGATATATTATATATACCAGTAGAGTATGAGTGAATTAACTACTGAATTAACATAAGGGAGTAATAAGGGCCCTTCGAATTGAGAGTAATACTCGGGAGTTATGATAAAGGGTTACAATAGTAAATTTATAAGTACGGCAAGTATTCAAGTGATATACCCTACGTACGAATGATAATGTCTGGGTTGTGCGTATATATATATATATATATATATATATATATATATATATATATATATATATATATATATATATGTTGTGTTTATACCTATTATATAACTGGTGTTAAAATATGAACGTACCTATGTTGCTTGCTATCACGGAGGTTTCCACACATTGGTCGATCCCACCTTGACGATTCTTATGAGGTCTGGATTTGTGCCCCATAGCATAGAATTTAGGGCGGCTCACTATGTGCCGTGCATTTGTGAGACCGGCAGGTCATTTGGGTACGTTAGGTATGTGCGTAGCGCAAAGGCTTAGAACTATGTTGGCCTCCATTTCTTGTTATTTTATTTTGGGTTCGAGGAGAAAAATCAAACCAATGGTCCTTGATGTAGTATGAGAGATACATAGACTTGATAGCAGAGTATGCCCGTATTAATGGTGGTTATCTTAAAGGATGCCATAATTATATATATATATATATATATATATATATATATATATATATATATATATATATATATATATATATTAGTGTGTAAAATGTATACCTATATGAATATTCTACCTATGTGTGATAGTAGCAGTTAGATAATGTATATATAAAAAGTAGATTAAGTAGAGCAACTTAATTAACTGACTAAATGATAACATATGGGAAGTGTTAATTTAGATATTCATAACATACGCGAGATGTTGATCCGAATAGCGTACTGTATGGGCGGTATGGGGACTTAGACGTGTTAATAGTTAAGATAAATACTTTTGTCTAGTTATCTTGGGTAGTACAACTAGGTAGGCTAAGTAGAGAACGTTAGGCGTGCACAATAGTTAAGAGGTGAGGAAACTCAAGAGAGTGTATGTGAACCTAACATGTGCATCTAATAACTGATTTTTAAATGGTGATAAATACTCACTAAATGTTTTTCAAATGTTTTGGGTTCTAACCCTTGCTATAAATATTTTCAAAACCTTTTCGGTGTGACGGACTTGATTATCTATTCTAGTGATGCGTAGGTGCAACATATGTGTATGCATGTAGGATTTGGATTAGGCACATCAGCTTTTCATTCCTAGTTTAGGATCTCCTTATCTCAGTATTTCATTTATGGGCGTGTTGCTCTTTACACTTTATTTTGTCATTTAGTTCAGACTTTAATTGGGATTTATTTATTAGTTGTTGGATTTATTATTTGGATTTGGGACTTGTAGCCAATAATTTTTTCGGAAAGACATTTGTTTATTTATCTTGTGATGGTTTAGACTTTACTATTGTGTGAATGGTTTCCTTTAGTTCTCTGCATATTATTATCCGTTAAGTGAAACGATAAAATTTTGACACCGACTTAATTAACTAATAGGTGAGTAGTAATTAATGGTTTTCGATAGTGATTCTAAGAATGAACCAAATGGAAATTCTATTTAATTTAATAAAGGATTGATCACTCAGTATTTAATTGGGCGGGGTGTCATAGCTGGTAATCCAAGCCACATAGGGGAAAGGCCTGCTTTAGGACTATGGGCTCTAGAATCCCTTACTGACATCGCCTTAGCCCCGTTCCAAGCATGAAGTGCATATTCTTGAAAATATTAATCACATTGATGTTGACATGCATGTTGTGTTCTAGACAGACTCGATCTTTGAAATTTTCTCCTACTTGAAGAGGAAGTCGATCAACTTTAAAGCCAGAGATGAGCATGTCATTCGTCCCATGCTAGATTTCCAATACTAGATTACTAGTGCTGGCATTATCTATATTGTTTTCATCTCCCAAGATAGTGATAACCTGGCCTTGGAAGAAGAATTTTAGTTTCTAATGAAGAGAAGAAGAAACCCCTCTGATGTTATGGCGCCATGGACGATCAAGGAATAGATTAAAACATGCAGGTATATCAATGACTTGGAACTCGGTGAAAGGATTTATAAATCCATTCCCTAGTACGAGTTTTATGCACTTAATCACCTCTCGACGAGTATTATCATTAGAACACACGATGGAGAAAGTGGGAGTGAGATCACTTACTCTCATTCCCAAATAATTGAAGGATTCGAGAGGACAAATATTGAGAGAAGATTCGTTATCAACTAATGAAATTGGGATTGTCTTTCTCAAGACTTCAATGGAGATGTTGAGGGAATAATTATGATCGGGGTCGATCTTCGGTATCTCTTATTTGGAAAATGAGAGGAGTCTGGAAGAGATCAAGGACCCAACCATGTTTACGGCTTCTTTGGGAGTGGTGAAAGGAGGGACTGTAGGACCGATGAGGAGTTTTATCAAAGTATTCCGATGCAAATGGAAGGACATGAAAATCCCCCACAAGGTGATATTAGCTTGGGTTTTTTTAAGCTGATAAAGGACTTTACTCTCTCCAATGGTAATTTCTTGCATGGGAAGTTCTTTGGCAACTCCCATTCCTTTATCTGCCTCGATCACATAAGGAATCAGATCTTTTTAGTGTCACACAGACCTAGTTATGTGATTTACTGAGGCGAGGAAGAACAATAACCTTGTGTCTTCATCTATCTCTAGATGAATGGCCACCTTGTTGATTTCCCATATCATATCTTCAAAAGATATCATTCCAAACTGGTTGACTATTATACTGGATTCTTCTCAATCGGGTTCATCATCTGAATTGTCAAAGTTATCCCTTCATTCATTAGGGATTATGTCCACTTATCAAGATAAATCAACACATTCAAGAACCTTAACGGCTTCATCGTGCAAATCTTCCGACCCAGTAGGGAAGTGTAGGAATTAAGGGACCAATCATCCCTGAAGCTTCAAAATGGTGAGTAGTTTATAAATGCTATAAATTTCACTTGTCTGTCGAAATACAACAGCCATTATCTACACTACATCATATAGACTGACTTCTTCAATAAGTATCACCCATTCATCTGATTCTCAAACATTTTTTTTATGCTTCCATGAACAAGTCACTGAATTTATGACAATCAAGAGTCATCTTGGCGGGCGACTTCATCCCAAGCTCTAAGAGTTGGTTAAGCACAGATGGTAACTCCATGTCTTTCCCTTAAAACCAGGCATAAATGATAATGCGGGACCTTATAAAGAGTGACAAATTTTGATCCATGAAGTAGGTAGGGTGTAGGAGAAAATATGGTCAAAGATTAAGTGGTTTAGGTGAGATTATAGGTATAATGGGTACTTTGTTGGGCACGGTTTGAGTAGATGGGTCAAATTTTGGGTCAATCTCTGGAAATATGGTATTTATATGTACTGGAAGTGGGTTATGAATGGTATTGGGTATAGAATTAGCTACTGGGGCAACGATACCCCAATCAATTGGGTCTTTGATCACATTCCTAAGGTGGAAGCATTAGTCAGTGGTATGGCCAGCGAATTGGTGGAAATCACAATGGGCATCAGTCTAGAAGTGTTTAGGGAGTGGATTTGGTAATGGATGGGGTCCAAGGGTTTGATGAGATTTCGTCTCAACAGGTCCTGGTAAACTTTGGACAAAGGATCATGGAGCTCAATGTATTATTTCTTGGTAGGATTAGAGCGACTTTCTAGTGGCCAAGAGGTGGAAAGTTAGGAAATATTGTTGATGGTTGACACTGTAACACTCGCGAGCTTCTCATACTTATAGGGAGTGTATTATTCTGTCACTTTCTTTGGTTCGAATTTCCCTTTGGTAACGCCTTACTCAATTTATACACCAGCCTCTCGAAGGGCTCGAAAGTGTGGGTAATACTATCCTCCTATGGAGGCTCGGATATGAGGCAAGAAGTTCTTCTTCACAATACTGACTTATTGGTCATACTAGCAAATTTCTCTCTCCACCTTCCTATGAAGCTACTGGCAGTTTCCCTAGGGATCTGCTTAAGATAATTTAATTCTCAGTGCATAACCTCTAGCTCCTCATTATACTTGTACTGAGATATGAGTTCTTCTATGACATCCTCCTAACTACGGATTCTAGATTCTTCGAGGGACATAAACCATCGGAGGGAACTTTATTTCAAAGTCTGCTGGAACATGTGGGTCATTATCTCTTCGGAGGCACCAAGGAGAATCATGGCTCGATGACATCTTCAAAGGTAAACAATTGGGGGTTCGCTTACCCTAAACTTCTCGATGTATGATATCATGAACTTCTCTGACAGTATGGATTTGGGATAGAATACATACGGATGTAGTCCATGTATTTATCGAATATCTTGACTTGGTCAAAATTCTTTGTCAGTATCTTGAGGTCTTCCTTGATCTAGTTCAATTTATCCTCCTTAGGATCCATGGGTATTGGCAGGTTAGCCCCTAGTTAGGCAAGGTACATAATGGGGAGTTGATTTGCTGACTACCTAGAAGGTTGGGCAGGGAACATGCTGATACTCTTCTGGTACCCAGATAGGCTCGAGAGCGGGTGGACCCATGGCATGAGGAAATAAAACCTTGTATTCTTTAGGTATATAGGCCCAGTGATGATGCATCTCATGGACCTCGATTTGAAGGTTGTAAATCTTGGCACTGAGCTAAACTAAGACGGTTATCATATCAGGCGAACCCAATAGAAAGCCAAGCCAAAGTCGAGTATGCAGTCAACTGATACGAAAAATGGTTAGAATTTATTCTTGAAAGAAGGAAGGAGAAAAATTTTAGTATTTTTGAAATAGGAGGGAAAAAGTAGTGGAATCTCAGCATGATTATTATTAATGATATTATTAAGTTCTCACTTGTATCAGGTTTGCCTACATGTAGAAAAATATGGAACAGGACCCGAGCCTAGGAAAATAAGGTTTGAAAATATGTAAGACATGCTTGAACTTGTTTCCAGGCTCACGAACGGGGTCCTATTTTGGAAAAAAGGGCAAAATCACCCGAAAATTTGGGCGGTATGCTAAACCAGAGTTTTCGCATAGTTTCGCATGGTAACCGGCAAAATAAATATGCATGTCCTAGGTTTGACACCTATATGAAGGTTTATACAATTGTTGGTTTAGTGGAAGGGTTCCCCCTTTGGCAGAACTTCCACGATATACATCATGCCTATAAGGGAAATCATTCATCGGTACGTGTGGATAAGCCATTTGATATACCTGAGTGTACATCAATTGCCTCTCTATATAACTTGTGGGGATCATACGTGTGAGAGCTAATTCAATATACTCGATATACATGAACGAGTTCCCTGCTATATAACTCCTATCGTGAGTTTGGTCAAGCGGTACGATGCGTGGGTAACCGTTCGATATACATTGAAGTTACGAGGCCAATGGAGGGTAAAAGTCATATCACTTAGGCTAACTGCGATTACAGAACCAATGCCCATCACAAAGTGAACCCCAGTACGGGATAAAATTTTGGTCAATATTGCCATACTCTTGGTGATGTAGTGTGCAAAAAATTCATGAGTCTTATTAACATATTATGGAGAGAGATTTTTTTATATATTTTTTTTGGCATGATGAGTAAGAGGAGTATTACACTAATGAGGGAGCATATAGAAGTATTATGAAAAGTAAATCTAGCATGGAGACTACACTATGCATGGATACATGGGAATATATATAAGTGAGTGTGTGTGGTAGTGAGGCTACACATGGATCAACTACAAGTGATGTGACATGTGTAAGTGAGCAAATATACAAGTGTGGGTGTGTTCTAGTGAAGCCTAAACATGGATATTCTAAGTGGTGTGTGAAGCGTGTGAGTATAAAGTGAAGATAAGTGTAAGTGTGTGAAATATACATAGAGAGTCTATACAAGTATGTGAAGTATATAAGTGAGTGGAAAGCAATATATACATGAGAGAGATGCACAAAAAGGTAAATAGAAGAGAAAGGAGAACATACAGGTAGGTGCATACGCACACACGCAGAAAATAATAATAACACCCATGTAGAAATAGAGTCTAGTCCTTTTAAAATGTCCCCAGCAGAGTGGCCATTATGGCCATCCCGAGGCCGGGGGTCTCCCGAGGAGAATCCATCTTCTGTACCCCCCCCCCCCTTTCCTTCCCTTCAAGCGTGCGCGCGGATTACGTCCTTTCTCGGGGAACTCAATCATTGTCGATGTAGGGTGATATGTAGAACTAGAGTCGTCGACCTATTTTGCACAAAATAAGCAAAAGAAATATTGCTGCCTCGAGAGAACGGTATCAAGGACATTACTGATGCTTATGAAACCAAGTAGTTCAAGGGTCTGGGGACTAAGTTACAAAATGGGAAAGTGTTAGGCACCCATTCTT
This sequence comes from Sambucus nigra, assembly GCA_949130495.1. Lineage (NCBI taxonomy): Eukaryota > Viridiplantae > Streptophyta > Magnoliopsida > Dipsacales > Adoxaceae > Sambucus > Sambucus nigra. Next base: position 297,929,400 of record OX422217.1, on the reverse strand, counting down.
CCCTTTTGATCTCTCATGGGCATGTGTTAATCTTCTCCTGTTGAACTCCGTTATGTGTGTGCGTATGTGCATAATATAAATGGAGAATAGAATCGCTCAACTCGTTTCATAGACAAAGGCAGAGTGAGGTCATAATTAGGAGCGTTCCCAAAATAGTAATTCAAAGTATAATGTAGGTGTTTTTCGATTCACAAGTCGTTATATAAAACTGAATGCATATATCGTACAAGACACAATCAAGCAAACATATATAATATATTAAGAATATATAATAAGAACAAGGTAACAAATGGATATGAGAGGACTCGAGTCTAGGGATTTACCTAAAACGCCTACGTAGCCCAAGAGGGCATAAAAGTCCACGTAGTTCGAAGATAATACGAGGTGGGGTTTAACCCATAAATCAAATTGGGGATTTTTATTATATTGTATGTAGAAAAAAGGTGTTTTAGTGTGAGAAAATGTGATGATAATTCCCCATTTGGAATTTACAAGTAAACCCTCTTTTTCTTGTTTTTGGATTTTTCTTATGAAAATAAAGTATAGGCAAATACTAATAATAAAGGTTTGGAATTAAGGTGTATAATGTAATGAAATAAATTACTAAAGTGAAATCAAAGTGACTAATGAAAAAATAAGATAATTTAAAGATAAAGGGGGAGAATTGAACCTCCTTATGAAGACTTGGAATGGATCTTAAGTATTAATGCGCTGATCTTGCGATGATATGAAGGAGGTATGAGGAGATGGGTTAGAATTTTCTAAAAGGATTATGAAAATGGTGGAGGGAATGTGGGAAATGGCCTTTTTAAGAGGGGAAAAACTTTGAATTCAAAAGAATGTTCTCTAAATTACTGAGAGGGATGTTCGGGGGTTCTGAGGGGCGTTGAGGTGTGTCTTTTAAAGTGAGGTCATGGACTCTATTTATAAAGATAAGGAAGTGTCGACCGTCATGGTCCTAGACCTGCCTATCAGTATAGAACCCCATACACATTGCCAATAGACAGGGTCCTGGGGATGCCATTCGACAATCCCGGGCATATTTTTTGAAAAAATATAGTAAAATGAGAATCATATGTCAGAATCATGCACGGGTTGGACCATTGAAAATGGTATTTAGGGCCCTTTAAGAATCCATTCAGCCACTCCTGGTTTTGAGAGTTGACTGAAGTCAAATAGAGTCCGGAACCACCCGTTGGTCAGTGGAAAGGAAATTCTCGAAAGAAAGTGAATCGTTCAACCGAACTGTATGGTCGATTTGCACATGGGATAGACCGTTGGAAAGAGTATTCAATTCTCTTCGATATTTCATTAAGCTTTGTTCGGTTCAGAGAGTTTACATGTCAAATGGGGCTCGAAAGCTCTCGATGACCCATCAGAGTAAAATGGGTCATTTGTATATACCGTAAGGCTGATTCACACACACGGTGGACTATTGGAAAGAGTATTCATATCCCTTCAAAGATTCTGTAGACACTCCATTATATTACCCCCTAACTCTTCTTAGGTCCCTAGTACCTCCCTTCATCACTGTAAACCCGGGTCACGTCCCTAGTACTGACCTGAAGGCCATCGGGCACTCCCCGGCTCAGTTTGACCCAAAAGTTAAACTCTTCGTCTCGATCGAGACTTAATGAATCTTCAAAGGGCCCTGAATACCCTTTCCAATGGTCCTCCCCGTGTGCGATTCCGACTTACCATGCGGACGAATGATCCGTTTTCATCCGAAACCTAACCTAGAGGCCACCGGGCGCTCCCGAGCTCTGTTTGACCTATGTCAACTCTTCAAATCGACTGAGGCTGAATGAATCTTTGAAGGGCACTGAATAACCTTTCCAACGGTCCACCCCGTGGGCAATTCCGACTTACCATGTGGACGAACGGTCCATTTGCGTCAGAAACCTGACCCAGAAGCCACCGGGCGCTCCCGGGCTCTGTTTGACCTATGTCAACTCTTCAGCTCGACCGAGGCTAAATGAATCTTATAGGGGAACTGAATACCCTTTCCAACGGTTCGCCTTATGTGCGATTCAAACTTTCCATGCGAACGAACGATCTGTTTGACTTCGGGAGGCCACCGAGCACTTCTCGGGCCCGGTTGACCAAAGTCAACTCTCCAAACCGGGTCAAACTCTTTGGAATGTTGAAGTAAATCTCCTAACCTTTCCAACGGTATGCCCCGTGTGTGATTCGGATTTACCATGCGGACGAACGATCCGTTTGCGTCCGAATGATTCCCCGTCCAATGGACCGACAAATGCTTCCGAGCCATATTTGACCCAAAGTAAACTACCGAACCCGGGAGCGGTCCAAAGGACTTTAGAAGGTATCTAAATTACCTTTCCAACGGTATGCCCCGTGCACGATTCTGACCAACGTTTTTCCCTCGGCGGCCAATTTTCCGAAAAAGCCTGAAACACACTGCCAAACGGCAGGTACCAGAACCTGCCTATCGGCACCTGCCTGCCGATAGGCAGGAAGGGCTCTAGGACAATCGGCACTCACCTGGGACTATAAAATAAGGCCTTCACCTCATTTTCCAGGGGAGCCCAGATCTGATAAAAATCCCTCTCAACGAATCCCAGAAACCTCTCTCGAAAGCAACGTGATTTCAACATCCAAATCCCCTTTTTACTTCCACTTTTCATCAAACTTGGTGAATTAGCCACTCCCCATCATCATCCAAGTGCAAGGGCTTCTCTCCAACATTCAAGATCAAGCTCAATATCTTCAAGAAGGTCCAACTTTCTCACCTTTCTTTTCAAATTCTCTTGAGTTCTCAATAACTTGCTTTATTACTTAGCACTTGTTATTATCTCATCCCACACATCCTAATATACTTTTTATTTAGTATTATCGCAGATCTCTTATTTTTATATAAATAAAACCCAAAAAACAAGAAAAAAGGGTTTGCTCATAAATTCCAAATAGGGATTCTCACACTTTTTCCACACTCTTCTCACAACTAAAACACTTTTTTCTACACACACATACACACACTCACAAATAAGAGATTCCCCATTTAGATTTATGGGATAAACCCCACCCCTCGTTTTGTATGCGACTACGTGGACTTTGATGCCTCTATAGGCTACGTAGGCGTCTCGGGGTAAAACCCGAGACTCGAGTCCTTTTTCTCCCATTTTTCTATCTTCTCTAAATCCATTTTTCTTGTATTATACATATACTTGTTCTTAGCGACGCATTACCTCATATGCGTTATCGTTCCCTTATAACGATCAACGTAGAGGTAATCGCGTAAATCTCATTTTTTTAATATTACTCTTATATCTTCCTACGGATGACTCGCTTTATCTTTTCCATGATACAAGTCGAGGATTCCTACCTCCATTCTATATATATACATATGCACACATATCACGGGGGAAACATTAGGGAAAATAGCAAATATCCATGAGAGACCGAAAGGGCGGAATGGGTGCCTAACACCTTCCCATTTCATAACTAAGCCTCCGAACCCTTCTCGAATCATTTTGGTTTCACATGCACCAGTATGTCTTTCGATGCCACTCTTCGGGGTGGCTTCCCCTTTTTCTTTTGTCTGTTTTGAGTAAAATAGACTGGCGACTCTGAATATCTCTACATTCTTCACACCATAAATGACGTCGGCTGAAGCGCTCTCGAGAGGGATGCACGGGACCCAAAGGATCCTTTCCTCCACGCGCCCGCCCGCAAGGGATCAGGATCGGGGATGGCCACAGTGGCGACTCTGCTGGGGATGTGTGTTTTTGCTTGTGGGCTTGACTCTATTTACATGGATTCTATATTTGTTTATGTTTCCCCCCATATCTGCATTTTTCCTTTTTCCTGTGTATCCCATGTTTATGCTTATATTCACACACTTGTAGAAAATTCTCCATGTACACTTCGCACCACGTGCACCTAGGATCACATGTATATCCCCATGTTGCACGCATCACCCATCCATACTTGGCGTACCTTTTGGGGTACTTGTACTTTGTTCCCTGTTTGGCATAATCAATAAAGGAATTCTCATCATAAGATACTAATAAGAGAATCATGCATGATTCACACGATATCACCAAAGAGCATTGCTATTGACCAAATTTTACCCAGTAACTGGAGGGTCACTTCGTGATGGGAGCTGGTCCGACAGGTCGCAGTTAGCCTAAGCGATATGACTCTCACCTTCCATTGGCCAAGTACCTTCGACATATATCGAACGGTTCCCTCGCATCGTATCGCTTGACCGAAGTCATGACGGGAGGTATATCGCAGGGAATTTGTTCACGTACGCCGAGTATATCGAATTCGCTCTCACACGTACCGTCCCCACGAGGTATATGGTGAGGCAATTCACGTACACATGTATATCAAAGGGCTTGTCCACACATACCGATTGCTCGCAAGAGCAAGACGTATATAGTGGAAGTCACGCCAAAGGGGGGAACCCATGCCGATTCACCCAACCAACTGCATACCCGCATATAGGTGTCAGACTTAGGACACGCACTTTAGATTGCCAATTTCAACCCAAAACTCTGTCGAAATTCCGGGTCTGTCTGCCACCCAATTTTCACGCATTTTTTAAAACGGGACCCTGTCCGCGAGCCTGGTTACAAGTCCAAACTGTAGCTTTGCATATATTAAGACCCCCATTTTTCCAGGCTCGGGTCCCGTCCGGCATTGCATTTAGGAGAATTAAATATAAGTGAGAACATAATAATCACAATAATTATGCTGAGTTCCGTATCCAAAAAAATTTCTCCCTTCTTTATTAAAAATCCAAAAACATTTCTCCCTTCTTTATTAAAAATCCAAAAACATTTCTCCCTTCTTTATTAAAAATACAAAAACATTTCTCCCTTCTTTATCAAAAATCCAAAAATAGTTTCTTCCCTTTTTCTTAAAAAAAATCTTATCCTACGCCTTCTCAGGTCGATTGCAAGCCCTTGGCCTGGCTCCCTATTGGCTTCGGTCTTCAGTCAAATCACCCCGGAGTTTCATATGTTCCTCTACTACTTCTTCCGAGTCCGGAATCCATCCGTCTTCCATGGAGAATGCAGATCAAGCACCAGTCATACAACCAGATCTGTCGACAGTCCTAGCTCAACTCATGGCCAAGATTGACAACCTCCAAGCTGAGGTCCGAGAAATACAACGAAACCAAGTTCCTATTCCTTAAGAGCTCAAGGCCCTATTCCCTCGTGCTATGGGTCCATCCGAGCCTATCTGGGTCTCGGAGGAATATCAGCACGCTCCACGTGCCCCTTCGGCTAGTGGGCCGCCGCCTGCCCAGCTTCCAATGCCAAACATTACCCAGCCTATGGCTAACCTGCCAGTGGTTGCTAATCCAAAGGAGGAGGAGTTGGATAAAGTCAAAGAGGATCTCAAGATTCTCACCAAGAAGTTTGACCAAGTCAGGATCTCTGGGAATTACATGGACTACACCCACATGTCTCCTTATCCTAAAGCGAGGTTACCAGAGAAGTTCAAAATGCCAAACATCGAGAAATTCGGAGGGAGTGGACCCCGATTGTTCATCTTCGCAGTTATCACCATTCCATGACTCTCCTAGGGGCTTCTGAAGAAGTAATGGCCCAATTGTTTCAACAAACTTTGAAGGATAGCGCTCTCCGATGGTTTTTATCTCTCGAAGAGTCCAGAATTCGTAGCTGGGAGGATGTAGCCCAAGAATTTATGTCGCAGTACAAATACAATGAAGATCTTGAGGTCACCCGCCATGATTTAGAGCTTCTCAAACAGAATCCTGGGGAATCAGTCAGTAACTTCATAACTCGATGGAGGGAGCGAGCAGATACTATGACCAATCAGCCATCCGAAGAAGAACAGGTCCACATAGTGAAGAAGAATTTCTTACCCCATGTCCGAGTAACCATGGGAGGACAATACTATCCCCACTTCAGAGCTCTCAGAGAGGCTGGAGTGGAAATCGAGGAAGGTCTTGCCAAAATAGAAGTTGAACCGAAGAAGGTGTCCAGACAGTTCACCCCCAGAAAATATGGCAAGCCTGTCAGTGCCGCAGTCTCAACCATCAACAACATCTCTCAACCAACCACATCATGGGCACCAGAAAGTTACCCTGCCCCCATCCGAAGGGAATACACTGAGCTTCATTCTCCTCTCTCCAAAGTTTACCAAGCCCTGTTAAGCCAAAACCTCATCAAACCCTTGGATCCACGTCCATTGCCAAATCCACTCCCGAGAAACTTTAAGGCCGACGCTCATTGCGCCTTTCACCAAACTGCTAGCCATACCACCGACCAATGCTTTCACCTTCGAAACGTAATCCAAGATCTCATTGACCGGGGTACCATCGCCCCACCAGCCAATCCTAAGCCAAACACTACTCACAACCCACTCCCAAATCACACCAATGCCATCTTCTTGGAAGAAAACCCGAATTTCAATCAATCAACCCAAATCACACCCCTATACCCTCCTAAACCTCTTCAAATTTGCCCATATTTCCTCCTACACCCTACTAGCCCCGCTGATCAGGCACTGTCACTCCTTACCAGAGCATGCATCGCTGTCCATACCCGTTCTGAAAATGGAGGTATGGAATTGTCAGAGGTCTTAAATCAACTCCTAGAATTCGGGCTGAAATTTCCCTCACAGATGGTCATCGATTGCCAGAGATTTAGTACACTATTTTTGGAAGCACGGAAATGGGCCCGAGATTCAGACAGATGGGTGGTATCAATCGACGAAGTTAGCTTAGATAATAGACTATGGCAGAATTATCCAGGCAAACTAACAGCATTTGCAGTATCACCGGGTTACTTGACACTTTGAAGCAACAAGGGCGTTTAGTCCCTTCAATCACACATATCCCCACAGAATGGGAGAACTTGTATGAAGAAGCCGTTGAAGTTGTGGAATGCATCGACTTTACATGGAAAGATAAAAAATTTGCCACCGAATGGGGGAAGGATTCGAAGATTCAAGCGAAGAACAAGCTTCAGAAAGAGCTAGCCCAGTAGTCGACATATGTGGGATAATCTCATTTGAAGAACTCCTCGGAGAAATAGACAGGGTGGCAGAGAAACTTGAAATTGACGAGGAAATGGGATTTATGTTTTTTCCTTCTTCAGTAAATCACATGACCAGATCTGGGAGACATTACCAAGTTCCAAGCTCACTACTAGCAAATGACCAGGGGAAGGGCATTTAAAACCTTCCTATGCCAGAGATGACCATTGAGGAGAGCAAGATCCTTAATCAACTGAAGAAAGCTCAAGCTAACATCACTCTATGGGGGCTTTTCATGTCTTCCCAACTACACAGAAATGCTTTAATCAAATTACTCATTGGACCTATAGTTCCTCCCTCTACCACACCAGAGGAGGCGGTAAATCTGGTCGGATCCCTGACCTCTACCCGAATGCTCTCATTTTCTGAAGAAGAAATCCTCAGAATTGGGTCGAATCACAATCATGCACTCAAAATATCCGTCGAAGTTATAGGGAAGGTTGTACCGCTCTCTCTCGTTGATAACGGATCCTCCTTGAATGTTTGCCCATTGAGGACCTTCAAATGTTTAGGCCTGAAAGAAAGTGACCTCGCTCCAACCACCGCCGCTGTGCGTGCCTACGATAATACTCGTCATGAGGTGATAGGATCCATAAAACTTGCAATAGGGATTGGCCCTATAAACCCTGATGTTAAATTCCAAGTCATAGACATCCCAGCTTGTTTTAACCTTTGTTCGGATGCCCTTGGCTCCACAAGATCAAGGGTGTGTCTTCCTCACTCCATCAGAAATTGAAGTTCTTCGCCGACGGGCGAGTCATCACCATTTTGGGCGACGACGAAAATGTCGAGGGTGCAAGCACCAACAGTCCAATTCTCGAGATACAGCATGGGTCAAATGATATGCTCCTATCAGGATTCCGAGTCGAGCCATTCCTACTCCCGGCAGGGGACGGTTTCAAAGAAAGGGTTTGTCCAGAATATGACTCTCATGGTAATGTCAATGTGATTCAGATGTTCAGAAACATGCACTTCATGCCCGGACTGGGGCTAGGGCAAAGGCAGCAAGGGATAATTGAGCCTATCGAACTGAAGAAAGCTTTCCATCCTTGCGGCTTGGGGTATCAACCATCAGAACAAGAGCTCATAATGATCCGCCAGTCTCAACCAAAGAGAGGATTAAACTGTATCTGAACTACCTCAGGAGACTCCTTAAATGGATGATTCATCAAAGAAGGTGAGGATTTCCCCTTTTGCGGTCTTCCAGAACCATGGTACGACCACACAAATAAGAAGATAAAGACTGGAATGGAGATCTTTTTCCAAGATAGCTACCCATGGGTTGAAAGTTTCCCACACCGCATACAATCGCTCATCAAAGATATCGAAGAGACTGAGGAAAGTGATTCTGAAGATTCCTTCAACTTACAGATACTGGGGCTGGCACTCTGCATGGTTTACTCAGGCACTACATCAATGGACCCATCCCGTCTGATTAAAGCTGCTGATACACCTCTCCTCAACGGGCATGCTGCGCCAGTTCTACCTCTTGAAATCTCCCCTAACCCCAATGTTTACCCTGTTTCTTCTTCTGTTGTCTATCCTTGCTCAAATGTAATTAAGACCTCTTTTGATGAGGTTCTCAATGCTGTTTTTCCTATCAATGAAATAAACAAAGATTTTGAGTATCTTGATGTACCTTACATTAATTGTTTAGATTCTAATCGAACTTTTGATGATGATGATTTTGCAAATGAATAATTTTTAACTGATATAAGTAAGGTTAATAATAAATAACATAATCGCGTTCAAGTTAATGAAAAAGAGACTGTTGTTATTAATCTCGGTTATAGTAGCCAACTGCGCGAGATTAGGATATGGGCCACCCTTGACGAGCATGAGCATGCACAACTCGAAGAATTACTGAAGGAGTTCGTAGATGTTTTCGCATAGTCCTATGATGATATGCCCGGCATCGATCCTGAAATAGCATAGTACGAGATCCCCACTCTCCTAGATTACAAGCCAGTTAAACAAAAACTGAGAAAACTCCACACCGAATGGTCTCTCAAGGTCAAACAAGAGGTGGTCAAACAGTTAAACGTGGGTTTCATTCGAGTGATCGAATATCCCACATGGCTAGCCAACATTGGACCTATATCAAAATCAAGAGGAAAGGTTCAAATGTGTGTGGACTACCGAGATTTAAACAAAGCTTCTCCAAAGGTTGATTATCCGCTACCCAACATCGACATGATCGTGGATAACACAGCCAGTCATGCTCTCAAGTCATTCGTCGACGGGTTTGCCGGATATAACCAAATCAAGATGCACCCAGACCACCAAGAGAAAACCGCACTCATCACCCCATGGGAGACCTTTTGCTACACCGTTATGCCATTTGGTCTCAAGAATGCTGGGGCTGCCTACCAAAGGGCTGCCACAACCATCCTCCATGATCTGATTCAAAAAGAGGTCGAGGTTTATATGGATGATATGATTATCAAGTCCAAAACTAGAGAAGGTCATATTCCCGCTCTCCGAAAGTTCTTCGAACGACTGTGACAGTATCAGATGCGACTTAATCCACAGAAGTGTGTCTTCGGTCCTGCAAAGCTGAAGGCCATACTTGAGATGCCGCCACCCCGAACAGAGAAATAAGTCCGAGGTTTTCCTGGGAAATTACAATATATCAGCCAGTTCATCAGCCAGCTAACCTCCATCTGTGAACCAATCTTCAAGATCCTCCGAAAGGATTCAACTAAGGTTTGGAACGAGGCCTGCCAAGAAGCTTTTGATCGAATCAAACAATACCTGACCCAACCTCCAGTACTCATGCCACCACAGTCTGGTCTCCCTTTAATCCTATACCTAACCATAACCGACGCTGCAGTCGGGGCTTTGCTAGCCCAATACCTTGAAGACTCTCGCAAAGAAAGAGTCGTTTATTATGCCAGTCGCAAATTGGTCGGGTATGAGGTCAACTACACTGCTTTAAAAAAGGCATGTGTCGCACTTGTCTGGGTCACCCAAAAGTTACGACACTACATGCTCGCTTTCCCCATCAAACTTGTATCCCGAATGGATCCCATCAAATACCTGCTTGAGAAACCCGCCTTATCCAGTCGAACAGCCCTATGGTTGATGCTCCTAACCGAGTTCGATATCATGTACATCACATAGAAAGCTGTTAAAGGAAGAGCCATCTCTGACTACCTCGCTGACTACCCTGTAGAAGAAGCAGATGTCTGGATCTCTGAATTCCCAGATGAAAATATCCTCTGCACCACTCAAGACTGCCTTCGATGGAAAATGTTCTTTGATGGCGCTGCCAATAAAAAGGGATATGACATTGGGATACTTCTGGTCTCCCTAGATGACTCCCACACTCCCATCGCCATTAAATTGGATTTCCATTGCACCAATAACATGACGGAATACGAGGCATGCACAGTGTGCCTCAAGGTCGCTCTTAAGAAAGGTATTCAATACCTTGATGTCTATAGGGATTTTTCCCTCATCATCGGTCAAGTGCTCAGAAAATGGAAAGTTAAAGACGAAAAGCTCCAACCCTTTCATGCCCAATTAGAAGAGTTAGCCTCCCAATTCCGAGATATCACCTTCCATTACCTACCCCGAGCAAAGAATAACCTATCCGATGCTCTCGCCACCTTAGCCTCCATGGTCGATATGCCCAAAGGAATAACAATGACTCCCTTCCTGGTCCAAAAGCAAGACAAACCGACCCATTGCTACCATATTGAGCTTGTCTCCACTAAAGATCTTGAATTAGCTGATTGTTGGTACTATGATATCTGTTGCCTCCTCAAACATGGTAGGTATCCCAAGGGTTACAATAAGAAAGATCGAACAACCCTCCGAAGACTGGTCACCCAGTACATCATCTGTCATAAAGCTCTACTCAAGAGGAACTTCGATGGAACTCATCTACACTGCATCGCAGGGGCTGAGATTGAGAAAATATACTAAGCCAAACACTATCCACAATCCCCTTCGGAATCATACAAATGCCATCTTCTTAGAAGAAAACAAAAAATTTGATCCATCTACCCAGATCAAACCAAGAAAAATCATCGATCGTACCCATATACTCTCCTAAACCTCTCCAAATATGCCCATACTTTCTCTTACACCCTACCAACTTCGTCGATCAGCTTCGATATGTCGATCAGGCTCTATCACTCCTTCTTTCATGAACCACATGACTAGTCAGGGAGGCACTACCAAACCCCAAACCTATCACTATCAGTAAGTGATAAAGGAAAAGGTGTTGAGAATCTTCCTATAACAGAAATGACCCTCAAGGAGAGCAAGATCCTCTATCAGTTGAAGAAAACACAAGACAATATCACTCTATGGGGACTCTTTATGTCTTCCCAGCTGCACCGAAATTCCTTGATCAAACTACTCACAGGACCTACAATTCCTCCTTCTACCAGTCCAGAATAAGCAGTGAATCTGGTTAGATCGCCAACCTCTATGAGAATGCTCTCCTTCTCCGAAGAAGAAATCCCTAAGATTGGTCCAAACCATAATTATTTTCTCAATATCTCTGTAGAAGTTATAGGAAAGACTGTCCCACTCTCTCTTGTCGATAATGGATCATCTCTGAATATCTGGCTGCTAAGAACATTTAATTTCTTAGGACTGAAAGTAAGCGACCTTGCTCCAACCTCTGCTACAGTATGGGCCTACGATAATACCCTTCGAGAAGCGATGTGATCCAAAAAGATTATAATAGGGGTTGGCCTTATAAATTCGATTATTGAATTCCAAGTCATCGACATCCCAGCTTATTTCAATCTGCTTCTCGAACGACCATGGATCCATAGAATCAAGGGGGTGTCTTTTTCACTTCATCAAAAATTAAAGTTTTTCGCCAATGAGCAGGTCATCACCATATTGGGTGATGATGACAATGTCGAGAATGTAAGCACCAACAATCCAGTACTAGAGATACAACATGGGATAAGTGATATTCTTCTATCAGGTTTCTAGGTTGAACCACTTCTACTCCTAGCAGGGGACGATTTCAAAGACAGGTTTTGTTTAGAATATAACCCTCATGGCAACGTCAATGTAATCCATATGTTCAAGAACATGGACTTCATGCCCGGACTGGGGCTGGGATAAAGACATCAAGGGATACCCATTGTGTTGAAGAAGGCTTTTCTACCCTATGGCTTGGGATATCATCAATCGATAGAAGAACTCAATATGATTCGTTGGCTTGACTAAAGATAAATCTAGAAAGTGCCAAGACTGGCTCGAAAGATTCCTTGAATGAAAGATTCATCAGAGAGGGTGAGGATTTCCCCTTTTGTGGCTTTCATGAACCATAGTACGTTCATGTGGACAAAAATATGAAACTTGGAATGGAAATATTTTTCCAAGATAGCTACTCATGGGCCCACGATTCCTATCATCAAGTGCAACCACTCGCGGAAAAGACCATAGCTGATACCGGAGATTCTGAGAGAAGTGAATCCTAGGATTCTTTTAATTTACAGACACTGGGGCTAACACTCTGCATGATCCACTCATGGGCTACATCGTCGGATCCATCCCGCTTGATCAAAGCTGCTGATGCACCTTTCCTCAACTGGCATGCTGCACCTGTGCCACCTGCTAATATTTAACCTAACCCTGATGTTTATCCCCTTTATTCTTCCCAAGTTGTTCCTCCTTACCCTGATGTAATCGAGACCTCCTTTGATGAGGTTCTCAATGTTGTTTTTCCTATCAATTAAATAAATAAAGACTTTGAGTATTTTGTTGTGCCTTATATTAATTATCTTGATTCTAATTAAACTCTTGATGATGATGATTTCGCAAATGAACAATTATTAAATGTTTTAAATAAGGTTAATAACAAACAACATAACCACGTTCAAATTAATGAAGATGAAACTATTGTCATTGTTGATACCAAATTTAGTCTGCTGACATGGATCAATAAAATGAAGACACGTGGCAGTCTACGTGGCAACAACAAACACTTCCGAGGAACTCACACGCTCCGAGGAACCATACTACAACGAGGAACACTGTTTCCCCGAGGAACTCATACGCTCCGAGGAATGAGAACTCTCCGAGGAACTCTTGAGCACCGAGAATCTTAGGCGGTCCGAGCAACTCAGGCGGTCCGAGCTGCACCTCGAACAAAGCATTAATAGCGGGATAACCAATAGTTTGACTATGCATTAAATGCTTATCATTCAGACGCATACGCTTAAGGAGCATTGAATGTATCACCCTTTCATACGTACATCATTTAATGTATTACCCTTTCACATTACAGCCCCTGGGCTATAAATACATTGTACAATCCTCATTGTAAAGGGACGGGAATTTCTGGAGACAACTTATAATCGAGAATTCCCATACAACCAGCAATACCATAACAGTGGACGTAGGCCATTCTTATAAGGCTGAACCACTTTAAAAATTCTTGGTCTCATTTATTTATCTGTGATTGAATAATTAGATATAATCTATTTTTTTACATCAACAGTTATTAACCTCGATTCAAGTAGCCAACTACGCGATATTAAGATAGGGACCACTCTTGACGAGCATGAGTGCGTGCAACTAGAGGAATCAATAAAAGAATTTATGGATGTCTTCGCATGGTCCTACGATGACATGCCCAGCATTGACCTTATGATAACTCAGCATGAGATTCCTACTCTCCTCGAATGCAAACCGATTAAGCAGAAACTGCGAAAACTCCACACCTAATGGTCGCTCAAAGTTAAAGAAGAAGTGGTCAAATGGTTGAACATGAGTTTTATTCGTGTGATCGAATATCCCACATGGATAGCCAATATCGTACCCGTGCCGAAATTAGGAAGGAAGTTTTGCATGTGCATCGACTACTGAGATTTGAATAAGGCCTCTACAAAGGATGATTACCCGCTACCCAATATCGACATGATTGTGGATAATATGGCCACTCATGCTCTCAAGTCATTCGTTGATGGGTTTTATAGGTATAATCAGATCAGGATGCACCCAGATCATCAAGAGAAAATCGCATTCATCACCCCTTGAGGAACCTTTTGCTACACCATCGTGCCATTTGGTCTCAAAAATGTAGGGGCTACCTACTAGAGGGTTGCCACAACCTTCTTGCATGATCTGATATGCAAGGAAGTCAAGGTTTATGTGGATGATATGATTATCAAGTCTAAAACTAGGGAAGGTCATGTTCCCGCTCTCCGGAAGTTCTTCGAACAACAGCAACAATATCAGATGCGACTTGACCTAAGAAAATATATCTTCAGCGTTACCAAATGAAAACTCTTGGGATTTATAGTTAATGAGAAAGGGATAGAAGCAGATTCTTCCAAGCTAAAAGCCATACTCGAGATGCCACCACCCCGAACAGAGAAGGAAATTCAGGAATTCCTTGGAAAATTACAGTATAGCAACCGGTTCATTAGCCAGTTAACTTCCATCTGTGAGCACATCTTTAAATTCCTCCAAAAATATTCGACCAAGGTTTGAAACGAAGCTTACCAAAATGCCTTTGACCAAATAAAGCAATATCTAACCCAACCTCCGGAACTCATTCCATCGCAGCCTGGTTTTCCCCAACTCCTATACCTAACCGTGACAAATACCATAGTTGGGGCTTTTCTAGCCCAGTACCTTGAAGAAACCCACAAAGAAAGAGCTATCTACTATACCAGTCGTAAGTTGGTTGGGTATGAAGTTAACTACACAGCTCTTGAGAAAGCATGTGTCGCCCTTATCTGGGTCATCAAAAGTTACAACACTATATGCTTGACTTTCCCATCAAACTAGTATCCCTAATTGATCAGATCTAATACCTACTCAATAAGCCTGCCATGTCCAGACGAATGGCCCATTGGTTGATGCTTTTAGCCGAGTTTAATATTGTACATGTCACACAGAAAGCCATGAAAGAAAGATCCATCTCTGATTACCTTGTTGACTACCCTATGAAAGAAGCTGATGTCTAGATTTTCTAATTCCCATATGAGAATATTCTCTATACATGCCATGAAAATCTTCGATGGAAAATGTTCTTTGACGGCACAGCCAACAAGAAAGGGTATGGCATTGGGATACTCCTAATTTCCCCCGATGACTCTCACACTCCTATTGCCATCAAGCTGTATTTTCCCAGGGCTAATAACATGACTGGATATAAGGCATGTGCGGTAAGCCTCAAAGTTGCCCTCAAGAAAGGAATTCGATACCTTGATGTCTATAAGGATTCAACCCTCATCATCGGTCAAGTACTCAAAAAATGGAAAGTTAAGGATGAGAAACTCTTACCCTTCCCTTGCCCACCTAGAAGAGTTAGCTTTCCAATTCCAAGAAATCACCTTCCACTACCTGCCCTGAGCCAAGAATAAGCTAGTCGATGCCCTTGCTACCTTTGCCTCCATGATTGACATGCCCGAAGGAATAACTATAGCCCCTTTCTTTGTCCAAAAGCAAGATAAAGCAACCCACTACTACCACATTGAGTTTAGTATATAATAAGATCCCGATATAGATAATTAATGGTACTATGATATTTGGGTCCTCCTTAAGTATGGTAGGTACCCATAAAGTTCTGATAAGATAGATCGAGCAACCCTCCGCAGACTGGCTGCCCAGTATATTATCTGTGACAAAGTACTATTTAAGAGAAACTTCGATGGAACCCAATTGCACTGCATCGTATGGGATGACATTAGAGAAATGATGCAAAAAATCCATAGCGAGGAATATGGACCCCACATGAACAGCTATATGCTAGCCAACAAAATCATCCGACATGGTTACTACTAGACTACTGTGGTTCAGGATTGCACAGTTTACATTTGAATATGCCTTAATTGAAAGCAATTTTCCAGCTTACAACACTTGCCTCTACGGGAATTGTAAAACATGACTTCTCCCTTGTCGTTCTTCACATGAGTAATTGACATCATAGGGAAGGTTACACCCAAAGCATCTAACGGACATGAATTCATCCCGGTTGCCATTGACAACTTCACTAAATGGGTCAAAGTCTAGTCCTACACAATTATGAATGCCAAGAAGGTGGCCAAGTTCATTTGAAAAAACATCATCTATCGATATAGGGTCCCGCACGAGCTGTTATCATAAAATAGGTTACACTTCGAGGCTGAAATTACAGAGGTGGTTGATGGGTATGGGATTCAGAGAAACAAATCTTCTCCCTACCGGCCTCAAACCAATGGAGTAATAAAGCAGCCAATAAGAGCCTCAAGGCCATCATCAGCAAGATGATCGATAGTTGCCGACATTGGACCGACCGGATCACTTACACCCTCTGGGGCTATCGTACTTCAATGTGAACCTCTACTGGGGATACCCCTTACTCTCTAGTCTACGGCATGGAAGCAGTCCTACCCGTGGAGCTTGAAATCCCTTCGCTTCATGTCACGCTTGAAAGTAAAGTCAGCGAGGAAGACTGGTATCAAATTCGTCTCGACGAGTCATCACTCTTGGAAGAAAGGAGGCTGAAAGCTCTATATCACATAGAAGGGTATCATCGTCATATAACACAATCATTAAATAAGAGAGTCAAGGACCGCAGTATCCAAGAAGGGGACTTATCCCTTAAAAAAATTATAGAACCCATCTGGGACCCGAGAGGAAAATTCAAGCCCTATTGGAGCGGCACATATATTGTGAAGAATATCTTATTAAGCGGAGCCGATATGCTCACCAATCTTGATGGAGAAGAAGTGACGTGTCCAGTCAACACCGTCTCAAGAAATTCTACCCCTAGTTTGAAATCTTGGCGCGCTATGATTCTTAGCATCACCCTTCTATTCTAAAAAAATAAAAATAAATCCCCCATTTCCCTCTACTCAGAACTACGCGGGGACTGATCCGCCAAAAATCCTTTTGCTTTCAAAAATAAATTACAAAAAATTTTCAAAACCCCCAGAGGTACGTAGGCAGCTTATACCCTTTACAATCAGCACGGCTCCCCTTTTTTTTCAAAATGCTATTCTCTTCTTATCCCCAAGAACGACAGTTCATTTTAACGTATACATGAAAAAAAAGGATTATATATGCCTTAGTGATTCGTATTGATAATTTAAATGAAAAACTCAGTAAGAGGCACAGCTAGATGATAAAAAATTCCTTCATTTCATTATTCAAAATTTTGGTATGATTACATCGGCATAGGGAGTCAAACGACTTCCCCTGTCAGCTAACTCCTACCTTCCTCAAAACAAAATAAAATAAGTCCCACTAAACCTAAAATAACCCACAAATTATTCCCAAAAACATAACCACACCCATTATAAAATCTTCACACATCCTACCCTCAGCTTCCAGAAGAACCAACCCCATCATCACCCACATCCTGTGGTCCCCAAACTTCCCCCGACTGAATAAAGTATCGCGGGCGCTACATAGAAGGATAATCCCGGACTATCTTGGGAAAAAACACAATACCTCCCTCCATGGTGTCAGATATGGCGAACCACCTTTGCCCAGTCTCCACAACCAGCATTTTTGCAATGACCTTTCTCCACAATGTAACACCCCGTATTTTTATGACTTCTAAAATGGGATTAATTAGAATTAATTATGTGATAATTGAAAATTAATCCGGATTTAAATATTACTCGTGAGTAAAGTAATATGTGATTTATGTTGAATATTACTTGGTGATTAAAATTAATATATATGATTATGACTTTACATATGATTATGGTTTTATAATATTGTCACGAGTGATGAATACGACAAATTAATGAAATTAAGTTGGGACGCACATGTGAGTCGTGTCGGGACTATACTTAAGTGAAATGAAAATAAAATATTTTATGTCATCCAAATGGTCGTTTTGAGTGTGCCAATGTGTCCGGAAGGGTCGAGATAGTCAGAAAAGTGTACTAGGGGGTTTAGTTTGGGCCCCTGGATTATTTTAGGGCAAATCGACACCCGAGAGGGGTATTTTGGTCAATTACATTTTTTGGATAATTAAACCTACGAAAATTAAGAGGTTATATCTGATGGAACTAGAGCCTTCGAGGGTTAGAAACACTTAAGTTGTAGAGAGACTAAGTAAGGGAGAAGAGAGGAGGTTTCCAAGGGGGAGAGCCATCAATCCTACATCGTTCCCACCAATTCCACTACCAACGCGTAGATCGGAGAACGAGGAGTGTAAATATACCCATCATTTTCTACAACTCAAACCTTCGATTTCCAGCAAAGTATCTATCTTCCTAATTTTGTGTTGATAAGACATCCATGTTATAATGGGATGAATAATTACTTGTTTTCATGAAGATTTAATGTTGGTTGGAAGATTAAATTCACATATTGGATGGGAATCATGTTAAGTTAACTTCCTTGATGTATGTAGAACTTTGACCACAAAATTTTGATACCCAGTAGAGATAGAAATATGGAAAATAATGGAGGTCTTGAGAAAGTAAGACAATCTAGGGTTTACATGATAAATTCTTGAATTAAAACCATTAATGTTGATTCTTGGAGATTTATTGAATGTAAACGTTAGAAATCATCTATATCTGTCTATATAATGTTTGTGATATTTGGTTGGGAGTTTGGGACTTTTTAAATAGAGATTTGAGGATAAAAATTAAGAAACCCGTAGGCAAAAATATGCACAATCGCAGCCATACCTGATGGATCAATCGATCGATCATGAATGTCGATCGATCGACTTGTTCAATCGATTGATCATTTTCTTTGATCGATCAACTCCCCTGAAAATTATGAAGATATTTTCCTTTATGTTTTGATTTAACCCCAACCTTCTCAAATCCTTGGTGTTGATTAATTGAATATAATAAGACTTAGGGAAGATCAGTAGGGCCGTGATTAAGACTTGTAAAATGTGATTATGAACGGGATTAAACGATAAATGTATGATTGTTCACCGAGTGAGTTACGATTGGTAATTATATAACGCGGGGTTTAAATTGATAGTATGATAACTCAATGTTAAAACCAGTAGTAAGGGGATCATTAAAGTTACTGAAATAACTTAAGGCATGGTGGGGTTACTTAGCAACCTTTTTGCGAGTAGGGAAAGGTAATTAAATTATACGATGAAAGTGATTACGACAATTATACGTTACATACGACAGTCGAGAGTTATACGCTACGTACGGATCATATGTGTGTAGGTCGTGAGTGTACCTATCCTAATTGACATCAATATATACATAGGTGTGTAAATATATCTATTGTATGAGTATTCTGTGTGATAAATCCTACCCGCACTACTTGCTATCATAGAGGTTTCTGCGTCAGGACGGTCTTATTTTAAGTGCCCATTGGGGGAATATTGACTTGTACCCTAGAACATAGAACCTTGGTACATCCATCTGTGAGTGATAGATCAGATGGTCCTAAGGGGCGTGTGGGTATGTGCTTACCTCTTAGTTATTTGGGACTATGATTCACCTGCATTATGTGTGTTTTATGTTAATACAGTTTGAGAGTGATTCCAAACTAGTATTTCCCTTTTATGTACGAGAGGTATGGGGACTTGATAGCAGAGTATGCCTGCACCATAGATTTTATGTGGGATGCCCTATTAATATATATATTGAGTGATAACTATATATACCTGCATTTAATCTATTGTTCTTGTGAGTAGATGGGAAAGATAATGATATTAAAGAATAACTTAAGTGTGTGGGAACTTAAGACGATAATGAAATGATAACATTGATTCATAAATGCCAAGATTTTGATAATGTATTAAGTGTGTAATACGTACGAGCATACGAAAGATAAAATGTAAGAAGGAACTTAATTCGAAGTAGTTAACTGGGTTAGCATTAACTATGATGGTTTAGCGGTACGTTAGGCGTGCACACTAGTTGAGAGGTGAGAATTCCCAAGTGAGTGTCGAAATACTAGAATGTCTGTGATATCAACTAGTACAAATTTTATATACTTGTTAAACAATTTTAAAACTATCTTACACTTGGGCTCTGACCCGTGTCTTGTCATTTCTTCCTTCTCTTGTATATATATGTACATTATATCAGGTGTCTAGCCACAGGGATGCCAAGCTTAGACCGTTGGACTGATTGACGTGCTGCAGCTGGTGTGGGAGTTGCAGGTCCTTGTATTTAGACGACTTCATCCTTATTATCTCGGCTCCTCATTTAGTCATTTTTAGATAGGGCATGTGTCGCCCATTTCCAGTTTCTATTTAGTTCAGAGAGGCATTATACTTTCTTATTTTCTGCACTTAGTTTTCAGTTGGGATTGTTAGTATTATTATTGTTCGTGGTTTTGTGATATTTTATTGGGATGTTATTCCAGCCTGTTTAATTAAGTTGAATGGTTTGATATTCATCACTATAACTGTGTTCATTTAAATGGTTAATGTATAAAATTTATATTGTTGGGACTTAATCTATACAATTAAATGTTTAGACACTTATCTTATTTATTTATTATTTGATAAATAAAGAAAAAAATTATTTTTTGACAGTGATGCTAAGAATGAACCAACCGGATACTTTGGTTTAATTTAATAAAGGACTGATCACCCGGTATTTAATTAGGCGGGGTGTCACACACAACCACTTCATGTGGTCCCCTGAGATATGCCAGACTCTTCCAACAGACTAGGATGGAAGGGTTAATGGTCGACAATTCTCCCACAAATAGCCAAGTTACATGCGTATACGCTCTGTCAGATCCTCCATAGGAAAGAAATCCATTGTCTGTGGTGGCACAATCTGTTACCAAACAAATTGGGGCAGAAACTGCCAGGGAAAGAAGAAAGAGGTCTACCAGAGGCCTACCAACCGAACATACGGGTATTCTCTAGGTTCCAGAATGGGAAACAACTCCCCCCACCAAAGCACTGACAAGTGCAAGCCTCGATCCCCGTGCTTTACGAACCAGTTTTCCCAGCTCTCGATGTCCAGTCCTACACTGATGAAATAGCGTGAGACAACACTACAAAGGATACTCAGGTGGGATAGCCATATGGAACCTCTCTGACGGACACATGAACATCATTACGCCTAATAAAGTCGGAAAGACCTTCCCGTCAGGCATCCAGACCATTCAAAGTCTCCGTTAATATCACCACTGCATTGATTGCGATGATACGACATCCAGGAAATAATAGACGTAAGTTGGGGGTCCACTGGTACTTCCCCAGTCACCAACAGCAGTTTTGAAACCAGGCCCAGCACGATGGCTCCAGCATAGCCGCCATCACCAACATCCTGCAAATGTATAGACCGCAACACAGCGGGAAGAGAAATCATTCCTCCCGTGACCAACGACCTGGCTTCCGAACGTGAAATACGAAGAAGTCCCACCAACAGCTCCCTAGGGGATCGAGAAAATTCAGGCATAGCAACTGCAACGCTGGGATTTACCCCCAACATGGCAGAAAACTCTTCATAGGTCGTACAGATTTCGTCCAACCCGAAGTGAAAGACATGGTCTTTGGGGTACCAGAACTCAACTGCCTCCATCAGTATATTCCACTTTATAGGTCGATTGCACGATAAAGAGACTCGACGCATGTTGAAAGCATTGTAGTCAATGTTATAGGAGAACATCGCTTCCAAAGTTTCAAGGTAGTTTGTAAACTCAGCACTACTAGGGAGAGCCATATCACAAAAGAAAAAGAAAATGAGCAAAGAAGAACGTAAAGGAGAATGAATGTTGAAGTGTGAAGAAAAAGCTCCATCCCCACCCCCATTTACACTTGAAAACTCTCAAGCAACGATAAGGAACCCTGTAGAAATCAGAGGAAAAATTACCCCACCAAGTGCCAAGCAATTAAATAAAATGCAATAAAAGCCTTAGTTTGATTAGACTCAACCGATATGCCGATAGGCAGGACAAGGGTCATGCCGATCGGCAATCCCCTATTTTTGGGAAATCCCCTTTTTCCTTTTTTGTAAAAATCAAGAAAACAAAATAAGAATATTTTTTATTTTAAGGGAATTCCGAGTTTCCTTATCCTTATGCTTTTACTTATCCGATTTTAAAATCAAATCTTTCTCCAATCATTTTTAATTCTTTTTACAGTCTCAGCAGTAAAGTAAAAAGAACACGTGCATTAGTCACTAAAAAAGAAAAATTAACAAATACTTCATTTTATTTGCATAGATATGTGTTGTGTTACATCAGTTTTGCAAGAAAAATAAAAAATACAACGGGACTCAGTCCAAACCCACCTACAATCACTCTATCTTTCTCTCTCTTTTCTCTCTCTTCTCCTTCTCTCTCTCTAGGATCCTCATTCCCTACTGCGCTCTCTTTTTCCTCTTTGACTGGACGACATGCCACCACTCCCCGAGCCAGACCCTTCCTCAGACGAGACAGACGACACCAAATAAGAAGGAACCAAAATCGCATCCTGAATGTGGCAGTCACCAAAGATATCCAATCACTAATATCCTTCAGCAAGGTAGTGGAGACTCGAATGTCCTACAAACAAAAAGAGAAAAGAGAAAATCAGTTAGTCTGAGGCAAAGAAAGAAATCAAGAAATCAAAAAGACAAAGAGATGGAAAGTATACCTTAGGTCGAAGGACCTCCTCTGTCTAGCCCAACTCCTTCGGATCCATCGCATTAGGACGATAAAGTACACGCATCGACCCTCCATCTGCCCACCGAATGTTGTAAGTATGAGTGGCCAACCGTATAGAAGGAGCCTCCAAAGTTATCATCACCGTTGATGTCTACGCACCGCCTATGTTGTGGTAGGATACCACCGGTCAACTCGAGCCCGTACGGGAAGAGGCATCACGTCATATATGCTTGGAAACATCCACCAACTCAACACAAAGTCCATATAGTCATAGATCACCATCGTGTCAGTATATGACGAGCAAGGCTCACCCATCATCTCCGTTATCTACGCATCGTCTGACATCTCTCGCGCTCACCTCATATACACCGGGGGATTCTTCGGTGGCACAGAAACCTCATCCTCCATAATCTATCGAACTACTCTCTCCCCGGGGTACTAAGAGTGTATAAACTCATGCGCCAGCAGATGCCGCATCTGCACATGTATCCCAGTCAACCCCGTATGCTGAATAGTCATACCCCAGGGATAGAAGGTCACCTACCAATTCCCAAGCAAGAAGAGAAAGATCAATATCAATAAAAGATAATTAAAGGAAAAACAATCTCAAAGAAAAAAGAAAGGCTTACCAACTCACTCGTAATGCCATTCAAGACCTGACGCAACGCCACCAGAGAAATAGATTTCTTCAATTGTCAATTGAACTTTTACCACTGGTACATCCGGTAGAAGTCCCCAACTGACTCGTCCTTCAAATCCATCAATTGGGTGTTAAACCCAATCACTTCATAGAACCACGTCTGTAAAGGGCAGAGGTCAGCAATTAAGAAATCAATAATAAAACGCATAAAGGAAAATGCGAAAAATAAAGAATACCTAAAGAAGATACGTGCCCCCAGTAAAAGTTTGTTGTCAGCACTGGATGAACGCATCAAGAGAATAATAAAGGTTCGCCAAGGTCAGGCTCCCCCAGTCATAAAGAGGGATATTCGAAAACACCCTCAAAAATGGCAAAAATCATAAGTGGATGACATCGCCACTCGTCGCCACCAAGAAACCCCCCAACACCAGCAGAATAAATAAATAGGCCATCTGCCACACCTATCGCTCGTAACTTTCATCAATCCTCCTCCTCAGAAATAACTCCCTAAAAATAGATAAACGAAAAGAGTCCCCAAAGACCACCCTTTCCATATCACCCAATGTCGTCGTCACCACCTTCGGCGTCATCCTCAGAGTCATATCCCCCTTAATCTTCACCCCCTCGTAATCCAGCCCCAGTAGTTACTGCACATCCATGGGAGTCACCGACATCTCCCTAAAGACAAAATGAAAAGTTTGAGTGGTGTCCCACCACCTCTCCCCCAGAGCACAGAGAACGGTCGTAGAACGAGGCATCTCATCCAAAGCAGATGCCAATCTCCCAAAATCGGCTGATGACACCATCTAACGCACCATAAATGAAAGGTGTTACCAAACATCCTTAAGCCCCTTCGTAGTCCTTCAGACACGTATAGTCGGCATAGAAACATCAGACTGTCAAAATCAGAAAGTAAAAACCCTTGTCAAAATTCAAGAAATAACGAAATATCGCCAGGAAAAAAGGAAGATAATACCAAAGGTCACCAATACTTACATAACCACCAGGGTTCACCACCCTAGAAGGGTGATGACGAGAAGGTTCACACAAGAGAGTTCGATCATCTGCCACTGACTCGAATGAGTCAAACGAGTTCTCGCTGCCTAAAGCAAGCGGCACCCTAGCTCTCCATTCCAAGCATGCCCAAATGTCAGCATCGAGCCACGCCATGTGTGTTGTGCTACTTGAGAAATTAACCATCTTTTAACTTGGGAGGCGTTGGAACAATTTTCATAAGGTAATTTCAGAAGAAAGCAAGTCAGAAAGCGGTGAAAATGAGGAGAAACCGCCCCCCTTTTTATAGGAGGCTAAGGGGCATGCCGATCGTCCCTTTCCCTCTACCTTCTCGAGGTACCCCAAAAGATCGTGACACTACTATTTAGCACCCTCCTAGCCATGTCGGTCGGCTCCCTCTTTAAAATTTCGTTCAATAATTCCCAAAAAATACCAAAAAATACCAAAAAATCTCAAAAAATCCCCAGAAAATTCCCAAATTAACAAATGGATTTTAGAACCTTTTTCACCAAGAAAAAACTTTCTTTCCATGGAAGGACCCTTATCTCACCAGCATAATTCTCAAAATCAATTTCATGTCTCCCCAGTAAAGTCCCCAAAGGACACCAAAAAACCAAGAAAGTCCCCAACTAAGAAAAATCCAATCCTCGGATCATTCCCTCTTCCTCAGCGGAACATAAAATCAAATGCTCCCCAAAATCCCCAATGAAACTACATGAGACATATCCCCTATGGAGTCTCTAAATTTTCCCAAGATAACTTAAGCCCGCGGAATTGGATTTGACCAGCAGAATTGGTCACTTCTATCTTAAGCCCTCAGAATTGGCTTCAACCCACAGAATTGGTCGATTCTAATTAAGCCTGAAAAATTAACTTAGACCCGTAGAAGTGGTCACTTCTATCTTAAGCCCTCAGAATTGGCATCGACTCGCAGAATTGGTCACCCCTACCTTAAGCCCGCAGAATTGGCTTTGATCCGCAGAATTGGTCGCTTTTACTTAAGCCCACAAAATTAGCTTTGACCCACAAAATTGGCCTTGAACCACAGAATTGATCACCCCTATCTTAAGCCCGCAGAATTGGCTTTGACCCGCAGAATTGGTCGCTTCTACTTAAGCTCACATAGTTGACTATAACCCGTAGAATTGGTCACTTCTATCTTAAGCCCTCAGAATTGGTTTCGACCCTCAAAATTGGTCTCTTCTACTTAAGCCATAGAATTGGTCACTTATATTTAAGACCATATAATTGGCTTCGACCCGCAAAATTGGTCACCCCTACCTTCAGCCCATAGAATTGGCCGCTTCTACTTAAGCCCGCAGAATTATCTTTGACCCAGAGAATTGGTCACTTCTATCTTAAGCCCTCAGAATTGGCTTCGACCCAGAGAATTGGTCGTTTCTACTTAAGCTCGCAAAATTAACTTTGACCCGCAAAATTGACTTTGACCCGCGAATTAGTCGCACCTACCTTAAGCCTACAGAATTGGCTTTGACCCGTAGAATTGTTCACTCCTATCTCAAGACCTTAGAATTGGCTTTGACCCGCAGAATTGGTCACCCCTATCTTAAGCCCACGGAATTGTCTTTGACCCATAGAATTGGTCACCCCCACCTTAAGCCCGCAGAATTGGCTTCGACCTGCAGAATCGGTCACTTCTACTTAATCCAGCAGAATTGGCTTTGACGCACAGAATTGTCCACCCCTATCTTAAGCCCTCAGAATTGGCTTTGTCCCACAGAATTGGTCACACCTCCCTTAAGCCCGTGAAATTGGTTTTAACCTGCAGAATTGGTCGCTTCTACTTAAGCCCGCAGAATTGGCTTCAACCCTCAGAATTGATCTCTTCTACGTAAGCCTCCAAAATTAGATTTAACCTGAAAAATTGGTCACTTTTACTTAAGCCCACAGAATTGGATTCAACCCTCAAAATCGGTCATCTCTAACTTAAGCCCTCAGAATCGGCTTCGACCCGCAGAATTGATCGCTACAACTTAGGTCCTCAAAATTGACCTCGACCCACAGAATTGGTCACTCTCTACCTTTGACCTCAATCATCACCCCCTTTAGGTCCTCAGAATCGGCCATCCCCAGTATCCCCTTAGGTCCTCAGAATTGACCTCGACCCACTGAATTGCTCATCCTCGTCCCTTAGGTCCGTAGAATCGACCTCTTTCTAAAAACATCATGTGGTGTCTATTCGATGGATTTATCTTGTTCCAAGCTCACCCATCGAGATTCTCTATAGACACCACATTCTAGGGCCCCCTAAGTCTCTTCTTATGTCCCTAGAACCTCCCCATTTCACTACAAACCCTAGGTCGCACTTCAAGTACCGATCTAAAGGTCATCAGATGCTCCCGGGACCCGTTTGACTCTGGTCAACTCTATCGTCAGAGAAAAATATATTTGAATCCTCGAAGGTCTCTGAATCCCCTTTCCAATGGTTTGTCCCGTGCATGAATCTGCATAACGGTTCGAACGAACGGATCATTTTACTACTGAAAATCGATTCGGAGGCCACCGAGCACTCCCGGGTCCCGATTTGACCCCAACCAACTTCATTTTTAGAGAAAAATCTCTTTTAATCTTTGAAGGGATCTGAATCCCCTCTCCAACTGTCTGCCCCATGTGCAAAACGGCATAACCGTTCAAACGAACGATCAGTTTTTCCTCAAAAATTAATCCGGAGGCCACCGGGCACTCTCGGGTTTCGTTTGACCAAAGTAAACTCTTTAGTTCGAATGACACTAAATGAATCTTCAAAGGCCACTGAATACCCTTTCTAACGGTCTGCTTTGTACACGATTCTGACTTACGATGTGGACGAACGATCCATTTTACTTCGAAAGATCATCGGGTGATCCCGGGCCCCGGTTGACCAAGGTCAACTTTTTGAAATCAGAAAAACTCTTTGGAATGTCAAAATATATCTACTAACCTTTCCAACAATCGGCCCCGTGCACGATTCTGACTTACCATGCGGACGAACGAACCGTTTTCGTCCGACGATCTCCCGTCCAAAGGATAAACAACTCCCGGACCCGGGAGCGATCCAAAGGACTCTTAAAGGTCTCTAAAGTACCTTTCTAAGGTATGCTCCGTGCGCAATTCGGATCAATGGATTACGTTCTACGACCATTTTTCTAGAAAGATCTGCACGAGACTGCCAATTGGCAAGTCCTGTTCCCTGCCTATCGACAGTGTGTCTAGGATCACCTACTGATAGGCAAGACTAGGCCAGTGTTAATCGGTGGCCCCTTGACCCTATAAAAGGAGGGCATGACCTCACTACCAAGGATACCAACACCAGAGCTCCATCAGCATCAGTGATCTCAGCAACATTCTCTCAAAATCAGCAAAGTTCCTCCATGTGAAGTTTCATTGAAGCTTCTATTCCCATCCTTTTCATACCCAATTTTTCAAATCATGCTCTCTCTCATCCCACATTCATATCACATTCAAGGGAGTTCATCCAATATCAAGGATCAAGCTTCAAAGAAGGTCTAATTCCTTCCCTTTCTCTTTAATATCTTTATTTTTCATAAATTTCATTAGATCCATAATTTTGTTCATACACATTAATACCTACATTTTAATTAGTATATTGAACATACTTTATTTTCTATAAAAAAAACAAACAAAAGGAGGGTTACACCCATAAATTCCGAATGGGATTATCCATCACACTTTTTTCAAAACTAAAATATATTTTTCTACACACACACACATAATAAAATCATGTTCGGATCTATGGGATAAACCCCACCCCCATGATGCATCCGAACTACGTGGACTTTGATGCCTTTATAGGCTATGTAGGCATTTCAGATTAAAACCCGAGACTCGAGTCCAATTTTCTAATTTTCCAATTTTCTTAAATTCCTCATTTTTTATTCTCTCATTAATATACATATTATGTTTGTTAGTGTTTCATCCAACACATATTATCGTTTCTTCATAACGATCAATATCGCGATGAACACATAAATCATATTTTCTATAAATTACTTTGGGAACATTCCTATGGATGGCCTCGTTCTACCTTCCCATGGTATGAGTTGAACGATTTCAATCTCCATTCTATATACACGCACACACGCTTCACGAAGAAATAAATGAAAACAACAACAGAAGCCCATGAGAGACCGAAAGGGCAGGATGGGTGCCTAACACCTTCCCATTCCATAACCTAGCCCCCGAACCTTCGAACTATTGGTTTCGTATGCATCAGTTTGTCTTCGATGCCACTCTCTTGAGGCGTAAACATGTTCTTTTGCCTGTTTTGTGCAAAATAGGATGGCAACTCCATCTCTTTACATTAACCCCACATCGACGATGTCCGAAGCATTCCTAAGAACAAGAGGGGGAGCGAGATCTTTTGAATCCCCACCCCAGGCGCGCGATCTCGATCGGGATGGTCACGTGTACCATTATCATTGGGATTGTTATCATCAAAATAAATTATTTTTTTTAAATCATTTATATTCCCACCCTCCCCAGCATGCCAATGTCCATATTAAGGTAACCAATAAAATTATATTCGCGTCACACGCCCTCAAAATGATGAAATTTGAGAAAATGGTTGGGGTTTGGTGAATTCTTCACCATGTGGAAACTTTAAAGTATAAGTCTATTAAAGAGAGAAAAAATTGAGGCAATGATTAAACAAGCAAGTGATAAGGATGGTGATGAAGAAATGCTCCATTAACCAGCTCTACAAATGAAATGCTCCAAAACTCACCAACAAATTTTCTTATCTCAACACTTCGGTTCGGACCAAAATTCGCAGCCTGTAAAACTACCAAAATTACATGTTTAAAGAAATCTATAGTCTCCAAATTGATTTTCGGTCCCATGTCATTGAACAAAAAAATTATTGGATGATGCATGTAGACCTATGGATGACCGCTCTAAAGGCATTCAAGAGCTTCGAAAATCAAACAACATTTACACTAAAAAAATGGTCTACTTGGATCTCTTAACATTACTTAGTCACTTCATCAATATATCGAAGAACCTGTGAACTCATCTAATATTCCAATCCTATATAACATGCCCATGGGAGATATTTAACTAATACAACACTCTGGTGGTAAATTCTCTCACAACCTCATCAAAACAATTAAGCATATAATAAAATCTCCTTTACTATTCTATGTTGTGCCTCAAAATTTTCCTACAATGATTTTTCTTAACCTTGTTATGTACGATTTCAACTACTCAATGAAAGGACCTGGATTTTCGATAATATATTCGTAAGTTTATGTAATATAGTGATTGAATACGACTACAAATTCACCATAAGGACTTAAGCACTTCCATTTTCTAATAATTGTGAAAAAAGGAGAGATTTACGCAATTCAAGTTTGATGATATAAAACCTTGTATATATGCATAATATGTTGATACATGATATCCCCACATGAAAAATTGTGAATACTCCACATATTTACATTGAATTATATATATCTGATGCAAAGGTTATTAAATAAAGGGGGCCAAAATGTATTAATAAACACCATGTTATAATAAGGGGGAAGAAAAAAAGTTTATGAAATTTGGCTTCAAGCAAGGGGAGATTTCTAAATATTTTCAAAAATACATAGATTGAATTGTCATTGTAAAAAAAAGGGAGATTGTGAAACCAAAAGATTCACAAAAATGAACAAAGGATTTTGAGGATTAACATAAAATGATTATCTTTTTCTCTAATGTCATTGAGATTAACAGATGCAACCCGGTATTTTATATGGTATTTGTTCATTACGTATACAGGGAAAAAATTAATATATAGGAATAATTAGTACTTATGTGAAATGGTAATAGTAAATGCATAATTTATGTGGCATATAAATTTGCATGTTATGTCACATTTAGACTGGATGTTATAAATTAATTAATAAATTGGATTAATTATGTGCAGTAACTCGTAAAATAATTAAGTTGTGAATTTTATTTTACGTTGTGGGATATTATCGTTGGACCAGACTCTAGGATGGGATAGAGGCCTATAAAGGTGTTTTTAATGTATTTAATTGGGCCTCGTGGGTAGGTATATATTTGGGATAATTTTTGAGTCAGTTTGGATAACATATTGGGTCCATGAAGTTCATAATTAAGCCTTTTATAGGCCTGGGAAATCAAGAGTGTTTAAGTATGATTAACCCTATTTACTTATTAAATTTTACCCTAATATATAAACCTAGCAGTTTTGGGAGAGCTAAGGAAGTCTTGTGGGGAAGAACTTAGAGATCTAAAGTTGCAGAATCACGCTAAAACATTCAACCACCATTAAAATGTAAGAAATACCTCGCTTTATCACCGTTTAATATGTAACTTATTTACGTTTTGATTGTCATATTGAATCTATTCGAGTTTAGACACATAATAGATTTGAATCCAACACATGGGGTGTGGTACTTTGGTTATTATGAGAATTTCGTGTTGAAAAGTCAAATATAATGCATTAAAGGGTTGTACCTTAGTCAATATCATGCTTATATGCCTATAAATTGTTTAAATCTACATTAAATCTGACTGGGAATGATGAATCATACATTTAAAATAGACTTTAATGATTTAAGAAACCTTTTTATTGATCAAAACCCGAAGTCATAATGAACCCTGTAACAACCTGAATTTTTTAAATGGAAATTTTTAAATTTATTTTGGAAAGCAGAGAAAAATAAAATTTTGGATTTAATTATTTTTATAATTAAATATGTTGGTTTTTATATTCGAAGTTCGGAAAGCTAGCTTAAAAGACTCCTAATATGAGTATATAAGTCTTGGGGCGTTTAGAAGAGTCCTCAAAACATAAAACTCTCTAAGAGTCCTCGAATCATAAAACTCTCTAGAAAAAAATATATAAACATATTCGACCGTCCGATCGAGATAAATTTTTTTGGCAGATTCCTCTCATCTTCAGCTATTACGCCTCTAAATTTCAGCTAATTCCAACGGTCCGATTGTCCGGAATGTTTTTTTTAGTGTTTTTATCTGATTAGAACTCTTTTCTTAATCAAACTCTTAATCCTTTATATATCACAAAAAATTCGTGGCTTGCATTTTCAAATCACTTTTTCATCAACTTTTCAACCAGAAGACCTCTCCAAAATTATTCCCTTTCATCTACAAACTTTAGCCCCAAACTTAATCAAGTGTTTGACTCGATATTTGAAGGCTTATTTGGTGTTTTCTCGAGTTTGGGCAGGAATGAGTTTTGATTATTTTCGCGAGAGGAACGTGATGGTGCGATCAAATTTTGAGGCTGAAATTTATATGATGATTCATGTGATGATTTTACGGTACGGGACTTACACAATATGCTCCTTAATTCTCTCGAGAGTATTTCGTTTGTTTTCTGTGTCAAATGCACTCATGTTGAATTGTGATATTCATTGGAATCCTGAAAAATTGTGGAAATCTATTATTTGATTCATTGAGATATATTATATTGTTGATTTGAGCATAATGTCATGAGATTTTAATATGGCACAGAGAATAGGCACCCGCCAATAGTCCAAAAACCATTATATGGCTTTGAGATGCCTATGGGAGGTGAGGTGAGGCCTGGTGACCCAATGATGTGTTGTTGAGAAATTAATATTGATATAATGCTTGAGTATTGCATTTGATTTATATATGCGCATTCTTATTGTTGCGATTTATTCATCATGCTAATTATTTTTTAGCATCTATTCCTGTCATATTGTGTACTCTCCCGTATTTTTTTTAATGACAGGCTAGCTTGGATTGGGACGTTATGGACTATTTTGGAGAATTATTTTAGAGCTTGGATTGGAAGATTTATTTTTTATGTATAAATTAGTGGTGTAATTTTTGTTGGAGAATTGTGTATTTTGGGAGAAATATTATTGTAAATCGTTATTATGGAAATAGAAGAATTTTGGTTTTGTTATATTTAAATCGTGGAATTTAGATGCTCTATACTTATTTTGGATGGTTTTATCTTAGTTTTTATCGCAGTAGCACGCCGCGTGTCCTCTCGGGCACGCGAGATGTTACAAACGCTAGTCACCTTCATGTTGAAATTGAAAATTTAATCCCTATTTTGATGTTTTAAACTAAATAATGATCATAAATTGTTAGAATCATGTTTATAGTCAATTAGAGATTATGTTTAAGATTTTTTATAATCGTTTTAAGGTTAAAATGTTGTTTGAAGATGATATGGGGAGAAAAGGATCAAGTTGGGTAGGTCTTGGGCAATTTTGGGGATTTTAGCCCCGACATTTTTCCAACTGCACTATGATCAAAGGTCATCTAAACAGTTGTAAAATATCCTCATGCGCACGGATTTGGGTAGAGACTTTGGGACGTAAACCCTGTGTGTATGACTGCATAGTAGCCCCGTGTGCACATGGATTTCGATAGAATGTAAAGACTTCATTTATTCATTTAAGACCTTGGTTTTTGTTAAGGTTTTTGCTTGAGGTTTTGAATATAACATTTGGGGATCCAAGTATACTAAGTTATTATGGGGATATAAGTTATGGGAGTTAACACTAACCTCGAGGATGCGTGAATCTGTTAGATACATTTATGGAAGTATAACATATTTCACACGGTTAGAAAGTAAGTACAGTCTTAGGAAGTATAACGTGTGTGTATATATATATATATATGATTTTTGTGTTATGTGTAAGTATATCGTATTTGGCTTGTGGGGAATATACTGGTAAGGGTTGTGGATTTATATAGATTTGGGGCCAACGTGTTCTTGGGTGACGTAGCAAGTTATGTGGAGGTCAATGTATTTTATCATGGGTTCAGTTGGCCACCATCTCATGATATGGATACATGGAGGAATTGATCCATCAAACAGTTTGGTATGTGATTAGACGATGGTGTGATTATGTGGTGATACCCCCACTCTATTATGTGTTCATGTTTTAAATTCGTTAGGTATAAGACTCCTACTAATTTACCAATAGAGGCAAAGGAGTGTCCCCGAAAGTTGAAGCCTTCATGTGTTTTATGACACTTATGTGCATATTGTATATTCCAGTGATGGACATGTTATTTAAAGACACCAGGTCACGTTATTGAGTGTATTATAATATCATGTGTATCTTACTATTCAGGTGACATGAGTTGGGATCGCACTGAGTTGTACTCTTTATTTATATAGTGGGTTGCATTGTAATATGGTTGCAAGAAAGTGTTATATCTTACTTGATAGTCCAGTAGTTAAGATTGATTAGTATTGGTTATGCCTTGGGTTGGGACACTCGTGTATATTATTTCACTTACAATTGAGAGGTGAGGTATCTTTTGCATCAGAATGTTGATGTGTTGGCATGATAACGTAAATGAGTCTCATGATTATTACTCCATAGATATAGTAAGTTATTTCTTAAAAATTTTAGGATCTAACCCAAATATTATCATAAACTTTTCCATATGTTCACAGGTAGGGGCAACAGGGTTTAGTGGTCAGACTTGCCACTTCCACTATCTAGTATTTTTTATTCTTAGATTAGATTGTTATTTTCATTCAATTAGTCAGTATTCAGACTCATTTGATTTAGAGATTTTTATGGACCATGTTAGTCCCAGTTTATTTATTTCAGTTAAGATTATTCCTCATATTTGAGACGATGTGTTTATTTACTCTATTCTATCAAATATTTGTTTGGTTGATTACATCGGACTACCGATTCCACCTTATGTTGTGCCTCCTCCTTTTCTTATTCCACACCATTTTAGTACATCTCAAAGACAGGACAATCATACCACTTATGATGGAGATTTGTATGGGATTTCTAATCAGTTGTCTTCCTCTTTTCGATCTCATTTTGTATAGTCTTTGGTTCTTCCTCCTCTCAATCTTCTGAATCATATCAACATGACACCAAGGTTCAACTAGATAAAGTTAGGGACGCCTTACATGCTATCGAGACGAACTTTTGGGATTTTAAGAGCTTTATGGATAATAGGAATGGGATTTGAGGTGTTACCTTTTGTATTTGGTCTTTTAGGTTTTGAGAGTTAAGATTTTACTTTAAATGCTTATATCTTGTATAAATCTTGTAACTCTTATTTTTTCTATAATGCTTATTAAGTTTTATCATGAGTTTAATATATATTTTTTCTTTAATTTATTGTGTATCTCTATATGTAGTTGTTGGTATTATATCTTAGGCTTGTGTATCACATGTTTCGTATCTAGACTAGATCAATGTATCAATTGCTCACTCTTTATATGGTTCTTTTTCATTTTGTTGGTTTGATTAACATGTTTACTCTAGTTAGTTCCTTAACTTTATTTTTCTCAATATGTACTTAATACTTTCATTTGTCTCATTGCATGACGAAAAGGGTGAGAAGTTTGTAGACAACAGCAGTATATAGTATTGAGCACTAAGAGTGTTTGTATGTTATTTCATATTTATTGAGAGATATTGCATACTTGAGGGGGAGTTACTTTAGTAATTTTATGTTCACATGTACACATAGAAAACTCCACGTGTTTCATCGGGTTACAGTACTATTTTTCTATCTTAACATTACATATTGATATTTGATGAGTTTTTAAGTGTGTGATGGGAAATAGGTACAATAAGCTTCTTTAAGAGTATTATCTTTGGTTACTTGTTATTGAGTTTTATATATCTTATGCCCTTGGTCGGGCAAGTCATATCGGATTATGCATTTTGAGTATACTCATGTGTCCCAGTACATTATAAATTGTCGTACATTATGAATTGGTCGGGCAAGTCATATCGTGTCGTAGGTGATAAATTTAATTCAGATGCTTGTAATTTTTTGTTTTATGTATTTTTGTCGTGAATAGACATAAGGGGAGATTATAAGAATATAGTATACCCAAGTGTCCCAGTACATTATGAATTGTCTTATTTAGTGATATAATATACATTTTGAGTCTAATACAAGTGGTCTCCGGAAAGCTTCATCAAACTCATATCGGATTATGCATGTCGTTTTCCCCGAATTAATCAGTTAGGATAAAGGTATTTGTCTAGAGGACTTAGATTCACCCTTTATTAAACTATTCTTCATAATTGAAAAGTCCTTATTTAATATTGTGATTCTTTTGACTAAATATTGCCAAATCTAAAGATTTTATATTGTTCTTATACAAAGACCTGTGTTTTATTTATCTTTGAATATAGAATTTTTCTTTTCGTTCGTGGAACAATTTAAAATTATGTGTTTTGTAAAATTGGAAAAACATGGTATTTTTTGTTTCCATCTGTGACCTTGCTCGCTGGAGGTTTGTTGGTCGCAACCATATGGAAACTAAGTCAGTGTAAAGGTATGGCATGACTCAGGATCTTCATCGTTGGTAGCTCATATCAGCGAAGGTCCCTCTCACTAGTCATGACCTGAAGTAACCATAATTCAAAATATTTGGTTACATCTGCGACCTGATTCTTTGAGCCTTTATCTCAACGAGATTAAGTTCGTTGCAACGAAGGTGCTCGCAATCTATACCCTAATTCTTCACTTTTTGATATCTTCTGATTAAGATTTTATTGGAAATTACACCCAGAAACAATCTTTATTTGTAGCCAACAACGATTATTTATGTGTATCCACTTGTCTTCATACGCACGTCCTCTACATACTCTTACAAACCTTTTTTTTTATTGTTGATTTTAGGAGATAGGTTTTAAAGAAAAAAATCAACACATTTCTTTGTTCTTCTTTTTAATCCATTTTCAATCCTTGAAAGTAAGATTGTTGTACTCAAGCAAACTTTGACAAATCACTTCCCAAATCTTATTATATCTTAAGTATGGCCTTATTTCAAGCTTGAAAAACACACTTGTGAGATTTGAAAGAGAAAATAAACCATTTACTATATCTTTTTAACCATAAGATATCCTCACACATCTTAGTTGTGGTCAGTGATCAATCGGTGGTTTCATTTATTCAGAACAAAGTGTTCTTCCATTTTAAAGAAGATTTTGACAGGTTGAAACTTGAAGACATTAAACAAGTCCAAAACCAGTGGTTTTGCACCATACTCCAGTTGTTGGCACTTTTCAAGGGGAATATGGTGGAAAAGAGTTAATAGTGAGTTAGTGCCTTATTGGATTGTAAGTTATTGTATTCTATATGTAATAATTTAACATAATATATTTTTCATTCATTTAGGTCCAAGGTTTTTGCCTGTTAGTGGATTTTTTTTTATACATCCGGTGTTGTATGATTTGATTTATCTTTCCACATATTGATAAGCCAATTTTATCACAAAGATCTTTAGGTGTAAAATATGTCAAAGATCAACCACACATTGTTTTACACTTACTGAGTCATAGTTTAAGTATCTTGTGAGTGTTATCATTAGAAATCTCATTTGAAGAAAATGTTGTCATTCTTATCTTGGTTAAATCAGAATTTAAGTTCTTATTGGGTTGTAAACTTCATTGTAATTCCTTGGCTGATTTATCTTTGGTTGTGATGATCAATTAAGAGATAGTTCCCTTGGTTTTCTTGTGCTTGCTTCGAGAAGGAATGGTATAGTTCCCTTGCTAATAGCAATTTCAAATACATTTGATTCATTAGTAAGGTATTGGTTCCACCACAAAGAACCTACATATATAGTGAAGTTATCGATCATATATGTAGGTAGAGACCGAACCAACCAAAGAATCTTAGTTTGTAATGTAGTCCTTTAATCTCTCTCTATCTCTATTGTGATTATTGTATAAATTGTTCACACGCACTCACATTTACTTGCTCATACTCACGTAAACTTCAACACATGCATAACTGATAGCTGAATTTTATTTATTGCTCCTTCATATTTTAATATAAACAATCTTGAAAAGAATGGTTAAAGTGTTATTTAATTTACAAAAAAAAAACAATTCACCCCCGAACGGGCATTTATTGGGCCAACACAGTAGATACACATGAAAATTTATAATAAATATTGAGAAGTTTTATCTCTTGAAAGATGAGCATGATAATCAATGAAGAGCTTTGAATATTTTTTAAGCATATAAATTATTTTCGTAGAAGTTATATATAGGAAAATAACTGAAAATAAGTCTATAAAGCCTTCTGAAGACTAGTTATTAAAAACACAACAATTAATTTTTTTAATCAATTAGGCACATAATTTTGAGTTAGGCAACTAATTGTATCTTTAGGCGCATATTGCCTTATGATTCAAATCCTTGGGTAAAATTTGATTACTAATTTTGGAATCAAGAGACTAATTATTTCTCACTGTTTTGGGCAATTTAAGAGATCTTGGCCTTGCATAAGAATACCCAAAGAATGACATAAAATATTCCCTACGTTATAAATACATTTTTAGTAAATTGGTTGGAAAAATACGTGGGTAAGTAAAATGATCTTTTGGCTCTATCATGCTTATGCATGAAATGTATTCACATAGACATTTCACAAATTTATAATACATTTAGGATAAACTTAACATTTATACCTTATTCTCATAATATTCAATATCTACAAGTTTTGTTGTATTTGGATGAAGATAGGCTTCATGATTTGCACGTGCTCTTTATTGAGAGCCTTGGAGTCTTCTTACTTTGAGCTTCCATCGTTGATTTATTGTGCTTCTTTAAAGGACTTCTCAAATGCATTAGTTACGTGATTTATCTTTAAGATTTTTTTAGGAAGTCTTTAATGTTAATTGTTTTCCTATCGTGTTCTTCCTTGGAATAAATGGGCACCTCTCTTTTGAGAGTCTTGATTTATTCACTATTGATGTTGTTATTATGTCTAATGTCGTGAAACAAATGGACACCTCACTATTGAGAGTACTGATCACCTTTTTGGGGGGTTGATCCTTTGTATATAGATATGTTCCTCTTACTTGAGAGTCGTGGACAGTTTCTTGCTTGATCCTTTGACTTTGACTTTTTTTCCCTCACTTAAGTTTCTTAACCTCTATGAGGTTATGACATTAATGGTTATTTCTATTTTCTTTCTTTATGCTTTTGAGATTTAAGAAACAGTTATAACGTTATCTATGTCTTTGGACGGTTATTTCAGTTGTTTTCTATATGCTTTTGAGATTCATCATGCATTTAGGATCAATATAGCATTGATACCTTATTATCTCAATCTTCACTATTTACAAGATTTGCATTTTTTTTCTCTCCTTGTTTTTGGACAGCAGAACTACACAAACAGAATAGGAGAGGGCGATAGGATAAGTAAGCTAAACTCAGAATTTGATTTAGATCGAGCAACATCAATGATTACCTCCCCTCTGATTCTATTCAATAGCCCCTCGATAAGCTTCGCCTACGTGATTTGCTTGACTTTTCTCCCACCTTAACTAAGGTGGCTGGTGCTATTATTGATGACTCTTTCACTCGATGTTTCAAGTCCAACCCCCCATAGCCCTGGAACTGGAATATTTATTTATTTCCTCTCTAATGTTTGGGAGTGCTTGTTAGATATGGACTTATTTTCCCAGGAAGGGTTTTAGTTTTCACAATAGGATAGATAATATTCCTCTCATCTTATATTCTGTGCATTTACTATTAAAAAGTCATGATAAGGAAGAAATTAGTAAGTTGTCTAGTGGAGTTAATTTGCTGCTTTTTGTTGCATCATGGACTAGAGTTGTCAAGTACGCCCCAAGTAGGTTTTTGTTGTTGATCACACATTAATGATTGATTTCATTAATTTAGAACATATGACTTCATTTGATGTTATTATGCAGAAGCATCATGACTGGGTTGGACTATTGCAAAGCCCCATTTTGGAAAGTGAAGGATGTATCTGGTTTAATCGCTCTGAGGCAAAGTATCGTGAAATTGTAGCAAAAAAGTCAAGGGACATGTTGAAGGGGCTGATAATAACCCACTTCTTATATTCCCCGAAGGAACTTGTGTAAATAACTACTACTCTGTTATGTTTAAAGGGTGCCTTTGAACATGGGAGCAGTGTTTGTCCAATTGCAATCAAGTATAACATAATTTTCATTGATGCCTTTTGGAATATCATAAAACAATCCTTCACAATGCACCTGTTACAGCTTATGACAGCGTGGGCTGTTGTTTGTGGTCTGTGGTACCTGGAGCCCTGAAATCTGAAGCCTGGAGAGACACCTATTGAATTTGCAGAGAGGTCAGGGACATCATTTCAGTCCGTGCAAGTCTTAAAATGGTCCCTTGGGATGGATATTTGAAATATTATCGCCCTAGCCCCAAACATAGACAGCACAAGCAATAAAACTTTATAGATTCGGTGCTGCAATGCCTGGAAGAAAAGTAGAATAGAGATCTACACTTTTATTTATTATATAATGATTTTATTTCAATTAGTCATCGTAGCTATCCACACACAATTTCACTGATGTGAACCTAGTTTCTTGTATAATTGTGTATGATTTTCTATTACTCGGAATATGTTAACTATGACTACGATCAGCTTTTGAAACACCTAATAATACCTGTATGTTTATTTTCATTCGTTTAGTCCAGATGGACTTGCCTCACTCTGTCAGAACTGTGAGATGTGCTTATTGACAGAAATGAATAAAATTATCGGGAAAAAACCAAGATATGCATTTTGCATATTAATTTTCCCCAAACATAACTATAATCATGGGCGGATCCATGTGGAAAGCATGGTGGGCAATTGCCCACCTTATGTTTTGGCATTTTTTTAATAATAGTACTATGCATTGGAATTTTTTTACAAAAAACATACTAAAATTTAGAAAATTTGGCTTGTTGCCCACCTTAATTTAGAGATAAACTCGTAGTAGGATTTAGTTTGCCCACCTTGAAAATACTTTCTGGCTCCGCCCCCGACTATAATATCGTATTATGTGTACGAAATATACTTTATGTCTTTTATTAATCCTTGAGGTCATTCCAACATAGCACAACTTCAATATATTTGCTTTGGACTAGCTTCAACTTCTCCACTCGACACCCACATGATCTCATATTGGTGTATCCACTTGGTTGAGGTATTTTTACTTCCTAAAGACTTTTTCATTCTTTATCACATTCATATTAAATCTTTTTTTTGTGTGTGTGTGTGTGTTTGGTTTGGTTTGGTTTGGTTTGGTTTGGTTTGGTTTTATGGTTTAAGTGATTAACTTATGAAAGTATACTATTCTTATAAAATGTAATTTTTGAAGTTACTTTATGCATAAGTATACCACATGAATTTTTGTGTAATGATTCAAACATTCATGGCTTGTTTTTTCCTTAATCAATGTAAAATGGGTCTCTTTGTTACTATCTCGCTGCAACGAAGTATGCCTTCGTTGATGCGAAGTCATGCCTCATTGGTCGCATTACTATCAAGAGATTTTTACGAGTTTTGACAGTGTAGACTTATGACTTCCCTCGTTGGTCCTTCATTGTAGCGACAAATCCTATCGTGACTGTGACAAGACCTCTATTATTCACGCCTATGAACTGTGAGTTAGATATTTTCCAAAATATGTTTCAGGAAAATGTGCAGACTTTTTGGCAGGCAAATATTTCCTAGACTCAAGTGCTTTTGATCCCCTTGTGATGTCATCTCCCACTTGCCTCAATCTTGTCTTCCACGCTTGGAAGAGATTAATTTAAAATGGTGTTTTGAATTCATAATTTACATATCTTTTGTCAAAAACTCTAGAGAAAAACTATTGAAAAATCATTTTTGAGAGTAAATACAATTGATCAAGAAGAAAAAAAATTAAGAGATTTGTTTTTTAGTTTGATTACTTTAGAGAGTCACATTTCTCTTTGTGTCCATGAAATATTTGATTTTCAAACTTTTATCACAAGTCATATTGAAACTTAAAACCTTTTACCTTTGTTCTTGAGCTATAATACTTGTTTTCTTGTTCTTGAAGACTTGTGTGAATACTTCAAACACACATTATGAGGTTTGATCAAGCCAAAATCATTTTTAAAACTTACAAAACCTTTAGGAAATCTCACATTCTAGAAAGTGATAACCAAGCATTAGTGTCTTATCAACAAAGTGCGTCTTCTACTTCAAGAGCATTTTGATTCATAGAGTATCTTCGAAAGACATTTGACGCATCCAAAAACGGTCATGGTTGTGTAACATTATCCAACTATTGGCACTCTCATCGGAGAATATGGTAGGAAAGAGCTTCCATTTGGTCAAAGCTTTGTGTGATTGTAATCCTTTGTATTCTATTTCTAATACTCTTCCATAGTGCATTTATCATTCCGTTGGCTCGAGATTTTTGCCCGTAGTGGGTTTTTCTTGCACAATTTGGTGTTGTGTGATTGTTTTCCTTATTTCTGCATTTAGATTTACTCACTTAAACTGAAGATAAAATTTAGTGTTATCTAATTTGTAAACATTAGATCACATAGAAATAGGTTGCCTATTTTGTGCCTAAAATGAATTAAAAGAAAACATTGCTTCCATTCAATGATATTTTTATGGGTACTTTCACTCCATTCAAGGTTTTGAGCACCCGACGCTCTCACATTCTTCCATTAAGAAATGTACACCTCTCTTTTAAGAATCTTAATTTCTGCATGGTTGATGTTGTCAAATTTGATGTCGTGGTTTATATTATTAACATTTATATATAGTTTGGTTGGCTTATATCCATATCCGATCAATGGAGATTTGCACGAATTTCTCATTGGAATGCGGGAGAGTTTCAGCGTTCATAGGTAACTTCTTATTAGGGAACAAGAGGGATGTACCTTCATGCGTTGTGTAAAATTATTATTTCAAATATAATGAGAATCTAGGATGCACCTTGGTTTTTAGCCCTTAGTTATGGGTTTTTCCTCATAAATTAATTTTATATGCTTGTTTGGTGCTTTGATTACTTGTTTGTGCTTGTTTATCACTTAGTTAACCTATATCAAATTTTTAAAACTAAAAATGATATAAATTTAGGTTGCTAGTTGGTGACTATTTTTAAAATTGGGATAAATTGCTTTGAAACCTATTCATCTCTTCTCTAGGTTTAGATCTAAACTACACACATACATTACCTTAATTAGCATCAGAGAGTGCTTGCTCATTTTTAGGGAGTAATATCTCGAGTTGATCCTTATTATTATTTCTGTGTATTGACTTGACTATGTATTTTGATGGATATTTCTGATTTTATGATTTGGGAGTTAGTTTCAAAAATATGCTTTCATCATCTCATTCATATATAGCAAAGAACACACCTCATGCTTCTAGTGAGTCTAGATATGAAATTTCATGTAATGCTAATGAATCAAGTGATGATGAGTAGATGAGTGGGTCTAGAGTGTAAGATGTTTAATATTAAAGAAAAGAATATCAAAAGGAAAATACTTATCTAAAAAGTTTTTGTCCAATTCAATGAAAGTAAAACTCGTTTTGAAGGATAGGTCTGAGAAAATAAATAAGATGATATTTGAAAATTCTATGATACAAAATGTTAGGTTTTGACTCATTTAATGCTTCTCCAAATACATCCACTGCCTTTGTGCATAAGAAATTGAATGTTGTTGAATAAGATATTTCTACTCAAGTCAATGAAAAGAAGGATGCCCAAACTAAGCCTAAGTGGATTAGGAAGGAGAATCATAAGTGTCGTGTCGTTATTGTGGTTCTTAAAGACTCACATTATATCAATTGGTATTTTGTTATTGTGGACACCTCGATTTGTAATCTAAACTTACACTTATCAACAAGGAAAGTAATCTATGGATATAAAAGTGTTAAGATTAAAAATCTATTTTAAGTCTTTGGTAAAAACCCTTTAAAATTTGATGGTTGAAATACACACACAAAAAAAAACTAACAGTTTAGGTTGGAGTGATGTTCAAGATACAACAAATTAAAATAAAGACAGAATGAGATGAGGAGAAGTGAGAATGAACACCATATTTATTAATGAGGAACCCAGCATTTTGGTAAACTCCGGGTCTTTTATTTCCAAGACCACGCACACCACAAGTCCACTAGAACAACAGTTTTAGTAAAAATTACAGTCTATAAATGTGTAAATGAACTAGTACTCCTAATACACGTAGTATTACAAGGCAAGAGCTAAACAACCCCACAAACCACTCGATCAGGCCAAAAAATTAGTATCCACGTAGAAAAACACAACTTCACACACAAAGCTAGAGTATCCAGTGAATAGGTAACAAAGAAAAATAGTTTAATAAGTTTGAAATTCACGCTTGAGAGATCAATTCTAAAGCCAACAACAAGAATGTTTTTCTTTATAAATTAATTTTCCAAGCTTATGGGAAAAAATATTTTGTGTGAGATCAACAATATTTTGTGTGAGATCAACAAAACAAAACAAAATCAAGTTTAGACAAAATACATAATTAGTACAATATTTTAAACGAGATGGATCAACAATATATATATATCTTTCCAAACTCGAGTTTGGAAAAATTAAAAAAAAAATAATTTAATTCAATCAAACCCTAAATCATAGAGAAAAGACACAACATAAGTTTTGTATGTAAAAAAGCGGGTTTAGAGATCGTTACCAAAAGTATATGTAAGAACCGAAAATTTCAAACCCTAAACATACGACCTCGATTTGTAAGATGAGTAAAATCAAAAGTCTTCTTAAGAATAAGGAACTATGTTTAAAACCCTACAACTTTGCTTGATCAACTTTAACCCCTTAAAGTTTCAATTAATTATAAAAGAGTCCCTGAAACTTTCAAAATGAGATGAATAAAGATATATTGAACCTTTAAACCTCAACCTTATATCAAATTAAACCTCTTGACCTCAACAAATATAAAATTACAATTTAAACCCCGAATTTTTTTTGAAAGTGCCAAAATGCCCTAAACATTACAAAAAGTGTACTTTTATTGACATAAATGCAATTATATCAATGATTAAGGACTAAAATCAAAACCTTAGTGAATTTAGTTTTTACCATAGTTGACACACACACACACACACACATCAGCATAAGAGTTCAAAACCCACATGGTAAAC
This sequence comes from Sambucus nigra, assembly GCA_949130495.1. Classification (NCBI taxonomy): domain Eukaryota; kingdom Viridiplantae; phylum Streptophyta; class Magnoliopsida; order Dipsacales; family Adoxaceae; genus Sambucus; species Sambucus nigra. Next base: position 297,885,257 of record OX422217.1, on the reverse strand, counting down.
CTTGGGAACCCATATGTACCCATTTACCCACACTCAAAACTTGCCCTAAACTAATTCAAATCCACCTCATTTTTACTCCAATCCAATCCCACCCAAAGTAGTATAAATACCCCACGTCCTAAGCAGTAGAAACTCATCCCACAATTCAGTTTAAAATCTCAAATTTTCTCTCAATTCAGGTAACTCATTATTTTTTGCTTTATTTTCAACTCTTTCAATTCTAGTAGTTTAATGCATAGTTAATATAGTTAAAATACTCATAATACGCAAGCATTTACATGTAGAAATGCCTAGGATAATGAAAAAAAGTAGGAACACCATTAAAACTTGAGCTTTAATGGTGATATCCATTATAATAACGTAAACTCTACTTTAAAGCCATGAATAGACTCATTATAACCCCAGGATATCAAGTGTAATGGTAAAAAGCCATGAATGTTCATGTAGAAAGCTAATCGATCGAAAGTGTTTTTCAAACTCAAAACCTGTAAATCCAAAATTCTCAACGTACAATCCATCAAAATATTTGAAACCAAAACAAAATTACTCTCACATATAGAAAAAAATCAAACCCAATTCATAAGAGACCCTGCCATACTCTATAAATCCACGAATGTTAGGCCAAAATTTCATAAAAACACATAGTTTTGAAAGTCGAGTTATACTGAGATTCGAACCATGAAACTTATATATTTGAAATCCTTATGAAAAATTAAGTTAAGTTGGTTAAGAAATCATGTCAAATGATATAACAATAAAGGAGAAAACCTCAGTCAAAGTTTTAAACCATAGAAAGTCAAAATCGAGAGGTTGAAGATGACGAGTTTGGTCAGAAACCTTGAATACGCGCGTGAGGTCGCGTGGCCAATCAGGAAATTCTGATTCTTTCCCAAAAAAATTATTTAGTTTTTATGATCAAAATGGAATAAGATAAGACCAGGTTTGGATATTCCTGGCTCTAGTTATGTAAAAACAAGATTTTTACTTACAGAAATTTACTTAAAATTACGAATCAACCCCTACCAACTTAGGAATTTGCACCCCAAACTTTTCCCATACATACATCAAACTATTTTAAAACAAAAACTCTCTTTAACCAAAGTTCAAAAATGAGCTTAAGGTCCCTAGTTTAAAGTCCTGAGATAATTACACATAAGCCCTCGAAATTTTACTAAAGACAGTTTTAAATACAAAACAAACTGATTAAAACCTAATACTCCTATACCACAAATTTTATAACAGAAAATCAAGCCCTAAATCTTCTGAATACTCTAGTGTGATAGCAATTCAACCGAATACCATGCAAGTGGCTTTTTCCTACCTTTTCAGTATTATACTTTGCGTATTTAAAATATTGTTATTGATGTCACTCTGTGATAGACACATTGACTCTGAGTATGTGCATATTATTATACTACCATACTACGTATTTTATTAACCATCATCAGTACTTGAATTATCACCAGTATTTAAATTTTAGAATCAATTTTAACCCTTCTCACCTAATAACTGAGATCATGTACCATATTAATTCAATTTGCCCCTTTCACTGTTGTACTATTTTATTATAAGCATCAGTATTAACTAGAAAGTAGACTGACGTGTTATCCCACATAACTTTCTACTTGGCACATATAACTTTCTACTTGGCCTATTGATCTCAGATGATGGAGAGCCCTGATTATTACTACATACATATGAGTGCCACTTTAATTGTGAGCATAGCAAGTTATTTTCCCTTAAAGGTTTTGGGATTGTTTATGATAAAGTTACACTGATGGATTAATTACCTCTATACCCCTTAATGAACTAGTAAAAATGGGATTATTAGCTCAAATTCCTTGACTTTCTTCAAACATGATTTTAATTAAATGGGTAATGTACCCTATTTTCTTAAACGGATTAATCACTATAGAATGATGAATTTCCAACATTTTTAAGGTATAATCTGATAAATATAGAATTATCATCTTATTATTGTCAGTCGTTTTAAACATTGAGTCTATATAAACTCCAACTCTCATTTATATGTATATTATTGTTATAGAACTTGTAGAACCTGCTTAGCATATTTGTGATAATTCCTCCCTTCTCTAGATGCGCCAGGAGAAAGGAAATAGTATATCTTCCCTACTAGAGACAGGCACCGATAACCTGTACGCGTATGTGACCATATGGGTAGAGATTAAACTAGATGGGAGCAAGGAGTGGCGCTTTTCAATTTGCTATATTGTCGTGTGTACTAGAAACGTGTAATTCACCCCTGCGGTGGTTCCACCCTATGTAACATATTAATAATGAATAAAAGGTTATGTTATTCCACCTTCAATTTAATTCATTGCTTTATGTCTACTTCTTGTTCATTCATACCAAAAATTAGGGTGTGACAAGTTGGTATCAAAGCATGTTTTAAAATTCAAACATATTGTCGAGTTAGCATTCTATGCGGGAAATAGATAAGATATTAGTTGTTTGATTTTTATAACTTCTTTTATTACTATTATTATTTGATAAATCCTTTTTGTAGTATGGATGCATGGGATACATTTTTATCTGACCTAGTTCTTGAGCCAGATAATTTGGGAAACGCGGGTAAGAGAAGAGGATTTGGCCAGGCTAAGAGAAATGATTCGTAGAGTGGAAAAAGACTAGGCGGGTTCAAGTAATGACAATAAGAGGCTAGTATTGACTAATAGAGCATTGGGCGAGATGCAGGTGATGAGAAAACTGGATGACATTTTTAAGGTATAATCTGATAAATATAGAATTATCAGCTTATTATTGTCACCATTTTTAAGCCATAAATTTAGCATTTATCGATGAATAACCAGCTCTACCGATGTATCCAAAAGCAACATCAAATGGTGACATACACAGAGGATATTCCCCTAGCACTACAGATGACTCAATGGATGATGCAGACCCCTGAGATTATTTAGTCAGCCCCGAGTCTACAATTAGTGATGACGCAATCGTTCCGACTTAGAGAGAAATCTAACGTTAACATTTGTTTACATGTTGTAGACTATAAATATTCGCGGCATTGTTATGAATAGTGATGTATAATAGTATTGTACAACTAACCTTATATAAAATAGGCTTGTTTCTTTATTTATTGTTATAATTCTTGCTATTTAAATTATGCTATTTTAGGATGGTTAGTACTCGAAACCCCTTTGCTGGAACTCAACCTGAACAGACTGAGACTGAAAGAATCATGAGGTGTCTCTGGGAACTTACTACGTTAGCCCAACAATAATAGACCAGTCGTTCTACTCCTGAATATGTTTTCAAATAATTTTGTAGAATGAATGCTCTTAAGAAATTTCTACGACAACGACCTCCGTCTTTTTGTGACACCACGCCTAATTAAATACCGGGTGATCAGTCCTTCATTCAATTAAAATAGGAATCTCATATGGCTGATTCTTAACATCACTATCGAAAATATTTTTAAATATTTACTAACCACCTAGTATTCAAAAAGTTTATGCCAAATTTTTTATTTTTATTAAACAATAACAACAAGTGAAATAATCATCATAACCAAACCATCAATGCAGTAAAATAATCTGAGCTAAACACCAGATAAATAACTAAAATAAAATGGTACCGAATAAACTATCGGTTCTCAGTATAAAAACCAACTAAATATCTAACGAAATCAAATTGAGTCCTCAAATATAAAGTCCAATAAACTGAATAAAATAAATAGCTGAAGGGGAAATTGTGATAGCCCGTAATTTTATGACTTTTAAATTAAGAATAATTAAAAGTTAGTGGGCCAAATTATTGTCGATTAATTAGAATTAATTAACTAATAAATTAATTGGGATTAATTCGGATTGAATATTACTACTGATAAGAGTAATATATTATTAAATATTAGTTAGTGATATATAAGTAATATGGAATATGATAATTATGAATATCGTTGTGAGATACAAATACGAAAATTATAGAACTTAAGTCGGGACGCGCTTATGAGTCGTGTCGGGACTAAAGTTGGGTAATAAAATGTAAATTAATTAAATATCATTAGAATGATCATTTTGAGTGCACCGTTGAATCCGTAAGGGTCGAAATAGGCAGAAAAGTATACTTGGGTGTTCGATTTGGGTCTCGGGTCAATTGGAAGATGAAAGGACACCCCAAATGAGCATTTTAGTCATTTGGCTTGGGAGATGAATAGTATCCACGTTTTTTGTCTTTTAGATAGACTTGGAGACTTGTTATATAAGTGGATTTACACTTTACATAAGGTTCATTTCATCTATTTTCATTTGTGAGTTCTTTGAGAGAAAGTGAAGAGACTTTGAGAGAAAAGAAAATTCACCTTGTGGAGAGGAAGAGCTGCCTTGAAGAAGAAGAGTCATATTGGGCAATCAAAGGGGACAACCACCAAAAACAACCATATATACACCTTGTGCCATCTCTGAAAAGTCACCGAAAAGTCATCGAAAAAAGGAAAGAGGAGGTTCTAACATTATCTTCTCCAAAGGTTCAGACCTACACTATGAGTCAACTGATTCTTGCTCTATTTCAGTATTTATAATATCCATGTTAGAATAGGATTTTCTTTGGAATTGTGAACTTATGAATTTGGGATTAAAATGATTGATAAATCTTGTTTAATGGATACGCAAATTCATGTAGTTGATTATTCACATGTAGAGGTTATGAACATAATGAACTTGTTAGGATGAACATGTAGAAAAAAAATATATGTTTATGGAGAAAATGGAAAATGATGATAGGTACTAATGATTGAATATGAAATTTGATGATTTAGAGAAGGAATCATAATTCTAATTTCTGGGTTTTTAAGGTGTATAAAAATGGAGAATTTAAATAAATGAAATTTTAAGGTTAATTGGGTTTGATGTTAACTCTCATATAAACTTGGTGATTTAGATATTTTTACTTGTATTATAATTACACTTAATCATGTAGAAATGATGTTGAGATATTGGGATTCGTTAGAATATATTTCATGTGAGTTTGGGTGAAAGAAAATGGATAAAACGCATGAAAAATTATTAAAAATGACGAACATTGTATCATAATTTTAGGGTTGTTTTAAGATGAAATTGGCAGTGTGCATGCAAGTTTTGTATAAAATCACGTTCTGCACAAGTTTGCAGTTTTAAGTTTTTTCAAAATCGGAGCAAAAAAGCCTCAAATTGTAATTTTATATTTCTGGGCAAAATGTACCTTTATCGGAAAAAAAAGGTTTGGAAAATGGTGATTTGGCCCACGATGAGATTTTATTAATTTTGGTACATTAACAAGGAGCGAGGGACTTGGGTTAATGTTGGGAAATTATTTGGATTTGAGGATTAAATTTTGTGAGATATATCTACATAATTATATTACGATTTAGAGGAGAATAATCATTATATCAAGTACGGGTAATATTAATGATATATTTACGGGTACTTGGGTCGAATAAAATATTATGTGAGTGATAAATTCATAATAAAATATACGATGATGATCGTGATTAAAAAGTATGGGTGGTATTCGAGAAATGCGATGGGTACTTGGGATAGGATGAATTCTTAATATGATATAGGTTGTGTGAGTACCTAACACTAAATAGGTAGATGATAATGCCTATTTGATTGATTGATGATTATGTGTATGACATACCTAGCTTACATGCTATCGAGGGAGGTCCGCGCATGAGGGTTGTCACGTCCTGATGAACCTATATGGGGGGATCTTTGACTTGTCTCTCGAGAACATAGGACTTAGGTCGATTACCATTAGTGAGAACAATGGTATATAACAGTCATTTGGGTGCGTAGGTATGTGCGTAACCCAAAGGCTTAGGACTATGCTCGCTTCCATTATTTGTGATTTAATATTTGTGGTTCGAGGGATCTTTACCGAACCTATAGTCCCCTATATAGTGATGAGATGTAATGGGACATGATAGCAGAGTAATGCAGCACCACAGCTGTGTCTCGGGGTGCAGTATTGTATATATATAATATAGTGAATGCATATATATACATATGATGGTATCTATTGTGTGACTAAAGTAGAATTGAAAGATAATGATATCTGGAATTAATTAAGTATGAGAACACTTAATTGAATTGAATTAATAAGGGGCTTATCCATGTTGAATCTAAATGGATACATATGATATTATTACATGTATTGCGAGAGTAATACGTGGGAACGAATTGGGATATGGTTAGTGGGTACACTGGGATGAACTAGTTAGCATGAGACTGTAACTAGTATGGTTTAGAGGTATGATAGGCGTGCACTCTAGATGAGAGGTGAGAATTTCAAGAGAGAGTCCGATAAGCTAACATGTATATAATAACTGTTGAATCTAGCATTTATTCACTTGCTATTTTTTTAAAAAAAAATCACTCCGGGATCTGACACGTTTACTTGCACATTCTCCTCTCTCTCTCTCTCTCTCTCTCTCTATATATATATATATATATATATATATATATATATCAGGTGTCCATCCACAGGGACGCCAGCCATAGAGGCTTGGGTCTATTGATGATGCTATGGATGTTATGGAGTTGTGGACCTTATTTAAACGCTTTCATATTCCTTATTCGTACTCTATAGTAGTTGATCTTTCATTCAGGGCATGTCGCCCAAGAGGATTCTAGTTATTTCCTTTCTATCTGAGTCGGATTATATTCTTATGTCAGTTTGGTACATTTAGTATTGTTGGGATTATTGTTGTTGATACCAAAATTAATCTGCTGACATGGACCAATCATATGAAGACACGTGGCTATCTACATGGCAACAGCAAGAACTTTCGAGGAACCCACTCGCTCCGAGGAACAAGACTACAACGAGGAAGACTATTCCCCCGAGGAACTCACAAGCTCCGAGGAACTCTTAAATACCGAGAAGCTTAGGCGGTCCGAGTAACTCATGGTGGTCCGAGCTGCACCTCGAAGCAGGATACCAACAGTTTAACTTATTCCTTAAATACTTATCATTTGGACGCGCACGCAAAGAGGGCATTAAATGTATTACCCTTTCATATGTATATCATTTAATGTATTACCCTTTCACATTACAGCCTCAGGGCTATAAATACATTGTACAATCCTCATTGTAAGGGGGGACCCCCCAGACCGAAATTTCTTGAGATAACTTGTAATCGAGAATTCCCATACAAACAGCAATACCAAAACAGTGGACGTAGGCCATTCTTATAAGGCTGAACCACTTTAAAATTCTTTATCTCATTTATTTATCTGTGATTGAAAAATTAGAGTGATCTAATTTTTTACATCAACAGATTGGCGCCGTCTGTGGGAAACGACTGATAATATCGTTTTTCATCAAAAATAATCCATTACCAATGGCGGATATTCCTGAATCCAGCAATCGAAATGCTGGAACCCCTCCAAATCCATCTGCTCCACCAATTGTTCCAGATCTGACTGGAATAATGGCAAATCTGGCTCAGGGCCAGACCGTCATGCAAGAAACGATGTGACAACTCATCCAAACCCTCCATGGCGGTACATCAGCCCATTCCGAACCACGAAGCATTCAGAGAAATACCCGTGCGCCTTCTTCGCGTACTAGGCGTACTAATTCATATCGTAATGAGGAATCTAAAGATTTTTCTTATCAACCTGGACGAACTTCATCAGTGCGAGCCACAGATACTGAACAACGTGTCACTCTCTCCCCAGAAAGGACCAGCGCATTAGAAAGATTAAGCAGGGTTTCTCCTTTCGACCGATTAGGACCTAGGAGGAATAAAAGTCCTCTTAATGCAGCGTCGAGGAGATTTCGACGACCATCAGATTTAAGAGAAGGATCTGCCCAGTCGCGACCAGCTGCTCGTTAAGATAAATCCTATGACCGACCAGCTGCTCGTCAAGATAAATCCCAGGAAGCCACTTCGACACGATCAGTTGCTCGAACCAATAGGCCCGAGGAAGGAAATGATGCATGGAAAGGATCTATTCAGAGGCTGGAGGATAGATTAGGGGAAATGGCTAGGGCCAAGAACCCTCTACAATGAACCTTTGTTCGAGGAACACCTTTTGTCCAGGACATTGTTGATTTTCCAACACCATCAAAGTTCAAAGCACCTGTTGTGACTCCCAAGTATGATGGGAAGACTGACCCTGTCCTTTATATAGAACAATATCAAGCTGCAGCCGATATCTATGATGTCCCAGACGAGATGAGATGCAGGACATTCTCAGGAACTCTTACCGGATCTGCTCAGATATGGTATAATAATCTTCCTCGGGGTAAGATTTCAACTTTTCTTCAACTGGCCGAGTTATTCATTGGGAATTTCTGCTTTGGCGCAAAGCCAGTTAAATGAGTAGCACATTTGTTAAGTGATAGACAAAAAGATGCTAAAAGTATCAGAGATTATATAACTCGTTTTAATAACGAGAAGCTCGAAGTCATTGATTATGAGGAGAAGACAGCGATTACCGCTTTGATGAGTGGACTGTTGCCAAACAAGTTGTACTACACTTTGGCCAAAGATCCACCTCGAACCATGTCGGACCTGATGGGAAAAGCGTCCAAGATTATGAATGCCGAGGAGGCTATGTCTGCGAAGAAGAATATGGACACCAAAGAAACCAAGGTGGAAGGTGATAAAGCTAAGAAGAAAGAACTTAAGAACAATGGTGGTGACAAACAATCCAAAAATAGGTCGTCATGGGAGGTCTTGAGGAAATTTGATAATTACACACCTTTGAAGGTAAATATCAACCACGTCCTGGAAGAAATTAAGAACAGCGAGGAGTTAAACTGGCCAAAGAAAATGAAGGCAGACCCTGACACGAGGAATAGGGAAAAATATTGCGAGTTTTACAAGGATCATGGCCATATGACTAAAAATTGCATAGCTCTTCAGAATGAGATTGAAACACGCATCCGACGAGGAAAGCTAGCAAAGTATGTTGATCGGGGAGGCGAAAGAAGAAATAACGACCGAACTAGAGAGAGGTCTAGATCTCCTCGTCGAGTAGAGGAGAACAACAAGAGAAACCATGAAGTTGATCCGGAGGATGACCCCGATCTTCCCAAAAAACCAAGGCAGACAGAACGAGAGGTATTTTCAATACGTGTTGGGTAATTTGATTGTAATGTTATTACAGGAGGAGATGCAGGAGGAGGAGACCTTACTGCAGAAATAAAAGCTTACCTCGGTGAGGCTCAAGCTTGCTCGTACATTCAGCGAATAAATCTAGCTGAGGAGGATCGCCCGAGAAAGGTGAACAAGGAGAAATTGGTCATCGGTTTTTCAAAAAATGACCTTGCAGGTGTTTTATATCCTCACGATGACCCACTGGTGATCAAGATGAGAATGAAGGAGATAATGATTTCAAGAGTGTTGGTCGACAATGGTAGCTCGGCAGACATCATGTTTTACTCGTGTTTCGATAGTTTAAATCTAAAGCTGTCTCAACTGGAGCCTTGCCACAGACCCCTCATCGGTTTTACTGGCGAGAAAGTATTTCCACTTGGGACGATCAAGTTGGATATATTCATTGGTACGTGGCCTGCTTATCGGACAGAAAGAATGCGTTTCTTCGTGATGGATAAGAATGTCCAATCATCGTACAATATCATCATGGGAAGAGTAGGATTGAAGAAGTTCGAGGCTGTGCCATCTACAGTGCATCAGTGCCTAAAATTTCTAACAAACTTTGGAGTAGGAGTTGTGAAACGTGATCAGAGAGTAGCTCAGGAATGCTATTATTCATCCGCCAAGCAAGAAGAACTGGAAGAATCAAAGAAAAAGACCACTACTTATCAAGTGGATGAAGGTGCAGAAATTGAAACATTGGATCCTCGAGATGAGTCGCAACTCGTGAAGGGTCAAGTGGTGGAAGCTACTGAAAATATCATTTTGGACGACGAGCACCCTGATCGAACTACTCAAATAGGTTCATCGTTGGAAGCCTCATTAAAATAGGAATTGATAACTTTCCTTAGAAGCAGAAGACAAACTTTTGCGTGGAGTCATGAAGATATGCCTGGGATAGACCCAAACTTCTTATGTCACGAGCTCAATGTGAATAAGGAGATCAAGCCTGTGAAGCATAGAAGAAGAGTATTCAGTCCCGAGAAGAATCAAGCTATACAGGAGGAAGTAGAGAAGCTCCAGAAAGCTTGTTTCATTGAAGATGTTAAATATCCAGATTGGTTGGCTAATGTGGTGATGGTAAAGAAGAAAAACAACAAGTGGAGGATGTGCGTGGACTTCACCGACCTCAACAAATCATGCCCAAAGGATCATTTTCCATTGCCCCGAATTGATCAACTGGTGGATGCTACCTCGGGACACGAGTTGCTGAGCTTCATGGATGCTTATTCTGGCTACAATCAAATTAAAATGAAACCTGAAGACAGGGAAAGTACTTCTTTTATTACCCCTAGGGGAACTTATTGTTATAATGTTATGCCTTTTGGTTTGAAAAATGCAGGTGCGACATATCAGAGGCTGATGAACAAGGTCTTTGCTGAACAAATCAGTGACAATATGGAAGTCTATGTTGACGATATGCTGACGAAAAGCAAGAAAGCTGCCGATCATCTAGTTGACTTAAGTCAGACTTTTGATCAACTAGATAAATATCAAATGAAGCTGAACCCGACTAAGTGCATATCTGGAGTACGAGAAGGCATGTTCCTCGGGTACATTGTCAATTAACGAGGCATTGAAGCAAATCCTGAAAAGATCAAAGCTTTATTAGGGCTACGATCTCCAACGACGAAGAAGGAAGTATAGAGTCTCACAGGACGAGTAGCGGCACTCAACAGATTTATATCACGAGCAACTGATAGATGTCTCCCATTCTTCAAGACACTCAGAAAGACTTTTGAGTGGAATGATGAATGCGAGAAGGTTTTTCAAGACTTGAAGAGGTACTTGGGAGCACCTCCACTGTTGTCCAAGCCAGTGATGGGATAAAAATTGTACTTATACCTTGTTGTGTCCGAGAATGCAGTTAGCTCGGCGTTGATCAGAGTGGAGAATGGAGTACAAAAGCCAATTTACTACACAAGTAAAGCCTTTCGAGGAGCAGAAATCAGATATCCAAGGCTGGAGAAATTGGCACTGGCGCTGATTGAGGCGAGTAGGAGAATGAGGCCATATTTCCAGGCTCATACCATAGTAGTATATACTAATATGCCATTGAGGCAAGCCCTGCATAAGCCAAAAAAATCAGGAAGATTGATGTATTGGGCAATAGAGCTCGGTGAATATGATATAGTCTATGAACACAGATCATCGCTTAAAGGGCAGGCTGTAGCAGATTTTATAGCAGAGTTCACCTATCCTGATATCTTCGAGGAACAAAAGTTGCTCGCTGATCAACCTGTGGATGTTACAGGATAAACAAACACAGGCTCAGACCAATTCCGATTGGTAAAAGGGTGTGTGGATGTTACAGGATACGATGCAGAAATAGTTGTGAGGACTCCAGATGAGAAACAAGAGTTTCTCGCGGATCAACCTGTGGATGTTACAGGATCAACAGACACTGGCTCAGACCAACTCCGGTTGGTAAAAGGGCAAGTGGATGTTACAAGATCATTGACTTCAAGCTCGGACCAACTCCGGTTGGTAAAAGGTCAAGAAGAAATGATCGACGAAGAGCAAGAAAAATCCGAGGAGGAAAGGAAGGAACAAATATTTCACCGAGGAACTCTAACTGATCATAAATTTGAAGACGAGTTACCTATATGGAAACTATATGTAGATGGCTCATCTTGCATTACAGGATGCGGCGCGGGGATAGTTTTGAGCACTCCGGATGAGGTCGATATGGAATACGCCTTGCGTTTCCAATTCAAAGCTTCCAACAATGAGGCTGATTATGAGGCCATGATTGCAGGACTTGGTTTAGCAAAAAGTATGGAGGCGCAATAGGTCATTGTTTTCAGTGATTCTCAATTGATCATAAATCAAATGATGGGAGTATATGCAGTTAGAGGAGAATTAATGATCAGATATCACGCAAAGGCAAAGGAGCTAGTATCAGAATTTGCCGCTATTTAGCTGATCAGAATACCAAGAATGGAGAATGTGAGAGCAGACGCCCTAGATCGACTAGCATCAGCTACTTGCACCGAGCTACGACGAACAATCCCAATTGAAGTGTTAGTTGGTCGGAGCATAGATGAAGATCTGACAATGAACTTTATCACCCTTGATTTAGGACCATCTTGGATGGATTCCATCAGGGCGTATATCGAGAAGGGAGAATTTCCAATTGACAAGCTCGCTGCCAAAAAATTGAAGTTTAAAGTTGTTCGATATGTATTAACTAATGGTGTTTTATATAGACGAGGAATTATGGCAGGTTTGCAGAGATGTGTACACCCCTCCGAGGTGAAAGAATTAATTGAAGAGATCCACGAAGGGTCTTGTGGAGCACATGTAGCAGGTCGGACGCTTTTGTAAAGGGTGATGATGCAGGGATACTACTGGGCGATGATGAGGGCTGATTGTATAGCTTATGCCAAGAAGTGTGACAAGTGCCAGCGCTTTTCCTCCATCCGAAGAACTCCACAAGCATTGTTGACACCCATAACTTCCCCTTAGCCATTTTCCATGTGGGGAATTGATTTGGTTGGGCCACTGCCAACGACCCGAGGAAGGTTCAAGTATCTCATCGTCGCAGTGGATTATTTTACTAAATGGGTAGAAGCTGAGCCACTCATTGACATGACGTACGAGAACGTGTACCAATTTGTTTGGAAGAACATCATTTGTCGATATGGTCTACCTCATGCCTTCATCACAGACCATGGAACACAATTTGATAACGAGGAGTTTGCCGCCTATTGTCATCAATCAAATATTTTGAGGTCCACTCAGCACCAGGCCATCCTCAAAGCAATGGACAAATCGAAGTGACAAACAGGACGCTGCTAAATGGCTTGAAGAAAAGATTGGATGATGCAAAAGCGAACTGGATCAACGAGTTACAATCAGTACTTTGGGCTTACCGAACTACTCCCCGAGTAGCAACTGGAGAATCACCATGCATGCTGGCGTTTGGAAGTGAAGCCGTTATACCTGCCGAGTTGGGACTTCCAAGACACAGGGTACTGAATTTCAATTCCCTTGTCAGCGACTTAATGAGAAGACTGGATTTAGACATGCTCGAGGAAGTTAGAGAAGAAGCAGCCATTAGAAATGCTACTTACCAGCAGCGAACAGCTTTGTTCTACAACAAAAGGGTGAAGAAGTGCGACTTGAAAGAAGGAGACTATGTGCTGAAGAAAGTAATTCAAAAACACAATAAGCTGGAAGCAAACTGGCATGGACCATACCGAGTTACAGAAGTTGTTCGACCAGGAACTTATCGAATAGAAACTTTAGAAGGCGAGGAGTTTAAGAATGCATGGAACGCAGAGCACCTGCGCAAGTATTATCAATGATGTATATGTAACACAGTTCCATCAGTATGAATAAAACGAAGATATTCTACCAAAGTCTCTCCTTTTATTGAGAATTTTTCGGGGAATACTAGTGCTACACACTACTCGGCAAAACTCGGCAAAACTCGGCAAAGCTCAGACTGCTCAGCAAAATATTCCTAAAATATTCCTAAAAACGTCAACCTCGGTTGGTTAGGAAACGAAATATTCCTAAAAATGCCAACCTGTTTGGCTAGGAAATGAAATATTCCTAAAAATGCCAACCTGTTTGGCTAGGAAACGAAATATTCCTAAAAATGCCAACCTGTTTGGCTAGGAAACGAAATATTCCTAAAAATGCCAACCTGTTTGGTTAGGAAACAAAATATGCTCACAAATGCCAACTTATGTTGGTCGGGAGGTAAGATTATTCCAGAAGATGCAAAAGTTGCTAACTATGACTAGTCGGGGATAAAAACCCACCAACCATAGTTAGTCGACAGAGAAAATTTGTCGATCTTGGTTGGTCGGAAACATTTAAGAGAAAAATCTACCAAGTATGGTTGGTCGGGGATAAAAACCCACTAACTGTAGTTGGTCGACAAGCATAATTTAACGACCTTAGTTGGTTGGAAAAATTTTAAACATTTTTATACTCATTACTTTATTATTAAGTGATCGAGCAACAGTATTGGTACTTATAACTTTTTAATTGTTACTGAGATGGTTGACAAACAACACAATATTGTTATCTTTTTAACAGATACGCATAAATATTAAGTGTTTGATAAATACAAGACAATAGCAATCAAGATTTGCAAACAAAAATGAAAGTCTTTCATTGAATTCAAAATAAATTACATTGATAATGAAATTACAGTTACATTGATATGTATACTAACTATTACATCAAAAATTCCTATTCTACTGGTCTCTTCCCCTCTACTTTTGACACAGGTTCCTCGCCAGCGGGCAGATCATTTAAAGACAGAGGAGAATTGATGAAGTTGAGGTCCTTCAACATCTGGACATTCATCACGGATGGTCGATCTAAGAGATGCTCGGGACGAGATACCTCGATTTGAGAATGTAAATTGTAGTCACCGAGATACTTTGAAATTAAGTTCCGAGGAATGGCCCGAGCAGGGATCCACTCCATCTCCAAATTGTATGGTGGCACAGGCAAGTCGAGCAAGTCGGGATCATGCTAATCCCACAGATAATGACCTTGTTCGAGCTTCAACACACCTAAGGCATTCAGCCAGCCTTGCTTGTAGCCCTCATTGTTGGCATTCTGGATACGATCATCCAAGTGGAATAGTGCTTCGTTGTATCCAGCCATCCAGAACTCCCTGGGCTGTTTGTGGAATTGATATGTTAGCCTTTCTAGCTGCTCGTGGAGATTCTTGATGAAAATCTCCTTATTCTCCAAGACGAACTTCTGCGCAGAGAGATGTTTTTCTAAGTCCCTAATCTTCTTTGACATGTCAGACAAAGCCTGGTTTTTCGCCATTAATTAGAAAGCTTGGTTCTCTAACGCAGACTGAGTTCTCTGTTCTTCGATAAGAACCCGAGCTGCTCTTCCTTGTCCCTGAGGAGATCTTGTTCGACCACGAGAAGATGTAGAGGTGCCTGAACTCTTCAAAGTCTCCAACTCATTCCTCAACTTGTCATTCTCAACCTCTAAGAATGAGAATCCCTCGTCGGTCACTAGGATCAAGGCATTGGAAGCGGAGGCTGCAGACTTCAATTGTGATAGCTCTTTTTGCAAGTTGTTGTTCTCTTGCTCCAGCAACTTGGCAATCTGTCAGCATTCCTCTACCTCACCCTTAAAAGTTCTCTCCCTCAGATCATACCCAGCAAAAAGCTTATCGTAGCCCTTGTCATCCATGATCAGCTTGTACTTCTTTTCGTACCCCTCATGCAACAGGGCAGTTGATTCCTTGTATTGATTCTGAAGGTCTTCGAGGGTACACTGGAGATCCTCGATCATTTCATAGTAAGCCACATTATTGGCCACTACTCGGTCAAGTAGACACTTCAGGTATTGATATGCTTCAATAGCCTGTTCTGAAGCATCATGACCAAGGATGTCGGCAACTTGTGCAGCACTCAAGTCTGTGTGACCAGCCTAAAAGTACTCATTGCACTGTTGCAACAACTTTATATCATTGGCAGATAGCAGATCCATCCTGGCCAGAAACTAGCAGAGAAAGAAAAGCAATCATCAATAAGAAGAATAATCAGAGTATGAATGAAAGATAGACAATAGTATGCAAAAAGTTCAAATTTTATTAGATCATAATTCAGAGTTACATCTTTTGAGTTACATTTGAAAAAGAGAAACAAAATAAAGAAAAACCAGAACAACACTAAACCTTTTCCTTATCTCCCAAAACCTTCTCAGGAGGCTGGCATGAAGAGGTAGGTTGCTCGGAGGGAAGAGATAGTTGCTCGGGGAGAGTAGGCGGTTGCTCGGAGGAGGAAATGACTTGCTGATTTTCCTCAGCAGCAGGCTGGATGGCTAGAGCATGATCTCCCATCACCATCGAAGACTCTTCAGAGGTAGCTTTGTCCTCTTCTAATTCTTCTGGAGTTGGAGGGGGACCAGGGATATGTTTCTAGAAGAGCTCGGAGGACTCGTCGACCTTCATTTCCTGAAGGGCAGTGACCCATCCATACCTAAAGTACTTTAGACTTCCATAGTACACTTGAGATACCATGGCAGCCAACCCCTTATTCCACCCCTTGTCCCAGCCAGAGCTGAAGGACTTCTTCACAGCAGCTTTCCTCTTGGCCTTCTCCAAGGCAAGCTTCTCGGACAGCAAGTTCTCAGCAGCCTTCAATTTATTTTCTGCCTCTTCCTTCTGCCGACCTACTTCTTAAAGCTGGCCCAACCTCTCCTCGACAGCCTTGAGTTTATTTTCCAACTCTCCTGCAGCTTTGAGCTTCTCTTCGAGCTCTTTATTTGCCTTCTCCAAGGCATTATTTTTCTTCTCCAACTCTTTGGAGGCTTCAACAGCTCGAGCTTTATCCAGCTCGGTGGAGGCAAGCTTCTTCTCCCAGACAGCCTTATCAGTGGCATATGTCTGGCGAGAATCTGCCAGAGATTTTTTAGCTTCCTCCAAAGCTCCCTCCATGCTGGAGGAGTATGAAGCTTTAATTGCCTCATCCTTCTTCAGGATTATGTTAAAGCAGCTCGTCAACTGTGAACAGAAAAAGAAAGCAAGTTAGAAACAGAAATGACAAAGGAAATATAAGAAATTCTAAGTAAAGAGACTTACAGAAGCAAGGTGACGAGCAGCTAGTGAGGTAATCATATCCCGAGTAAGGTTTTCTTCAGTACCTTGAACCTCGGGAATGATCAAGGACTTTATCGAGCTCATGTCAGAGCTCAGGGGAATAAAAGTGGGAACTCCAGTCCCATCAGCTGGGGGCTGAGCAATGGTATCAGCCAAATTGATCGAGGTGCTCTTCTTCAGCCTCCTCGGGGGAACAGGTACAGATTCAACCAAAGAAGAATCCTTGGTCGGTGATATCACAATCACCTCTCCAGGAGCAGCAGACCTGCTCGGAGCCACTACGGGCTTCTCAGCAACCTTCTCGGCAACTTTAGCAGAAGCAACTGGTGGAGCTGCAGCGTTCTTCTTCGTCCCCTACCTTGGGACATCAATCCTACTCCTTTTTACCTCCCCAGAACCGGAGGCAGTATTCTCAAACAGAGCAGGAGGTCTTCTCTTCTTCATCCTTTCACTTAAAGGAATATGGGATTCAGGCGATGAGCTTGTGGAAGCTGGAACTGGCTCTGATTCACTTATCACTGGACGAGCAATGAAGGAAGTGGTGTAGCTCTTGTACTGGATCAGATACGAGGCCGACCTAATATGCTCGTCGGCAACACTCTGATGCAGACTCCAGATAAGTTTCAGATGTCTTACATTAACATCTGCTTCCTTTGGGCACTTTCTTTTGTTATCAACTGCAAATAGATAAACATTGTTATCAGTGGCACATTTTATCAAACACAAAAGAAACATGATTTCAAAATAAATAAAATAAAATAAAATAAAAATAACCTATCTCGTTGCCATAAGGAGGGCATCTGGGACCTTGGTAAACGTCATCTCCAGCTAATGGAGGGTGTTGCCAATTTTTTATGACAACCCCATGCTCAAAATAATCCCTATTGACATCAGGGAGATTGACTACTAAGGATCTATTTAAAAATCTAGTTTTTAAATAAAAAATATTATCATTAACTGCCCATCTATAGCAGTACATGATTTCTGGAATTCCTATGCGAGTTCCATGGACTTGATTTAATTTATGCACCCCATTAACTATTCTCCATGTGTTGGGGGCTATTCTCATAGGAACGACGTCAAAATAGTGATAGAATTCCAGACACAAGGGATTTGGTGGAAAAGAAAATCCACATTCAGCAATAAAAAGGCTGGGGAACCAATGTCCCTCAGCCAAATTTAAATAATCAGAAGGCTCAGAAAGATCTTCCAAGACAACCCAAGAGGGAATGGAAAAATCAGAGCGAAACTTTTCAAGAGACTCAATAGAGTAAACCATGATGATGAATAAAAGAAATGAAGAAGAAAGAAGAAGATCTTACAGAAAAAAAGAGTAGAGCTGTTGACAACGAATGACGGAAAAGATGAACGAACAAGAGAGTAGGAAGAGACGACGTAAAACTCGAAGATAAAAATTTGAAAGGTAGAATACGATGGGAGCGTTTGTGAAGTTAAATACCTTGCCTTGGGAAATGGTGAAGTAATGATTACAAAAAAAGGATGATTACGTTACCGGCGGCTAAAAAGATGAAAAGTAGCGCGGGAATCAAAGCGGCAACAGCGGATAAAAAGAAGAAAAGTGACACGGGAATCGAAGCGGACAACAGCGGCTAAGAAGACGAAAAGTAACGCGGGAATCGAAGCACACAAAAAAGTCCAAAAAATCATGATTCTACGAATTGGGAAGGAGAAATAAATATAAGGGAAACGCTCCTAAAAATCAGGAAGACTATTTAAAGCTACCATATTCCGAGAAAGAATGTTCCATACTCCTCAAATTTCGAACTATGAAACATTGGGGGCTTCTGTTGATACCAAAATTAATCTGTTGACATGGACCAATCATATGAAGACACGTGGCTATCTACATGGCAACAGCAAGCACTTCCGAAGAACCCACTCGCTCCGAGGAACAAGACTACAACGAGGAAGACTAGTCCCCCGAGGAACTCACAATCTCCGAGGAACAATGCCTCTCTGAGGAACTCTTAAAACCGAGAAGCTTAGGCGATCCGAGTAACTCATGGCGATCCGAGCTGCACCTCGAAGCAGGATACCAACAGTTTAACTGATTCATTAAATGCTTATCATTTGGATGCGCACGCAAAGAGGGCATTAAATGTATTACCCTTTCATATGTATATCATTTAATATATTACCCTTTCACATTACAGCCGCAGGGCTATAAATACATTATACAATCCTCATTGTAAGGGGGGACCCCCCAGACCGGAATTTCTTGAGATAACTTGTAATCGAGAATTCCCATACAAACAGCAATACCAAAATAGTGGACGTAGGCCATTCTTATAAGGCTGAACCACTTTAAAATTGTTTGTCTCTTTATTTATATGTGATTGAAAAATTAGAGTGATCTAATTTTTTACATCAACAATTGTATTAAGATATTTTACTGGAAAGTTTATTCCAGTTCTATTTAAATTCCATTGTGATGTCTATTCAGTTATTATTCATTGTGTGAATGGTTTGTATTAAATGTTTTATGTTATCAAAATGGAATTTTTATGAAATTAAATTGGAAAAGTTTTAACAACCTGCTTACTTAGATAATAGGTGATTAAATATTAAAAAAAAAAAATTTCGACAGTGATTCTAAGAATGAACCAACTGTATAATCTGTTTTAATTGGGTATGAGACTGATCACCCGATATTTAATTAAGTGGGTTGTTACAGAAACATGCCAAATGAAGTAACTAAACTGCATCCTACTCTAGAAATAAAGTGACTGAAGTGACTAAGTCCAAATTATTCAAGCATCTACACGTGCTGCAGCTACGCATCCCTAGAACATATCGTCAAGCTTGGCATCCCTGTGGATGGACACCTAGAAGGTTTTGAAAATATTTTTCAAGTACGGGTCAGAGCCCAAGTAAAACCATTTGAAAATATTTAACAAGTATTTAAATTGCAGTTTAAATCAACAATTATTAGATACACATGTTAGGCTGCGTACACTCTCGAGTTCCTCACCTCTCATTTATAGTGCACACCTAACGTTTTTTACTAAGACAAACTAGTCAAGCTACCCAATCTAACTAGGTCTTAAGCATTTAACTAACTATAAACCAGTCTAGCCCACCCGTACCGTCCATACAGTATGCTATAATATCCCCTTAATTATCATTAAGCCTTTAGTTAATTTCTCATTAACTTAAACCGTACCGCCCATACAGTACGTTACCGATCAACTAATAATTAACATTTCTCTTATGTTATTATTCTTTTCCTCATGTCAAGTTCTCACACTTACTTTACCTTTAGATTTGCACTATGATTCTTTTCTACTATTTATACTTAAGTAGATTAAGCATTGTTTAAATATACATTATCTAGTCTCCTTACTATCACACATAAGTAAGATGAAGAATTGTTTAGATATACACTATCTAATCTCCTTACTATCACACATAACTAAGATAAAGCATCCATGAGTATATATATATATATATATATATATATATATATATATATATATATATATAATACAGCATCTCCCGGACTGGTCATAACGATGCACACTCGTGTACTCTGCTATTAGTCCAAGTACCTCTCATACCTAATCATAGACTATCGGTTTGGAATGTCTCCTCGAACCATAAATCAAACCACACATATTGGAGGCGAACATAGCACTAAGTCTTTGGGGTTGTGCACATACCGAATTTACCCAAATGACTTACCCGCACCACTATTTCTGTCATATAGTTATCCACTATCAGTACTATGCTCTGGGGTACAAATCCAAACCTCATTAGAATCGTCAAAGTGGGATCTCCCACTGCGCAGGAGCTCTGTGACAGTAGGTAGCATAGGTATGTTAACATTCACAAAAGCACGTAATAGGCATACACACAACCTAATCATATGTATATTCAGTATAGGCACACACACGACCTATAATAATAAATCCATACAGGTACACTCTCAACCTAACCCATACGTAGTATTTATCTCTCTAATACTCACCGTACAATTCATTCACATTTATACTTCTCAATTATAGTTACCCCTTATATTAATTCAGTAATTATTACACCCATACCCTCCTGGTTATAGCCTTAGGTCATGGACCACTCATCCCGAAGCCCAAATTCTAAATTCTCGATTTGTAGCTCACTCCATTTACTATTGTCGGTTTAAAGTTCCAATCTTATTCACATTCAGATCTAATCAAGTCTTGAACATATACCTACAGACTTCCTCTAAGTCTTTAATTAATTCTAGGATTAACCCCTAAGTTCCTCACAATTTATCCCAAGAGGAAATAACATCAAAAGGAAAAACTAGCCAATTCTAGTTAGCCGAATCGATTTTCCCAGGAGGCCGAATCGATTCAAAATGTAACAAGTCTCTTCTTCATCTACGCTTTTGCGATTTTTTCCATTTTTACTCCCATAAACCTTCATGCAAACGTCCCACCTCTAAACCAAACTTAACCAAATTTCATATAGGATCATTCTAACAGTTGCTAACGACTTATATCATTAAATCTTCAATAAAAATGGATCATACAAGATTTAATCTTCACAAATTATAAAAACCCTAGTTTCTCATGTTCTTCACATCTTTTAATAAAGAACCCAGATTTATTTAATATAAATCATCCCAAACCAACTGATTTCGTGTCACCAACATAAAGAAATATAACTACATGCAATCCTACTTCAATTCATAGATTACGCCCACCCAAATTCATATTAAAACTTACCAAAACATGTAAAGCAAACCCTATTCTACATGGATATTATAACATGCTTAAAATAAATGCAAGATAAAGACTTGTCTTGGTTTATGTGATCTGATTTCGTGATTTAATGATGAATTGGTTTTTTCCCTTTTAATCCACTCTCCAATGATGTTTGTGGTGCAAGAATCACTTGAATCTCTCAAGAACCCATCCTTAAACTTCAAGAATGGTCTCTCCATTTTCTCTAATGTCCCCTCTTGATTTTTTAACGTCTAAACCCTAGAATCTCTCATCTATATGTTGATGAAGATGTTGGAAATTCGTAGGTCTCTTTACCCTATATTATTAAATGACTAAAACGCCTTCATATGGTGCCGGTTTGTCCTAAAATTGCTCCGTGACCCAAACTATACCCCCGAGTATACTATTTAGACTATTTTAACCCTTTCAGAATCAATTTTGACCTTTAAATCATCATATGAGTCACTTTCTACAATCATCTTATTTCCACCTCAAAATACGGCACACGTGAAATTAAAATAAATCGAATTAGTTTAAACTCTAAATCACTAAATTAAATTGTTTCTCTGAATTAAATAAATTCCAAATCATCTATTTAAATAAATGCTAAATCACCAATTTAATTTAATCCTATATCCTCATAAATACGGGGTATTACATACTTCCTCCCTTATAAAGAAATTTCCCCCTCAAAATTCGGATAAGATTAGTACTCCAAGGTTTCTACACTACTTTCATCATGTAATCTTAATATCACTACATATATTTCTACCTCTACTAATCGCTAATAATATTAAAAAGAATTCAACTACTCATGGCGCCCATACACCCTATACTCGTGTATAACTGCACCAATATTACCCAGCTCCACTAGATATAACTATCAACTCGCAGTTATAATTACATATATGAATAATAACAAACGTACTAAACCCATGTCCTAATGACCAAACATTTCCCCACTTCCAATATTGCGCTAATTTTCATGCGTGGGATGTGTCGCAAAGCAAAATTCAAACGAGGACCCCCCCCCCCCCCCGCTACACTACTACCTAACATTATCGGTCGTCGAGATCCATTAGGTCCTTAGTCCATAGCACATACCCCAAAATCCTCGTCTCTTGACATAAAAGTATAGTCGTCCTCTCCCATGTTACAAAAGACAACATACATCACAATGCCCATACTATTACTAGTTTCTTAGCACAAATAAATCATGAGTTATATCTCTCTGCTCGATAATATGCCAATCTACCTTGAATCACATCAATAAACATCCCTGCTCACTGGGATCAAATATAACAATATAAACACATTCTTATAAGTCTATCATGCAACACACTATAACATATATACACGTATATATAGGCTAGACCCTCTTCCAGGTAACACCTAGCAAAAATAAACCATATCCTAAAAATTCGAACCCAAAGTCCTACCATTCCTCAAACCATCGTTAACCAGTCAAAACTCGAAAAATAGTCTATAATATTCTCCTAATTCTCGAAAGGAGTAAACTAACATGTAATGCAACAATCCTCTTAGTGTACACAGCCTCTCTCTTATAGGCGACACCAAAGAGCCTCGCTACCCCACGATAATTAATTATATATTTACACAATAAGGTTATTACGGCCAACCATCCTCTTAGCATCACTGTCGAAAATATTTTTAAATATTTACTAACCACCTAGTATTCAAAAAGTTAATGCCAAATTTTATCTTTTTATTAAACAATAAAAAGTGAACTAATCATTATAACCAAACCATCCATGCAGTAAAATAATTTGAACAAAACACTAAATATATAACTGAAATAGAGTGGTACCGAATAAACTATCGGTTCTCAATATAAAAACTAACTAAACATCTAACAAAATCAAAATGAGTCCACAAATACAAAGTCTGATAAACTGAATAAAATAAATAGCTGAAGGGGAAACATGCCCTGCATCCTACTCTAGGAATGAAGTGACCGAAGCGACTAAGTCCAAATTATGCAAGCATCCACACGTGCTGCAGTTATGCATCCCTGGAATAGATCATCAAGCTTGGCGTCCCTGTGGCTGGACACCTAAAAGGTTTTGAAGATATTTTGCAAGTACGGGTCAGAGCCTTATGTAAAACCATTTGAAAATATTTATCAAGTATTTAAATTGCAGTTTAAATCAACAGTTATTAGATACACATGTTAGGTCGCGTACACTCTCTTGAATTCCTTACCTCTCATCTATAGTGCGCATCTAACCTTTTATACTAATTCCACCTAGTTAATATTCCCAATATAAATAGGTCTTAAGCATCTAACTAACCATAAACCAGTCTAGCTCACTCTTACCGTCCATACAGTACGCTACAGTATCCCCTTAATTATCATTAAGCCTTCAGTTGAGTTTCTCATTAACCTACCCAGTACCACCCATACAGTACGTTATCGATCAACTAATAATTAACGTTTGTCTTATGTTATTATTCTATTCCTCATGTCAAGTTATCACACTTACTTTACCTTTAGATTTGCACTATCTATCTTTTCTACTATTTACACTTAAGTAGATTAAGCATTGTTTAGATATACACTATCTAGTTTCCTTACTATCACACAAAAGTAAGATGAAGCATTGTTTAGATATACATTATCTAGTCTCCTTACTATCATGCATAAGTAAGATGAAGCATCATATATATATATATATATGTGTGTGTGTGTAAAATACAGCATCTCCTTGACTGGTCGTAAAGATGCACACTTGCGTACTCTGCTATCAGTCTAGTACCTCTCGCACCTAAACATGGACTATCGGTTCAGAATTTGTCCTCGCACCATCAATTAAACCACACATATTGGAGGCGAACTTAGCACTAGGTCTTTGGGATTGAACACATACCTAACGTACCCAAATGACTAGCCGGCATCACTATTTCTCTCATATAGTTATCCATTATCAGTACTATGCTCTGGCACATAAATCCAGACCTCACTGGAATCGCCAAGGTGGGATCGCCAACTACGCGGGACCTCCGTGATAGCAGGTAGTGTAGGTATGTTATATACACAATAGCACGTAATACGCATACACACAATGTAACCATATGTATATTCAGTATAGGCACACAAAGGACCTGTAATAATAAATCCGTATAGGTACACTCTCAATCTATAATTATAACCCTTACGTAGTATTTATCTCTCGAATACTCACCATAAAAATCATACACATTTATACATCTCAATTATATTTATTCGATCATTATTCTCAACCCGAAGGGCCCCTAGCTACCCCTTATATTAATTCAGTAATTATTACATGTAATACCTCATATTCTCGCGTATTTGGAATTTAATTAATTCGGTAAATTATTCATTTTATTTTTAATTACGCGAGTGAAGTAATATAATTTAATTAAATTGAAATGTGGTTATGAAATATTAATCTAGAGAAAGAGATAATAATTAATATTATGTCTTAAATTTACTAAGTGAATAGTAAATGATTTATAGAAATTATTATGCGCCATGGCGAGTGAGATTGGTGTAAATGGATTTATCTTAATAGGGAGTCGCGCCTAGACTAAATTGAGGCCGATATAGGATAATTGTTAAGAGTGACTCGGATGACGATTTTGAGGTTCTGAATGACTCCGGAAGGGTAAAAATAGTCAAAATAGTATACTCGGGGATGTTGATTGGGTCCCGGGGCAATTTTAAGATTAAACTGACACCGTATGGCGGCATTTTAGTCATTTGGTAACTAAGGGTTAAGAGACCTAAGAATTTCCAACATCTTTATCAGCGTATTGATGGGAGAAGCTAGGGTTGAGTGGTTAGAAAACTTAGAGAAGCCATTATGGAAGAAGAGGAACCATTTGGGAAGCCTAAGAGGGAGTTTTTAAGATATTGGAGTGTGATCTTGCACCATTATCAATCTTGGAGTGAGGATTGAAAGAGAAGTCACACCATCCAACATCAAAACCACAAAATCAGATCACACAATCTAAGTCAAGTGTTTATTTAAAATTTCCCTTGAAATTATAATACCCATGTAAGAGTAGGGTTTATGCATCTTGATATAAATGATGAAATTGGAATTTAAGTGAATTTTAATTCATGTTATGGGTAGGATTTCATGTAGACTTTCATGTACAGGTTATGAAATCAGATCACGAGTGATAATCTCGATGTAAAAAATCTGGGCTTTATGTTGTGTATAAATGAAGAGCATGAAATTTAGGGTTTTGATGAATAAATGTTATGATCCATGTTTGATTTGAAATCATAATGTTTTGAGGATTGTATTACATTGGAAATAATCCTAATACGTGTAGATAATGTTTAGGACAATTGGTTTGAAGTTTAGTAATGAACTATGGGGAATTGAATGAGAAAAAGTGTGAAAAATGCAGTTGTGTATTGAGGACGAAGATGATCTGCGTAATTTCGAATCGATTCTTATTTCCCAGAAAATGTGAAATTTTCCTTTTTAAGCCTAGAACTCCTAAACTTTTGTCGAGGAAACTTTTGGAACTTTGTTAAAATATAATTAGAGATTTGTTATATTATAGTAGGCTTGAAATGGGATTATAACCTAGTCTTAATGAGAGGTTTAAGGCGAGATTTAATATACCTAAAGTAAGGCGTAATTAATTCCAGAAAAGGAGAATGAATTACGGTGAATTTAATTGAAGTTATGTTATAGACCAGTATTGTATGATAGAGCTAGATACTGAATTTCATTTAAGCGGTAACTAGGACCCTTATAGTAGAGCATACTACTCGGATTAACACGATAGCCAGATAAATCTTAAATCGATTGGTACGATGAGTATTCGAGCGAAAAATACTACGTACGAAATATGATAATTTGGGTTATGTGTATACCTACTTATTTGATATATATATATATATATATATATATATATTAGTGTTCTAAAAAATCCGCCTAGGCTTGAGGCTTGAGATTTGGGAGACACGCCCCGCCTTAAGCTTTTTATGCCATATTCTTGGTAAAAACCTCAAAGCGCACTTTTTTCTAAAAATAACAATGCTTTAGTGAAACGATATTGCCTTTTAAAGATATTTTTTACAAATCGGACCGTTATCTCATCCAAAATAATCAAATAGTATTTTAATTTGCAAATATTTAGACATATATATATATATATATATATATATATATATATATATAGGTTGTGTATACCTATTATATGACTGGTGTTAAATGTGAACATACCTACGTTGCCTACTATCTCAGAGGTTCCCGTGCAGAGGGCAATCCCACCTTGCCAATTCCAGGGAGGTCTGGATTTGTTCCCCAGAACATAGAACTTTGGGCGGCTCACTATGTGTCGTGTATTAGTGAGACTGACAGATTATTTGGGTACGTTAGGTATGTGCGTCCATTGCTTGTTATTTGATTTTTGGATTTGAGGAGACATGCCGAACCAATTGTCCTTATTTTAGTACGAGAGGTACATGGACTGATAGCAGAGTATGCCTACTTTCACGATGGTCCTTTTGAGAGACACCGTAATTATATACATTTGTGATATAAATATATATAACCGTTTGAATAATTCTACTTACATGTGATAGTAGACAGATTTATAGTGTGTATATAAATAATTAATTAAGTAGTAAAACTTAATTAGAGGATTAGATAATAAGAGATGGAGAACGTTACTTATGATACCAATAACATACGAGAGATGTTAATTCGGATAGCGTACTATATGGGCGGTTTGGGGACTTATAGGTGTTGATACTCCAGATACATACTTATGTCTAGTTGGCTTGGGTAGTATGACTAGGTGGGGTAAGTAGAAAATGTTAGGCGTGCACAATAGTTAAGGGTGAGGAAACTCAAGAGAGTGTACGTGAACTTAACATGTGTAATCAATAACTGATTTTTAAATTGCGATAAATACTTGTTAAATGTTTTGGGTTCTAAACCTTTCTATAAATATTTTCCAAAAACTTTTAGGTGTCCTGCCACGGGGGATGCCAGACTTGACGATTCATTTCAGGGACGATTTGCTACAGGACTGTGGAGGCTTGCAGGACTTGATTTGACACTTTCACCTTTCATTCCTATTGTAGGATTTCATTTCAGTATTTCAGTTGGGCATATTGCCCCATTTAGACTTCATTTATTTCAGTTATTCATTTCGGACTTATAGTGGGATTTATTTACTAATTTCTGGACATATTATTTGGAATTGGATTTTATAGCCATTGGTTTATTCGGCAAGACAATATTTATTTATTACCTGTGATGGTTTAGACTATATTCATTGTGTGAATTTTCAATTTTAGTTTTCAGCATATTATTATAAATTGTGTAATGAAAGATAAAATTTTGACACCAGCTTAAATAACTATAGGTGGTTAGTGATTAATATGATTTTTGACAGTGATGCTGAAAATGAACCAAATGAGAAACCTCTTTTAATTTAATAAAGAATTGATCACCCGGTATTTAATTAGGCGAGATGTCACAAATGGTATCAAAGCATGAGGTTCTAGTGTCCTTAGGATCTGTACGGCTTACTAAGATTTCAGCGTATCGTTCTTTTAATTTAGAGCCCTATTATTAAGACTGTTGCTTTTATATTTACGTAGTTGAGATATCGTACTTCTGCTATTAAATTTTGTATATACTATGTACTTATAAAATTCGATATATTTTCAGATGCCGCAGATGAGAGCGCGAGCAGCAAGAGCAGCGGCTAGGGAAGGGGTGAGAGGGGTCCAATAGGAGCAACAGTTACCACCGCCACATCCACCACCGAAGATGATCTCCACGGCACAGGTGGCCAAGATAGTGGCCCAGGCGGTCAACGCAGTTACGACAGCCATGACCGTTCATTTCCCACCGCCCCAGCTACAGTCGCCAGTGATCCAGGCCCAGCCAAGGCGATCTACTTGGTAAAGAGTTAGGGAGACATTCCATAAGGGCCACCCGCTCGAGTTTCAGGGTAGCTTTGATGTAGTTACGACCTGTCAGTGGAAAAATAATATAAAGCACCAACAGTGCATGGTGGTGTGTAGTGAGGCGCAGAAATAGATGTTGGCGACTTTCAGGCTTGCCGGAGTAGCATTACAGTGGTGGGAGTCAGTTACCACCATCGATGAAAAAGATACAATGACAATTACCCACATCATGGTGTGATTTGACCACAAGTACTTTTTGCCAGCAGTGGAGACCGAAATGCGGAAGAAGTTTAGTGAGGTGGCTCAGGGTGACCGCTCTATGGCAGAATATGAAGAGGAGTTAACCCGTTTGGCTAATTGTGTGCCAGATGATGTGAGCAATGAGGAACGGAAGAAAGTAAAGTTTATGGATGGACTAGTCTGGAGGATCGAGCAGCACTTTATCAGCAACCACGCATTGGTGACGTACACAGATGTCGTTAATGTCGCGTCATTACACTGCCAGGACCATCGCTTCCACATGAAGGGAAGCAAGAGAGGAGGTGAGTCTAGCCAGTCAGGCAAGGCAAGTGGGGGTGGCAATAGCGGAGCACCGCAACCAGGGCAAGATTCCTAATAGGGGGATCAGTCCAAAAGGTTCGGGTCATGAGGGTACTAACTATAGGGACAGGGATACAGACAAGGTTAGCAGGGCCCTAATTAGCAGCAGCAGCAGGTTCTTCAGGGCCATCAGGGCCAAGGAAATAATGGATATGGTCAGCATGGCCAGGGTTATCAGGGACAACGACATAGCCAGCCTCGATAGGGCCAAAGACCATTTCTTAGGCAGTGATTTATATATGGCCAGCGGGGTCATAAGAGGAAAGATTGCCCATAGCTAGGCAGGGCACAGCAGTAGGGTGCTCAACAGGGGCAGCAGGCTATGTTACCTCCAGCACTAGCACCCTCATCCCCACAATAGCAGCAGGGACATATACACTATGGGCGTATGTATAATGTCCGGGACGTAACCATGCCACCAATACCTCACGTGTCGCTAGCAGTCGAGGGTACGTTTCCTATTCATGGGCATGAGGATAGGATTATTTTTTATACCAGGGCGTTGCATTCTTTTATTGACACTAGATTTGCCCAAGCAACCAGTCTTTTAGAGACAGCCGACACTCGCCTTATGTGTGTAGAGTCACCGTAGGGTAATGGGTCACTTATACACTCATTATGTAGAGGTGTGGACATTATTATTGGGAGTTTGAGCTTATAAGTGGAACTTCTTGTATTAGACATAGAGGGATACGATGTTATCTTAGGTATGGATTGGTTGACGGGTTATAGGGCAACGGTAGACTGTTGCGAGAGGAGACCATAGTGTTCTCTATTTCAGGTCAGGAGATGTTCTTGGTAGCGATAATTCTTCCTAAGGGAGGGGCGTGAACCCACCTATACTACATTAAGGAGGAGACCTCATATGAGGTAGTTATCCTGATAGACTTTATTCCAGTAGTGAGAGATTTTGAGGATGTATTTCAGGAGATACCAGGGTTACCACCCAGTCGAGAGATCGATTTCATTATTGACCTAGTATCAAGTGCGAAACCGATTGCCCGAGCACCGTATCACATAGGCCCTTCAGATATGCGGGAGTTGAGGGAGCAAATTCAGCAACTATTGGGCATGATTTTATTTGGCGGAGTACATCACCGTGGGGTGCACCGGTGTTATTTGTGAAGAATATGGATGGTTCACTTCATTTGTGTGTAGACTACATAGAGATAAATAAGGTCATGATATGGAATAAGTATCCGTTACCGAGGATCGATGACCTATATGATCAGTTGAGGGGGGTTGTATATTTCTCCAAGGTTGACTTGAGATCGGGGAATCACCAGTTGTGCATTCAAGAGGAGGATGTTCCTAATACCACTTTTCTATTGCGGTACAGGTCGTACGAGTTCAGGGTGATGCTGTTTGGGCTCACCAATGCGCCAGTAGTGTTCATGGTTCTCATGAATAGGGTATTCAGGGAATTTTTCGACCTATTCGTGATCGTGTTTATAGAGGACATTCTAGATTACTCTCGCACTGAGGAGGAGCACGTGAAGCATTTGTGTAGGGTTCTATAGACACTTCAGGACCACTAATTGTGTGTCAAATTTGAGAAGTGTGGATTTTCGCTATGAGAGGTACAGTTTCTTGGCTATATCGTGTGCAACAGGGGTATTGCTATTGATCCGAGTAAGGTATTGGCGGTGAGGGAGTGGGGACATCCCATGACACCGACAGAGATTCACATCTTTCTGGGATTGGCTGGGAATTATCGCAGCCTCGTTAACGAATTTTCGAATATTACAGGTCCGTTGATGAACCTGACTCACAAAGGGGTACCGTTTGTGTGGAATGATCATTGTCAGTTAGCCTTTGATGAGCTGAAGGACAAATTGACATCAGCACCTATACTTGCATTGCCCAGGATTGGGGTGGAGTACCGGGTAAACACGAATGCATCCTTGCAGGGACTTGTGTGTATTACAGCAGGAGGGGAGGGCTATAGCTTATGCGTCTCGAAAGCTTAAACCGAATGAGAAGAATTACCCCACACACCTTGAGTTGGTAGCGGTTGTGTTTACTTTGTGGATATGGAGAGACTATATTTTGGGGGAGTAGTTTACGTTATTCATGAATCATAAGTCACTTCAGTATCTCTTCACATGGAAGGATCTGAACATGAGGCAGTGGCTAGAATTCTTGAAGGACTATCAGTTTGACATACAGTATCATCTTAGGAAGGCTAATATGGTGGCAAACGCATTAAACTAAAGACCCACTGGGCAGTTGGTAGAGGTCTAGAAGGTGAAGTAGAGTGAGGTTCGACACGATAATGAGATTACCTGAGCGTCCATATCAGTCTTAGCTACTAACCCCAAGATTATCATGCGATTAGTGAAAGCACATGTGGAGGATCAGTACTATCAGGACAGAGTGCGCCAGTTATTAGCTAAAGGTGTGGAGTCTTACTCGATCAGCTCAGAGGGAGGCCTACATTTTAATGGGAGACTAGTTCTGTTAGAGGATGGGGATTTAAGGCAAGCGATTTTGACTGAGTCTGACAGATTGAGCTTTTTGGTACATCCCGATGGCGATAAGATGTACCAGGACATAAAAAGACAGTATTGGTGGGCAGGGATAAAGCGAGACATAGCATATTTAATATCAAAGTGTGTTACTTATCAGTTAGTTAAAGTAAACCACCAAAGACCTTCAGGGATGCTACAGCCACTAGAGATTCCCGTGTGGAAGTGGAAGAGAATTTCGATGGAATTTATTACTAGACTGTCGACATCGTAGAGGGGTCACGATTCCATTTGGGTGATAGTGTATTGGCGAACCAAGGTGGATAATTTCTTACCAGTTCGCACCGACGTTGAGACGATGCAGTATGCGCGACTATTCATAGCAGAGATAGTTAAGCTGCACGGAGTACCGGTCAACATTGTATCTGATAGAGACAAGATCTTTGTGTCTCATTTCTGGCAGATCTTCCAGGAGTCCATGAGAACTGACTCGCAACTGAGTACCGCATACCACCCATAAACAAATGGACAAACTTAGAGGGTAGACCAAATGCTAGAGGACATGTTGAGGATGTGCATCTTAGATTTTGGGGGAGGATGGGAGTGATATCTTCCATTGGTAGAGTTTGCGTATAACAACTCTTACCAATTTACTATCGGTATGGCACCGTATGAGGCATTTTATGCGAGACCTTATCGTTCGCCCTTTTATTGGTTAGAGGTGGGGGATAACAAGTTATTGGGACAAGAGATAATACAGGAGATGACTGCGAAGAACGAGATAATTCAAGGATGTATTCGAATAGCTCAATATCGACATAAGAGTTATGTCGATGCAGACCGGAGGCATGTAGAGTTAGAGGTTGGTGATCAGGTGTTGGTACGTGTGTCTCCCATGAAGTGGGTTATAAGATTTGGCGAGAAAGGAAAGCTAGAGCTGAGATATGTTGGACCTTTCCCTATTATTGAGAGAGTGAGACCAATGGCATATAGAGTGGGTTTACCAGAGCATCATCAACGGATACACGACGTGTTCCACATGGCATCATTGAAGAAGTACAGGAGGCGAGAGAGACAGCTTTCTAGCACGTTCCACTCGAGGAGATATTTTTGTAGCCAGATGACTCGAACGTGCTTAGAATATTTGTGTTAATTCCTACCTTCTCCAAATGCATCAGGAGAAAGGAAATAGTATCTCTTCCCTATTAGAGACAGACATCGGTCACCTGTTCATGTATGTAATCATATGGGAAGAGATTAAACCAAATAGGAGTAAGGAGGGGCACTTTTCATTTTTATATATTATCACGTGTACTAGAAACGCATAATTCACCTCTCCAACGGTTCCACCCTATGCAACATATTAATAATGAATAAAAAGGTTATGTTATTCCGCCTTAACTTTAATTCATTTCTTTATGTGTACTTCTTGTTCATTCATACCAAAAGCAGGGTGTGATAATATTATAGGGGCATGAAAGCCCCATAACCAAACTAAGCTCAAAACGTCTCAATTCCACAAGCCAAAAAGCCCCAAACTCCAAAAGTCATTAACAACTAAACACCCTCACCCTCACAAAATATATATGGTAGAAATATTGGATGGAAGTATTTAGTAAAGTCTCAAAATATGTAAGAAATTTGAAAAATGTAGAGAGAAAAATTCGTCAGAGTCACATTAGGGCTTTAGAGAGAGAAAGCTCTTGAGAAAATGAAATTCGGACTCTCTATTTATAGGCAAACACAATAGTTGCAGGTAGGATTGTAATAACCAAACAATTAAGAGAAAACAAGTAAAATACCAACGCCATCTAAGGGCACCATCGTAACCGGGGTTTAAGGGGGGAAATATGGTCATATTTATGTGAGGAAAGGAATAAAAGAGTTATTTAGCCAGGAGTTTTACTCGACAAGTGTGCACTAAGAAGAGCTTAGACAAGACAGAGCTTATGCGTGATGAAATCGCATGGGCTACACCCTCCTCACTGATGGTCCAAACCAATAACAACGGATCACCAACAAAACTCTATCATTTAAATTTTCTCTGATTTAAATCAAGAAACAAAAATGTTTTAAATTTTTTTCATTAAATAATTAAACCAGCGATAATAAATTCCAAAAAATTATAAAAATATGAAAATTAATTTTTAAATTCTGAAAAATTATAAAACCAAGAAAAATAGTATATAAAAATATCTAAGTATAAATACATATAAAGTGTATAAATACAAAAATATTACACACATTCAATTAAGGGTATTATAAATTTAGAAAATTTTATTTTACGAATCTTAAAAATCCTTTTTAGGAACATATTTAGACTGTGCCATGAAACCTAGGGTACTTAGGACTGTTGCTACAAAATTGATCCAACAAACTACGAGGGACAGGAGAAGATACTTTCAATCTCCCCTTTTTGGGAAATTTCAAGACTAACTAAATTGATACTTAAAAAGATAAGTCCCACACACAAAAATACATAACTCTACTATAAATATATTTCCTAAAACGAAGAGTAAATAACTCAACTCTACATATGTGTCCTATAGGGAAGAGTACATAACTTAACTATACACATATGTACTAAAAAAGACTCGATACAGAGAATAAACTAGAAAATTAGGAGTCTCGCATTCTCACCATGTTTATCACAAAGGGACAAAGCAAAGACCCTACAAAGAACACATTAAATAGGGCAGGCATAAACATCAAGCGACATTCTAAGAGTTTTAAAATGGTTATTGTCTAATGGTTTTATAAAGAGGTCTCCCAAATGATCTATAGTGTTATGATATTCAATTTTAATTACCTTTCTCTCAATTATTTCTCTAATAAAATGTTCTCTCATTTTGATATGTTTTGTTCGAGAATGGAAGACATGATTCTTTGAGATACTAATAGCACTTTGATTATCACATAAAATTAAGGGAGATGTTTAATTTAAAACCATAATCACTTTACATTTATTTCATCCACAAAATCTAAGAATAACAACTGGAAGTAGCAATGTATTTGAAATCTACTAATGAAATCGAGATTGGGTGTCTACACTTAATATTTATTTCAGCCACGAAAGTTGAGTACAACAATTTCCAGCAGCAATGTATTCGGCTTCTGTTGATGAAAGAGAGACGCAATTTTTCTTTTTAGATGAACAAGATACTAGATTTCATCCTAAGTAAAAATAGCCACCGGAGGTGCTTTTATTATCATCGGCACAACCAGCCCGATCAGCATCTATATACCCAATTATTTTAGAGTTTGTGTGAAAAGTGTACATTATAGTTTACTATTACACTTATGTATTTAATTATATTGTTTACATTATGTAAGTGGTATTCTTTAGGATCACATTGGTATCTAGCACACACACACACATTATGCATTATATTGGGTTTACTCGCAGTTAAGTATTGCAAGATGCCTAACGTATTACAATACAAAGTGACATCAATCTCTTTCCCGAATAAATATTTTGACAGTTTAATAGAGGAACCCGCGGGTGTTTGGCAGATTTCGCAGTATTTACACCAAAACGTTTGATCAAATTAGTAGAATATTTAGATTGATGTATGGAGATATGATTAGTTTTTGAGTTATTTAAAGATCTGAGGAAAAACAAAGTTCCCCCATCATAGACATTTGAAACTCAAATTTCATTATATTAGCAAATTCTTCAGTTTCCAAGGGAGAAGTGGACCCAAAAATGATGTTATCAACGTAAACATGTGTAATTAGTAAATAATTTTTGTTACATTTATTAAACATTGTTAGGTCAACTCCCCCTCGAACTAAATCATTTTCATATAAGAAATATGCTAATCTCTCATACTAGTTTCGAAAGGCATGTATTAAATCATAAAATGGTTTCTTTAATCTAACAAAATGATTTGGAAAGAAAGGATCTAAAAAGCCTTTAGATTGTTCAACATAACTTCCACATTTAAGATTCCATTTTGAAAAGAGGATTTTACGTCCATTTGATATAGTCAGAATTTTAAATGACAAGAAACAACTAGTAAAAGCCTAATGGATATAAGTCTAGCAACAGGAGAAAACGTTTCATCATCTATGCCATCTATTTTGGAGTAACCATGTGCAACTAATCTAGCCTTATTCCTCAAAATATTTCAAGATTCATCACATTTAATTTTAAAAATCCATTTTGTTCCAATTATATTAGTGTGAATAGGACGTGGGACTAAATACCAAACATCTTGAAGTATAAATTATCCTAATTCTTCTTGCATATCTAACAACCAAGATTCATCTATTATATCTTATTTCACATGTTTAGATTCAATTAAAGACACATAAGAAGAAAATAGAGCATTAATTGTTTGAGATCTAGTTCTTATGTTGTCTTTAACATTGCCAACAATATTGTTTGGGAGTGATTTTCCTTGACCTAGTTAGGAACAAAATGTTCATCGGGTGGTAAAAAGCCATAATCACTATTCGTTGGTTTATTAGGTAAATTTGTTTCACTCTCAGATTGGTCAAGAGGTATAAGATTTACTCTTTCATCCACAACAATATTTATAGATTCCATCATAGATTTTGTTCTTAGATTAAACACACGATATGAATAGTCTTTTGTGAATAACCTAAAAAGATAGCCTTATCACCTCTAAAGTCAAATTGTGGTAATTGTTTTCTATCTTTACAAATGCAGCATTCACTACCAAACATAGTAAAATATTTCAAATTAGGTTATTTTCCATACCAAATTTCATATGCAGTTTGCTTAGAATTTTTCTATAGATACACATGATTGATTAAAGGACATGTAGTTTGTGTAGCCTCAATGCATAAATATTTTGACAAATTTTTAGCGTGAAGTAAGACACGAGTCATTTCTTGCATGGTTCGGTTCTTTTTTCTGTTATCTCATTTTATTGAGAAGTTTAGGGCGAACTAAACTCGTGTTTATAACTATTCCCCACACAATATTCTACAACTCCAGTATCTTTATACTTTCCACCCCTATCACTTTGAATTCTAGTTACTTGGATATCCTTTTCATTTTTAATCCTTTTCATTTTTAATCATATAAATTTTTCTTTAGAAATTTTAAAAAGTTTCAGATTTTTCTTTCATAAAAGAAACCCAAGTAAATCTAGACAAATCATCTACAATGACAATAATGTAGGAGTTTTAACACAAACAAGTAGTCGTAGAGGGTCCCAATAAGTCCACGTGTTCTAAAGGATGAGTTATTAAAACATCTTTGATTTTCTTATGAGGGGATTTTTGCAACTTTTCTATTTAACATGGTCCACTTACTGAATGTTTGACTTTTGGAATTTTAGGTAAACCAAGAACTCGTTGTTGACTAGTTAATCTATAAAGATTATCATAGTTAAGAGGCCCAAATCCTTTCATGCCATAAGTCTAAGTCATTATGTCAAGCACATAAATAATTTTCAACATTCACATTTTGAATTACAGCATAGCAATTATCAGGAGTTCTTTCACCACAAAGAATTGTTTTTTTCATTTTGACTTAATTTTATAATCAGTTTTTAAAAAATTAAGGGCCCATTTGGTTCTATATTTAGAAAACTCGATTTCAACACTGTTTTTAAATACAGTTTTAAAATTCAGTTTTTTATGTTTATAAATATTGGCGAGCGTTTGATAAACTTGTTTTTAAATACAGTTTTTTGATAATTTGACAAAATTGAAAAAAATGTATATTTATATTATACATATAGATATGTGTGTAAATATATATATCTATAAACAAATACATAAAACTTTCATAAATATACATTATACATGAATATATACATACATACATACATACATATATACATCATAAATGCATAAATGTATCATATATTTTTATGTATATTTAATGAGGTATGTTGAGAAATTAACTATATATATACATATGTGTGTGTGTGTGTGTGTGTGTGTGTGTGTACGTGTATATCTATTTTTATATAATGATATTGCATGTATAATTCGTAATATATATATATAGGTAATGATAATATTTTTTAATACATATGTATTATATGTATATTTTATATTATTCCAAGCAATAATAATAAATGTATAAAACTATATATAAGTATCATGTATTTATTGATAATATTATTTAACAAATGGATCTTAGTATATTATATCATTTAAGAAAATAAAATATACGTAATTTTATGTATATGTACATATATATTTTTTATTTATAAGAATTACACACATATTAATGTATTATGTATGTGAATTATATATTAAGGTATGAATGCATTAAAATATTAAGAATGAATAATTCTGAGTTGAAAAATAAAAAACATAAGTTATAAAATACCCTTTTGCTATTTTCATAAAAACTTGATTATAACACAGAAATATTATAATTCAGTGTTTAAAAACAGGTATGCCAAATGCAAAATTTTATCAAACTTGTATTTAAACACATAAAACAAAATTATAGTTGCAAACCAAACAGACCCTAACAGTATGATTAATGTAATAAAATGGACTTATACTAAGTAAATTGGCTTTAAGACCTTCAACCAACGGAACTTCATATAAATTAGTAATTCTTTCACCTTGGATTCTCCCTTTTCCTATTATTCAAGACATTTTTCCATATCTAAAAGTAAAATTTCCTCTAACACAAATTTTTAAAGAAGAAAAAATTATTTTGTCCCCAGTTATATATCTTGAACACTCAGAATCAAAGTATCGCTGAGAGTGTTTTATATAAAGAATTTGATGTAAGGCATTTGCTTAGGTGGTGAAGGTTCATTAATAGATTTATTCTTAACAGTTCTCCTAGGTCTATTAGTTTTACCCATTCTCCAATTTTGATTTAATCTGTTATAACAGAACTTCTCTAAATGTCCAATTTTATCACAAAAGTTGTAATGATAAATCTACCTGGCGAGATAGGGAACTCGAGTATGTTTTTCGACATGTGGAATAGACATAAAAAATATTCGAGTATTCGGGACACTTTATATTTGAAGATACAAAAGAAATTATTTTTTTTCCTTTAAAACCAATTCCTACTTTGTTATCAGAAGACTTTTCAGAACTCTGGATTTGTTTTACAATGATACCAAATTTATTTGTGATTCATCAAAATCAGTTAAAATAGCTTTATATTTTTACTCTCGTGAAGAACATCTTTCATTTATTTTGAAAATATTTTTCTCTAACGTCATTTTTTCAGTCTTAAGCTCTTCTACTTGCATATAAGATTCATTAGATATAAAACTAACTTAATTGTTAAGAGCATTAATTTTAGACAGGATTTCTAACTCTTGCATTTATCTAACTCTTGTTAGCATAATGACTAAACTCATTACATTTTCTACATTGAATGTGACATAAGTCTTTGTTATGGTCATATTTATCAAAATATTTCTTTTCATGATGTTTTTCATGTGGCCTAATAAAATAATTAGGTTATCCTTCTCTAAAAGCAATTTTGTTTCTCAACTTAACGAATTTCTTGAAATGTTTAGATAACAATGCAATTTCGTGATATAAGGATTCAAGACAGGCAAAAGAATCATCAAAATTGGATAAA
Organism: Sambucus nigra; assembly: GCA_949130495.1. Taxonomy (NCBI): domain Eukaryota; kingdom Viridiplantae; phylum Streptophyta; class Magnoliopsida; order Dipsacales; family Adoxaceae; genus Sambucus; species Sambucus nigra. Next base: position 297,846,267 of record OX422217.1, on the reverse strand, counting down.
GAAGATACAAAAGCAAGAATATTCACAGAAGATTTAAACACTAAAGAAGGTTGTGAAGTATGTGCTTTTGATTTTCCCCTTTAATTATCACTTAAAGTAGTTTTAAGTTAAAAAGTGCTCATTTTACTGCATAATAGTTTAGGTATCATGTGAGGATCATTCATTTCTATAATGGCATGTCTCTTCATGGAAAATGTAAGAGGAAAATATCTTAAAATATTAGCATGTATTTCATAATCAACTTATACATTACCATTATCATGTGACTGATTTACTATATCTTGCAACCTAAGATTGAAGTCGTCAAATTTTTCATCATCTCTCATAATAATGGTATCATATATATATGTACTAACAATTGAGACAGACTTTCTAACTCTTGCATCACCCTCATGTGTGTAACAACCCTCATTTTTGATAGTCTATTTTATATTTATTTACTAGGTGTAGTAATTAATTATAAAATGATGGATGTTGAGTAAATATTAATTTATTATGAAAAAGGTTAATATTTACTGAAATGTTGTATGATTACCTGATGAGTGGGTAAAAATATCCATGTTGTGATTTATTGTGTCATAAGAATTAAATGACATTTTGGTTTAATGAGAAACCGGTACATAAAATGAGTTATAAAATTTCCAAATGATAATTTGGAGGGTGTAGTTAGTCCCGGTAGGTGCGAAACAGTCAAAATAAGTGCCATATTGTATTTTGGCATTTCGGGCATTTTTGACTGGTTATAGCTTAAATGTGTAGTGCGTACCATTTTATCGCGTATTAGCCACTTAAGTGGGCTTTTCAGATTTAAGCCACGTTTAAGTCCCCAACCCCATTTCTTTTCTTCCATTTCTTTTTCTTATTGAGCCCTAGAGAGAGAGAGAGAGAGAGAAAGGAGAAAGAAGAGAACTTTGGAGAAAAGGGAGATTGGAGCTTGGATTGTTGCCTCCACCAAATCAAATCTGAATTTACAAAATCAAGGCAAGTAACTTACTTGCTATAATGTGATTTAAGTGGATTTATTAGCATGATTTGTTGTGGATTGTTATGATTTATTTTAGTTAGGGTTTTGTTAAATTATTTGGGTATTAACCCTTAGAGATTGATTTGGATGGTAAATGTTGTTGATGGTGGTTTTTAGACATATTGTGGTGTATTAGTTCCATTAAATGTTATGGTTTTGGTTGTTGGAAGAAGAAATAAGGAGGCTAGGTCTGTTATGACCGGTCGATCGCGGTTACCAGACCGGTCGATCGGGCCTTCGGAGGAGGGCACACTGCTTTCTTTCAAAGGCATGAAATTGAGGGCGCGGTCGACCGCGGGTCCCCTACCGGTTGACCGGCTCGTTCGAATTGAACTTTATGCTTTCCTGCTAAGGCAAAAAAATTTAAGACGCGGTCGACCGCGGTCTTGGGACCGGTCGACCGGTCCCCTGTTTTCTCACCTAACTTCCTACTTTTGTCTTTAAACTCTTTTCTTCCCATAGGGACTTAGGACCCTTCTTGAATGAAGTAAACCTTGACTTTTAGAGTCCTAGTGGAGTTGGTTGGTGCCCTAGTGTTGAATGGGTTTCACTTGGGGTTAAGTTCGGGGGAAAGGGTTGTCTTAAGTGATGTTGAGGCATCACTCTCTTGGTGCATCCTAATAAGTGGATGGGGGTTAGATGCCCTAACTTGGAGACTTAGGGGCTTATCAAAGTTAGATGAACTTTGAGGATTAATAGGATCATAATGATCATTTGGAGAGTTGTTGGGACTGGTATATTGAGGAATATTAATTAAAATATTCGATGGGAATTAGGTTCGCATAAAATGAACCCAATTGGTTTAAGGATGATAGATTTCTCTATTATGGACCCGAACTATGTAAATTTTGATGGGTTCAAATAAAATGAACCCGGTTGTTTAATTACGCTAGGTTCGAATAAAAGGACCAAACACATGGATATTGAAAATGGAAACTTGGAAATGAAAATGAGATAAAAAATGGTAAATGCTAATTTACTTAAACACACCTCTCTAAATGACATCATAAGGGAAGTTCGCGCGCTTGGTGATGCCCCCTGCCTAGTGAATGCAGGGTGGATATAGTCCTAGGCCATATGCGGGGTTTTGTATATTTTTTGCGCTGGTTAGGGGATTCCGGGTGTGGTCCTGACTTTCCCGCAGGCATATGGCCGCTTCCCGACGTTGCGTTATGATCCCAGGTTGTCTTGTATAGATAGGCCCTGGAAGATGATGGTCATTTAGGGGCGCGCCCAGTGGGGAAACTCGGAGGGGCGGTCTTAGAATCGTTATGTGTATATGAATATAACTTTTCTGCATCAAGTGGGACTTGATGGATATATGCCATAAAGAGCATGATACGTGCCATAAAGAGCACGGGAAATGAGATTATTAAGATATGTTCCATAAAGAGCACTTGATATTAATGATATTCCTATTAAGGAATGGAGAGATGTTATGGTAAGATAATTAACTTTGGAAGTTAATAAATGAAAGGAAATTATACCTTCTTATTGTAAACCGAACAAATGGCTTTTTATTCCTATTAAGGAATGTAAGAAGGATACGGTAATTTGATTTATGAGTAAAGGTTTTAAATTTATATTACTTACTTTTCTTTCTTTTATGTAGGCATTTCCTTTCCATTTCATTTCATAATTAGTTGAATTGTCATTTTCATATTATCATCCTTATTTATGCATAACTGTTCATTTCTATCATGCTTTTATTTCTTCTGGTAATCATATAGAACCCGGCCCTGACCGGTTTACTTTCCTTGTTGCATATATAATTGTATCTGCTCAGGTGCTCCACCGCAAGGACGCCCGTTTTGGTGTTCCCTTCCTTTGTCTGTGACGAGCTGTAAGATTTTGCGGGTTATTACAGGACGTTGTATTAGACGCTTTCATTCTTGTTATTCTAGATAAGTCTGGGTCATAACTCGGGCGAGTGGCCCAACTTTGATATTTGATTAATGAATGTCTTGCATAAGATATTATAGTGTTGTACGGTGTTCTTTGTAGTTGTGGACCGACAGCTTATTCGATCCATTTGTTTACTATCATTTTGGTGGTAATATATATATATTCTTGTGGAATCACACTTGTTTATCAAATCGGGTTGTTTAAATTTAGTTTTCTTAACTGCTTATTTAAAATTTTACACATTTTAGCAACCCGTTTTCTGATATATTGGGTGGTTTTCCCGTATATTCAGTTTATTTTGTTGATGCTGATGATGATATATGTCCATGATTCCTGTTACGTTTGAGTATCGGGCTAGCCACCCCTTATCTCGGATCTCGGGTTGTCACAGATGGTATCAGAGCATCAGGTTCTAGAGTCTTTAGGATCTATGTGGATTCGCCATGTTCTACCGTAGCATTCTTTGATATAGAGCCTAAGGTTAGGACTGTGTAGTTGTTTATGTTTGCGATCTTTTGCGGGTTAGATAATATTGTAACTCTATTGTTTCTTCATCTCGAACGCCACCTTGAGAGGTCGCTCTGAGAGACGTAATAGGGTTGTAGGAGTGGGGAAGGATTCTCCATCGCCTCCACAAGGGATCGTTAACGCTACGGATGTAGCAAACGCTGTAGCTCAAATGGTTATCACCGCCTGGACCGCATTGGTCCACGTAACTCCCAGGGACTCATGATGTTCAGGCTCCTATAGGACCCTTTTTGCAGGAAAAGGGTTTAGGAGTCCTTTCAAGAGGGCAATTCCCCGGAATTCGAGGGAGCTATGGATGTTATTAAAGCCAATAAATGGAAACGGGACGTGCAACGCCACCTTCGAATGATAGAATGTAGCGAGGAAAGGAACAAGTCCTTGCCACTTTTAACTTAGTCGAATATGCATTATACTGGTGGGAAGTAATAACCGCATCAGAGCAGAGAGACACAATGACGATCACTGAGTCCTGGGCTTTGTTTGATCGTGAGTACGTTCCTCCCGTAGTTCTTAGGGAGATGAGAAAGAAGCTCCAGGGTGTTGTGCATGGAGAGAGACCTATGGTGGAATATGTAGAGGAGTTTACACGGTTGGTGAGTTTTATCCCGGATGAGGCGACTCCGGAAGATAGGAAGATCTCAAAGATTATGGGAGGTCTAAACTAGAGAATCCGGCAGCAATTGCTGGGTTATCCAGCCTCACAAACTTTTGGTGAGGGTATGAATGTAGCCTCATCCCACTGCCATGAGCATTGGTTATATACACCGGGTAGCAAGAAAGCTACTGTCGTGGGGCAAGCAGGAAAGCTTGGAGAACATGGGATTTGAGGAGGAGAATTTCCCTCATCCCAATCTGCGGGTAGTAAGCAGAAAGAGAGGGGACCTCGATAAGGGGCTTCGTCTAAAAGACAACGTTTGGAAGGTTTATTGCGGGTGGCAATGACGTTATGCACGGCAAGAATGCTTCACACTTAGGGGTCGGGATGGTCATGGAGGTAAGGACCATCTGGACCAAAATGTTTCCCAGTTTAGAGAAAGGGGTCGAGGTCGAGAGGACATGAAGGGACGGTGCTTCCTAGATGGGGAGACGGGTCACTACTATCTGGAGTGTCCTCGGTTGGTTGGGGGTCAGTTGCTAGGGCTCCGCAACAGCCGCGTGTTTAGTTCCTACCTCAGGTACCTGATCCGGTTGTTCCCATGCAGCAGGGACAACTACTGTATGGATGAGTTTGTTAAATTCGGGAGGTTATACTCCCTCTAGCTTTGTTAGCATTGCCTACTATTATGGGTAAGTTTTATTTCGAAGGTACTTGAGTTACGTGTTATTCGATGCGGGTGTTACGCGCTCATTTGTTTTATAAGCTCTTCTCAGGTTACAGATTTGATAAAATTTGCTGAGAGTATTTTTACTAGTGTTGAGTTTTTTACGAGTGATGGTTCGCTCAATTTCTTGTTTGTAAATACATAGGGATTTATTATGGTACTTTGTGCTTTAAGGCCGATTTACTCGTCCTTGACATAGTCGGGTATGATGTGATGATATGCTTTCTCTCCACGACCGACAAAGTCGAGTAGTAGCGTATAGGAGGGGTTCCTTATTTGGATTCCGCTTTTGCGGGACGCTCCACGCGTGAACCTCGACGACGTTGGAAGGGGAGAGATGTTGTTCTTACTTCTTTTAGTTGATTTTATTTTATTTTGTTTTACTTTATTTTTACTTTTATTTTTTTAGTTATAAGGTTTAGCTGAGAATCACGTAGAAGAGTGATTAATGGCTACTAAAGTGCAATTAGAAGCACTGTATACAGTTCTCTCCTCTAAACGATGTGAGGGAGACTGGGATGCGAAGTTGGATTTAGACTTCGGGTTATGCCTTGATAAGAAGGCTATCTAAAATGATATATATGTATAAGGCTTTATGAAAAGTGAATACTTGATTTGTAAATCTTTAGTTATTTGATTGGTAATGTAAATAGGTAGAATCTTTTCGGTCCCGAACATGTGTCTTAGACCTGTATATCTTGATGACCGAAAACGCGAGGTAGTAGTGTAACGGGAGGGTTCCTTGTTTGGATTTCCCTTCGGCGAGACGTCCCACGCACGAAACCGAGCAAATGTCGTGAGTTGAGAAAGGTCTTGGGCACTAGGGATATACTTAGTATTAAACGTATACGACTTAGATAGGATTCAGTATAGGTAGGTAGACTTTAGGATTGTTTGGATGTAAGGCCTTTGGTTTGTGACTTTAGTTTAGGAGGGATGTCGGGAGTTGACCACGAACAGATTGTGTGTTAGCTCCACAAGGGATTGATTCCCTAGTAACAAGAAGTAGGAGATGTCGAGAAGTTTTTCTTGGTTGGGACAAAGGAGATGAGGCCACTTGTAGTTAGAATATTAAGATGGCGCCTAACTTTCGGAAAAAGATAGGCGAATTGACTTTCACTTCTGAGCCCATGTAGTTAAGCTCGAGGGTGGATTCAATGGACAAGCCTCTGCCAGGATGGGGACCGATAATGCTGGAGCATAGATATATTGTTTATGCACCTCATAAGTCTAAACTTGTTGGGAGTATTGTCTCATGTTTGAATTAAAGTTCATAGTGGGGTGATCGTCGTATAGGAAGGGAGATGCTACTTCTTGGGAAGAATTTAGTCTTTCGTGCGAGCAATACTTTATTGCAAGATGTCGTAGGAGAGACAGGGGTGGTTAAGACCACATATACAAGTTGTTAATTAGGGAAACGGAACTCTGCTCTTAGGATCGTGAGAGTGGGGTGCGTTTCCATAAGAGAATTTGTGTTCCAGATGTGAAGGACTTGAGAAAGTCAAATATGGTGGAATCTCATGGTTCTAAGTTTATGGTTCAGCCGGGTAATGACGAAATGTGTCAAGATATGTGCCGCTAATAGTAGTGGCTGGGCATGGAAAGGTTGTTGGACCGCATGGGGTGCCCTTGATTTTAGTTTCCGACTGAAATAGAATGCTCATTTCCCAATTGTGGAAAGTTTCCAAGCCAGGGGAATCGAATTATGGTTAAGTGCATCTTATCATTTTTCCACAGATGGCCAGTCAGAAGGGGTAAACCATATGTTGGGGCATATACTCCTTATGTGCGTGCTTGACTTCAAGTATAGCCTGGAACGGTGTCTTCCACTGGTCGAATTCGATTATTATAATTTATATCGATTCACTATTGGGATGGCGACTTATAAAGCCTTGTATCGTGGGCCTTGTGGATCTCCCACTTATTGGTTAGAGGTGCGAAATGATAAGTCTCTCGGACCTGGACTAATCCGAGGTACTTCTTCAAACATTTGTATAACCAAGATCGACGAAAGAGTTATGTCAATGCGGGGAGAAGACATGTGGAGATTGAGGTCGATAGACCAAGTGTTGGTGCGAGTATCGCCTATGAATGGCATTAAGCATTTGGAGTTGAAGGAAAACTTGCACCGCGTTACGTTAGACCTTTCCTATAAAATGTTAAGGTGGGTTCGGTAACCCAATAACTTGCTCTACTAGAATATTTGCAGCAAGTTCATGATGTGATCCATATCTCTTCTGTAAGGTAGTACGAGGGATGTGATGGTGCCTTTAGGCACATTTCTTTCGAAGTTTGTGGGATGCAACTTGCCATTCCTTATGAGGAGTAGTCGGTTGCTATTTCAGAGCATAGTGACCTGCGATTAAAATCTCAGGTAGTACCTTTAGTAAGGTCACAGCGTAGTCACCTTGGTGTCGAGGAATCGACATGGGATCGCGAGGATGACATGCGTGAAAAGTATCCGCATTTCTTCTTGTGAGGTATGCCTGAATTTTGGGGGCAAAATTCCCTCCTAAGGGGGGGAGTGTGTAACAACCCTCATTTTTGATAGTCTATTTTATATTTATTTACTAGGTGTAGTAATTAATTATAAAATGATGGATGTTGAGTAAATATTAATTTATTATTAAAAAGGTTAATATTTACTGAAATGTTGTATGATTACCTGATGAGTGGGTAAAAATATCCATGTTGTGATTTATTGTGTCATAAGAATTAAATGACATTTTGGTTTAATGAGAAACCGAAACATAAAATGAGTTATAAAATTTCCAAATGATAATTTGGAGGGTGTAGTTAGTCCCGGTAGGTGCGAAACAGTCAAAATAAGTGCCATATTGTATTTTGGCGTTTCGGGCATTTTTGACTGGTTATAGCTTAAATGTGTAGTGCGTACCATTTTATCGCGTATTAGCCACTTAAGTGGGCTTTTCAGATTTAAGCCACGTTTAAGTCCCCAACCCCATTTCTTTTCTTCCATTTCTTTTTCTTATTGAGCCCTAGAGAGAGAGAGAGAGAAAGGAGAAAGAAGAGAACTTTGGAGAAAAGGGAGATTGGAGCTTGGATTGTTGCCTCCACCAAATCAAATCTGAATTTGCAAGATCAAGGCAAGTAACTTACTTGCTATAATGTGATTTAAGTGGATTTATTAGCATGATTTGTTGTGGATTGTTATGATTTAGTTTAGTTAGGGTTTTGTTAAATTATTTGGGTATTAACCCTTAGAGATTGATTTGGATGGTAAATGTTGTTGATGATGGTTCTTAGACATATTGTGGTGTATTAGTTCCATTAAATGTTATGGTTTTGGTTGTTGGAAGAAGAAATAGGGAGGCTAGGTCTGTTATGACCGGTCGACCGCGGTTACCAGACCGGTCGACCGGGCCTTCGGAGGAGGGCACACTGCTTTCTTTCAAAGGCATGAAATTGAGGGCGCGGTCGACCGCGGGTCCCCTACCGGTTGACCGGCTCGTTCGAATTCAACTTTATGCTTTCCTGCTAAGGCAAAAAAATTTGAGACGCGATCGACCGCGGTCTTGGGACCGATCGACCGGTCCCCTGTTTTCTCACCTAACTTCCTACTTTTGTCTTTAAACTATTTTCTTCCCATAGGGACTTAGGACCCTTCTTGAATGAAGTAAACCTTGAATTTTAGAGTCCTAGTGGAGTTGGTTGGTGCCCTAGTGTTGAATGGGTTTCACTTGGGGTTAAGTTCTGGGGAAAGGGTTGTCTTAAGTGATGTTGAGGCATCACTCTCTTGGTGCATCCTAATAAGTGGATGGGGGTTAGATGCCCTAACTTGGAGACTTAGGGGCTTATCAAAGTTAGATGAACTTTGAGGATTAATAGGATCATAATGATCATTTGGAGAGTTGTTGGGACTGGTATATTGAGGAATATTAATTAAAATATTCGATGGGAATTAGGTTAGCATAAAATGAACCCAATTGGTTTAAGGATGATAGATTTCTCTATTATGGACCCGAACTATGTAAATTTTGATGGGTTCAAATAAAATGAACCCGGTTGTTTAATTACGCTAGATTCGAATAAAAGGACCAAACACATGGATATTGAAAATGGAAACTTGGAAATGAAAATGAGATAAAAAAAAATGGTAAATGCTAATTTACTTAAACACACCTCTCTAAATGACATCATAAGGGAAGTTCGCGCGCTTGGTGATGCCCCCTGCCTAATGAATGCAAGGTGGATATAGTCCTAGGCCATATACGGGGTTTTGTATATTTTTTGCGCTGGTTAGGGGATTCCGGGTGTGGTCCTGACTTTCCCGCAGGCATATAGCCGCTTCCCGACGTTGCGTTATGATCCCAGGTTGTCTTGTATAGATAGGCCCTGGAAGATGATGGTCATTTAGGGGCGCGCCCAGTGGGGAAACTCGGAGGGGCGGTCTTAGAATCGTTATGTGTATATGAATATAACTTTTCTGCATCAAGTGGGACTTGATGGATATATGGCATAAAGAGCATGATACGTGCCATAAAGAGCACGGGAAATGAGATTATTAAGATATGTGCCATAAAGAGAACTTGATATTAATGATATTCCTATTAAGGAATGGAAAGATGTTATGGTAAGATAATTAACTTTGGAAGTTAATAAATGAAAGGAAATTATACCTTCTTATTGTAAACCGAACAAATGGCTTTTTATTCCTATTAAGGAATGTAAGAAGGATACGGTAATTGGATTTATGAGTAAAGGTTTTAAATTTATATTACTTACTTTTCTTTCTTTTATGTAGGCATTTCCTTTCCATTTCATTTCATAATTAGTTGAATTGTCATTTTCATATTATCATCCTTATTTATGCATAACTGTTCATTTCTATCATGCTTTTATTTCTTCTGGTAATCATATAGAACCCGGCCCTGACCGGTTTACTTTCCTTGTTGCATATATAATTGTATCTGCTCAGGTGCTCCACCGCAAGGACGCCCGTTTTGGTGTTCCCTTCCTTTGCCTGTGACGAGCTGTAAGATTTTGCGGGTTATTACAGGACGTTGTATTAGACTCTTTCATTCTTGTTATTCTAGATAAGTCTGGGTCATAACTCGGGCGAGTGGCCCAACTTTGATATTTGATTAATGAATGTCTTGCATAAGATATTATAGTGTTGTACGGTGTTCTTTGTAGCTGTGGACCGACAGCTTATTCGGTCCATTTGTTTACTATCGTTTTGGTGGTAATATATATATATTCTTGTGGAACCACACTTGTTTATCAGATCGGGATGTTTAAATTTAGTTTTCTTAACTGCTTATTTAAAATTTTACACATTTTGGCAACCCGTTTTCTGATATATTGGGTGGTTTTCCCGTATATTCAGTTTATTTTGTTAATGCTGAGGATGATATATGTCCATGATTCCTGTTACGTTTGAGTATCGGGCTGGCCACCCCTTATCTCGAATCTCGGGTTGTCACAATGTGTAGACATTAAAATGTCCTAATTTGCCTTAGAAGTGGTGCAGGCTGAGATACATTTAAACTCATACTCAACCACTGCTTTTAAAATAGCATTTCTGCCTTTATTGCTATATAATGAACTTAACGTCTCCTCCCTAGTCCATTCAGAATGAGGTTTTCTCTCAGGTCTTCAAACATCACCTTCACCAATTACATGAGAACGTATTAAAAAACCATTTTGACCAAATCACATACATTATTTCCTAACTATTGGATATGTTCAATCATCTTTACTTTCCAATAAGAAAAGTTTGTGCTATCAAACCGAGGAGGATGTACAAAACTACCATTTCAGTCATCCATTTAAAATAAGTTTAAAATAAAGAGTTCAAGATCTTAAAAAGTAATAAAAAAAACTTTTTAAACAAAGTATTCCTAACTGCTCCGATACCACCTATATGTAATCTATGGACACAAAAGCATTAAGGTTAAAAATCTCTTTTAAGTCTTTGGTAAAAAAACCTATAAACTTCAATGGTTGAAATACATCCACACACACATACACACACATAAAGTAAGTTTATGTGATGTTCAAGATACAAAAAATTACAAGAGAGACAGAATAAGATGAGGAGAATTGAGAATGAACACAATATTTGTTAATGAGGAGCCCAGCGTACTGGTAAACCCCGTGTCCTTTAGTTCAAAGACCACGCACACCACAAGTTCACTATAACAACACTTTTAGTACAAATTATAGTTTATAAATGTGTAAATGAACTAATACTTCCAATACACCTAGTATTCCAAGGCAAGCACTAAACTACCCCATAAATAATTTAATCAGACTAAGCTAAATAGTAGTCAAGTAGAACAACACAACTTCATACTCAAAGCTAGATTATCCAGTGAAGAGGTAATAAAGAAAAATAGTTTAATAAGTTTGAAACCACAAATGCTTGAGAGATCAATTCTAAATCCAAGAACAATAATGTTTTGCTTTATGAATTGATTTTCCAAGCTTGTGAAAAAAAAACAGTTTGTGTGAGATCACAAATAAAGCCAAACCAAGCCAAGTTTAGAGAATATATATAATTAGTACAACAGGGTTTAGTGTAAACGAGATATATCAACAATAATATGTATATTTGTAATAACATATTAATAGATCTTTCCAAACCAAGGTTTGTGAAAATTATAAAAAAAAATAATATAAGTCATTCAAACACTAAATCGCAGAGAAAAACCACAACATAAGTTTTGTATGTAAAAAAATGGATTTAGAGATCATCACCAAAAGTATAGCAGAGGCATGAAAGATCCATAACTAAACTAAGCTCAAAACGTCTCAACTCCATTAACCAGAAAATCACAAACTCTAAAAGTAATCAGCAACTAAACACATTCATCCTCACAAAATATATATGGTATAAGTATAGGATGAAAGTATTTAGTAAACTCTCAAAATAGGTAAAACATTTGAAAAATATAGAGAGAGAAAGTTGAGATAAAAAATTATCAGAGTTTCATTAGGGCTTTAGAGAGAGAAACTCTTGTAAAAATGAAACCCGGCCTCTCTATTTATAGGCAAATACAACGGTTCCAGGTAGGATTGTAATAACCAAACAATAAGGGAAAACAAGTAAAAGACCAAAGTCATCGGTTTGAGGGGGGAAATATGGTCATTTCACATGTAAGGATAAGGGGCAAAAAAGTCATTTAGCCAGGCATTTTACTCGACGGGTCTACAGCAACCAGACACATGCTTACATAACACAGAGCTCACGAGTGATGAAATTGCATGGGTTACACCCTCCTCACTAACTGGTTTAAACTAATAATAACGGATCACCAACAAAATGTTGTGGTTTAAATTTTCTGAGTTTTAAATTAAGAAAAAAAATATTTTAAATTTGTCTCATTAAATAACTAAACCCACATTAATAAATTCCCGAATTTATAAATAATATGAAAATTTATTTTAAAATTTTGGAAAATTATAAAACCAAGAAAAATAGTATATAAAAATATTTAAGTATAAATACATATAAAATGTTAAAATACAAAATTTTTAACATATTACACAAATTCAGTTCAAGGTTTTACAGATTTAGGAAATTTGATTTTAAAAATCCTAAAAAATCTTTTTTGGAATATATTTAGAGTGTTCCATGAAACCTAGGGTATTTAGGACTTTTGTTACAAATTCACTCAACAATCTATAAGGGACGGGAGAAGATACTTTCAATCTCCCATTTTGGTCAATTTTGGGACAAAAGAGACTAAAAAAGATAAGTCACACACACAAATACATAACTCAACAATACACATATGTCCTAAAACTAAGAGTACATAACCCAACTATGCACATATGTCCTAAAAGGAAGAGTATATAACTCAAATATACACATATGCCCTAAAAAAGACTCGACACAGAGAATAAACTCGAAAACCACGAGGCTCTCATTTTCCCCTTGTTTGTCATGAAGGACAAAAGGAATACCCTATAAAGAAGTTAGTACCAAAAGATATATGATTAATTAAAGGGGTACTAACATATAACCCTAACACATTGAATAGGGCAGGCATAAGCACCAATAGACACTTGAAGAGTTTCAAAACGTTGATTTTCTAATGGTTTTGTAAAGAGGTATGTCAATAGACATGTAGTGCAAAGATGTTCAATTTTAACTTCCTTTTTTTCAATTAATTCTCTAATAAAATGTTCTCTCCTTTTTGATATGTTTTGTTCGAGAATGGAAAACAAGATTCTTGGAGACACTAATGGCACTTTGCTTGTATAGAATTGAGGCAAATGTTTCATTTAAACCATCAACACTTAATGCGGCCATTCCGAGGGTTTTTACGGGTGTCCGAGGGTTTCTCTCCCGAGGTGGATCCATCCTTCCTTCCCATATTTTTGGCCTGCACGCGGGATTGCATCCTTTCTCGGGGCGCTTGATCATCATCGATGTGGAGTGATATGTAGAGATAGAGTCACCGGCCAATTTTGCACAAAACAAGCAAAATAAATATTACCCCCTCGAGAGAATGGCATCAAGGATAATACCGATGCTAGCGAAACCAAGTAGTTCAAGGGTTCGGTCCGGGGACTAAGTTATGGAATGAAAAGGTGTTAGACAACCATCTCACCTTTTCGATCTCTCATAGGCATGTGTTAAACTTCTCCTGTTAAAATCTGTGATGTTTATGCTTATGTGCATAATATAAATGGAGGACGGAATCGCTCAACTCCCGCCATGGATAAAGTCTAAGTGAGGTCATCCTTAGGAATGTTCCCAAAGTAGTAATTAAAAATGTAATGTAAGTGTTTGTCGATTCACAAGTCGTTATAAAATAACGACTGCATACATCGGACAAGACATAAGCAAGTATATATATATATATATATATAATAAGAACAAAGTAACTAATGTACGTGGGACGACTTAAGTCGTGGGATATACCCAAGACGCCTAAGTAGCTCGAGGGGGCATCAAAGTCCACGTAGTTCGAAGACAATATGAGGTGTGATTTAACCCATAAATCCAACCGGGGACTTTGATTATGTGTGTGTTAAAAAGGTGTTTTTAGTGTGAGAAGATATGATGAGAAATCTCCGTTTCGAATTTACAAGTAAATCCTCTTTTTCATGTTTTTGGATTTTCTTATGAAAATTAAGTATGTGCGAATACTAATAATAAAAAGTTGGAAATTAAGATATGTGATGTAACAAAGTAAAGTACTAAAGTGAAAATAAAGTAACTAATGCAAAAATAAGAGAATTTAAGGACAAAAAGGGAAGAGTTATACCTCCTCATGAAGACTTGAAGTGGATCTTAATTGTAGATGTGATGATATCATGATGAGATGATGGTAGTTTGAGGAGATGGGTGGGATTTACTCAAAAGAGTATGAAAAGGATGGAAGGAATGTGAAAAAGGGGTTTTTATGGGGAGGACGGCTCTGAATTCGAGGGAATTCTCTCTAAATTGCTGAGAGATATGTTCGAGGATTGACTTTCAAAGTGAGGTCATGACCTCTATTTATAGGGCTAAGAAGGGTGCCGATCGGCATGGTCCTTGACTGGCCTATCAGCATAGAACCTCGAACATAAGGTCCTGGGGGTTTTCGAAAAACGGTCGTAAAATGCAAATCCTAAGTCAGAATCATGCATGGGGAGAACTATTGGAAAGGGTATTCAGAGCTCTTTAAGAATACATTCATCCAATCCCGGTTTCGGGAGTTGACCAAAGTCAAATGGGCTAAAAAATGCCCATTGGTCACTAGATAGGAAATTCCCAGAGGAAAACGGATCGTTTATCCGAACAGTAAGGCCGATTCACGCACGGGATGGACTGTTGAAAGGGGTATTTAGTTCTCGTCAAGATTTCATTCAGTTTCATTCGGTTTGGAGAGTAGAACTATGTCAAACGGGGCTCGAAAGTAATCGATCACTTTTTAGAGTAAAATGAGTCGTTCGTCCGTACCGTAAGGCTGATTCGTGCACGAGGCAGATCGTTGGAAAGGGTATTTAGAGCCCTTAGAAGATTCATTCAACTTTATTAGAGTTGAAGAGTTAATCGAGGTCAATGGGGATCGAGCGCTCGGTGGCCTTCAAATCAGTTTTTGGGGTAAAATGGATCGTTCATCCGAACCGTAAGGTATATTCGCACATGAGGTGGACCATTGGAAAGGTTATTCAGAGTCGTTCAAAGATTCATGAGATTTATCTCAAAAAACAAAGTTGATCGGAGTCAAATGGAGCCCGCGTGCATCCTGTGGCCTCCATATCAATTTTCGATAGTAAAACAGATCGTTCATCTGAATCGTAAGGCCGATTCATGCACAAGGCATACCATTAGAAAGGGGTTCATATCCCTTCGAAGATTCATTGAGATTTTTCTCATATGAGAAGTTGACTGAAGTCAAACGGGGCTCGAGAGCACCCGGTGGTATCTAGATCGGTACTCGAAGTATGACCTAGGGTTTGCGTTGAACGAACGAGCGATATGGACCTAAGGATGTGCTTAAAGGGTCCTAGGATTGGGTGTCTACACTCAAAATTTATTTCATCCACAAAAGTTGAGTACAACAATTGCCAGCCGTAATGTATTCGTCTTCTAGTAATGAAAGAGAGACCCAATCTTGCTTTTTAGATGACCAACAAAGTAGATTGCGTCCTAAGTAAAGACAGCCACTAGTGGTGCTTTTACTATCATTAGCGTAACCAGTCGAGTTAGCGATTGTATAACCAATTATTTTAGAGTTAGTGTCAAAATTGTACATTATACCATAGTTTACAGAGCCACTCATGTATTTAATAATACGTTTTACAATGAATAAATGGGAAAATTTAGGATCACATTGGCATGTAGCACACACACACTATGCATTATATCGGGTATACTCGCTGTTAAGTATAGCAAGAATCCTTTCATAATACGATACAAAGTGACATCAATCTTTTTCCCCGATAAATCTTTTTACAATTTAATAGAGGAAATCATAGGTGTTATAACAGATTTAGTAGTATTTAAGCCAAAACGTTTGATCAAATCAGTACTATGTTTAGATTGCTGAATGAAGATATGATCAGTTTTTTGACTAATTTAAAGACCAAAGAAAAAATGAAGTTCCCCATCATAGACACTTGAAACTCAAATTTTATTATATTATCAAAATTTCCAGCTTCCAAGGAGAAGTGGACATGAAAATGATGCCATCAACGTAAACATGTGCGATTAGTAAGCAATTTTTGTTATGTTTAATGAACATTGTTAGGTCAACTGCCCCTCGGCTGTAACCATTTTCATTTAAGAAATTTATTAGTCTCTTATACCTAGTACGAGGGACCTGTTTTAAACCAAAAAGGGCTTTCTTAACATAAACTTCCTCAATTAAGATTCCATTTAAAAAAGCGGATTTTACGTCCATTTGATAGAATTAGAATTTTAAATGGCAAGATACAGCTAGTAAGAGCCTAACAAAGTCAAGTCTAGCAAGAGGAGCAAAAGTTCCATTAACATCTATGCCATCTATTTTAGAGTAACCTTATGCCACCAATTTAATCTTTTTCTCAAAACATTTCTAGATTTATCGCACTTATTCTTAAAAATAGATTTTGTTTCAATTATGTTAGTGTGAGTAGAACGTGGGACTAAATACCAAACATCATTAAGTTTAAATTGAATTATTCTTCTTGCATAGATAATAACCAAGATTGATCTATTAAAGGTACTTTTACATGTATAGGTTCAATTAAAGAAGCATAAAAAGAAAATAGAGCCCTAATAGTTTGAGATTTAGTTATTATGGGGTATTTAACATTTTAACAATGTTTTTCTTGGGGGATTTGCCTTAACCTATTTAGGAACAACAGGTTCATCAGGTGGTAGAGAGTCAGAATCATTATCCATTGATTGATTAGGTAAATTTGTTTCATTTTCAGATTGGTCAACATGTATAGGATTTTTACGTTCTTCCATATTATGAGTAATACAATCATTCATAACAACATTTATAGATTCCATCATAGATTTTATTCTTAGATCAAACACATGATATGCGTCGATGTTTTGTGAATAACCAAAATTACAGAGAAAAATCACAACATAAGTTTGTAGGTAAAAAAGGTGAAATCGTTACCAAAAGTATAGCAGAGGCATGCAAGTCCCACAACTAAACTAAACTCAAAACATCTCAACTCTACAAACTAGAGAACCCCGAAATCCAAAAGTCATCAACAACTAACCACACTCATCCTCACAAAATATATATGGTAGAAGTATAGGATGAAAGTATTTAGTAAACTCTCAAAACAGGAAAAACATTTAAAAATGTAGAGAGAGAAAATTTGGTAGAGTTTTTTTAAGGTTGTAGAGAGAGAAACCTCTTGCAAAAATGAAACCCAGCCTCTCAATTTACAGGTAACATAACGGTTGCAGGTAGGAATGTAATATCCAAACAGTTAAGGGAAAACAATTAAAAGACCAAAGCCATCTAAGGGTACCATCGTGACCATGGTTTGAAGGGCAAAATATGGTCATTTCACATGTGAGGATTTGGGGAAAAAGAGTCATTTAGCTAGGGTTTTGCTCAACAGGTCTGTAGTAAGTAGACGCATGCTTAGACAATATAGAGTTACGCGTGATAATATTGTGTGAGCTACAACCCCATCACTGATTGGTCCAAACCAATAAATATAAATTACCAACAAAACGCTGCCATTTAAATTTTCTCTGATTTAAATTAAGAAACAAAAATGTTGTAATTTTTTTTATTAAATAATTAAACATACATTAATACATTTTTAAAAATTATAAAAAAATATGAAAATTAATTTTTAAACTCAGGAAAGTTATGAAACCAAGAAAAAAATTATATAAAAAATATTTTAGTATATATATAATGTATAAATACAAAATATATAATATATTACACAAATTAAATATAAGGTCTTATAAATTTAGAAAATTTGATTTTAGAAATCTTAAAAAAATCTTTCTAAGAATATATTTAGTGTGTACCATGAAACCTAGGGTATTTAGGATTGTTGTTATAAAATTGAACCAACAAACTATAAGGGACAGGAGAAGGAACTTTCAAACCATCAACACCCAAAAGTCGAAAAGGATAAAAATCGAATATCCTAAACTATCAGGGTCATAGTCTAATATACTAAATACATATATAAATAAAAAGGGTAAAAGTAACAAATATCCCAAAATATAATGCCAAAATCCCAAGCCGTGAGATCTCCCTTCATCAACTGCAAGGTTGAAAGGCATCAATCACTCACTTTAAGAACATTTAGAAATCATTACTATATCTTACCATCAACCGGTCGGTTGATGGCTTGAATTACATGGTTCTTCATGGTACACTCATCCCTCCTAAAATCTATTCAGCCATACATGCTTCCCCTTGGAACCTATCCATACAAACGTATGTCCATTACCATCAAACGTACAGTTGATCAAACCGTTAACTGCACGGTTAATGTCCCTAACCCAGCAGCTATAAATAAAGTCCCCACCATATTGGTAATTGCAACTCAAAACCTAACATTGATTTGTTTTTCTAACTTTTTTAACTCTGAGTATCTAAGAATCTCGTGTTCTATTTGAAATTTTGAGAGAAGTCTCGATCTTTTGAAAACTCGCTTCCTTCAACAAATAGAGTTAACCCTTTGCTTGCACCCCGTGAAGACGATCCTTTTCTCAAAAGAATCTTTATCCGATGGTGCAAACTCATAGGAGACACTCTCTCGAGAAAATATCACCTTACTCTACAAGAGTAAAAACTCTAAAGAAAACTAAGGTCAATATCATACACACGTGTTATGATATGGAAATATACACATCAGCCTGAAACATCTTAGTCTGGACCCTATTATGGGATCGGGTATGCATTCTACAGTGTTTATATTTTAAAGCCTAGTTTTTTCCCAACACCTCTGTCTGTTGAGATGAATAACAAAAATATGTTAAATAATGATAATCACAACCAGTACAACTAATTACTACACGAAAACATACTTTTCTAAATCGTTATTAGGAAAATGTATGTGAATTGAGTTACTCCGAAACTTTGCTAAAACCAAAGTCTAAAATCGGAATACTCTTCACCACTTCTCTGAGCAAACATTCTCGTCTCAATGGTGTCATAGATTTTCCTGGAATACTTATCAAACACTTGTCTTTAATTACATATTTTTAACATATGATTATGCACTCCACCTCATAATGGAAATGATATATAAAGGACTAGGCTCCATAAATACCATAATATTGTAGAATTTATACCCGGTATCCTATAGCATACACAAGTAAATATGCCCCATTAGTTGGAACTACATTGCTAGCCTTCCAATATGCATAATTTGTGCCATCAAATATGGGCACTCGATTATACAAATTCTCCATTAAATCAAAAAATTTCAAAGATCAATAATTTAATAGAAATTAATATCAAGAGAAAAATATTTTTGGTGGAAAAGATCACACATTAAATTTGTGCAATGGGCTCTGAAACCAATTTGAGAGTGCGCTTGCAATATTAATAAATTATTTATATAATTTAGCGCCAAACACACACAAATCCAAATTTTATCTTCTTATCCGAAACAAGAATCTAGGTGCTGATCTCAATGCCTCTTGGGTATGTAGGTGTAGTACCAAGATGCACTCCTGAGCCCAAGACTTACCATACATCACTTGGCATATTATATATTAGGGTTGCCTCCATCTCTAATATTAACCCCCTTTCTCAGATTAAATCATCATGTCTATTAGTTCAGATCAGTAATAGGCCCTGCGACACCTCTAGAATTTTAGCCATTTTGGTAAGGGATGCAAATATCTCCGTCGATGACTTATAATCCACTCCAATCCTTAATTCACACCCCTCCCATTCATCCCTATACCTGCAGGCAGTAGAGGTTGTCTAAACATTCCATCCTCTATATTTGCACCAACATAAAATTTCAACAACACCTTCGAGTTAGTGATCGCCCAGCAGACTTAAATATATGTATCAATGACTTCGGTGTAATACCCCGTATTTTTATGCTATATTAATTTGGGGGTTTTATTAAATTTAATGACAGTGAATTATTTAATAAAAATCCGGAAATTAATTATGTTATAATTATTAACGTGACGAGAGTTAGTAATTATATAAAAATTGTCGAATATTACTAATGAGCATAGTAATATATGATATGGGTTATATTAAAGGTCACAAGTGAATGAAATGTCAATTTTGAGAATTTTAGTCGGGACGCGCCCATGTCGCGTCGGGACTAATTATTGAGATATAAAAGTAAATATTTTATAAGTTGTTCGTATGGTCGTTTTGAGTGCTCCAACGCGTCCGGAAGGGTCGAGATAGTCAGAAAAGTGTACCCGGGGGTTTAGTTTGGGTCTCGGGATGTTTTTAGGCTTAATTAGTGACCCGGGAGGGCATTTTGGTCATTTTACAAAATAGGGTAATTAAACCCACGAATTTCAGCCATCCTTAGCAGCCATTTAAGTCAGCCTTTTAGGGTTAGAACATTCAGAACCCTAGAACGGCCATTGGAGTAGAGAGGAGAGAGCTCTCAAGGTGATTCAAGGCCAAAAACACCACCATTTGCACCACCGTCACCACCAACGTGTAGATCGCGAGGAGGAGAATGCAACCACACCAATATCAGCAGGAAACCAGACCTCTGAAATCCCAGGCAAGTGTTTAACTTGCGTATTTTCGTTGGTGCAATATTCATATTAGTGTAGGAATGATTAGGAGTGTAATCAATGGAAGAAAACCCCAATTTTGGTAGGGATTTGCATGTAGAAAACATTATAACCATATTCTGGAAATATTATGTAAAGTAGATGATTAACCCACGAATTTTTGATGATATGTTAGAAGGAAATTCTGGAGAAAACTGATTAGAACAAAAGTTAAGAAAACATTAGGGTTCTTGATGTTTAAATGAGATTTTGGGTTGTTTAACCATGTTTAATGATGGATATACGCATGCTTAACGTTAAAAACATCTGGAAATATGTTATTATGTTTGTAGTAGGAGTTTTGGGACGATTAGTGTTGGAAAATATTGATTTGGGTGAAGAATTTTGGTAAAACCCGTAACTGCACTTCTGCAGGATTTCGCAGACCTGCTTGATCGATCGATCGAGCCTAGAGCTTCGATCGATCGAAGGTTCGATCGATCGAGCCCCAGACCTCGATCGATGGACCCTTCCTGGCAGACTCTTATTTCCCCTTGTTTAATTAATTGAACATGATTCATCGTGAAATAGCTTTTGGGCTTTATGAATAAAATGTTTTGGGATATAGGAGAGACCAGTAGGGCATATGATTAAGTGTTGAGAACTTTATTATGAGATGATACTTGTATTTTAGGGACAATTATTTAAAGGACGAGGAAACTATGTAATTCAAGTGAGAGATTACGTCAAATACTTATGATAGAGAATAGACGTTTACCTACTGATTTTGCTATTTGGATGGATAGAATCCACGAGTGTCACGTAACTAGTGAGAAAACCCTTCAAGTTAAGGTTAGAGACGAAACCTTATACGTAATCATAATAATGGGAAATTAAGGATAAATGTTGTGACTATGGGTAACGGGAGGAACCTATATTAATATGAAGAATGGGTATATTTATATGATTGTGTGTACATATATTATATACATGTGAAAAACGTACCCGCGCTACTTGCTATCCCTGAGGTTACCGCGCTGGGACGATCTTATCCTGTGTTGCTTTATGGGGGATATTGATTCGTACCCTAGAAGTTAGAGATCCTAGGTACGGGCTATCAGATTGATAGTCGGACGGTCCTAAGAGACGTGTGGGTATGTACTGACCTCTTGGACTTGAAATCTATGCTTCGCCTAAACGCTGTTTTGTATATGTTAATACAGTTCGAGAGTGATTCCGAACTTGTATTTCCCTTTGTGTGAGCGATACGGGGATTGGATAGCAGAGTATGCCCGCACTATAGATTTAGTTGGGGTGCTGTTATATATATATATTATACGAGTAGTTAATATATATATGAGGTTATAAACTTTAAACTGCCTACTGTGATTTGATAAGTAGGACATAGTTGTTGACGCAATAATAAATACTTTTTTGTGAAAGTATGAGAAGACACTGGGAAACTTTATAATTTAATGAAGATAAAGCGAGAGGAGTGCTACATATTGAAAGTAACCTTTTTAAAACATTGTCATCGTTCGGTTTTGAAAACTTATGAGTAAGTTAAGATAAACTAAATTATTTGGGAAGGTTAGTACGATAGGCGTGCACATTAGAAGAGAGGTGAGAATTTCTCAAGAAAGTGTCGAACTAATATGATTTGCATTGGCCTGTATCAATTTAAATACTTTCTTAACGTATTTTAAAATCAAACACACTTTCGGGCTCTGACCCGTTTCTTTTCCTCTCTCTCTCTCTCTTGTATATATATATGTATATTTTCAGGTGCCCAGCCACAGGGGCGTCTTGCTTAGGATCCCTTGAGAAGGACGAGCTGCAGCTTAGGTGGGAGTTGCATGTCATTTGAGTAGACGGCTTCTGTTATTGACTCCACTCCTATTATTCTCATTTATTGGGCACGTGTCGCCCTTTTCATCATTTCATTTGTTGTTGGGATTTTGTATTTCTTTTATTTCCAGTATTGTCCTATGGGATTTATTCAGGATGGATTTGTGGTTTTAGTTCCATTTGTTGACATTCGATTGACGAATGTATTATGTTATTTGGTTTATTGTGGTGTGATTCTTTATTGTAGAAATGTTGTATTAAATTAAAATAAACCTTTTTCTTTAATTAAAATTTGGAAAGTTTTGTATGGAAAATGTTTTGACACTTAGCTTAATTATTTAGGGTGTTAAATTGGAAAAGTTATTTTTATCGACAGTGATGCTGAGAATGAACCAACTGTTTACCTTGATTTAATTTAATAAAGGAGTGATCGCCTGGTATTTAATTAGGCGGGGTGTCACAGGTGGTATCAGAGCATCAGGTTCTAGTGTCCATAGGATCTGTACGGCTTATTTCGCTTTCAGCTTAACGTTTTTGCTATAGAGCCCTATTTTTAGGATTGTTGTATTCCTGCTTTTACGTTTAAGTCTTCAGCTATTTGAGATTCGATGATAACTGTAGACTGATAAATTTTGTTCACGTTTCAGATGCCTCCGAGACGTGCTCCGAGAGATAGGCGTGCCCAGGCCGAGCAACCAGCATCTCCGGCACCAGGCACAATGAATGCTAATGAAGTAGCCACCATAGTTGCTCAGGCGGTGAATGCCACGATAGCGGTGATTCAGCAGGCTCCACCCCAGGTTCAGGCAGTGGCGCCAGTACCAACACAGCTTCCATCTGCATGGGAGAGGGTTCGGGATGCTTTTCAGAAAGCACATCCCCCTGAGTTCTCTGGTAGCTCCGACATTATCACGGTTAGCCAATGGAAGAAAGACATCCAGCGGCATCTTCGCATGTATGAGTGCACCGAGGTACAAAAGAAGTTATTGGCTTCCTTTAAGCTGGTGGGAGCCGCGTTGCAGTGGTGGGAGTCCACTACTACTTTGGGGGAGAGGGACACGATCCCTATTCAGATGTTCTGGGAGCGGTTTGACCGCAAGTATTTTCCACCTGCAGTGCAGACTGAGATGAGGCGGAAACTACTAAATCTGAAGCAAGATAATATTACTGTAGCAGAGTATGAGGAGGAGTTCACGAGACTTCTCACCATTGTGCCATATGAGGCACCTACTGAGAGCAAGAAGATTTTGTTGTTTGTCGACGGGTTAGCTTGGAGGATCCGTCAGCACCTTATTGGGAACTTATCCCTGAGTACGCTCACTGATGTACTCAATGCAGCGTTACTACATTGCCAGGATCACCGCTTCCACCTTCAAGGAAGCAAGAGAGCAGGAGAGTCCAGCCAGCAGGGCAGGACCGGGGGTAACGGTGCCGGTGGGGCACCATCTCATGGACAGACTCGTCAGCACGAGCAGAGTTCCCATCAGGGGGACCCTGCTAAGCGATTCCGTTCGGGTGATCCCAGGCAGGGAAATGGGGGTTATAGGCTGGGCCAGCCTAATCAGCAGGGTCAGCACCGACAGCAGGGTCAGCAACAGGGCCAGCAGGGCCAATGGCGTGGAGGTAACGGCTAGCAGGGCCGTGGTCAGCAGGGACAGAGGGGAGGTAATTTCAGAGGCTGGTGTTTTGTGTGCGGCAAGCACGACCATAAGCGTCAGGATTGCCCAGAAGGCGATAGGGCCCCACAGCAGCAGGGAGCCCGTAATGAGCCACAGAGGCCACTTTTTCCACCTGCCCTTCCAGCTCCAGCCCAAGCGCCAGTCCTACCAGCCATCCCAGCAGCTCCAGTGCAGCAGGGGCAGTTACAGTATGGACGTGTCTATAACGTCCACCAGGCAGCAGCTCCACAGGCATCACCCGCGATTGAGGGTACGTTTCCTATCCATGATACTATGGGTCGGGTTTTATTTGATACGGGGGCCATGCATTATTTTATAGCTACGCATTTTGCGAAGGCCTTAGGGTTGTTAGCCACAGTAGAGAGCACAGTGACGTGTGTAGACTCACCATTGGGGAGTGGGTCACTTATTTTCTTTATATGCCGAGGAGTGGGGATAGAGATCGGTAGTCTGGTATTACCTGCAGACATGTTAGTTTTAGACATGCATGAGCACGATGTGATTATCGGTATGGATTGGCTCGCAGCTTATAGAGCCATGATTGATTGCTTCGGTGGGAGCATTGTTTTTGCCATTCCGGGGCAGGAGATGTTTGTAGTGGCTATGCCTCGCCCAGAGGGAGGCTCGACCGCTCATTTGTATTACATAGAGGAGGATACCTCTAAGGAGGTTGTGATCCCTTTGGATTCGATCCCAGTTGTTAGGGAATATTCCGATGTGTTTCAGGAAATACCAGGCCCACCCCCCAGTTGAGAGATAGATTTTGTTATAGACTTATTGCCCGATACGAGACCTATAGCACGCGCACCATACCGTATGGCTCCGGCAGAGATGCGAGAGCTACGAGATCAGATCGAGCAGCTGTTAGGTCAGGGCTTCATTCGCAGAAGTACCTCACCTTGGGGCGCTCCAGTTTTGTTTGTGAAGAAGAGAGATGGTTCACTGAGGTTATGTGTGGACTACCCGAAATTGAACAAGGTCACGATACGGAATAAGTATCTGTTGCCTCGAATCGATGATCTGTTCGACCAGTTGAGGGGAGAGAATTTCTTTTCGAAGATAGATCTGAGGTCGGGGTACCATCAGCTACGTATTAGGGAGCAGGATGTTTCAAAGACTGCATTCTTGACGAGATATGGGTCTTACGAGTTCAGAGTGATGCCGTTTGGCCTCACTAATGCTCCAGCCGTATTCATGGACTTAATGAATCGAGTGTTCAGAGAGTTCTTGGATCAGTTTGTCATTGTCTTCATAGATGACATCCTAATATATTCCCATTCCGAGGAGGATCATGCCGAGCACTTGAGGCAGGTTCTTCAGACTCTGCGAGAGCATCAGTTGTATGCTAAGTACGAGAAGTGTGGATTCTGGTTGCGAGAGGTACAGTTCTTGGGCCATGTTGTTTCTGAGCAAGGGATAGCAGTTGACCCGAGTAAGGTATCAGCAGTGAGGGAGTGGGGACATCCCATGACACCGACAGAGGTACGTAGTTTCTTGGGGTTAGCCGGATACTACAGGAGATTTATTCGGGGATTCTCCAAGATAGCGGGTCCGTTGACGAATTTGACTCGCAAAGGGATACTGTATGTTTGGGATGATGCTTGTCAATTAGCTTTCGATGAGCTGAAAGACAAGCTTACTTCAGCACCAGTCCTTGCCTTACCGAAACCGGGTGTGGAGTACCTGGTTTACACTGATGCGTCTTTACGGGGACTTGGAGGAGTACTCCAACAGGAGGAGAAGGCTATAGCTTTTGCTTCCCGCAAGCTTAAGCCGCATGAGAAGAATTACCCCACCCACGACCTGGAGTTAGCAGCGGTCGTCTTTGCATTGAGAATTTGGAGGCACTATCTATTGGGAGAGAAATTCCGTTTGTTCACAGACCATAAGTCACTGCAGTACCTGTTCACTCAGCGAGAGCTGAATATGCGTCAGCGCAGGTGGTTAGAGTTTGTGAAAGACTACCAGTTTGACATACAGTACCATCCGGGGAAAGCCAATGTAGTTGCTGATGCATTGAGCCGTAGACCGGTAGACGATGTAGCCGACGTTTGGAAAGAAAAGTGGAAGGAGTTGGGTCACCAGGACGCAGTAGCCCGTTCATTCATATCCGTCATGTCAGTCACACCCGAAATTGTTACGAGGGTGATACAGGCGCAGACCACAGATCCGTTTTGCCAGGAGCAGATTGTGCGACTTCTAGCCGAGGGTGCTGAGTCCTATTCTGTTAGTTCTGATGGAGGTTTGCGGTTTAATGGGAGATTGGTGGTTCCAGAAGGAGCAGAGTTACGTCATGAAGTGATGACTCATTCTCATGGGTCCCGATTTGCATTCCATCCGGGAGGCGATAAGATGTACCAGGATATGAGGCGACAATGCTGGTGGAGTGGGATGAAGAAGGACATTGCTGAGTTTGTGTCCAAGTGTTCTACCTGCCAGCTGGTTAAGGTGGACCACCAGAAACCGTCAGGATTGCTTCGGCCATTGGAAGTACCCGCGTGGAAGTGGGAGAGTATTTCCATGGACTTCATTACAGGGTTGCCTACATCACAGAGGGGCCACGATTCTATCTGGGTGATTGTAGACCGTCTGACCAAGGTGGATCATTTTCTACCGGTGCGGAAAGATTATACCACGGGTCAGTATGCTCAGTTGTTCATCGCTGAGATTGTCAGATTACACGGGGTGCCCTTGAATATTGTGTCCGATAGAGACAAGATTTTCGTGTCGCGTTTTTGGGAAAGCTTTCAGGAGGCTATGGGTACTGAGTTGAGGTTGAGTTCAGCTTATCACCCACAGACAGATGGGCAGACAGAGCGTACTAATCAGATGTTAGAGGATATGCTACGCATGTGTGTTCTCGATTTTGGAGGAGGTTGGGAGCCACACCTTCCACTTGTAGAGTTTTCTTATAATAACTCTTATCAGTTTACGATTGGTATGGCTCCATTTGAGGCTTTGTATGGCAGGCCTTGTCGTTCCCCAACTTGTTGGCTTGAGGTGGGGGATAACAAGTTGCTAGGACCAGAGGTGATTTAGGAGACCTCTGCGAGGATTGAGATGATCAGGGGTCGCATTCGAGTATCCCAGGACAGACAGAAGAGCTATGCCGATGCGAAACGGTTCTTTAGGGAGTTTAATGTGGGGGACCAAGTGTTACTGCGTGTGTCTCCCATGAAAGGAACGATGAGGTTCGGGAAGAAGGGAAAGTTGGCTCCGAGGTACGTGGGACCATTTCCCATCATAGAGAGGATTGGGCCAGTTGCATACAGATTGGGACAGCCGGAACATCTACATCGCATTCACGATGTATTTCACATCTCGTCGTTAAGACGATACCTTCGAGATGATATGGCCCATACTCACATCGCGATAGAGAAGATCGACTTACAGCCTGATAGCTCCTACGAGGAAAGACCGGTGGCTATCCTAGACTATAGTGAGAGAAGATTGAGGTCAAAGATAGTTCCACTTGTGCGGGTCCAGTAGGAACACCATAATGTGGAGGAATCCACTTGGGAGCGTGAGGCAGATATGCGCGAGAGATATCCAGATTTGTTCTTATTAGGTATGCCTTATTTTTCGAATTTCGGGACGAAATTTCGTTATTAGGGGGGAAGTATGTAACACCCCGTATTTTTATGCTATATTAATTTGGGGGTTTTACTAAATTTAATGAGAGTGAATTATTTAATAAAAATTCGGAAATTAATTATGTTATAATTATTAACGTGACGAGAGTTAGTAATTATATAAAAATTGTTGAATATTACTAATAAGCATAGTAATATATGATATGGGTTATATTAAAGGTCACAAGTGAATGAAATGTCAATTTTGAGAATTTTAGTCGGGACGCGCCCGTGTCGCGTCGGGACTAATTATTGAGATATAAAAGTAAATATTTTATAAGTTGTTCATATGGTCGTTTTGAGTGCGCCAACGCGTCCGGAAGGGTCGAGATAGTCAGAAAAGTGTACCCGGGGGTTTAGTTTGGGTCTTGGGATGTTTTTAGGCTTAATTAGTGACCCGGGAGGGCATTTTGGTCATTTTACAAAATAGGGTAATTAAACCCACGAATTTCAGCCATCCTTAGCAGCCATTTAAGTCAGCCTTTTAGGGTTAGAACATTCAGAACCCTAGAACGGCCATTGGAGTAGAGAGGAGAGAGCTCTCAAGGTGATTCAAGGCCAAAAACACCACCATTTGCACCACCGTCACCACCAACGCGTAGATCGCGAGGAGGAGAATGCAACCACACCAATATCAGCAGGAAACCAGACCTCTGAAATCCCAGGCAAGTGTTTAACTTGCGTATTTTCGTTGGTGCAATATTCATATTAGTGTAGGAATGATTAGGAGTGTAATCAATGGAAGAAAACCCCAATTTTGGTAGGGATTTGCATGTAGAAAACATTATAACCATATTCTGGAAATATTATGTAAAGTAGATGATTAACCCACGAATTTTTGATGATATGTTAGAAGGAAATTCTGGAGAAAACTGATTAGAACAAAAGTTAAGAAAACATTAGGGTTCTTGATGTTTAAATGAGATTTTGGGTTGTTTAACCATGTTTAATGATGGATATACGCATGCTTAACGTTAAAAACATCTAGAAATATGTTATTATGTTTGTAGTAGGAGTTTTGGGACGATTAGTGTTGGAAAATATTGATTTGGGTGAAGAATTTTGGTAAAACCCGTAACTGCACTTCTGCAGGATTTCGCAGACCTGCTTGATCGATCGATCGAGCCTAGAGCTTCGATCGATCGAAGGTTCGATCGATCGAGCCCCAGACCTCGATCGATCGACCCTTCCTGGCAGACTCTTATTTCCCCTTGTTTAATTAATTGAACATGATTCATCGTGAAATAGCTTTGGGGCTTTATGAATAAAATGTTTTGGGATATAGGAGAGACCAGTAGGGCATATGATTAAGTGTTGAGAACTTTATTATGAGATGATACTTGTATTTTAGGGACAATTATTTAAAGGACGAGGAAACTATGTAATTCAAGTGAGAGATTACGTCAAATACTTATGATAGAGAATAGACGTTTACCTACTGATTTTGCTATTTGGATGGATAGAATCCACGAGTGTCACGTAACTAGTGAGAAAACCCTTCAAGTTAAGGTTAGAGATGAAACCTTATACGTAATCATAATAATGGGAAATTAAGGATAAATGTTGTGACTATGGGTAACGGGAGGAACCTATATTAATATGAATAATGGGTATATTTATATGATTGTGTGTACATATATTATATACATGTGAAAAACGTACCCGCGCTACTTGCTATCCCTGAGGTTACCGCGCTGGGACGATCTTATCCTGTGTTGCTTTATGGGGGATATTGATTCGTACCCTAGAAGTTAGAGATCCTAGGTACGGGCTATCAGATTGATAGTCGGATGGTCCTAAGAGACGTGTGGGTATGTACTGACCTCTTGGACTTGGAATCTATGCTTCGCCTCAACGCTGTTTTGTATATGTTAATACAGTTCGAGAGTGATTCCGAACTTGTATTTCCCTTTGTGTGAGCGATATGGGGATTGGATAGCAGAGTATGCCCGCACCATAGATTTAGTTGGGGTGCTGTTATATATATATATATTATACGAGTAGTTAATATATATATGAGGTTATAAACTTTAAACTGCCTACTGTGATTTGATAAGTAGGACATAGTTGTTGACGCAATAATAAATACTTGTTTTGTGAAAGTATGAGAAGACACTGGGAAACTTTATAATTTAATGAAGATAAAACGAGAGGAGTGCTACATATTGAAAGTAACCTTTTTAAAACATTGTCATCGTTCGGTTTTGAAAACTTATGAGTAAGTTAAGATAAACTAAATTATTTGGGAAGGTTAGTACGATAGGCGTGCACATTAGAAGAGAGGTGAGAATTTCTCAAGAAAGTGTCGAACTAATATGATTTGCATTGGCCTGTATCAATTTAAATACTTGCTTAACGTATTTTAAAATCAAACACACTTTCGGGATCTGACCCGTTTCTTTTCCTCTCTCTCTCTCTCTTGTATATATATATGTATATTTTCAGGTGCCCAGCCACAGGGGCGTCTTGCTTAGGATCCCTTGAGAAGGACGAGCTGCAGCTTAGGTGGGAGTTGCGGGTCATTTGAGTAGACGGCTTCTGTTATTGACTCCACTCCTATTATTCTCATTTATTGGGCACGTGTCACCCTTTTCATCATTTCATTTGTTGTTGGGATTTTGTATTTCTTTTATTTCCAGTATTGTCCTATGGGATTTATTCAGGATGGATTTGTGGTTTTAGTTCCATTTGTTGACATTCGATTGACGAATGTATTATGTTATTTGGTTTATTGTGGTGTGATTCTTTATTGTAGAAATGTTGTTTTAAATTAAAATAAACTTTTTTCTTTAATTAAAATTTGGAAAGTTTTGTATGGAAAATGTTTTGACACTTAGCTTAATTATTTAGGGTGTTAAATTGGAAAAGTTATTTTTATCGACAGTGATGCTGAGAATGAACCAACTGTTTACATTGATTTAATTTAATAAAGGAGTGATCGCCCGGTATTTAATTAGGCGGGGTGTCACATTCGGGTCCACTCCCTTCTCAACACCACTAGAGTTAGCCTCTTGGCTCACAGATAGCTTATTCCCTCTCAAGCCAAGTTGTCACCCTTGCATACACATTACTTTAGAACCGAACACACTTTGAGAATTTTTTTAATTCGATCTAAAAATATACAGGACCGCATAATTCGGGCCGATCTCGATCTTAGATCGTAAAAAACGGTTTTGAACCGGATCGGACCGCTTTCATTTTATATATATATATATATATATATATATATATATATATATATATATATATATCACAACTCTTCCCACGCACTCACACATCACGCTAAACCCAACCAAAAACAAAACAAGTAAACCGTACAAGCCAAGCCTTAAGTTCAAAATCAAAAATGCATTTTCTCCTCTCCCTCTCTACGAACAACAGCGCAGCTACGGCTGAAATACCGACCTCCCACTTCCACTTCCACTTCCGGTAGTAAATCCACCCTCCCACTACGACCATAACAAGCTATTGATTTGATTTTTGTGTGGATCTGAGTCTAAGGTTCATTAAGACCAACTATTGTGAGGTTTACCATAAATATTGACCTACTTATGCTTTGATCTCATGGCGATGTGGGTACGTAAATGTAATACTGAGACCTTCTCATGAGCACGAGCCTCGATAATATGTCTCTTGATATATTTTCCCCACGAATATGATTTTATCTCTTATCCTCCTCTCGAGATATCAAAATATCTCAAGCCATAAACTCTCCTGCATATCAACATAACACAAAAGCTCTAACGCCTATAAAGAAACTGCATACCAAACTACATAGGCTTTGATTTCATGGCTACACGTGTACATGGCACAATACTGAGTTCTTCTAATGCGCACAAGCCTCAGTAATATATCTCTTGATATGGTGTCCCCACAGAGATGCTTCCATATCTTATCTCTTATTATCCCTTATCCATCTCTCTAACCTCAAATAAGATATCAAATTATCTCATGCTGCGGCTCCTCGTGCACACACATATACATATCAAACCTCCCTATATATTTATATATATACAAAACGGCCACCCATTACTCGAACACATATTCACATATAAGAACTCTTGTGTACCCACACCGATTTAGTGACATCCTTACACCTCTGTAATACCCCTTATTTTTTGTGTATTATTTAAATTGTGAAATTTATTTATTTGCCTGTTGTGACATGCAATGTAGCCATTTATCTTTCATGTGTGTTATATAATTTAATTATGAAAATGGAATTAACAGCATTTCACCCTCATTCAGATGGTCAGACTGAGCGGGTGAATCAGATTGTCGAGGATAAGCTTCGGGATTACGTATTGGATCTCAAGGGTAGTTAGGATCAACACTTGCCACTCGTGAAGTTTGTTACAATAATAGTCACCGGAAAACTATTGGAATGACACCCCATGAGGAATTTTATGGTTAATCATGTCGTTCATCGTATTATTGGTTGGAGTCAAGGGAGAACAAAATATTTTGGTCGTATATCATTCGGGACACCTGAGAGAAGGTGGCACTCATCCGCGCATGGATGAATAAAGAACTAAATCGATAGAAAAGTTACTCGGACAAGAAGAAGCATAGCCTGGAGTTTTAAGTGGGGGATCAGGTGCTATTGAGGGTCTTCCCAATAAAAGGAATTGTGCGATTTAGATCCAAGAGAGTTATTGAGGGTCTTCCCGATGAGAGGTAAGCACTATCGCATCCTCATAGGGAACATCACGCTAACTCCTCTTGTGTGCGGACTGGCTCACACAAAAAATAACATCGCGCATGTCATATCCTTCTCCTCCCCAAGTGTCATTCTAAGGCCCAAGACACAACAATGGTGACTCCGTTGGGGAGATATCAAGCGAGCTGAACTATCCTTGTGATTCCTTCTTATATACTTAATATCGCACTCTTGCATGACTATTTTATGCACGTTTTAGAAATTTTTCGAGGCCTGAGTTTTGGAGTCCCTCAAAACATATCTGCATGGTTAGGTAAATTCATCCAAATATATAAAGGGACACAAAGGACCTCATAATAAAACAAACATCAAAGTATGTAAAAATAAAGATTACCTATTTGCATCATGCCCTGCATAGTCTTAATTTTCATATTGTTTAAACCCTATACCCATGAGGCCAAAACCAGTCAGTCTAAAGGCTAGTAGAATAAACTATCCTCACTCTTTTTGCCCACCCGTTTGTTATATTGGGAAGCCCATCTCTCAATCTTCAAGTCTCGGTGACAAGGAATGTTTGGATCTCATTCGGTACCGGAGTATATCGAATAGTCTTTCGTAATTATTTAGTACTAGGGTAAAGTGGTTTCACACGTACCTCAAAGGTTACTCAGTCTAATCATCTCGGTATCTCATTATCTATGGCAATAAAACGTGATCAACTATTCACCAAGTCGCATTACCTTTTTTACATATAAAGAAAAAATTTAGGTACACACCCATTAAACAAAAAGAACAGATACTTGTGGGTCAGTCCCTTTGATAAAAACATCCAAAAATTGTCAGATAACTAGAGGTTGGTATAAATCCCTCAGATTCTAAGATAACTTTCTTCCTCTATATGAAAGGTAAAACAATATGAATCCGCAAGTCATATCCAAATAATAATTCCCTTATGCTAGATTCCCCAACCAATAGTTTTATTTTATAGAAAATAATGGACCACGGTCTGTTAATTCCTCGCTTCTTGCATGCAAGTCAAGAGCTCACCCTTGTTCATCCAAATCAAAAGGGACTCTGCTTAGTTCTTCCCCTTAGAAGATACTACCAAACAAAAAATACAAAAAAAATACCGTCCATATACGGTTAAAAATAGAAAAAATAATTTTACCAAAGAAGTCATATATATGTGAGTCCTTATCCCCCTATGTATCATCCTTTCGTCAGTCATTTTGTCCAAAAAATACTTAACAAAGGTGCCTCGCCTTTTTTTGCAGTTATCATTACCCGCGGAAATCACACTACGCACATACCCTAGAAATCAACATTCATGCTCCATGCAGTCATTTAGTCATCATCAGCGAGATCCCCACTCATAACGGCCAAGTTTGTTCTGCAGTATGTTCCAAGTCTATAAAACAAGATCGGGATTCTTACAAAATGGATTAGGTTTTGAGGCAGGTAGAGAATATTACTGCCTCTCAAAACACCATGAAATTAGAATTTTGGGAAGTAGGTTGAGCACAGGTCTGCCTACAAGAGACTACTGCTACACTCGGGACTGGAGAGGACATACTTCTTACCCATATCACCGCCACTGGTATCCCACCTACAGTAGTAGTTGAGACGGTACTGACCAGTCCTAAAGACCCACATGCACCAATGTCAGCACCCTCTCCCCCAGATAATGTCGCTGCTCTTCACTTTCAAGTATCGTTTGCCCATCATGGTTACTTCGAACCATACCATTAATACCCTAAGTACCCGCAACCCGCCTATCTAGGGCTCCTACAAGATGAATCACTAGTTCCTTTACCAACCGACGAGAATGACCCTCCTCTAAATTAGGAGATAACACAGGTCCAGATTGTGACATCCATTTATGGATTTAAGCTAACATCGAGGTCTTGGGTCATTAGGTTTGATCAGGTAAATAAGTTTTGATTTTGATTAAAGTTCAATAAGTACTTATTTGTATAAGAAGCATGACAAAAACATAGTGGTATTTCTTCGTATAATTTATGGATAATACATACCTAATCGACAACGAGGTCAGGGTATTATTTCACATATGAGTGTGGTTATCCAGATATTTGACATAAAGTACTTAGGACAAGTTAGTCACGTATTTAAGACCAACCTTACACTAGATCGATTGCAAAGGATGTTGAGCTTATCCGAAGCCAATTACATCAATCTTGTATACACAAGATTAACATCAGGATTCCATGAAAATAGTTTATTTTCAGGTTTAGGATCGTACTATCTGGTATCTGTAACACCCCGTATTTTTATATCATTTAAATTGGTAAATTTAAAATAAACAAATTGCTTGACTCTCATTGTCCATGATTATGTGATTCGATTATACCGAATGTGTGTATTGGTATATAATTAATTTGCATGTTACGTGAATTATTATTATATCATGATTAGCATAAAAAATGTGTAATTTGTGGTAGACATTATTTGAGTATGTTCCAGAGTGATCTAGGAACTCGTTTGGGCATTTTAAACATCTTAAGTTGGTCCCGGGGGATAGGTATACCCTTAGGGGAGATTTTAGACCAATTCGAGTGTTAGTATGGGTTTATTCGGGGGTTCGAAATTGGATATTAAGGAGAAATACGGGATTAAGGGTTATAATAGGGGTATAACCTAACAAAATTTGGTATTCCATTCGATTCTAAGTTAACCTAGCACCCCTACAGCCTCTGGAGGAAGTTACCAAAGCTGGAAAAGAAGGGAGGAACAAAGTCTCAAATGAGGGGGCTCATATAATCTCTAAAAGGCAAGAATTTCTTGCAAAACTTTTAATAATATGTTTTTAAATTTATATGCATATCCCTCATACAAATTCTGATTTATAAATTTGATTAGAGATTGAAATATAGATGGACTTGAATCTAGGGTTGTTTAGAATTAATTGATGATTAATTGTGTTTTGAGAATTAAACAACTTGGTGATAAACCCATGATTGATATCGTTTTATTGGAGAAATTATTATTAGAATCCATGTGATAGGATCAATACGTATGACTATGTACAAATCATATATTGATCTTACTATTATGGGAAACTTTAGAGGAGAATTATGAACTTATTGGGTTTAGACAACTTCTGATGTTTAAGATCCAATTTCTTAAATTAATAGAGGGTTATCATGCGCCGATTGGGTTTAATATGATGTTAACATGTTGTCTTAACTTTAATAGAGTTATGATTCTTGATATTGAAGTGTATAAAGCCTTAAAAACGAGTATGGAATTTTGGGGAAGAAACCCGTACATAAAAAAAATTAGCAGATCTAGACTACTGCCTAAAAGCGGATCAATTTGGCCTCTAAGGCGAATCGATTCGGCCTCTAAGGAGTATTTATTCGGCCCGAGGTGAATAGAGTCAGATCATGGGGCTGGGTTAGTGTTAGACCGTGGAAATGTTTGGGGGATTTTTACGAGTCCAAGCGAGTATAAGGGAGGTTGTCCAAGTAAAAGGAAATTTAATTAGAATTGGATTTGTGTCGTTGTCCAATAATTGATGAATTTAATAATTAACTAGAGTGTTAATATTCAAGACAACAATTGTTATTTTGAGATTGATTAAATCTAGCTGCATAGTTATGAAAATAATGACCTATACATATTGTGTGTTATATGTATATATTTATTATTTATGTGAACATACCCGTCTTTGTGGAAGCCCTATTCGTTGGGGTTACATACGTCGTCGGACCGAAACCATGCGCCGCCACAGGTGATCTAGGCGTAGTTTAGGTCGTTATGTTAGCTCATGCATTCAGGGGCACTGATTCGTGATAAGATAAGTGGGATGACCGAATTCATTTTCATAACTAGGGGTATGGGATATGAGATGGTGTACTGCATAGTGATCACCCCACTTATATATAATTTGTTTACGTCCATTTGGTTAGGGACTCCTCCCAACTTACCGATAGAGCACGAGCTGGACATTAATGGTAGATGCCTTCGTGTGACGTATATATATAAAGGTATATATATAATTATATAAATTGATTAATAAAAAATCATTGTAGTCTAATGAGGCAGATAACTGTTAAAAAACCCAATGTTACGTAAAATACAGAATGTGGTGCAATGGTATTTTTCTGTGGGGTAGTATTGTGGGGTTAGCATTAGGACCGAGATCATGTGTGTAGATACTTATATTTCTTTTATATTTGGGCTAGTTTCCCTTAATATTATTATGTTAGCATGGGGTGGAAATGCGTATAGAATTACACTTAGATGGGGGTGAGATACTTACTGCATGAGAGTGCCGATGGGCAGTGTGTAATGTGAATTGACTGCATTATTATGTATTGGTTTTGTAAGTTAATTCTTACAACTTTAGGGCGCTGACCCAAATTATAAAATATTTTCTCCCCAGGTTATCCTAGACAGGAACGACAGGTTTGAAGGAGGATCAGACTTGTAGTTGCATTGGCTTAGTAGCGAATTCAGCTACTTGATTCCAGTATAGGCTGCTACTCTTTGTATTATTCAGTTTTTATATTCCATAGATTATATGGGCATAAGCCCGAGATTCATTTACTCCAGACTTTTATTTCTAGTTATGTTAGGATGGATGTTTTATGATTTATGAGAGTTGGGACTTATTAACTGTCGGTTTATTATTTCATATTGTTTCTTTGTGCATGGATGTTTAAATAAAAAATTATAGTTTATGGTAGATGCTAAGAATGGTATAAATTATTAAACAAGCCCCATCTTCGGCGTATTGTGTATTGCCAACCTTTACGTGGAAATGGGGGTCGTTACAATTAGTATCAGAGCATCCAGCTTCTTGCATCCTTAGGATCTGTGTTGCGCTCTTTGATATGCAAAGCCCTATATTTAGGAATCATTATACTCTTTATAGTTTATTACTAATACGAACCTTATTTTCCTTCAGATGGCAAACACTCGACACGATAGACCATGATGAGTTACCAACGAGTCTGGAGAGGATAGGGCTTAGTAAGAGACGTAACCACACCACAGCCACCTCCTGTACCACCCATGGTTACTCCAGTAGACATAGCTATGATAATGATGCAGACAGTGTCTACAATGATGGTCATCGTACTACAGCACTTTCAGTCATAGCAGCAACCACTAACACCACCGTAATCGATGGTGCTACCCGTTCAGGTACAAGGCTCATTCTGGGAGAGAGCTATGGAGGCCTTCACTAAAGGACACCCACCAGAGTTTTCTTGAAGTACAGATATCTTAGTGTAAATTCAGTAGAGGAAGGACATTCAGAGACATTTGAGAATAGTTGTACGCATATAGGTGCACAAGGAAATATTAGCTTTGTTCCTATTAGTAGGAGCAGTCCTACAGTGGTGGGACTCTTTCACCACCCTGGAAGAGAGAGCTAGGATGACCATTAATGAGTTAAGGTTAAAGTATGAGGGAAAGTATTTCCCACCTACCATGAAATCAGAGATGATGAGGATCAGGAAATCCTTATTGGGGAACCCGACTTTACCACCTACACTCAGATGGTGAATGCCACTTTATTGCATTGTCAGGATCACCAGTCGTTCCAGAAGGGTAAGGGCGAGAAGACATCTAATTCAGAGTCATTAAGACATTAAGGTAACATAAGTGGGAACAGTAATCAGGGGGTCCAGTAGTTTAAGGGGTCCCAGATAAGAGATCGGTATAAGTGGAACAGCGGTTTCGATGATCGGAAGAAACAGGTCTAGCAGGGCCAGCGACAATAATAGAGGGGCCAGTGGCAGTAGGACCAAGGTCAACACGGCCAATAGGGGAAACTGCAGGATAGGTGTCAGTTTCATGGAAACTATTACATCTGTGGAGAAAAGGGACACCCAGTGAAGAGGCGCCCTCGGAGTAATAGGTGTCACGGGAGTAGGGAGGTCAGCGTGGGTATCAAGCACCTCAGGGGAAGCGTCAATATTTACCATCCCCGCCAACAGCTCCACCTACCTCCTCAAGGGAAAGATCTGCAGTTACAGTATGAGTGTGTGTATCAAGTCACACCTGGAGAGGGACCAGCACTGACACAGGTAGTGGAGGGTATGTTCCTTATTTTTAGGCATGTAGGGCGTATTTTATTTGATACTGAAGCATCACACTCATTTATTATTACTAATTTTTCTCGATCATTGAGGATGGCAGACTTAACATTTGACATAGTAATTTACATTGATTCACCCTGTGGCTAGAGGGGCACTTATACGTTCCGTGTGCAGAGGTATAAGGATTTACATTGGGAGACTTAGGTTCGTGGCAGAGCTTCTTATATTATAAATGTCAGAGTATGAAGGTATATTGGGGATGGATTCGTTAGATACTTACAAGGCTTATGTTGATTGTTATGGGAGGTCCATTATGTTTCCCATTTTGGGGAAAGAGATGTACTTGGTTGCGATGATTCACCCAAAGGGAGGGCCGAACACGCATTTGTATTACATTGAGGAGGACACTTTTTATAAGGTTTTTCTTTCTCTAAACTATATTCTGATTATTAGGGAGTTTTCATATTTATTTGGAGAGATTCCAGGGTTACCATCGAGTAGGGACATCGAGTTTGTAATTGACTTCATTCTGAGTACGAGACCCATCGCTAGTGCATTGCATCGTATGTATCCCTTGGAGATAAGAGAGCTTAGGGATCAGATTCAGCAGTTACTCGGATAAGGATTCATTTGGAGGAGTACTTCACCTTGGGGTGCCCCAAGGCTCCCATCCTATTCATGAAGAAAAAAGATGGATCATTTTATTTATCGATTATAGGGAGTTGAATAAGGTCACTATATGGAAAAAGTATTCGTTACCCCGTATTGATGATATGTTCTACCCGTTGAGGGGTGCTTCATATTTGTCTAAGATTGATATGAGTTTTGGGTACCATTAATTGAGGATTCGGGATCAAAATGTTCCAAAGATAGCATTTTTAACAAGATATGGGTCATATGAGTTCATGGTTATGCCATTTGATCTAACCAATGCACCTGCAGTGTTTATGGACCTGGTGAATAGGGTGTCCAGGGACTTCCTAGATCAGTTTGTTATTATGTTCATAGATGACATATTGATTTATTCTCGCACCAAAGGTGAGCACACATATCACTTGTGGATAGGCTTACAGACTTTACGGGACCATCAACTATATGACAAGTTCAAGAAATGCATATTTTGATTAAGAGAGGTTCAGTTCTTGGGTACATTGTATCCGAAATGGGGATATCAGTTGATCCGAGGAAAGTTTCAGCGGTGATGGAGTGGGGATAGCCCACTACACCTATGGAGGTGCGTATTTTTTTGGGTTTGGCAGGGTACTACCGTCGATTCATTCAGGGTTTCTCGGAGATAGCCAGGCCTCTAATGAATTTAATGCGAAAGGGTGTACTATTTATTTGGGATGATGCATGTCAGCAGACTTTTGGAGAGCTGAAGGTCAGGTTGACTTTGTCTCTCGTACTCGTTTTACCTCTATAAAGTCTTTATTAATGCATCTTAGAGAGGACTTGGAGGTGTGTTGATGTAGAAGGAGTGGCTGAAAGCTTATGCTTTCCAAAATCTTAAGCCTCACGAGGGGAATTACCCCACCCATGATCTGGAGTTGGCAGCAGTGGTGTTTGCATTACGCATTTGGAGGCATTATCTCTTAGGGGAGAAATTTTAGTTGTTCCCGGCCCATAAAAGTTTGCAATATATGTTCACATAGAATGAGTTGAATATGAGGCAGCATCGGTGGCTTGAGTTTGTGAAAGACTACCAATTGTATATATAGTATCATCCCGGCAAGACAATGTAGTGGCGAATGCTTTGAGCAATAAGCCCACATTCGAGTTAGCGGTAGTGTGGAAGGAAAAGTAGGTTCACTTCGTACGAATGATGAGTTATCGCATGCTTTTATGGAAGTTCCATCACACCTGAAATCATCATTCAGGTTATGAAGGCACATGTAGGAGACCTTATTTGTCAGGATAAGGTTAGGCAGTTATTGGCAAAGGGGGTAACGCATTATTCAATTAGTTTAGAGTGGGGGATTGAGATTCCACAATAGGTTAATATTTCTAGAAGGTGAGAAATTACGACGAGAAGCTATGACTGAGGCATATTGATCACATTTTTCAGTACATTCCGGTGGGGTTAAGATGCATTAGGACATTAGGCACTTGTATTGGCGGGCAATCATGAAGAAGGATATAGCCATTTTTGTGTCCAAGTTTGCTACGTTCCAATTGGTGAAGGTGGGCCATCAGTGACTAACAGGTATTCCACAACCTCTCTAGATTCCGATGTGAAAATGGGAGAGAATTTCCATGGACTTTATTATTAGGTTACCCATCACAGCGGGGAAACGATGCCATCTAGGTGATCGTTGATCATTTGACAAAGGTAGATCACTTCTTTCCAGTTCGAATAGACTATACTTCGGAACAGTGCGTCGGACTATTCCTTACAGAGATTGTGAAATTGCATGATGTACCACTCAATATTATGTCAAATAGTGACAAGACGTTTGTATCCCACTTTTGGAGGAGTTTTTAGTAGGCATTGGGGGCAGAATCGCGGTTCAGTGCCTCGTATCACCCACAAATGGATGATCATATAGAGAGTGTAAATTAGGTGTTGGAGGACATGTTGTGGATATGCATTTTGGACTTCAAAGGTAGTTAGGAGCAGTACTTACCATTGGTGGAGTTTTCTTACAACAACAGTTACCACTTTACTACCGGGATGTCACCTTTCGAGGCATTATATGGGAGGCCTTGTTGTTTGCCCTCTTGTTGGTTATAAGTGGGGGAGAACAAGCTTCTCGGATCGAAGTTAATCCTGGACACTTCGAAGAAAGTGGAGATGATCAGGTCTAGGATTCGGACTGCCCAGGATAGACAGAAGAATTATGTTGATACAGACAAGAGGCACGTGGATTTTGAGGTTGGTAATCAGGTGCTACTCAGGGTGTCTCCCATGAAGGGAATGATGTGATTTGAGAAGAAAGGGAAGTTGGCTCCCTGGTATGTGGGACCAATCCCTATCATTGATAAGATTGGGACAGTAGAGTATGAGTTAGCGTTACAGAATCATTTGCAGAGGATCCATGACATTTTACATTATCGGCATTATGGAGATTTCTTATAAATTAGGGGGCTTATTAGCACATAAATCTTAACGAGATAGAGCTCCAAACCGACGTGAGTTACGAGGAGAGACCTGTGGCCATTTTAGATCGTAGGGAGCGTATACTAGTACGCATGCAGCTGGGGCACCACAATGATGATGAGTCAACATGGGAGAGGGAGGGTGACATGCAAGAGAAGTATTTGAAACTCTTCGAGTCAGGTACGTTTCGAATTTTGAGGACGGAATTTCGTTATTAAGAGGGGAGAATGTAACACCCTGTATTTTTATATCACTTAAATTGGTAAATTTAAAATAAATAAATTACGTGAATACATTGCTTGAATATTATTGTGCATGATTATGTGATTCGATTGTACCGAATGTGTGTATTGGTAGATAATTAGTTTTGCATGTTACATGAATTATTATTATCTCATGATTAGCATGATAAAAATATGTAATTTGTGGTAGATATTGTTTAAGGTACATTTCGGAGTGATTTATGAACTCGTTTAGGCATTTTAAACATCTTAAGTTGGGTCCAGGGGATAGGAATACCTTAGGGGAGATTTTAGACCAATTCGAGTGTTATTTTGGGCTTATTTGGGGGCCCGAAATTGGGTATTAAGGAGAGATACAGGATTAATGGTTTTAATAAGGATATAACCCAACATAATTAGGTATTACATCTAATTCTAAGTTAACCTAACAACCCCACACCCTCTGGAGGAAGTTACTAACGCTGGAGAAAAATGGAGGAACAAAGGCTCAAGGGAGGAGGCTCATATCATCTCTAAAAGGCAAGAATTTTCTTGCAAAAAACTTTTGATGATCTATTTCTTGATTCAGATTCATATCACTCATACTAATTTTGGGTTATAAATTTGATTAGAGTATAGATGGACTTAAATCTAGGTTTGGTTAGAATTAATTCATAATTAATTGTGTTTTGAGAATTAACACCTTGGTGACAAACCCGGAATTGACATCGTTTGATTGGAGAAACTATTACTTGAATCCATGTGATTGGATTAATTTGTATGACTGAATTCATGTCATATATCGATCTTACTATTCAAGTAATTTTTAAATGAGAATTATGAACTTGTTGGGTTTAGACAACTTATGATGTTTAAGATCCAATTTCTTTAATAAATGGGGGGCTATCATCCATAGATTGGGTATGAAATAATGTTCACACATTGTCTTGGATATAATAGAATAATGGTCCTTGATATTGAAGTGCATAAAGCTTTAAAAACGACTGTGGGATTTTAGGGAAGAAACTCGTATAGAAAAAAATTAGTATATGTGGGCTACTACCGGAAAGCGAATCGATTCGGCTCCAAGGGACGAATCGATTCGACTCTAAGGGCTAGGTCAGGGTTAGACCATGGAAATATTCAAGGGATTTTTACGAGTCCAAACGAGTATATGGGAGTTTGTCCAAGTAAAAGGATATTTAATTAAAACTGAATTTGTGTCCTTATCCAATAATTGGTGAATTTAATAATTAACTATAGTGTTAATATTCAAGCCAAGGATTATTATTTTGAGATTAATGGAATTTAGTTGCGGTAGTTATGAGAATAATTACCCATACATATTGCGTGCTATATGTATATATTTATTATTTATGTGAACATAATCGTGTTTATGGAAGGCCTATTGGTTGGGGTTGCATACGTCATCAGACCAGAACCATGCGCCGGCACAGGTGGGATAGGCGTAGGTCATTATTTCAGGTCATACGTTTAGGGGCACCACTTCGTGATAAGAGAAGAGGGACGGTCGGATCCATTTTCCTAGTTGGGGAACGGTCCATGAGATGGTGTATTGCGTAGTGATCGCCCCATTTATGTGTGGTTTATTTACGTCCGTTTGGTGAGGGACTCCTTAGGATTTACCAACAAAGAACGAGCTAGACGCCGATGGTAGATGCATCCATGTGCCGTATATATATATATATATATATATATATATATAAATTGACTAATGGAAAATCAATGTAGTCTAATGAGGTAGACAACTGTTAATGAATGCAATGCTACGTAAAATACATAATCTGATGCAATGGTATTTTTCTATAGGGTATTATTGTGGGGTTAGTCTTGGGACTGAGATCATATGTGTAGATACATATCTTCCATTTTATATGTGGGCTAGTTGCTCTTAATATTGTTATATTAGCTGGGAGACCGGATTACATATTTGGGTTTGGGTTGGAAATGTATATAGAATTACACTTAGATCAGGGGTGAGATACTTATTGTATATGAGTGCAGATGGACGGTATGTAATGTGAATTGACTGCATTATTATCTATTGGCTTTGTAAGTTAGTTCTTGCAAATTTAGGGAGTTAATCCAAATTATAAAATGTTTTTCCCCTTGGTTATCCTAGACAGGAATGACAGGGCTAACAGAGGATCAGACTTACAGTTGTATTGTCTTAGTAGCGAATTCAGCTCTTTGATTCTAGTATAGGTTGGTACTCTTTATTTCACTTAGTTTTTATATTCCAAACATTGTATAGGCATAAGCCCGAGATTTATTTATTCCAATCTTTTATTACCAATTATGCTGAGACGGATGTTTTATGATTTATGAGAGTTGGGACTTATTCATTGTCAGTTTATTATTTTATATTATTTCATTGTGCGTGGATGTTTAAATTAAAAATTATATTTTTACATTTAATGCTGAGAATGGTATAAATTGTTAGACAAGTCCCATCTTCGACGTATTATGCCTAGCCAACCTTTACGTGGAAAATGGGGGTTATTATAGACTTTGTGTCTAAAGACACTTGATTAGATGGAAGAAATTAGGGATATATCTATATATTTAACGGTGTACATCCTCATATATGTTATGTTTCAT
Source organism: Sambucus nigra (assembly GCA_949130495.1). Classification (NCBI taxonomy): domain Eukaryota; kingdom Viridiplantae; phylum Streptophyta; class Magnoliopsida; order Dipsacales; family Adoxaceae; genus Sambucus; species Sambucus nigra. The sequence continues at coordinate 297,802,015 of OX422217.1, read as the reverse complement.
ACTAGATCAAAGTCTGATATGCCTTCGGTATTGTCAAAAGATTTCATTCTAATAGTCTTGTACCTTTGAGGTATAAAGACTGGCTTTTCAATCAGACAGGGATTCCAAGTTATTATTTACCAACAAAGGTTGAGTTATAAGTTTGAGGAGTGTGAAGTAATTTTGGATTAGTTAATCCATATGGGAAACCTAAGTTGTTGCCACTTCGGAGGCAATTAAAAAGGAAATATGGCTTGTCTACTTCCTAAGTAACTTTGGGAAGGTTCCTTCAAATGCAATTAGCTATTACACTTTTCAATGAACATAGCGATATCATTGCAAGTTCAAAAGAACTCGTAACCCACAAAGGGGGTTAAGCATAACAACCCTTACTTTTGGGTATTTGATTTTATAAAACTTTGCCATGTGAGATAATTACATAAAATATTGGAAGTTAGAGTAAACATTATTTTGAGTCAGAGATAAGATATAATGAGTTTTACATATTTACCATTGAGAGAAGGTAAATAGCATCATGTTAAGTTTTATTCCGTCGTTGTGCTTTAAGCGACGGTTATGGCATATATTTCAATTGAATTATAATTAATAAATTAATATAACGTCGGAACATGAAATAATTGTACGATATTCCGGATGCCAATTTTGAGAGTGCGGTTAGTCCTGAAATAGTCGAGATAGTCAAAATAAGTGTCATATTGTATTTTTGAGTTCTGGGTACTTTTGACAGGTTATGACTCAATTATGTAGTTACGAGTCATTTTAATGGTGTATTAACATTTAAAGAGGGATAGTAATGTTAAGTGCCCGATTTAGTCTTCCAACCCTCTTATTTACTCATTTATATGTTAAACTTAGAGAGAGTTTGGGAGAAAATGGAGAGAAATGAGAGAATTGAAGATTTGGAACTGGAATAGTTGCTACGGGAAGGAAATTCGAGACTACAAACTTGAGGCAAGTTTTCTAACTTGCTAGTATATGATTTAATGTGAATAATCTGCACATATAGTTGTGTTTTTGGGAGTTTTAACCATTAATGGATTTTTGAGGATTTTGGTGTTTAAACCCTTAATCTTAAGTTAAAATTGGATTTGAGTTGGAAATATTAGTGAGTTATTGCGTAGAAATGATTTGGGTATAATATAAGTTGAGTTGGTTGAGATTTGAAGAGAGAAATTTGGGTTTTGGGAATTTAGGGTTCTTAATCCCGTAGCCCAAATTGGGCATTTCTGCCTGGCCGAATCAATTCGCCTCCCAAGTGAATCGATTCGCCTATAAGAGGGGCTACAGGTCTGGGGAGCCGAATCGATTCGAGTTAAGGCCGAATCGATTCGGGCTGAGACAGGAGGTTGGGTTTCTCAGTCAAATCGATTCGCATTTGGGCGAATCGATTAGCTATCAGGGTCGAATCGATTCGGCCCTAGGTGAATCAATTCGAGAACCCTATTGTTTTATAGGATTTTTCCAACATGGTTTTTAGCCATTTTCTTTTAGGTTTAAGGCTTAGGAACTTTCTCTTGGGAAGTAATAGAGAGTATTAGAGGTCTATATTAGGGAGATTAATACCTTAGATTTGTATAGGGTAAAGTGGGCTTAATTCGGGGGATATTCCATAGGCTTTAGCGTCGTTTCATTTAGTGAGCTAGTTTCGGACTAAGGGAGAGTTAAGCGATATGGTCTAGGATTTTTGGGAGACTAGTATTGAGGAAAATTACCATTGATGGTTTATGGTATTACTTTGAGCTCTTGGAGACTAGTGTGAGGATAATTGTACTTCGTGGCCCATATCATTGATAAAATATGACTTCGTGAATAAGAAATGCATATTTTAAATTGGCACTTAATTATTAAGTATAAATGATTTTGAGAATGTAAAAAGTGAATGTTTTAAATGAGAAAAACTTGTAAATGTCTATCATACGCGGATGAGGTGAAGTCCCCTGGCTAGTGAATGCAGGGTGAATATAGTCCTCGACCATAGGATCGGTTATTATTGTGTGATTATTATTCGAAGTAGGGTAATTCCGGGTGTGGTTATGACTCACTGTCGAAGGTATATGGCCGCTTCCCGACGTTGCGTTATAGGATGCCCAAGTTATCTTGTGCAATAGGCCCTGGAAGATGATGGCCATTTAGGGGCGCGTCCAGTGGGAAAACTCGGAAGGGCGGTCTTAGAATCGTTATATGATGTGATTATAACCATTCTTAATAAAGTGAAACTTGTAAAGATGGTAAAGCATTTTGCGAGATAAACTGCTTTAAATATGTTCCTAGAGAGAAAAAGGGAATTGTTAAGTTAAATGGTGTAAAACTGATTTGTTGAAGCATTTTGTGAAATAAATTGCTTTAAATATGCTTCTTAAAGAGAAAAAGGAACGGTGCATTTAAATTGTGTATAAACTAAAGTGGAATCTCATTAAGTGAAACTTAGATATTTCTCTCATGCGTATATGAACATTTAGTAGTGTCATTGATATTGCGTTAAGTTGTGCTTTTAGATTGAGAGGTGAGAATTCTTATCATTATTTGTGAGAGCGAGATAAGTTTATGATAATAACATAGAATTTATAATTGTCATGCATTTTATTCACATGGTGATCATATCAAATCGGGCCCTGACCCGTCTATATCTCTTTGTTTTGCATGAATTCTTTATTCGCCCAGGTGCTCCACCGCTAGGACGCCCGTATTGACCTCTCCATTTCCATCACAGTTGTCCTGGAGATATAACATGTTGCGAATGTTGTGGGATATTTGTTATAGACGCCTCTATCTTTTGTACTCTAGTTATGATCAGTCTACATATTCGGGTGTGTTACCCAAGTTTTGTACTTGTTTAATATAATGTGATATTTAATTTTAATACTCGGTGTAACCTGTTTGTATTGATCTGTTAACCGACAGCTTATTCGGTTATTACATTGTACTTTATTTTATACCATCATTCGTTTGTTTTTATAACCACCTTCTTTTAAATTGGATCGTCTATATAATTTTCTTTAAACTTATAATTCAAAAATATTTGACACTCCGTTTTCTAAAATAATTGGTGGTTATCTCGTATTATTATTTTTATGACAGTGATGCTAAGAATGGACCATCTATGATTCTTGTAATTATTGGAGTATCGGGCTGGCCACCTTTTATTTTAATAAGCGGGTTGTCACAGATGGTATCGGAGCATCAGGTTCTAGTGTCCTTAGGAATCTATGTGGACGTGCTACGCCTTTAGCGTTGCTTTTCAATTGATGTAGAGCCTTAGGATTAAGATCATTGATTTCTCTTATGAGATATCGTTCTCCTGCCATAATTCAAGATGTTAGTAAATCTTTTACGCGATTGTTCGAGATTCGTGTGTTGATTGGAGAAAGGCGACGAGGGAAGGCCGTTATAAGGGCGCCAAGAGACAGGGCTTAGTCAAAAATGTAAACTGAAATCAAGGATGAGGACCGTATTAGAGGTCACTCCCTTCGCGGCATTTTCTTAGATTTCTACAACGGCTACAAGGATATAGTAGCTATAATTTCCCAAGTACCGCTTCAAGAAGAGAGTAGTACTAAAATTGGATTACACAGTGAAGTTAAATGGGAAAATGTTTGAAACGTCCTATACAAGGATCATACGTTGAAGTTAATTCACGTGGAGGCAGTTTAACTTCATTCGGCGGAAGTATTGGGCTCATAAACTTAGGTTTGGAGAAGGGTATAGGAATACCCAGATGTGAAAATTTGAGGAAAAATTTTCCACCAATTGGAGCAATATTGAAATGGTAGGAACGGTAGTCTCCATATTTTAAAGAGCGGGATGTTTTGCTCGTAGAGGAACCTTATGGATGTTCTAACAGTGAGTTCCTTTGATCTACAAGGACTGTAGAGAATGCAACTTTTTAAGTATTCCCAAGAGGATCGGTCAGAGGCCGACAGTAAAAAGAAGAGATATATGGTTAAGGAAACCTTGCACCGAAGTAAGGTAGGCACAAGGAATAAAGAGTCCTTTAATGTAATGATGGGCTCTCTAGTAATTGTTGTTAACACTTATTGAGAGGTCATATTAGTGAAACCTCATTGGTGGACTTACACCCAAGGATATTCATGGAAATAAGCCAGTGGATGTCGGTGGTATGTTTTTCTTCACTGAGGGAGTTAAGGGAACTACGGGGGTGATTGTCAGGATCGAGGCTATGGAGCCTGAGATACTGAAAACTTTAACATGGTCAGGGTGGCCAGAGATGGGGAATGATTGGGATGAGGAATGTAGAACCACATAAGTTGATGTCGTTCAGTAGGAGCTAAAGGACAAGAATAGGGTGCCTAGATAAGGACATTGATTGAAGTAGCTTTGGTATAGATAGAGCAAGGGTATTGTATCTGGGAACTCTTTGGAGCGGACAGGGTAATTGCCAAGAATGTTGTTGTGAGTTTCACCTCGGATAAAGGAAGTGTGTTTCGTGGGGCATAATTAAGCCTCGGTATTTTATTAACCTTAGCCTCGGGTGTGTAATTCAAGCTTTGCGGTAGTATTGATATTAATATAGAGGTTATATCTATATGTTTTCCTTGGTTATGAGGTTCCATTTTTCTGTCATTCGGTATAAATGAATGAAAATATTTGAAAATTTTGTTTGGATTGTGATACTCGTTATGTTTGTGTTATACGAGTATAAAACATTCTGATTTGAAATATAATAGGCTTATAATTGTGAGATTATCATATATGTGATTCCAGAGTGGAACTAATTATTCTATAATTGAGACTTTATGGAGATGGTTCAATGTATGTATGAATTGTTATTTACTTGTTTTATGCTACCATATCTCCACGACCAACAAAGTTAAGTAGTAGTGTATCAAATGGGTTCCTTATTTGGATTTCGCTTGCGAGACACTCCACGCATGAACCTTAACGACGTTGGGAGTGGAGAGATGTTACTTTATGTTAGGATGTGGGTTTTGATGAGATTAGCCGATAGTCACGTGATTGATTAAAGGGCTAAAAGTTAATATGCGGTGCAGAAGCACTGGAAATAATTCTCTCACCTGATAGATGTCGACGAGACAAAAGTAAGAAAGTCAGATTACGGCTTATAGCCCAGCCGTGATTCGAAGGCAAATCAAAGTGATATATATATATATATATATATATATATGTATAATTGGTCAGAGGATTCGTAATACTTTGCAAAAAGTAGGTACCCGATTAGTTAGTTTATTTTGTTTTATTTAATTAATTTATTTCGCTGAAATGGTAAGACCTAGAAGTAGAAACGTGTTAGTAGAGTTAAAAGTTAAGATTCTTAGTGTTCCCGATTGGGTGCCTTAGGCCATTATCTCGACGATCGTCGGTGCGAGGTAGTAGTGTAACGGAAGGGTTCCTTGTCTGGATTTCGCTTTGCGAGATGTCCCACGCATGAAACCGAGCGAATGTCGGAAATTGAGAGAGGTCTTGGGCACTAGGGACATAGTTAGTACAGTACTTATTTCTCGTAGTTAGGGGTAACGCAGAAATCTTAAGATTTTGTAGTGTTGTTTTAGAAATGTTATAGTGAGTAAACCACGAGAAGATGGGTGGGTTGATTTTAAGAAGGATTGGGTTTCCATGAATAAGAAATGTGGAATTTTGAGTAACTCGGGCCATCAACCCAAGAAGAATGTGAGGCCCATCTTTAGAGAAACTGTTACGTCCATGACATAGCTTTTGATGAGCTGAAGAACAAGTTGACCCCTACTCCTAAATTAGCGTTGCCAAGTTCGGAAATGGACTATTTGGTTATTATAGACGCGCCTCCGTAAGAGTGGGGCGGTGACCATTGAGTATATATCTTGTGGCTTGAACCCCGTGAGGAGGACTATCCCATGCAAAACTAAGTGCACGCCGAAATAGTGTTCGCCTAAAAGATGAAAAGGCATTATCTCGTGGGAGGGGAAGTAAGCCTTTTCACGGACCATAAGCCGATACAAGGTTTGTTCTTACAAAAAGATCAAATTGTGCGGAAAAATCGGTGGGTGGATTTCTTGATAGATTATCAATTTGGCATTCATTATCACCCGAAAATAAGGAATGGTGATAACGGATACTGAGTAGAAAATTCATGGGAGGAAACTAGAGGTGGCAAGGAAAATCCAAGAGGAAGGAGCTTAACTAGGAAGATGTTGTTTCTAAGATGTTTATATTAGTGATTGGCCGTTATGCTTGCTATTAAGATGAGAGTTGTGGAAGAACAGGGAAAGGACATTTCTGAGTTTGTCTCCCTATGCACCACATGTTAATTTATGAATGTGGACTACCCATAACCGATTGGACTGTGTATCCATGAATTTTTTTTATCACTGGATCACCGATGTTGTAAAGTGGTCATGGGTACGGATGGATTGTAATATGGAGTTTATGAAACCTTATGGGGTACCTATCAATATAGTGTCAGAACGAGATAAGATCTTCGTATTCCATTTATGAAGAAGTTTCCAGGAAATAATAGGGACCGGTTAAGGTTGAGTACCTTCTATAACCCAAAAATAATTGGTCAAAGCGGGGAAAAACAACGTATATTGGAGGACATACTTTCGATGTGCATACTTATTTTTGGGGATGAGAGCAAAATCTTCTTTTGGTTAAATTTGTAATCCATAATGGGTATGGTATCATAGGTAACGTCGAGTAGTAAGACGAGTAGATCACACTTGTTGGTTGGAAGAAAAAGGACAATAAGCTCTTAGACCTAAAATGATCCAAGATATGTTTTTAAAGACTGAGTTCATTCGAAACCACTTATGAATTGCCCAAGATTGTTAGAAGGGTTGTGCCGACGTGAATAGAAGTCTTGTAAGGTTTGAGGTATAGAATCAAATTAAAGATGGGTATTTTCGATGAAGGGTATAACACGCTTTGTGATGAAAGATAAGCTTGCACCGGATCAGGTTAATTTTTCCCATTATTGTAAAGGTAGGCCCGATAGTTCATGTGAGGAACAAACGGTTATTAATTTTAGATCATGGATAATATAGATGAATTTACTTGGGATCGGGAGAATGATATTTGAGAAATATACCCCTAGTCTTTGTATGAGATACGCCTGAATTTTTAGGGCAAAATTCCCTTATAAGGGGGGAGAGTGTAACAACCCTTACTTTTGGGTAATTGATTTTATAAAATTTTGCCATGTGAGATAATTACATAAAATAATGGAAGTTAGAGTAAACATTATTTTGAGTGATTTAAGAGATAAGATTTAATGGGTTTTACATATTTACCATTGAGAAAAGGTAAATAGCATCATGTTATGTTTTATTGCGTCGTTGTGCTTTAAGCGGCGGTTATAGCATATATTTTAATTGGATTATAATTAATGAATTAATATAAAGTCGGAACATGAAACAATAGTACGATATTTCGGACGCCAATTTTGAGAGTGTGGTTAGTCCTGAAATAGTCGAGATAGTCAAAATAAGTGCCATAATGTATTTTTGAGTTCCGGGCACTTTTGATAGATTATGACTCAATTATGTAGTTACGAGTCATTTTAATGGTGTATTAACATTTAAATGGGGATAGTAATATTAAATGCCCGATTTAGTCTTCCAACCCTCTTATTTCCTCATTTATATGTTAAACTTAGAGAGAGTAAGAAAGAAGAGAGAGTTTGGGAGAAAATGGAGAGAAATGAGAGAATTGAAGATTTTGAGCTGGAATCATTGCTACGGGAAGGAAATCCGAGACTACAAACTTGAGGCAAGTTTTTTAACTTGCTAGTATATGATTTAATGTGAATGATATGCATATATAGTTGTGTTTTGGGGAGTTTTAACCATTAATGGAGTTTTGAGGATTTTGGTGTTTAAACCCTTAATCTTGAGTTAAAATTGGATTTGAGTTCGAAATACTAGTGAGTTATTGTGTAGAAATGATTTGGGTATAATATAAGTTGAGTTGGTTGAGATTTGAACAGAGAAATTTGGGTTTTGGGAATTTAGGGTTCTTAATCCCGTAGCCTAAATTGGGCATTTCTGCCTGGCCGAATCGATTCGCCTCCCAAGCGAATTGATTCGCCTATAGGAGGGGCTACAGGTCTGGGGAGCCGAATCGATTTGGGTTAAGGCCGAATCGATTCGGGCTGAGACAGGAGGTTGGGTTTCTCAGCCGAATCGATTCTTATTTGGGCGAATCGATTCGCTATCAGGGGCGAATCGATTAGGCCCTAGGCGAATCGATTCGGGAACCCTGCTGTTTTATAGGAATTTTTCAACGTGGTTTTTAGCCCTTTTCTTTTAGGTTTAAGGCTTAGGAACCTTCTCTTGGGAAGTAATAGAGAATATTAGAGGTCCATATTAGGGAGATTAATACCTTAGATTTGTATGGGGTAAAGTGGGCTTAATTTGGGGGTTATTCCATAGGCGTTAGCGTCGTTTCATGTAGTGAGCTAGTTTAGGACTAAGGGAGAGTTAAGCGACATGGTCTAGGATTTTTGGAAGACTAGTATTGAGAAAAATTACCATTGATGGTTTATGGTATTACTTTGAGCTCTTGGAGACTAGTGTGAGGATAATTGTACTTCGTGGCCCATATCATTGATAAAATATGACTTCGTGAATAAGAAATGCATATTTTAAATTGGCATTTAACTGTTAAGTATAAATGATTTTGAGAATGTAAAAAGTGAATGTTTTAAATGAGAAAAACTTGTAAATGATAATTTGCATATACACACCTCTCTAAATCGCTATCATATGGGAAGTTACGCGTATGAGGTGAAGTCCCCTAGCTAGTGAATGCAGGGTGAATATAGTCATCGGCGATAGGACCGATTATTATTGTGTGATTATTATTCGAAGTGGGGTAATTCTGGGTGTGGTTATGACGCACTGTCGAAGGTATGTGGTCGCTTCCCTATGTTGCATTATAGGATGCCCAGGTTGTCTTGTACGATAGGCCTTGACAAATGATAGACATTTAGTGGCGCGTCCAGTGGGAAAACTCGGAAGGGCGGTCTTAGAATCGTTTTATGATGTGATTATAACCATTCTTAATAAAGTGAAACTTGTAAAGATGGTAAAGCATTTTGCGAGATAAACTGCTTTAAATATGTTTCTAGAGAGAAAAAGGGAATTGTTAAGTTAAATGGTGTAAAACTGATTTGTTGAAGCATTTTGTGAAATAAATTGCTTTAAATATGTTTCTTAAAGAGAAAAAAGGAACGGTGCATTTAAATTGTGTATAAACTGAAGTGGAATCTCATTAAGTGAAACTTAGATATTTCTCTCATGCGTATATGAACATTTAGTAGTGTCATTGATATTGAGTTAAGTAGTGCTTTTTGATTGAGAGGTGAGAATTCTTATCATTATTTGTGAGAGCGAGATAAGTTTATGATAATGACATAGAATTTATAATTGTCATGCATTTTATTCACATGGTGATCATATCAAACCGGGCCCTGACCCGTCTATATCTCTTTGTTTTGCATGAATTCTTTATTCGCCCAGGTGCTCCACCGCAAGGACCCCCGTATTGACCTCTCCATTTCCATCACAGTTGTACTGGAGCTATAACATGTTGCGGATGTTGTGGGATATTTGTTATAGACGCCTTCATCTTTTGCACTCTAGTTATGATTAGTCTACATATTCGGGTGTGTTACCCAAGTTTTGTACTTGTTTAATATAATGTGATATTTAATTTTAATACTTGATGTAACCTGTTTGTAGTGGTCTGTTAACCGACAGCTTATTCGGTTATTACATTGTACTTTATTTTATACCATCATTCGTTTGTTTTTATAACCACCTTCTTTTAAATTGGACCGTGTGCATAATTTTCTTTAAACTTATAATTTAAAAAATTTTGACACTCCGTTTTCTAAAATAATTGGTGGTTATCTCATATTATTATTTTTACGACAGTGATGCTAAGAATGGACCATCTATGATTCCTGTAATTATTGGAGTATTAGGCTGGCTACCTTTTATTTTAATAAGTGGGTTGTCACAGAGGGTAGGCTTCATCAAGTTTGAGAGACTAAACAAAATGGTTAATAAGTTTATCACAAGGTTGTATCGAATAACACCCGATTAATCCTTTTATTAATAGGAAGCAAACTACCGTGTAGATGGTTGGGAGTTATATACATGGCTTTAAGACTAAATGGGAGATTGTTAGGATTCTATTCTTAAAGTCATATATGACGGTTACTTATATGTAAAGGTGTCTCAATTCATTTTTAAATAAGAATCATTGTTACGAGAATAACTTAGATTTGGTTTAAATATATTATAGACATGTCGATCAATATATCTTAGTAGGAATTCTAGTGAAGCAACATCAAGTTGATCACCAGGAGATTATAATTCTTGATCTAGCATTATTGAAACGACCATAACCTAAATAGTGACTTGACACACTATTGTAATGGTTGAGATGCAATCATAGTAGTTCATCTCAAACTACAGGAACCTATTTGATGGTTCGAGAATGTGTTCGATAGTTCGATAGAGGATTGTTATCGGTAAATCCTAAGAATATATTGAACAGGGCCATCCAAGCGATTTGAGTTTAAGGGTTTTCTTGATTAGACTCGGGCAATCTCACACCATTTTCAAAGAGTGCACAAATTCTTAATCTCGATAATTATGAGGATTGGAATGCTTGTGCAAATACCACTTTGATTGCTATGGTGCGATCTTATTTATATGGGGTCAAATAATCTCCGCATATTGGGTACAATTGTGTACGTAGATGTGAGATCATAATTCGGAGAAATCCACATCTAGGGGATACCATGGATTGTGACACCCCCTTGATAGACTTATATGTTTTATTTTCACCTAGTAAAACCCGATCGTGGATTATTTGATAATCTTAGTGGAGTAGCAGATAAGTTAAGTCTGAAAATCAAGGAATTAATTAAATTCTCGTTAAAATCGATAAATAGTAAATTGATTTGACCAAGCGTGTGACAAACTGAATATAGTTAGGATATGGATAATGTGTTATTAGTATATATAATGTCAAGCTATTATTTTTAGCGTAATCCTACCTTTAAAAATCATGAAATATCCAATTGGTTACAAACATAAAATTTTGATGTTTTCGGTAGAAATGTTCATGTTGGAGACTAGTTTTGACCCTTAAAATATAACAATTGACTTGAGGTTAACATTATATATACTAAGCAAGGGCAAATATGTTCATTCGTTAATTGGTGTTTTGTCTTATTAGTACAACAAATGGTTTGCTTTGATCGGTTGGGAAGGGAGGTAGGTTTGGCCGACTTAGAACCCTTCAAATCATCCCCCTTCTTCATAAAATTCAGCCTTGGCTCAGTATTGGATAGTTTAACTTGAGGAAAGAGAGTCGGGAAGTTCAGGAAGACGAAAGTGAGGAGGAAAATTGGAGAAAAATTTGTAGAAAATTACGTAAAAGTCCCTAAGGTAATCCTACCCACATATCTTGTTATTTTTCTTGTATTACTGATTTAAACTATATAAATCATCAATTTTTTTATTAAAATTTCATTACATGGTCTATATGTATGGGTAGATACGAGTTTAAAGAAAGTTGAAGGTGTAAAACCTTTATATTTCTTCGATTGGAAACCTTATGTATTAAAACTTCGATATCTTTTTGTATACTTACTCAAACTGAGTAATTCTGATTGGAGATTAAAATAGACTCATATATGTATTTCATATCCTAAAAATATGTAATAATATCAAGACATTAATCTTGAGTGATAGTTTAAAGTTCAGGTATAGAATCTGCCCCAAAAGTGTAAGTATGCATACCATGTATTTGACGTTTTGCTTGACATAACAAATGAACTCTAAAAATTATGAAACTTTAATTTTGTATTATTAAATATGTGAATTTGAAATTTTGTGGAATATCATAGAAAGTAATGATGTAAAAAAATTATGAAAATTCCTGAAACTTGACTGAATGATAAAGGAGCCTATAGAGTAGATTTGCTATGTAGTAAAGAAAAGGGGAATATTTTGCTCTAGGAAATTTGAAATGATGTGTCATCTTTTGTATTGGAACCTAATATGGTAAGAATTGGATTTCCAAGAAGAAATTAAATTATGTTTGGATTATGAATTGGATATGTTAAGTATCTTAACATGAATTTATGTGGAACTTCATTTATGATAAATGAATTGAATGGAATCATATGATGCTTATGAATCGTTTAAATTATTATTTGTATTGATAATATTCTTATGATGATACTAATATTATAAGAATGATAGGAAGGGAAGAACAACTGGTGGAACAAGTGCCAGACAAAGGCAACGAAAAAATCCCATTAATTTACAAAGGTGAGTGTAATAACTGGTAAGATGTATTTATACATGATTATGTATATGATATATGTACTTACTGAGTTAATTATGGATATGATATATTGTACTTACCGAGTTGATTATAGATATGAGATGTTGTACTTATCGAGTTGATTTTAAATATGACATGTTGTACTTACTGAGTTGATTATGGATATGACATGTATACTTATTGAGTTGATTATGGATATGATGTATTGTACTTACCAAGTTGATCATTGATATGAGATGTTATACTCATCGAGTTGATTATAAATATGGTATCTTGTACTTACTAAGTTGATTATGGATATAAAATGTGTACTTATTGAGTTGATTATGAATACGATAAATTGTACTTACTGAGTTGATTATAGATTTGAGATGTTGTACTCGTCGAGTTGATTATAAATATAGAATGTTGTACTTACTGAGTTGATAATGGTTATGACATGTGTGCTTACTGAGTTGATTATGGATATGATATGTTGTACTTACTGAGTTGATTATGGATATGATATGTTGTACTTACCTAGTTGATTATAAATATGAGATGTTGTACTTATTGAATTGATTATGGATATGATATGATGTAGTTACCGAGTTGATTATAGATATGGGATGGTGTACTTACTGAGTTGATTATGGATATAATATGTTGTACTAACTGAGTTGATTATGGATACGACATGTGTTCTTATTGAGTTGATTATGGATATGATATATTCTACTTATCGAGTTGATCATATATATGAGATGTTGTACTCATCAAATTTATTATAAATATGGGATCTTGTACTTACTGAGTTGATTATGGATATGACATGTGTACTTATTGAGTTGATTGTAGATATGATATATTGTACTTACCGAGTTGATTATATATATTAGATGTTGTACTCATCGAGTTGATTATAAATATGGGATAATATACTTATTGAGTTGATTATGGCTATGGCATGTGTACTTATTGAGTTGATTATGGATATGATATGTTGTGCATACTGAGTTGATTATGAATAAGATATGTTATACTTATCGAGTTAATTATAGATATGAGATGTTATATTTATCGAGTTGATTATGGCTATGATATGTTGTGCTTACAGAGTTGATTATAGATATGAGATGCTTTACTTACTGAGTTTATTATGCATATGATATGTTGTACTTACCGAGTTGATTATAGATAAGAGATGTTGAGATGTTATGGCTTATTAACAGCCAAGAGATGTTATGGTTTCTTAACAGCAAAGAAATGTTGAGAAGTTATGGCTTATTAACATCCAAGAGATGTTGAGATGTTATGGCTTATTAACAACCAAGAGATGTTGAAATGTTATGGCTTATTAATAGCCAAGAGATGTTATGGCTTATTAATAGCTAAGAGATGTTATGGCTTATTAATAGCCAAAAGATGTTGAGATGTTATGGCTTATTAACAACCAAGAGATATTGAGATGTTATGGCTTTATAAAAGTCAAGATATGTTGGGTTGCTCTGTAATTCAAGAGATGTTGGGTAATTGAAACCTATGAATATGTTTTTCCTACGAGCGAGAGATGTGGGGTTTATTGAACTCCGGATATGTGTATGGCCTCAATTGGCACAAAGATGGATATGTTGAAATAATTAAGATTTTAATATAGTACTTTTAATATATAGAGATGTAGTACATTCACTGAGTTTTTAATCTCGTGATTTTATATGTTTACATTTTTCAGGTTATATACTACCAGCTAGGACACCATATGATCGGTGATTTTGAAAGTTATGCCATTAGACAGAGAGATGGGGTTTAAATATGGGAGTTTTGTTATTATCACATTGATGATGTTACTACACTCATACATTGGATATATTGAGGTAGAGTAGTTTAATTTGATAATGGTATTAGTTAATCACAGTATTGTTGATTCACTTAATTATGACTATAATATTAATTACGTTATGATACAAATAACACAATTATGTTCATAGTGTAAATCATACATGAAAATTTGGAAATGAATTATATTTTAATTGGTTGAAGAGTATGATTTAATTATTATGAATTAAATGATTAGTATGGAGATGGGTTTGGGGGTGACAAAGCGGGTATCAGATTCTTAACATTAATACTATGTACCATAATCAACTTTGCAGATAAGACCTCATTATATCCGAGTGATTTCTGAGATAATTAAATTATAGTGTAGTCGTGATTATTTAGTGGAGTTAATTCATGATTAAAGAAAGAAATAAAGAAATTACGGTAATGTAATTAGAATTTCCAAGTATTTATTTGGATATAATTTAATTATTTGTCTTAGATCTTTAGTGTAGTCCATATACCCAAGTAGTTATGCCTAGACTTATAAGAAACCCAGTTTGGCCCAAGTTCACCTTTTATACTTGTATACAAAGGTGTAGGAAGGGATTTTTATTAATTAATAGTTCATTAGTGTTTAAGAGGTGTTAGGGAAAATACTATTCACGTTTTTTTAAGAGGACTGAAGGGGGATGACCATATCTCGCCCATAAGGAAGGGTTTTTGTCTTAAAAGGTGCCCACACATCTACCTAGCTTTGGGGAGGATCGTACACTAGAAAATCTAAGCATTACAGAAGGTTAAGAAAGGTTTTTAGAGACCTTATATGGGTAGCAACATCACGTTCTTCATCATATACTTATCCTCATACGAATTACAAGGAGATTTGTTATGGTATGAATTCTTGAAACCTTATGTTTAATCTTCAAACCTAGTTCTTATTTTCTTTTCAATGCATGATTAATCAAAAACCTTTGGGGATGAAATTTTTTCGCATTTAAATGTGAATCCCGAGTTATTTTTTCCAACATGCCATATGTGAAATGCTTAGGATTTGAGCAAATTACAAGTAGAAAGGTGGGCGAAAATAAATATAATCATAGGATGAGCAAGGGTGGTTATGTTGGACTTGCAGAAAAGATGGTAAGTGGTTGTATTTTTCCTTAAAATGATTTTAAATTATACTGGATGAATATTATTAACTTAGAAATATGGATACCAATTTGATGAGGATGAAAGGGATTTCATATGGATTACGACTCCCCAAAATTAAAATAATGAATATTGTGATGTTGCAATCAAGGAAGTAGCCGAAAAAATTATGAGTTCATATTAACATTCTCTTCATTTATTTATGTACCCAAATTATTTTTTAGGATACGTCAATCCATTTGAAGTATATAAAACATCTATTATTAGTGTATTGCATAAACAAATGGCACTATTTAGGCATGTGGGGGAAAATTAAAGCAAAACCTAGTGGTCATGTCATGTCCAATGTATTCTCGCGGTTGTCGTGTCATTCACACATACTGTTAAACGTACAAAGCTAACGGGCAAAACTTAAGGTATATTACTCAAATGAACATTTGATACACTAATAGACTCGGGGAAAGTGTAGAAAAATAAATGTGTTATAACATTCCAAATAAAATCGCACTGTGTAAGGATGAATATTCTGAAAAATACTCATCAAATCACTATTTACGATGAATTATCTAAGCTTATGTATTATCGTACCTTAGGTTAATTACCCCTCTTTATAGTAGTAAACGTGCCTAGAATAGAGATTTTAAAATATAAAGCCAATCAAGTATTTCTAAAAGTATTTGGGAGTTCTATATCGTCTATATATAATATTATAAGGACATATTGAAATAATTAGAATTTTGATTTTACTCATGGTACAATGTTGAATTAAGATGCAACGTGGAAAATATATTTTAAAGTCAGTAACACATTTGCATCACGTCATTGGGAAAAGGTTGTTATAATAATGCATTCTCACAACAATATAAGTCCCGCTTTAAATAAGGTGACCATAATAACAAAACTGATTGTCAGAGATGTAATTGGGATACCATACGATGCTTATCAAACAAAATAAACTATTGTTTTGTTTCTACTAAACTTACCCTTTCATATGACATTAATCAAACACATAATTTAACATCGCCAAAACATATGATAATAAATATCGTACATCAAATTAATAAAAGCCTTCAACTTCTAACAACCCATGAAATAAAAAACAATACTTTAATGAATATGAAAATATATATTCAAAGAGAAAGAGGAAGACGAAAAGAAAAGAGGCCCCATAAATGCAATCAGAAAATAAAAGAGGCCCCCAATGTTCCCATCGGCACGACATTCACACCTATTGAGTAATAAATGCCCCATAAACCCAATCAAAAACCTATAACTAATATAGATCCCAAAAGCTTCATCATCATTTAGTCAATAACAATAAGTGTGCATAGACAAACAAAAAAGTGGAAAAGTGAAAAATAGAAAGTGGAAGACGAATTAGAAAATTCACATTGAACATCATCATCACATTAAGAGTTTCGTTAACTAAAAGTTTTGCTAGTATTGAACCTCAACCATCTAATACCGAAACTAATTCAAATAAACCGTAACTGATAACAGGGGAAAATTGTGGTGCAGGTGTATAAAGATATAAGATGGTTGTTATGCTCAGCTCCCACTGCTAAGCAAAAACCTAAACTATGACTACACTCTTTTAAGGGAGTACAGTGGCCAGTCCGGGTATCGAAAGTTCATAGAGACTATTTATTAGAATTATATTGATTTAAAACTTCAGGAATAAAAGTGTAAAAGATATCTGTTAACAAAAATAAAAGATAATATTCGGCATGTGTTTAAACTAAGATTACAAAAAGGAATAAAAATAATAGATTGCGACTAATATCCCTCACTTCGAGTTAATTTGTATAAGTGGTTACATGGGACGATAAGTTTAAAAAGATTGAATCACATTTCAATAATGGATTAAATCTAGAGTTGTCACCTATTAAATCGTCATAAAAGCCTACTATAATTTTGGCGTCAACAAATACCCATAAAATTACACACGCAAGGTTGTAAATACAGAGCATACATGATACACCCGTTAAATCTCTTAGGTGTAAAATCAAGAACAACCCAATCGAATTAAACTCATAAAATTCATCACCAAAGAAAAGCAACCAAATCAATCCAAATTAATGAAAGCAATTAAATCTAGATTACAAAGCAAGTAAATAAATAACAAAGCAAGAAAAACAACAATGGAAGCTTAGATTAATGAAAGATATGATGAATAGTTCACTTACAAACCCATTTGGGTGAAACCCTAGGAGAGAGAGAAGCCACACCCAAAATCCACTCTAGACCCTAACCTCCTCTAACCTAGTTCTTAAAAAGATGATAAAAACAGGATAATGAAAGAGAGGTATTAAAATACTAAAGACCCACTTATGTATTAAGTGGTAAAAGAAATAAAGATAAAAAAAGAAAATGATTTGTCCTAAGTGGTTTTGGTGTTGTCCTTCCTCCGCGAGAAATCCCGTAACTTCTTCGTTATTGATCGGAATCACACACCATCAGCAGCCACATGAAGACGACTCAAAAGGATTCAACTTCTATGAAGACATTGGGCCAGAAACCCAAATTGTGAAATTATTAAAATGCCCTTGTACATGCGATTACCGACACAACTTCCTCGGAACGCTGCCGAATTCACACTACGCACAGTAATACTTATAAAAGCTCAATCATACCTCGCAAAATATGTAAACATGTAAAATAGAGGTTGTCTGGTTAACGAGCATAAATATAGAAATTAAGGTACCCGAGAGGGCTAAAATGCATAAGTAAAGAGGGTGAATATATGCAATATTCGAGATGAATCGGTAACCCTCACTATCAACCTTTCCAAGACCAGATCGATCTGGGGCATAGTCCCTAAAATTTATGCACTAATTTTGTTTCATAAGTTTTTTACAAAAATCATATAATTTTAATCCTAAACATTTAATATTAGTTTCTAAGGATTTATTTTAAGTTAGGGGTATAAAATCCAATCTTTTAATATTCGACTCGTGAATTTGGTATCTCCATGATAGGATGCTCAACTACGAGAGACTCATCTCAATGGTGGAATGAAGAGGTATACTGGCGTCTGAATGTCGAGCATCAAAAGAATAAGTCTCTATCAAACCACTTTGTACTCCTCCAATGGGATAATATGATTTATGTTGTACCATCGTGATAAAACAATGCCTAATATAGGAATGCAAAAATATGATCAAGGCAAAATATGAAAACCAACATGAATATGTCCTAGAGGTGAAATGTGCATCAACTATGCAAAAAAAGTAATCACATAACAGAAATACACGCAATGAATCATTAAAATAGCGTATATCACCATAAGTTTATGTAAAACCTAAAAGATTGAATAAAATAATGATACGGTATGAGATAAGATACATCACTAAAATATAATAACTCTAAACAGCTCTAGAAAACAAATTAAATATCAAAGAAGACAATAAACTAATACGACTTTGGGGAATGCCCTAAATTTTAAAGTTTTAGTCTCAAACCCTGAAATTTAAAATAGATGAAGATTAATACTAGAATTATTACTTGAAATAGGTTATATAAAGGTTTCCATAGAGTATTGAAACTCTATAAAGATAAATATATGGATATAATGATTAAAAATGAATCAAAACAATATTTTTTTTGCCAAAACATAAGTTAACGAGTTTTCAACAACCGTTAGTACAATACCCATCCATAATCATGTGTATGGTCTTCAACAACTACCGAAAACATGATGCATACTGACCATATGGTAACAAATACATTGTACGTGCGAAGTATCAAATTCATGCTTACAAGGATGAAACTCCTGTGTACACTTTCAAATAGAGTGTGGATGGTATTAATTTACGAGTACAACAAAGATTTTTGTGCTTACGGAGACAATCAGTAACCAAAACTCCATAACTGTGGGTCTGGACCCATTTTGCAATTGTGCTCACGCCTAACAAACAAAGTTTAAGTAAAGAAAATTTTAATTTTTAGAAAAAATTTATCGTGAGGGATCGAATATACAGTAACGAACTTTATAAATGAAAGGGGGGAAAAAAGGATAGGGGATAAGTATTAGTTAGATTACTATCCAAAATTCGAACTTATGTATCACATGTTGTTGTTCATGCATAGAAATACTGAGTCGAGTCTCAAATTCCCAAAGAAAATTATGCATAGCCTTCATTGATTTTTTTTAACTGCAACTTGCGAGATTAACATTGGCCATATAAACATCTGATCTACTATACATGTAACGCCTCTTTCCGGATTTATGAGTTACCCGTAATCAACCCGGTCTGACCCGAGCGTTAAGTGTGAAGTGCAATGAAATAATCTATATAATGTTGCTAGTCCAGTTTTATTTTAATTAGCATTTCACTTGTTTAGTATGCGATTTCAATTTCAAATTAAACTATGTAAGGGACTCATGGGGAGAATCCCGAAGTCCAAGCATACAGAGATGCTAACGTAAAAATAAAGAAAGCACTTACTTGTATAACGCTCTCAAAATATGAACCCGTTCCCAACATGACGTAACAAAGCAAAGGAGTGAGCCAAATGCTTAGTGGGAAATATACAAATGCAGTATAGAAACAAAAGGCAGAAAGAATACTCTAATACGTTATACCTACGTACATATACAACTACCTTGTATATATATATATATATATATATATATATATATACTTTATGCTTATAACACTTAAATTTCGAAAACCGTATTTATCCAGATTAATTTGCCTTAATCTTATAAAAGCCTTCCTTTACTCATTTTAGCCTTTCTCGCTTTATTTAAGACACATGATTATATACGTGAATCCACTACAATTGATTTGATCGAAAACCCTTTTCTTTACCAAACTCCCCCTTTTTATTTCTTAAAACGTACATTAGTATTTTCGTTGGAAACCACCCTTTCAACATACGCGGACACCGAGTTAGAAAATACTCTTTTATCCTTTGAAAACATTTTATAACACATTCTCGTATTAATTATGGGTTTAACCAATTAGGTTGCTTAACAACCCATTTACCCACTAACTTTGCATTTTTCTTACTTTATAGACATTAATCAATTACATATTTACTAGTCAATTTTAACCTTTATCGAAACATTTATTAATTCATTCAAGTTAGGTTGTATTAACACATTTCACCACACAACCCATTTCTTGACACGTTCCTTATTCCTTTATCTTTTCTCGGTATCTTCCAATAACCGCATACTTCAACGGGCTCCACATCGTTGGCTATGTGCACCATATGCCCTGGCCTATTTTGGATCTTTCATCCCAGGGCTTCGGACCCTCCTTAATTTTTCTGGTGTCATACTAGTTCATTTACACGTGCTTAATATTTTTCAAATGTCCACATTATTCCAACATTCCATTTACCCAGCCGAAGCTAAAACCCGAGGTTGCACCCCAACTTATGTTACATTTTGCAATTTACCATTTCATATACTTTACACTTTAACCATAATTTTATTCCAAAAATCATAGGACCACTTTGTGTAACACATTTTTCAACATATTTATTGCATAAAAATGTTCCACTTTAAGTAAAATTATCGTTTTACCCATTTGTTTCCAAAATCACCTTTTACTCCATTTCCACGAGTGTTAATTTTTTTCAAAACACTATTAAGTTACCCACACTACCTTCGTAAGTGTTTTAACACCTTAACACCCCTTTTAACTTTGGAGTAATATTCTTCTTAATTAGAAATACATTTATCTCATATATTCCTTTTAAATTTCATAAGTATTAATCTTTTACAACATTATTAAGTCACACACCAACTTTCCAATGTCTACCCCTCAACACTTATTCAATACCTTTATGAACCATTTTACAAACTACACATCTCTTTACTTTATTTATTTAAGAAATCTAATCACACTTAAAGACTACTTTTATAAGAAAATATCATTTCTTTTCATCAACACATGTAGTCCTACAACTTTATTCTTATTACACTTTTAACCCCTTTTTCACACACTTTGAAGACAATGATTTTTACTTTTTTTTTTAATTTTTATTTTTTATTTTCATGTTTAAACCCAACAAATCTTCTTTAAACTTTTATATACATTCATTATCCAAATGCTACAAGTTTATATACATGAGAAGATGGATTTTAAACCTTAAAATCCTATTAAATGGATTAAATATATTTTTCATTCTATAAATTCATCACACTTGCAAAAATACATTTTCAAAGCAAAAAGACATTTAATTTCTTCAAACTCAACAAATGTCCATTTTTCATAAATCTTTAGTTTTGCAAGAAACATTATTTCGCCAATGTTTACCAAATTAAGTCATTATTTATCAAACATTTTATATCATAAAATGTTTAACATCAATATTTTTAAAAAAATACACCATTTTAATAAAATACCAACTTTTAATATTTCAAAACCTTGAAATATTTATCCATTCTTTATTTTCAATAAAATAAAATTTTATCAACATTTTATTCCATAAAAATGTTTATTATTTTCTACATATCAATTTCATCATTTAATCAAATGTAGCCTACTCATGTAATCTAACTACAAGACTACGAATATGTAAAAAATATTCTAAATACTAAGAGTATGGTTTTTCACCTCTAAAATCTCCAATGGTGGTGGAAATATTGGTGTAGGAAGAGCAACTTCCACCTCTAAAGGTGGCCTTAAGGGGTTGCCAATTGCATCATCCAAAAATGCTCCTAATGTGCTCCATCCAAGTTTCCAAGCAAGACCCACTTCAAACTCCATGGTAACTCTCACCATCTTCTCAAAAAATCCCCCAATACTTCTCCAAAATTAGTAGTTCTTCTTCAGCAATGGTGGAAATGGGTGTACGCATGGGCGGAACTAGGAGTCGACTCGGGGGGCACCAGCCCCTCTAAAAAAACAGGGTTTATTTTTTAAAATTTTAAATTTAGCCCACCCCTAATATTTTAAAATGTAAGGTAATTAGGGCTTTTATTTGATACTTTTGGTGATATATGTAAATTATTACATGTTTTACATTACTTTTTGAGTATTAATATTATTTTTCATTATTTTTAAATTAATCATTTGATAAACACTTAAAAATAACTTTTTTTTAAAAATCGGCTTGGGGGCTCCCGCCCCCGGAAATCAAAGTTAACTTAGCCCACCCAGATGTAAAATCCTGGCTCTGCCTCTGGGTGTACACGGTCCAAATATGGTGGAATATACTTAAAAAATGGTGTCTTGTGGTTGAATCATGGTGAAGGAGTGGTGGTGGTTTATGGTGGGAGGAGGTGGAAGACCACCCACCTCTCTCTCTCTCTCTCTCTCTATCTATCTATCTCTCTCTCTTCTTCAATTTTTCGCATGCAAATAATCCAAAACACTCCCTTATAAAACCCTCTAAAAAATGTTTTCCTCAATCTGGGTTCGACCGCTCAACGATCCAATGGTAAAAAGTGTGACAGTGCACAAGGACAATCCGATCTAAACATCTTCGATCTACGTCATTCGAACAATGTCTCCACCTCATTCGAATCATGCTTCGTGCGACCTTCGTGCGACATGCCACTGTAAAGCAGTGGCATCTCGTTTGAAGCCCTACTTCGCGCGACCTTCGCGCGACATCTAACCTCGCTTCTAACGACCCTCCAATGTCGTTTGAACGACCTCTTATATTTTCCATTCTTTCTTACTAAATGTTTGACCCGCAGTCCTCATATAATCATTGTTAACCCCTCTTTCGAATAATTTATATATAATTTAATTGGATTATTGGAACAGTATATTATAATACATAACCTATTTATAATTTCAGAGGGAAAAAAAAGTTATTTGTAAATTTAAATAACTAGTTTTGTGTGTACCACTGTTTGCATGCTCCTCGTATCCACCATTCAGAAGTCAATATCACATTCTCCAAGTACATTAAGGATAAGCAACCCGTTGGTTTATTACTGCCAATTCCTCGTCCAAACCACCTTTATTTGTGATGTCAAAGAAATACGAGAAAATTCAGTTGGTGGTTTATTATGTCAATTTAGCTGAGACTATATTACTGTTAATTCAACTTATGCTTTATTATTGATAATTTAGCTGGTATTTTTGGTCTATTTCCACTCTTTAAAGCGATAAATTCTATTGGTTGGGGTGAAAGAGTCTTGTTACAACTTATTGGTGAAGGGTTCACTACCGCCCGTCTAGTGTTTTGGTAACAAATTAATATGTCAGTGGTAGGTTTCTTAGTTTAAGATGACAAGGTAGTGGTTCTATCATAATTTCTTGATTTTTTTCTCTCTCGATGTTTCCTTGTCCCACTCAAAGAATAAGCATTTTTTAGAGGATGATGTCTCGATGAGATTCTTGTCCTTAATGGTGGTGTCATCTTAGACATTCATTTTTTATACCTCTAAGAGGTTTATGCTGCATATGTTCCTACCCATGTTGACATGATCCGCAGTGTCGTTATTGATAGAGTTTGATAATTGTCACCACCGTCTTCCCATGACCAACCTTAAGTATAAGGATGTTCCCTCTTAAAACAAATCAAAGGATATAAGTCATCATCTCATATATCTAGGGTCCTCTAAAAATATGTGGGTATTATTAGAGTTTTATTTAGCATTAAGGGTAGTTTAGTATTTTTCCCTTTTATTTTATTATTAGGTGGTTGTAGTAGGATATATATTCTCTCTTCTTCTTTTCATTTGTATTGTATTCTAGTTTATGTCAAGATGAAACCCTAGCCCCTCTCTTTCTCTTTTCCATTTGATTGTAGATCTTTGATATATTATCATGGTATCAGAGCGGGATCAAAGCTTAATCTCATTAACACAGTTCAGAGGCGCTTTTTCTACTCGCTCGACTGTTTTGAAGGTAATTATGGTCGTTTTCCTCCTATTTGTTCGATTAATTGTTTAGTTCGTTCAATTTGGTTCTGTTTGGGTGTTGTTTGATTGTTTATTTTCGCAATGGCTGGTGAAAGAGATGATTCACTGCAATCAATTAGTGTCAGATTAGATGGAAAAAATTATACGTATTGGAGTTATGTTATGAAGAATTTTTTGAAAGGGAAGAAGCTTTGGGGTTACATTAATGGCGATTTGAGTAAGCCTAACGATAAGACGAACGTTGAAAAATATGCAGAGTTGTTGGATGTTTGGGAGGCAAACAACTCGAAAATCATCACTTGGATCAACAACTCCGTTGCACCTTCTATAGGTATGCAGTTGGCTAAGTATGATTATGCAAAGGATATTTGGGATCATTTGGGCAGATTGTATACCCAATCTAATTTCACAAAAAAGTACCAGTTGGAGTGCGATATTTGGGCTCTTGAACAAAAAAATTTGAGTATTCAGGAGTTCTATTCTGCTATGACGGATCTATGGGATCAGTTGGCTCTCACAGAGTCGGCTGAATTGCGGGCCTTTGCACCATATGTTGCCAATAGGGAGGAGCAACGTCTGGTTCAGTTTCTGATGGCATTGCGTGATGATTTTGAGGGTCTTCGTGGGTCGATTCTTCATCGTAGCCCACTTCCAACTGTTGATTCCGTTGTTCATGAGTTGTTAGCTGAGGAGATTCGTCTCAAGACTCAGTCAGGGAAGGTAATTTCTTCGGACCCTAATCCATCTGTTTTCGCAGCCTCCTCTCGGCCAATTTCCAGTAATCAGAACAAGCCTTATTCGAGAGTTGCAAATGATGACTGTAGCTACTGTAAGGAGAAGGGTCATTGGAAGTCTCAGTGCCCTAAGTTGCGAGCACAACAACAACAACAATCAAATAGTCGACCACCTCAGCAGCAGTTTTCTGGTTGGAAATCCAATAACCAATCTCAGCAGCGTTCATATAGGCCTTCACAGCCTAATACTGCAACAGTTGTACCGTCATCAGACTCATTTGCATCAGGTTTTTCATTATTAACTCCATCCATGTCTTCTCTTGCTGAACAGTTTCAAAAGTTTCTTGCCACACAGCCTCACGCCATGTCCATCTCTTCACCAGGTAAGTCCTCAAGTATTTGGATTCTAGACTCCGGCGCTTCCAATCACATGTCACCAAATTTGTCCTCTTTTGGTTCTTTTTGTCCCAGTTCTTCGTTGCCCGTTATGACTACTGATGGTACTCCCATGCCCTCAACGGGTGTTGGGACTATTGACTCACCCAACTTATCTCTCTCTAATGTTTACCACATTCCTAAGCTTACAATGAATCTTGTCTCTGTTGGTCAACTATGTGATGTTGGTTACTCAGTTTCCTTTTCTTCTACCTTTTGTCATGTGCAGGATCCACAGTCTCAGAAGGTGATTGGGACAGGCCGTAGGCAAGGGGGGATTGTACATCATGGAGAAACTCAATGTACCAATGGTTGCAGCTTCCAGTGTTGACTTGTCATCCTTTCGTTTGAGTTCAGATTCATCTAGCTTTTATTTATGGCACTCTCGTCTTGGTCATGTCTCAGGTTCACGATTAAAATATTTGGCTTCTACAGGAAAATTAGGAAATTTGCATTGTCATGATATCTCTGATTGTAGCGGTTGTAAACTTGCAAAATTTTCAGCTTTACCGTTTAATAGAAGCATTTCCTCTACTTTTGCACCCTTTGATCTTATTCATTCTGATGTGTGGGGACCGTCTCCTATTATTACAATGTAATACCCCGTATTTTTGTGATATTTATTTATGGGATTAATTGAATTAAATGCGTATTAATCGGAAATTAATCCGGATTAAAATACTAGCGAGATGCGAGTTGGTATTTGATTATAGTGTGCATATATGATTATATATGAATTTTAAATTATGAAACTTGTCGTGAGATTTAAATACGGCAATTTGGAAATTTTATTGAGACGCGTGTGACAGTCGCGTCAGGAATATATTTATTTTAATTAAAAAAAGTGAATTTTATTTCTATTAACTGTGTGGTCATTTTGAGTGCGCCAACGCGTCCGGAAGGGTCGAAATAGTCGGAAAACACTAGCCGAGGGTTTGGTTTGGGTCCCGGGGCATTTTTAGGCCATACCGGCAACGTATAAGGGTAGTTTGGTAATTTTGGATTTTTGGGAATTAAAACCTACGAAAATTGGGAATTAAAAAGCTGACTTGGTAATTGTCCACTAAACCCACTAACCACATCTTAGGACTTATTGGGCTACGGGGGTTATTAGAATTGTTCCAAAATTTCCTAAGGCAAACCCTAGCCACCATTAGCATCTTGGAGAAGAAAGCTTGGAGAGAGAGAGAGAAGGAATTCTGCAGAGAGAGAGAGAGAACACTCCATCAATTCGTCATCAAAATCAGAGATACACATAAGGCAAGTGTTTTAATTACATATTTTGCAAAGAATGCTTCTTCCATGCGTAGAAAATTGACAGAATTTCATTGTTCTTGGAAAATGATAAAACCCATTGAATTTGATGTAGAGATTTATAATTTTATGAGGAGATTGCATGTAGAACAATGTTAGGATGATTAGTCAGTGAAAGATACATCTTTTATACCATAAAAACGGATTTATTTATACCTATGGATGAATTAAATTTGTAGGGTTCATGTTCTTGAGATTGGGGAAGAAGATGTGGAGATTTAATATTTAGATGGGATTTTGGATGAATTAATCCCACTAAATACATTAATATATGACCTAAGTATATTTAGGATTGATTAGAACCCAAGTACAATTGTTGGTTTGATGTTTAGAGGAGATTATAGGTGTAGAAAAATTTGAAAAACGAGTAAAGGAATTTCTGGGCTCGAATCTGGCCACTTGTTAGAAGACCTGCCCAGGTCGTTCGAACGAGCTCGTTCGAACGAGCTTCTAACGAGTTGACAGTTTGACTTCTAACGAGAGGGATGTTCATTCGATGACTTTCGTTCGAACGAGATCTCGTTAGAAGGCCCAGTTCGTTCGAACGAACTCTCGTTCGCACAGCCTCGTTCGAACGAGACTTCTAACGAGTTGACAGTTTAGGCTTTTTAGCCTGTTTTGATTTCGCATGTCCCGTAACCTTATTTAATGGTAGAGATAACCTTCCCTTGATGATAAATTGATATAGTAGGGATATTTGGGATATAATGAGGAGCAAAACCTAGAAGTGTAGTTGAACCTAAGGGAAATTATGAAGTAGGACGTGAGTGTCTATTACGATGCGAGAACTATTGACGGCCTAAATTACTATATTAATCGGGAACATATAAATTGTGTAGCATTATATGTCGGTACGAGAATGAGAAGTTACCACCAATATATTATGGTGATTACTAAGATGTGTGCATACTTAGTATATGTATTGATTTTATGTGTATGACATACCTACCATACTTGCTATCACGGGAGGTTTGCGTTCGCTTAGGGCCCTCTAATCCTTGTGTTGCCCGGATTTAGACTGGTACCTCGATGAACATAGGTCAGAGAAGGACTTATTGGGATGTTAATAAGTCTGCTGATCATGGGAGCGCAGGTATGTGCGTGACCCATGTGATGTGACTGTGTTCGCCTCCATTATTTGTGATGTTGTTATCTGAGAACGATTCCTGAGAGATTCGGAATGCGTGATCCTTATGTACGTGATGTACCAGGATGGATAGCAGAGTATGTGTGCACCGCAGCTTAGTCTCGGGGTGCTTGTATTGTATATTTATGACGTGAATAATATACACTTAATTAATGGGAACTTTCATGTTAATATTGTGAATATAATTATGGTAATGTTTTGAGAAAACATAACGGGTTAATTGATAGTGAATTGTATTACTAATTGAGAATCCGAGTGTATGTAAAGCCCTCTATTTAATTGATAACGCTATAATGTAATATGGGAATCGAGTAGTAAGGGGTAGAATGTATTACGGTTTGGTTAGATATGTATGATATTTAGATGGGTACAGTACGTTAGGAGTGCACATCTAGTCGAGAGGTGAGAATTTCATGTGAGTGCACGTCCTAACATGTATTTTGAATTTAATGTTTTAATGTTATTAAAACACTTGCTGTTTTTAAAATGATTTCCACTTTCGGGCTCTGACCCATTTGCTTTCAAATCTATTTTTTTGTAAAAACCATTTTAGGTGCCCAGCCACAAGGACACCATGCTTAGGATTCTCATTCAGGTGACGAGCGGTAGCTGTTTGTGGAAGTTACAGGACTTTGTTTGTAGACGCTTCATCTATCTTGACTCCATATTCAGCATTTATCAGTTGTAGGGAATGTCGCCCATTTCTTTTAGAGGCATTTCATTTATTTCAGTTATTCAGACTTCTGGCATGTAATTAATTCAGGATTCAGACTTGTCTTATTATTTTCAGTTGTTGGATTATTGTGAGGAGTTTTCCTCCGGACTCTTATATTTATTTGTTGGTTATTTCATTACTTCGTTATGGTGAATGGATTATGTTGTTATTCCATTATTCTTTTATTGCATGTTAATCAGACTTAATTAAAATTTGGCAACTTACTTTTTAAATTCTAGGTGGTTAGTAATTATTAAAAATGTTTTCGACAGTGATGCTATTAACTGAACCAACTTGGCATTTTGTATTGATTTAATAAAGGAGTAGCTACCCGGTATTTAATTAGTCGGGGTGTCACATACAAGAGGAGGGTCTAGATATTATGTCTCCTTTATTGATGATTATACGCGTTACTATTGGGTTTTTCTCATGAAACGACGTTCGGATTTTTTTGATATTTATAATAAATTTCGTGCCTTTGTCAAAACTCAACATTCTACTATTATAAAATGTTTTAGATGCGATTTGGGTGGGGAATATACTTCTCAAAATTTTGGTGAGTTGCTTGATTTAGATGGAACTATTCACCAATCATCTTGTACTGACACTCCTGAGCAAAATGGTGTTGCTGAAAGGAAACATCGGCACATTGTTGAAACTGCTCGCTTTCTTTTATTATCCGCATATGTCCCTAGTGAGTTTTGGGGAGAGGTTGTCCTTACTGCTGTCAATCTGATTAATAAGATTCCGACTTCTCATTGCTCAGGTTTGTCACCTTTTAAAAAGTTGTATGGGTGTGCCCCTGATTATTCTTCCTTAAAGGTGTTTGGTTGTACTTGTTTTGTTCTTCGACCTCGTGTGGAACGTACCAAATTATCTCCAAAATCAGCTATTTGTGTCTTTCTTGGTTATGGTGAGGGTCAAAAGGGATATCGTTATTATGATCCAGTTACAAAAAAATTATATGTCTCTCGCCATGTTGTGTTTCTTGAGCATATTCCTTTCTTTTCTATTCCTGATAGCCCTCATGAACTCACTAAATCTGATCTCTTCAATATTGATCCGTTCTCTGATATTGATGAGAGTGTGCCATCTGAAGTACCTTGCACCACCGATAGTATTCTACCCCATGTTGCTCCTGTTCCTATTATTTTTACTGATGCAGGTACTTTGTCATCCGATGTTCCTGATGCTCCCCCTTCTCGTGTGACCACCCAAACACCTGCTAAAACGGTGGAACCTCCTTCTCGCTATCCAAAACGTCCACGTAAGTCCACCCAATCACCAGATTTTGTTTATTCTTGTTATTCGGATTCTTTTGCTTCATTTTTATCCTCTATTCACTGCCTCTCTGAGCCTTTGTCTTATAAAGAGGCAGTTCTTAATCCTCTTTGGCAACAGTCTATGGATGAGGAACTCTCTGCTTTGCATCAGACAGATACTTGGAGTTTGGTCCCCTTACCTGCTGGTAAGCGGGTAATTGGATCTCGTTGGGTATATAAAATCAAAACCAGGTCAGATGGGTCAATTGAGCGGTACAAAGCAAGATTGGTTGCTCATGGTTTTTCTCAGCAATATGGTATGGATTATGACGAAACCTATGCTCCTGTTGCGAAATTGACTACTATTCGTACTCTTATTGTTGTTGCATCTGTCCGTCAGTGGCATATATCGCAAATAGATGTTAAAAATGCGTTCTTGAACGGCGATCTTCATGAGGAGGTTTATATGACTCCTCATCTGGGTGTTCCACATGGTCCTAGTGAAGTTTGTAGGCTTAAGAAAGCCTTATATGGTCTGAAACAGGCACCACGGGCTTGGTTTGAGAAGTTTTCTGCAGTGATTACCTCTCTTGGGTTCATTCCAAGTGAGAATGATTCGGCTCTCTTTATCAGGTGCACCTCGGGTGGTCGTATTTTGGTCTCTTTGTATGTTGATGATATGATTATTACTGGGGATGATGTTGGTGGAATTACAACATTAAAGTCTGAATTATCTCGTTGTTTTGAGATGAAGGATTTGGGGCCTCTACGTTACTTTTTGGGTATTGAGGTAGCTCATTCTCCAAATGGTTATCTTCTCTCACAATCTAAGTACATTGGGGACATTCTTGAGCGTGCCCGCCTCACTGATACTAAGATTGTTGATACCCCTCTGGAGCTTAATGTTCATCTTTCCCCGTATGATGGTGTTCTTTTGCCTGATCCCACCTTATATCGCACTATTATGGGCAGCTTGGTTTATCTCACTATTACTCGTCCAGATATAGCTCATGCAGTCCATGTTATTAGTCAGTTTGTTACTACTCCTACTACAGTTTATTGGGCAGCTGTTCATCGTATATTGCGATACTTGAGAGGCACTCGATTTCAGAGTCTTTTACTTTCTTCATCTTCTTCTTTGGAGTTGCGTGCATACTCTGATGCTGATTGGGCTGGTGATCCTACAGATCGCAAATCAGTTACTGGATTTTGTGTGTTTTTTGGTGATTCTCTTGTTTCTTGGAAGGGCAAAAAGCAAGTTGTTGTTCAGTGTCTTCCACGGAAGCCGAGTATCGTGCTATGGCTTCTACCACTCGCGAGGTTGTTTGGCTATGTCGGTTACTTGCAGATATGGGTGTCTTTCTTTCTCATCCCACTCCTATGTATTGTGATAATAAGAGTGCTACTCAGATTGCTCACAATTCGGTTTTTCATGAGAGGACTAAACACACCGAGATTGATTGTCATATCACTCGTCATCATCTTACGCATGGCGCCATCACTTTGCCTTTTATTTCTTCTTCCGCACAGATAGCTGATTTGTTTACGAAGTCTCATCCAGTTCAGCGTTTTCATTTTTTGGTTGGTAAACTCTCAATGCTTCTCGCTGCAGCATCGTGAGTTTGAGGGGGGGTATTAGAGTTTTATTTAGCATTAAGGGTAGTTTAGTATTTTCCCTTTTATTTTATTATTAGGTGGTTGTGGTAGGATATATATTCGCTCTTCTTCTTTTCATTTGTATTGTTTTCTAGTTTATGTCAAGATGAAACCCTAGCCCCTCTCTTTCTCTTTTCCATTTGATTGTAGATCTTTGATATATTATCAGGTATAACTTCAAATGAGGCCGAGACTACTGGGTGGCTATAATTATTTATCAAATGTTCAATAATGCCCCAGTACACATTATAAGTGTTAATGTTGTGAATCGATTGGTAGTTATGAAGTTTTTAGTAACAAATAACCTGAGCTTACAAATTTCATCTTTCACATATGGTATTAACATCATCCCAACTTCCTATTACCTATACATAAAATATGGATTGTGAAACTGTACTAGAAAATATAACATAATGTTAATATAATTGATGAGTTTTACCTTTACATGCATGTCATCATTCATAACCCATTACTCATGATCATGACTAAATGCATAGCAATTATAATGTTTCTCATAATAGCAAACCTGAAATTATAGAGGAAAAAAAAGTAAGGAGTAATCGGGTAGATCCTTGTCCTCTAAAGGATATAATATACCGTCTTCGAGCAAGCCATGCCGTGTAGAATAATAGAGCCTACTGCTTACAAATATTATCCAATAAAAATTAGCCTAACTATTTACAAAAATTATCATATTGATGTGATGCTTTTATTTTTGAATTGATGTATATGCATGATATCTAGTTAATGCATTCTTTCGTGTTCAATTTACGAGAAATATCCCTCGCACATAGAAAAATATTAATTTAAAATAAAATTGAGATATACCATGCCATCAATGGTTATGTTTGGCAAATATGGACTGTTTATCAATTGACTCACATCCACTAAAGTATGTCCTTATTTTGTAATACCTCGGGATACATTATGAAAGCGAGTGAAGGATGGGAGGTTAGTCATTCAAGGACCATCAGATATTTTAATTTTGGCACTAGGCACTCCCGAGCTCAGTGCCCAAGTTAGGGGAGTAGGAAAAGGAGTATCTCCTATAAACTTTTTCCATCTCCTTAGGCGTGGATTGAAGCAACAGATCCATGACTTAGAATCTAAATTATGCCAAGTTAAAGAAAAGGGAAAATAAAATGATCGACAATCAATAAATGGAGGCACAACTAATGAAATATCTCAGTGGGCTGCTTGCACTACCTTCAATTGAGAAAAGGTGCCTCAAACAATAAAAATAGTTATACAAAGTAGACGATTAATGTGAGTGAGTCATGTAATTCACCCTCTGAGAGAAAAAAAAAAGACGGTGATTACTTAATTTTTACTTAAGGTATTTGATTATCTATGTATATTTCCTTGTGTTTTTAACATTCTTATCATTGTCTTTTTAATACATACATAAATCAAACACAATAACAAAAGATAATGTTAAATTCTACCATTAAATCTAAAATCTAATATTGGGAAGGTGCATTACATTTTAAATAAAAATGTGCATATATCATTGTGGAATTCATTCTTTCATCCCATTTATCAATGACGTTTTATTTCTTAGAAAAAAATCATTTACAATTTTTTTCTTATAGGGCTAACCCTTTAGATTGGCTTTGGACTTGCATACGAATATTGTCTCTGCTGGGAAGGTTTTTGAAAGGGTTGGACCGAATGATACCTTACATAGTGTCCATTTGGGGGATAACTATTATATGTGTCTATAGATATTGTGCACTCTCTTAACGCATATCTCCGTATACCCATTGTTAATGCTGATATCTACGGTGTTAAGGATGCATACACATCATATGTTGCTTAGCCCGAAGAATACGTGTTGGTGGACAGTGAGGTAATATACCGACATATCCCGTGCTTCCATTTTATTTGGCTTTGCAAATTTTATTTATTATCATTGTTATTTCATCCATGCCATTCAGAAATTAAAAAAAATCAAGAGTTCATAGGTCAAAAGGGTGTAATTATGGCATTTGCTAGTATGATCGATAATATCATATCGACGGATGCTGTAAATATTCCAATGAAGATTTTTTATGATGATCTTGATTCAATTTATAATCCAAAACACGAGATAGTGCATTTTTGTAAGATAAAAGAATTTGATGGTGTTTACATTATCGCTTACATGAGGTCAGAGAATTTATATATTTTTACTTCCCTCGTTAAATTATTATTTTCTATCATTGTCCGGTTTATAGATGCATATATAAGAAATTTAAAAGTATGCGATAAGTTATTTAGTATAGAAATCCTCTTTCTACTCGGGAGGCGTTTACCCAAAATAAGATGCATCAATTTATCATGGATACCTTTAATGCTTCAAAGAATCAAATATTTTTAATTCCATTCAACACATGGTAAGTTTATTGATGTTGTTATCTCTTCGTATATGTTTGTATTTGATATATTACAATTGGATTAATTGTTAACAACTCTGTACCTTGTAAATATCATTGGGTTTTGGTTGTAATTGACTTTATTTCCAGCAATGTGTTTTGGATGGATTCTTTACACAGGGAACCAACTTCAGATTTTGAACTTTATGTAAACATGTGAGTAGTCTCTTAGTCCATGTTTTTTCCTTAAATTTAATTATATTTATAATTCGTTTGTTGTTGTGGAATAAGAATATTCTTAGTAGTCAAAGGAATAAGATCACTACTAGATTGGGAGAATGTTAAGGTAATTTAATGTTACTAAAATTCTCTTAACATATTTTTTTTAGTATTTAGACATTTATAAGATTTTCATTATCTTTGTTGTTAGGGAAAAAAACAACCAGGGGTAATTGAATGTGGGTTTTATGTGTTGAAGTTCACGAGGAAGCTAATTGAAGATCCATTTAAATCTACCAAAATAAAGGTTATATGCTTTCAAACATTACTTTGCTTCCCTTTTGATATATTTGTTCTAAGTACAATACAACTTATAAGTACAATGCAAATTATTCACTGACTTATTCAAGTGAAGGAGTTGGAGAGAAAGTGTCATGTGATACTTATGAGATCAATGAACTTCAACACGGTTTCATTGAGTTCATTCAAAAATATATAATCTGAATTGGATTCTGTTAATCAAGCGTTGCATCGTTAAAACATTGAAATGAATGGTAGGTAAGAATAGTCGTGGTTCAATTCTAAGTTTGGAATTAAATATTTTATTGAAATCAACCCTGTTAACATGATGAGATTTGTAAATTAAATGGATTTACAACTACATGGAATATCTTATGGCTAATGAAACCAGACTACCCATTGAATCACACAAACCCGACACAAATTAGTGATATGCAATCTAATTTTAGTGTCGCATTCATATAAAAAGTCTTTTTTATATGAATACGACACTACATGACTCCGTGTTAGTTTTGGGACATTGTTATCTTTATTTTTGCATGTTTATTATATATATGGTTTAATTTTAATTTTTTATTACTTGACATGAATTATGATTTTCAAAAGAAAGATATGATCACGTATGCTTGGTGCTACTATAAGGAACTTTTTGCATACATGCTTGATTATGGATAAATACGTAGGATCTAGGCTTAATTTCGAAATACCATAATTTGTGTGAATGGTGTACATAGTAGATAAAACCATTTATTTTTTTGGATTTTAGGAATATTGGTTAACTTTGTACATTTTTTATAATGTAGGAAAGACTTGTGATAACATTATTAGATATTAGTTTGCTATTACAATGGTTGGATTGGGTAACCATACAATCTACGTTTGTATTTTCAGTTTGTGATTATATAGTCGACTTTGAGTTAATACACAAATAAATGAATGTTTGGATAATGACGGTTTTGATAACAACAATTGTGAAATACAACAATATAAATGGCGATTTTACAAATGCATGGAGACACATTATGAAGGTTCTAAGTGATGTTTATGACGATTTTAGGATTTAGAATATTAAGTAAGAACAAATAGTTGATTTTTTTATGGTTATAAAAAACTCATCATAAATAATGTCCCATTAATGACAGTTTTTAAAGTTTAATGTAATAATAAGATGAATCTAGAATGCATTTTTATGATAGTTACATAAAAAGGTCATAATTGATGTCTCATTCATGACGGTTTTATGAGCTTCGATTTTTTTTTTGATAGTAAAACTTGTGACTATTTATGAGAATATAAAAACCACAAAATGCCTTTTATGACTGTTAAAAACGTCATAAATATGCTTTTTTCTTGTAGTACTGATTTGAAATCCACAATAGTCATGATTTACATTTGATTCACTTAAATTTCACAAGATCTACACTCCGATGTCTAAAAGGAGGTGTTAGCGACATTGAAGAGTTCAAGTATGGCGCGATACGATGATGGAGAATGCGACTTCCATATCCAATCAATGGTGCTTTGGACGGATTTATCATTGTAAGGAGGGAGTTTCAGTGTCAATTATAACTTTTTATTAGGGTACGTTGTGCAAAATTATCTTTTCAAAATTAATGAGAGACCAGGATGGAACGAGGTTTTTTACCCTTAGGTAGGGTATTTTCCTCATAAACCAGCCTCGTGCAATTTTTAGTGCTTTGATTACTTGTTTATCACTTAGTTAACCTAAATCTAATTGTCAACATAAAAAATGATATAAATATAGGTTGCTAGTCTGTGACTGTTTTTAAAATTGGGATAAATTTCATTGATACTTATTCACCCCCCTTTAAGTTTAAATCTAAAATACACACATACACATCCTCGGTGATTGGCAGAGTGATTACATTATGATTTGGAATTTTCTCTTTGAAGTTTTTTCTCTTTATACCTCTTTTTTGAGAGCCTTGATCACCTTTTTTAGTTGATCCTTTATCTTTGGTTATGTTCCTCTCACGTAAGAGCAGTGGCGGAGCCAAGATTTTGGTTTGGGTGGGGCACTTAAGTCTAAAAATTAAAAAATAACAATTTTTAATATAATATTAATAATATAATAATAAACATAATATTGTAAGATTTTTACAAATAGAACAAGCATACTTCATTACCCCAAAAGAAAAGAAGATTTACACATTTTCATACAAAAGTAGGAAGTGTTGAAACACACCATATTGGAGTAAAATATTCTTCAATATCCCTCGACAAGTTTTGATCTTCTGGAAGCGATCCACAATTGCGTCATTGAAGAAGGAATCAAAGACATCATTTTCGATGTATGTCACACAACTATCACTTAACCATTCCTCTGCCATGCAGTTTTGGAGGTCAGATTTAACTATTTTCATAACTGAGAATGCCCTCTCAACTGTAGTAGTGGAAACTAGAAGAATTAATGACAACTTTATGTAACATCCCGCACACTCTGGCATCGACCGCCGCTAAACTACGCCGGGTATCACTAAATAAGATATCATTCTCAGCATATGACAGAAATATGAGACATTTAAAAACTTTAATTTCAATAAATATAATTCAAATTTATTTAATAAATGTAAAAAATTATGCAAATTAAAATCCATCACCATGCTATTTCCAAAATAAATTCAACTCCAAATTATTAAAACCTGAATGAAATAATCCAACTGTAAAAATCTCACTGAAACCATAAACAACTGTGGAATCGATTGGCCCACCAATTCCATAAATGAAAGTCTCATAATAAACAACGGAATGAAAATAAATCAGACTACTAGTAAAGTGATTAAATAAATCTCCACCTGCACTCCTAAGATCTCCAATCCATCATATGCAGCTACTCCAGTACTATACCTGAAATGTTAGTCAACGCAATGGGTCAGAGCCCACCACATGAGTACTATCTACTCCTCCCAATTAGGGTTCATAAACCTATACAATAGCATTAGACATGATAAATATCACAATAGAGTATTTTAAATTATGTGATATAAGAACATGCGATTTTAAGTAACACCACACTAACTACCCACATAACTAAGCCACCCAACTATTCTAGTCCAATTATGTTATTACAACATTAAATTATCAACTCATGATTATTAATTAATTTGATGTATCCAATTTTATTTATGCGAGACTATTATAGCCAGTTCACCCTATTATTAGTCTTGCGCATACTCCTAGCACGTCCAAATTTTTTTTGCGACACCAGTATGGCCAGTTCACCCTATTACGGGCCCTGCACATACTCCTGACTTGCTTAGGTTCTACACTACACGTATTCTCCTCACTATAG
This sequence comes from Sambucus nigra, assembly GCA_949130495.1. NCBI lineage: Eukaryota > Viridiplantae > Streptophyta > Magnoliopsida > Dipsacales > Adoxaceae > Sambucus > Sambucus nigra. The sequence continues at coordinate 297,764,460 of OX422217.1, read as the reverse complement.
CCAGTTCACCCAATTTCATTAGCACTGCACATACTCATGAGATTCCACACACGACACGTCACTATAGCGAGTTCACCCAATTTCGTTAGCCCAACACATACTCATGACACCAACAAACACCCATTTCGCTATAGCCAATTCATCCCTTATTGTTAGACTTACACATAATCGCAATGTAAATTCTTTTTAATACCCATTCTTTGTCTTAGGCATTAATTATCAATTTATTATCAAGTTCTCATTATTTTCTATCAACCCCACCCTTTATTCGAGCATAAATCCTCAAATCGCCCTTAGTCCCATACCTAAAGGTCTCCAAAACACAAGTATATCCTAACGTATCATTTAGGAAGAATACCTATTAATAACTACTGCCTAGTCTCGCACCTAAGCTAACAAACCAACGAAATGACGTACCAATTCAACCCCGCCGCGCAATTATCCATCCGTAAAACCTACACTAACTAGTCCCATACCTATAAAGTGTTAACAACAATCAAGCCCTACCTACTAGTATCATACCTAGAAAGAAGCCTAAAAGTAAGATGAAAGCACAACTACTCCAAAAATCCCGTTGTCCCCGCGGTATTGAGTATTAACACAAATAACAATCACATAAGTCCCATTTTCAACACATCACAATAATTCATCCAATTAATCACAAGATTACTATTTATCCAAATTATGTCCGTTTAATTATAATTATAATATCAATTTATCAATTCCTTTCTTTTTCAACAACTCTCATAATTTTCATTCACATGCATATTTTCGGGGTATACAATAATAAATTTCTATTCTACAAGCAACACATATATAACATGATTTTATGAGTCGAATTCAATTTATAAAGTTCATGTAATTTATTCAAACATGCAAATATCCATATTTTCTAGTGAAATTCCAACCTCTAATTTAAGCATGCAAGAGTTTTGAGTCTTAATTCGTATTAGAGATTTGAATAAAAATAGTTTCAAATTTAGTTTCACTTATAATAATTAGTCTCTTTAATTTATTTTAAGAAAACAATGATTATTGGTGTTTAGGGAACATTTAAAACGCATAATATTAAAGGGGAACTATGGTGACAAATATCTCAACACGAATAATAATGAAAGACAATCTCCAGAAAAATAAGAACAACAAAGATCACAATCACACAACACAAAGATGTGCGTGGTTTGGCAAGTTGCCTACGTTCACGGAGAGGTCTACTATTATATTAAGTATCTCTCAAAAGAAGTTTTTCTATATGCCCTTTGCCCCGGGTCAGGGGTACAATACATATTCCATAAAAGAAAGAGAGGCGTTAATAACCACCCCGTTATCCCACTATCCCCTGAATATCTCCTCTGAGATTTTTGGGTATAGAATGGGTCAAATCCTCAATTCTAACTGTTATTTAGAGCATCCTATAATTTGGGTCGGACATCTTTTATTTTTAATTGGGCTTTGTCTGGCTACTCTCATGGGCCTAAAAGACAAAAAAGGTACCCATAATTGCCCCTAAAATTTTAGGGTCACAAATTGGGTTAAAAAATTTTAAACAATGATTATGGTTCCTTCTAGATGGCATTGTTGTGAATTATAAAAAATTTGGGGTGCAAAATATCTCTTTATAGGAGATTTAAGCGGTAAATCCTCTTCGATTAGAGTGCACCATCATTGGAAGGTTTAAACTGTTGAGTAGGACGATCATCAATGTCGCTTCAAACTCTTTCTATATCCAATCGTCTCTTGCTCTTCCAAGCTTCTTCTTGTTCTTAGGTTTGTTCTTCATTGTCTTCAAGCTAGTTTATGTCCCTCATCTTCATTTACCTATGGCCTTGCATCGTCTCAAGCTGACATCTGCTGTGTAAGTTTCCAATTCTCTTCTTTTTCTGCCTTTCTTTCTTTTCTATTGCGATTAGGGTTTGTTTATGGCAAAGATAGACAACAAGTCTCTAGCTGAATTTAGGAAATGCTACAATATCCCCAACTGGGTGGATATTAAGTGTGCCCCCATTCCTCATAATGTTTAAGACGTTGAGGATGGGCATTGGATTCACGTTCTTTTCTTGTCCCGAGGGGGTTTAACTTTTCCCCCTAATCGTCTATTCTTACATTTCTTTTAATATTTTGATATAGTCCCAGTCCAATGCTCTCCAAACGTCTGGAAGATTGTCAATGGTGTTCATAGAATAAACCAACTCTATGGAACTAAATTAGACTTGGTTGAAATTTATTTTTGTTATTCCTTTTCTCGCACCAATTTTGGTCTTCTTTATTTGAAGGCGAGGAGTCCGAATAGGGTGTTGGTAGTTAACCTACCTGATTTCCATAAAGATTATTGGACTGAAGGATTCATAGCTAGGAACTGGCAGTTCCCTCCTTAGGTAGGAGGTGTGAGGTACACGGGGACTCGAATTCCTGCCTATGGGAAAGAATATATAGGTTATTGCTCAATCTCTTTATCTTTTCATTGTTGCTATAATGTGTTCTTCCTTTAATAATTCCCCCCCCCCCCCTTTTTTATTACAACGATGTCCAAGAACCAGGAGCCTGCTCTCCAAAATATCCGTGCTGCTGAGCTACTTAAAGGAATGGAATATAAGGGACTCCATTACAGAAGGTGAACATCCGAGTTTGGTTGCCTTCGTATTGGAATATAAGAACATTACCTCCATCTTCATCGCCTGTCCGGTAGACTCTATTCATTATCTTGACATCTCAGAGGAAGAAGAAGGTGCTCCTCTTCAACTTATCGACTTAGACGAGGAGGAGGAGAATAATTCAGAGTCCATCATTATTAAAGATGGTGGCGAGGCAGGATCTAGTGAGGAAGAGTCCAGCAACGAAGGTTCAGGTAGTGGAAGGTCAGTCGAGGGAACTTCCAGCTCGGAGTTAGGTTCAGAGAGCTCGAGCAAGGAGGCTATGGCTCCCCAAAGGAGGAAAAATCTAATCAAAGATGATGATAATGATGATGATATTCTGCTCTCGCACAAGCTAAAGATGCAGAAGTCTGGGTTTGGGGATACTGCTAGCGGCTCCCAGACCACAGCACACGAAAAAGAGAGGAAGAAGAAAGATAATGAGTTGAGGAAACAGAATGAGTGAAAAAGAGAAGAAGAGAGAAAGAGAAGGGAGGCTGAGAAGAAAGAGAGAGATGAAGAGAGGAGGCGAGGATAAAAAAGGCATGGGTCCCTGTGTTTGTCCCAACTAAGGGAGTCTCTGTGGTTTTGACCCCTCAGCTCGCTCCTACGATGCTCGAGAGGGAAATTCTGCCATGGATCGCGAGCGGTCATAAAAAATGGGACTTGACCAGTTAGTCCTAAAGGCAAGTCAGAGGCTTGCATTGGTAAATCTATTCATTCTTTCCTCTGTTTATTGTAGTTCATCTTATATTCTTTTTACTCATATCCCATCTTTCTCTTCAGTTCTTGTCTGACTACATCGTTCTCGATCGTAGCCGCGATGAGCTAACGAGGAGGAATTCTGAGCTTGAGCTTGAGCTGAGCTTGAAAGTTTTCGATGAGGCTCAGAAGACCTTTGAGCGTGCCCTTATAGATGCTAAGGCCTCTTCTGATAAGGATAAGGAAGTAGCAACCAAGGAGCTCCGGGAGTTACGGGAGTCTTATGGCCTGGTTGTGACGAGCAAACTGATAGTCACCAAAAAGAATAAGGTGCTCGTCGAGGAGGTGGCAAAGCTGAAGTTAGAGGCTTCCTCCATCAAGGAGAGTGCTTACAATGATGGATGGGCGACGGCGTATAATGATGTCGAAGTTTAAATTGGTTACATTAGCTGTTCCAACTTCAAAAAGGGTGGGGACAGGGCTCTGCTTGCTGTTGGGGTGGCTACTGATTCCCTTCTCTTCGACGAGTATAACCCAGGTCCCAAATCAGTTATAAAAGATGTGCCTATTCCTGTTATTGAGGAAGGGGTTCCAACTGCTCGAATTGGTGAAGGCCCCGTTACTGCTAATGCTTCTATTGATCAAGGAGTGGGCTTTGCTTCGGTTGAGGGAGGTGTAGGTGGAACTAAGACGAGCGAGTCCGCTGCTAATAAGGGAAAAGATCCATCCTCCTCTGAGCAGGTCGAGGTTGCTAACTAGTCTCCTAGGATTTCCCTTGTATTTTTGTGTTCCTATCTTTTTTTCATTAATGTACATGTACCCGACTTATGTCGATCTTAATGAAATAAAGAAATTTGGGATTTCTGCACCTGCTGATATGTTTACTCTTTGTGCCTTTACGACTTGTAGTTTGTTGACCTTGATGAGTATATTCCTACTACCTCTCGCCTAGGCCAAATTCTTGGTACCAACGTGAGCGACCCAGTTCGACGTGCCTTTGTAAAAATTTACAAGTCTCTCAGATCAACGAACCAGGACTACAAAGACCAGTCCGAGTTGGTTGTTAAGTTGAAAGATAGACTTGAGGAGTTGGTGGAATTCGACGGCTCTGTTCAAGAAGAAATGGAAACTCTGAAGGCTAAGCTCTTGGATGCCTCTAAGATTAATCAAGTTGGAGAAATCCTATAATAGGAGAATGATGCTTTAAGGAGGGAAGTCGCACGCCTCAGGGAGAATGCGTCGATCATTGCCCCTTAAGTCATACGAGGGTCTTCTTCGTGAGCTAGGCCTAATGATAGTGGTTCAGCTAGGGAGATTACCGAACTAGGGAGAGATGTTCGTAGGGCGTACGTGATAGCAGCTGGGCTTCAAAAGGATGTCACCCTATTGAGGCACTTGTTGAAGAAAGGTCCTCAGTAGGTGTGGGCAGATGGGTACGACCAGGGCTGGATAGATGCTGCCACAAGGTTAAAGGAGGTTGAGGAGGTATCCTTTATCGAAGGGTGGCTGAGTGCCCTTAGGGAGTTACAAGTGCCCAGAAACTCCATCCTTTGTACAATCACGAGATTACACCCTCATCTTTGATCCCAAACCCATTCATAAGGGATGATCATTGGATCCTAATAAATGCAATCCCAAGATAGCTACTGGAACCGAGCTCAGACGATGTCAATGAGGAATTTATCCCTCACTCAGATGATGGTCTAAGAGGGCGGATAGCTGATTACCTTGCCCAGTGACCTGGTCCTCTTTAGGGTTCGATTTATTTGGGCATGTAACTGTTTGTACATGTAATGATGTAATAAAATATTTATGTTTTGTACAATTACCGACTAAACATGTGTTGTTTTGTTTTCAACTTCATTGATTTCATCTCTAATTGTCAAATGAATATCCCCCCAGTCCAGTACACTTTAGTCATACCATTCTACCTCACTTTACCTTTTAGGTCGTGTCGTCACACTACCTTAGGCCTAAGTAGGGCAATGGCAAGGATATACATGGTAAACGAACAATCCATTTAAGCAGGATTTTTGAGCCAAACTATGTTGGCGACCAATCCCGGGTTAGCCAAATTGTCTAAGGATCCCATATAGGGCTTTATTTATTGTCAGGGGCAAACTAGGAGGCCAATTGTGTTCGTAACAAAGGCTTAAGGAGGGTTCTTATAGGTTAACCCTGCTAATGCTTTAACCAATGTGGTGCAATGGTAGGAGGCTAGATATAGGATCGTTTGGTTGGAGTAAGTTTACCAACTTACTGTAACCTGTGATCCCTATTATGCCTGTTAAGAGTGAAGCCTGTAACTTAGAAGGGATGCATATACTACAATATATCTGAGAAATCTAATACTCATAGAATGCCAAGGCCAATCAAATTTTATTAATGAGAGTCACGAATAGAGATCAACATTAAGTTTGTAAAATAAAATTTTGCCTAAATTAATGGTTCGTAAAAAGAGAAATCTAGAAGTATAATTTCTTCAGGTTGGTCGCATTCCAAGCTCTTGGTATCTCCCTACCCTCCAGCGTTTCCAAGTGATAGGTTCCTTGTAGGTTATCCCTTATCACCTTGAATGGTCCCTCCCAGTTCGGTCCTAGCTTGCCATCCGATGGCTTTACAGCGCTGCCAAGGGCTTTCCTTAGGACATAGTACCCAACCTGGAATGTCCTTGGATTGAATTTTCTATTATATTGCTTGGATAGCTGTTTCCGGTAGGCTGTCAGTTTCACTAGAGCCAATTATCGTCGTTCGTCGGCTAAGTCAAGTTCAGCTTAGCATGGTCCTTATGGTAGGGAGACCAGCTTCTAATGGAATAACTGCCTCTATTCCATATATGAGTGCAAACAGTGTCTCTCCAGTTGCTCGCCTCAGGGTGTGCGATGGGCCCAAAGGATGTGGGATAGTTCGTTTACCCATGCTCCCTTGGCTCGCTCTATGCACTTCTTTAGTCCATCGATCAGTGTTTTGTTGGAAGCCTCAACTTGACCGTTGCTCTGAGGGTATGCCACAGAGCTAAAGTAGTGCATGATTCCATGGTCGTTGTAAAAGCTTTAAAAGAGGCCACTCTCGAACTAGGTTCCGTTGTAAGTGATGATTGTCCTGGGTATCCCGAAGCGAGTAATGATATTTTTCCATATGAACCTCATCATGTTTGCATCTTTAATGTTCGCCAGTGGTTCTGTCTCTATCCACTTGGTGAAGTAGTCTGTGTTGACCAATAAACACATTCGATTTCCAACAGCAGTTGGTAGAGGGCCTACGATGTCCAGACCCCACTGGGTGAAGGGCCACGGGGTGGTAAGTGACTTTAGGTCACTGGCGGGCTAATGGACTATAGGTGCGTGCACTTGGCATTTCTCGCACTTTTGAGCATAGACTCCAGCGTCCTTCTGCATGTACGGCCACCAGTATCCTTCCTTCATTGCTCGAAAGGCTAGCGGCCTTCCTCCTATGTGACTTCTACAGATTCCTTCATGGAGTTCACGCAGAACTTACTTGACGTCTTTTGGGTAAACGCAATGAAGGTAAGGGCCAATGAAATGTTTCTTATACAACTTACCCTTGGGGGATAAGTGAAAGTGAGCATCTTTGACTCTTATCTAATGGGTGGTCTTCTTGTCACTTGGCAACATGTCATTTTATAAATAATCTATTATGGGGTCCATCCAGATGAGAGTTTTTTTAATATAGAGAACATGCTCGAGAGTTGGTGGTTCGGTTCTCTAGTTGATGCTCAGATGTGTAAGGAAATCGATTTGAATTATTCTTCTTAAGTCGGAGTCAATCGCTGAGCTTAGAGTTGCCAGGGCATCGGTATGGCTGTTTTATCCCCTAAAGAATTATTGAACACTAACGCAATCGAAGTAAGCCATTAATCCCTTCACAGTGGCGAGGTATGCTTCCATCTTTTCGTCTTTTGCATTAAAGTTGCCACTTATTTGATTGGATACCAGTTGTGAATCGCTGAAAACTTGAAGATGCCTTGCTCCAAGCACTCGTGCCTTCCGTAGACTCGCGATCAGCGCCTCGTACTCTGCCTTATTGTTAGAGGCTTCAAATCCAAGCCTGATTCCTTACTCGAGCACTGTGTTCTCAGGGGTAACTAACACGATACCTACTCCTACTCCCCTTGGATTTGGAGGCTCCATCAACATACAACTTCCAGATGCCTATTTATTATGGGGCTTCTCTTGGATGATTGGTCTCGGGTTGATCACAGGGTTGTTCTCCTATGAACTTGATAATGAAATCTGCGAGGACCTGCCCCTTGATAGCAGTCCTTGGTTGAAAAAGAATGTCAAATCTTCTGAGCTCGATCGACCATTTTAACAGTCGGTCTGAGAGGTCTGGTTTCCTCAGTATAGCTTTGAGGGGGTGCGAAGTAACTACGAAGATGGAGTGGGCCTCAAAATAGTGCTTCAGTTTTATCGAGGCTACCACCAGTTCAAAGGTGAGCTTCTCCAATGGCAGGTATCGCTGCTCGACATCTAAGAGAGTCTTGATTGCATAATAAACTGGATGTTGGTACTCCTTTTTCTCACATACTAAGGTGGAGCTCACATCATGATCTGATACTACAAGGTAGAGATATAAGGGATCATTTTCTCTAGGGATTACAAGCAAATGGGCTTACTGAGATAGGCCTTAAGCTCTTCTAAGGCCCTCGAGCAACCCTCGTTCCACACCATACTCTTAGTTTTCTTTTGCAACTGGAAGAACGACTGGTATTTTTCTGAGGATTTAGAGATGAACTGGTTTAGGGCAGTGAGCATTCCTATGAGCTTCTGGACATTTCTCATAGTTCGAGGGGAATGCACCCTATTGATATCATCGATTTGGTCAGGATTAACTTCTATACCTCTCTCGCTGACCAAGTATCCAAGGAATTTTCCTGACTGGACGCCGAAAGAACACTTACTGCATTAAGTTTCATTCGGTACTTCCTAAGAATTTTAAAGGTCCTTGCTAGACGAGCATATCATCGATATACGCTTATATGGTGTCTCCCGTTTGGTCTTTAAACATCCTTGTAACCAAATGCTGATAAATTGCTCCTGTGTTCTTAAGTTTGAAGGGCATAACTTTGTAACAACATAAGCCAATAATGGTGATGAAGGTTGTCTTATCTTGATCCGGCTCAGAGGGATCTGGCGATATCCGAAATATGCGTCTAAGAAGCTCATTCTCTCATGAGTTGTTATGGCATCCACCAACTAGTTGATCTTTGGAAGGCAGAAGTTGTCCTTGGGGTAATCCCTATTGAGATTGGTGAAGTCGATATAGACTCTCCACTTCCTGTTGCTCTTAGGGACCACTACTGGGTTGAATAGCCATTTGGGAACTGAACTTCCCGTATGGACCCTGCATTCAGTAATTTCTCCACTTCCTTCTCCACTCTGGAGCTGTCCGGCGAGCCTTCCGTACAACTGGCTTGAAGGCTAGATCCACGTGTAATCAGTGGCAAGTGATGTTAGGATTGATTATGGGCAGTTCGTAGGGCTCCCATACTAATAAGTCCAAATTGCTCCGAAGGAGGGTGACCAATTCATTCTTCTCGAGATTAGTAAGGGAGGTTCTAATAAAAAATGTTCTCTCGATCGAGCCACTCCCGAATGTGACTTTTTTCAGGTCCTCGATGACCCTCTCAGAGGGGGGGATCCTGGTCTCCTCCACTCCTAGTCTGCCATATCTTAACTGCTATTTGGAGGGCATCAACCTCTCCTGTTCTTCGTCTTTGTTTCTCGCTTCCTCCACTTTTTTCTCCTATTTGGGGCGTATCGCCGCTATGAGGCACTTTCTTGCCATTGCTTGATCTCCACGAATTTCAACTACTCCTATCTCTGTTACACATTTCAACTTCTGATGATAGGTCGATGAGACGACCTTCATCGCGTGCAGCCATCCTTTACTGAGGATGGCTTGGTAAGGTGAGTCAATATCAACCACGAGAAATACAATCATCTTCGAGATGTTTCCTTCCCTCACCGATATGACAATATTTCCCAAGGGGATGGTTATCTTTCCAGCGAAGCCAACCAAAGGAACAACGGTCTCTCTTAGGTTGATAATTCTTAACTTCAACTTTCTGAACAGCTCGAGGTACATTACATCGAATGAGCTGCCTTGGTCGACGAGTAACCTGTCGATGTCGTAGTTAGCTTTCCTAAGTGTAATGACCAATACGTAATGGTGTGGAGTTCTCACTCCCACCAAATCCTCATCTCTGAACACGATATGCTTATTATAGTTGATTTCCTCCGGACATCGATGCTTCCCAGCTTGGGTTTTGGCTGAATCAATCTGAAAAGCTTGCATCACTGCTGTCGGCTTCTTCACTTTCCATTCGAGCTGCATTCTCTTAAATCTGCTTAAGGTCGGATGCCCCATGAATTACCGTGAACTCGTGGCCGACATCATCTTTGAGAACATTATCGAGCTTCTGATTGCCATTTGCAGCTACCTTTTCTACTTTCTTCTCTACTAATTCATTTAAGTGTCCAGCTTGAGCTAGCTCTTCGAGGTGGGACTTGAGGGCCTTGCAATGCTCGGTTTTGTGCCCACCTTTATTGTGAAATGCACATCTCAATGCGTTATTCCGCTTGGAGGGGTCTCCACCCATCTTCTTAGGCCACTTAATGAATGGTTCGTCTTTGATTTTTGCAATGATCTTATAGATCAGTTCTCTAAAGATGGAAGTTATGGCTTGGAACGCCTTCGAGGCGTCTCCTTCGTCCCACTCTTGGGGCCACTTTTTCCCCCGTTCTTATTCCCTTTCTTTTGAGTGTCACTTTTTTTGCCCCCCTTGCCGGCAATCTTGGTGCCACCATTTTCTCCTGCACTAGGATGGGTCACATCTTCGATTTTAACGTATTTCTCGATATGAGCCATCAAGTCAGCGACGGTCGTGGCCTCCTTCTTAGTGAAGGACTGGTGTAGGAGACAAGAGTGGGGCAAACTGATCTTGAAGGATGCTACAGCGACCTGCTCTAAGTAATCCTCGACTTCTTTAAACACCTCCCAGTATCTCTTCGCGTAGTCTCTAAAGTTCTCCTGAGGCTTTTTCTTCATTTTCATCAAAGCATCCATCCTCTTTGAATGAGAGTTACTCGTAATGAAGCGAGCTGTGAACATCTCGGCTAGAGACTTGAAGTTCCTGATGGATCTGTGAGGGAGTTTCTCGAAACATTTTTAGGCGACATCGTGCAGACTTAACGGGAAAATTCGGCACATGAGTGCATCGTTATGGTTCCTTAGGGTCATGGCCTGCCTATATTATCTAACATGATCGATGGGATCAGTCTTGCCATCGTAAATCTTGAATCAGGGCACCGCGAACTTCTACGGGGCTTCTTCTTCCTCAATCGCCCTTGAAAAATAGGACTTCATCTGAGTTCTAAGAGCTCGCCTGGCTAGCTCTCTTGTTGATTTGGCACCCCGATAAACTGGGTGTTGGTCAATTTCCCTCCGAACTAAGCTTCGTATATCATTGTTCCTTTGACCAGGGCTCTTGTATCGGTAAGCTGGTTGTTGCTGCTCGAATTGGTCATCATTTGACTTGTGTCTCTCAGAACTTTACAACCCTCGCCCTGGGCTCCTTTCTCGGTTGTGAGGTTTGCTCACCTGAGGACTAGGAGTCTGATTATAACATTGCCTCGTGTTACGATGGAGATCCATTTCCATCTTCTCCAGTCGCCTTTTGAGGCGAGCATTTTTAACTTCCTGTTTCAGAGTAGCCTCCTCCTATTCTTAAAGTCTGGCCTCGTAGGCGTCTATCAGCCTAGAAATTTATGTGGCTCTAACTGGCCCCTGGCTCTCTTCGAAGAGCTGCCTCTTTCGGCAGAACCTCTGGTTCGAATGACGAATTTTAAACCTTACCTTAGGAGGGATAGGCTGCTCTTGAATATCCCCCGCTTAAGGGGCATTGTTGCTGTGATCGAACATTGCAAGTCCCTGCTGGTGAAGGCTTTCTTAAAGGAAAAACAACTGTTTTCCACAAACGGCGCCAATTATGGTGACAAATATCTCAACACAAATAATAATAAAAGACAATCACCAGGAAAAGAAAAACAACAAAGGTCACAATCACACAACACAAAGATGTACGTGGTTCGACAAATTGCCTACATCCACGGAGAGGTCTACTGTTGTATTAAGTATCTCTTAAGGGAAGTTTTTCTATATGCCCTTTTCCCCGGGCCAGGGGTACACTATATATTCCATAAAAGAAAGAGGGGCGCTGACAACCACCCCGTTAGCCCACTATCCCTTGAATATCTCCTTCGGGATTTTTGGGGATAGAATGGGTCAAATCCTCAATTCCAACTGTTATTTAAAGCATCTCATAATTTGGGTCGGACATCTTTTATTTTTAATTGGGCTTTGTCCAACTACTCTCATGGGCCTAAAAGACAAAGAAGGTACCCATAGGAACAATAAAAGTATTCATACATGTAAAAATTCATTTGAAGAATCCGATTGCACGGTTTTATTCTTCTCGAGAAAATAATAAAGACACGTTTTTAGAAGATCTTGAGAAAATTTGGTTTAGCTCTTCAAAGCTTGGGTTTAAAATTGATTTAAATAGGGTTTAGGGTTTGTAGATGAGAGGAGGTATAAACATGGAAGGCTGCTACTTTTTGAGAATGTTAGAATGTTCCCTAAAACTCCTAAACCCGTGCCTTTTATTTTAATAAAAGAGAAGAGTTTGAGTCTTACACAAACACTACAAAAGAACCCTACTTTTCGCCTACTGTTCGAGCGAACCGGTTCACCTCCAGGGCCGAATCGGTTCAGATGCCCTGACAACTGAAGTCCCCCAATTTTATATAAAAATTTCTAATTTCTCGAATTAAATCCTGATTTCAATTCCGATTAAAACCTCATTTTACTTGAATCAAAACCAACATTTTCAAGTCTAAAAAACAATAAATTCCAAAAATTTATTTTTCTCGAAATTTTAATTTCTAAGAGATTTTATAGTTTTAAAGTCACATGGTGTTACACTTTATAAGCTTATCAACCAATCCATACACAATGTGCTTTCTTGTCTTAACTATCTTCTTACCCAAATCACCAATCCATTCCAACTCAAGAAAGCCATCATTAGATTTCATATCAAATTCATGTCTCTAGTTCATTCTAAAGGACAATATGTTGTTGTTTCGTAAAATTAACGGGATAAAACCTAGAGAGACAAACCAATTTGGTGATATTAAAATAAGTGAATGAATTTCTTAGGTTTAGACATGCCATACACATAAGAGATTCTAAATTCATCTCAACAAAACAGATGTTAAGCTCAACAAGTTGCTTATCCATACAAAGGTAGAGCATGTCAACTCGATAATAATGTATATTTGTTATCAAAGGTCCTCTTCTTGATCTTCCTAAAAGAATATAGTTATCCTCCATATTATGAATGGGGATACCATGTTTTGTACAAAAAGAAGAAACTTCCATCAATAGATTATCCCATCCATACTCTTTCATTTTTTGCAAATGTAGCTTGAAAAGTCTAACCAAAGTGATAACATTCATAATATCTTGATCTTTCCATTGCAATGATTTCTAAAGATCGTTAGTAAATCCGAGTACATTCTTCATCAAATGCAAAGTGAAGATGAAATCAAAAGTTTGCATTATTTTTATCAAATTTAATGCCTCACCTTTTAGTCCGGAGAATCCTCCACTAAATCCACAAGGACATTAAGTATGAATCCAAACATAACAATCAAACTTATTAATGTACCATAATGCGATCCCCATCGTGTATCACCAGGTCCCTTGAGACGTATCTTGATTTAACCCCTGACTTCTTGATAATTCACTATATTCTAGTTTCTTAAAAACACATTCGACTTCCTTTGACGCTTGTATGATGCCCCAATAATAGTCACCATACTATTAACAAAGAAGAAGAATTCAACATCATGGATAAGATCTTTTGCAACGTGAATAAGTGCCAATTGAAGTCGGTATGCAAAACTATGCAAATAAAACACTGACTTGTTCTCATTAAGAATTAAGGATTTAAGGCCATTATACTTGACTTGCATGTTACTTGCCCCATCATAACCTTGACCACATAAGTTTACCACACTCAAGTTATGTTTGTTAAAGAAAGCATCGAGTGATGTTTTAAGTGAAATTGTCGTAGTGTCACAAACGTGTACCGTGCCTATTAATCTTTCCATCATAAAACCTCTCTCACCCAAATTTCGTAAAATAATGGCCATTTGCTTTATAATTGATGCATCACGAGCTTCATCAATTAAAACTACGAATGGTTCATCATTAAGATGTTTTAAAATTTCTTTAGTGATCTCACCAGAAATAGCATTTACAACATCCTTTTGAATTTTAGGAGATGTCAATGAGTGATTTCCTGGAGCATTTTTAACTACAACACTATTAACAACTTCATATCTATCCGAAAGCCATTGTAAAAGTTCAAGAAAGTTACCTTTATTCAACGACCCTTCCGATTCACCATTGACATGAAAAGATAGCCTGTGTCGTTGAAGAAATCGAATCATATTAATGGCTACATTTAACCGGATACGATACTCAGTTCGACGCTCCTTCGATTTGTTATCGATTAGAGTTTGAATGTGTTGATTTTGCTTCAATAAATCTTGCCTCTTCATATAATCAACATTACGAGAACTAGTATGGGTCCAACATGTTCTAGGAGTCTTCCACTATTTTTCCAATTCGTAAATTTACCACTTACAAAAACATCACTTTTATTTTTGTCCACAAGTTTTAGTAGAAATAAATAGCATGGCAAGCAAAATGTATCATCTTTTTTTATGTTGTACTCTAACCAAATCCTATATTGGGTGAACCACTTTGAATTGAAACGACTAGCCTTGTCTCCAAACATCGTTTGCGAAAATGTTTTCATAAAGGGTTGACAAGGACCCATTTGTAAATAGGCTCGTCTAATATTTTCATGATCATTAAGATCGTAATCTGAAATCTAAGGTCTTAAAGAAGTATCAGAAGGAATATTTTATAGGTCACACGTAATGAGCTATCGTTTTATCTTTTTTTTATGTACATTCCACTTGAACATCAATATTTTTCAGTGGGTGGAGGCATCACAGCATCGAAAACATTTTCATGAGTTCTTTCAAAATATTTGTCCATATCTAAAAATAATTATAATTATAATTACAATCAACTCAACATTCGTAATTTATGAGATTTAAAATTAGGCATATTGTAAAAATTAGACATATTGCAAACTCTAAACAACAATTGATTTAACACCTCCTCAATAATATAAACAACCACAATATTACGAGACTAGAAAAAATACCCGAAGATAATCAAACCCCTTAATCCACAATAAGGCAATAGAAAATTAACAATCAACCCTAAAAGAAAAAAAAACGAACACAGCACTTAATTACTCTACAAATAAATCAACACTTAACAAAAATAAATCAAACCCTAAAAGAAAAATAAAATAAAACAAGTAGTGTTTAGTTAATATATATTCAATAACTTAAAGTTACATTCAAAATGAACACTTTAAGCAAAATGGCAATCTGAGAGATAATCATGTGGGGGAGTTAGAGGAGCAAGCCAACATCATTGATGATGGGTATGTTTTTTTGGTTTGGGGGAAAGGAAAGGAAAGGAGATAAGGTTTTGAGTCGTTTGGCTTTGAAATATAGGCGACCGAGCTGTTTGGTTTTGTGTATGAGTTAAAATGAAATGGGTTTTGAGCTATTTGACCCTTAAAGTTTTTTAGTTTTTCAAAATTACCCAAAACAAAAAAAAAATCTTCTTTTTTTAATTCCTGGCTGGGGCCAGCCAAAGGATAGCTCCATCATTGCTTGAAAGTCACGATCAACTTCATGATTTATGGTTGCCTTTGACTTTTTTTTCCTGTTAAATACATTATATTATCACATAATTTATCAAATAAACAAAGCAATAATGTTATATTGCAACGTGAGATTATCATATTATGAAATTAATATAACTATTATAAAATAGAATATTGCAATCAATTTCTCTATTTACTTATCCACTCCACATGGCAACCTATTTAAAAGCTCTCCAAACCTATTTTGCTCATAATTTATACTATATTACCCCTTCTACCCCTTATTACCCCTTTTATCCCTCTTGAAATGCCCTTTCTCTAAAAAAGACCAACATATGTAAGGGCATATTTTTATAAATGTCCGTTATCAATTAATTATGTCATATACCGTTACAACCGTCGAAAGAAGTTCAAGAGCAATCTACATCAAGACGGATCCGAATTAATCAAGTTCTTCATAAAAAAGACTCCGCGAAGTTTACTTTGGTAAGGTTATGTTTTAAATACCTTGACTTTCCACTTAGAGCTTTTGGGGTAATTTTACAAAATATTTTCTAAATGTTAGAGCGGACTTTTTCGTCAAAATTTGAGAATGAGTATTTTTTCTAAGTATTGGAGCGGGCATTAAAATAATATTTTTTTGACGCAATAGTCGTTCAAACGACTTTGTACCGTCGTTCGAACGACATGGCAGTGTCGCGCGATGTCGTTCAAACGACATTTGTACTTTGTTCGCGCGAGATTGTTGTTTCATTCAAACGAGCTCTAATACCGAGGCGACGCATTTTTCAATAAATACTCATTAAATGGTTTTGTTTTCATTAAGAAGTCCCAACGTTTTGAAAGACAAAAAACTGCGAAACTACAGAATCCTTTTGACTTCTTCTTTTAGGGTTTAATCCCTTTTTGTTTTCAATTCACAAAAATTCCATATGCTTTGGTGAATTGTTTTGGTGTTCAAGAACACTGCTTTGCTTCTGTTTATTCTTTGTGGGGAGAACTCTACAACCGGAGAGTTGCGTGCTATTGTGGAAGGAGTCCTTATAAAGTTCACTCTTGTGGAGAAGCCGTTTCTTTTCCATTGTTGACCATCTGGAGTTCTTGCGGGACATTCCAGCAGACGACATTTTTAGCCGTTGCTTTGAAGGTTTGACGAAGACACCGTGCGTTACACTTGTGGGCAATTATGAGGTTGTATGTAAGTCAATGGTCTTGTGAATTCTTCAAAGTTCTATAAATAAAAAGGTTTTGCCCTTCGGGGATTTTTCCTGAAACTTGTGTCACATGCTTTATTTATTTATGGTTTGACACACGCACACACATAGTTGCATGTTTAGGGGGTGATTTGATTTGGTTTATATAGACTCTAATTAAATAAGTGTGCCAAAGTAGAAATTTGAGATTTAATTTAAATCGGTATCACACTTCGCATTTATTCGTTTTTCAAATTGGTATCAGAGCTTATTTAAGCGATAAACACTTTTACAAATTGGTATCAGAGCGGGTTATGCTAATTTATCGCATGATCCTGATTTTTTAAGGACTTATTTTTTTGATACAATTTGACTTCTCACGTTGTCAAATTGGTATCAGAGCATGTTGCGCTAATTTATCGTGTATTCCTATTTTTCGCAAAATTTGTGTGATTGATTTTTTTTTTAAAATCAGTTTTGTGAAAAATCGTAATTTTTTCGATGGAGCACTTATGTAATCGGATGCCCCCCTTTGATGACACGAGTCAGAGTTTTGATGCTATGAATCATTTGAATTTGACGTTTGCTAAAAGAATTAATTTTTTGAAAAAAGAAAATTCTCGTTTTAAATCTGCGATGGATCTTTTGCAAACGGTTCAAAATCAAAGAGATTTTTATCGTGAGAAATTTGTTACCTTAGACCATGACTTTGTTGCTTTAAATTTGTCTAAGAAGGAGAGTGACGATAGAGTCCTATTTTTAGAAAAAGAATTAGAGGACCTTAAAAATTCGATGGCTTGTGTTTGTGCCAAAGATGACAAAAATATTTTAATCAATGAGTTTGTGGCACGTGAAGAGACTCTTAGGAAAAAGTTTGCTTTGATTGAGGGAGAGAGAGATATGCTTTTAGGAATTGTTAAAAATTTGAAAAAGGCGTCCCTTAAATTGGAAGAGTCTAATTATTTGCTTGAGTAAAAAATTTTGAAGTTAAAAAATGATTTGACAAACTCGAGTAGGTTTGATAGTGATGGTAATGGCTCATATTGTTCTCATGCTTATAGTGCTAAAGCCAAAACCAATATTTATTTTAGAGGGTCAACCAATTTCAAGGATGTTAGAAAAGGTCAACCCATAGGTGTCGTTCCACCCTTTTACACATGTTCATATTGTGGTAGGAAAGGTCACATTAGGCGTTTTTGTTTTGATCTTGGAAAATGTCCTCAGAAGTTTATGTCTAATGTTTTGTTGGTTCTTAAATCCCCCACATGACGTTTTACATCTATTTGGGTTAGAAAATCACTTTTAGAGGCACTAGATTTTAGACAAGTTGATTCCCGTTTGTTTGCACATGATTCTTCTCTTGCCATATCATATAGATGATTGTGTTCGCATGTTTGTCATACGCTAGTTTTTTGTTTCATGATATTTATGTTTGCTAGCGTTGTGACATGTACTTTTTGTATAAATTTTTATTTTTAAAAATTTTAAAAAATACAAAAAGATTTTATTTTGATAAATTTTTTAAAAAATCCAAAAAGAGTTTTGTATATTGTTTACACTGTTTATGGATGGACACTTAGGATGACCGAGTCACAACATCATTATATTTTTCATGTGATTATTTGATGGTGTTTTGAGACAATATATCATGTCATCTTTGTGCTTTACAATGTGTGGAGTCATTAAAATGTAATTAAGTGTTACTTCCTACATGTTTGACTCATGATTTTTTTTATTACACGCGTGCACGGATTTGTTTGATTATTGCGCTTATCTATCACATGTTGGTTGAGTGTTTCCATCTCAATTTTGTCTATATAACGAACCAAATGTGATAAAACAAGACAATAAAAAGTGTGCACTTTTGAACCATGTTTGTGAGGATTTTTGTGTTTTGTTTGAAAACGGTGAAGGGCTACGAAAGGTACTCATCTATCCTTTGCGATTAAGCCACCGTTCAAATTGGACCTAGAAAATTGAGGAATTTATTATCCGGGGTCCAAAGAGGTTTAAAAGAGTCGGAAAAATTTAAAGACAATAAAAAGAAATTTATGCCGAATATGAGCCATTAGGTTTTTGCACCAATTCTCCAATATTTGAGAATTTAGATCACCGTATTTTTCAAATTGGTATCAGAGCTTATTTAAGCGATCAACACTTTTACAACATACCCGCCTCTCTTAATCCAAATTCTAATCTTTTCCCGAGGATTCCTCTTATTTGAATTCAGTTGTCACCAAATTGATCTGATCACTATCCGCAAACCGTCAATTCTGTGAGACCTCACTAATTTGGTACAAGTCGCCAAAAGACCTCAATAATTTGGTGATTTCTCATATCACACCACATTTACTATTTTTATCTTTAATTTATATACGTGTCATTTAATGAATTAAAGTTTATCATGCTTTCTTACAGAACTCGAGTAAAATCTTCACTGATATTTAAATTACTACCCAAGCTTTACATTGTATGGAAGATAATAAAGATATTAGAGCAAACAATGGATTACTTGGCCAATTTGGTGTTAGGTTCGATTTTACGTCTTTAGTTGTTGAAAAGGTGCAATTTTAGCATTATTGCATATTAATGGTTATGTGTACGACGAAAATAAGTGAAAAAAACTAGGGCTAATTAGGATATAATTTTATATATTTGGTATTCATTAAATAGTTTAGATAATTAAATGTGTTGATGGTTTCAAATGTGAGTATTTATAATTACATGACTCTCGATCAAAATAATTTGAACTAAAAAAATCAACTTTTTTTCCACAAAAATTTATTTGGTGCTAAGGAAAGTAGAAAGAATAGAATTGCAGCATCGCAAATAGTAAAAAAAGGTTGGATAAATAAAATATCTAGATATCTTATCAAATAGATGGTATAAAGAGTTTTATTAAGGGAGTTTTAATTCAAACCCCACTTTTTTTTTATATAACCCACATTTTTGTTAAACTTTAAAATCTTTTTAGGGGCGTGTAGAAAGAAAAATTGGATGGTAACAAAAACACCCTTTATTAATATATTCCAAAACTACATATCTTTCTTTTAATACTAATTATAAGTTAATTATCTTTTATCATTTTTCTTCTAATTCACTGTGTGTGAATTTCTATAGTTTAATTTATACAACAACGTATATTTTATGTTATTATTTGCCATGGCCATTCAAATAGTTTCTTCTGTTATGAAACTTTCAGTGTAACACCCCGCCCGGGGAGAGCGAACGGAGCGCTACTTATCGATAAAACTAAACTAATCAACAATATAACAAGGTATAGAGTATCTAAATCCCACAACAACAAAAGAGAAACCACTAATCTCAAATCTCTTTAAATAAATACAACAACCCTCTCGAAATAATTACAGCATCCAACTCGAAAATAAAATTCAAATCTCCAATACTCTATACATCAAAATAATACAATCTTCTCATTGTATTCAAAATCTTTCCAAAATAATCCTCGCTAAAAATCAATCTCCATAGCGCCCCAAAATCCGCGCTAACCTGCCACTAAAAGAAAATATGGGGAAGTACACAATACGACAGGAAAGATGCTCAACAAATATTAGCGATGAATAAAACGTAACAATACGAATACGAATATTCAAATCAAATGTGAATCTCAATAGCAATTATATTAATATAATTTCTCAACAACACATTATCCGGGTCACCAGGCCTCACCACCGTACCGCGCCTATGCATTTTTTTAGCATATCCGGAAAAAAGGAATATTAGCGGGTGCCCAACCTCAGTGTCATATTAAAATCTCATGACAACATGCTCAACACCCAATATAATACCACATGAATCGAAATTAGATTCCAACAAATATTTCCAGATTTCCAAATGACTTTATCAATTCAAATATGAGTCAATAATCACAAGAAAACAACGAGAATAATACTCGCGAGATTAAGGAGCATATTGTGTAAAACCCCATACCTTAAAGCACCAAAAAGAACCAACATGAATCATCACATAATTTTAGCCTCAAAATCTATTCACACCATCACGTTCTTCTCGCGAAAATAATCAAATCTCGTTCTAGCTCAAACTCGAGAAAACACCAAATAAACCTTCTAATCTAAGGTTGAAATCTTGAATAAGTTTGGGGCTATGGTTTGTAGATGAAAGGGAGTAATTTTGAAGAGGTCTCCTGGTTAAAAAGTTTGAGAAAAAGTGATTTGAAAAGCCAAGCCACGAATTAGTTGATATATAAAGGATTAAGAGTTTGATTAAGAAAATAGTTTTAATCAGATACAAACACTGAAAATTTTATTCCGGAGGATCGGACCGTTGGAATTTGATGAAATTTTACAGAGAATTAGCCGAAGACGATAAGAAGCTGTCCAAAAAATTTCAGCTCGATCGGACTGTTCAATATTTTTAAATATATTTTTTGGTAGAGAGTTTTATGTTTTGAGAACTCTTAGAGAGTTTTATATTTTGAGGACTCTTCTATATAATAAAAATTCAATTAAAACTCCTTTTAATTCCAATTCCGAAACCGTTTGAAATACTCGCCTTTAAAAATAATACCCAACAAGTTTGAGTAATAAAAATACTTTTACCAAAAACTTTATTTTTCCTCTTTATTTTGAAAATACCCAAAAAATTACGCGGGTTGTTACATTCAGTATGGTTGTACATTATACTAAACTAGTCCAAGCACGATAACGATGTTGTATAGTTAACAATTAGACTATCACCACAACAAACATATCATGTAAATTTATTTTAATAAATAAAATATACAGTGAGTGTGTACTATTTTATACATTAAAATCGTTAGCACATTACGTGTGTTGTACACTAGTATAATAATAATTGTTATATAACAACACGTAATATGCACACAAAACTCTTGGATGAGGGGGTTGAAACTAATTACCCATAATAAACAAATTGTACCGTTCTAATTATCCAAACAATTCATTTTATTACTTCAAAAAAATAAATAAAGATTAATTCGTTTTTATTTCCTTTTACCCCAATACTAATTGTTAGTGGGTAGGGTTCTAGGGTTGATGAAAATGACTATTTATTCCGGAACTAAAACAAAAGAAACCCTTTTACTTCTTTTTGAGAGAGCTAAATTGTGTAGTATAAACAATGGCCAAGCGCGAGCTATCTAGCACTTTGAGAAATTTGAAGGTAAAACAATGGACTGTTTACTCATTTATTCATATTTGAAATAAGGCCTTACTTAAAATTTATATAGGGTTTCTTTAACTTGCTTAGTTCAAATTTGAGGTCTTTTTATGCTCTCTATTATAGTTTATGCAAAGGGCAACTCAGAGAGAGGAGACCATTAAGAAGGAAGAAGAGGTCATACCAGATGGGAACTTCCCATCTTCAAAAAATCCCCAAAAATGGTACTTTTATTTATTGTTATATATATATATATATATATATATATGATATGATATGATATGATATGATATGATTTGATTATTGAATTGCTGCTTAATGTGTAATCAGGTCATGCTTTATTTTGTTTCATTTTTTAAAACTCATATCAGAATGTGTTATTTTACTTCCTTTGCACAAGCATGTTATTTGCAAGCACATACCCTGACCCATAAATTCGATAGGTAGTCTTACTAGAGATATGTGGTCATAGTCAGTGGCGGGGGCTCCCGAGGCCATTTTTGTTAAGGCTATTTATAGTTTTTTGCAATTTCTAAGTCCTAAAAAATATATTAATCGAATGAAAAATACTTATTCAAGTTGTATTATAACAATTACTCATTCAAGTTACACTTTAGCGATAAAATATTGTAAAACAAAAATTACAGCAATTAAATATTAAAAAAATAGGAGAAAATTAACAAGTAAATCAAATAATTTAACTTCAACACTTTAAATTAATCATTCAATCATTTAAACACTGAAAATTAAACTAACATAACATCTTACATTCGAACATTGAACTGAAAATATTAAACTAATTTAACATTTTACATTGTTGAACTCTCAAAGTTTAACCTAATTAAACAATAAACATTATCTAGAAAAAATTGAACTGAATATAATAAACAATAAAAATAAAATATTGAACTGAAAAAAAAAATTATGTCATTAAAACTTTAAAAGTTATCTGTGCTGTTAGTGAAAGAGGCGCTGCCTGCCAAGGAGAGAGAGGGAGGGCCTCGGCTAGGTTGTTGTCGTCGGAGGGAGGGAAGAAAAGGGGGTCGCCGGCGACTTGGGTTGGGTAAGGAAAGGGTAGCGGCGGCTTGGGTTGGGAGGAAAGAGAGAGGGGAGGAAAGGAAGAAATAGAAAATGAAGATACTTTTTTTTTTTATTGTGACGCATATCTGATTAGAAGATACGTTATTTACAATCTCTAAGCTTTTAAAATGAAATAAATCTCATTGTCTTTCACTATGAAAACTTACACAAAGATCATTATTATTTTTAGTATATATCTTGGAAGAGGTCGTACCTTGGTGCGATGGCAAGTGCCCTCGCCTAAGCTACGGTTGGTCTCGGGTTGGAGACATGAGAGTAGAATCTGTCTCCCCTAAACCTTGCAGTTAATCGGGAGCCTTGTCAACTAGGCACGACCTTTAGTATATATCTCGAAAAAATTCCCGAAAAAATAGGTTGGGTAGCCGCCCACCTTCGGGACCACCCAGGTCTGCCCATGGTTATAGTTAATGGGATTTGAAATGTCTTAAGTTAGTAGCTACTCACTGTACCAATAAATTTGAGGGTAGTTTAATTGACAATCATTGTTGGACTTATCCAACCCAATATCTTTTTTCAAGGTTTAATTTGGACTAACAGGTTGTTTGTTTTTTTGTTCTGTAAGCCTGTACCATTTAGAAGAGATACTAAATAGCGTTTGTTATAAAAAAAATATAGGGGTTACAACTATATATCTGAATGGCTAAGAACACTGGATTTGACCAAATACATCCATCCATCGTTCCATTTAAGACAAAAAACAAACTTATTATTCAGTTCCAGATTTTAGAATTCAGTTTTCGTATTCATGCTTCATATTTAGAAAAAAAAGCAAACGCAACCCAAGTGTATAGCCAAACAATATTCATTGATTTATAATCTCAAAGCAAATTTGTATACAAATCACAACTAAATGACCAGACTCCCCTTCATATGTGTCTATCCTAACAAATTTTCGATCCAAAATTTCCTGAATAACCTAATGTATGCCCTAAATTTATTTTCTTTGTATAAGTTGAATAACGATAATTGAACAATGTGTTCTCTAGAATTTTACTTTACTGAAGAACACTAAACCTTCATTAAGAGAACATCAGTGGACAATATACTTTGAAGTTTTAAGTTTGAAAGCAAATGACGCAAACTCGAAGTCCTACTAGTGATTTTAACCATAAATACTTACGTTTTCAATCCCCAATGTATGGCTTCCCACTCCGATATCGGATCATAGCCTTCATAAGATTTACAACTTGAATCCTGGGCATTCACCTGCATCAATCAATTTGGGTTCTTCTAAGGCGTGGGAATTAAGTGCAAGAATAAGGAGAGAAGACCCAAAACTGACGTAAACTACACGTCAAGAGGCCCAAAACTAAACAAACACACAATTAGAGGAAGAAACTAGAATTTCTTTATATCTTTCAAATGTCGGATTTTATACAATTGAGGGACAAAGACCCCTTTATATAGGGTGGAGAGAAGATTCTAGAAAGGATTTTCTAAGCTCCTATTGGTTGAGAGGGTGTAAGCCATGTGATGTCACATGGGCTATAGCTAACTCTCAAATACATCTCATGTCAAAATGAAATCTTATAGAAGCTATTAGTTAAGTATGAGTTGTCATGAGATGAGTTCTCATGACAACTCATCCATGACAACACTAACTAATGGAACCTTCTAGAAGTTGCCTCTCAACCCTTGTTACTACTAAAAAAATGAAAATACTAAACAACTAATAAAAGAAAAATTAGAATGCAATACTAAAAATGCAAGAAAATATTAAAATATAGCCCTAATTTCCATCGTTCTCTCCCACTTTAAAATCAAGATCGTCCTCGAGCTTTCAAAATTGGAGATGCGTGTCAAAAGTTCCTAAAAATTATGCCGACTAGACCCACTGCCTGAGAAGACTCGACCACGTTCCCATTCCGGCGACGATCTTCCTCAATTTCTTTCGCTTTTTTCACTTTCGACCCACAAAAATGGGGTCGCCTCCGGGGTCAAAAATCAGTCTAGAGGTTCGAAACCCTAGATCAAACTATCCTTTGGCCATTACCGGTCAGATCCAAAGCCATCAGGGGTCGTCGCTGGATTTCAAGCTCCCTTTCTTCGTTTTTTTCTGGGTTTTGATAGAGGTGCGTTTGGTGGGGTTAGGGTTTTGAGTTGGTGGGGGCAGCAGAGAGTGATGAAAGAGGGAATGAGAGTGTTGGAGCAACTGGGATGGTGGTGGAAGCGTGGGTTGGGTCTGAAGTTGTGGAGGGTGGTGGCGGTGGAGGTGTTTGGGGTTGTGATTGAGCCAAAAATTGTTGGAATTGGAGGATTAATTACGCCATTTGTTGCTTTAATTATTGAATCTCTTCAGTTTGGTCGTTGGATTTCTTTGGGGCCATTTGATGTTGTAGCGTATGATTTTGTTGATAAAATATACACACCGATACACTGATACACCGATACACCGATGCACCAATACAGTAATGTTGGAGCAACACCCGCTCTAATACTAATTTGACATAAACTACATGTCAAAAGGCTAAAACTAAACAAACCCACAACTAGAGAGAGAAATTAGAATTTCTTTATATCTTTCAAATGTCGGATTTTATACACATGAGGGACTAAGACCCTTTATATAGGGGGAGAGAAGATTGTAGAAGGGATTTCCTAAGCTCTTATTGGCTGAGAGGGTCACATGGGCTATAACTAACTCTCAAATACATCACACGTCAATATGAAACCTTCTAGAAGCTATTAGCTAAGTATGAGTTGTCATGACAACTCATCCATGACAACACTAACTAATGGGACCTTCTAGAAGCTTCCTCTCAACCCTTGCTTCTACTAAAAAATGTAAACAAAATACTAAACAATTAATAAGAGGAAAAATACAATGCAATACTAAAAGTGCAAGAAAATATTAAAATAGTTATAATTTTCATCAAAATCTCTTTGAGTTTAGGAAAGGTAAAAATTGGTCGTGGTGTGAATGATTGTTATTGGTTGTAAGTAACAAAGTAATTTTGTTGTGTTTTGACTTTTATTTCATTTTAGGGTATTTCAACTTTTACTTTATTGAGCATACTTGTGAAGTCATGCTTGTCAAATTTTTCCTTGGCAGTAGCATTGCTTATTATGTCTTTGATGTTCATGGTACCGAGTATGTTATTGGTGTTTCTCTTGTCGAGAATTCACTCAACCGCTCATCTCTACAAACGTTGTACTTGTCGGACATCCTATCGGGCGGTGTTACTATCGCTGAATGTGTCTTTGGCGATTGAATACCCACCGTTCGACGGTGTTGGTGTTTTTCCTTGCCAAATAGCTACAGCAATACAAGAGAGGAGATGCGTGTCTACACACTAGCCACATATAAATGTTCAGATTGAAAAATAAAGAGGCGTGTTCTTACATCTAATGGACCCTCACAATGCCTGTCTTAACCTTGGCCTTGGCTTCTCCTCTCAGAGAAACCTAATCACTTAAAGTTTAAACACTTGGTAGTTTATGTAAAGGTTTTCGTTAAAAGTGGCCATGAAAAAATCTCCCAACACCACATCATTAACACCACATTATTTATGTTTATCTCTGTCCTACCACCACACTACGAGCAAGTTAAAGTATTTTATTTTAACTCATTTCTCCTCTCCTTAATTATTTCTAAACTTCCCCATTTGCTTCTAACCCTTAATTACCCTAGCCCTAAAAAGAACCATCCCATCTGCTGCAATGCCATCGCCTTCACCGCCATCGCCACTGCGAACTTGGTAGTCCCTCACTCTTATTTCTCTTCACCACTGACATCTCTCTCCATCATCTTCTTTTCTCTTAAAATTTTTTTGGATCCTCCAATCTGGTTATATATATATATATATATATCGGGTTTGAGAGAGAATGGTGGTTCATGGCGGGTTTGAGAGTGATTGGTGGCGGTGGGAGAGGGTTTGAAACTGAGAATGGTGGTGGTTTTGTGGCGTCAGAGAGGTGGTAGTGACGGTTGGCGAACACGCGCGAGAGAGACGGTGTATGCTTTGAAAAAAATAAATAAATTATGTTTTATGTGGGTCTAAAATTAGATTTTGAAGAATTTATAGGGTTTGTTTTATATTTTTCTAACTTTAAAAAAGGGATGAATTATGTGCGTGCTTTTATCATAAATGTCTGATTTCTATCATGCGGTGTTAGGGACAAATCTCGTGGATGCCTGTAACGGTACCCTTATGTAAAATGTTTGCGGTGTTGTGATTGTTGTACTTTGCCAAGAATTAACTTCTTTAACAATTTTTTGTATGTTAATGTATCAACATACGGTCTTTAGCCAACATATTGATGCTAGTATGGATATATAAAGATTTATGGAGACAAATATAATTGCTTTGTCAAAGTTTCACATTTCCGTTCATGTTGTTTTGTGCCATAATTGATATCTCCAGATGTTTATAAGGTCATTGAAAATCCAATAATATGGAATTGTTGTAATTCCTCAAAATGGGCTGCAATATGGTATGCACAGACAAGACTGAATGGGAAAAAAAGAACTTATATTGCCTTTGTTGCCTTATGCCCTTTAACAGATTGTGAGCTTTCTAGAACATCATCACTGGGAGTGTGTGTAAGGGTGTATAGGGATGAATTTTATGGATCAGAGCTCCATGTATTGCACGAGATACAGAGTCTCAAAGGCTCACAGTATTTTGGTTGTGGGTAGCAGTGGAATTTAGGCCTAATGTTGAAATCTACATGGAAGGCATGGTTAGGAGATTGATATTCATCTAGAACTATAATAAACATGTAATAGAACTTATCTGCATTGGGGTTCATGACAGTTGTGGTTGCTAGCTTTAAATAACATTCTGTAGGAACTCTACATTTCCATGCCAAAAATAGACCGACAATAATGGTTGTTTCTATGCACCATGGGTAAGACTAACTTTCACCAGGTGTCCCATAGCTAAGGTTGAAAAGAGAGCTTTTAGATTGGTAGTGAGCTCACAGAGTTTGCCTAGGCTGATGAATCTGTGGGTCTCATCTTCTTTAATAGTTTATGAGAAGTTTGGGGATGGGGTCACCTCCATCACATATGATATTCCTTATGGTGCAGTCGTGGCATTATCGTGCCACGTCTTTATGCATTTACATCCTTGAAGAACGTAAATAAAATATACCTAGAGAAGATAGCCTCTCTAAGCATGGTTAGATTGATGAATCCAGATCTGTCCTATATGTTCTAGACTTTGGGTATGTTCTTCATTTCTGGAAAAAAGACCGTGGCTTTATATAATCAGCCATACACACACCTTTGTGCATAAACATGCTGATGTGAACTATAGTTGAGGGCAATTTCGGCATTTCCGCATTTTTAATATTGTAATTTTCCTTTTATTATTTTACATTTTCTTATCTGTAGTTATTAGGTTTAACCGTTTAATGAGGGCTAGAATAGGTATTTTGCAATCTTTAAAAAGGGGTGAGGCGAGTCGAGGTGAGGTGAGGCGTAACCCTCGAGGCGCAAGCCTAAATATTAATCACAAAAATAATGTAACATAACAATTTTCACCAAAAAGATCTATATTGATATCATTAAAACTAAAATAGGTCTAATATCACCAAGAGAAATTAGTGTATCATCATCAAATAATTAATTATTTAGTATATGTTGTTGACTAATAATTGTGTACCAAAAGAATATTATAAATATAATTTATTAATTAGTTGTACATATAATAATAATAATAATAATAATAATAATAATAATAATAATAATAATAATAATAATAAAAATCTATCTATCTATCTATATATATCTACTATTACCATATATTAAATATAATAAATTAATATTAATTAGAATATTTATTTAAATCAATAAATATATTCCTGTATCACCATCAAGTAATTAATTATATAGTTTATATTGATAAATAATTTTTTATGAAAAAACTATATGAAAATATTGTATCAATTACATAATCAAATTAGTACATATATATCTATATCTATTCAATGTACAAATTGAGTAAATGTAAGGGAATATTTGAAAACTAATTTATTTAGTACCATATATATAACAAAATTGGTGCACACATTTCTTGAGTGTGTGTGTGTGTGTGTATATATATATATATATATATATATTAAAATGACCAAATAACAGAGCTCGTGTTCCTATGCCTCAACGAGGCGAGGCGCATTGAGGCCTCAAGCGATTTTTTAAATATTAGTATTTTGTTAAGGAAATGTTCTAGTTCATGTTAGTCCATTCGTGGGGCCTCAAGCTACTGTCATCTCAAAAGGGGCCATTCGTGGTCCGGAGAGGGTGCGCCGCTGCCACCGACCACCAGGTCTTCTTCTTGCACCATCGGACCATCGATCAGACTCGTTTTTCTCCACCACTGGTTGCATAGCTCCAACGAAAGTTGTTGACTCTCTAACTTGCCAGATTCGATGATTTAGCGTCGAGATAAGGGTGGAGGTAAGCGAATGCTAACCGGGACTCGGGTCCAATATGGATTTGGTCGGAAATGGCCCTTGTCAGTGTCGAACAAAAGGGAATGATGGCTGGTGGTTATGCGTGGTTCCCGCAGAGGGTTTTGGCTTCGGGTTTGCCTAGAAAAAGAACTGGCTGGGGTCGGCAAGATGCAAAAACGGCCGACGACGCCTTAGAGGGTGGCAGTTTGGTCGGGGGACATTGGGATAGCCTGGGGATGGGTTGACAGAAGCTATTTTTGCTGATTGGAGGGTTTTGGTTGGGGTTTTCAGATGTAGGGTTTTGATAGTAGATTTTCCTCGTCCTCGGGTCGAGGTCCATGCGCCGTAATAATTTTTCGTCGGAAATTTGATCGTTCACGGTGATAAGTGGTGAAATTTTGGAGGACATGAGGCGAAAGAGGGTATCAAATTGTTGTTTTGGTGCACATTCTTCCAATTTTTGTTTCAATTCTTGATTGCTTTCCTTCAGGTCCCGTTTGGTTTGTGGTAAAGTTGGGTGGAATCTGATTCCTTCCAAACATTTTTGGGAAAGTGTAAGATTACTGCGTTTGGGGTGAGGTTAAGTTGCATGAGAATGTGGGTGCCAATGGAATCAGATTACCGCCGTTGTGGGAAAGTGGGTGGAATCAAAATTCATCCAATATAGGTGGGATTCTTACTTTCCCATGGGAATCCTTACAAATAATTTTTGTGAAGACAAAAATGCCCTTAAAAATATTAAATTATAAAAACTACCAATAAGGTCTAAATATTTATTTTATGAAGACAATTTTGTTATCTCGGTTTGTATTAAATTTAAAATCGAACAAATTTTATCAAGGCATTTTTTTCTACTCATGTAATAATTAATTTGATTAACTTACAATATAATACACACATATCTACAATAAATTATTATATTTGTTAAATATTGGAGAAAATATATATGTAGAAAAAAACATATTTGAGTTCATACATTTATAAATAGTGAACCGTAATATTGTGTATATATACGCGTGTGTACACACACACACACACACACACACACACACACACACACATATATATATATAATTGCTAAAGGGTATTATTGGTATATATGATACATTATCATGTCACTTTCCATGCATGAACCAAACATAAAATTTTGATTCCCAATATTAATCCATTGGTTAACCAAACAGAACGAAAGGATTTAGAATCCTGGTAAAAGGTTTTATGACAATTACTTTCCTGGTAATCACAATCCATTCAAAATATTACCGCGAACCAAACGGGGCTCAATTCTTGAATCTCCTCTTGTTTGGATTTCTTCGGAGCCATTTATAATGTAATGTACGATTTGTTGATAATCTACACACCGATACATCGATACACCAATACACCAATATTGGAGCGACATCCACTTTGATACCAATTTGATGTAAACTACACGTCAAAGGCTCAAAACAAAATAAACACCAATTCTAGAAAGAGAAATTAAGAATTTCATATATTAAAAAATGAAGGAATGTCCTCAAATGAGGAGTACATGGAGTATTTATATGGAGAGAATTACTTGTGAACCAAGTAATTACCTAAATGACTAAAAAGGATAATTATTAAGAAAAATATACCTAATTAGTTTCAAACATGCTTGGAGACCAATTAAAGAAAATAAAAGGAAATAAAAGAACTAAAATAAAAGGACAACTAATAAGAAATACTAAAATGACCAATATGTCCTAATATGAACCCATTTCCATCATGTTATTTTATCTTGGGTTCATTAAGAGAGTTCGATGGGGCCTAATCAGGATAGGACCAACTTGAGCCCTTAGTTGTCTTGGGCTCTTTCATCTATTATCGGAAAACTTATAAATAAAAACAAGTTTGAAATAGAATTTTTTTTAGGCCTGCCTATTTTCAAAATTTGCGCACGAGTCTTCGAGTTTTCAAAGCTCGAGGACGAGCTTGGTTGGTTTTAAGTGGGGAAGAGTTATGTGAATTATAATTGAGGGCAATTTTGGCATTTCCAGATTTTTAATATTGTAAATTTCCTTGTATTATTGTACATATTTTTTAGTTGTAGTTATTAGGTTTAATGAGGTCTAGAATATGTATTTTGTAAAGAGAATGTTCTAGTCCATGTGATATCATTAGTGATGTCACCCCATGACATCACATGTGACCTAAACATTCCTTGGTGGGCAAGTAATGGGCCTTTTATCCTTCCTTTATCCTTATAAATATTGTACTCCCATTTGGGGTAAATCATTTTAAGTATTAGTTAAATTTGAGTATTACTATTCTTTGTTTGATTGTAATTTCTTTGTCTGTCACTGGACTGGGGCTCCATGGGGTAGAGTTACGTCTTGTGTATATGGGAATAAAGTTGTGCCTTTAATATCAGCAATAACTTTTGGTATAATAGTAAGCGCTTGACCAATCATTTGGTATACGAATGAGGTCGTGGGTTCGAGTCACAGGAGTGAACCTATTCAGGTGGGGAGAATGATGCAGGAACATATTCCAACCTGAATGGGTTGAGGCTCGCTGGGCTTTGGCTCCATGGGTCTAACCCACCTCCTGTGTATATGGGAATGAAGTTGCGCCTTTACAAATGGCTATAGCTTTTGGTACAACGGTAAGCACATGCATATGTAAAAAAGAATACGTCGATATTATGAACAAAGAGGGAGAGCATAATGGTTCAGCCCCATGCATGGTCGCCAATATTTTAAATCGCGGTCGTGCAAGGTGTCGCGTTATCGCATCACGCAAACAATTCATGCATTTGATATTATAATAAAATACTAATAAATAAATAAGTTCAAACAATTAATCAAAAAATGAATATTACATCATTTGTTAGAAATAAACCATTATCTTTAAAATGTGATGTATAGAAATTTTGAAAGTCAATATAATTTACATAAAGTTTGTTGTTTAAAATGTAATTTACTGAAAATGTACTGGCCAAAATTTAATTTACAGAGAGTTTAGGGACCAAAATGTGTACTACAAAAATTTTAGGGGCAAAAATGTAATTCATAAAAAGTGTTGGACATGTCATTTCTTTAAATGTAGGCATAAAACATAATTTTTTTAATAATTTAGTGGTCAAAATGTAATTTGCAAAAAGTCTGGGGTCTAAATGTAAGTTTCAAAGATAAATGATGTTTGGAAATTTGTTGAAAACATGTTAAAATAGTTTTTCAATTTTTTGGAAAATTGAAAAATTATTTTTGAGTTTTTTATTTGGAAATATATTTAATTTGAACAAATTTTCAAGATTTTCATTTCTATGGAAATAATTAGTATTTTTTTTTTGAAAACAACCTTATATTTTACAACTAAACTAGCCCTTAGTGTTTTAAGATATCGTTTTGTATTTTATGAAGGTTTAAAAAACAAAAGAAAAATACAAAACTATACAAAACGACGTAGTTTTGCAATTGGTTGATTAAAATCCCTTATGTCCAATTCGCACCCAAATAGCATCAATAATGCGAATAGCGCAAAAAATCGTCCAAATCGCGTGCCACGCCATCAATTGGGTACGCTATTTGTGCTCTTCGCAAATCAAAGTGGGCTATGTCACGTTTTCGCGCAAAAAAGCACAATCGTGGGCTACGTCGCGCACATTTTAAAACACCGATGGCTGCAAGGGGATTGGTGCATCAAATGTGTACTTTGTTGGACGAAACTCTTTTTTCCACAATCAAATGATAATAATGTAGTAAAACATATGTAAATTGATTTAACACTATAGAATTGGTAATTAGGCATGATATGGCAAAAAAACTAATCGTAACACGTGATAATATACCAAAGTATATCATAAAAATTAAACGTAGCACATGTTCTCATTCATTTTAAGCTTAAAAATGTAAAAAACAAAAATAAATCATAAAAAGTCATCATCAATGATCATTCTTCTTCATTCGTCATCATCAAGGCCCAGATCACCATCATCGTCATCATCATCATCCTCTATGGCAATTCGATCTCCCGCCTCTTCTAATTCCTCTTCCTCTTCATCATCGTCCTCCTCATCGTCAAGAATTTCAATATCTTCATCTACGACTTGTTTGCCAAAATTTTCCCACCAATTGGCTATATAAACAAAAGAATATGAAAAATTCAGCAACATATAAATTCATGAAAGTAAAAAATTCAGCAACATATAAACTCACCGAGTTGTTTTTTATCTCTCGTTAGAGTTGCCGAACTTCTGACGAACAATCCCGCACACGTTTTAAATTTATTGTTCTTATTCACCTTGGTCCAATGAGCCCCAGTTGGATCGGTTTCTTTCTTTCCCTTTGACTTTATCATCTTGATTTTCAAAGATCAAACAATCTACAAATCAATATCAATTTATTTAATAAACAACTCAAAAATATTAAAACAGCCTACAAATATTAATAAACAAAAACGCATGTTTTTATAACAAAAAGGCACGGTTTATAACAAAAAAAACAGCAAAAGAACTTCAAAAAAATAGCAAAAATAATTAACGTATGGTTTTATAACAACAACAACAAAAAAAACAGCAAAAGAGCTTAAAAAAAAAAACAGCAAAAGAAAACAATAAAGCAAAATGGCGACATATAATAGCCTTCGATTAAGCAAAAGAAAACAACAAAACTTCAAAGAAAACATACCGGCCTTCATTTGCAGCAAAACAACAAGAATTGCCTTCGATTTGCAAGAACGACCTTCGATTAGGGTTTGGTTGGCTACGGTTTGTAAAACCGAGTTGAAAAGGGTTTGGTTGGTTTCGGCTTGTATGGGTTATAGGCTTACAGCGTTTTTTTTTTCTTTTTTTCTTTTTTGGTTAAAATAAATAACGTGTAAGTTAAAAAACCCCACGTCGCGAATCGTTTTCTCACTCGATTCCCGATTCGAGTTTGAATTGGACGATTCTCACCCGAATCGATCGATTCTTTATCCATTTACGATTCTGTTCTTGATTCGAATTGTTTTCTCCCTGAATCGAATCGAATCGAATCGAATCGAATCGAATCGGATCTTACGATTTTGATAACTATGGCGCCCACATGCTCAATGCATCGACGATAAATAATGCTGAGAACCACATTGGCGACGATGCAATTTTTCCTTTGGATTTGGGGTATTAAGTGAGCTACTTGGTTAATATAAGTGGGGGCTATGAGAGCTTTAATTACTTATGAAAAATAGTTATTTTTCTTTATTTGTTGTAAAATATTATTTTAATTTTTTTTGAAAATAACAATAGTTTTTCAGTTTTAATTATTTTTTTTAGTTTTCATATAGAAATATTAGTAATTGTTTTTTCATTTATTGTAAAAAATTATTTTTTGTTTCTCAGTCCTTATAAGATGGTTCATATCTAAATCCATACCCTACTAATGGAAATTACCTTAGTCATATGTGGTATATCACAACTAAATAGGGAGTCGAAAGCAGGGGTGAAATGAGTCGAGCCGCGCCGAGCCGTAAGATAAATGAGCTCAAACGAGCCTAAAAATACGAATGAGGTCGGTTCATTTATCTTACGAGTCGAGCTCAAACAAGCTTCTAAGCAAATGAACACGAGTCGAGCTCGAGTAGCTTGATTATTTTACACTAGTTTCGTATGGATATTAGTGATCGAGCCGAATCCGAGCTGAGCTCAATAGGATAACGAGTTTAAAATTTTGTTCAAGTTTGGATCATTTATTTTACGAACCTGTCTCGAACGAGCTTTTTCTGAACGAAGACGAGCCGAACTCGAGTAGTAGCTTGGTTCGTTTTACAACCCTATTGAAAGTGAAGAAAACAATGTAATCATAACTATTTAACTTTTATGTAACTTCTTTTTGAAGTTTTATGTGTCATTAGATTGTTTTGCTTAGTTAATGTACTATGGAATAGATACGGGTGAGTAAAATCAATTGACAATTCTATGCATATTAAATGATGGTTTTGAACTAGTCCACATTATTATTCTTATTTTTTAAAAGTTTATATTTGTTACGAAATTTTTTGGGCTTTTTGAATAGCTTATCATTGCGGTATCACCCGATACCGCGATCGATACAAAGTTGGAAATTGAGCCTCCATGACGTAAATGACGTCAAATGGGAAATAAGATGAAGATAACTCTCATCTCAACTCTCTTTCATAAAATCTCAAATAGGTAGAATACGTCAAATGAGGCTACAATAGGGGTATTTATAGGGAGAAAGTAGCTTAGGCTCCAAGCAATGATCTAATTACAAATAAATATACCCCTAAGAGCTTTTACTACTTCCTTACCTAAATACCAAGCAAATAATTACTAAAAAGAAATACAACCAAATAAAGAAAATAAAAGAAAATAACAAAAATGCCATAAAGTCCTAAAATGACGAAAATGGCCCATGAGCTTCTTGATTCACATCATTCTCCCCCTTTAAAAACCAAGCTCATCCTCGAGCTTTCAAAATTGGAGAATCGTTTGAAAAGTTGCCAAATTATGTGCTGAAGAGAGAAACATAAACTTTTGGAGCCAAAAATAATTTTCTGAAAATCAGGGAAGTGCCCATCCCCCTGTTTTTCTCTTTGATCTTCTCCATCTCTCTTTGTTCTCTCGGGCCAATCGTAAAAGACCCATGGTTGCCAAACCCATGGTCGACATGTTCTTGAGGCTGTTGGAGAGTTCTAAATGAAACCATTAGAGTTTCGACCGATGATTAGGGTTGGCTGGAGTGTAGATCAGAGTGTTGTCGATAGAGTGGGAGGGACTTGGGGGGTTTCCGACCAAGGCCTGGTGAATTCGGCCAGATCCGAGTGGCGGCGTTGGTTGTTTAGTGAGTCCGCCTCCTCCTGAGGGGATTCCGACACCTGTTGGGTGGTTTGGGTCTCCGGTCGAGGTTGGTCGAAGGGGTGGAACAGTTTCCGGTGGGTAGCTGTCGTGGGTTTCTCCTCCGACCACAACTGGGTTGGTGGAGGTAGGGTTAGAGTTTGTTGGGACATCTTTTTTTTTTTGGCGTAGAAGGGTGGAGATGGTTTCGGAAGCGTGGGTCGAAACATTTTGGTGGCTAGGGTTCGGGGTGGTGTGGGAGGGAGGCAAGCCTCAAGAGCGTCAAGTCGCGCTAAGAGGTGGTTCAAAACCCCCTTGAATCGATAAGCGCGAGGTACCACGGGAGCATATCTCCTATAAAAACCCATTTGTCGTAGATCACGATTTTTTTTGTGTTTTTTTACAACAATAACAACAGGGTGGAGCAGATGAGGTTCTGATACCAATTGACGTAAATAACGCCATATGGGAAATAAGATGAAGATAACTCTAGTCTAACTCTCTTTCGTAAAATCTCAAATAGGTAGAATACCTCAAATGAGGCTACAATGGGGGTATTTTTAAGCGGAAAGTAGCTTAGGCTCCAATCATTGATCTAATTACAAATATACCCCTAAGAGTCCTACTATTTCCTTCCCTAAATTCCAAGCAAACAATTACTAAAAAAGAAATACAACCAAATAAAGAAAAGAGAAGAAAATAACAAAAAATTCATAAAATCCTAAAATGATGAAAATGGCCCATGAGCTTCTTGATTGAGATCAGTCCAAGTCATAGATTGTAATTAAGATTTTGAATCATGGCTCAGGATCACAGGTTCCAACCTTAATAAACTCGCTCTTGCCAAAAAAAGCCGAAGGAAGAGAACAAGTTTCTAGCCTGGTATCAAACCTACTGTAGGGTCGAAAGGATTGAATGCCAATTGCCATTAATCAAAATTTCTTTCTCATAAGGCTCTGATAGAGAAATCGGTTTAAGGTCGGCGCAACACTTCACTTAGAGAGGATGGGTCGGAAACAACTGTAAAGAAATGACGGTTCTGTCTATTGCGGCGTTGGTTGAAATGGAGCACATAAATTGGGATGAATCCGAACATTATGGAGCTGGTAGCGAGATATGAATTTGAGATTGATGTCGAGACGCGGGAGAGTGGATTAATGCATCCCTGCACCCGCCACCCGAACTTTGTAGCAGATCCAAAATGACCAAACATGGAATGGTGTCTCCGGTGAAGAAATCGTCGATTCAGTCCTTACCTTGGACATAATATCTCTTGGTCCACCAAATCAACAACAAACTTGTGTCAGAAAATTAGCTACTAATACGTTTTTCCCCAAAGTGACCTCGCCACCAACTGTAGCAGCGCCATAGGCTAAAATTTGTCCCCTTTTAATGCATTTGCCCCGTTGAAGCTGGGTTTTTTATGCATACAAGTATTTTTGTTGGAACGCAGATACATAACTAATGGAACGCTTAGAGCATCTCCATTAGCTTTTACATAAAAATTTGAATAATTCAATGAATTGGTATGAATTTGTGAAAGATGCAGTTTCTTCGATCAATATAGCCTCTCTCGGAATATTTATAGCGTCCCTTTTATATAAACCTGTTTATTCATCGTTGCAAAATTTGGACTTAATTAATTTGAAAAAGGCTGGGAACCCCGGGTGGTGATTTTCTCAATTAAAATCAAAGTTAATTTCCTTTTATGTAAAAACGATGCGGAAGCGTATATAAGTGATGGTTCAACACATAAACAAGGCCGAATTTTAATTTCTTCAAAAACAAATTAAAATAAGTTAATCCAAGTCCTAGAATTTGCCTAAGTCATAATTTTCAATTATCCAAAGTTAGGCGAAACCAATTTTAGCAAATGACTTGAATAAACCAAATTTACCCAATATTTAATTTAATCCCAAATTAAATGAGTGTGATAATTAAACCAAATTTTATCTTGAATTTATTCTAAGCATGCGTTCTAAATTATGATGCAAGATAAAATAAACAATATCACACTACGCCGAGATGTACAAGGAAAAACCCAAGACGGGAAACAACCTCGGACGGCCCTAGCCACAAGTCCACTAGATATGTAATTACAATTACAAGACAGATAGACTTACAACGACTGACTCGATCCCTCTCAAGCCTCGACGCTTCTTCTCGTAGAAACCTCTTCCTAGCGAACAACCTCGGAACACCACCGCGGTCTCGGAATCCACCGATGGGACTTTATATGGTCACCGTCACCCAAGCATGGAGCCTTTCTCCAAGTGGGTAGAATCTTCAACAAAAAGTCTTCTTCTTTGATGGATGTAGAAGCAAACCAAAACTTCTCTTCTTGAATTCGGTAGAGATAAACCAGTGCCAAAACTCCAAGTAAAGATATGTATATAGAACTTGGATAAACAACTATTGGGTGTAAACACTAGAGTATGTAGGATTTTTCATTAAAGAATAACACTCAAAACATGATCTTTTTCCTTAAACAAATTTTCTCTCAAAACACTCTCTAGGAGTTTGTATGGTATGAAAAAGATACTTTGGAAAAAGTCATTCCCGCACCTTATTAAGTCTGAAAAAGTTGGTTAAAAACCAAGTGGGGAAAGTGGGTAAAAACTGCCAAAAACTGCTCAAAACTGTTCCCGCGCTGGCATCTCGTTCGAACGAACTTGACTCTCGTTCGAACGAGACTTCTAACGAGTGACCAGTCTGGGCTCGTTAGAAACTCGTTAGATACCTCGTTAGAACGAAAAACTCGTTCGAACGACATATCGAACGACTGACCAGTTTAGGTTCGTTGGCAAACTCGTTCGAACGAAACCTCGTTAGAACGAAAAACTCGTTCGAACGACATATCGAACGACTGACCAGTTTAGGTTCGTTGGCAGTCTCGTTCGAACGAAACCTCGTTAGAACGAAAAACTCGTTCGAACGAGATTTCGAACGACTTCCAGAAATTTTTCTAAAATTCAATTTTTGGCCCAGAAACTTTATGTACTTTATTTTAAAGTTTCAATTAAATTATTCTGAAAGTAAAACATGGTTTTTATTAAACCTAACACCCAATAAATATTGTTCCAAGCTCCTATATACATATAATTGCATTCATACCTTGGGAGCATGGAACCATAGTTGATGACGTAGAAACGAGGCACGCAAACCGGCATATTTGATGAAGCTTTATACTCTTTGCCGCTACGTCTTCAACACATACTTCATAGGCTTGAGAATATTACAATTAAATACTATCCTATGAATAAATGTTTTTGTCCGGAATTGAGCCAAAACTATATATGGACTCAATTGGAAATTTGTGTCCTTACAAATCTCCCCCTTTGGCTATTCCGGGACAAAAACCAAACAAAAATCCTAAAGGGCCGTCAAGCTCTACTAGACTCAAAACATAACCCGCCCAATCTTGACTCAACCCAAGGATCAAACGCTTTGCCATTAAACAATGCTGCTTTAGTAGAATTCCTGCACACTTAAGCAAACTCATCAAATGCATAGGGAATATCAAAATATAAAATGCAATTAATTAAATTATTCCCCCTAAATTAATTCTCCCCTTTATCAAACACATGACCTACTTAGAAAGACGTCTCCCCCTAAGATAAGTCTCCCCCAAACAAAGATACGATAATAATAGGATTAGATACCATTTCTCCCCCTATCATCATTCTCCCCCTTTTTGTTCAGGAATAGGCAAAGAATAAAGAATTAATAAACAGCATGTGGAAGCTTAAAGAAAAGACATGACAGCATATGGGCAATAAAAACAAGGCAAAGACAAACAAATATCATATATATATATACTATAAATATACCAATAAGGACGTGCATATATAGATAGATATAAACACACACATGACACAAAATACAATAAGTTTGCACACTCGTATGGCAAAAATGTGTCATATGAAAACGGAAGTGTAGGGGTGTGAACTAGCAACAATTAAATTTAGACCCAAACACTTAATAAACGTTCACGGAGTTCTCATTTGATTGCAAACTTCATCACATTGAAATATAACCTCATGTGACAATATAGATTGAACTCAATGAACAAACATACACAATGCATACAAGCCTAGCATGATGATGATTCTACAAACCAAATAGAGTCATGACATTAAAGACAACTAGGATAAACGGACATTGTGCAAACCGTTGATATACCATCCAAATCTCTCTCAATAATCATATATATTCTTTTATTTTTGAATGAATATATCAAACAAACATAGGCCTTGGCAGTTGTTTTCTTTTTAATGCCAAATATTCTGTTTTTAGGCCTTTGGATCACGTATTTCTTTTAGATCCAATAAACGGTGGCTTACAATCGCAAAGGATTTAATTCATCCTTTCGGAGCCCTTCCCCGTGCACATTTAGATTTATTATGTTTTCATTTTTCACACAAATCTCACATGCAACGGATTTTGACATGCACTAGTCCTCCTAGGTCATAGATATGTAGATGACTAGATTGATAGGAGAACACCTCAAAAAGCTCAAATATAACATGTGACATTAAGATTTCAAAAGAGCTCGTGCATGTGTGAAAAGAGGCATATGAAAATAGAATCCATTTAATCAATACAAAATCCAACTACTCCATATAAAACATGGTAAAGAACATTTTAAGGATTGAAAATCTAAACCAAAAGTTCTAGCCACGTGGGAGCGTAAACGATGGGATATAAACACAAATATATGCCACATAAAGTGTGTCAAACTAAAATACACACAAAATAAAATCTTTTTGAGTTTTTAACATTTTTAATCAAAAATAAATATTTACTCAGAAGGACAGACAAAAAATCATTTGTATTTTTCATTAAGCTTAAATGAAATAAATAAAGCACAAATGATAAACAAAAATCTTTTTATATTTTTCAATTAATTCAAACACAAAATATAATACAAAAAGATAAACAAGTCATGATTTCTAGCATGGTATATGAAATAAGGCTATGACTAGAAAATGACTAAACAAGCATACATTTAGCATATGAATATAGCATAAAGTATAAACGCTAAAGTATGCAAACACTAACACATTCATCCTTTAGATTTAGCAAGGGAGGAAGCATGTGTAAGTAAATGAGAATCAAAATCCCTATTTTGTAAGGCAACCAAGTCGGATTTCCTAACCCAAATTAATGAGGAATGACTATTTTGGGGTGTAGGAACGTTAACTACCGTGGTTACTTTACTATGGGGTTTTCTAGGAATTCGTTTAAGATCTAAACAAAATTTCCTAAGATGACCTTGTCGACCACAATGTGTACAAGTGAGAATATGTCGAAAAGATTTACTTAAGGAGTGATCTTTAAAAGTATTCCTAGTAGATTCTCCTAAAATATTGGTTTGGGCATTATGAGTAAATTCATTACAAGTATTGAAGCCTAAACCACAAGTGTCATTTTTAATTTGGACCGTTCCTAACATTTTATCTAGTTTTTCTGAACGACATTCCAAATCAAATTTGACATTACTAGAAT
This sequence comes from Sambucus nigra, assembly GCA_949130495.1. Lineage (NCBI taxonomy): Eukaryota > Viridiplantae > Streptophyta > Magnoliopsida > Dipsacales > Adoxaceae > Sambucus > Sambucus nigra. The sequence continues at coordinate 297,723,132 of OX422217.1, read as the reverse complement.
CTTTTAATTTATTTTCCAATTCTGCAAGGTTAGATTCTAGTAAAACATTTCGCTCTTCAAAAGCAAGAAGCTCCTTTTTCAAGGATTCCATTAAACCCCTAAGGCTATCTCTTTCGCCTTCTACATAATCAAGCTTCTCTTGAAGAGTCCTCACATGTGTCCTAAGGTCTTCTATTAAGGCACTATCATCAACGACCTTGACACTCTTTCTTAAACAAGCTTCTAACTTCAAATTAGTTCTTTTCAAATTAATAGATTCTTTATATAATTCATGAAAAGCATTTTGAAGTTCACTCACATCAACCTCTTCTTCATTTTCACTCTCTCTTTCTTCTCCACTCTCACTATCATTAAAAACAAGGGAATCATGAACAATGACCTTGGAAGTGGCATGTGCTATCGTGTCATCAATCGATGAGTTCTCATTATCACTCACATGACTAGCCATAAAAGCCACAAAATTTTTCTTAGTGGGGGAATCGGGCTTTTCTTCCTTATCACTATCACTAAGGGTTGCATTATATGCAGTGGGTCGTTTACCTTCTTTCCTTAGTTTAGTGGGGCACTCATAAGCTCGATGGCCATAACCTTCACAACCAAAACACTTGTTAGACTCGTCCCTATCTAAATTGTCATTACTAGGTTTAGGGATCCTCTCGGCTTTAGAAATCTTCTCGCTTTTATCATGTTTAGAAGTATCAAATTTCTTAAAATCATTTTTAAATTTATCTTTGTTAAATTTAAGAAATTTTCTAAATTTGCGAGCAAACAAAGCCATATCTTCCGAGTCACTTTCACTATCGCTCTCTACTACTTGTTTGACCTCTATTCGGGCTTTTAAAGCAACACCCTTTTCAATTTTCTTTTCAGTTTTAAAGGAAACATATCTAGTTCATAGGTTTGTAAATCACCTACAAGCTCTTCTAATTTCGTAGAGGCTAAAGTGGGTAAAGAATTTAAAACGGTCACTTTAGGAATAAATCTATCGGATAGGGACCTCAAAATTTTCTTTACAACACGGTCGTCAGGTATTTTCTCTCCCAAGTTAAAGGATGAATTAACAATATCAGAAAGTCTAGCATAAAATTTATCAAAAGTTTCTTTTTCATCCATTTTGATAGTTTCAAATTGAGTGGTGAGGTTTTGGAGTTTTGAAGCTTTAACGACACTAGTTCCTTCATGAGTTAATTGTAAAATATCCCAAGCTTCTTTAGCGGTTTCACACGTCATAATACGTCGGAATTCATCCGGTGCGACAGCGCTAAACAAGGCATTTAAACCACGGGAATTAAAATTAGCAAGTTTAAACTCATTTTCAGTCCATCTATCGGCGGGTTTGATAACACGTTCATTTTCAACTAAGTAAGTTGGTGGGGAGTATCCGGTAACAACAGACATCCAAACTTTCTCGTCGATAGATTTTAGTGCCGATCTCATTCGCGCTTTCCAATACGCGTAGTTTGAACCATCGAAAATAGGAAATTTTGAAAATGGGGAAAAATCCATTTTGGCCAAAAAATAAAAAGATCTTAACGAAATAATTTATCGTTTTTGGCTCTGATACCAATTTGAAAAAGGCTGGGAACCCCGGGTGGTGATTTTCTCAATTAAAATCAAAGTTAATTTCCTTTTATGTAAAAACGATGCGGAAGCGTATACAAGTGATGGTTCAACACATAAACAAGGCCGAATTTTAATTTCTTCAAAAACAAATTAAAATAAGTTAATCCAAGTCCTAGAATTTGCCTAAGTCATAATTTTCAATTATCCAAAGTTAGGCGAAACCAATTTTAGCAAATGACTTGAATAAACCAAATTTACCCAATATTTAATTTAATCCCAAATTAAATGAGTGTGATAATTAAAGCAAATTTTATCTTGAATTTATTCTAAGCATGCGTTCTAAATTATGATGCAAGATAAAATAAACAATATCACACTACGCCGAGATGTACGAGGAAAAACCCAAGACGGGAAACAACCTCGGACGGCCCTAGCCACAAGTCCACTAGATATGGAATTACAATTACAAGACAGATAGACTTACAACGACTGACTCGATCCCTCTCAAGCCTCGACGCTTCTTCTCGTAGAAACCTCTTCCTAGCGAACAACCTCGGAACACCACCGCGGTCTCGGAATCCACCGATGGGACTTTATATGGTCACCGTCACCCAAGCATGGAGCCTTTCTCCAAGTGGGTAGAATCTTCAACAAAAAGTCTTCTTCTTTGATGGATGTAGAAGCAAACCAAAACTTCTCTTCTTGAATTCGGTAGAGATAAACCGGTGCCAAAACTCCAAGTAAAGATATGTATATAGAACTTGGATAAACAACTATTGGGTGTAAACACTAGAGTGTGTAGGATTTTTCATTAAAGAATAACACTCAAAACATGATCTTTTTCCTTAAACAAATTTTCTCTCAAAACACTCTCTAGGAGTTTGTATGGTAGGAAAAAGATACTTTGGAAAAAGTCATTCCCGCACCTTATTAAGTCTGAAAAAGTTGGTTAAAAACCAAGTGGGGAAAGTGGGTAAAAACTGCCAAAAACTGCTCAAAACTGTTCCCGCGCTGGCATCTCGTTCGAACGAACTTGACTCTCGTTCGAACGAGACTTCTAACGAGTGACCAGTCTGGGCTCGTTAGAAACTCGTTAGATACCTCGTTAGAACGAAAAACTCGTTCGAACGACATATCGAACGACTGACAAGTTTAGGTTCGTTGGCAAACTCGTTCGAACGAAACCTCGTTAGAACGAAAAACTCGTTCGAACGACATACCGAACGACTGACCAGTTTAGGTTCGTTGGCAGTCTCGTTCGAACGAAACCTCGTTAGAACGAAAAACTCGTTCGAACGAGATTTCGAACGACTTCCAGAAATTTTTCTAAAATTCAATTTTTGGCCCATAAACTTTATGTACTTTATTTTAAAGTTTCACTTAAATTATTCTGAAAGTAAAACATGGTTTTTATTAAACCTAACACCCAATAAATATTGTTCCAAGCTCCTATATACATATAATTGCATTCATACCTTGGGAGCATGGAACCATAGTTGATGACGTAGAAACGAGGCACGCAAACCGGCATATTTGATGAAGCTTTATACTCTTTGCCGCTACGTCTTCAACACATACTTCATAGGCTTGAGAATATTACAATTAAATACTATCCTATGAATAAATGTTTTTGTCCGGAATTGAGCCAAAACTATATATGGACTCAATTGGAAATTTGTGTCCTTACATAATTCATTTATTAAATTTTTTTCCTTTAATCATAGAAGCCAACTCGTATTACTTATGGATGGTAAACGGACGTATACAGATTGGATACTATGATTTTCACATCCGTATCCGCTATGTGGATGCACTATCCGTATTCGTATCTGCCCGGATAGTTAAAACAACTATCCATATCCATATCCCCTCGGATACCTTGGATTCGAATAATATCCGTATCCGTTTACATTTTTTAGCCATCGCAAAAAAATAACTATTAAAATGGCTACAATATAAACTCTATAGAAAATTAGTAATAAATGAAGTACTAACCTTTAATATCCATAGTCATAAATTATTTGTGTGTCCACATTATTTCCTTAAACCAGCATAATAATCAAGTTCCAAAAAAACCTGTTGATTGGTAGAATACAAAGTGCATACAATAATAAAATCAACTAATAATGAAAATACTATAACAGGTGGATGATTTGAACAAGGTGCAAATAGTTTTGCAATATAAGTGGTGCCACGATACATAGTCAAGTTTGCAACGTCCATAAACAAAAAGTGGTGCCACGATACATACTAAGAATTGAAATAAGAATTAAGATTATTTTTGCCAAAACAAAAAACATCGCTCCATAAACAAAAAGTTTCCAATGTCTCGGTAGTCGTCATTCAATATCTCTTGTGACCTTCAAATTTTCTGGAAAAAAATTATGAGTTAATGAAAAATTAATTGACTACTTAGATTTTTTTAATATGTAATAAAGAATTAATTGACTTGGTTGAAATATTTGTTCGACTTGCCTCTTCTTGTGACATAATCCTATAATCAAGGATAATAGTAATTGTTATACTAGAATAACAGTAATAACAGTAAACAAAAATTAAAGTTATAACAATAATGTGCATAAAAGAATAAGTTAATAATCTTTTACAGTAATAACAGTATTATCCATGTACAAAAAAATCCATGTAATATCCATACAATTAAGAATAATAGTAATTTGTTCCTATTATGTTGAATAAAAAAATCTTTTACAGTAATAATCTTATTTTTTTACAGTAATAATCTTTTACAATTTGTAATCAATGTAGTATGTTTTACAGTAATTTGTTCCTATAATGTTAAATAATTTTTTTTACAGTAATAATCCATGTAGTATCTTTTACAGTTTGGATGGAACACACGGTTAATTCCTATGATTTGTTCCTATTACGACACACGACCGGAGAAGCTTGGATGGAACAAAAAATAAGGGTATCGTTGGATGGAGGATGGAACAAAAAATAGGTTGAATAGAAGAGGGAACAAAAAATAAGTCGGATGGAACAAACCTGTTGGACCGGAACAACTTGGATGGAAGAGGGACTGGCGGTAGGGCAGAAAAGACCGTGTGTTGGAGATGTTTTTGGCGACCGGAGGCAGGGCAGAAAACGGCGACCGGGTTTTATGAGAGAGGGTTTCGTTGGAGAGTTTTTGGCAAATGAAATGGGTGAAATGAAAATGGTCGTGTGCTATTTGTGTTTATTAGGAATTAGGTTAGATTTTTAAAGTTATCATAATTAAACTTATACCCAACTTTTATTTTAAGTTTTAGATTACATCTAAAATATTATATAACTAATATTTTAAACGTATGTTAGACGGATACGGATATCCGGTAAAATGGATACTCCGCATCGGATACGGATTATCCGCGTCGGATACTAGTACTATCCATATCCGTATCCGTTTTCTCGGATATTTTTATAGAGTACCCATATTCGTATCCGCTTCCATTTTTTCAAATAAATATCCGCAAATTGGGATTCAAAATATCGGACGAATGAGGATTTTCGAATATCCGTTTACAGCCTTAGTATTACCTCTTCCTAGAGCACCTTACAAGTGATGTACTTTCAAAGGGTTTCACCCTGTCAGGCTTTTCTAACCTTTCATATTTTGGGGCTGTATTAGTGCATTTAAGCTTTAATCTACATAAAAGTTCAACATCAGTTAGACTCGTATATACGAGCCAAGTGTCGTATTCCAGTATGAGAGATTAATATTTCCGTTGAAAACCCATGCCAAGAAGAGGTTCAAGATTTGACGAACAGTGATGAAGAATTGTGTCGTTTGCACCCTAAACTATTACGTCGAGAAATCACACTACAATCATAAGAAATAGTAAAAACAATCATCACACAAACACGATATTTTAAGATGATATAGCCTTCAATGGCATATTCACGGTGGGGTGTTTTCCCACTCTCCACTAGTAGTTGAACAAGTGTTTACAATGGAGATCTTATGAGAGGGAGAACTTACATCTCCGTTTACAATGATATGGTGTCTTTATATAGGAACATTAGCCCCCATGTGACGTGTTCCTTGAATGCGGGTAGACTTGCCGCTAAATCAGGACACGTTCTACTCCACCTATCTTTATGCCATATGACTAATGCCCAACGTATTAACCACTGGCCCTCGGGGGTCCTCCTCTTCTATGTAATAGGGCTGAGTGCTGGTTTTGTTCGGCTCTTGCGGTCGGGACCGAGGGGTATTTCCCTCCTCAACTTTCATGGTCAAGTGCTAATAAATGTGGAGCAGTAGTGATTGGTGGTGTGTGGAGAAGAAGTGAGAGGATAGTTTAGAGGGTTGGATCTATTTTCTAGGGATAGACAGGAGGGTTGATTGGTTTTCAAATTTCACATTGAAAGACAAAGATGTATAGGTAATTGGATCCGTATTCAAATATCACACTGATCTTTTAGAATCACAGTTTGGGCCTGTTTGTTTCAGCAAAAAAATGGTGTATGCACATTATTTTATTTGAGCATGCAAGATGATTTCAGAATGTTGCCACTTTGATGGTGGGGGGATCAATGTCTCTAGTAACTTATCAATAAGATCTATTTGATATGTTCATTTTGTAAGAAATTTTAAATGCACACACCAAATCTTTCACCTCACCGCTATTTTAGAAATCTTGCTCCGGAGCCCACCATTTAACCAAATACTTGTACTTCACCCACTAAGTGGGGTGAATTTATTATAAATAACACTACAGAGAAAAATGCTTTACAAATTACACACATGTTGAGAGCAAAAGATGTAATGTGAGGAGAGATTTTTGAGCTTTTAAGTGATCCCCACTTGGTGTTAAACTTGTAGAACAATTAGCCCAACCATAAAACATATTTAGTTAGAACCCCCTGATCAACCTCAATCATATTTTTTTAGACAGATTTACCCCTTATACTTATTTTGTCTTTTTCTGTGCAAACTTTAAAATTAAATATCTCCCAAAATATAAGTCCGTTTGAGACAAATTTTATATATTTTGAAAGGTCTCGACGAGATCTATCGAAAGATATTCATGAAGGGTATTTAATTTTGAAGTTTTGAATTTTCCGCCGGAGCACCGCCCAAGTCACTTATATGTTGTCGGGTACTCTCCAGAGTCATTAGGGTATCGCCGGAGTTCGTCGGAGTGCCGTTGGAGCATCGCCAGAGTTCATGGGATGTCGTCGGAGACATGGAGTGGGTTAAGGTAGAGAGAAAATTAATAGTGGGCTAGTTACGTTAAGAGTATTGTGGTCTACTCTAAAAGAGGAGGGGGTTCTCAGTAAACATGTTTTACTCTTGGGTTTTTTTTTGTTCCAAACGTTTGGAACCAAGGGGAGATGTGTAAGTGCCTCAAGATTTTTTAAAGGGTATATAAAAATTATGAAGAGGTGAAATGAAAGACTTGGTAGGTGTATTTAAAAGTCCCCTTCCTATATTGAAATCTTGAGAGTTTGGAAAAACGTCATAGAGTTTGAAGTACTTCGTGTTGCACTAGATTTACAATGAATACAATATGCTTGTAATATTTAATTGCTGCTGCTACCTTACTACCTTTCTGAGTTTTGCTCCTAATTAATTTCTCTACTGTTGGTATTTTTCTGAATTTTTATTGAGTTATATGTACTTTGCAGTGTGGTCATTATGGAAGGGGATCCTCATCCAGGGGCAATAAAGGGTCGGATGTCATTTCAAAGTTTTAATCCTTCTATTGATGTGAGTAAAGGATCGAGTGACCTGAATATTTTTAATATGTGCTCGTTTTTTGCTTTCCTCGTGACGATAACTTGTCTTACTAGAAATTAAATGAAGAAGCTGCAAACCTTGATGAATCAGAAGGATTTACTCCACATTCTGCCAATCAAAATGGAGGAATGTCTAATAGGTTGGTATTTTATATAATTAAAAAAGAAATTTTACTGTCACACGCATCATGATTCTCATGGTTCATTGGTACAGAGAAAATGGGTCGGAACAGGACGGATCAGAAAGCCCGGAGCTAGATAGTTACAACATTGACGACAACGGAGGCCTTAAAAGGAAGCAAGCGGATGTAGTATCTGATATTCAACGTCCAAATAAATCGCCAAAAAATGTTGAAGGTTCATCAAATAAAAGTACAAGTTCTCAGAAGCAACACAAGCGTGAAAGGGTGGACTGGAGTGTTCTAAGACCTCCAAAGCCTCTAAACAGAAGAGGTTGATCTCTATCAGGTTATGACATCAATGGTTATTTCGGTTTGTTTTCTATATGCTTTTGAGATTCAAGAAATAGTTTTAACGTTAACTTTGTGTAAGCTTATCCTGTGTTCTTGATTAGCATAAAAAACATGAATATTCAAATAGATTTCTTAATCAGCCTTGTTAAAGATGTGATAATTGATTAAAAGAACAGATTTTTTTACCTTGTTATTCAAATTTTAATCACATCCTGGAACATCCGGAAAGTAAAATATAACAAAGGTTCCTTAAAGCGTATGTTCGTTTATATTTATTTTTAATTTTAAAACAGCATCTATATATTGGTCGTTGCTACTGGTTTGCTGTTTAGAGACAATTTCTATGCAAAATGAAGACTTCTGCATGAAATTGCGTTTTATGCATTTGCCCAGTGCCATTAGAGAGCTGTTTCTACCAAATGGTGCACCAAAAGACTAGAATTTGCCTATTATCTTTTGGAAATGCTCTTTTACATAAATGTTATTCATAGTTTTCAAGAAAAGAGACCCGCATCTTGCCGCTCTGAAAATTAAGAAAAATGTAAATTACACGTACTTTATGTACGATTTTGGTTTACAGGTTGCGTCCTAGTCCTATTTTACTCCCCCCCCCCCCCCCCCCCCCCCCCCCCCCCAAACCGCAGTTTTCTGGGTGTTTTTATTTAAACCCCTGTAATTTTATATAGCTTCCTTTCTTATTAATCCCACACATGGGTGGAAAAACAATCAGCGGCCCCATCTCACGGTGTATATAAAATAAAGGAAACTTGAATTCAAACAAGACCCATTTCAAACAATGCTTTTACACGCCCATCCAAGCCTTCTTCACACTGAACCGTCTCCAACCTTCTTCACAAACAAATTCATCCCCAGCCACTAATCCATCCCCTACTTTCTTCACACACTAATCCATACCTAATCTGTCAAGTTAGTTGTCGATGACAAAATTCATCTATAGATCCGTTGTTAAGGTAAGTGAATAATATAGTACTTGTTTTAGTGTTTTGGGTTTCAATATATCTGAGTTTTGGTGTTTTGATGGTTAGCGTGAGTTTTAATTTTGGGGGCATATGAGACTCATTTTTTGGGCAAGATGGCAACAACCTCGAAATAGTTGTGCAAATCTATTGCAACTAGCTTGTACATATATCCTTGGATTGAAAAGGAAATGATGTAAAAAGAAATGCTAAGGAAAAAAAAAATCAAAGCATCAAAAACTTGATAGAAAAAACAAGATCAAAACTCCCATTGCAGCAGCAAAGGAAGACATCTCCTCTCGGTCAACAGTTTTCATAGGGTTGCTTCTTCCAATGCTACTAGAGTCTTACCGAGTTGGCATGTCAGAGTGCAAGATACCTTGCAGCATATCCTCATTAAAGACACAATGTAAAGTTTTGTAGGTGTTTCTTTTTTGGGATCTTGGTTATGTGCAAAAAAAAAAGAAAGACTTCTCAAGTATCGGGGTATTTCAATTGGATTGTCCTAGTATTTTTACCCAAAAGCTGTTTTTAAAACTCATATGTTTATATGCGGGGTCACTTAAAAGAGAATAAGAGTGGGAATAAAATCACACTTTCTTGTTGGCTAGTTCCAAATTAATAATTGTTTATATATATATATATATAATACTAGGCGAAGTTCCAAAATTACCCATCCAAACAATACTCATGATAAGACAATGATCCAATTACAAGTCTTGCATTCCAAGTTATTCATCATTCTTAGGAGTATAAATTTGGAAAACAAAAACTTCTCTTAAAATATTTGGCTTGGAAATGACGAATATTAGTTTGGAATGGACAGAGGACTAATATTTCATTTACCCCTTTCTTAATTTATGGAAATCAAGACAAATTGGTTGAATTGAACACTACATCCACCACTCTATATCTCTACCACCACCAGCACCACCACTACCACTACATCCTCATGCTCCTTTACAACCAACACCACTAATAACTGAAATAGGAAAGCATACACTAAATAGCAAATTAAATGACCTCAATCTGTTGTCTCTTTTGCGAATTGAACAACCCCAATTTATTTGTTGCCTTTGCAAATTGAGCCTTATGAAACTCGAGAAAGAAGAAAACCCACTCCAACCACCACAACCAAAAGCATTACCAAATACCAAACCAAAACCAAAATATAACCAAATCAAAATGAAATAAAAAACAATTCAAATCACAAAGATGACCAAATCAAAAACCAAAGTTGAAAGACTAATATATGTATGCAAACACAAATCGTGTGTATATACATGTATGCACAAATAGCTCGATGATTTGAATTGAAATCGCGAGGAGAGTTGGGGATGGTGGCAGTAGTGATGAGCCTTAAAGGTTGTGGAAAAAAGAGAGAATTGTTATTTTAAATGCGTTGGAGGGAGCTCTATGTATAGATAGATTAATAATGGAGGCAAGTAATTTTTGATTTACCTTTGCAAGTTCTTAGGAAATCAAGTGACAAAATTTAGTGTGTCATGTATTGTGATTACTTTAACATTGCCTAAATGTATATTTGACTTTAAGAGTATGTTTTCATTTCTTCAATTTTGTTAATGGTGTCTACTACATTGGGGTTTAGTGAAATAGGTCAAATATACATAGAACAATTTTTCGAGTAAAAAAGCCAAGGAGTAAACTCAGAAACCCAAAATAGTACTAGGGGGTTTAATGTTATTTTCTAATAAGAACTCTTATTGTGAGGTTTAATGTATTCAATAACTTTTTACGCAAGAGCATAGGCCAAGACCCTGGTTATCTTTTCTTTACTTTTTAGTATCATTTCTTATTAGTAAGCTCAAAGCGTATTTTTTACTTGTGCATCCTTAGTTGTATAAAATGGTTGAGAGAGAGAGAGAGAGAGAGAGAACCCAATAGGATTGATGTTGCCTCAATTTGTGCCCTATTTTTGTGATGTGTAATTGTGGGATTTAACAAAATTGTTTCCTTTATTTTACATAAAAATTAGTATTGAAGTGTGGATTGTTGTTGCACACTTGTTGTGCCAATCAGTATGGATATTATCATTTAGTTTGATTGTGATTTGGGTTATATACATTTGGCCTAGAAGAGGATGCCACTAGTAACTCTGCTATTAGTTACCCTCCCAAACGAGTGCCTTACTCGGAAAACTTAAAGATCCGTGGTGGTTAGCCACATCATGGGCAAGTTTTAAGTTGTCTATTTTTACAATGTTTAGATTTAGAGTTGGTCTGAGGCCAAACGTCTAACATTTGGAGGGTCTATATTGAGGCGGGAGTTCTTCTATTTAGCTGTTCATGAAATGCTTGCACATGATGACTTTTGTCCCTTTCTTGAATTATGCTGCATCGAGGATGGGGTTCGAGTTAATGACTCTAAAATTTAGGACATTGTCGAGTTACCCATTGTAATACCCCCCTTTTTTTGGCATTTTTTTATTAATTGTGAAAAGAAATTAATAAATGAGAACAAATTATTACTTGAGATAATTGGTAAATAACAATTGCATATTTAGATGATAATTAATTTTTCATACTAAGTAACTTACTTGTGCTGCATCCTATTTTTAATTAGTGGGTGTAATTTATTATGTTGGACTATATGCGATTACGCATAAAATAATACATTGGTTTTATTTTTCTTTGTGAGGTTTTATTGCAAGATATGAGGTATAACTAGTTAGAGAGGACTCTAGAGTGATACAAAGATTTGGTTACGTGTTTTATCGTCTTAAGTTGGGCTCGGGGGTAGGTACACCCTTAGACTAAGTTTTGGACTATTATGGGTGACATTCTTTGCCCATTTGGAGGTTCGAAAATAGGTCTTGTGTAGATTTGCGAAAATTATATATATTTATTAGAATTAAGCCTCATTATTTACATATTATTATCATAAGAGCAAACCCTAACAATGCTAGAGGATTAGGAGAATTTGGAAGGAACTTTAAGGAGGAAGAACAAAGAATCAAAGTGTGGAGAATTCACCGCTCGTCGTTTCATGCAAAAAATATCTTGCAATACACTTTCAATTCAGTAATTTATTTAGAATACACGTTTTTCTATGTTAATTTGAGATTTGAACGCATGCTTAAGACCTGATTTAATTAGTCTTAATCATTTTTGTATATATGGGTTAATTGGGAGTTGGATTAATTGCATATGCATTAAGAACTTATACTCTTATGATGAGAATATGCAATTGAATGTTGCAGATGTGTAAATATGGAATATAACTCATGTTTTAGGGTTCACTTGTTATATTAAGTGAAAGCCCCTTGTTAATTTTTAGATTGAAACATAATTGTAGAGTAATTAGACTTCTTGCATGTTATTGATGAACTAGGTTTAAAACTATGAAATTGATAAATTAAATCTTATTTTTTGTGGTATTGATCTTGAATAATTGTTAGAATACGTTGAAAGTCATAATCCATTAGGTAGGTTATGGTGTTTGGATCTATTTTGGGAGCTTGGAGAAGCCTTATTGAAGGCTTTAGGGGAAGAATCCCGTAATGAGGAAGAAGGGTCCACGATGTGGGACCATCGGTCGATCGTCCCTAGGAGTCGATCGATCGACCCCTATTATTTTGCCCAAGGATGGGCCGATTTATGTTTGGTTGGGTTTTTGGAGCCTAGTTTGAGTTTGGGCTTCCTACTATGGTGTTTAACTTAGTTATTAAGATATTAGACTTGGTTAATGTTAGGAATAATTACGTAGCTTATATATATATTATATATATATATATATAGGCAGGTGCTCATAGTTTAAAGATGTAACAACCTAAAAGTTGAGTTTAATAAGGTTTGAGACTTCATAAACCTCAGAACGGAATGAGTAATCCAGTGTTTGGGGATTGCGATGATTTGAAGTACGCTTGAGGGTACACGGTATTCCACTTTGTAGTTTATGTTTAATATGGTTTTGAGAGATAGTAAATCAAAATTTAGTTGACAATCCGACGCTTGGGGATTGGGATGATTTGGGTACGTTTGAGATTAGGCGATATCCTTTATTTATATATATTGAGTGTATGTGTATATAAATTATGTGCTTATATGAACATACCCGTTGCTTGTGGCGAATCTATCGGCTGGGGATTTGGATTCAAGTGGTTATGATCGTGTACTGCATGCCTGACTGTTAACGCAGGATTTTGTTGAGGTCGATATCACACGTTCAGTTGGTTGCTATTTGGTGAGTAAGAGACATAACAACTTGATCCATTGGACGAGTTTTGTTATAGCAAGTGGTGTGGTATTGCGTGATGATATATACATTGATAATGCGTTCAGTCGATCTAGACTTCGTGATGAAAGAGGTTGATGACATGATTTATCGATCGAGTTTTGGTATGGGACTACCCGGTGGTGTGATTGCATAGAGATCCCCCGTTTCTTAATTGTGGGTATGTTTGTTTTGTAATCCGTTAGGTGAGGGACACCTACAGGTTTACCGATAGAAACATGAGTGTAGACATCATATTCTAGTCCCCCCTAAGTCTCTCCTTAGGTCCCTAGCACTTCCCCATTTAACTACAAACCCTAGGTCGCACTCCGAGTACCGATCTAGAGGACATCGGGTGTTCCTGATCCCCATTTGACTCCGGTCAACTCTATCGTCAAAGCGAAAGCTCATTGAATCTTCGAAAGGCTCTGAATACCCTTTCCAACAGTCCATGCCCCGTGCATGAATCGGCATAACGGTTCGGACGAACGGACCATTTTACTACCGAAAATCGATTCGGAAGCCACCGGGCCCGAGCCCCGATTTGACTTTAATCAACTTCATTGTCAGAGTGAATGCTCTTTGAATCTTCGAAGGGCACTGAAACTCCTTTCCAACGGTCCGCCTCGTGCGCGAAACGCCATAATCGTCGGGATGAACGATCCGTTTTCCCTCGAAAATCGATCCGGAGGCCACTGGGCGCTCTCGGGCTTCGTTTGACCAAAGTCAACTCTTCAGCTCGAACGAAATGAATATCTGAAGGGCACTGGATACCCTTTCCAACGGTCTGCCCCGTGCGCGATTCTGACTTACGGTGCGGACGAATGATCCGTTTTACTCCGAGAGGTCATCGGGCGCTTTCAGGCGCCAGTTGACCAAGGTCAACTTTCCGAACCTAGAAAAACTCTTTGGAATGTCGAAGTATATCTCCTAACCTTTCCAATGGCCCGCTCCGTGCGTGATTCTTACTTACTATGCGGACGAACGATCTGTTTCCGTTCGACGATCTTCCGTCCAAAGGACCGACGGGCGCTTCCGAGCCACATTTGACCCAAAGTCAACTCCCGGACCTGGGAGCGGTCTCTGAAGTACCTTTATAACGGTATGCCTATGTTCTACGACTGTTTTTCCAGGAAAATCTATGAGAGACTACCAATTGGCAGGGACAGTTCCCTTCCTATCGGCAGTGTGTCTAGGGTCACCTGCCGATTGGCAGGACTAGGGCAATGCCGATCGGCACCACCACTGACCTTATAAATAGAGGGCATGACCTCACTCCTAAAGCACACCGGAGATCCATCAACGTTAGTGATCTCAGCAACATTCTCTCGAAATCAACGAAGTTCCATTTAAATTTATATTCCCATCCTTTTCATACCCAGTTTAGCAAATCTAATTCTCTCTCATCCAACATTCATCTCACATTCAAGGGGGTTCATCCAAGATCAAAGATCAAGCTTCAAAGAAGGTCCAAATGCTTCCATATATCTTTAAATTCCTTGTTTTTGCATAAATTACATTGGATTCATAATCTAGTTCTTATTTTAGTTCATACACATTAATATCTACATTTTTATTAGTATATTGCACATACTTATTTTCTATAAAAAAATCCAAAACAAACAAAAAGAGGGTTACACCCATTAATTTCGAACGGGATTATTCATCACACTTTTTCAAAACTAAAACACATTTTTTACACATACACTCATTATAAAATCCCATTCTAATCTATGGGATAAACCCACCCCTATGCCGCATTTGAACTACGTGGACTTTGATGCCTTTATAGACTACGTAGGCATTTCGGATTAAAACCCGAGACTCGAGTCCAATTTTCCTATTTTTCCAATTTTCTAACTTATCAATTTTCGTAATTTCTGCATTTATCATATTCTTGCATTAATATACATATTATGTTTATTAGCGTTTCATCCAATATATATTGTCGTTTCATAATAACGATCAATATCGTGATAAACGCACAAATCATATTTTCTATATTACTTTGGGAACATTCCTATGGATGGCTTCACTCAACCTTTCCTATGGTATGAGTTGAACGATTCCGATCTCCATTATATATACACGCACACACTTTACGGAGAAATAAAGAAAAACAATAACACTAGCCCATGAGAGATCGAAAGGGCGGGATGAGTGCGTAACACCTTCTCATTTTGTAACTTAGCACCCCGAACCTCTGAACTATTGGTTTCTTATGCATCAGTTTGTCTTTGATGCCGCTCTCTCGAAGCGGCAAAAATATTCTTTTACCTGTTTTGTACAAAATAGGTTGACGACATCATCTCTTTACATTTACCTCACACCGACGACTGCCGAAGCGTTCCTAAGTAAGGGCGTGAGCCCTTTCGATCCCCCTTCCTTCTCCATCTCCCCTCCTTCGAGCAAAAGGGGCAGAGAGAGAGAGAGGAGGCCCGACGCGCGATCTCGATCGGAATGGCCACAATGGCGACTCCGCCGGGGATTTTTTCATAAGAGGGTTAAACTCTGTTTACATGGATGTTGTGTTTTCCTGTGTGCGTATGCACCTACCTGTATGCACCCTTTCTCTCCACTATTATTTATTGCACATATATATCTTATGCTTGTATCATTACTCACTCACACCCTTGTAGAAATTCTCCATGTACACTTCACACCACGTGCACCTAGGATCACTTACATCCCCATGTTGCACAACACCACTTAGAAATCCATGCTTAGGTGTTACTAACACACACCTCCACATATCAGACTTGTATATATCCATGCTCACTCACACTTATCACACACCACTTGTAGTTGATCCATGCTTAGGTTCACTACCACACACTCACTTGTAGATAATTACACACCACTCACGCTCACATATCTATGCTTAGTATAGATTTACTTACTTGTACCTTATTCCCTGCTTAGCATGATCAATAAAGATTCTCTCTCCATAAGATACTAATCAAGAATCATGCATATTGCACACTACATCACTAAAGAGCATTGCTATAGATCAAATTTTGTCCCGTAACTAGGGGGTCACTTTATGATGGGCGCTGGTCCGGCAGGTCGCAGTTAGCCTAAGCGATATGACTCTCACCTTCTATTGGCCAAGTACTTTCGACCTATCTCGAACGGTTCCTCCCGCATCGTACCGCTTGACCGAAGTCATGACGGTAGGTATATCACAGGGAACTCGTTCACGTACGTTGAGTATATCGAATTCGCTCTCACACGTACTGTCCCCACGAGATATATAGTGAGGCAATTCACGTACACTCGGGTATATCAAATGGCTTGTCTAACTTTTGACATGTACCGAAGTTCGACTAAGTCAGACTCTCTAGAAACTACATGGACTACACCCATATGTCTCCCTATCCTAAAGCCAGGTTGCCGAAAAAGTTCAAGATGCTCAACATCGAGAAGTTCGGCGGTAGTGGACCCTTAATCGTTCATCTTCGAGGCTATCACCGAGCCATGACTCTCCTAGGGGCCTTCGAGGAAATAATGGCCCAAATGTTCCAACAGACCTTGAAGGATACCGCTCTCCGTTGGTTCTTATCTCTCGAGGAGTCCAGAATCCACAGTTGGGAGGATGTTGCCTGCGAATTCATGTCACAGTACAAGTACAACGAAGAGTTAGAGGTTACCCACCGTGATTTAAAGCTGCTCAAGCAGAATCCTGGGGAATCAGTCAGTAACTTCATACCAAGGTGGAGAGAGAAAGCAGCCACCATGACCAACCGGCCTTCCGAAGAGGAACAAGTCAGCATTGTGAAGAAAAACTTCTTACCCCATGTCCGAGCAACGATGGGAGGACATTACTACCCTCATTCCGAGCCCTCCGAGAAGTAGGAGTAGAGATCGAAGAAGGGCTTGCCAAGACAGAAGTTGAACCAAAGAAAGTATCCGGACAGTTCGCTCTCGAAAAATTTGAGCCGTCCAGTATCGCAGTCTCAACCATCAATAACATCTCTTAGCCTGCTACTTAATGGGCACCAAAAAGTCGCCTTACACCTATCCGAAAGGAATATACCGAGCTTCACGCTCCCCTCTCCAAAGTTTACCAGGCCCTTTTAAGCCGAAATCTTATCAAACCATTGGACCCTCGTCCATTTCCAAACCCGCTTCCCAAAAATTTCAAACCAGATGCCCGTTGTGACTTTCACCAAACTACCGGCCATGCCACCGACCAGTGTTTCCACCTTCGAAATATGATCCAAGGTCTAATCGACTGGGGTGTGATCGCCCCACCAACTAGTCCTAAACCAAACACTACCCATAATCCACTTCCGAATCATACAAATGTCATCTTTCTAGAAGAGGATCCAAAATTTGACCCATCTACCCAAATCGCACTAAACAAATCACCAATCATACCCATATACTCTCCTAAACCTCTCTAAGTATGCCCATATTTTCTCCTACACCCTACCAGCTTCGTCGATCATGCCTTATCACTCCTTACCAGAGCATGCATCACTGTCCGCACCCGTTCTAGAGGTAAAGATATGGAATTGACAGAAGTGTTGAACCAACTCCTAGAGTTTGGGCTGAAATTGCCCTCCCAGATGACCATTGACTGCCAGAGATTCAACATGCTGTTCTTAGAAGCTTGAAAATGGGCCCAAAAGTCAGACAATTGGATTGTACCGACCGATGAAGTCAGTCTAGATGAGATGGTCCAGATCATGGTGTATTTATTTCGACAGATCGGTGATATTTGAAGTATATCCGAGCTACTTGATTCTTTGAAACTACAAGGGCGTCTAGTCCCTTCACTTCTACATCTGCCCGCTGAATGGAAGGACTTATACGAAGAGGTCGTTGAAGTTGTGGAGTGTATTCACTTTTCATGGAAAGATAATATTTCTACAGGATAGGGGGGACGAATTCGATGAAGAGCAGAGCCCAGAAAAGGCTAGTCTGATAGTCAGCATATGTGGGATGATATCATTTGAGGAGATGCTAGGAGAAATCAATAAGGTGGCTGAACAACCCGAGATCGATGATGAAACATGATTTCTGTTTTTTCCCTCTTTAGTGAACCATATGACCAGGTTGGGAAGGCATTATCAAGTCCCAAGCCTGCCGCCATCAGCAAGCGACAAAGGAAAGGGTGTCGAGAATTTTCTTATACCAGAAATGACCCTCGAGGAAAGCAAGATCCTCGATCAGTTGAAGAAAATCCAAGCCAACATCACTCTGTGGGGACTCTTTATGTCTTCCTAGCTGCATCGAAATGCCTTGATCAAGCTATTCACAGGGCCCACAATTCCTCTCTCAACCACACCAGAAGAAGCAGTGAATCTGGGATACGATAATACCCTCCGAAAAGTGATGGGATCTATAATGCTTGCAATATGGGCTGACCCTATAAATCCGGTTGTTGAATTCCAAGTCATTAATATCCTAGCCTGTTTCAATCTGCTGCTCGGATGACTGTGGCTCCATAGCATCAAGGGGGTGTCTTCTTCCCTTCATCAGAAACTGAAGTTCTTCGCCAATGGGCAGGTCATCACCATCTTGGGCGACGACGACAATGCCGAGAATGCAAGCACCAGTAATTCAGTACTAGAGATACAACACATGACAAATTATATGCTTCTGTCAGGTTTTCGGGTTGAACCACTTCTACTCCCAACATGGGAGGATTTCAAAGTAGGGTTTGCCCAGAGTACAACCCCCATGGCAACATCAATGTAATCCAGATGTTCAAAAAAATACACTTCATGCCCGGACTGGGACTATGACGACGACAACAGGGGATACTTGAACCCATTGTGTTGAAGAAAGCTTTTCCTCCCTGTGGCTTGAGCTATTAATCGTCAGCAGAAGAACTCAGAATGATCCGTCAGCCTCG
Source organism: Sambucus nigra (assembly GCA_949130495.1). NCBI lineage: Eukaryota > Viridiplantae > Streptophyta > Magnoliopsida > Dipsacales > Adoxaceae > Sambucus > Sambucus nigra. The sequence goes on along the minus strand of OX422217.1, from coordinate 297,704,281 downwards.
ACTAAAGAGGTAGATAGAAAGTGCCAAGACTATATCGAGAGATTCCTTGAATGGAAGATTCATCAGAGAGGATGAAGATTTCCCCTTCCGCGGCTTCCCCGGATCGTAGTGCGATCTTGTGGACAAGAAGATGAAACCTGGAATGGAAATCTTTTTCCAAGACAGCTACTCGTGGGTCGAACGTTCCCAGCATCAAGTGCAACCACTCATTGAGAAGACCATAGCTGATACAAGAGATTATGAGAAAAGTGACCTCCGAGGATTCTTTCAATTTGCAGACACTGGGGCTGACACTCTGTATGGTCCACTCAGGGGCTACATCATCGGATCCATCCCGTCTGATCAAAGCTGCTGATGCACGTCTCCTCAACTGACATGCTGCACCAGTTCTGCCTACTGACATTCAACCTAACCCTGATGTTTATCCTCTTTCTTCTTTTTTAGTTGTTCCTCCTTACTCTGATGTGATCGAGACCTCCTTTGATGAGGTTCTCAATGCTGTTTTTCCTATCAATGAAATAAACGAAGATTTTGAGTATCTTGTTGTGCCTTACTTAATTGTCTTGATTATAATCAAACTCTTGATGACGATGATTTTGCAAATGAACAATTCTTAACTGATATAAATAAGGTTAATAACAAACAACATAACCGCGTTCAAGTTAATGAAAATGAAACTGTTGTTAATAATCTCGGTTCTAGTAGCCAACTGCGCGAGATTAGGATAGGGGCCACCCTTGACGAGCATGAGCGTGCGCAACTCGAGGAATTACTACAGGAATTTGTGGATGTCTTCTCATGGTCCTACGATGACATGCTCGACATTGATCCTGAGATAGCTCAGCATGAGATTCCTACTCTCCCCAAATGCAAATCGGTCAAGCAGAAACTGCGAAAGCTCCGCACCGAATGGTCGCTCAAAGTTAAAGAAGAAGTGGTCAAACAGTTGAACGTGGGTTTCATTCGTGTGATCGAATATCCCACATGGCTAACCAATATCGTACCCGTGCCGAAATGAGGAGGGAAGGTTCTCATGTGCGTCGACTACCGAGACTTGAACAAGGCCTTTCCGAAGGATGATTATCCGCTACCCAATATCGACATGATTGTGGACAATACGACCGGTCACGCTCTCAAGTCATTCGTTGATGGGTTTGCTGGATATAATCAGATCAAGATGCACCCAGATCATCAAGAGAAACCGCATTCATCACCCCTTAGGGAACCTTTTGTTACACGGTCATGCCATTTGGTCTAAAAAACGCAGGGGCTACCTACCAGAGGGCTGCCACAACCATCTTGCACGATCCGATACACAAGGAAGTCGAGGTCTATGTGGATGATATGATTATCAAGTCTAAGACTAGGGAAGGCCATGTTCACACTCTCCGGAAGTTCTTCGAATGACTGCGACAATATCAGATGCGACTTAACCCACAAAAATGTGTCTTCGGCATTACCAAAGGAAAACTCTTGGGATTCATGGTTAGTGAGAAAGGGATAGAAGCAGATCCTCTCAAGCTAAAAGCCATACTCAAAATGCCACCACCCCGAATGGAGAAGGAAATTCGGGAATCCTTGAAAAATTATAGTATATCAGCCGGTTCATCAGCCAGTTGACTTCCATCTGTGAGCCCATCTTCAAACTCCTCCGAAAGGATTCGGCCAAGGTTTGGAACGAAGCTTGCCAAGAAGCCTTTGACCGAATAAAGCAATACCTAACCCAACCTCCGGTACTCATGCTGTTGCAGCCTAATCTTCCCCTACTCCTTTACCTAACCGTAATAGATACCGCAACTGGGGCTTTGCTAGCCCAATACCTTGAAGAAATCCGCAAAGAGAGGGCCATATACCATCAGTGATCTCAGCAACATTCTCTCGAAATCAACAAAGTTCCTCCATGTGAAGTTCCATTCAAATTTATATTCCCATCCTTTTCATACCCAATTTAGCAAATCTCATTCTCTCTCATCCAACATTCATCTCACATTCAAGGGTGTTCATCCAAGATCAGAGATCAAGCTTCAAAGAATGTCCAAATCCATCCCTTTATCTTTAAATTCCTTGTTTTTGCATAAATTACATTAGATCCTTAATCTAGTTCTTACTTTAGTTCATACACATTAATATCTACATTTTTATTAGTATATTGCACATACTTATTTTCTATAAAAAAACCCAAAACAAACAAAAAGAGGGTTGCACCCATAAATTCCGAACGAGATTATCCATCACACTTTTTCAAAACTAAAACACATTTTTCTACACACACACCCATAATAAAATCCCCCTCGAATCTATGGTATAAACCCCACCCCCACGCCGCATTCGAACTATGTGGACTTTGATGCCTTTATAGGCTATGTAGACGTTTCGAATTAAAACCCGAGACTCGAGTCCAATTTTTCGATTTTTCGATTTTTCAATTTTTTAATTTTTTAATTTTTCAATTTTTCAATTTTTCAATTTTCTAATTTATCAATTTTCCTAATTTCTGCATTTATTATATTCTTGTATTAATATGCATATTATGTTTATTAGCGTTTCATCCAATACATATTGTCATTTCATAATAACGATCAATATCGCGATAAACGCACAAATCATATTTTTTTTATATTATTTTGGGAACATTTCTATGGATGACCTCACTTTACCTTTCCTATGGTATGAGTTGAACGATTCCGATCTCCATTATATATACACGCACACACACTTCCCGGAGGAATATAGGAAAACAATAACACTAGCCCATGAGAAACTGAAAGGGTGGGATGAGTGCCTAACACCTTTCTATTTCATAACTTAGCTCCCGAACCTCCGAACTATTGGTTTTGTATGCATCAGTTTGTCTTTGATGCCGCTCTCTCGAGGCGACAACATATTCTTTTACCTATTTTGTGCAAAATAGGCTACCGAAGCGTTCCTAAGTAAGGGCATGAGACCTTTCGATCCCCCTTCCTTCTCCATCTCCCCCCTTCTTCGAGCAAAAGGGGGGAGAGAGAGAGAGAGAGAGAGAGAGAGAGAGAGAGATAGGAGGCCCGATGCACGATCTTGATCGGGATGGCCACAATGAGAATGTTCGTCGAAGGTATATGCCTTCGTGTGGTTGTTTTGAGACTTAGATATGTGTGTATAATATTTGTCTGATGATGGACACTTTGATTTAAGTCCTATGGCTCATTATTTACTTGTTATGAGATTGTGTATATCTTATCTTCTGGGTGACATGAGTGAGCTTAGTAGTATGGGGTCGTATTGTGAGCATACACTATAGTTCAATGATGAACACGTTTAATTAAAAATGGTAAGACAAAAGTAAAATGTCATGTTATGAGATCATGAGAATATAAATTAGTAAAATATTGGGTAGTGGGTTATATTTTATATGTGTGTAGTTACATCCCTATATTTTATACTTGTGTAGTTAGTTACATCCCTATAGCTTATGCTTTGGGTTGGGACATGCTCCAAGTACTTGCACTATATGAGAAGTGGGATATTCATTGCATTCGAGTTTTAACGGGTTCCATGGTTATTGTAAATGAGTCGCATGATTTACATTGCCGTTATTGGAAATAACTTTCAGGCTTTGACCCAAATCTATAAATGTTTCCTCCCACATGTATTATTATTGTTATACATGTTTGGAAGGGCTGAGTAGTAAGACTTGCAGTTATGGAGATCCAACTTATTATTTTTAGAGTAGGAGTTACCGGTTCCTTGTAATACTCATTTGTATTTAAGAGCCGATTTAGAGGTGGTTACTATTGTACTTCTTTTTCAGTTGAAAAATTTGTATAAGAGATTTTATATAGTGGATTCTGTTATTGGAGTTTTAGATTTCAGTTTACTTAATTCTATTGACATCCTTTGTTGAGTTTTTATTGTGGATGATTTTTTATTTACTGTAGTTTTGGTTATTGTTGAGGCTGAGGAAGATATAAATTATTTTAGCTCTTCAAGTATCTCACATCGGCCTGATCAGTTGGGCTTGAAAAATCGAGGGTGTTAGACTCACACCGACCATCGTATTTTAGGTGAGGATCTTACACTAGTTAAAAGTTTTTACTAACAATATATTTAGGGCTTGAGTAGTCTCATGGCTCCCATTTATGATTTGATGATGTTATCTCCTTGTGGACTAAGGAGGCATATCGTCAGCTTATGCAATGAGTGATTGGTTCTCCTGTGCTGTCTTTACTTGACTTTGATCTGTTTTAGATTTTCACATGATGCCTGTGAGACATGAGTTGGTGAGATTCCAAATTGAGCGCACTACACCAAATATTGAGAATGGTTACGACAAGTGGGTCACGACCCATGACCATTACTAGGTGGTCATGACCCAAAAACGTGACCAAAACAAAAAAGCGCATGACAAAATTCATGACCAAGCCAAAGGGTGACATCCAATGGATGTGGTCACGACTATAGACCGTGACCATGGGCGTCACGACCCAGCTCGTGACCAAATGGGAGACAAACTCCCACCAAAGTGGGTCAATGTCCCAGACTGTAACCAAGTGCGTGATAAATGTAAGGGGTTCAATTAAGTTTGGTCATGGCTATGCGTCGTGGCCATTTTGAAACAGTCACGGTCCGGTGTCACGGACACCGTGACCCTAGGATGTGATCATTTATTTTTTACACACCAAATAACCGTGATCATGTTGCTAACGTGTAAAAAATAAATGGTCACGACAAGTGGGTCATGACCTAGGACCGTGATCACAACCTGTACATATAAACAACCCGCTTCATGTTCTCATTTCACGCGAACTCTCTATAAACTGCTGTCTGATTCTCTTCTCCAGCCACCACATCTCTCTCTCCTTCGGCCACCACATCTCTCTCAGGTACTCTTCCTCCCTCTACTCCGGCTAACATTATTTTGTTACGTGTGTGTATTTGGGTGTCTATGTTTGTGTATTTTGTACCACTAATTAGTGTATGTGTGTATAGGTGTGTGTATTTTTTAGATGCATGTGTGTATTTTGTATTGCATTAGTGTGTGTGTGTGTGTTTTCAAATCTGTGTTTGTTTGTATAAGTGTGTTTATTTTGCTATGGTAACTTAAATCCTAATTTCTTTATATTCGGAATGATAACATTTAATTTCTTTATGCTAACTTAAATCCCAAATTAGCGATAAATGACACTATAACACAATACAACAACATGATGACACAACACAAAATTAACAGAATACATTGCATTTGTGTTGTGATTTTTGACACAAAGTTATGTCAAAATCTGTATTATACCTCTAATACGATAGTATTAAAGGTGTAAATGATAATTATTCCTCCATATCTTGATAGGTTTCCCTCCTCTTAGAATCAATGTTTCCTTTCATCTAAATGGATTAATAAAAAATCTATTTCAAACCAAAAAAATGAATAAATCAAAAGTCTCTTGACAACTAAAAAGATAATCCATTTTAGACTGCATTAATTAAACTCTCGATCCAACACAATCTAAATTCAAATAATGTTTTTCATCATTCTCCACTCAAATCACATTAGATAATGTTACGATTACTATTGCATTTATATAACGTTTTTATTTCTAGAAAAAAAGTTTTCAAAATTTCAAAATTATTTTTTATATAAATAAAAAAGGTTTTTGGTTATAAAAATATTTTTAACATTGTATTTATAAATATAAAAGTTTTTATTTATAAATGACAAAGTTTTTAAACTAAAAACAAATAAAAATATGTATAATTTTTTTATATAGAATACGTACATTTATTTTGAAGTTTTTACTTATAAAAGTTAGTTTTAAGTTAAAAATGGGTTTTCAAAATTTTGAAATTGTTTTCAATATAAATAAAAAAGGTTTTTGGTTATAAAATATTTTTAATGCTTTATTTATAGAAAAAACTTTAAGTTTGTATCTATAAAAAATAGATTTTATAAATAAAAATATTTAAAAATAATAGACAAGTTTTATCTATGAAAAAATTAACCTTTTTAATGGATTTAAGATAAGATATTGAATTTATGATATATACTAATTTTTATAATTATCATTATATTTGTTTATTATACATCGCTCGTGCATCGCACGAGTTCTGTGCTTGTTATAACTAATGTTAGTGGTGTTATTTATGGCATGTCATGTTTTCATGTTAAGGGCTATTTAATTGGGTGCAAAAAATAACTGATCACGCAAAATATAATTCTTGATTTTTTCACTCACCCTCCAACTCTCGACTCATGATTTAATTGGGTGCACTTGTGTGAAAAAGCAACTATTACCTTTTGCGATTAGTATTCTAAAAATCAAAACTAAGTTAAAACTGAGTATGAATTAGTGTGTGAGTAGTTATGGGTGTTTGGAAATCCAAATTGAAAGTCTAGTTTTTTTTTCCTCTAGGGAAGGGGTGGCGGGGTGGGGTTGGGTGGGGGTTGGGGTGATGTGTTCTGAATTTATTTTTTGGGATATTTCCATTCAAATTATATAAATTATGTGATGGTTTCCTTTCACTATACTTTTGGAATATCAAAGAATGTTTATTATAGCTTGTTGAACATCACGACCCAATGTAGTTGAATTAGTGTGCGTGCGTGCGTATGAATTAGTGTATTAGAGAGAGGGTGAGAAATGGATTATTATCGTACACTTCGCACTCCTCTAGCCAACAAGTAATATTGGAACTCTCTCTCTCTCTCTCTCTCTCTCTATATATATATATATATATATATATATATATATATATATATATATATATATATATATATATTCAACTGTTATTAACACATCATTATAATCTATGACCACTCTACCAAATGATAATTTAAGGTCTATAGAAATACCCTAGATGGCCAAATCTCAACCTTCACCCAACCTAATACGAGGAAGACTCGTTTCAAAGCAAAGTTTTGAGGACATTCTTTGTTTTAGTGGGAAAATAAAGGGAATTGAAAATGAACATGGTAGTAATAGAAGTAATGAGAAAACATACGCCCTTGTATAACACAAGACACACACACTCTCTCTCTCCCTCTCTCTCTATTTCAACTGTTATTAACACATCATTATAATCTATGAACAATCTACCAAATGATAATTTAAGGTCTATAGAAATACCCTAGATGGCCAAATCTCAACCTTCACCCAAAATCCAAACAAAAGAAATAACTTAGATGGAACCAACCTAATACGAGGAAGACTCGTTTCAAAGCAAAGTTTTGAGGACATTTTTTGTTTTAGTGGAAAAATAAAGGGAATTGAAAATGAACATGGTAGTAATAGAAGTCATGAGAAAACATACGCCCTTGTATAACACAAGACACACACACACATGCACACACACACACACACACACACACACACACACACACACACACACACACACACACACACACACACACACATATATATATATATATAGTCAGGCTCTCCAACATACCTCTTAGCAACATACCTATGAACATACCTATTTTTTAAAATAGTAAAAAAAATAATTTTGAGATGATATTTTTTATATGGGTTCATGATATTTCAGTGTGGCCATGTAAAAAAAATCAGCTGAAAATAATGTTTTGTGTTTTTTTAAAAAATAGGTAAAAAAAGTGAGTTTTTACCCTAAACTGTCAGTTTTTTACTTATTTTTTAAAAATAATAAAACACATTATTTTGAGCTAAATATTTTTACAGGGGCACACTGAAATATCATGAACCCGTATAAAAAATATCAACTCAAAATTATTTTTTTTACGACTTAAAAAAAATAGGTATGTTTAATGAGGTATATTGAACAGCTTGACTATATATATGTGTGTGTGTGTGTGGTGTTATACAAGGGCGTATGTTTTCTCATTACTTCTATTACTACCATGTTCATTTTCAATTCCCTTTATTTTCCCACTAAAACAAAAAATTTCCTCAAAACTTTGCTTTGAAACGAGCCTTCCTCGTATTAGGTTGGTTCCATCTAAGTTATTTCTTTTGTTTGGATTTTGGGTGAAGGTTGAGATTTGGCCATCTAGGGTATTTCTATAGACCTTAAATTATCATTGTGTATGGTTAAAATACTTGTAAAAACGTATCCAACTTTGTTAGTTCGTAATTAGACTTAATTTTACATTAGTTTTACCTAGTTTTTTAAGGCTAGGAAGGGGGAGAAGCATCAAGACTCAAGCTTTGTAATTCTCATGCATGCAAATTCAAGACAAGCCTAGATTTATTCCCTATTTTTCTTCGAAGCTTGGTTTGTGATTGTTCTTCTTTCTTTATCACTTCATTGACATTAATTACTTATTTTCTTGCTATATTTCCATCATCGTGTCATCATGCTACGTAAATAATTCATGCTTAGTTAAATTTATTATGCCCAGCTAGATAATTCGAGGGTTGGGATACATGAACCCAATTTAGGTTAATAAGTTGGATATAAAATTGGATGAAATTGTAGAGATAATTCGTAGGCTTGATATTTTGTCGAGAAGAGTATTATAGGTCTCTTAACTTCGTTTGCCCTAGGTAACCGGAGTGTTTAAGAGTGTAATACGCGTGTCGATAATCTTGCCATTCATGTTTCATCTATCACTGACTAGATATTGTGCGGAGTAAATCCTCCTACGTTTAGTACTTTGAAAAATTTAATGTTTGCTTCCAATTATCAGTATAGTGTTTGAAAATTTTGTATCCAACGAATTTACCAACGATTCGGGGGATCATATTCCAATTCCCCTTTTTACGTGTAGTTTAAATAAAAAAAATTTCGTCCTTGCATGCGTTGTTAGTTCACATTTATTAATTAGGTTGCATTAGCTCATTAGAAATTTCAGTCAAACAATCATTATCTTTTCTTTTCTTTTTGTGAGTCGATCGTTAGGTCTAGTCGTCTTCCTTAGTAGTTGTTATGTTTCACATCCTAGTCCTTGAGTTCGATACTCGACTTGCTTGGATTATTACTTATGCGATCGGCTTACGTTTGAGCCGTATTCACACCCACTAGAGACACTTTTTAGTCGCGTCAAGTTTTTGGTGCCATTGTCGGGGATTAAGTAGACACTAAGCTGCGTAGAATTAATCTAATAATTTGACTCCGATCCTTAAAAATCCAAAAAAATAAAAATAATCCAAAAGGCAAATTTTTTTTTTCATAAAATCCCCAAAATGTAAAAAATCATAAAAATCCAAAATATTTTAAAATTCTCTTGTGTTTTAAATGCAAAACACTCCATCCAATCCCAATCCTACTCCTCATACGGTACACGAAAATCCCATAGTCGAATTCAATTCCGATTGTCCACACACTCCAAATGCTCCAAATATCTGGTCCCACCTTCTACAGCGCACAACTCCATCATGAGTCATACTGCGAATCACACGTCTAGGGCGTCCAGTGAGGATGTTGAGTCATTAAGTGAGAGTGTAATGTCTGACAATGATAGTTTCATAATGGATGAGGGAGTGATGCTGTATCGCCCCATAAGAGCCTCTTATATCCCAAGTGAATCATCGCTCCGAGTTGCATTATATTCTCGTATAATGCGGGGCAGTTTCATTTCAGGAATGGGATGATTCAGATTCTCCCTACATTCCATGGTATGGAGTTAGAAAAGCCCTACCTCCACATTAGAGAGTTCGAGGAGGCGTGTGAGACATTCAATGACCAAGCATGCACCTAAGATGTAGTGCGTCTCAAGCTTTTCCCCTTCTCCCTGATGGATAAGGCTAAGACGTGGCTTTGGTCACTAGCACTGAACTCGATAGCCACTTGGAGGGATATGTAAGCTATTTTCTCCAAAAGTTGTTTCCCGCACATTGGACCAATTCTATTAAAAATAAAATTCAAACCTTTAGGCAAAACGAGAACGAGCCTTTCAATAGATGTTGGGCGAGGTTTAACGAGTTAATCAACATGTGCCCACACTTAGATTTTGAGAAGTGGAGACTCATTTCCTACTTCCATCATGGGTTAAGCTTAAGTTCTAAACAACTCGTTGAAACTATGTGCCCGGGAGAGTTTTTAGGGTAAGACGCGGATGATGTGGAGGCCCACATTAAGTCTGTCGTTGAGACTACTCAAGTGTGGGACACATTGGATCCAAATACACAAACCAAAGCTAGACACGCTTCCACAACTCCTTCCACATCCGATCTTTATCAATTGGATAAGGAAGCCGAACTAAAACTTCAAATCAATCAACTAGCCAAAAGGTTATAAGACGTGGTCGAAGCTAGGGAGAGACTTATCCGACTCCACTCGAGCATTGAGAGAGGAGTTGTACCCTATTTGTGAGGCGGGACATTTAACTAAGGAATGTTCGACGATACTCGCCTACAATGTGGTGCTCCAAGTGCAAGTTGAGGTGGTGGGAAACTATAAGGGTAATTTTAACGCCCCTCACGGGAATTCATACAACCCCTCGTGGTGAAACCATCCCTATTTTAATTACGGACAAACGAATGTAGCGACGAACCCGATGCCACATGTTTTCCAACAATCGCCATCGCCACCACTCCCACCTTATCAACAAGCACCACCGATGCAAAGCGCCTTATTTGATCCCACATCGGAAGAGTCTCGAGGACGCTCTTGCCCAGTTTATGCAAACTCAATCAGCGGTCAATGCCCAATACGTCGGAACTTTTTTCGACTTAAAGGCATCGCTTTCTAAGTTGCAATTTTTCTTAAGTGTCCAAGAGAAGGGAAAGTTTACCACCCAAGTCCAACCACCTCCCTAAGGTAAAAAGTTGTGTTAGCTCTAATCCCGATAAAAATCAAGAGCAATGTAGCACAATAACCACTCTATGTATTGGAAGAGTTCATCTCCTCCACACGATGTGCAAAAAGACAAGGAGATTTTGCCCGACACGAAAGAGGCCGAAGATGGCCCCTTGGAAGAGAGTGAAAAAAATATATAGTTAGGCCTGAGGTGGTAGTGAAACCCCTTATATCCGCACCATACCCTCAACGGTTGGTATCTCCTCCTAAAGAGACCGCTCGTAATGACATTTTGGATGCGCTTAAGAAAGTGAAGCTTAATTTACCTTTTCTTGAGGCTATCAAGAAAATTCTTGCGTATGCAAAGTTTCTCAAGGACTTGCTCTCGGTGAAACATAAATTAAAGATAAAGAAGAAGGTGTTCTTAGCACAAAATGTGAGTTCGGTACTTTCGAGCGACCTCCCACCGAAGTTTAAAGATTCGAGAGCCCCCACCATTTCGTGTATTATTAGAGATTATAAAATTGAGAGAACTATATTGGATTTAGGGGCGAGTGTCAACATTCTACCCTATTCCATATATAAGAAGCTTGATTTGGGAGATCTTAAACCCACCAAAATTATTCTCCAACTTGTGGATCTTTCCAGTGAGGATACCTCGTGGGGTAGTTGAGGACGTGATCATCTAAACCAAAACTTTCTACTTCTCGGTATATTTTGTCATTTAGGATACGGATCCCTCCTCGCCATTGAGTCATCATGTTCTCGTTATTCTTGCCCACCCTTTTCTAGCCACGGTTAACACGTTGATCAACACGTGTAATGGGCAAATGCAGCTCCTGTTAGGAAACATGGCACTCAAAACAAATATCTTCAACATCAACAAGAAAGTGGGTGATGAGGACGATTTACACCAATCGGATCTTATTGAGGAGGTAGTATACAAACGACTCGAGGGTGGTAATTTTGAGTATCCACGTGAGGCATGTTTAGTGTCGGCTATTAAGAGCGAGGGAGTGCTCGTAGATGAGAGCGGGAGAGAGCACGCATATCAGAGCGGGAGAGATCACTTAGACGAGAGCGATAGAGAGGATTCAGAGATTGAGTAAGAGAGAGAGTTAGGAGATATGGTCCTGGAAAATTTTGAGAAAGAATTTAGGGCAGTAGATGAGAACCACAATGCTGAAGTCCTATTGTTATTGGACTCTTTTTTTTCACTTAGCGACTGGAAAGATAGGATAAATCATTTCCTTCTTTGTGATAAACCACCCACGCGACTTGAGTTCTTAAATGCAATCGAGGAGATGATTAGTGTTTCGTCCGATTTAGAGCCCGATCCACGCATTCTCGAGTTTGAGGGAAACCTAGGCTTAATGTGTCATTTGACATTTCAGTATGATATTATCTCCAAGTCGGAACAAATATGCTATGAGGTGATTGGGCACCTCGATGACTTCACTCACCTCATTTATCATGTGCCTCAAGGTGTCCATTCTTTCTATTGGGTAGATTCCCAATTGTTTCAACTTTTGATTTATGATGTGGGGAGGGTGGATGTAAGTTTATTGACCCCCATACACGGGGTTGAGTAGGTTTTGGGAGAGAGATCATCTTACCCCCGACGCGTTTGGGGTGTTTTTTTGTTGTATTTTTGAGTCGTGTGTTGATGTTATATAATGTCTTATTGCATTTTAATATTTATTCATTTTATTTTTGCTCTCTGCTTTTCTTATTTAGATTTTAGTCCTTTTGCTTGAGGACAATGCAAAAAGTTTAAGTTAAGGGGGATGGCAAGTGCGTCCGTTAAAAATTTCACAAATTTTTAAAATACCCCCCCAAAATTTGAAAATGTCAAAAAGTTCAAAATAATTAGGAAATTTCAAAAGTTTTCAAAAAAATTGAAAATTTTCAAAAAGCCAATTTTTTTTTCATCAAAATAAATAAAAAATTGGAATTTAAAAATTTCAAAAATGTCACTAAAATTTTTGTTTAAAGTCTCAATTTGTAAAATTCAAATGCACAAAGTCGAAATTGTCCAAAGATGGAAATTGAGCGAAAATTGATGACTTAACGAATATGTGCGGAGATTTATTCACCCGGCGAGATTTCGAACCTATCGATTTTTTTGAGTATTTAAATCAATTCAATTCAACATTTAAATAAGTCTTTGAAGAACTCTAAATTTTGTTTTGATCGGTGGCAGGAAACGAGCGAGATATTGTCTTAAAAACATGCTAAAAATATCTCTAAATTAAATTTAATATCGAGACACATATGGTAAAATAATGAGTAATTCAGATACATGAAGTTAGGCCATCGTTGTTTACCCAAAAATATGAACCATAAAAGGTTGAGAAAAATATCCTCTTACGAACCACTTTGAGCCTAATAAAATTTTTCCTTTTCGTTTCTCAACCCAAAAAACCCATATAGCCCAGAGTTGTGAAAATAAAAATTCATCAAGTAAGTCCAAATGGTGAAATGAAAATGGACAAGAAAAAAATAGAAAAATGCTCAAAAAAAATAGCAAGAAAAACAATAGAAAAATATGAAAAAAAATTACTAGAAAAAAAGAGAAAATGAGCAAATGCCCAAAAAAGTGCCAATGGACATTATAAGCAAAATTTTCAACTCAGAATTTTCGAATCATTTCTATTTTATCCAATACACCTTATAACCCGAAAAAATCCTAACCAAGTCCGAAAAACGAAATTAATTACCGCGTGGAGAGCTAAAACGAGAAAAGATAATAAGATAGATTAATTGGTGCGAATAAAAGATGACGTTTTCCGTTTTCCAATGACCGTAATTCGTTAATGAGATCTTTTCACCATAAAAAAATTGTCTTTCAATTTATGTGCGTCAACTCTTGTCCATTATTTTTACTCTTTATATCACGCACATCGAGAGAAAATAACCACAATCTGAGATATTCATTTGTGGGAGCATCGCGTGAGAATTTGAATAAAAATGAATTGTCAGAAAAGTAACGTAATGATCAATCGATGGATATTAGGGGTTTGATTTTTGATTTCGAGCGCACACACTTATGAATTGGAATTCTTGAATAAAAATTTAAAGTGATTATTTTTAAGGAATTTGAATTTTACGATTTTAATTATATTGATTTTTTTCTTGAGTCGAAAAACGAATTTTGTGGATAAATTCAATGCAAACCCTCACGAGACACCACTCGTCATACTAGGATAGGCTAGGGGTTTAACGACTTGTTGCATACGCTAAATGTAATCAGTTGGCCGCAAAAAAGGTATTTTATCCTAATAAATTATTTTAGAAGTGTTTAACTCATACTCTCATTCTTTTACACTGCTCGGGACAAGCAACGTCCTAAGCTAGGGGACTTGATTCGACGTAAATATTCCATATTTATCCCCATAAATTAGGTAGTTTTATAGGCCCGTGCGGTGTGAATAGGATGGACTTATCTTATTTTTACGCTACTGAACCTATTTGGCAAGTTTTTTTTATTTCGTATATTTCTCGTATTTCGTGCAAGAGAATGCGGGAGATAAACAGGAAGAAAGAAAGAAAAGAAGAAAAGAAAGTTCAAGGGCAGAAATATAATTTTTCAGTCCAAACTTGGAAGCAGAGCTTGGGGTAGAGTTGCAGAGATTGCCTTCATGAGCACACTAGAAGAAACGACACCGGATTAGAATTACAGTTTAAGAGATTCAAGCGATTAAAGTTGAGAATAATCCAGGGGCATTGCTATAATTATCCAGCATTCGAGCTGGTTTGGAGAGCATAGATCTGGTTTGGGTATCAGACGAACGGGTTCGAAATGCCTGTGCACAAAAATTATTTTTAATCCTAATTTTTAATGAGAGTCATATATGGTTAAACTTGTAAAAATGTATCTAACTTAGTTAGTTCATAATTAGACTTAGTTTTACATTAGTTTTACCTAGTTTTTGAAGGCTAAGAAGGGGGAAAAACATCAAGACTCAAGCTTTATAATTCTCATCCATGCAAATTCAATACAAGCCTAGATTTATTCCCAGTTTTTCTTTCAAGCTTGGTTTGTGGTTGTTCTTCTTTCTTTATCACTTCATCGACATTAAATACTTATTTTGTTTCTATATTTCCATCATCATGTCTTCATGCTACGTAAATAATTCATGCTTAGTTAAATTTAATATGTCCGGCTAGATAATTCGAGGGTTGGGATACATGAAATTGTAGAGATAATTCGTAGGCTTGATATTTCGTCGACAAGAGTATTATAAGTCTCTTAACTTCGTTTGCCCTAGGTAATCAGAGTGTTTGAGAGTGTAATACGCGTATCGATAATCTCGTCATTCACGTTAAATCTATTAATGACTAGATATTGTGCGAAGTAAAATCCTAATATGTTTAGTACTTGAAAAGTTTAATGTTCTCTTCTAATTATGAATATAGTTTTTGAAAATTTTGTATCTAATGAATTTACCAACGGTTTGGGGGATCGTATCCCAATTTCATTTTTTAGCATATAGTTTAAATTAAAAAGTTTTCATCCTTGCTTGCATTGTTAGTTCACATTTATTAATTAGGTTGCATTATATCATTGGAAATTTCATTCAAACAATCATCATCTTTTTTTTATGAGTCGATCGTTAGGTCTTGTCGCCTTCCTTAGTAGTCGTTACGTTTCACGCCTTAGTCCCCGAGTTCGATAACTGACTTGCTCGAATTATTACTTATGCGATTGGCTTGCACTTGAGCCGTATTCACATGCACTAGAGATCCTTTTTGAGTCGCGTCAATGCGTCATATAGAGGGTACTCCTATTTACAAGTATTTAGAGTTCAACTACCTTGCAAATCATAGGGTTCATCTTTCGTATGCATACATGTTTGATTATATTCTACTTTCCCTGCTGGAAATCTGGGATGAGTAAGTAGAGGATATATTTTGCATACATAATCCCAATGTAGCCCTGAAATTCCTTACGCTGTTAGATAAGGTAAACAAAAATATTCACCCATTGTGGATTCAACTACGTAAAGAGAGACTTGACCAAGACAGTTATGTCTCACAACATATGCACATTAAATTGAATCTTGTCAATAAGTTGAAGAATAAAGGATTCCGATTTCATGTCACGGACATCTATACATCAATCATATATATGCTTCTTGTTAGTTGGCCACGTGTAAAAATCCATAGATTTTTAAAATGTAATACCAAATGGATGGATATCATACACATTGAACATATCTTAAAGTCTTATTATGAGAAGGTGTATATATATATATATAGTCTTAAACATGATTAGTTAGTCGTAAACATGTTTGTACAATAAATTCATACCTTTTTATTTTTTTATTATAGATATTTCGAGCAACAACAGACATAACGTACCAAGTGATAACGTGACACCTCATAGATTATCATCTCCTACATCCCGATAAGGATTCTCATCATCACTGGGTGAAAAATTCTCTACTCCGCCAATGGTTCATTCTACCACTCTGTCTATGAGTAGGTAATAAATGCCTGTTAATCTAACACCCCACCTCCACTTTCGACACCATCCGAGCAAATGAGAAAAATCCCATTAGGTTATCCCTTGTCTGGAATTATCCTACAGGCAATAAAAATGACATCCAAATATTTAAATCCTAATGTTTTTCGCTTAGGAAAATGAATGTGGGAGTCGGGGCAGTAGATAACTGGAACTTAATTGATCAAGCCATTAAGGATGACGTTTTTGAATAACTTTGTAAGCATTTTTCATTCACCTACCGTTCAAAGAAAAGGGCTCTTTCCTGGGTTTTTGAACAACTAAAAACATGTCGGAGAAACCTTCGACAGAGGCATTTCTCGAAGGGACATCGAGCTTCGACATTTTGGTTATGAAAGACAGAGTCCCTTTGAATGTTGAAATATTGCTCGATCATCAGAATAACTTTTTAAAAAATGAGGTAATAGACAAAAAACAGGTCCAGAGGGAGAAAAAGAAACAAAATAGAGCGAAGAAAGTTGATGTCCACATGCTGGGTTCTAAATTGTACAAAGATTTGATGAGTGAATTGTCAGAAAGGACAAAGGACGATCCAGCTGTCGGTAAAAAACCTAATAGGGAAAACATGTACGTGCATGCCCGTTGAAACAAAGATAATAAGTTCTAACCACACTTGGCTCCGACTCTAGTGAGTATGACCATTAATTTATTTATTTATTTATATATATAATTGTTATATAAAATAATGTTATAATCATAAGACTAAATATAATTTTATGCTACAGGAATTGATCGAAGCCATTAGTAGTCAGATCAATTCTATCCCTTGGGATGGCATTGGAGATGATGCCCTAACCGAGACCTTTGGAATCGGGAAAAGATGGAGGACGAGAGGTTTCAGAATACATATGATAAAAACCAAATTAAAACACACTGCGCCTCTCACTAATGATCTCTTTTTAGTGAGGAATCGCATCATTTGTTGACAATTTTAGCGTATGTAACATGAATTTTAAGAGTAAGTTGTTTAATTTGAGTTTAAGTTGTGTTAAATAATTTGAATAAATTATGAATTGTGCATTCTTGTAAGAAACATGACCTTTGTTTACACTTATTAATATAGATCAATTGAATTTTCAAATTTATTTAATGGATTTTTCACAATACAAAGAGTGGATGGGGAGAGTAAATAAATATCTGATAATCATGCAAAGAGTGTTCAAGAATTTTTTAAATATGCATATAAAAATCTTAAAAGTGATAAGATTCCATGTCTGTGCACCCGTTATATGAATGAAAAATATAATTCTTTAGAAGACTTTGAGTTGCAATTACTAAAGAGGGGAATTTTGTAAGATTATAAGATATGGAAATACCATGGTGAAAAGAATGTACGCTATGTTCTAGAAAAATTATGGGTACCCGATTGCATAACGGAACCCCACCTAGTGGAAGTGGTACATGATTTGCTAACACATCATGCTCTGATCGACCTAATTGATGATGCTTATGGAGTTCACCACCATCAAAATCACTAACCTATGGATACATATAATGTGAATTATAACCAAGCGAACAAGTTGATGCTAGATTACCAGAAGATCAGAATATATACGATTAAAAGTCGACGCGACTCGACCGTTGTATAAAGATCACTAGGTTTTATATGCAATGATTGGTTTGAATAATTTGAAGAGTTAATTTAGGTTGTCGGGCAATATCGCAACTATAATTTTCAAGTTGGTTAGACATTCACCTAAAAGTGACACGTTATCAGACAATTATTTTAACATGAAGAAGAGTTTGAAGGGTTTGGGTTTGAAGTACAAATCTATTCATGCATGCAAGTATGATTGCATATTATACTGCAACGAGCATGAAGAGAACGATGAGGGGTCCTGTATGAAGTGAGCCTAGATATGCGGATTGTGAGAATGAAAAGGACAATAGTGTAAAATATCGCAAGTGCTCACAAGTTCCATATAAGGTTTTGAAGTATTTTCCCCTCGGGCCACGATTAAAATAGGTTTTCATTGTACCATTCATAGTAGAGGCCATAACATAGCATGCTCGATACGAGTGGGGGGGGGGGGGGGGGGGAATCTCACGCGTCATCCGATCGATTTACTCATATAGAAACTTTCAAATGATCGACACCATAAATTTATAAAGAAACCACGCAATGTTCATCTTTAATTATCAACCGATGGGTTTAACTCTTTCGATAATTTAAACACTAATCAGAGTTATTGGCTAGTTCTCATGGAACCTTAAGTATTCCTCCAATACTGTGCATGATAAAGGAGTTCACATTATTGTTGTTATTGATAACTGGGCCAAAGGCTACCAATGATGACATTTATATATTCTTAGCCCCATTAATTAAAGAACTTAAAGAGTTGTGGGAAAAAGGCGTAAGGGAGTTTGAATCTCATGAGGATGAAGAGTTCATACTTAAAATAATGGTGGTGTAGTTGATCCACGACCTTCCTGCTTATAAGACGTTGTCAATTTACAATGTTCATGGTTATTACGGATGTCCCATATGTGGGGATGAAACTGAAGTCGCTTGGCTACATCATAGTGGCAAGATGAGTTATATTTGTTATCGTATATTTCTGTCAACCAATCACCCATTTAGGAATCACAAGTCTAATTTCTTACCTGTCGATTGTGAGCGTAGGATGAAACTTGCTTAGCTTTCTGGTCAGTAAATCGAGGAAAAGGCGAAGGCTACGACTGCGGGGAATATATATGTAGGAAAAAACTCTCAGTTTATAAAGCTAAAGTGTAAATCTAGGTAGGATTAAAATGACCCTAGTAAGATGAAGGAACGATCCAGACGATCAATATATTTTGATTTGCCATATTGGAAAGATCATTGTGTAAGGCATGTAATTGATGTGACACACATAGAGAAGAATGTTACGAAACATATGGTATGAACATTTCTAGGTGGATCTCATTCAAAGGATGGAGAAAGGGTGCTCTGGGATATACATAAGATGAAAATAAAGAATAAATTATAGTTAAAAATGATCCTACAATGGGAAGAATTTCTATCCCTATTTGGTTTCACTCTGACTACTAGTGAGAAAAAGATCCTCATAAACACATTGTTCAACTTGAAGACTCTGACTGGTTATTCTTGTAATTATTTTAGGGCAGTAAGCTACTAAAAAAATGACTTGAAATAGTGCAAGTCTCACGACTGGCACATCATCATTCAATTATCCCCTCTATTGTTTAGGCATTGGTTCTCTGAGCATAAACATCTCCTCTAGGAAATTATGAAAATAATTTTTTTCTTTACCTTACTTTGTGCAAAAGTGGTAAATAAAAATCACATTAAAGTTGCGAAATCAACTTTAACCGAGGCAACTTGTGTATTAGAGAATATTTTCCTTCGTCATTCTTCGATATCAACATCAACTTGCTTGTAAATTTATATGATGAGGCTTTATTGTGTGGTATAATTAGGTACTAATGGATGTATCCTTTCGAGCGCTTGATGAAAACCTTCAAAGATTAAATTAATAATACACGGTATATTGAAGGGTAAATTACTAAAGAATACATAATCGTAGAATCATTGCTATACGCTCGGGAACATATTCTAGAAAAAGAGGTGAGGAGGCTCAATCCTCGTGGATAAGGAGTAATTGAGGAACCTGATGAATTTGATGATGAATTGCCTTTTGGTAACCCTAAATATGTGAGACTAGCTGACCTATAATACGAGCAAGCGACTCATTACATCTTCGAATCGCAATAAGAAGTTAAAGATTAGAGAGAGTAAGTAGATACATAACTAACTGAATTATTCTTGTTTGATTATATGTATCCTCTATATTATGATCTAAACTCCATAATTTAAGTACAAGATGAAATTGTTCAAAATCAAAGGAGAAATTACACAACGAATGATTTTAGAGAATGGGTATCAAAAGAGGTATTTTTCACCTCTTATGTGTGAGTTTGTTTATTCATGTGTTGTAGAAAAATGACTTAATGCCAATGTTCTAAAAGGTACGCCTCGGCGCGCCTCGGCTTGAGGCTTGGGAGAAACGCTCCGCCTTAAGTCTTTTACGCCTTATTCTTGGTAAAAGTCTTAAGGCACACTTTTTTTTTAAAACAAAAACGCTTTAGTGAAACTATATCGCCTTTTAAAAAAAAATGGACTAATATCTCATTCAAAACAATCAAAAGACAAATGGTATCCCAAACCTCTCTACCTCTCGTCCAAAAAAACGCGCATTTTTTTATTTTTTCTTAATATTTAAACAATAGTATTTTAGTTTACATATATTCAAACATATTTTTAGGTATGTACCATTTTAGTATTTTTAATAGCCTTGTTATAGTTAAAAATGTTAAATTATATTTACAAAAAGGCCTAAACGCCTTTTCATGCCTAAGGCCCGCCTAGGCTTATAAGGCTTAAGGCTTGGCCTCCACGCCTCGGTCACGGCCCGCATTTTTTAGAACATTGCTTAATACAAATTCAATAATAAATGAAACTTCAAAAAAGAGGTTATGTCTCTTTAATTCTTTCACGCCTAGTAAAAGGTCCCACATTTTGTGCGAAAGAGTTTAAGAAATTACACACCAACGATTTTTATTTCGTTTCATATCCATGTGAGGAAAATCTTTTGATGCAAAATAATGAAATTTCATTTTATGCCTTGACTGCTCGTGTCGGCAACAAAAGTGATAAAAATCCAAAAGATGCAATTCTAACTTATTATGGGGCTGTCCAACAAATTCTAGAACTCGATTATTTAGATTTCACAGAAACCGTATTCTATTATGACTGGGTGAAGGTGGAGGACACTACGCGTGCTTGTAAATTTGATACTGACTTAAAACCTATCATGGTAGATTTATCAAAGATGAAGAGTAAAGATCGCATAGTCGACGAGCCTTTTATTTATGCCTTTCAGAACATAAAGAAAGTATTTTACTCAAAGTGCACAAATGATGGGAATTGATGTATTGTTGTGCATGCACCAAAGTGTAAGACTATTCGAGGAGACACATTGAAGGATCCTAAAGAATTTTAGTATGCTTTTGATTACAACCCTAATTTAAAGGATCTTTTAGTTGACTTAGAGTAAGATCAAGTATCAAAATATTATTTTACCATTGATAATCTTATTTGCATCCTATTATTATATTGGCCCTTGACAATCATATATGTATCCAAATTTCATCTTATTATGATATTGGAGCTTTAGTTTGATTTATGAATGTTTAGTATGGTTCATGAATTAACTAGGATGGCACGAGACCAATGTTACTCGTGGGAATTGGTTGCATAGCCATGATAATTTGCTTTTTCAAGAGCACATAAATCTATACGCAACTATATTATTAGCATATCCAATAAAACACAATTTACTATTTTAGATCCTAATTTAGTTTTTTAAGAGGAGGTGTAACCCCCTTTGCCAAACACAATCACACTTTCAAGTATTTAGAAAATGGGCAATTTTCCTTTATAATACTAATAAGGAGTTTTATGAGTATTTTTTTGGGGAATCTTATTAATAATATAATTTGCAAAGTCAAGCTTCCCCTAGCCATTAATTTACAAACATGGCATTGGCCATATCTTTCAATGTTCTATTTTTTCTCTCAATAATTTCATTCTATTGAGTAGTGTAGGACGCTGTCGCTTGGTAGATTATACCACATTATACACAAAATTCATCTAAATTTTTTAAATATTCTCCTCCTCTCTACGATATATAATCCTAATATTTTTATTAAGTTGCTTTCAATTTCATTTTTATAAATAATAAACATTCAAATGCACCATTTTTATTACGAAGTAAATAAACATAACATTATCTAGTGCAATCATCAATTGATGTAAATATTTTTATCACCTATTGTTTGAATATATTTAAGATCATATACGTCAAAGTGAATTAATTCTAAATGTCCAATGCTTCTTTCAAATAAATGCAAATCTTTCTTAAAAAAAATTAGATTCAACCGAAACTTCACATTTATTTGTATTATTGGTTTCAATATTAGGAACTAACTCAATTGAATACATCCATAATTCACATGTCCAAACCTACCATGCCAAACATTAAATACTCAATCATGTAAGCAATAGATTTATAATTACTATTATTAGTAATCAAGTTAAAAGTTACAATTAATTTGAATAACCCATTAAAAAGATACCTTTTCCCACAAACATCCCACCCTTGATGAGTACATATTTGTCTCACTCAAACACAAATTTGAATATCTTATGCTAAACAATGACCTGGATACGAGATTGTTATAAATTTTGAGGACATGAAGTACATCATTTGAAGTAAGAGCCTCTTAAAAAGTAAACTTTTGAATATCTTACCTTGTCCTTCGACCATGGAATTGGATGAGTTCCACATAATTAGTTTGTTTATGTTATCAACCTTTTCATAGTATGTGAATGCACTTTTTTCTCAACAAATGTGGCGTATCCCTAAAAAGTCAACCAACCAAAAATTTGAAGTCTCAATCATGTTGATTATAGAGAGAACAACGAAAAGATTCTTGATAACATGCCTTTTGTGTATATGTCATTTTAGAGTAAAGACAGTTAATAAAAAATCCCTTTTGGTACCTATAAACACACTAAAATTGTATATTAGCAAGTAAGGGGTCAATCCGCGCTCATTAATGTGGACAAGAGCAAAGTGAAGACAATGTATGATTTTTAAAACAATTTTGAAGGGATATTTATACTACTAATTATGAACTAAAATTAAAAGTACACTAATAAATAAAGAAAATGATGAAGTAAGCTAAATATGAGGAGAAAATAATTATGAGATAATTCAAGAGACTAAACTTCACCACTTAACCTATTTATTTTCATTAATTAATTTCTATTTGAAATACCCCAAAACATATATAAATTCACAAATCAACTCTTGTTGCAAATGTAAAGTTACATATAGTCCCTTTAGAAGATTACTATTTAAATCTCACATACTCACAAACTGAAAATTGAAAATTTTTAAGTTAAGTATAAATTGCAAAATTTTAATACTAATATTCAAAAGGGCATAATACATAAAGAAACTAAAAATAAAAATAATTAAGTTAAGGGTTTCATCTCACCCCTTGAATGGAGTATTTAGCCTCTCATTTTGGTATTATTATATATAAAATGTAACAATGACACAATAAGAGGCATTAAAAAAATAAACTAAGAGAGAACAAAATAAAAACCAAGTCTTCTTAAATTTTCATTGCAATCCCAAGCTTTGACATGAATAGTAACCCACAAATTTGAGTTTTACAACACTAAAAATAATGCCAGTCAACTCACAATTTGTATCTTACAAATATAATCTACCTCACACTCAAGTCACTATATAAAAAAAATAGAAAAGAAGAAATAAAATCAGAACAAAAAATTGAGCTCCAAAAATGGAGCTCCTAAACTAAAAAATACACTACTCCAAATTTGTCTCTTCCCCTTGCACTGTTGGCTCCCCACTTTTTAAATGATCACGAGTCTTCTCTTATCAGAGGCACGAGGCTAGGGAGGCTAGGGGTACTATAGTGATGGGCTGGTTCCGTTTGTAGCTGAGATTGGAAAAGGGTGTCAGAGGTAGGAGTTGGGTTTACGTGTGGAATGTGGACTTGTGATGGTGAGTTGGTGGGTTCTTTGGTTTTGGTTTGGGACTTTGGCAGATTCGGTTTTGGGATTTAAAAGGTTATACATGGGTTTTATTAGTTTATGGTTTGGACAGATTGGGTTTCGGATTTTGTGAGCAGGTAATGGGTTTTGTGTTTGAATGGAGAAATCGGGGCAGGTGGATAGGGTTGGCCATGGTGGTCGGGTTGGGATGAAATGGGTGATGGGTTGGTTGCAGGTGAAATCGGGTTGCTCCGGGTTGAAATGGGGTCGCCGACCGGAGCTTGGGTTTTATACGGGTTAAAGGATGTTGGTTCGGGTTCAGGAGGTCATGTATATGGGGGTTCGAACCGGGTTTCGGGTTGAGTTTTCATTTTCGGATTAAAGGGTCACGATGGGTAAAAGGGTGCGGGTTTAAGGCATGTGGGTTTCTGGTTGGGGTTTTGGTGGTAAGAGGAAAGGGAATGTTTGGGGGGTTTTGAGAATATGATAGCGGGGTGTGTTTGTGTGTGTGTAAGGTGTATGGTAGTGAGATGTGTGTGTGTTTGAGTGTTTTGGGTGTTGAAGAGCGTTGGATAGTTTAGTGTGTGTGTGTTTTGATTTGTACCCAACTAAAAATAAAATAAAATAAAACTAAGACTACCTAAAATAAAACTAATAAAACTAACAATTATATTCTAAAAAAAATAAAATCCTAATTTATTAATAAAAGGAACAAAATAAGAATCAAACTAAACTTAAAAGAAAATAAAAATAAAAATAAAAATAATAAAATTTATTAAAATTGAAGAAAATATAAAATTTATTAAACTTAATCTAAAAATAAACGATTCAAATAAAAATAAAAATAATATATAAGACTAATAAAATAAAACTAAAAACAAATAAAATAACTAAAAATCTAATAAATGCGCACACTTATTGTATTCATATAAACATATAAAAACACACGAACTTTAAAAATACACGTACCCTAATATTTACACTATACGCACACAAATAAAATATAAAAATCCTTAGAAATTATACACGACTTAACCAAAAATCTAAAAAATATATAAAAGTACAAACTAAACACACACAAAGCTAAGGTGATGGCTTGTGCTCGGTTTAGGCTTGGGTTTTGGGTCAGATTTAGGCTCATTTAACTGCATCAATGCCACATTTGATGTACTTGACCACTTATTTATAGCAGTTGCCTTGAATTAAGCTTGTTTGACACCGCAAATGCATATTGACCTTCAAAATAAATAAATACCAACATAAGTCCGATTTTACCGAGAACTAGCAAGTAAAATGCTTCTATATATAACACTTTTGGGTGCTTATCACACCACCCCCAAACAGTACATTGCTAGTCCTCGAGCAAAAATAGATAGAAAGAAAAAAAAGATATGAAACCAAAAGTGTGCCACTTTCGCGGGCACAAGCGATTGCACTTAGCATGTGCAACAAGCCGTTAAACCTATAAGTTGCTCTATAGGATGAGTGTTGTCTCATGAGGGTTTGCAGTGAATATGCCCACAAAATTCTTTATTTGAAAAACAAAGTTAATCACATCTTTAGACAGAGAAATATCATACAATCCATCATTTAAGCAATACGAGAAATGAACTATGATGTATGTTAAAGGTAAACTCATTTAATACCCAAGGAAAATCCTTCCTAGAACTCAACGTGTGTAGTGTGAATCACTTAAAACGGTTTTAAGTATCATAAGAGTAATTTGTAGATCACCTTTTTAAAATCAATACTTCGACTTCCAAATCTCACCGGATATATCTCTCTAAAATGATCTCTCGAGATTTGGGTAAGTGTATCTCTCTTGTGTGTGAGGATGTGAGTAAATTTAAACAAGTTCAAACGTCACACACACATATAAGAAAGAATGGATGCAAGAAAGAATTTGATCTCAAGGAAGGAATGCAAATTACTATATCGATAATGTCGAATTATTCACCACATAGACTTTTCATTTGCCCGAACACTTCACCAAAGGTAAGAATGGGGTTTAATGTAAAGGATGAGGGGAAATGAGATGGGTAATATGGACGATATGATGATTTCTGGAATTTTGAGAAGAGTGGACAACTTGGACAATTAATGTCACCATTTCACAAAATTTTGATCGCATGTTTTCTTTTTTCTATATATCGCTATTTTTTTTTTCTTTTTATCTTCTCACTCGCTTTTTTTTTGCAATGCTTTTTTTATGCGATACATTTTAGAGCATGAAGAAAGACATTTTACATATATAATTTCAAACACACTTTTTTCTCAAGAACCAAGGGTGACGACGGAATAATGATATATGGATGGTATGAATGATGTGGTAATATGGAAAATAGATGGCGGGAAATGGAAAATGGGTAAAGGATTAGTGTTCAGGACAAACTAGAAGACACATGTTTCTTATAACTCAAAAGTGATGTCCTCCTCGGTGACTATGTGTGACAACCCGCCTAATAAAATACCGGGCAATCACTCCTATTTAAAATTAAAACAGGAGTCTCATATGGTTCATTCTCAGCATCACTGTCGAAGACCAATTTAATTACTGATATCCTATTAGTCCGGCGTCAAAATTTTAATTAACTAATCTTTTTTAACCAAACCATTCAAATAAAACAATCACAACAGTTTATATGCAATAACTGAAAGGAAATAAAATAACCGAACACTCGGTATAAAATAATACAACCAAATCGAATGCCTCACACAAAGGCGGTAAAAGAATAAATGAATACAGTTGGTCCATCAGCCCAAATATTTCTACAATACCTCCTATCTAGATCTCAATGATAGAAGCGTCTATAATAAACCTGCTTGCATCCACAGCTGCTGTAGCAACGTCTGACTCGAAGGAATCATCATCCAGGCGTCCCTGTGTCTGGATGCCTATATATATATATATATATATATATATATATATATAGCAAGAGAGGGAAAAATAGAGAAACGGGTCAGAGCCCAAGTTTTGAAAACGTTTTAGCAAGTGCATGAAATCCATACTTTTAAAATATGATATTTCTCATATTTAAACTGGTATCTCTCTCACATGAGATACACCTTACCCCTCTTTTAATTGTGCACCACTATCGCATACCTTTTAAATAACCTAGTTAAGCTACCCTGCCTAACTAATGTATTTACCCATCTTCGTATAATCCTCATAAATCCGAGTACTAAGGACTAAACTTCTCCCCATTCCCAACATTACGTTACGTTCGTGTGTGGAGTGTCTCGCGAAGCGAAATCCAAATAAGGAACCCCCCCGATACACTACTACGTGACAATGTTGATCGTCGGGATCCATTAGACCCTCAGTACATACCACATCTTATACCATCCCGTATATATATATATTTAGTTCTCATTAGAACCTATGATCCATATTCATATAAATTCGGATATAAATCTACCAGAAGGAGTATATCACTTTATTCATTCTTTTCCCTTTTATACAAGGTTACGTTATATGATATCTCATCTCATATATAAACAATATACTATACGCAACAAGTATAATAATCAATCCACCGAGCTATAATATAAGTAGATTAGTAATTCTCATCTGTTAAGCAATAGTGGAACATCACAAGTGTACATATAAGTTATTCTCAGTACATATATACATATATAGCACCCCTAGGCTAAGCTGCAGTGCACACATACTCTGCTATCAAATCCCAGTACATCACGTACACAAGGACCACGCGTTCCGAATCACTCAGGAACCGTATCAGTACAAATCACATATATTAGAGGCGAACATAGTTCACAAACCTATGGGTCACGCACATACCTACGCTCCCATAGTCAACAGACTTATTGACTCACAAATAAGTCCTTCATAGTGCTATGTTCTGGAGGTACCAAATCTAAATCCCCCGAAGGCACACAAGATAAGATTGTCCTCTTCCGAAAGCCGATCTTCCGTGATAGCAAGTATGGTAAGTATGTCATACACATAATAAATAGTAATATAGGTACACATTCCACCTATATAAATATAACATCAGTGAGGTATTCACACAACCATATAATAACGATAGATATTCCTCTCACCTATATGTAATCCCCATAGGTATCCATTTAACCTATATATATGATAACGTCAGGGCATACTCACAACCCATATAATAAAGCTCATACGTAGTATATTTATATCTCGAATCTCCTACGCATTTATCGATTATGACCAATCCTGAATATATTATTTCCGAGCTTTTCTCACCACACGATGATAATATCAATAGCACCGATATATTTATTCGTCTCATATTATATATATACTTTAACAACATCATATATATAATCTATATCACTTCTCAATATTTTACGGCTATAATTTCCAAAATCTTATAGCGATAGCCAATAACCTCGAATGTTCCCATTCATAATATTATGAGTATTCATACACTTAAAATACTAAATCCACAAGTATTGTCTTACTTAAAATATAACTCGCACCTTACTCACTTTTAAGGATTCTAATATAAACCCGAATATACCAATTCGTAATAATTAAATAAGTATACTAACTACTTAATTTAATTTCCGTAGGTACCGCATCACCTATAATAATAATTGTCAATAAAGACATACCAGATAGTAGCTTGAACCTCTTTAGCCCATATATTAAATTCCATACTACTTGCATTCTAGAATTTACTCAAATGTACTTGGCCCATAGTTATTCTCTACGCATAACTATATAAACACACTTGCCGAAGACTTTTCTCGAATGATATCCATCCTAAATAATCATTTAAAAATATAGCCCGGATTTATTTGTACCAACCCAAGGTTTTCATTTTTCTTTAAGTAATTTAGAAGTCCAAAAACTTTATTTAGGGACCCCTAATATGTAACACCCAGCCTAAAATAATAACGGGTGGCCAACCCTATACTATATTAAATCAGGAGTTTCTGATGGTCCAGTCTCAACATCAACTGTCGGTACTATATAATATAGGACTAACTACCCGATATTATATAAGCGAGATGTTAAAATAAATTAAAACATGCAACATACAACAAACCAACACTATAAAACTACTAATAAATAAAAGAAAGATGCAAGAAAGAACTATGATAAACGAAATGCTATAATAAAACGATATAATCAACTACAACAGAATGTAATACAAAGAGAAGACCCGAATAAGCTGTCGGGTCACAGCGAATACAATAACCGGAATGGAATAAGTATAAACATTTATATAAATATCCCTTGGGTACGAACCCGATATACAACATGAATCCTACCTAGAATTTTAAAAGTAGGAGGCGACTACCAGATACATCCCGCAACAGTCCGCACCTGTCACGGCTCCCAAGACTCTGGATAGAAAGTCATCCGACATCCATGCGGTAGGACACCTGTAGTAATATATATATATACAAGCAGGAGAGAAAAATAAACGGGTCAGAGCCCGAGTTGTGAAAATATTTAGCAAGTGTGTTAACCGTGCATAATAAATATAGGTGCACAATTTCATAATTAAAGTGGAATCGCACTCTCGTGGAATTCCAACTCACCTGTCATCTAAAGGCGCGCACCTATTCGCGTCCTCAATTTTCATTAGTTAAATTACCCCCATTTTTATTAGGACAACCTAACTTATCATAGGCCTAGCCTAAACCCACGAGATCTACCTTCCTATCATACCCCAAGAATCCACCCCCTTTTCTAAACACAATTAAGTATTTATTTTCAATCATATGTGCCTTATTAGGCTTAGTGGATTCCGGTTTATACTTTAACAAATTTTAATTTAAAAGATTACCCAATATGCAACTGGGTTAAAACATCTAATTTAAATTTCTAATTAATAAGCATGAAAAATCATTACTGACACAACTTCCCTCCAATTTCAACGCTGCACTGCGTTTCATGCGTGGGGTGTCTCGCAGAGCGAAATCCAAACAAGTAACCACCCCGTTACACTACTCCATGTCAACGTCGATCCTGGAGATCCATTATGCCACACATACAATATAATACTACCACTATTACCAAAACTCCAATAATATCCTTGGGATGATGTAACCGAAATATTTCTTAAATGCGATACATCAACCCCCATCAATCCAGTACACCATAATCATCCAAGATGTACTCCACAAAGATTCTATATCCTTTCATCTATAGGATATATATATATATATATACATATATATATATATATATATATATATATATAAATATATATAGGTATTTCTTCTAACCATGTATATATATACACACCATCATCCAATCCCATGACCATGTATACATACCATATATGATGTACAAAGGCCATGCACAAATAAATACCCGACTATATATAGCGCCGATAAACCGCATCAATGCTATCATCTTCCCAGTGCCCGACTCACGTAGCAATACTGGGGCCACCATGGTGGGACTAAACGACACCCATCTCGTGGTAAACTCACGCACACGACGTCCTGGGAAGCGGTCATAGCTCCAAACCGGCAATGAGACGAAACATACCCACCACGTCTCATCCCAAAAATAAAAATGTAAATCACATAATAACACACGGGACGACTATGACCTAGGTAATATCCACACCTTGTTTTCTAGCCAGGATGCTCACCCTCTACGCACGCAACTTCCTAATGATAGCATGAGCGGGGTATGCTTAACCAAATAAGTATATATACCATTCACATGCATAATATATATACATCCATATGATCCAATCATATGATCAACTATTAAACCATCATATACGGTTTAAGTATCCATACCACATATGTCCACAACATAAATATATCCATATTTTCATATCTATATAGATATATAAACATATACTCACGTATCCATACATCTATATATACAAACTATATCTCGTTCATATGTATAGTATATATGTAACCTCGGCTATATTTATACATAATCCTCAATATACAAGCCGTCACCACAAACTCATATCATTACCTTGATGTGTGAATACAATCCCTCACTTGAAACATATTCAATCATTTTTCCTATGATGAATAGTCTCCCAAAACCATACGTATATATCTATACATATATATTCAACATTAGGGTCATCACCCAAAATTTTGTGTAGGAAACCATCACTACACATTCCATCTATATCCGAGATGCACATCATAAATCTAGTAATAATTTCGACTATCGGTATACATATAAATAATAGTCTATAAGCCTCAAGCTCATTCTTTGATTCATCAAATAATCTCATTTCTTGGGAAAATGCCGTTGTAAATCACACACCGATAAACAACATCTATTCCAACTAGATTTTCACATTCTACTCAAGTTGGTAATATAATCCCGTCGCTCTCAATTCCGGCTACGGTTCAATCACTTTTGTGAATCCCCTAGTCTAAGATCTCTCGAATTTATTCCTTAAATTTGATCATTTCTAAGGGTAGGCAATCACTCTCTTCCATTTGGCCTCAAATTGTATCTTAACAATATCCTATCCTTATAAGGATTTGACATAAAGGTCGGCCTAGAAAA
This sequence comes from Sambucus nigra, assembly GCA_949130495.1. Taxonomy (NCBI): domain Eukaryota; kingdom Viridiplantae; phylum Streptophyta; class Magnoliopsida; order Dipsacales; family Adoxaceae; genus Sambucus; species Sambucus nigra. The sequence continues at coordinate 297,672,976 of OX422217.1, read as the reverse complement.
TTCCACAACATACATGGATATTTCTTATCCAACTATTCCAAGAAGTCCCCACTATCATATACTAAATGAGAGACCCCCTATAAGTCACCAAAGGATATCTATCATATACTAAGTGAAAGACCCCCTATTAGTCTCTGAAGTATAGCTATTACTTCATAAGAGAAAGCCCCAAATCAATAAACCCAACCAACAGGGGATAGAGGTCCTCCTAGATAAACCCCATAAAACAACCATCAAGGAAGCCCCTAATAATAAACTCCAAAAGAAAAAGGGATAAAAGAACTCCAAACTTGGCTAAAAATAGGGGACCGGTCGACCGGTCCCAGACCCCCGATCGACCGCGGGTCCGAATTTTGCCTACGAAGAAATGCAGTAGGCTTTTCCCTTAAGGCGCGGTCGACCGGCCCCCAGACCGCGGTCGACCGGTCATACCAAATATTCTTGCCGATTTCTTTTTTTTCATCAAACCCACTAAATTAATACCCTAAATCTTTCATTCTAATCCCCAAACTTTCATCAAATCATGATGTTAAGCCTATTAATCAACCCAAAGTTGATCCCAACCATTTCTAATCCATTAAATCCATATTTAAACATTGATTTCAAGATTAAACCTAAAAATCTAGGTTTTGATGTTAATACCCAAAAATCCATTTCTTTAACCCACAAATTATGAAATGAAATACACAAATAGCTATTTAGCAAGATTAAACACTTGCCTCAGATTTGTAGAGGTTGGATCGTCCTCGATGTCGCGTTTGGGCTGGAAATCCCAAGCTTTCTTCCTCTCTCTCTTCTTTTCTTCTTCTTTCTCTATTCTTTCTCCCTCTAGGGCTTTTCCTCTCTTTCTCTCAAATGAGAAATGGCTTCATCCGTAAGCCTCATAAACCTTTAAAACAAAATCCCAATTTTAAATGTTAATACACACTTTAAATGACTCGTTTTCACCAATTCGAGTCAAACTAACTTAAAAATATTTCGGAGCCGAAATAAAACCCAATGACAGTCATTTTGACTATCTCGACCCTTCCGGGATCAATGGTACCCTCAAAATCATCATCCGAATTACTCAAAATATCCTCTATTTTTGGACTTAAATTCCCAAATTTTAGAATTCTCCAATTTAATTAAATTTTATTTTCCCAAAATTTAATTTCTCAGTCTCAAAAGTCTTGGGGCGTCACAATCTTCCCCCCTTACAAAAATTTCGTCCGCGAAATTTAAGATGTGCATAGGACCTCAATATCATCTAGTCCTTACATCAACCCTCAGGATCACTATGCCGATCCTTTCTAGTTCTCACGTCGAACTATATAGATCCTTACCGATCCTTAAAATCAACTAGCTACCCAGGGCGCCCATACACCCCGTACCCTAGTTTCCACTCGTAGAATTATAATCCGGCTCCATTAGCCTCAAATCTTAACATAACTATTACCAATATAATCTATAATAACATAATAAATATAAAAGTTTGAAAATTCCCAACGGTTGAAATCTCCTCAATTCCTGACGCTAGCTATCTTCGTGCGGGGGAGGTCTCGCAAAGCGAAATCCAAACAAGGAACCCTCCCAATACACTACTGTGTAGCTAGGTCGGGAATTGAGATTAGTTGAACCAGGGTTAAGGTTTTATAAAATATTTTCATATTTTAGATATTTTCCGAGGGCCACTATATAAATCAATCCCGCGTATTTCGACACACCAAACAAACGCCTTATGTTTAGGACACAAGGCCTCAATAATTACAACCCTCTAACCAATACCTAGTTCTCAAAACTAGCACAACTATGAGCTAAATTTCCCACTCAATATAGAGCTACCAAACTTGAACTTCTCAAGTCTAAAAATTCTTCCACTTCAACTCAACACCTTTCGACGAAATAAATTCTTCCCTCATAGGAACACCACAATTACACGCCCTAACCCATTCATAAGACGAATAACCACTACTTAACAAACCTTAACATTCCGCACCTCCGGAATTCAATATTATAACTCTCGAAGTTCCCGATATCGCACAAAGCATGACTTAAACCCAAAGAAAGGTATTCTACCTTGTACTTCCATAATCTAATGGTTTCACCTCATCTAAAGATCTCAGTTCAAGACCCTCTACTTCTTCCAGGACGATCATTACTCCTAAACCTATTTCTCTGCAAGAGAAGCATCTTTCCCAAAATCCTTCCTAATCCATATTAAAGGACAATAGTATTGCGACTACCGAAAACTCCCTCAGTCCCACTCAACGAAACTGAGTCTCCAAATTTCTTACTCCCTCTTCCCAGAAGGCAATACTCCCAATATTGGGATAACTCCACACCTCACATCAGGGAAACGTCACCAACACCAGGCTTCCTAACAAAGGTTAACGGGTTTCTCAACCTAAACCTCCCAAAGACTACACTATATTTCTCTCCTCAGACTTATTTTACTAAGTCCAAGGTTCGCCATTCGAGTAAATTTTCCTTTCTTACTCAATTGCTGATAAATCACCTCACACCATTACGAGAAATCTCCTTAAAATCTCCTTCGAAATTGGGGAAAACAAAATACCCCCGATCAAAGCATACCCAAAATATGCTATGGGTATTGTACTTCTAATCCTATCCTTTCCTAGACGACAAAATCTAGGCGACGTCTGAAACGAAACAAGAACAACTGTTATCAGAACGTCAATCAAGTGAATATACTTCACAGAAGAAAAACAACGCAGTGAACAAAACAATCCTATTTGTAGGGCTTTATGTCAAGAACGTTAACGGAAGAATGCAGAAAACTCGCACAGATCCTAAGGACTCTAGAACCTGATGCTCTGATACCATCTGTAACACCCCGCCTAAAATAATAACGGGTGGCCAACCCTATACTATATTAAATCAGGAGTTTCAGATGGTCCAGTCTCAACATCAACTGTCGGTACTATATAATATAGGACTAACTACCCGATATCATATAAGCGAGATGTTAAAATAAATTAAAACATGCAACATACAACAAACCAACACTATAAAACTACTAATAAATAAGAGAAAGATGAAAGAAAGAACTATGATAAACAAAATGCTATAATAAAATGATATAATCAACTACAACAGAATGTAATACAAAGAGTAGACCCGAATAAGCTGTCGGGTCACAGCGAATACAATAACCGGAATGGAATAAGTATAAACATTTATATAAATATCCCTTGGGTACAAACCCGATATACAACATGAATCCTACCTAGAATTTTAAAAGTAGGAGGCGACTACTAGATACATCCCGCAACAGTCCGCACCTGTCACGGCTCCCAAGACTCTGGATAGAAAGTCATCCGGCATCCATGCGGTAGGACACCTGTAGTAATATATATATATATATATATATATATATATATATATAAGCAGGAGAGAAAAGTAAACGGGTCAGAGCCCGAGTTGTGAAAATATTTAGCAAGTGTGTTAACCGTGCATAATAAATATAGGTGCACAATTTCCTAATTAAAGTGGAATCGCACTCTCGTGGAATCCCAACTCACCTCTCATCTAAAGGTGCGCACCTATTCGTGTCCTCAATTTTCATTAGTTAAATTACCCCCATTTTTATTAGGACAACCTAACTTATCATAGGCCTAGCCTGAACCCACGAGATCTACCTTCCTATCATACCCCAAGAATCCACCCCGTTTTCTAAACACAATTAAGTATTTATTTTCGATCATATGTGCCTTATTAGGCTTAGTGGATTCCGGTTTATACTTTAACAAATTTTAATTTAATAGATTACCCAATATGCAACTGGGTTAGAACATCTAATTTAAATTTCTAATTAATAAGCATGAAAAATTATTGACACAACTTCCCTCCAATTTCAACGCTGCGTTGCGTTTCGTGCGTGGGGTGTCTCGCAGAGCGAAATCCAAACAAGAAACCACCCCGTTACACTACTCCATGTCAACGTCGATCCCGGAGATCCATTATGCCACACATACAATATAATACTACCACTATTACCAAAACTCCAATAATATCCTTGGGATGATGTAACCGAAATATTCCTTAAATGCGATACATCAACCCCCATCAATTTAGTACACCATAATCATCCAAGATGTACTCCACAAAGATTCTATATCCTTTCATCTATAGGATATATATGTATAAATATATATATATATATAGGTATTTCTTCTAACCATGTATATATATACACACCATCATCCAATCCCATGACCATGTATACATACCATGTATGATGTACAAAGGCCATGCACAAATAAATACCCGGCTATATATAGCGCCGATAAACTGCATCAATGCTATCATCTTCCCAGTGCCCGACTCACGTAGCAATACTGGGGCCACCATGGTGGGACTAAACGACACCCATCTCATGGTAAACTCACGCGCACGACGTCCCGGGAAGCGGTCATAGCTCCAAACCGGCAATGAGACGAAACATACCCACCACGTCTCATCCCAAAAATAAAAATGTAAATCACATAATAACACACGGGACGACTATGACCTGGGGAATATCCACACCCTGCTTTTCTAGCCAGGATGCTCACCCTCTACGCACGCAACTTCCTAATGATAGCATGAGCGGGGTATGCTTAACCAAATAAGTATATATACCATTCACATGCATAATGTATATACATCCATATGATCCAATCATATGATCAACTATTAAACCATCATATACGGTTTAAGTATCCATACCACATATGTCCACAACATAAATATATCCATATTTTCATATCTATATAGATATATAAACATATACTCACGTATCCATACATCTGTATATACAAACTATATCTCGTTCATATGTATAGTATATATGTAACCTCGGCTATAGCTATACATAATCCTCAATATACAAGCCGTCACCACAAACTCATATCATTACCTTGATATGTGAATACAATCCCTCACTTGAAACATATTCAATCATTTTTCCTATGATGAATAGTCTCCCAAAACCATATGTATATATCTATACATATATATTCAACATTACGCCGTTATCACCCGAAATTTTGTGTAGGAAACCATCACTACACATTCCATCTGTATCCGAGATGCACATCATAAATCTAGTAATAATTTCGACTATCGGTATACATATAAATAATAGTCTATAAGCCTCAAGCTCATTCTTTGATTCATCAAATAATCTCATTTCTTGGGAAAATGCCGTTGTAAATCACACACCGATAAACAACATCTATTCCAACTAGATTTTCACATTCTACTCTAGTTGGTAATATAATCCCGTCGCTCTCAATTCCGGCTACGGTTCAATCACTTTTGTGAATCCCTTAGTCTAAGATCTCTCGAATTTATTCCTTAAATTTTATCATTTCTAAGGGTAGGCAATCACTCTCTTCCATTTGGCCCCAAATTGTATCTTAACAATATCCTATCCTTATAAGGATTTGACATAAAGGTCGGCCTAGAAAATTCCTCAACATACATGGATATTTCTTATCCAACTATTCCAAGAAGTCCCCACTATCATATACTAAATGAGAGACCCCTTATAAGTCACCAAAGGATATCTATCATATACTAAGTGAAAGACCCCCTATAAGTCTCCGAAGTATAACTATTACTTCATAAAAGAAAGCCCCAAATCAATAAACCCAACCAACAGGGGCTAGAGGTCCTCCTAGATAAACCCCATAAAACAACCATCAAGGAAGCCCCTAATAATAAACTCCAAAAGAAAAAGGGATAAAAGAACTCCAAACTTGGATAAAAACAGGGGACCGGTCGACCGGTCCCAGACCCCCGGTCGACCGCGGGTTCGAATTTTGCCTACGAAGAAATGCAGTAGGCTTTTCCCTTAAGGTCCCCAGACCGCGGTCGACCGGCCATACTAGATATTCTGGCCGATTTCCATTTTTCATCAAACCCACTAAATTAATACCCTAAATCTTTCATTCTAATCCCCAAACTTTCATCAAATCATGATGTTAAGCTTATTAATCAACCCAAAGTTGATCCCAACCATTTCTAATCCATTAAATCCATATTTAAACATTGATTTCAAGATTAAACCTAAAAATCTTGGTTTTGATGTTAATACCCAAAAATCCATTTCTTTAACCCACAAATTATGAAATGAAATACACAAATAGCTATTTAGCAAGATTAAACACTTGCCTCAGATTTGTAGAGGTTGGATCGTCCTCGATGTCGCGTTTGGGCCGGAAATCCCAAGCTTTCTTCCTCTCTCTCTTCTTTTCTTCTTCTTTCTCTCTTCTTTCTCCCTCTAGGCTTTTTCTCTCTTTCTCTCAAATGAGAAATGGCTTCATCCGTAAGCCTCATAAACCTTTAAAACAAAATCCCAATTTTAAATGTTAATACACACTTTAAATGACTCGTTTACACCAATTCGAGTCCAACTAACTTAAAATATTCCGGAGCCGAAATAAAACCCAATGACAGTCATTTTGACTATCTCGACCCTTCCGGGATCAATGGTACCCTCAAAATCATCATCCGGAATACTTCAAAATATCCTCTATTTTTGGACTTAAATTCCAAAATTTTAGAATTCTCCAATTTAATTAAATTTTATTTTTCCAAAATTTAATTTCTCAGTCTCAAAAGTCTTGGGGTGTCACATAATATTTATCTCCAAACAATTCTAGCCTTTATTTTTCCAATTTCCTGTTAGATTTTCGAGCTAACGATTTCAACTTCGGAACCGCTTTCTTAGAAAAATCATAACTAATTAAAACAAAATAAAAAAAATACGCGGTCCGTGCCCACGTGATCGTATAAAAAAATCTAGAACTTTCAAGTTTTGACCAAGAGCTGAATCAATTCGCTTTCTGGCCGAATCGACCCCGCAATCTGTTGCGTTACTATTCACTATCTTCTTCGAACTACAAATCTCCATTGATGCACCTCCAAGCTTTTTATCTTCTCTCCCATCATCATCCAACCTCAACCAATAATATACCCACACACAAAATGGTTCTAATCATCCTATAACCAATAATCAACAACTAATTTAATTTAATTCTTAACTTTCTCAAATTGGATATTAACCGGGTTTTACTCGTTCCAACTTTCGAAACCCCCATTTTGATTCACGAAAACCCGACTAAAAAATCTTTGTAGTTTTTTTACACACCAACTATAATATGATAAATAAACACACTAAATCATAAAAGCAAGTTAAACACTTGCCTCGTGGATAAAATTCGACGACCCCAAGTCGAATTCCGCGGAGCTTGGCCGGAAATTCCCCTTTCTTCCTTCCTCTCTTCTCTTATTACTTATTCTCTTCATTCTCTCTTCTCTGTATCTCTCTTAGGGCTAATTTGGGGGAGAAATGAGGGCTCTCCCCTTATTAAACCCGAACTTGGGTGTATACCCAATTGTAAAATGACTCATGCACTCAATTACGAGTCCCTACTAGTCCAAAAATCCTCGGGACCTAAACACTACCCCCGGATACTCTATTTTGACTATCTCGGCCATTACTAACCCAACCGTGCATTCGAAATCTCCATCCAAGTCACTTAACTAAAATTCACTAATTAAACCCAACACATTCCAATTCGCGTGTTTTCCAATTAAAATATTTTCCTTTGTCGCTTTACCCAACTGCGACATGTAATAAAAATAATTCACTCGTATACTTAGTCCAGTAAGAAAATATAATCCATGTAAATATTAATCCGACACTCGAAAACTAATATTTACTATTCACTTTTTAATTTTAAATTTATTTAATTTTACTCATAAATTCCAGAATTACTATTCATAGTAATTCCTCAAATTACCAAATCACGTCATAAATTTCAGAATTACTATTCACAATGATTCCTCAAATTACCAAATTATGCCCACTGTGTAATTTAAATATCTTTAAAAGTACTGGGTATTACATACTTCCCCCCTTACAACATAATTTCGTCCTCGAAATTTAGATATAGCTTACACCACTACTCTAGGATCGCTATATACACTACGTCCTAGTACCCCAAAGCCGAAAGGTACTAACACAATGGTCTCCCACCATATTCCACCTATCTCAAGGCGTATGCTCTAACGCAGTAGCCTAACCAAATCTCTATATGTTACAATGATACCTTGGTCGTAAGGTTGACTCTAACGTCATATTGCACCTAGTGCTTCCTTAAGTGCATATAAAAAAAACGAGCCTATAACCGCTGCTCTAACTTATTGGTCCCATCGAAGATCCGTTACTCCAAGCATTCACTCATTTACATCAGGACATTTAAAATCCCTCAAAAAGGAAAACTACACTAGCGCTCGACTATTCCCGTCAGTCCTTTCGCTTATCTTAGGCGTGTCAACTCGTATTGCATAAATATAATGAGATCATTGCGTACTTCCTACAACGTTCCATCCAATCCATTTAAAATCCATTTATAACTGCCTTGCAGTATAATCTCTAGCTTCATATACTACTCCCCTTCTATTTTGGGCTGTATATAAAATCAATTTACCAAGGTTCCCGTACACCTTTTTAACCTGTGCCTATCTTCACAACCATCGTAAATGTATGATACGTAACACTCACTCTAAATAACGGGCCTCATTTCCTCGACCTGGTACTAACACCTGGGTACCCTTAACCCGAATAATTCAAAATTCAATTCTTTTGAAACCTGAAAACCCACCGATCTTCTTATGGTTACCTCACAACAATCTTCCTATATTAGCGCCGTTAGTCTTACTGGCCTTACTTCGTGGTCCTAAGATCAAGGTGTTTCTAACACACGTAATATGAGTACTATCCTAACTATATCCCTAGTGCCCAAGACCTCTCTCGACTTTTGACATTTGCTCGGTTTCATGCGTGGGACGTCTCGCAAAGCGAAATCCAAACAAAGAACCCTCCTGTTACGCTACTCCCTCGCATCATCGATTATCGAGATATAATGGCCCAAGGGACACCAACAGGACGTTCTAAATCCTCCCTCGTCATCCTACTAACGTACTTCTACCACTATATCCTTCCATCTTATCCAAATGAAAAGTCCAACTAATCAGGGCGCCTACTCTCTGCAAAAGCATTATGAATATCATACCCAAAACGTATTTCCTCTGAATTTTCCTTCTATTCAAATCCTGGCTATAAGTCTCAAATTGATTTCCTTCACCTTACCTTACCCACATACTTGTGGCGAGAGAATAATTTCAGAGCTTCTCCGTAGCACTTATATCTAAATATAATTATATAGCATCAGACGACTCTCAGTCTATAGTGTTTTCTCTACACTAGGTGACTTATCGTCAAAACCAACATCCCTGCATTTTATAACATCTCTCCACTCCCGACGTCGTTAAGGTTCGTGCATGGAGCGTCTCGCAAGCAAAATCCAAACAAGGAACTCCTCCTATACACTGCTACTTAACTTTGTCGGTCGTGGAGACCCGCTAGTTCAAATATGCCACTGGGATAATCCCATCTCTCTTATCGACAAAAGTGTGGTCAGAACTCCTATTTCTGTCAAGGAGCCATACCACAAGCGCTTGCATTAACACTAAGTCCTTAGCCCAAACAACAATGAGCTTAATCTCACAACTCAACAATAAATCCTGCATGCCTTAAATTAAATCTATAAGGTCCCCATGCACTAAAATCATGGTAATGAAACATATCCTCATCGAAGTTCCATCTAGACATATACTAAAGGCTAGCTCATCCAGAATTTATCTCGCATTCCATTCATTATTATATCCATATATATATGTTTCACACCTCATATAAATATATAGATACAATATACTATACACATACAGTATATCCATACTTATATATCATACACTATATAAGTATTATAACCATCCCTCAAAGCTATAACTCAATGGATGCAGTCTCTCAATGCTCTCATCTTCCAGGGAATTACTCACATATCATCCTGGGTACTAGTGGTCGGACTATCACACCGACTTGGTAAAAAACAAATCACCACGTATGGGAAGCGATCATAGTTCCTCACCGAAAATGAGAACGAAACATACCCACCACGTCTCACTCCTGATAAAAGATCACATGATATTTAATGGACACTATGACCTGGGGACTATACGCTCCCTGCTCCTCAAATCAGGGGCCTCACCCAAATAGCATAACTTCCCATGATAGCACTAGAGGGGTATGTTTAATATAAATATACCAATCACACACACATATATTTTTAAATTTATCGTATATATATATATATATATATATATATATATATATATAATCCGACTAATCGTGCATTTCTCTCGTAACATTAGCCCGTATTTCCCGAATATAAAGTTCAATTTAATTTTATAAGTATTCTCTTACTTATAATATAATTAAATATTAACCTTATTACAACTATCTTGTATCCTAACTACATCCAAAATTCTTATTTGAATCCCAAGGGTCCTTTTCTCATAAGAACTCTTAAAAATCACCAATTCTCACAACTTTAATTTATGGCAGATTGCACACCTTGCACTAAAACAACTATAACTCACTCTACATAAGTTTAAATAACTAGTGAGTCTATCATTCCACTGAAGAACCCTCTGTCTCCATTGTACCCCCTTACTTCGGTACTAAGTTCATTTAACCATGTCACTCTTTATTCACCGTCGGTCTCTAACCGATCTTTATGTGAATAACTTAGAAATTTCATTCTCTACATTCCTAATAAATCAAAGGAACTCGCAGTCAAAACCATCCGTAAGATTCATTTATGAGAAAAACATCATGCTCCCCCAAATATGGTGACCATCATTCCCACCATTTCAACATTGCTCCTACGAGTGAAATTTTTTTCCTCAAATTTTCATATATGGGTATTTCCATACGCAACTCTAAGACAAAGCTTTCGAGCCTTCTACTTCCTTTGGATAAAGCTACACTGCTTCCGCCTAGCTCAACTTCAACGTACGATCCTCATCAAAGACCTTTCAAACTTTTTACCAATTTAACTTCACTGGGTAATTCAAGTTTTAGCATCACTCTCTACTATAGCAGTACTTGATAATTATAACTACTATACTTTAGTAGTCGTTACAGCAATCCATAACAATACCACAAGGAAAGTGACCTCTACCGCGGTCCTCATTCCCAACATCAACTTACAGCTCTAACTAAGCCCCGCCTCCGGCTGCCCTCACATTGGCCTTCTATGGTCGCCCTTCGTCGATCAGCACACGAATCTCGAACGAACTCGCAAAAGATTTATGATAATCTTACATAATGGCAGGAGAACGAAATCTCACAAGAGGATATCAACAATCCTAATCATAAGGCTCTATATCAAATAAAAAGCAACTCTGAAAGTGTAGTACGTCCGCAAAGATTCCTAAGGACACTAGAACCTGATGCTCTGATACCACCTGTGACAACTCGCCTAATAAAATACCGGGCGATCACTCCTATATCAAATTAAAACAGGAGTCTCATATGGTTCATTCTCAGCATCACTGTCGAAAACCAATTTAATTACTAATATCCTATTAGGTTGGCGTCAAAATTTTAATTAACTAATCCTTTTTAACCAAACCATTCAAATAAAACAATCACAATAATTTATATGCAATAACTAAAAGGAAATAAAATAACAAAACACTTGGTATAAAATAATACAACCAAATCGAATGCCTCACAAAAAGGCGGTAAAAGAATAAATGAATACAGTTGGGCCATCAACCCGAATATTTATACAATACCTCCTATCTAGATCTCAATGATAGAAGCGTCTATAATAAACCTGCTTGCATCCACAACTGCTGTAGCAACGTCTGACTCGAAGCAATCATCATCCAGGCGTCCCTATGTCTGGATGCCTATATATATATATATATATATAGCAAGAGAGGGAAAAATAGAAAAATGGGTCAGAGCCCGAGTTTTGAAAACGTTTTAGCAAGTCCATAAAATCCATATTTTTAAAATATGATATTTCTCATATTTAAACTGGTATCGCTCTCACATGAGATACACCTTACCCCTCTTCTAATAGTGCACCACTATCGCATACCTTTTAAGCAACCTAGTTAATCTACCTAGCCTAACTAATATATTTACCCATCTTCTAATAATCCTAATAAATCCGAGTACTAAGGACTAAAATTCTCCCCATTCCCAACATTACATTACGTTCGTGCGTGGGGTGTCTCGCGAAGCAAAATCCAAACAAGGAACCCCCCCGATACACTACGTGACAATGTTGATCGTCGGGATCCATTAGGCCCTCAGTACATACCACATCTTATACCATCCCGTATATATATATATATATATATATATATATATATTTAGTTCTCATTAGAACCTATGATCCATGTTCATATAAATCCGGATATAAATCTACCGGAAGGAGTATGTCACTTTATTCATTCTTTTCCCTTTTATACAAGGTTACGTTATATGATATCTCATCTCATATATAAACAATATGCTATATGCAACAAGTATAATAATCAATCCACTGAGCTATAATATAAGTAGCTTAGTCATTCTCATCTGCTAAGCAACAGTGGAACATCACAAGTATACATATATGTTATTCTTAGTACATATATACATATATAGCACCCCTAGGCTAAGCTGCGGTGCACACATACTCTGCTATCAAATCCCAGTACATCACGTACACAAGGACAACGCGTTCCGAATCACTCAGGAACGGTATCAGTACAAATCACACATATTGGAGGAGAATATAGTTCACATACCTATGGGTCATGCACATACCTACGCTCCCATAGTCAGCAGACTTATCGACTCACAAATAAGTCCTTCACAGTCCTACGTTCTTGAGGTACCAAATCTAAATCCCCCCGAAGGCACACAAGATAAGATTGTCCTATTCCAAAAGTCGACCTCCCGTGATAGCAAGTATGGTAGGTATGTCATACACATAATAAACAATAATATAGGTACACATTCCACCTATATAAATATAACATCAGTGAGGTATTCACACAACCATATAATAACGATAGGTATTCCTCTCACCTATATGTAATACCCATAGGTATCCATTTAACCCATATATATGATAACATCAGGGCATACTCACAACCCATATAATAAAGCTGATACATAGTATATTTATAACTCGAATATCCTACGCATTTATTGAATATGACTAATCCTCAATATATTATTTCCGAGCTTTTCTCACTGCACGATGATAATACCAATAGCACCGATATATTTATTCGTCTCATATTATATATATACTTTAACGACATCGTATATATAACATATATATCACTTCTCAATATTTTACTGCTATAATTTCCAAACTCTTATAGCGATAGCCAATAACCTCGAATGTTCCCATTCAAAATATTATGAGTATTCATACACTTAAAATACTAAATCCACAAGCATTCTCTTACTTAAAATATAACTCGCACCTTACTCACTTTTAAGGATTGTAATATAAACCCGAATATACCCATTCGTAATAATTAAATAAGTATACTAACTACTTAATTTAATTTCCGTAGGTACCACATCACCTATAATAATAATTGTCAATAAAGACATACCGGATAGTAGCTTGAACCTCTTTAGCCCATATATTAAATTCCATCCTACTTGCATTCTAGAATTTACTCAAATGTACTTGGCCCATAGAATTTACTCAAATGTACTATATAAACACACTTGCCGAAGACTTTTCTCGAATGTTATCCATCCTAATCAATCATTTAAAAATCTATCCCGAATTTATTTCTACGAACCCAAGGTTTTCATTTTTCCTTAAGTAATTTAGAAGTTGAAAATAATTATTTAGGAACCCCTAATATTTATCTCCAAATAATTCTAGCCTTTATTTTTCCAATTTTCGGTTTGATTTCCGGGCTAACGATTTCAACCTCGGAACTGCTTTCTTAGAAAAATCATAACTAATTAAAAAAAATCAGAAAAATACATAGTCAGTGCCCACGTGTTTGTATAAAAAAGATCTAGAACTTTCATGTTTTGACCAAGAGCTGAATCAATTCGTTTCCTGGCTAAATCGACCCCGCAAACTGCTGTGTTACTATTCACTATTTTCTCCAAACTACAAATCTCCATTAATGCACCTCCAAGCTTTTTATCTTCTGTCCCATCATCATCCAACCTCAACCAATAATATATCCACACATAAAATGGTTCTAATCATCCTATAACCAATATTCAACAACTAATTTCAATTAATTCTTAAGTTTCGCAAATTGGATATTAACTGGGTTTTACTCGTTCAAACTTCCGAAACCCCCGTTTTGATTCACGAAAATCCGACCCAAAAATCTCTACAGTTTTTTTACACACCAACTATAATATGAGAAATAAACACACTAAATCATAAAAGCAAGTTAAACACTTGCCTCGTGGATAAAATCCGACGACCCCGAGTCGAATCCCGCAGAGCTTGGTCGGAAATCCCCCTTTCTTCTTTCCTTCCTCTCTTATCTTATTCCTTCTTCTCTTCCTTATCTATTCTCTTTATCTCTCTTAGGGATGATCTGGGGGAGAAATGAGGGCTCTCCCCTATTAAACCCGAAATTGGGTGTATACCCAATTGTAAAATGACTCGTGTACTCAATTGCGAGTCCCTACTAGTCCAAAAATCCTCGAGACTTAAACACTACCCTCGGATACTCTATTTTGACTATCTTGGCCATTCCGAACCTAACCGTGCATTCGAAATCTCCATCCGAGTCAATTAACTAAAATTCACTAATTAAACTCAACACATTCCAATACGCGTATTTTCCAATTAAAATATTTTTCTTTGTCGCTTTACCCAACTGCGACATGTAATAAAAATAATTCACTCATATACTTAGTCCCGTAAGAAAATATAATCCATGTAAATATTAATCCGACACTCGAAAACTAATATTTACTATTCACTTTATAATTTTAAATTTATTTAATTTTACTCATAAATTCCAGAATTACTATTCATAGTAATTCCTCATATTACCAAATTACGTCCACAGTGTAATTTAAATATCTTTAAAAGTACGGGGTATTAAATTATGCCAAAATTTGAAGGGTATTGAGATCGTGAAACTCTTAAAGTACGGTATCCAAAGGAAGTTGAGTCAACTTGTGACTCGAAGATTGCATAGAAAATCTCAAAAATGATGAAAATCTCAAATCTCACGGGTTTTAAGTTTCCACAAATGATTTTTAAGGTTTTCATGAAAAATATTTTCACTCTTCAACTTTAGACTGTAATGATGTGATAAGTGCGTAAGAAGTGTTGAGTATAGGAATTCATGGTGCAATATGCCTTATGAAGTATTACTTAAGCTTATAAATTCGAAAATCGACTTTAGGCTCAACATAGAGTATTATAGACTTTCATGATGGATGGTAGATAAATCATGTCAAAGAAAAGAAAAGTATGTAAAAAGTGAAAAATGTAACTTATTTCTGACCAATTTTTTTTTAAAATAGGTACGATTTTGAGAAATACCCCACCCCCAAACAAAGAAGAACATTGTCCTCGATGTTTAAAAACACATTTTGAACTTTTTAAAGCACATGGGATGAAAGAATATATCGAAATCGACCGATAATGAAGTTGCACTGCACGTACCCAACATGAAACCTGAATAAGTGATGAGACAAAAAATGTGTACAAGTCTATAAACATGGTAAAGCATTGGGTGGGGAGGAGCACCACCCCCAAACAGGATAAGACTCGTACTCAGAAATAGAAAAGACAGGATGCCTCCCGGTGTGGAAGAAGGTGTGGGTGATGGGAGTAACCCCCAAACAAGACTGAAAAATCAATTTTGTTTGGACATAGGCTACCCGGATCAATGCACTTGTATGGAAAAGTGCATCACACGATGAAAAGCATCGGTGGACCAAGGGTGGGTGGAAAGGAATGTATATGGAGGGATGAAAAGGGTGAGGCATGTAACACCCCGTAATTTTGAGGATTTATTATTTAATTATTTTTGGGAGTGATAAAAATATTTAAATTGGAGAAACTAAAATTCATGAGTTGGAGAATTTATTTGAGTGAGCCGAATTAATTATAATTGGCGACTTTAAGTTTAATTGTTCGAATTAATGTGTGTCCATTTTGAGGTCGAAATTTGGAATGTCAAAATGTATTTCGGATGGAAATTCCGAGTGCGCGGTTACGTCCGGATGGGTCGAGATAGTCAGATAAGAGTACTCGGGGGTAGTAATTGGGTCTGGAGTATTTTTGGGTATAGCCGGGCCCACACGTGGTGAGTTGGGCAATTTTAATTAGGCCCAGATGGCCAAAAACGGGATTAAGGGTTGTAAATAATTTGGGGGAAGTGTTAAACGACAGTAAACACAATTTCAAACCTAGGGTTTGAGATATGCACAAAGCAAAGCAAATCAAGTGCAATTGGGAGTCTTTTGGAGCCAAATTAAAGGGTTAATTTGGGGTGTTCTGCATCAACCAATCTCTACACCAGCAGAATCAGACCCTACGAACAATTCCAGGCAAGTGGTTAACTGTTGTGATTCCTAAATTGATGATAATCAATTCATATCATAGTGGTGTGTAAATCAAAATTCGTTTTGGGTGTGTAACCAAAATTTAAATTGGGTTTTTGAAAATTGATATACCTTAATGGGATTAAGGGGGAGATTGATCGTGTTTATGATTCTAGAATGTAGAGGAATGAATCGTATGTTAAAACCAGTAAGAGTAAATGGTTAATTACTGTTAATATGAATGAAATTCGTATTGGAGATTTGAAACCCGGATAATACCCAAATCGGGAAAACGTTGGAATAAATGATTATTGATGATTAATTAAGGTCTGTGGGATGTTTAGACCCTTCTCTTATGTGGAGAATATGTTATTTGTATTTGGGTAAGGGTTTAGATTGAGAATCAAAGCTTTAGGTTTCGTCCATGGCTGACAGTGGGCTGGAGAGGACGAATACTGGAACGATCGATCGATCGACCCAGGGGGTTCGATCGATCGATGATGCAGAAATCTGGGCAGTTCGGCCAGTTGGTTATATAAAGGGAAATTAATTTAAAAGTTAAGTTTCATACATTAATAAGTGATAAATAATTATGAAACAAATATTCCTAGCAATTATAGGAGAAAGTAATTGGGACTAGGATGAATTTATGTGGGGCACTTTATGGATGGATTTGAGAAATTGTATTCCAAAATAGTGAGATACGGATCAAGTGGGCAAGTCCGGGTATGTTGATAATTATAGGTAAATATAATTGGGGAAATTATGGAGATGAATGTGTGACACATTGTGGGCGAAAATGTGATAATGAAATTATGAGATGTAAAAATGGACCGAGTGAGTGAGTCCGGGTATGTTGGTTAAGTGACACCAAAGTATTAAATTAATTATTGAGAGAGTAAATTAATTTGGAGTCGGAACATAGACTCGGGAAGTATTAAGGCATAGGCCAAGTGAGCGAGTCCGGGAATAATGGTTGGGTGACACCAAGTTATTAAATTAACGGATGTGTTAATTTATTTAAATTAGAGTCGGACCACAGACTCGGATTTGTGTTGATTAATTAATGTGTAAATTAATTATATTAGAGTCGGACCACATACTCGGATTTGTGTTGATTAATTAATGTGTAAATTAATTATATTAGAGTTGGACCACAGACTCGGATTTGTGTTGACTAATTAATGTGTAAATTAATTATATTAGAGTCGGATTACAGACTCGAATTTGTGTTAATTAATTAATGTGTAAATTAATTAAAGGAGGGTCGGACCACAGACTCGGGAAGGTATTAAATTAATAGGTGTGTCAATTAATTTAATTAGAGTCGGACGATAGACTCGGGAAGGTATTAAATTAATAGGTGTGTCAATTAATTTAATTAGAGTCGGATTGTAGACTCGGGTAGGTATTAAATTAATAGGTGTGATAGTTAATTTAATTAGAGTCGGATTGTAGACTCGGGTAGGTATTAAATTAATGAGTGTAATAATTAATTTAATTAGAGTCGGACGATAGACTCGGGAAGGTATTAAATTAATAAGTGTGTTAATTAATTTAATTAGAGTTGGACGATAGACTCGGGGAGGTATTAAATTAATGGGTGTGTTAATTAATTTAATTAGAGTCGGACCATAGACTCGGGGAAATTTTTGTATTAATTGAGGTGTGAATTAATTATATTAGAGTCGAACCATAGACTCGGGAAGATGATAAATTTATGAAGTGAGAAAATTAATTATGTTGAGTCGGGCCACAGACTCAGGAAATTACAGGCTAGTGTACGGGATTTTAAGTACACGGTAAAGTCGGGGTTTATCTTATATATATATACGGTGTGTGATAGTATATATATGTGTGTATATATTGTGTGTGCTATTAAATATCAGTGATTAGATATTTACTTAATTTATATACTCTAGTGCTATCAAGGGAGGTTGCGCGGTGTGGGTGAATCCCCTAGCTTGAGGAGTAGGGTGAGTATATTCCCAGGTCATAGCGTCCGGTATATGGGTGAGGGGATTATCTCACTTTCAGGGAAGGAATATGACTGCCTCCACTTCGTTTATGTTTTGGGACAGGTTGGTGAGCGATTCCAACTTGGGTAACTAGGTTATGTGAGCACACCTAGCGAGATGGCACTTTAGAGGAAATCATCCGGCGAGGGTATACTCGAAGGGATGGATATACGTATGTTATATGTGTGGATGCTTTAGTAAATGTACGTATATAATGGTATTCAATATTATATGCGGGTAATAATACAGTGTGTGATGTATTTACTTTATATAACTTGTGACACGGATATATGTTACTATTTAAGAAGGAATTAATTAAGTTAATTGTGAGATAACTTATAATTCAAGGATCATTATACTCGGGTTAGAGTAGTATGGCAAGAGGAAATTATACCAGGACTAGTTGAACGGGGTAGTACAACTAGGTGGGGGTCAAGGTAACCGTTAGGTGTGCACAATAGTGGATGGGTGAGAATGTCCACAAGGGAGAGCGACACTAACTTAAATATGAAGCGCATTCATGCATTTTAAATTACTGCAGTTAATTCACTTGCTAAATATTTTCAAAATGTTTTGGGTTTTAACCCTTGCTATAAAACTATTTTCAAAACCTTTTAGGTGTCCAACCACAGGGACGCCAGGATTGATATTCTATTCCAGGGCCAATGGAGCTGCGACATATGTGGATGCTAGCAGGAATTTGGATTAGACGCATCGCTTATTCATTCCTAGAGTAGGAATCATTCATCAGTTCCAGTTTTATTTAGGGCATGTCGCCCAGACTTTCATTTCAGTTTTCAGATTTGTTTTATTCCGGTGTTGAATATTTGTATTGGATTATTTCACTTTGGTGGCCGATGGTTTATTCGGCAAGTTGTGTAATTAATTATTCAGTTGAGTTTTATTCAGTTGTGTGAATGGTTTATATGTATTTCCGCATGTACTATTTTGTTTAATTAAAAAGTTAAAATTAGCACCAGCTTTTTGGAATACTAGGTGGTTAGTAAGAGTTTAAAAAGTTTTCGACAGTGATGCTAAGGATGAACCAACTGGGATTCCTGTTTTAATTTGGTATAGGACTGATCACCCGGTATTTTATTAGGCGGGGTGTCATAAGGCACCGATCACGGGCCTTATTGAGTGAAAAGGTGAGGGCAACAAGGGCCCAATAAGCATGATGCTCAATTTGGTGGGGAAGGCGGAAAGGTGTAGTAATTTGGATGTTACGGGGCTCATGGGTATCATATGACTGTTCTATAAATGGGTGATGATAATGGTCACGTCGTGACACATTGACGAGATGACAGAAAGAAAAATCACCACGATAGGAGAGTGGTGGGCATGGAGGAACAAGCTCAGTGTAACGTAAATTGAGAGTAACAACACATATACTCTCGTAAATGGTGGAGGGTGGTTTCAAGTAAAGTCTTAGATAAACATATGTGAACTTCTGAGGTATAATGTCTAGGTCCAAACTAGGTGGTGGAGAGAGTGAAAGAATGGGTGGGTCAAGTGGGACAAAGGGTGGGGAAGATGATCCAAATCTAGAGTAGGGGACACACACTCATCGGGAGGAGTAAAAGAATACTCACAAGGGAGCGTGGTATCTAAAGAAGGAGTGATCAACTCCTCCTCAAGAATATCGCCAATTAATGTTGTGGGTAAGTCAAACGAGGCACCAAGATCGGAAATACATGAATTAGTAGAAATATTAGGCTCAAAGGGATCCATGCATGTGTGGGCATGATCCGTATCCAGAGAGGTGGAAAAACATCTGGGATGTAATCTTGAGAAAATGGTGAACACTCGTAACTGGATCTAACCTATAATGAATTAGTTCATCGGGAATATGGCTGTAAATGGATATTCAAAAATCCGCATTCGTCCGATATCTGAATCCGAATTTGCGAATATTTATTCAAAAAAATGGAAAAGGATACGAATATGGATACTCTATCAAAATATCCGAGAAAACGGATACGGATATGGATAGTACTAGTATCCGACACAAATAATCCGTATCCAATGCAGAGTATCCATTTTACCAGATATTTATTTTATCGGATATCTGAATCCGTCTAACATACGTTTAAAATATTAGTTATATAATATTTTAGATGTAATCTAAAACTTAAAATAAAAGTTGGGCATAAGTTTAATTATGAAAACTTTAAAAATCTAACCTAAATCCTAATAAACACAAGCAGCACACGACCATTTTCATTTCAACCATTTCATTTGCCAAAAACTCTCTCCAATGAAACCCTCTCTCATAAAACCCGGTCGTCTTTTTCTACCCTGCCGCCGGTCGTCAAAAACATCTCCAACACACGGTCTTTTCTGCCCTATCGCCAGTCCCTCTTCCATCCAAGCTGTTCCAGTCCAACAGGCTTGTTCCATACAACTTATTTTTTATTCCCTCTTCTATTCAACCTATTTTTTGTTCCATCTTCTATCCAACGAAACCCTTATTTTTGGTTCCATCCATGCTTCTCCGGCCGTGTGCTGTAATAGGAACAAATCGTAGGAATTGACTGTGTGTTCCATCCAAACTGTAAAAGATACTACATGGATTATTACTGTAAATTTTTTTATTCAACATAATAGGAACAAATTACTGTGAAAGATACTACATGGATTACAAATTGTAAAAGATTATTACTGTAAAAAAATAAGATTATTACTATAAAAGATTTTTTTATTCAACTTAATAGGAAAAAATTACTGTTATTCTTGATTATATGGATATTACATGGATATTACTGTTATTACTGTAAAAGATTATTAATTTATTCTTTTATGCATATTACTATTATAACCGTAATTTTTGTTTACTGCTATTACTATTATTCTAGTATAACAATTACTATTATCCTTGATTATAGGATTATGTCACAAGAAGAGGAAAGCCGAACAAATATTTCAACCAAGTCAATTAATTCTTTATTACATATTAAAAAAAATCTAAGTAGTCAATTAATTTTTCATTAACTAATAATTTTTTTTAGATGATTTGAAGGTCACAAGGGATATTGAATGACGACTACCGAGACATTGCAAACTTTATGTTTATGGAGCGATGTTTTTTTTGGCAAAGATAATCTTTATTCTTATTTCAATTCTTAGTATGTATCGTGGTACCACTTTTTGTTTATGGACGTTGCAAACTTGACTATGTATCGTGGCACCACTTTTTGTTATATTGCAAAACTATTTTCACTTTGTTCAAATCATCCATTTTTTATAGTATTTTGATTATTAGTTGATTTTATTATTGTATGCACTTCGTATTGTACCAATCAACAGTTTTTTTTGGAACTTGATTGTCATGCTGGTTTAAGGAAATAATGTGGACACACAAATAATTTATGAGTATGGATATTAAAGGTTAGTACTTCATTTATTACTAATTTTCTATAGAGTTTGTATTGTAACCTTTTTAATAGTAATTTTTTTCGATGGCTAAAAAATATAAACGGATACGGATATTATCCGAATCCGAGGTATCCGAGCGGATATGGATATGGATAGTTGTTTTAACTATCCGGGAAGATAAGGATACGGATAGTGCATCCACATAGAGGATACTGATATGAAAAACATGGTATCCAATCCGTATCCGTCCGTTTACCATCCCTACTCGGGAACACAAGCAGTGGGCTCAATAGATGTAGACTCGGGCATTTTTTTGGATTCGTCAGGAAAGGGAGTGTGAACCTCAACGGTGGATTCATTTGGACAATGCGAGATTTAATCAGTCTCACAATCTTTGGATAAATCCACACAATTTTTAACTTGAGGCCCGAGCCATAGAATGGTCTCAATGTCGAGATTCTTGGGGGGTTATGGTTGGCCACACTCAAAATCAGTGGCACAGGATGACGCATCATTGTTCCACATGGGTGCAACAATGGGTTGAATTGGGGTGAAATCCGACTCTCTCGGACACTCAAATTCATTTAGGGGTTGTTCAAGCCATTGAAGGGCTTCATTTTGAAATTAAGTATATTGCTCTTTCTCAAGGATGAACTTTTGTAAGAAGTTTTCTAGAGCGGATGTGGATGGTGGTGTTAGAGTGATGGGTAGTGGCGGTGGTGGAGGAAGACACAACTCACTATGGACATTAGGAAATGAGGAATACTCATATAAAGAATGGGGATCAGGGTCAAGGGTATCAGACACAGGAGAAGCATATCCGTGGGAGACAAAAGGAGCATAGTCGATGGGTGCGTAGTCAAGGAACTGATCAGGAGGGGATGCACTTGATTGCCATGAGGACTGTTGGAACGTGTGAGGATCCGCAACATAGGATTGGGATTCATATAGCGTGGAAGGGTGATCAGGTCTCCACGAATAGCTTGGGTGCTTACACCACTTGGGATTGGATATATCATGATAATAAGCCGAGGTGGGTTCTGAAACGGTGTTAGATGAATACACATGTTCCATGGTGGGTTCGGATGGATGAGGAAGGTACGGGCACTCATGGCAAAAGTGATTGGCGTGATAACAATAGGGGCATGATGAATATGGAAAATGGATAAAGTCGTCCCATAAGGGATGTTCTTTGACCATGACGGGATGGATAGAGGAGAAAAAGGTTTCTCCAAAAATATTTTTGGCTTGTTAATTTTTTGAAAAAGAAAGAAATTTTTTTTGTTTTAAAAATAAATAAAATCTTTTTGGGGTTTTTGAATTTTTGAAAAAGATAGGAAAATATTTCCGGTGCTTTTTAATAGAAGAAAAATGATGATTTTTCTTAAAAGGTATAAAAGTGGACTCGGTATGAAACACGCACTAACGGAAAACACAAAAATCGACTACCAAAGGATTTGAATTAGAAAAATACAAGCAAAGCAAAATCCTAACTAGCACGTAGCCAATTTTTATCTTTAAATTTAGGTGATTGGGAAACCAAAGTTTAATGAAATCCGCGAGCGATAAAAATCACGAAATTTATCTTTATGATCGCCATTTCAAAAATTTTCTCCGAGTGGGCTACCTAGTTGATTGATTTTAAATTTAATGAGAGCTAGAGTAGCACACAAAGGATAAGCGAGTGAGTCGGGTGATGGAATCCTTTCTCGTGAATGAGCGGGTGTAGGTCTTAATTGATTTATTCATCACACACATTCAAAAATAAATGCGAGAATAAAAATCAAATAAGAGCACGTAGTTACACAGAAAATTAACTCGCTTGCAGGAGATTTGCGAGGGTTTAAGAATTGTACCTCCCATGATTTTTACACCGTGGGTGATGAACGATTCGAGTCGCCCAGGGGGAGATCTCACCTATCTCCGTCGGCCCCAGGAGTCCTACCGACCCAAAGTAAAGAGGCTGTTAAATCCTCGCCTTTGGACGTCCTCTCTCTACCTTGTCTGGTTTCTCTATCATGTTTTCCTTATTTTTATTACAAATTTAAATGAAAATAAAAATAATGGTGTCTCCAAGCACCGCAATACAAGCAAAATAAGATAAAGTCCTACTTCAAAACTTCTAATAAAAAGAAAAATTGTACAAAAAAGTAAAAATGGAAAACAGATGAATCACAATAAAAGATGCTCTCCAGTGCTTCAAACTCCAAAGATCCCAATGGCGCCATTTGATAAGTTTGCTTTTTTATGTCCCC
Source organism: Sambucus nigra (assembly GCA_949130495.1). Taxonomy (NCBI): domain Eukaryota; kingdom Viridiplantae; phylum Streptophyta; class Magnoliopsida; order Dipsacales; family Adoxaceae; genus Sambucus; species Sambucus nigra. Next base: position 297,648,866 of record OX422217.1, on the reverse strand, counting down.
GACAATGGCGCCATTTGATAACTTGCCTTTTGTGTATATGTCGTTGTAAAGTAAAGATGGTTAATCAAAAATCCCTTTTGGTACCTACAAACACACTAAATTTGTATATTGGCAAGTAAGGGGTCAGTCCGCGCTCATTAAAGTGGACAAGAGCAAAGTGAAGATAATGTATGATTTTTAAAACAATTTTGAAGGGATATTTATACTACTAATTATGAATTAAAATTAAAAGTACACTAATAAATAAAGAAAATGATAAAGTGAGAAGAATATAAGGAGAAAATGATTATTAGATAATTCAAGGGATTAAACTTCACCACTTAACGTATTTATTTTCATTAATTTGTTTGTCTATTTGAAATACCCCAAAACATATATAAATTCACAAATCAACTCTCGTTGCAAATGTAAAGTTACATATAGTCCTTTTAGAAGATTAATATTTAAATTTCACATACTCACAAACTAAAAATTGCAAAATTTTAAGTTAAGTATAAATTGCAAAATTTTAATATTAATATTAAAAGGGGCATAATAAATAAACAAGCTGAAAAAAAAATAATTAAGTTAAGGGTTTCATCTCACCCCTTGAATGAGGTATTTAGCCTCTCATTTTGGTATTATTACATATAAAATGTAACAATGCCCCAATAAGAAGCATTAAATAAATAAATTAAGCGAGAACAAAATAAAAACCAAGTCTCCTTAAATTTTCATTAAAATCCCAAGCTTTGACATGAATAGTAACCCACAAATTTGAGTTTTACAACACTAAAAATAATGTCAGCCAACTCACAATATGTATCTTACAAATATAATCTACCTCACACTCAAGTCACTATATAAAACAATAGAAAAGAAGAAATAAAATCAGGGAAAAAATTATGCTTTAAAAATGGAGCTCCTAAACTAAAAACTATACTACTGCAAATTTGTCTCTCCCCTTGCACTATTGGCTCCCCACTTTTTAAATGAGCATGAGTCTTCTCTTATCAGAAGCACAAGGCTAGGGAGGCTAGGGGTACTATAGTGATGGGTTGGTGCCGTTTGTAGCTGAGATTGAAAATGGGTGTCAGAGGTAGGAGCTGGGTTTACGTGTGGTATGTGGACTTGTCAAGGTGAGTTGGTGGGTTCTTTTGTTTTGGTTTGGGACTTTGGAAGGTTCGGTTTTAGGATTTAAAAAGTTAGACATGGGTTTTGTTAGTTTATGCTTTGGACAGATCAGGTTCCGAATTTGGTGAGCAGGTAATGGGTTTCGTGTTAGAATGCAGAAATTGGGGCAGGTGGATAGGGTCGGCCATGGTGGTCGAGTTGGGACGAAATGGGTGATAAGTTGGTCGCAGGTGAAATCGGGTTGCTCCGAGTGGAAATGGGGTCACCGACCGGAGCTTGGGTTTTATACGGGTTGAAGGATGTTGGTCCGGGTTCAGGAGGTCGTGTTTATGGGGGTTCGAACTGAGTTTCAGGTTGAGTTTTCGTTTTCAGATTAAAGGGTCACGATGGGTAAAAGGGTGCTGGGTTTAAGACATGTGGGTTTCTGATTGGGGTTATGTCGGTAAGAGGAGAGAGAATGTGTGGGGGTTTTTGAGAAGATGATGGTGGGGTGTGTTTGTGTGCGTGTAAGGTGTATGGTAGTGAGGTGTGTGTGTGTGTGTGTGTGTGTGTGTGTGTGTGTGTTTGAGTGTTTTAGGTGTAGGAGAGTGTTGGATAGTTTAATGTGTGTGTGTTTTGATTTGTACCCAACTAAAAATAAAATAAAATAAAACTAAGACTACCTAAAATAAAACTAATAAAACTAACAATTAAAATCTATAAAAAAATAAAATCCTAATTTATTAATATAAGGCACAAAATAAAAATCAAACTAAACTTAAAGAAAATAAAAATAAAAATAGTAAAATCTATTAAAACTAAAGAAAATATAAAATTTATTAAACTTAAAAAATAAATTCCTAATCTAAATATAAAAAACTCAAATAAAAATAAGAATAATAAACAAGACTAATAAAATAACTAAAAATCTAATAAAACGTATACTTGTTATATTCACATAAAAATATAAAAACACACGAACTTTAAAAATACACGTACTTTAATATTTATACTATATGCACACAAATAAAATATAAAAATCCAAAAAAATTATACACGACTTAACTAAAAATCTAAAAAAATATATAAAAGTACAAACTAAACACACGCAAGGCTAAGGTGATGGCTTGGGCTCGGTTTAGGCTTGGGTTTTAGGACAGGTTCATGCTCATTTAACCCCATCAATGCCACATTTGCTCTACTTGACCACTAATTTATAGCAATTACCTCGAATTAAGCTTTTTTGACACCGCAAATGCATATTGACCTACAAAACAAATAAATACCAACATAAGTCCGATTTTACCGAGAACTAACAAGTAAAATGCGTCTATTTGGGGTATAAATATAAAATTTTTGGGTGCTTATCAATTCTCCATTTTTGCAACCATTAAAAAATGTTGGATTAATCAAATTTGCTTTGGAACATTCCTCTCTGCGCTTAAGGAACTGTTTAACATAGTGTCTCAGTGCTTTCAAAACCAACATTCACCATTAATTTTCTTTAAATCTTTATCTGTAATACCCCGTACTTTTGACTATAATTATCTTTGGGGTTAATTAATTAAATTGCGTATTAATTGGAAATTAATCCGGGTTAAAAAAAAAATAAATATACTAATGTGATGCGAGTTGGTATTTGATTATGTGCATATATGATTATATATGGACTTGGTATTATAAAATTGTCGTGGGATTTATATACGGCATTTTAGAAATTTTGTTGAGACACGTGGGACCGCCGCGTCACGGTATATTATTTTGTTAATAAAAGTGAATTTAAAATCTATAATCCGTATGGTCGTTTTGAGTGCGCCAACGCGTCCGGAAGGGTCGAGATAGTCAGAAAACACTAGCCGGGGGTATAGTTTGGGTCCCGGGGTATTTTTAGGCCATACCGGCAACTTAAAGGGTATTTTAGTAATTTGGTATTTTTGGGTAATTAAAAGTGACGAAAATTTGGTTAATTAAATCTGATGAGGATAAGACCCACTAAGCCCATAACCAACCTTTATTAACCAATAAGCTACGTAGGTTACCATTTAGTCTTCCAACTCTCCCAAAGGAAACCCTAGCCACCATAACCACCATTGGAGAAGGAGCTTGGAGAAGGAGAGAGAGAGGAAAATTCTGCAGAGATTCTTCACCAAATCAACACCAAATCCGAAATCAAACCAATGCAAGTGACTTTATTCCATTTAATTTCAGAAAATGTTTCCTCCATGTTAGAAATTCGGATTTATGGTGTGTTATTGATAAAAATATGAAAACCCATGTAGTTTAGATCATAGAACTTGAGAAGACTGAGAAGGATTGCATGTAGTATGATAGGTAGATGTTTTATTGATGATATACATGATGGAACAGAAATTAAAACGGATTTTGTTGGGTTAAATTCATGATTCAAACTGTTAGGGTTCATGTTCTTGAGAAAAAAATCTGGAAACTAGGTTTTTGATGAACTTTGATCCATAGATAACCTTTAGTTGTTGAAATATTGATTTATGGACGTTAGTAACATTGTAGGATGGTTATATGACATTACCATAACGTTATATTTGAGAATCATACGTTAGAAATAATTTTTGGGATGTTTTCAATTCTGCAAAACGAAGCAGTCCGTAGCCATACCTGTTCGATCGATCGATCGACATTCATCAGTCGATCGATCGACTAATCGATCGATCGATATTCATAGGTCGATCGATCGACCTTCCCAGAATGAGTAAAATTGTCCTTAATTTGATTCTAATGGCAGAAACCCTCGGAGAATATGTTTGGAGAACTTATGAATACCCTCACCCTTAAGGAAGACCAGTAGGTGTGATTATTATAGTGGACTTTAATTAGAATGCAATTCGGGGAATTATTCTAGGTTATTGAAATTCGTTAGAGTGGTAACGTTTGGGTTCATAGTGCAAAATTGTGTAATTCGATGAAATAAGGTTTAGAGCAGAAGTAAAGACCTTAGGAATAAAGATGTTATATTTGGGAATAATCGAAACCGAATAATCTATTATAGATAGGTTTTAAGGTTAAGGGATTACGACGTGAGACGTGTTGGTAATTTAACTTTATATTAACGGGAGACTTAAATAAAATAAGTTTGGAAATGGTATAATGATTTAGAGTATTACAATTATACTACGGTGATTACTAAGATGCGTATATACTTAGTATTGATATAGTATTTGTGTGTATGACATACCTACCATACTTGCTATCACGGGAGGTTTGCGTTCGCTTAGGACCCTCTAATCCTTGTGTTGCCTACGGGGGGGATTTAGACTGGTACCTTGATGAACATAGGTCATTGAAAGACTTATTGTGATATTAATAAGTCCGCTGATCATGGGAGCGTAGGTATGTGCGTGACCCATGTGATGGTGACTGTGTTCGCCTCCATTATTTGTGATGTTGTTATCGGTAAACTATTCCTGAGAGATTCAGAATATGTAATCCTTATGTACGTGATGTACCGGGACGGATAGCAGAGTATGTGTGCACTACAGCTTAGATTGCGGGGTGCTTGTATTGTATATTTATGAGATGAATAATATACATTATATTAATGGGAATCCTCATGTTAATGTTGTAAATATATTACGGTGTTGTTTCGAGTTATCTAAAGAGTTAACTAATAGTGATATATGTAGCACTTATTGAGTATCTGAGTTACATTAAACCTCTATTTAATTACGAGCATTGTTATAATAAATGAACCGAGTAAAATGGATAGAACCTTTGGCAGTCTAGCTAGTTATGTTGTCACTTAGCTAGTAGTATGGGTAGTTATAGATGGGTATTTGCGTTAGGAGTGCACAGTTAGACGAGAGGTGAGAATATAATGTGAGTGCACGTCCTAACATGTACTTTGCATTTAATGTTTTAAATGTTTTTAAAGCACTTGCAGGTTTTTAAAATATAACACATTCGGGCTCTGACCCGTTTGCTTTTCAAATTTTTTTTTCTTGTAAAACCTTTTTAGGTGCCCAGCCACAAGGACACCAAGCATAGGATTCTCATTCAGGTGACGAGCTGTAGCTGTTTGTGGAAGCTACAGGGATTTGCATGTAGACGCTTCTCTCATTTGGATTCCAGTCTCAGCATCTATCAGTTATAGGGCATGTTGCCCAATTCTATTAGACATTTTTACATTTCAGTTTTCAGACTCTAGCATGTATTGCTCAGTATTCAGTTTTAGTTATTTATTTCAGTTTACTTATCAGTTGTGGGATTTGTATTGAGGAGTTTTTCCTCCAGGTTTTATTTACATTTTGTGATGGTTATTCATTTCACTTCAGTATGGTGAATGGTGTTATTTATTTCTTCATTACTTTTGTTGCATGTTAATCAGATTTAATAAAATTTGGCACTTACTTTTTAAATACTAGGTGGTTAGTAATCTTTAAAATGTTTTCGACAGTGATGCTATTAACTGAGCCAACTTGGCATTTTGAATTAATTTTATAAAGGAGTAGCTACCCGGTGTTTAATTAGTCGGGGTGTCATAGGTGGTATCAGAGCATCAGGTTCTAGTGTCCTTTAGGATCTGTACGGCTATTATGTTTCCGCTACGTTCCTTTGATATAGAGCCCTATATTTTAGGACTGTTGTACTCTTTTTGTGTGTACGTTTCGTTCTTCAGCTATTTTAAAGTTTATAACTGTAGACTTATAAACTTTGTTCTTATTTCAGATGCCTCCACGACGTGCACGACGAGTTCCCAGGAATGCAATGCCCGAACCCCAGCCCGCTCCAGTTCAGGGCATGTTGAACGCCACTGAGGTTGCAGCTATAGTAGCTCAAGCGGTGAATGCCGCGATTGCCGTTATTCAGCAGGCACCGCCTCAGGCGCCGGTTGCCGCGCCAGCACAGGTTAATGCATTCCCGTCTGCTTGGGAGCGTGTACGTGACGCTTTTCAGAAAGCGCATCCGCCAGAGTTTGCAGGTAGCTCAGACGTGGTGGTCTCGAGCCAATGGAGGAAGGACATACAGAGGCATTTGAGGATGCATGAGTGCACAGATGTTCAGAAGCAGGTGCTAGCTACTTTCAAGCTAGTTGGATCTGCGCTGCAGTGGTGGGAGTCCATTACCACCACGGAGGAGAGGGATACACTCAAATCGGGACCCATGAGAATGAGTCATCACCTCATGACGTAGCTCTGCTCCTTCTGGAACCACTAATCTCCCATTAAACCGCAACCCTCCATCCGAACTAACAGAATAGGACTCAGCACCCTCGGCTAGAAGTCGTACAATCTGCTCCTGACAAAACGGGTCTGTGGTCTGTGCCTGTATCACCCTTGTAACAATCTCGGGTGTGATTGTCATCACGGATATGAAAGAACGTGCTACTGCGTCTTGGTGACCCAACTCCTTCCATTTTGCTTTCCAGATGTCCGCCACATCATCAACCGGCCTACGGCTCAACGCATCAGCAACTATGTTGGCTTTCCCCGGATGATACTGTATATCGAACTGGTAATCTTTTACAAACTCTAACCATCTGCGCTGACGCATATTCAGCTCTCGCTGAGTGAACAGGTACTGCAGTGACTTATGGTCTGTGAACAAACGGAATTTCTCGCCCAATAAATAGTGCCTCCAAATTCTCAATGCAAAGACGACCGCAGCTAACTCCAGGTCGTGGGTGGGGTAATTCTTCTCATGCGGCTTAAGCTTACGGGAAGCAAAAGCTATAGCCTTCTCTTCCAGCTGAAGTACTCCCCCAAGTCCTCGTAAGGACGCATCTGTGTAAACCAGGTACTCTACACCCGGCTTCGGTAGAGCAAGGACTGGTGCCGAAGTAAGCTTGTCCTTCAGCTCGTCAAAAGCCAACTGACAAGCGTCATCCCAAACATATGGTACCCCCTTGCGAGTCAGATTCGTCAATGGACCCGCTATTTTGGAGAACCCCCGAATGAACCTCCTGTAGTATCCGGCCAACCCCAAGAAACTACGTACTTCCGTCGGTGTCGTGGGCTGCCCCCACTCCCTCACCGCTGACACTTTGCTCGGGTCAACTGCTATCCCCTGCTCAGAAACAACATGGCCTAAGAATTGTACCTCTCGCAACCAGAATCCACACTTCTCGTACTTAGCATACAACTGATGTTCTCGCAGAGTCTGAAGGACCTGCCTCAAGTGTTCGGCATGCTCCTCCTCGGAGCGTGAATATATCAAGATATCATCTATGAAGACGATGACGAACTGATCCAAGAACTCTCTGAACACTCGGTTCATCAAGTCCATGAAAACGGCTGGGGCATTTGTGAGTCCGAACGGCATCACCCTGAACTCATAGGACCCATATCTCGACAAGAAGGCAGTCTTCGAAACATCCTGCTCTCTAATTCGTAACTGATGGTACCCCGACCTCAGATCTATCTTCGAAAAGAAAGTTGCTCCCCTTAACTGGTCGAACAGATCATCGATTCGAGGCAACGGATACTTGTTCCGTATCGTGACCTTATTTAACTCCCGGTAGTCCACACACAATCTCAGCGAGCCATCTCTCTTCTTCACAAATAAGACTGGAGCGCCCCACGGTGAGGTACTCCTACGAATGAAACCCTGACCTAATAGCTGCTCAATCTGATCTCGTAGCTCTCGCATCTCTGCCGGAGCCATACGGTACGGTGCGCGTGCTATAGGTCTCGTATCCGGCAATAAGTCTATAACGAAGTCTATCTCACGACTGGGCGGTAGGCCTGGTATCTCCTGAAACACATCGGAATACTCCCTAACAACTGGGATCGAATCCAAAGGAATCACAACCTCCTTAGAGGTATCCTCCTCAATGTAATATAAATGAGCGGTCGAACCTCCCTCTGGGCGAGGCATCGCTACTACAAACATCTCTTGCCCCGGAATGGCAAAAACAATGCTCCCACCGAAGCAATCAATCATGGCTCTATAAGATGCGAGCCAATCCATACCAATAATCACGTCATGCTCGTGCATGTCTAAGACTAGCATGTCTGCAGGCAATACCAAGCTACCAATCTCTATCCCTACTCCCCGGCATATAAAGAATATAAGTGACCCACTCCCCAGTGGTGAGTCGACACACGTTACGGTGCTCTCTGCTGTGGCTAACAATCCTAAGGACTTCGCAAAATGCGTAGCTATAAAACAGTGCGTTGCCCCCGTATCAAACAAAACTTTACCCATAGTACCATGGATAGGAAACATACCCTCAATCGCGGGTGGTGCCTGTGGAGCTGCTGCCTGGTGGACGTTATAGACACGTCCATACTGCAATTGCCCCTGCTGCACTGGAGCTGCTGGAATGGCTGGTAGGGCTGGCATCTGGGCTGGAGCTGGAAGGGCAGGTGGAAAGAGTGGTCTCTGCGGCTCATTACGGGCTCCCTGCTGCTGTGGGGCCCTATCGCCCTCTGGGCAATCCTGACGCTTATGGCCGTGCTTGCCACACACAAAACACCGGACTCTGAAATTACCTCCCCTCTGTCCCTGCTGACCACGGCCCTGCTGGCCGTTACCTCCACGCCATTGGACCTGTTGGCCCTGATGTGCACGCTGTTGACCTTGCTGGCCCTGCTGTTGACCCTGCGGTCGGTGTTGGCCCTGCTGGCCCTGCTGATTAGGCTGACCCTGATGGCCCTGCCTGAATCCCCCGAATCCCTGCCTAGAATCACCTGAACGGAATCGCTTAGCAGGGTCCCCCTGATGGGAACTCTGCTCGTGCTGACGAGTCTGTCCCTGAGTTGGTGCCCCACTGGCACTATTACCCCCGGTCCTGCCCTGCTGGCTGGACTCTCCTGCTCTCTTGCTTCCCTGAAGATGGAAGCGGTGATCCTGGCAATGTAGTAGCGTTGCATTGAGTACGTCAGTGAAAGTACTCAGGGATAGATTCCCAATAAGGTGCTGACGGATCCTCCAAGCTAACCCGTCGACGAACAGCAAAACTTTCTTGCTCTCAGTGGGTGCCTCATCAGGCACAATAGTGAGAAGTCTCGTGAACTCTTCCTCATACTCGGCTACAGTAAGGTTTTCCTGCTTCAGGTTTAGCAATTTCCGCCTCATCTCAGTCTGCACTGCGGGTGGAAAGTACTTGCGGTCAAACCGCTCCCAGAACATCTGAATAGGAATCGTGTCCCTCTCCTCCAAAGTAGTAGTGGACTCCCACCACTGTAATGCGGCTCCCACCAGTTTAAAAGAGGCCAATAGCTGCTTCTGCACTTCGGTGCACTCATACATACGGAGGTGCCGCTGGATGTCCTTCTTCCATTGGCTGACAGTAATAATATCGGAGCTACCAGAAAACTCAGGGGGATGTGCTTTCTGAAAAGCATCCCGAACTCTCTCCCATGCAGATGGAAGCTGTGCTGGTACTGGCGCCACTGCTTGGACCTGTGGTGGAGCCTGCTGAATCACCGCTATCGCGGCATTTACCGCCTGAGCAACGATGGCGGCTACCTCATTCGCATTCATAGTGCCGGGTGCCGGAGCTGCTGGCTGGTTGGCTTGGGCACGCCTATCTTTCGGAGCACGTCTCGGAGGCATCTGAAACGTGAACAAGTTTATTAGTCTACAGTTATCAACAAATCTCAAATAGCTGAAGACTTAAACGTGGAAGCAAGAATACAACAGTCCTAACAATAGGGCTCTATAGCAATAACGTTAAGCTGAAAGCGAAAATAAGCCGTACAGATCCTATGGACACTAGAACCTGATGCTCTGATACCACCTGTGACACCCCGCCTAATTAAATACCGGGCGATCACTCCTTTATTAAATTAAATTAAGGTAAACAGTTGGTTCATTCTGAGCATCACTGTCGATAAAAATAATTTTTCCAATTTAACACCCTAAATAATTAAGCTAAGTGTCAAAACATTTTTCATACAAACTTCCAAATTTTATTAAAGAAAAGATTTTATTAATACCAAAACAACATTTCTACATTATAGAATCACACCACGAAATCTAAATAAAACCATACATTCACCAATCGAATGTCAATAATATAAAGCTAAAATCATAAACCATCCTGAAACAAATCCCATAAACAATACTGGAATAACTGAAATATAAAAATCCCCAACAATAAATGAAATGATAAAAAGGGCGACACGTGCCCCATAAATGAGAGTAATAGGAGTGGAGTCAATGACAGAAGCCGTCTACTCAAGGGACCTGCAACTCCCACCTAAGCTGCAGCTCGTTCTTCTCAAAGAATCCTAAGCAAGACGCCCCTGTGGCTGGGCACCTGAAAAATATACATATATATACAAGAGAGAGAGAGAGAAAAAAAAACGGGTCAGGGCCCGAAAGTGTGTTTGATTTTAGAATACGTTAAGCAAGTATTTAAATTGATACAGGCCAATGCAACTTCATATTAGTTCGTCTCTCTCTTGAGAAATACTCACCTCTCTTCTAATGTGCACTCCTATCGTACTAGCCTTCCCAATGGTTCGTTTATCTTAACTTACTCAAATGTTTTCAAAAACTGAACGATAACAATGTTATAAAAAGGTTACTTTCAATTTGTAGTATTCCTCTCGTTTTAGCTTCATTAAATTATAAGATTTCCCCGTACCTTTTCATATTTTCACAAAACAAGTATTTAATAATTTGAGTCAACAACCACGTTCTACTTATCAAATCACAGTAGGCAGTTCAAAGTTTATAACCTCATATATATATTAACTACTCGCATAAAATATATATATAATGGCACCCCAACTAAACTATGGTGCGGGCATACTCTGCTATCCAATCCCCGTATCGCTCACATAAAGGGAAATACAAGTTCGGAATCACTCTCGAACTGTATTAACATATACAAAACAACGTTGAGGCGAAGCATAGATTCCAAGTCCAAGAGGTCAGTACATACCCACACGTCTCTTAGGACCGTCCGACTATCAATTTAATAGCCCGTACCTAGGATCTCTATCTTCTAGGGTACGATTCAATATCCCCATAAAGCAACACAGGATACGATCGTCCCAGCGCGGTAACCTCAGGGATAGCAAGTAGCGCGGGTACGTTTTTCACATGTATATAATATATGTACACACATTCATATAAATATACCGATTTCATCATATTAATATAGGTCACTCTCATTACCCATAATTACAACCTTTGTCCTAAATTTCACCTTATTAGTATAACGTATAAGGTTTCGCCTCTAACCTTAATTCGAAGGGTTTTCTCACTCATTACCTAATACTCATGGGTTATAACTTTACAATTCTAAAATTCAGTAAATAACTTCATTTGATTCCAACGTAACTCTCTTACGCACCTCACCCTTAAGTTTCATAAATCTAACAACCTAAAGTAAATATCCCATAATTACCATCTTCGTTGAAGATTAAAGGTTCTAACATATGTCCATATACTCTACTGGTCCTCAATATCTCCCAAATCATTTTATTTAGAATGCCCAAGGTTTATTCCACGATAAATTAATTCGACTAATTAAACAAGGGGAATAATAGGCTGCCAGGGAGGGTCGATCGATCGACGTCTGGGGTCGACCGATCGAACCTTCGATCGATCAACGATCTAGGGTCGATCGATCGATCGAGCAGGTCTGTGAAAATTCTGCAGAAACTGCAGTGACGGGGTTGCTTAGGTTTCTTCATCAAAACTCATATTTTCCAACTCTAATTGACCCAAAAAGTGTACTGCTTACATCCTAACATAATTCCAGGTTTCTTTAACGATCAGCATGCGTATATACATCAATAAACATGATTAAACAACCTAATATTTCATCTAATCATCAAGAACCCTACAGTTTTCTTAACCTTTGTTCTAATCAGTTTTCTCCAGAAATTCCTTCTAACAAATCATCATAATTTCGTGGGTTAAACATCTAATTCACATATTAATTTCCAGAATAAGGTTCATATGATTTCTACATGCAAATCCCTATCAAAATTGGGTTTTCCTCCATGGATTATACTCTTAATCATTCCTACACTAACATGATTATTGCACCAACGAAAATACGCAAGTTAAACACTTGCCTGGGATTTCAGAGGTCTGGTTTCCTGCTGATATTGGTATGGCTGCGTTCTCCTCCTCGCGATCTACGCGTTGGTGGTGACGGTGGTGCAAAAGGTGGTGTTTTTGGCCTTGAATCACCTAGCAAGGTCTCTCCTCTCTTCTCCACTAGCCGTCTTAGGGTTCTGAATGATTTAACCCTAAAAGGCTGACTTAAATGGCTGCTAAGGATGGCTGAAATTCGTGGGTTTAATTACCCTAATTTGTAAAATTACCAAAACGCCCTCCCGGGTCACTAATTAAGCCTAAAAACATCCCGAGACCCAAACTAAACCCCCGGGTACACTTTTCTGACTATCTCGACCCTTCCGGACGCGTTGGCGCACTCAAAATGACCATATGGACAACTCATAAAATATTTACTTTTATTTCTCAATAATTAGTCCCGACGCGACACGGGCGCGTCCCGACTAAAATTACCAAAATTGTCATTTTCATTCACTCGTGACATTTACCATATATTACTATGCTCTTAAGTAATATTCAACAATTTCATATTATTACTAACTCACGTCACGTTAATAATTATAACATAATTAATTTCCGGATTTTTTATTAAATAAATCCCCAAATTAATTATAGCATAAAAATACGGGGTATTACAGGGGATTATGCGTTTCGGGAAGAAGGGGAAGTTGGCACCGAGGTATGTGGGGCCGTTTCCTATTATTGAGCGGATCGGACCGGTTGCGTATAGACTCGGGTTACCGGAGCATTTGCATCGGATTCACGATGTGTTCCATATTTCCTCGCTGAGGAAATACCTTAGAGATGATTTGGCTCATTCTCACATTGCTGTGGAGGACATCGATCTCCAGCCGGATAGCTCCTACGAGGAGGGGCCAATTGCTATTTTGGACCGAAGCGAGAGGAAACTGCGGTCAAAGATAGTCCCGTTAGTACGTGTTCAGTGGCGACATCACAATGTCGAGGAGTCCACATGGGAGCGCGAGGATGAGATGCGCGAACGTTATCCAGAGCTGTTTTTAGCAGGTACTTTCTAGTTTCGAATTTCGGGACGAAATTCAGTTATTAGGGGGGAAGTATGTAATACCCCGTACTTTTGACTATAATTATCTTTGGGGTTAATTAATTAAATTGCGTATTAATTGGAAATTAATCCGGGTTAAAAAAAAAAAAATATACTAATGTGATGCGAGTTGGTATTTGATTATGTGCATATATGATTATATATGGACTTGGTATTATAAAATTGTCGTGGGATTTATATACGGCATTTTAGAAATTTTGTTGAGACGCGTGGGACTGCCGCGTCACGGTATATTATTTTGTTAATAAAAGTGAATTTAAAATCTATAATCCGTATGGTCGTTTTGAGTGCGCCAACGCGTCCGGAAGGGTCGAGATAGTCAGAAAACACTAGCCGGGGGTATAGTTTGGGTCCCGGGGTATTTTTAGGCCATACCGGCAACTTAAAGGGTATTTTAGTAATTTGGTATTTTTGGGTAATTAAAAGTGACGAAAATTTGGTTAATTAAATCTGATGAGGATAAGACCCACTAAGCCCATAACCAACCTTTATTAACCAATAAGCTACGTAGGTTACCATTTAGTCTTCCAACTCTCCCAAAGGAAACCCTAGCCACCATAGCCACCATTGGAGAAGGAGCTTGGAGAAGGAGAGAGAGAGGAAAATTCTGCAGAGATTCTTCACCAAATCAACACCAAATCCGAAATCAAACCAAGGCAAGTGACTTTATTCCATTTAATTTCAGAAAATGTTTCCTCCATGTTAGAAATTCGGATTTATGGTGTGTTATTGATAAAAATATGAAAACCCATGTAGTTTAGATCATAGAACTTGAGAAGACTGAGAAGGATTGCATGTAGTATGATAGGTAGATGTTTTATTGATGATATACATGATGGAACAGAAATTAAAACGGATTTTGTTGGGTTAAATTCATGATTCAAACTGTTAGGGTTCATGTTCTTGAGAAAAAAATCTGGAAACTAGGTTTTTGATGAACTTTGATCCATAGATAACCTTTAGTTGTTGAAATATTGATTTATGGACGTTAGTAACATTGTAGGATGGTTATATGACATTACCATAACGTTATATTTGAGAATCATACGTTAGAAATAATTTTTGGGATGTTTTCAATTCTGCAAAACGAAGCAGTCCGTAGCCATACCTGTCCGATCGATCGATCGACATTCATCAGTCGATCGATCGACTAATCGATCGATCGATATTCATAGGTCGATCGATCGACCTTCCCAGAATGAGTAAAATTTTCCTTAATTTGATTCTAATGGCAGAAACCCTCGGAGAATATGTTTGGAGAACTTATGAATACCCTCACCCTTAAGGAAGACCAGTAGGTGTGATTATTATAGTGGACTTTAATTAGAATGCAATTCGGGGAATTATTCTAGGTTATTGAAATTCGTTAGAGTGGTAACGTTTGGGTTCATAGTGCAAAATTGTGTAATTCGATGAAATAAGGTTTAGAGCAGAAGTAAAGACCTTAGGAATAAAGATGTTATATTTGGGAATAATCGAAACCGAATAATCTATTATAGATAGGTTTTAAGGTTAAGGGATTACGACGTGAGACGTGTTGGTAATTTAACTTTATATTAACGGGAGACTTAAATAAAATAAGTTTGGAAATGGTATAATGATGTAGAGTATTACAATTATACTACGGTGATTACTAAGATGCGTATATACTTAGTATTAATATAGTATTTGTGTGTATGACATACCTACCATACTTGCTATCACGGGAGGTTTGCGTTCGCTTAGGACCCTCTAATCCTTGTGTTGCCTACGGGGGGGATTTAGACTGGTACCTTGATGAACATAGGTCATTGAAATACTTATTGTGATATTAATAAGTCCGCTGATCATGGGAGCGTAGGTATGTGCGTGACCCATGTGATGGTGACTGTGTTCGCCTCCATTATTTGTGATGTTGTTATCGGTAAACTATTCCTGAGAGATTCGGAATATGTAATCCTTATGTACGTGATGTACCGGGACGGATAGCAGAGTATGTGTGCACTACAGCTTAGATTGCGGGGTGCTTGTATTGTATATTTATGAGATGAATAATATACATTATATTAATGGGAATCCTCATGTTAATGTTGTAAATATATTACGGTGTTGTTTCGAGTTATCTAAAGAGTTAACTAATAGTGATATATGTAGCACTTATTGAGTATCTGAGTTACATTAAACCTCTATTTGATTACGAGCATTGTTATAATAAATGAACCGAGTAAAATGGATAGAACCTTTGGCAGTCTAGCTAGTTATGTTGTCACTTAGCTAGTAGTATGGGTAGTTATAGATGGGTATTTGCGTTAGGAGTGCACAGTTAGACGAGAGGTGAGAATATAATGTGAGTGCACGTCCTAACATGTACTTTGCATTTAATGTTTTAAATGTTTTTAAAGCACTTGCAGGTTTTTAAAATATAACACATTCGGGCTCTGACCCGTTTGCTTTTCAAATTTCTTTTTCTTGTAAAACCTTTTTAGGTGCCCAGCCACAAGGACACCAAGCATAGGATTCTCATTCAGGTGACGAGTTGTAGCTGTTTGTGGAAGCTACAGGGATTTGCATGTAGACGCTTCTCTCATTTGGATTCCAGTCTCAGCATCTATCAGTTGTAGGGCATGTTGCCCAATTCTATTAGACATTTTTACATTTCAGTTTTCAGACTCTAGCATGTATTGCTCAGTATTCAGTTTTAGTTATTTATTTCAGTTTACTTATCAGTTGTGGGATTTGTATTGAGGAGTTTTTCCTCCAGGTTTTATTTACATTTTGTGATGGTTATTCATTTCACTTCAGTATGGTGAATGGTGTTATTTATTTCTTCATTACTTTTGTTGCATGTTAATCAGATTTAATAAAATTTGGCACTTACTTTTTAAATACTAGGTGGTTAGTAATCTTTAAAATGTTTTCGACAGTGATGCTATTAACTGAGCCAACTTGGCATTTTGAATTAATTTTATAAAGGAGTAGCTACCCGGTGTTTAATTAGTCGGGGTGTCACATTATCCATATATCGACTGAGGTTAAACCTTATTTTTGTGGGGGTTGTATTGTTTAGGATTTGATTTTATTTCCTTGATTACATTTTCCTTTGCCACCATAAAATTTCCTGTAGTCTTATTATCTCTCATCCAACTTTCTTTTTATATTCTCAGATGAACAATCAAGTCCTCTAGTTTCAGTTTTGAACATTTATGTTTAGATAATTCTTAAAATATTTCTAAGAAGGAGACAATTTTTCAATAATTTTTGTTACTGGAAATAATTAGCTCAAAAACATGCCTTCAACATGAAATTCATTAAGAATTACTTGAACCTCTTGGAGTTGACTAAGAGCTCTCTTAAAATACACAATTTTAAAATCAAAGAACCTACCTACGATATAATTATTAAGTTCGGCGTCATCGGTTTTGTATTTCTTATCGATGCATTCCCATGCTCTTTCACTGTTTTGATTGGACTATACACATTATAAAGGTTATTATCCACTCCATTGGGAAAAGATTTGTTAAATAGAAAATCAGATTGCTTTCTTGCCTCCATCACGATAACAATTGCAATATCGACATCATCTTTCAATTCAAACACTTAATCCCTTAGGAATTTCTTTGTAATACCCCGTATTTTTATGAACATTTATTTTATTATGAAATTATAGAAATTGGGATTGATTAATTTAAAGGGAGAAAATTTAATTTATAATTAATTCGATTTTAAGGGTAATAATAACTAGCGTGACGAGAGTTGGTAGTTATCGAAAATAATTATGTTGAAATCATGTTGAGGAATAACTATGCTGAACATTACGTAGTGAGTAACGTAATATCGCTTCAAAAATTATAATATGGCCGGGGATGAGATACACGGCATATACGGCAGTTAAGATATAATTATTTAGGACGTGCATATGACTTGTGTCACTTTTATAGTTGGGGATTAAAAAGGTAAATTATTTTTATATAACTCAAATGACTATTTTGAGTGCGTCAGCGTGTCCTAAAGGGTCGAAATAGTCAGAATACACTACTCGGGTGTTATATTAAGAGTCCGGGGCATTTTAGCCCAAAATGATACCCCGGAGGGGTATTTTAGTCTTTTAGGATTTTTGAGTAATTAAATGGACAAAAATAGGAACATAGAGGGTTATTGGTCTATCAGTTGCAACCTACATTATAAAGAGAGAGAAAGAGAGGGAGAACTAAGGAGGAAGGAGACCCATTGGGGAACAAAGCCAAAAGTTGAAGATTTCTCATATATAGTTAAACCAAAGTGTAGATCGCGACGAGAGAATCAACCACATATCAAATTCAATCGGAGAATAAAAAATCCATCCCAAGGTAAGTGTTTATCTTGATCCTCTTTTAGCATATATTATTCCTGTTAATTTAGGTTTGATGATATAAATTTAGTGCAATGAAAACTTTGGTTTAATTAGACTGAATTGTAAAGAAACCATATGAATTGGAGATGGGTATGCACGTAGAGGTTTTTCCCTTTGTTAGACTATTAAATTTGGGAATCTTATGTCTTAATCACGAATTATGATAAGAGTTTTGGACAATTAAAATTCTGGGTTCATTATAAATGAAATTTTAGAGACTTGAGTAATTATTGATTTTTCCCTTGAAAGTATGAGGATTTAAGCCCTAAATTGTGTTAGAGAATGACCCACAATGATTAAGAATAGTTTAATACTATCTTACTTGAGATTAGATGAAATTACAGTTGGATTTGAGGTTTGAAATGTTAAAAAAATCGAATTTGGGGAAGAACTGGGTCTGCTCAGATTTCTCATTCGAAGTCTGCCCAGGTCATTTGAATGACCTCGTTCGAACGAGACTTCCAACGAGCCTTCTAACGACGTGATGGAGTTCGTTCGAACGAGATTACCTTGACTTCTAACGAGATTTTAGAATGGCTTTTTAGGATCCGTTCGAGTTAAAAATCGTCCTTGGGTTATCCAAGTGAGAGTAATGACCAATGTGAGTAACGGGTGACTTAAATTACAAATTATTAGTGTGTTGGGATTGTAATAGTTCTCGGGATATAGAAAGTTTATAGAACCTAGGAGGGAATGTAGGTTTGAGAGAGGAAATATACGATCGAATCACGGGAGTGGTAGAATTAATACTACTACTTATGTACGATGGAAATCAGGTTGCGTAAACGCCTAATGAGTTATATAAGTTGTGTGCATGCTTATTATTTGAGATATTATGTGTATGACATACTTAGACACTGGCTATCAAACGGAGGTTAGCGCATTATGGACGACCATATCTTATATGCCTTAGGGGGATTTTGAGTTGTACCACTAGAGCATGGAATCTAGGTACGAGCTATATGTGAGAAAGGTAGTGTTGACGGTCATATGGGTGCGTAGGTATGTACGTAGCCCATCGGCTTGGAACTATGTTCGCCTCCAATATGTGTATATATTTTATTGGTTCCTGAGAGATTGAACCTGTTGTCCTTCATGCGTGAGCGTTGCAATGGGACTAGATAGCCGAGTATGCCTAGCACCAGGGGTTTCTTAACCATGGGTACAGTATTGATATATATATATATATATATATATATATATATATATATATATATATTGAGATTTTATGTATGTATACATAGTTCCTATTCTGTGTTTCATATTGGCCGCTTTATTATAGTATATACTGATTGGGTCACCAATTGAGAATTAAAAATGTTATGAGAATGAGTTAAAGCACCTTTAAACCTATTCCTAAATAATATCAATATATTATCTTCGGAGGTTTTTAGATATTTTATCCGATATAGTGGTTATACTATGTATAGTCAAGCAGAGTATCATGACTAGTATGGGTAGTTAGGCTCGCTAGGCGTGCACATTAGATGAGAGGGGAGTATCTCAAGTGAGTACGCTAAGTTAACATGGATAATATATGTGCTAATTAAATCAATTTAAGCACTTGCTACTTTTAAACTGTTTTCTACTCGGGTTTTGACCCTTTTTTCTGCAAAACTCTTTTCTTGTTCCCTTATTTTAGGTGCTCAGCCACAGGGACACCAAGCTTAGGAGATTCCATTCAGTTACCGAGTTGTAGCTGCTGTGGAAGCTACAGGACATTGCTAGTAGACGCATCATAGTCTGTCCTTCTTTATCTATCAGTTATTTACTTCAGTTGGACATGTCCTGCCTTCCTATTTTATATTTAGAGATTTAAATGTTTTATTCTGTTAGTAGACTTTATTTCATGGCTTTGGATTTTTGTATGGGATTTTGACTGGAAGTGTTTACTCCAGTTCCTTATTTTGGTTCAGTTAGTTCTTTCCTTATGCTTTTGGGACGAATAGTATTATTTAATTATTTACTTACTTGATGATGGTTAATAACAAGATAAAATTTTGACATCAATCTCTTTAAATATTAGGTGGTTAGTTTTAATTAAATAAAATTGATGATTTTCGACAGTGATGCATTATCTGAACCGACTGGATATTCTGAATTTAATTAATAAAGGACTGATCATCTGGTATTTAATTAGAAGGGGTGTCATAGGTGGTATCAGAGCATAAGGTTCTAGTGTCCTTGGGATCTGTACGGCTTATTATGTTTCTGCGTAGCATCCTTTGATATAGAGACTTATATAATAGGGTTGTTGTATTCTTTATGCATTTTACGTTCTTCAGCTATTTTGAGATAATAACTGTAGACTTATGAAACTCTTATCTCCTTTCAGATGCCTCCTCAACGTGCACAGAGAGTTCCCAGGGATGTTGAACTCGAGCCTCAACCTGTACCAGCTCAGGGTATGATGAATGACACTGAAGTTGCCGCCATTATAGCTCAGGTGGTAAATGTCGCATTGGTAGTTGTGCAACAGGCACCACCCCAGGCACCGGTGGTGGCTCCAGTTCAGGTCCAGGCCTTCCCGTCTGCTTGTGAACGTTTTAGGGATGCCTTTCAAAAGTCGCATCATCCGAAGTTTATAGGGAGCTCCGATGTAGTTGTAGTAAGCCAATGAAAGAAGGACATCCAGAGGCATTTGAGGATGCATGAGTGCACAGAGGTGCAGAGCCAGATACTGGCCATGTTCAAGTTAGTGGGAGCAACAATGTAGTGGTGGGAGTCTATTACAACCACTGAGGAGAGAGACACACTCACGATTTGAGACTTTTGGGTGCAATTTGACCGTAAATATTTCCCCTCGACCGTCCAGACAGTGATGAGATGGAAGTTGGTGAACTTGAAGCAGGAGGGAAAGACTGTGGCAAAATATGAGGCAAAGTTCATCAACCTTCTGAACATTGTACCGGATGAGATTTCGATTGAGGAGAAGAAGATTCAGCATTTTATGGATGGGTTGATATAGAGGATCTGCCAGCATTTGATAGACAATCTATCTTTGGCCACCTATTCGAACGTGGTTAATGCAGCACTACTCCATTTCTAGGACCACCATTTTCATCCGACATAGGTTAAGCGAGTAGGAGAGTCCAGCCAGTAGGGCAGGACAAGAGGAAGTGGTGCCAGTGGGGCACAGGCAGTTCATGGTCAGTATAGACACAGTGATCAGGGTTCCCAGTAGGGGGATCCTAAGAGATTTAGGTCAGGAGGTTTTAGACATGGGCACGAAGGCTTTAGACATGACCAACAGGTTCAGCACGTCCATCAGAGCCAGGAGCTAGTTCAATAAGTCTAGCATGGCCAAGGGAGGGGTGGAAACGACCATCAGGGCCGGGGACAGCAGGGACAGAGGGGAAGACCCTTCCCAGGGAGATGTTTTACTTGGGGTAACACTGGCCACAAGCGTTAGGACTGCCCTCAGAAGGGTAGAGGCCAGCAGCAGCAGGGTGCTCGCCAGGAGACCCAGAGACCATTATTTCCTGTAGCTCTCCCAGCACCCCCACAGATGCCGGCACTGCCACCCATTCCAACCGTCCCAATTCAGCAGGGGAAACTTTAGTACGAACGAGTCTACAATCTTCACCAGGCCGTAGTCCCGCAGGACCCACCCGCGATTGAGGGTATGTTTTCTATCCAGGGAACTTTGGGGCGCATTTTATTTGACACGGGGGCCACACACTATTTTATTGCCACGGGGTTTGTACGCACTACGAGATTATTTGATACAGTAGAGAGTACGATTACTTGTGTGGATTCACCGTTGAGTAGAGGGTCCATGATTTCTTTTATGTGTGGGGGACCGCTAACATGCTTGTGTTAGATATGTCCGAGTATGACACGATTATAGGTATGGATTGGCTAGTCAGGTATAGGGCCATGATCGATTGTTTTAGTAGGAGTATAGTTTTTGCCATACCCGGTCAGGGGATATTCCTAGTAGCGATGCCTCGCCCCGAGGGAGGATCGTCCACACATTTATACTACATAGAGGAGGAGACCTCTAGGGAAGTGGTGGTACCACTTGACTCGATTCCTGTTGTTCGAGAGTTCGCCATTGTGTTTCAGGAGATTTCGAGGTTACCACCTAGTAGAGAGATAGACTTCGTCATCGATTTACTGCCAGGCATTCGGTCGATAGCCCGCGCACCTTACCGTATGGCTCCAGCAGAGATGGGGGAGTTACGTGACCAGATTGAATAGTTATTGGGGCAGGGGTTTATCTGTAGGAGTACTTCATCATGGGGTACTCCCGTACTGTTCGTTAAGAAGAGGGATGGATCATTGACGTTATGTGTCGATTATCGAAACTTAAATAAAGTCACGATACGAAAAAAATATCCGTTGCCTCGAATCGATGACTTATTCAACCAGTTGAGAGGAGTTGCCTTCTTCTTGAAGATTGACTTGAGATCGGGATAACATCAGTTGCGTATCAGGGAGCAGGATGTATCGAAGACGGCTTTCTTGAGAATATATGGTTCCTATGAGTTCAGGGTTATGCCTTTCGGGCTAACCAATGCCCCTTCCATGTTTATAAACCTGATGAACATCGTGTTCAGAGAGTTCCTGGACCAGTTCATCATTGATAATACGCAAATATTGCGTATTTCATCCCTTGAACCTACGCATTTTAGCCCCCTTGGGTGCCTTAATCTTTATATTTAAGCCCGTTAACCAAACAACCTCTGGTTTATATTGTTAACATGCTATATAAGGTATAATTGGGCTTTTGTAGGTAGTTAGGTACTAAGTATGGAGTTTGGATGCATTCCAGCTAAGTTACGTACATTTTCGCACGTTCAAAGGCAATTTAGTCATTTCACAGCTTGGGCACCTGGCCCAACATCTCACGAAAGTTGTATCCCTCCTCACAAGCTTCGTGTGGCCGAGAACGGTGTGCGATTATGATCCCTAACGAAGAAGTTATGGAACTTTTGGCAGAAGAGGTTTCCAACTAAACCAAAACAGAGTGCAACTTGGTTTAGACCTGACTAATCGATCGATCGACGAAAAGGGTAGATCGATTGACCCCTCTTTGTTTCTGAAATTGTGGAAGGCAGTGGGAAAATATCTGCTTGATCGATCGATCGACCAAAGGGGTCGATCGATCGATCCCCAGTTTTCTGCGATATTTTCCCCTTTTATTTTCTTTTTCCTTTTCTTTTTTATTTCAATTACAACTTACTATATAACTCATTTTTGTGTAATAATCAGATATAGATAGATATAATTAGTTTTTTTAATAGTTTAGGCTAGGGTTTGGGGTTTGAGAGCTCGTTTCTTCTTCCTCATTTGGTGTGACAACATTTGGGTTTGTAAGTGTGGACTTTCCATCTTCCCTCTCCATTAATATAGTTTGTATTTCCTTAATTTCTTGCTTTCTAGTTTAGTTTACTTGCTTTATTTACTTGCTTTCATTTATTACTTTGTAGTGTAGTTTTATTGCGTTTATTTATCGCTTTCATTTATCGCGTTTTTACCATGCTTTCTAGCTAAATTAGTCTAGGTTGTGTCGGATTGAACTCACCTCGAGTTGACGTGTTGCTTTGCTTTGGTGATGGTGTTTACGGCTCTATTTCGAGTGCATTTTCCTAGTTATTACGCCTAGGAGATTTGATGGGGTATATCATGTATGCTCCGTGCTTACGACCTTGCGTGCGTAATTTTCGGGGTATTTATTAATGCCAAAATCTTATTAGACTTTTATGAGAATTTAGGTGTGTGACAACTCTTGATTTACTTAATTGTCGAAATGAGACGCAGTCTTAATAACTCGTCGACCCATATAACCATTTTATACTAATTATATCGGGCGAGGGATATTCGACGCAACCTATAGTTTTTACTCGCTTTGCTAATCTAGTTTAAATACACGCCTAGATTAATATTTTCCCTTTTTGCATCTTTTCCTTTTTGTTGTAATTATCTTTTACACTTTTATTTTAGGAATATTAAACCTTATAAATTCTAGCAACTCGTCTCTGTGGATTTTCGATACCCGGACTTGGCCTCTATACTCACCCGTTGAGTGTAGTCATAAGTTTAGGTTTTTGTATTGAGGCGGTGAAGAAAAAACAACAATCGGTGTTTGACACGGGCCGCTTTTCACCCTCGATCAGTCATCGTCTTCATAGATGACATTCTGGTTTACTCGCGAACCGAGGAAGAGTATGCCGAGCACTTGAGGAAAATTTTACAAACACTGTGTCAGCATGAGTTGTACGCAAAATACGAGAAATGTGGGTTTGGGCTAAAGGAGGTCTAATTTTTGGGACAGATCATCTCTGACAGAGGGATATCCATGGATCCGGGAAAGGTGTCAGCGGTGAGGGAGTAGGGATAGCCTACGACACCGATCGAGATACGCAATTTCTTGGGCCTAGCCGGATACTATAGGAGGTTCATTAGAGGGTTTTCAAAGATAGCGGGTCCGTTGACACATTTGACTTGCAAAGGGGTGCCGTTTATCTGGAGTGACGCATGTCAGTTAGACTTTGATGAGTTGAAAGAAAAGTTAACCTCAGCACCAGTGTTAGCATTGCCCAGGCCGGGAGTGGAGTATATAGTCTACACTAATGCGTCCTTATTAGGACTTGGGGGTGTACTTCAGTAGGAGGATCAGGCTATAGCTTATGCCTCCCGTAAGCTTAAGCCTTAAAGAGAGGAATTACCCCACCCACGACTTGGAGTTGGCGACGATCGTGTTTGCACTTCGGATTTGGAGACATTAACTCTTGGGGGAGAAATTTCGCTTGTTCACGAATCACAAGTTATTACAGTACCTCTTCACACAGAAGGAGTTGAATATGCGTCAGCACCGGTGGCTTGAATTTGTGAAGGATTATCATTTTGATATCCAATACCACCCGGGGAAAGCTAATGTGATAGTAGACGCGTTGAGCCATAGACCTATAGGGGAGGTGGCCGAAGTGTGGAAAGAGAAATGGAAGGAGTTAGGACACCGGGAGGCGATGGCTCGATCATTTATGTCTGTGATGACAGTTACACCTCAGATTATTACGAGAGTAGTACAGGCTCAGGCAGCTGATCCGTTCTGCCAGATTCAAATAGTGCAGCTTCTAGTAGAGGGGGCCGAGTCTTATACCGTGGGTTCAGATGGAGGTCTACATTTCAATGGAAGGTTGGTTGTTCCTGAGGGAGAAGACTTGCGATACGAGGTGATGACAGAGTCGCACGGTTCATGATTTGCGGTACGTCCCGGTGGGGATAAGATGTACCAGGATATGCGAAGACAGTACTGGTGGAGCGGGATAAAGAAGGTTATTATCGAGTTCATCTCAAAATGTGCCACTTGTCATCTAGTAAAGGTGGACCATCAGAGATCGACGAGACTTCTACATCCATTAGAGGTTAATATGTGGAAATAGGAGAGCATTTCCATGGACTTCATCATGAGATTACCTACATCGCAAAGGGGTTACGATTCAGTATGGGTGATCGTGGATCTTTTGATCAAGGTAGCCCACTTTCTTCCAGCCCGGACGGATTACACCACGGGACAGTACGCCCAGATATTCATAGCAGAGATAGTGAGACTTCACGGGGTGCCTCTCAACATTGTGTCTGACATAGATAAAGTGTTTGTGTCTCAGATTTGGGAGAGTTTTTAGGAGGCGATGGGTATGGAGTTGCGGCTGAGCATAGCTTATCACCCGCAGACGGATGGACAGATCGAGCGGACAAATCATATGTTAGAGTATATGTTGCAGACATGCATCATTGATTTTGGCGGAAGATGGGAGATGTATCTCCCACTGGTGGAGTTTGCCTATAACATCTCCTACCAGTTTACTATCGATATGACTCCATTCGAGGCACTATACAGCAGACCTTGTCATTCTCCAGCATGTTGGTTAGAGATGGGGGACAATAAGTTATTTAGTTCGGAGGTGATTTAGGATACTTAGACGAGGATTGAGTTGATACGGAGCCGTATTTGGGTTGCTCATGATCGACAAAAGAGCTACGCCGACGCCAAGCGGTATTTCTGGGAGTTCAATGTGGAGGACCACGTGTTACTTCAGGTGTCTCCTATGAAGTGATTTATGCATTTTATGAAGAAGGGAAAGTTGGCGCCTAAATATGTAGGGTCATTCCCTATTATCGAGAGGATTATGCCAGTTGCTTATAGACTTGGGTTACCGGAGCACTTATATAGAGGCCATGACGTGTTCCATATCTCTTCGCTGAGGAGATATCTTCGAGATGATTTAGCCCATACTCACATTGCATTGGAGGAGATCGACTTATAGCCTAATCTCTCCTACGAGGAGGGCCGGTTGCTATCCTAGACCGTAACGAGACGAAGTTGAGGTCGAATATAGTACCACTAGTCCGTGTTCAGTGTCGGCACCATAATGTTGAGGAATCTACCTGGGAACGCGAGGATAACATGCGTGAACGTTATCCAGAGTTATTCTTGCCAAGTATATTTTTATTTCCGAATTTCGGGACGAAATTCTGTTATTAGGGGGGAAGTATGTAATACCCCGTATTTTTACGCACATTTTTTTTTTATTATGAAATTATAGAAATTGGGATTGATTAATTTAAAGGGAGAAAATTTAATTTATAATTAATTCGATTTTAAGGGTAATAATTACTAGCGTGACGAGAGTTGGTAGTTATCGAAAATAATTATGTTGAAATCATGTTGAGTAATAACTATGTTGAACATTACGTAGTGAGTAACGTAATATCGTTTCGGAAATAATAATATGGTCGGGGGAGAGATACACGTCATACACGATAGTTGAGATATAATTATTTGAGATGTGCGTATGAGTCGCGTCACTTTTATATTTAGTGGTTAAAAAGATAAATTACTTTTATATAACTCGAATGACTATTTTGAGTGCGCCAGCGTGTCCGAAAGGGTCAAAATAGTCAGAAAATACTACTCGGGTGTTATATTTGGAGTTCGGGGCACTTTAGCCTAAAATGACATCCCAGAGGGGTATTTTAATCTTTTAGGATTTTTGAATAATTAAATGGAGGAAAGTAGGATTAAAATAGGAACATAGAGGGTTAGTGGTCTGTCAGTTGCAACCTACGAGAGAAAGAGAGAGAAAGAAAGATGAATTAAGGAGGAAGGAGACCTATTGGAGAATAAAGCCAAAAGTTGGAGATTTCTCACAAATAGTTAAACCAAAGTGTAGATCACGACCAGAGAATCAACCACATATCAAATTCAATCGGAGAATCAAAAATCCATCCCAAGGCAAGTGTTTATCTTGCTCCTCTTTTAGCATATATTATTCCTATTAATTTAGGTTTGATGATATAAACTTAGTGCAATGAAAACTTAGGTTTAATTCGATTGAATTGAAAAGAAACCTTATGAATTGAAGATGGGTATGCATGTAGAGGTTTTGCCCTTTGTTAGATTATTACAATTTGGGAACTTAATCACGAATTATGATAAGAGTTTTGGAAAATTAAAATTCAGGGTTAATTATAAAGGAAATTTTAGAGACTTGAGTAATTGTTGATTTTTCCCTTGAAAGTATGAGGATTTAAGCCCTAAATTGTGTTAGAGAATGCCCCACAATGATTGAGAATAGTTTAATATTATCTTATTTGAGATTAGATGAAATTAAGATTGGATTTGAGGTTTGAAATGTTAGAAAAATTGAATTTGGGGAAGAACTGGGTCTGTCTGGATTTCTCTTTCGAAGTCTGCCCAGGACGTTCGAATGACCTTGTTCGAATGAGACTTCCAATGAGAATTCCAACGACCCTTCTAACAAAGTGATGGAGTTCGTTCGAACGACCTTGTTCGAATGAGATTCCCTTGCCTTCTAATGAGATTTCAGAATGGCTTTTTAGGGTCCGTTCGAGTTAAAAATCATCCTAGGGTTATCCAAGTGAGAGTAATGACCTACGTGAGTAACAGGTGACTTAAATTCCAAATTATTAGTGTGTTGGGATTGTAATAGTTCTCAGGATATAGAAAGTTTATAGAACCTAGGAGGGAATGTAGGTTCGAGAGAGGAAATATATGATCGAATCACGGGAGTGATAGAATTATTAATACTACTTATGTACTATGGAAATCAGGTCGTGTGAATGCCTAATGAATTATTTAACTTGTATGCATGCTTATTACTTGAGATATTATGTGTATGACATACCTAGCTACTGGTATTCGAACGGAGGTTAGCACGTTGTGGACGACCATATCTTGTGTGCCTTCGGGGGATTTTGAGTCGTACCACTAGAGCATGGAACCTAAGTATGGGCTATCTGTGAGAATGGTAGTTTTGACGGTCGTATGGGTGCGTAGGTATGTATGTATCCCATCGACTTGGAACTATGTTCGCCTCCGATATATGTGTATGTTTGATTAGTTTCTAAGAGATTGAACCTGTTGTCCTTCATGCGTGAGCGTTGCAATGGGACTAGATAGCCAAATATGCCTAGCACCAGGGGTCTCTTAACCATGGGTACAGTATTGATATATATATTTGTATGTATACATATTGATATTTTATATATGTATACGGAGTTCCTATTCTGTATTTCATATTAGCCGCTTTATTATAGTGTATACTCATTGGGTCACCAGTTGAGAATTAAAAATGTTATGAGAATGAGTTAAAGCATCTTTAAATCTATTCCTAAATAATATCAATATATTGTCTTCGGGTTATTAAGATATTTTATCCGGTATAGTTGTTATACTACGTATAGTCAAGCAGAGTATCATGACTAGTATGGGTAGTTAGGCTCGCTAGACGTGCACATTAGATGAGAGGGGAGTATCTCAAGTGAGTATGTTAAGTTAACATGGATAATATATGTGCTAATTAAATCAATTTAAGCACTTGCTACTTTTAAACTGTTTTCTACTCGGGCTTTGACCCATTTTTCTACAAAACTCTTTTCTTGTTCCTTTATTTTAGGTGCTCAGCCACAGGGACACCAAGCTTAGGAGATTCCATTCAGTTACCGAGTTTTAGCTGCTATGGAAGCTACATGACATTGCTAATAGACGCTTCATAGTCTGTCCTTCTTTATCTATTAGTTATTTACTTCAGTTGGGCATGTCGTCCCTTCCTATTTTATATTTAGAGATTTAGATGTTTTATTCTGTTAGTAGACTTTATTTCATGGCTTTGGATTATTGTATGGGATTTTGACTGGAAGTGTTTACTCCAGTTTCTTATTTTGATTCAGCTAG
Organism: Sambucus nigra; assembly: GCA_949130495.1. Classification (NCBI taxonomy): domain Eukaryota; kingdom Viridiplantae; phylum Streptophyta; class Magnoliopsida; order Dipsacales; family Adoxaceae; genus Sambucus; species Sambucus nigra. Next base: position 297,620,102 of record OX422217.1, on the reverse strand, counting down.
TTCTTTCCTAATGCTTTTGGGATGAATAATATTAATTAATTATTTACTTACTTGATGATGGTTAATAATAAGATAAAATTCGACATCAATATTTTTAAATATTAGGTGCTTAGTTTTAATTAAATAAAATTGATGATTTTCGACAGTGATGCATTATCTGACCCAACTGGATATTCGGAATTTAATTAATAAATGACTGATCATCCGGTATTTAATTAGGCGGGGTGTCACATTCTCCAAATAATACAAAATATTTTTTTCTAATGTTTAAAGTTTGTTTCATCAAACCTCTTGGGTTTCTCATGATGATTCACAAGAAGGTTCATAGTTGCCCAAGAATCTGATTCACATAAAAATGATCGCCTTAAGATTGTTGTATAATGTAAAATACTTCAATAAAAAAATATTTGAACTAAATATAAATAATTGATAGAAATAATAAAATTCTATTAGATTAATGGTAGAAGTTGCAGTACAATTACAATGGAGGCTTACAGAATGGAGTTATGAAACCGCAAATCCAAGACACCTGATCGTGGCTATTGCTGACATTATGTTCTAAAGACAATTATGTACGCACTACGGTACTGACAACGTGTTGAAAGATTGCCACCTAGAATACATGGATTTTGTAATGTAAAAGCAGTACATCAATTTATGTTGCCTCTGAGAGGGAAGAAATACCAAGCTGAAAGCTTTGATACTAATTTGACTAGGCCCTTTTCTGTGTGCTTTAGGTAAAGACAACTGTTTCAAAATTTCTCAACTTTATTATGTGCCAAATGTGAGAACCAATTTATTTAAACCAATTTTATCTTCTTAACCCTAAAACATGCATCTAAGTGATTCAAAGCATTAAGTAAATAGAGCATGCAAGGAAAAACAAAATTTTAGGAAAAAAACCCTTTTTGAATAAAAACCTTTATTTCACTATTAACTGTAAATCACAACTTACAATTACATAGAGAAATCTGCAATGAATTTCCCGTAGAAAATCCACATAGACCGCAACCTAGAACCAACAAATATTTCCTTGAGAACCTCCAGAATCACAACTTTTTCTTCAGCAGTGAATACCCTCGAGTATCCCCAATGACCGCAGTCGGCAACAAATAGCTACCGCAAGAACTATCAATCTAGTAGGAGAGAACTCCTTCACTATAAGAGAAACTTCGACAGGAAGTGTTTGGGTTACAAAACGATTTATAAAAGTATATGGAATGTTTTGTGTGAATCAAAAACATAAAAAACCCCCTAAAATGTGAAGATTAAAAGTTTGCAGATTTGCAATTTTCTTTTAGCAAAAGTCTTAATGAAATAGTCTCACAAAATAGGTATTTATAGTAAAATAAAATAGTTGAGGTGAAGCCGTCGCTCAAACAACTAAGGTACGTCGTTTGAACGACATTAGATGTCATTTTAACGACCTAATAAAATGCAACACAGTGTAGGGTGGTTTGATGCAAACAAGAGCCTACCTATCTCACGACCTAAGAAATGACATGTGATGTTGTTCGAAGGAGTCATTTGAACGATTGCTCTATGTCGTTTGAATGACATGGCTTTGAACGACCTAAACGAAAAAATATTATTTTATAAAGCTCGCCTGCAGGTCTTCCAAAAATTATTTTGACTTAGAAAAATGCATCATTTTGATAAAGAAACATTTTCGAAAGATATCCCAATACAATCATAAAACGTTTTCAAAATTTAAACACATTCCTTACCAAAATCAATCTCGTAGATGTCTGTTGTTGAAGATACTTGATATTCGGATTCGTCGTCTTTAACCAAATGATCGTGAGCTTCCTTCGACGGTTGTAACGTTATATGACAAACTCAATGTAAATTATGGACAATGGAATATCTGTCCTTATAGCCTCCTAACCAATGTATTATGATGAACTCTATAAAAGTAGTATATGCTTTGCGGCTATTCTAGAGACACAAAGGATTTATTTATTGAGAAGATTGTGCATTTTCTGAATAGATACAAGTCTATTAAGAATAGCCACAAAATTAGATACAACTATTCAAAAATAAATTAAAAGACAAAAGGCACAAATTCAAACATAAAATCGCCTAACGAAAGAGTTAAACAAAGTGTCTAGAAAATCCACAAGTCTGGCGGGTTAAAGCATTGCAATGGTTCAAAAAATTGAAGCTCATTTGAATATGAAATGATTACCCATTAGCCTGTTTTGTTATAAATTTTTTTCAAATGACTACACAAAGGATTGAGATATTATAAGTGCATCAATGCCTTAATCTCTAATATTTCAATGTGGGACAAACCATTTACCCAACTAGAGAGTATAATACACTTCAACTGGGTATTTTGATGTTAATTTCTCATTAACCTCTTAATTATTTTGAACATACAATATATCACGTTAATCTCCTCGTGGAGCGCAACACGTTGATATGTGAATCCGCTCCAAAAGAAGTGTGGATCTCATTGACCAAAAATGAGATATTCAATACCGAGTCTTCTAACCCTAAAAAAAATATATAAAACTATGGGTTTGTTTTGGATATTATGTGAGTGAATTTTTCGGTAATAAATAATACGAGACGTGCTGTGTGAATTAGCTGGTAGAGAGAAGTAGGAGAGAGAAACATATTTATCCAACAATCCACTATAATTATTTAATTTGATGTAAATTAATAAATTATTTAATGAGATGCCTATTAGAGGGTGAAAGTTGAAAGATAGCAAAATTTTGTCCAAACCTTAAACTATTTTATTCTATTTTTGGGTTAATTACAGTTTCCCCCTATAAACTTTACCTCCCTTGTCATATTACCATCCGAACTTCCAGTTCCTAGAGTTAACCCTTTCAACTTTAAAAACAATTTCAACTAACCCCCTAGGGATGGAAACGTGTCAGTTCGGGGTCGGGGAAACCATCCCCATCCCCGTCCCCGTTAGAAATATCATTCTTCATCCCCACCCCGTTCCCCGTTATAACGGGTTCGGGGATCCCCGTCCCCATTTAAAATAGCTGTCGATTTTTCCGCGGGGAACCCGTTTTTTTTTTTTTTAATATAAAAAAATTCATTTCATCATGATGATGAGCATAGTTGCATAGGGAAAAACACAATTAAGCACCTAAGTAAAAATTACATTTAAATTACATCCCAATTAGAAATGATTAAACACAACGAAGGTGCAATAGTTCAAAATCCAATTTGTTAATGAAGGTATTCTGTTAAAAAATAAAAATAAAAATAAAAATAAAAATAAAAATAAAAATAAAAATAAAAATAAAAATAAAAATAAAAATAAAAATAAAAATAAAAATAAAAATAAAAATAAAACAATTACATTAATTTTGTAAAAAAATTTGTTATAACTTTAATACAAAAATTCATCCTTTAACAAATCGTTTATATGCATTCTAGAGTCTATAATGATATCAAGAAAACTAAGAAAAATCAAACCTTACCTGTAAGGTTTAATAAAAGACAAATCCGATCAATTAAAAAAAATTGTTGAGGGGATATCAGTGGCAGTAGTTGCCGTCATGGGAGGGAGATGTTTGCCCGCCGTCGTCGTGGGAGGCAGGAGATGAGAGATGAGGTGAGGTTTGGTCGTCGTCGTCATGGGTTCGTGGATGGAGTTCGTGGGAGGTTTGACCGCCGCTATCGTGGGATTTCATGGAGGTTTCGTAAATGGAGATGAGGGATGAGGGATGCAAGAGATGAGGGACGGGCGAGGGTTCATGGATGGACTTCGTGGAAGGTTTTTAAGAGTGGGAGGGAGGCGGAAGAAAGTAGAAGAGAAGTTAAGTTAGGGTTTTTCCAAGCCTATTCTTATATATTTATTATAATATATATATATATATATATATACATATTTTCTTATATATTAATAATTCGGGTATTCCCGTGGGGACCCGAGGCTATACCCGAACACGACCCGAAAGTTTTTGAGGATTTTTTTAACTCACCGAACCCGCCCCGATCCCCTAAACTTAATCCCCATACCCTACCTGATGGGGCCGAGTATCAGCGGGACCCGAGTTTTCGGGGAAAATTGCCATCCCTATAACCCCCTACCATTAACCTCATTAAATTTTTTTACGAAAAAGTGGATCACGTGTACTACACATGAGGTTATTTGTGAAAAAATCTAAGGTAAACCCTCGATATCCTCTCTCTTTCTCTCTCTCATCTCACTCTCTTAACCTCATCCCCACCAAATCCCCTCTCACCCTCACCCCCAACCCCCACTCCATACCCCCGACAATCGAACGGACCTCCGACCAAAAATACCAAAAAAATCTATTTGTACGTTGTTATATAAGATTCAAAGTAGAGGCTTCAAATCTTTTTATGAGATTTGTTCCTCTTGTCTACTTTGAACATCTTCTATTTTCATTGTTCGATAATTTATACATGGATCTCATACAAATCCACAAAATGGTTGTTACAGTTTTAATGTATCACATCGGTCTTTTGATTGACTATAATCTCTTAAGATTCATGTTTGGCACATGAATATGGTGTTATTAAGAAGTGGGTCAGATGTTATCAAGTAGTGTCTAATCTTTTGGGTTCACCACGGTTTATTCACTTTTTGGTTCAGTTGGGTTGGTGGACGATGCCGACGACGTTAAGATTGATCCTACGTTGCACTGACAAGATTATGGGCTGGGCCTAATTTGGGCGGATCAAATATGGATTGGGCTAAATGTGGGTTGGGCCAAATATGGATTGGGTTAAATGTGGGTCGGGCCAAATATGGGCGGACCAAATATGGGTTGGGCCAATCCATTGTCTTTCTACTAAAGTAAGTATTACAATTCGAGGTATATGTAAAAAAAAATCATATTTTACTCACAACTTTTAAAAATGAGTATTATATTTGATTTGTATCTTTTAAAATTGGGCTCTATATTTGATTCCCAGCTTTCAAATATGGGCTCATATTTAACTCATGGCTTTGAAATATGGGCCCCATATTTAACTCATAACTTTTAAATATGGGCCTCATATTTAGATGACTGGGCTAATGTGGATTGTTTTACTATTTGGGCCACATTTTGCCACTACTAATCCTACGATTCAGGGCTTCAATAGTCATCATTCGTCAATGGTTATCTTTAATCGAAATAAATCAAGTGTTAAATTTGATTCAACGGTTGCGATATATGCGGGATGCCAACGGGCCCTTCTGCAAATTGATTTCACGGCAGTTGAAAAAAATCTAAATGGGTCCGTTTGCCAAAACAAATATTTTTTTTTACATTAGGGCATCAAAAATTTTAATAACACATTTTCGTCCCTATTCTCATATATATATATATATTTTTCCAAGTTTTATTTAAAAAAATAACAGTTTTTTTTTTCTTTTTACTCCCCATGTTTATTTATTAAGAAATTAACAAACTATATATAAAAAATATTTTTTACCCTAAAATTATTTATTAAAAAAATAAAGGGTCCCTTTGGTTCTCTATTAAAAAAATTCGATTTAAATGTTGTTTTTAAATACAGTTTTAAAATTCAATTTTTTGTGTTTATAATTATTGGTGCGCGTTTGGTAACTTATTTTAAATATAGTTTTTTGAAAATTTGACAAAATTAACAAACATGTATATGTATATATGTGTGTGCATGTGTGTGTGTATAGACACACATTATACAAATGTAAACGTACATACATATATATAATGATGTTGCATGTATAATTTATAATAAAATTATATGCATACATGAATTGATAGTATTTTTTAATACATATGTACTATATGTATATTTGATATTATTTCATACATTAATAATACATGTATAAAATTATATATTAGTATCATGTATATATTGATAATATTATTTAACATATGGATCTTAGTATATTATATAATTTAATAATATAAATATGCATAATTTCGTGTACATGTAGATATATATTTTTTATGTATAAGAATTACACATATATTAATGTATTATGTATGTATATTATATATTAAGGTATAAATGAATTAAAATATAAAGAATGAATAATTCTGAGTTGAAAAATAAAAAGCAGAAGTAATAAAAACACACTTTTTCTGTTTTATGAAAAACTTAATCATAACACAGAAATATTATAATTCAGTGTTTAAAAGAAGGTTGCGAAACGCAATTTTTTATAAGAATTGTATTTAATACACAGAAAACAGAATTATAATTTCAAACCAAACAGATCCTAAAGAATTGTTTTCTTCTTTTCTACTTCCTCCCTGTTTTTATTATTAAAAACTGTTTTTACAGTTTTAAAAATTTATAAAAATGTTATGAAAAAACAATTTTTACGTTACAAAAAACTGTTACAAAAAAATGTTACAAAAAACAATTTTTACGTTGTGAAAAAACTGTTACGAAAAATGTTACGAAAAAACAGTTTTACAGTTTTTAAAAATGTTAAAACCCTTTTTTAATTATTCAAAACAGTTTTAAACCTTCCAAAACAACTTTTAAATTGTTTTTAAAACAATTTTTTTAACGGGTTGAAAACATTTTAAAAATAGTTTTAGAACAATTTTTTAAAAATAGTTTTTTTTTTATCTAAAAAAGTTTTTTTTATTTATTTAAAGCATTTTATAAAACAGTTTTTTATTTAAAATCTTTTTTTTAAAAATATTTTAGTATAAAAAAATTTTAAAAAAAACACTCGTAAGAATTGACATATTTCTCACTCAAATAGCAAAGCAAAGTTTGTCAACATTTGTGGCAAATAACTTGTAGGCATATTTTTGTACCAACACACACTAAATTGTTGGCGAACGCCTCATTTGTCAACTTATTTGCCATGGCAAATAAGGGTAACCAAACGGACCCTTAGTTTGAATTAGTCATCTTTATATCCACATTTCAAGGGTTGATATTTGAAGCTTATTTACAATTTCCAAATTTTTAAAATTGTGTATTTAGAATCTCACAAACTTTTTTATCAACTTTTTGCAATTTTTTGTTATCTTAAATTTTATTTTTATTAACTCAGAATTGTTCTTTTTTCATCCTAGAATTTTAAATTTTTTTCATTGCTTCATAGATTTTTGTATACACTTTTTTTTATTACATTTCAATTCTTTTTGGAATTTATAATTTTTTGGGGGTCATTTACTGTTTGGGGTACATTTGTTTATAATAATTGGGGTTGGGGTATACTAATTTTCATTATAGTTGGTTGAGAGTTATTTTAAAGGTTTGCCTAACAGTCGTCTAACAACTGTACCTTTTTCTGTCAACTACTCGAATTACCCTTATATCTAATTACCCTTATACCCTTATATCATTTAAAACACTCAAATCCTTTCTCTACCTCACACTCTCTCACAGCCAGCTAAAAAAAAGTTGAAAAATATTCTTATCTATATACTCTCCCTCGCAGTTGTTCATGGTCGGAGGATTTCCATGGCTGGAGATTTTTCATGGCAGGAGGTACGTTCCTCGGAGGTTTGTTGGCCGTAGGTTTGATGGCTGAAAGTTTTTGATTTTAAAAATCATTTGGAGTTTCGATTTGGAGTTTGAGTTTTTAATTTTAAAAACCATTTGGAGTTTTGATTCGATTCGGAGTTTGAGTTTGATGGCAGGAGGTTTTCCTTTTTTAAAAATTATTTTGTTGGTTGCATTTTTTTTTGGAAATATCTTTTTTGGGTAGAAATTATTTTCTTTGGTGAAAAATATTTTTTTCTGGAAATAATTTGTTTAAAAGAAAACAGTTTTATTTTTATCAAGTGAAAAAGGTTTTTTTTAAAATAATTTTATATGTGAAAAACGTTTTTTTTTTCTAAAAATAATTTTTTAAACTGAAATCAGTTTTATTTTCATATTTTTTGGTTGAATATTATTATTTTTGGAAATATATCTTTGTTTGACTTAAATGAGTTTTGTTTTTAATTTTTATGCTGGAATTTATTTTTTTTCATTTATGGAAAATATTTTCTTGGATGGAAAAAATTTTATTTTGTTGAAAATCATTTTATTAGGTGGAAATATTTTTTATACTGAATATTAGTTTCTTTTTTTGAAATTCTTATTTTGTTTAATATTCTTTTATATTTGAACTGTTTTTAATTAAAAAAAACACGGTTTAACCTTTTTTAATTGTATTTTTTAAATACAGTTTTATTTCTTATTATATATAAATCATAAAGTTTATATGTACTTATATATATATATATAATTGAAAAACAATTTTGTCCAAATTATTGATTGAGATGAAAGGATAGAGGGGCAAATAAGTCATTTGGCCATTGAGTTATAGTTCACAAACGGAGGTTTAACAACTTCCGTTAAAATAACACGCAATCAACTACAATGAAAACTAGTTTCCCCAAGCGCCAATTATTATAAACAAATATACGCCAAACAGTAAATGACCATATTTTTTTTAATCAAATTTAATATTTTTTTGTCATTTTTAGTTTTTTTTTTTAAATTTTTTGTATATCCCAGATTTTGTAAATGTTATTCTTTAATTTTTGGATTTTTAAAATTTATATTCAAAATTTCCAAAATGCTTAAATATTTTTGACATTTTTTTAGGATTTTCTATATTTTTAAAGTATTTTTTTTTTAATTTTTATTTTTTTAAAATTTTTATACGTTATTTTTTAGTTTTCAAAAACTTTAAATATTTATTTGTAATTTTCAAATTGTATAAATATTTATTAATATATATTTTTTTATATTAGCCTGTTATTTTTATAATTTTTTTTAGTATTTTTTAATATTTTTATTAGTTTGTTGTATCTTCATGTTCTTTTATATATATATATATATACACTTTTTAGTATTTTCTAGTTTTTTGAATGCATAATTTTTAATTTTCATAATTTTCTAATGTTTTAAAAAAATTTATAAAAAAATTCCAGTCTTTTTGATATTTAAAAATATTTTTTAATTATTTTCTTAAATTTTTAAATATTTTTTCTATAATTTTAATAATTTATTGATATTTTTTTTTGTTAGGATGAAAGTGTGCTAACTTTAAGTCATGCTCCACACATGAATAAGTTTTATGTACAAAAAGTTAATGGTATTAGTGGTAAGTAGGACCGGCAAAATGGGTTAGTGAGAATGGGAACCGTCCACTTTTGCCCAAAAACTACAAGTCGGGGTCCATTAATCTATTCAGAGGGTCAAAAATGGGTTAAGTATCCCATTAAGTCGGTTTGGGGCGGGTTACTCACGGGTCAAATACGGGTTATGAGGGTAAATCGAACACTGATGTATAATCTAAACCTAATATGCTCATTTCAGCCATTCTGGAACGATCTCTCTCATTTCACCACTTACCCCTTGACAGCATCACATGGCCGAGGAGAAGAGAGGGGCTGGGGAAGGAAAGGTTTAACCCTAAACCAACCCGTATTAGCTCAATCCGAATCCGACCTAAGACATGTGCTGACCCATTTTCAAACCGTCCAAATCTAACCCGAAACCATTTCCGAACCACCCACATCCGCCCGTAACCGCCCATGTGCCAGTTCTAGTGGTAAGGGATTATTTGAAATCGTTTTAAAAAATTTAGGGGGTTAAGTATGAAAATTGAAAGTTTAATTGGTGAAGTGACAAGAATAATAAAAGTTAGGGGATCTAAGTATAATTACCGTAAATGATTCTGTTGGAACAATTAATATAGTTGGAATAGTAGTTATCTGATAGCATTTAATAAGAACTTATGAATTTTACTTTTAGAATCAACATAGATATGCATTAGATGAATTTGACTATAAGGGACGCAAAACTATCAATCATATTTATACAAAAATATGACTCACATAATCTGGGAAATATTATTTTAGGGACCATTTAACAGGATACAAACATAAAAATTATATTTAACATGTAATCAGCGCAACGCGCGGGCGGACTACAATATTTATTTTACTATATATTTACGCATATATGAACATACTCAAAACAATTGCACAAAATAAATTAACTCACTCAATCTCTTCAAAATTATCTTTTGGGCATGTTTAAATAGGCTTGCATCTTTATTTCCATAAAGTAAAAACATTTTTTTATTAAATGAATAATCAAATTACAATGAAACTTATACATCCATTATGCTAACAAAATTTAAGTTTGCCAATACTTTCACCAGGTCCCATCCTCTTAAACCCATAAACTCTCAAAATATCTAATTTGAGCAGCCACAATTCTTTCAAAATAACATAAAAAAACCATTAGGCAGTGATAATTTAAGAAAACCTAAATATAAGAGTCTAGTCTTTAAAAACTTATTATTAACTCTTCTAAACCTTTTCACAAACGTCACATGTTCAAAGAAACATTAGAGAGAGTGATATGCATCTTCTATTAAATCACAGTAAACTTACACCTCAAACAAATAACAAAACATTATAAGCAAACCAAAATAATAAGTGTTTTGTCTTTAAAAACATAAACTCTTGTAAGGCTTTTCACAAACACTACATATTCAAAGAAACATTAGAGGACGGAGATACATCTTTTATCACAGTTATACCTCAAACCAGTTATTCAACTTGTATCCATTTTTCACTACCTCCACCTAAAGCCACAACAAAAAAAAATGAAGAAGTTAAAAAACGAAGCTATTGTGAAAGTATTTTTTGTCCATAAACTTAATTATAAGAACAAAATCTTGCATGCTGTTTGCGACCCAAATGCCTTGCAACTAAACTTTTTTTTTTTTAATAAAAAACACATAATCTTTTGCATTGACGAATGTTGCAATAAGGTCATTAGAACAAAGAATATTTTGACAATCCAAGTAGAATAGAGTGCTCTTACAAGCTCCCTCAAGCGTAGAGATCAATGCCCCAAAATTTAGCTGGTTGGTTTGTCTGATAATTGCGATCCGGAGTCTTAATGAGGTCCATGTCCTCTTTGGTCAGCTCAAAGTAAAAAACTTGGTAATTGTCATCTAGCCGCTCAACCTTGATGAATTTGGGATCACAACTGTGCTCAGTTGAATACCCCGACGTAAAACAATCTGGGTCACAGTCTTCTTATATTTCTCAGCTACACCATTGAGAACTGGATCATCCAAACATGATACTGAATCGAACCATTCGGTGTTAGCCGTAGCACCTCCCAGTTAAAAGATATAATACATCATATGACCAGCTAGTCCCTATATTCATCTCTTTTTTTTAGAGAGAAGCTACCACTACTAAACAAATATAAGACAATTCGACGAAGGTAAGGGATACAAATAAAAACTCAGAACAATAAGCATCGTGAAAGTACAAAAGATTCAATAAACAAATAAAATATATCAGGTGTTCTTGTATAGATAGATGCCATAGAATAAAACAGAAGGCGTGATATTTGTGGGGCAATGGACAACTAATTTATAGGGGTCAAGAAACCGACTCAAGAAAGAGAAGGGCACAAAGGGTAAGAGAATGGATGCTGGTAGACAAAAAGACTCAAGTAAATGAATTGGGAGAAAGAGGCAAACAGTCATTTGTTTTTTTTTTGAAGCTTCAAATACTTTGATTTGTGAGAGGCTTTTAGATTTGACGATTGATGGGGTAGATTAATTGCACTAAAGAATTATTAAGCCTCTAATATTACCGTATTAGAGGTATATCTTTATCTTTATTCTTTATATATTATAAAATGTTTTATAAGGAATTTTAATGTACTTTCATCATATTATTATACATGGCATCTTAATTCACTTTCATCATATCTATCACTTATAATCCTTCTTGGAAACTTTTCTCATTATTTCCTGCTCCTTCGGTTTCTCCACCCGTTTATTTCCTCTTCAAAACCGTTGTTTTTTATAAATTACATTCAATATTTTTTTAAATAACTCACGTACAGTATTTTTTAAATTACGCACAGTATTTTCAACAACATATACATAATTGTTTTATTGTTTTTATAAATTATGTAAAATATTTTTTTAAATAAACAACAACTTTTTAATTTTAAAAAAAAAAGATTTTTCTTAATTAAAAAAAATCATTTTAAGTGTTTTATAAAAAAAAGTTGTTTCTTAAGAAAAATAAAAACTGTTAACCATGAAAATTAGATGTAAAAATTCGTGTATTTTGTCATGTTTCGGGTCGACACGACATGACACGACAATGATTTTTTGGACATGAACACGACCCAAATAAAAACGACATAACACGACATGGCACGAATAACCCGATTTTTTAAAATTTCACGCTAAATTAAACATAAATAGACACGATAACCTAAATAAAAACACGATTAACATGACAAGACACGATAACACGACTCATAATTTTGACACGACACCACTTGGTGTAAAAAAAACACGACACGAACACGACATATTGTGTCAATTTTGGGTTAATTTTGTTTCGTTACGTGTCGTGTTTTCGTGTCGTTTCTAAAATTGTCAACCCTAATGAAAATAAATTGTTTTACACTATTAAAAAATGTTTTTAACTGTTTAAAAACTATTTTTTTTATAAAGAAATTAATTTTTAAAGATTTTTTTAATACATAAAAGAAATTATTTTAATGATTTTTTAACTTTTGAACTAAAAAAATGTTTTAAAATAACTATTTTTACCTTTTTCTAATTGTTTTATGAAATTAAGAAACTCTTTCAAAGTTAAAGAAAAGTATTTAACTGTTTAATATAAGAAAAATAAATTAATATAAAAATTATTTTACTGTTCCTTTTTAATAAAATAAGTACAATATATCTTATATAAAAATACTTTTTTTTTTGTTTCTTAAAAACTGTTCTTCTTATATAAAAAATGTTATAACTATTTTATAAAAAAAAGTTATTTTTTAAATAAAAATAAAAACTTTGCTCTATTTTTGCAGGTTATTTTGTAGTTATATTTTTTTTTCATAACTTGTGATCACAGATACTCTTAAGTTTTTAATCAATTTTCTATTTTTACTTAGCATCCCTTCATGTATTGACAATTCCATACACTCAATGTATAACTCGCGCATCGCGCGAGTTTCCAACTAGTAATATATAATAATGATGATGTCAAATTATTATCGCTATCTGTGATAATGCCATTATAATTTCTTGAATGCGTATGATAAAGTTTAGACTTGGTAAAAGTTATTATATAAAGTAAGTAGTCACGTTCCAAAAATATTGACTAGCAATTGTAACTTAAATTAAATAGATATACATAAAGTTCAGTTTATGTGAATAAGTTTTTGAATTCTATGATGATAATTTTTTAGATATTTAAGTTCCTCGAACACATATTTATTTAATATTTTCTTATTTTTAAAGATCTGTACTAGAGGTATCCACCGTCTCCACTCCACTATTGGAGCTCCTTCGACAGCGCCTCCCTGGAACTTCGGTGATGACAAAATGAGTGAGGATGAGAGTACTGACGCAGACTTTTAAAATAAGAGAATATAAAGTAAATAAGAATTTGAGAAATTTAGGTGCTTAAAAAAATTATCTTCATTTTGAAATGGGGGTTTTGGGGAAAAGTCCTCATAATTCTCAAAGTGTATAAAAATAGGACACTTCAAATAATTTTATAAATATAGTTCCTGCACTAAAAATCCCATGAAAAATGGTGTCGCTAGCACGGACAAAAGAAATGAACTCCTAAATCTAAAGGGACTACACAAATAAATGCTATTGTACCATAAAAACTAGATTTATAAACTTGAAAAGCATTATCTTAAAAATCAAAATATGGAAAGGAATATGAAATTTACCTTAATTCTCTACTTTAAAATTTTAAAAATTAGTTATCTGTTCAAAGATTCTTAATTAGGGAGTGGCCTAATGAAAAATGCATTATTACATCCTTCCTCAAAGATTCAAATCTCCTTTGGCCGGGTCCACTTATCTGTTCAAAGGAATATTAAATTGAGAAAACACCAAGTATGAGGATCGTTTCTACAATAAACTTGTGTGTTGAAGATGCTTTAGTACAAACTTTTAAAAACTTATTTATTATTTACAATAAAATTAATATCACGAAACTGTGGGCAATGGCTCCCACAGCTTGTCAACCCACATCTGACCTAATTCCGTTGAATTTTAACCAAACATTTGACCAAGTAGATTAGATGGAATAAAATTTAGGGTTAATTTTATTTTAATCCTATTTTTTGGTCAATTTTTATTTAAGTTCTATTAATTTTAGGGTTATTTACTGTTTGTGGTACGTTTATTTATAATATTAGTTGTTTGGGTACGTTTGTTTACGTATTAATTCGTTGAGTCCTAAACTAACGAAAACCGTTAGTTGACTCAAGACCGTTAGCTCATATCATCAACAATTTTCTCACATGATAAAAGACATATTTTCCTTTGACATCTTTGCCCTTTCAATTAAAGCATAAAAAATGTTGTTTAATATTAATAAAAATATTTTTAATAGTTAATATATATATATATATATATATACACACACACACACATACAAAATACTGCTCTTGTGCGGACCAGTCTGTATTTTAAGAGTGCGGATCAGACATGTGTCACCTGACGATGACCCTAGAAATTATTGGCTAAATTATGGGCACACACTCTCTCTTTTCTGGGAATACCGCCAGGTGACAAATGTTCGGTCGGCATTCTTAAAATGCGGACTAGTCCGCATAAGAGCAGTACTCTCTCTCTCTCTCTCTGTATATATATATATATATATATACACACACACACACCCTGTAAGGACTTCTTATGGTGAAGACTCCGATACATACTATTTTTTTAAAAAAGTAAAAAATTAATTTTTTTGATGGAACTTCATGGATATGATCTCCATGGTGGGAAGATCATCTCCAATTGTTTTCATTAAAAAATTCAATAAAAAAACCATTGAGATGAAGTGATATGAAAAAAATGGTATAAATATGCATTTTCGACCGTTGAAATGTTGGCGATCATCTCACCCACTTTTTATTTGAATTTTTTGATGAAACTTCATGGATATGATCTCGACAGTGAGAAGATCATATCCATGATGTTTCATAAAAAAATTCAATCAGTAAAGCGGCTGGCGCCGCCCTAACATTTCAACGGTTGAAAATGCATATTTATACCATTTTTTTACATATTCTCTCATCTCAACTGTTTTTTTATTGAATTTTTCGACGAAACAAATTGGAGATGATCTTCTCACCATGGAGATCATATCCATGAAGTTTCATAAAAAACTCATTTTTTTACTATTTAAAAAAAATTGTTTGTACCGGGGTCTGCACCATAAGGAGTCATTACAAAAGACTTTATATATATATATATATATATTATAAGGTTAAATAATTAGAAAAAAAACAGTTAAAAAAGTTGTTAAAAATTGTTTAAAAATAATTTCCGAAAATTGTGAAAAATTGTTAAAAATAATTTTCGGGAAAAAATATTTTCCACCAATTAAAAAATATATATAAAAAAGGATTTCCACCAATCAAAAATTGTTTTCCACCCAAAAAAATAATTTTCGTAAATAAAAAAGGATTTTGAGTTAAAAAAATATTTTCCAGCATAAAAAAATAAATTTCAGAAATATAACTGAATAAAAAATAAAACTGAATATATCCATATAATAAGATAGTACAGTTTTTGAATTTGAAAAATATAAAAGCACAATAAAGGTTGAGATTTAGCCACATCCTCCCATAGTAATCTAACGGTTCTGATCATTTGCTACCATTTTCTTATCCCGCCCAAAACGAATCACTCGCTTTAATTTGAATACCTTACCCAATCTCCAACACGCATGACACACATTTACCCGAGCGCTCAACACTAGCTCTCTCTCTCTGGGGGTGGAACTCAACAAGGGGACAAGACGATTCTTCACGATTTTGACGGTGAGATTTTCTTTCTATCTATTTTCATTAAAAATCTCAAACGCTCACCACTCTCTCTCTCTCTCTCTCTCTCTCTCTCTCTCTCTCTCTCTGTGGGTGGAACTCAACAAGGGTACAAGACGATTCTTCACGATTTTGACGGTGAGATTTTCTTTCTATCTATTTTCATTAAAAATTGGTTTTACAAAAGTTTTGGGTTTCTTGAAATTTAGGGGCATGTATTTCAGGGCTTGAAATTTTGATTTGGGGATTTTGAAAAGCTTGGT
Source organism: Sambucus nigra (assembly GCA_949130495.1). Taxonomy (NCBI): domain Eukaryota; kingdom Viridiplantae; phylum Streptophyta; class Magnoliopsida; order Dipsacales; family Adoxaceae; genus Sambucus; species Sambucus nigra. Next base: position 297,604,050 of record OX422217.1, on the reverse strand, counting down.
TTTAAAAAAGTTTTGGGTTTCTTGAAATTTAGGGGGATGTGTTTTAGGGTTTGAAATTTTGATTTGGGGATTTAAGGTGTTAATTTAGTTATTTACAATAACTTGAAACATGTATATCTCACTCCTCGTGAATTTGTGAAAATATTGTGGATTCTCCTTGCTAGATTGAATAACTCAAACTCATTTATATTCATTTGAAATTTCACTCTTGTTGTGTTTTAAGGTCTCTCTCTCGGTGAGGACAACTATTTTCCTATACTGGCAGAGTTTATATTTGTTGGCATCTGACACTATTATTCCCCCAAAATTTGTTTCTCGGCTTGACAACACATCTCATACATGCATTGGTGGATTTATATCATTAAATGGGTCTCACATCAGATGGACAAAGGCACAATGGTATCCAATTCTCTTTCTCTATTTTTTAAGTTAATATTTTGGTTATTCCAAGGTTCAAAAATGCCATTGGTATGTGGAGTTTGCTTCGACGACTCTTCTTCTTGGGGAAGGGATATAGTAGAGCTGGAGAAGCACATAAACAAGTATTTAGATGCTAGTGTTTTTTACCTCAACTATATGTCAAATTTCTGCTCACCTTTGTTTATTGGGTTGCAATGTGTGAGAATGTAATGAGAAAAGTGAGTTTTCTAAGTTTATTTATAATTTCTTAGTTGACTGACAATATTTATGTTGTTTATGTGATAAGAAAAGTGAGTTTTCTCTCTTTTGCCTTTGATATGTGGGTTCATTTCTTACGTTTGATACGTAGGTTTTGATTTTTTTTATATGTACACATTTTATTATGAAGTTTCGTGATGATCGTTAATTTAGTCTGGTGAAACTTACATTGTTTTAATTTATGCTCTAATTTTTACTACCATTAGTTGAATTTAAGAGGTATATGTATTAAGAATTTTTTTAATCCATGTTAATTGAAAATTTGCACCCAAAAAATTATTTTCAAATATTTTTATTATTCATATGTTAATTACACAAAGTTTGCGATTTCATTCGTTTTCAAAATTAAAAATCATAATGGACACATTTAAAAGTGTATTAAACCAGTAAACTGCAATATATTAGATATTTGCATCTGTTCTTATGAAAAATGGAAAGGAATGTGAATTTTCTTAGACTTAATGTATGTTTCCTTATGCAGACATGATCACATGGTTCCATGAGCAAGCAATCTCACTGCTCAGATTTACTGTCTAAAGGATAGGGGCTATAAGTTTAGTTCCGATTTACACCTATGATGAATCAGATTGAGGAAACTGACTTTGATTAGAACCTGTTCCATGACCATAGAAACCTCTTCCACGATTATTATATGGCATATAAGGAGAAGATCGACTTGCAAACTGTGGAGAACCTCTTCCATGCCGAAAATCAGATGATTGATCTCTGCACATGGCAAGAAGCACTCATCAATTATCAAAGTTGATGGACAACTTCCAATCACAGATGCAAGAGATTTATAATCAGGAGGTAATCTTTCTAATGTATGGATTATTATATCTTCATCATGAATGGCATAAGTAGCCATAGCTAACTGATTTATAATTTTTTGAATTTCAGATATATTCGTACATTGATTTAGTACCTTTCCGAAGTACATTCAAATCCTTCTTCAAGTAATGGTTCTGAGATATAGAGAGATTTGTGTATCGATGATAAAGATGGTGCCGTACTCTAAAACAAAACAAAAATCACGAAAAGAAGGCAAAACACTTGGTGAAATTGTGGCAAGAACTTAACTAGGAAGCTAAGCATTAATAAGTTTCCATTCTTGAAATAATGGATTTGGAGAAGATTCATCATTATCAGTTCGAATCGACACAGGAGGGCACTGAATCTCACCATTGACAAACTCATAAAGATGTTTTGCACGAAGTGCTGCTTCAATCTGAACTTTCCATAGGGAATAATTGGACGAGTCATATTGAATACGAACTAAGGCGTTGTAATTCTCCCCTTCTTCGTCCTCCTCTCGCCCTCGTACCAGATTATAATCCCCAAACCAGTGCTATTGCAACAGATCCCCTCCTCCTCTGCCCCTGCCAGCAGCACCCCTCATCTTTATTGGGTCTCTCCCTCGAGTCAGCGGTTCGCCGCAGCAAGCCAAGCCAAGCAGGTAACGTTCGATGTATTTTTTTTAATTCAATATTCAAGCAAGTGACTTTATCCATGTGCGATCGCAGGTAACTAACATTATGTTTTAATACTGTTATATTATTAACTAACATAATTTTCAACTAACACTATATTCTAACAATAGCGGTAAAAAAGTTGATGATGAAGAGCAGTGGACACAGAGCGCATTGTATTTGATGATGAAGAACAACGCCAGTTGGAATTGTATCGCGAACATGAAAAACGAAAAGAACAGGAGGTTGAAGCATTAAAGCGCTCCAGGCATCCTAGAATGGCACAAGCAATTAAAGAGCAACCTCAGCTCAAGGAAGAGATGGCTTACCAATACAAAATTGGCAATTTTGAGGTTGCAGTTGCTATTCACAGAAGATTGGACCCAAAGCTGCAGCTGCTATACAATATTGGCAAGGTACTAATTTGATATTTTATATTTTTTTCAGGTTTAAGATCTGTGAGGCATATTTTTCGATTTTAAGACGCATTAACATCTGGTAGTTTTTTGGATTCAGTGTCTTATGATTTGATTATTAAGATACATTTTATTCAAATTTTTCCATCTTTTGGTTTTCACTTCTTATGAATATTCAGATATGGGAGCGTAAGGACATTAGTTCTATAAGGATAACATGTTTAATATAGGACATTGGTTCAAAATTGATCTCTGTTTTTTTATCTGATAAAATTAGGAATTTCCAATTTGAGAGGTTTATTGGGTTTTCTAAGATCGGGAGTACATCTCTACTAAACTTGACATGCTCATGACTGTTTTTTAACCTCCATGTTTCCAGAACCACCTATACTAAACATTTCTTAATAAATTGTTTTTGTTTTAATATTTTATCTTGCATTATAAAACCACCTATACTAGCTGTTATTATTTTACTTTTTTTTTGTAGATTGACTTGCACATCTAAAATATATGTTAAGATGAGTAAAGGTGAGATGGGGTGATTCAATGGATTAATGCATCTAGCAAGGTGATAGAGTTGGGAGTTTTTTTGTTAAAAATAGATCAAGTTGGCATATGCCAACAATTATCACACCAAGGTCATGAGATGCATAACAAGAGTATCAATTATGTGACGGCATAGCATTTAATGTAGTGAATATCTGTAATGACCCCACTTTTATATATATAGTTTGTTTTTACACTCTTGTGTTACTTATTATCTGATAAATTTTGTATTATTAGATATGTGGTATTATTGACTATCAACATAACAAACTCCATTTTTAATTACGAAGAATCAACTGTAAACTGGATCAAATCGAAGTCTTATGACATATCTTAAGGTAAATAATAAGTTTTGGGGTAGAAAATATAATTTTATGAAACTTTAAGGACTAAAATAAAAATATAAAATTGGCCATTTTGTAAGTAAAATATTTTTAAGGACCTCTAATAAATATTTAAAATATATTGTGAAATTACCAAAATACCCTTCATGTGTAAAATGACCCTTATACCCTTATCACCTTTCAACCACGTGCTGGTCACTTCCACCTTACATATGTCGTCTTTAGGGAGAAAGATAAAACACTTGTCATCATTTGGTGATATTAACACTGCAAGATCACTCCAGATCGTGACACCTCGGTGTTGAATCACCACTTCAAAAAGCCTAGTCATTAGACACGTGTCAACAGTGTAATACTTTTGGAAACCTATAAATAGGGCCTTAGGGTTCATTTGAAACTCACTCCAATTCCTTGAGAATTATAGTAAGAAAGAGTGATAGAAAGATCGGAAAATATCTTAAGAAGGAGTTCTATAATTTCGAAGAAAGAATTCATTTCGTAGATTAACGTGCGATTGAAGACTCATTATCTATAATTTTGACCTCTATTTTAGGTGAGTACTCTGGCATTCCTTGTGCATTTTGATTATATGATATTATGCAAACTACATATATTTTATGAACTGCTTTTATTCTCAAAATTCATGTGATACCGATGATTGATCCATTTGTGATATGTTTATATTTGTCCATATAAACATACCGATTAAAATGATTATTGAAAATGATATTGGATATTGAAAATATGATTCGGCCCTAGGGACCTCTTTACTGACTGACCTTCCCAGTTGGGTTATCGCTGGTGTGCCCTAAATAAGGCGTTGTGACGAACATGTTTGATTGACCCTAAACTACCGGGGAATAATACGGTAGAAAAATACGGTATTAAAGTGTACTTGGCCATCAAAATGATATGATTGAAAAAAAAGATATCACATTTGATTTGTTGCATTCGTCTTATTCTGAGCTATCCAATTGTGATATATATACTTTCATTTCAAAATATATATATATCTATTTACTGCAAGTTCCTATCCATATATGTATATGCCTTTTCTTTTGACTTGAATATGTATCTATTTTCTGAAAACCTTGGAATATTTGGAGATTGAATCTCAATCGGCTTTTAGCTGATGTTTTATAATTAACCATTTTTTTCGGGAAATAATTAAGCAAGTGGATGGAACATAAGAGGACTATGTTGAAGATTTAGCTTTTAGAGCTCTTTTTGTTACATTAAGTAGAATTTTATTTTATTAGATAGAGGATATTTGGCTCTTTAATTTAAAGGCTTTGAAATTTGTGTCAAGTTGTAACTCTTGGATATTTTAATTTAAATGAAGTTTCCTTTAGAAATCTCTGATGATGTAATTCCTTCACTTTCTGTTTTTACGATTCATAACCATGTGATTTTATTTCAGCTACATATATTTTAAGAGAAAAATTTTAAGGCCAAAATATTGAATGCCTTAGTGACATGTCAAGACACTCGTTCCCTACTATTTTTGGGTCGGGGTCATGACAGAGGTGGTATCAGAGCATAGGTTATGAACCCGTAAACTACTGAGCATAGGTTTCGAACGATATAGATTTTATGTTTCCATCCTTAGGAGATAGTATTAAAAATCTAATTTATGTGATAACCCTTCCAATGTGTTATATTAATTATAATTGGTCTTTTAGTTTTCAATCTTGATATAGTATAGTAGATTTTACGCTTGACCATAGAAAATGACCAAGAGAAGATCATCTATGGGAACTAGTGATTCGAGTATAGAAGGACTGGAAGGTGCATACAAGGCGATTGAAAGTCTAGTAAAGATTGTGGAGCAGCATGTGAATAATGGAGTACCAAGGAATCTTGAACTAAGTATATGTACTATTGAACAGTTCAAGAAGTTGAATCCTCCATCTTTTAAAGGTACTCCTAACCCCACTGAAGCAGAAAGTTGGGTGATGCAGATGGAAAAGATACTTGATGTTCTTAAGTGCACAAATGAACAAAGGGTTTTATTTGCAACATTTATGTTAGAAGGTGAAGCAGAACATTGGTGGAGAATGACTAAGAGAATACACGAGGAAAGGCATACTTACATAGGTTGGAATGATTTCTTAGTAATCTTTTATGAGAAATATTTTCCTGAAAAGATGAAAGAAGAAATGGCAGCTGACTTCATGAGTCTAGTGTAAGGGAATATGATGGTTAGTCAATACGAGGCAAAGTTTATTGAGTTATCACGTTTCGCACGTCATGTTGTAGTAACTGATGTTTTAAGGGCATAGAAGTTTGAACGTGGTTTAAGGTTGAATATTCGTAGTCAAATTTCCATCCTAAAGTTGACATCATATATTGATGTCGTGAGTAGGGCTACAATAGCTGAGAGGAACGGTGAGGAGTACAATCGAATTAGAGATGGTAAGAGGAAGTTTGGGGAACAAAAAGGAAAGAACCCTAATAATAGAATTTTTTTTAGGAACACATCCAAGAGTGGGGGATCTAGTGATAACAAACAGTATAATAACCAGACATGTCAGCAATGTGGAAAGGACTACACAAAAATAGGCGATTTGTAAGTGTTTTAAACACTTACGAATGACATTCGTAAGTGTTTAAAACACTTACAAATTAGCGCGTTGCAAAAAAATTATAAGTGTTCAAAACTGTTGTAAATGTCATTTGCAAGCGTTCATGGAGAACACATATCCGTTTCAAACAACCGTAACAAAAAAAATTGTAAGTGTTCTAAACACTTGCATATTAACCTTTTGCAAGTGTTTTAAACACTTGCAAAATTATAGTTTGCAAGTGTTTAGAACTCTTGCAAAATTCAGCAACCTTTTTTAATTTATAACTGTTATAAACACTTGCAAAAGAAGATATATATATATTTTTTTTAATGGTTCAAAACACTTACAAATATTAACATGTAAGGAAAACAATGTTCATTTTGTAAGTGTTATGAACACTTACATAAATTAAAATATTAAAATAAAAAAAAATTATCCACCACATACCACCAACCTCACATATAACAAACAATAAAAATAGCTAAAAATATAACAATTATATCCAAACACTTTCATACAATACTTCATGATATATTCAACATAAACAAACACTCTCATCAAGAAAGGAAGCCAGAACACCAAAGGTATATATTGAGTATTCTCCTTAACAAACTTCAGACATCTAGTTATTGTATCCAAAGACACATGTGTGCACATAAAAAATAAGAAATGGCAAACACCAATACATTACCAATTCAACTAAAGATAAGTCATCTAATGGATATCAGTCTAGAAAACGAATGGAGTAATATAAGATAAGAATATATATAAAAACATATACATGAACATGCTACAAGTTCTTCAGTTCATTTATTTGCTCCAAACTATCCAACTTTTCGAAAAACGCGACGAACCACCTTCTCTTCTTGCAACCTCCCACACATTATCCTGGGCCACCAGGCTCATGTTTTCCATGCCGTGGTTTAACTCATCAACATCAGTTATGCCTTTTCCCTTGGGCGATGGGTCCGTGGAGGTACTAACACCGCCAACACGCTTTTCACCGTCTTTTTATGCGTCACATATTCAAATCACATGAAATGAAATAAAGGTAAAGTTAGAGAGAAATATTAACAGAATAGTTGGAAACATTATAAGAACTAAATTGTGATTAATTTCCTCTGGAATTGTTAAATAACTCTACATTTCTGCGAATTTCAGCCATATAAATTCAGGGTCACGGTTCCATTTTCCAAATGAAAATCAAAAAATATTTTTTGCATAAATTAAGTTAATCATAATCATTTACTTAGACACAAACAGGCTGAAATGATTACTCTGTGTAGAGTAAGTTACTCTCTGTCTTTGAGGATTCGAACCATCAAATTCCTCCTAACATTTGAGATCTCTCAATTCTAATAAGGGCTTATTATTGTCTACATCAGAAATGGTTCAACTGTTAATATAATTATATATGCTTCGAATAGTAATATGAGAATAATCAACATATTTAAATTTGAGAATCTATTGAATTTTAGTTAAAGAAAAGGGGGGATTTCTGGTATTAACGGTAGGAAGTGACAAACTTAGCCTAACCAATTATTGTCGTATGTGTGACATAGATACAGATAATCAAAGAAGTGTTCATTTTTTTTTTTTTTTTTTTAAATTCTGATATGATTACAGGTGTTAACACATGACAAGGTCGACATATTGAGTAGGTAGTAGCAGTATTGACTATTGAGGGCCGAGAGATAAATTAGTACAATTTTTTTAATAGTGATTCTCTTTATTATTCAAAGCACCAACCAATCCAACCTGATGTCAATGTGTCCCAATATTATATCATCTTATATCGATTTTTAATGCTACAAAATTGGAAAGCAAATGAAAATATACTTGATAATCGAGAGTCACTATGATGTAAAAAATTATCACATAAATTTGTAATCAAGAAATATAATAATATTAAGTTCCTCAAATAAAGGGACGTTAGTGATTAGGGAGGAGTGGCTTTGAGGCCCATAATATCTGAGAGAGACTATGTTGTGGCAGATCTGAACCTGGATCTGTATTATTAATGAAAGGGATAATTGAAAAACATAAATAGTAGGTACTATTGATACAAGTGATAATTGAAAATGAAATGAAGGGTAGTAAGTACCTGCAACTTCTTGCATTTCTTGTGCCTAGAAGACCCATCGGTTTGCTGCCTCACTAAGTACAAAAGACTGATTCTGAAAAAAATTGAGATTGATAGTTATGAAGTTTATACTTATTCTTCACAATACATCATCAGTTTGCTGCCTCACTAAGGAGCGCATACCTAATCATTCCACCATTGGCAGGAACTTGGGAAATTTCTTTTCATGTTTAGGGGGATTTTCACCGGGTAACTTCTTGTCAAATTTACGACCTTTGCTTCTCAATTGGCCTAAAAATGCAAGTGGAGGTATCTTCAGAGAGGACAAAGTAACTTGGATCCTATTCATGGTTACACAAATAATGGTAGAAAACATTTCCAACAAAAAAATAGTCCTAAGATCTCAACTCAACAAAGTCTTTTCCAAATTACTAAATCATGTATTTAGTTTCCTTTATGTTTTCCTATTAGATAGTCTTTTGAAATTCTATTTGTTTTCAATCATTTAGAGCACAAAAGTGATCATTTAAGTGTATATAGGAACTGGGTGAAGGCCAGCTATGCACTTCTCTGATGGAATTCAAGAACATTTAGCACTTCATTCAGTTATTAAGGTCTGGACTGTTTATTTGTAAATGAATCATGAGAGTAAAGTCCATGTTAACTCGTTAGTTTATTATTATTATTATTATTATTATTATTATTATTGAGTGTGTGTAGTTTAGGGTACTTGTGTCATTTACTAATGAAAAAATCTAGTAAATCATGCTTCGTGACTTTAAGCGTGTAAAACAAGTCAAAACTGAGCACAACGTTGTTCAAATGCGGCTATTTTTCTTCTTAAATAATGATTCAAACTTGAGTTGGTTTAAAAAGAATTCTACAGAGCCTACACCCAAGACTAGAACTCATCATGTGAACAATGAGGCCTTAACCCATGCACATGTCTTGGAGTGACATAAGATACTTGAGCATAGTAGTAGTAGTAAACTAGTAAATACTGTCAAAAAAATTGGACGCAAAATTCTGAAATAGCGTAAAAATTACATCTAAGTGTTTTCGTCACAAATGAAAGGCATTTATTATAGGCTAATGTTATGCGAGAATAGAGGTTGGATTGGGTCAACTTTAGAGACTAATTCCATGAACACCATGAGCTTAATCAATAATGATGATGTTGACTTCCATCTGCTAATAACATTAATCAAGGAATGCGCTGTCCTAATGAAGCGAATGAGGATTTCAATAGGTCATACTCTCCACGAGGAAAATAAATGCGCGGATTGGCTTGCCAAATTGGGTGCTAAACAGGAGGATTTCTATAAGGATTTGCAGTCTCCGCCTGAGGAACTGTCACAGCTACTTCAAGCTGATCAGAATGTGGAAAAAATCCCCAGGGAAAACTAGTTTTTTATGTTTTTTGTTGCGTCTTTTTTTTCTTCTTTTTTTTACTGCTCTTATACTTCCCTGTAACTAAAAAAATATATATTTAATTGCAAAAGTTGGGAGCTAATTATAAAACCCACAAGCTTTTCACAATTTTAAAACACGGGTCAAGACCTAAACATCAAAATAACTATTAAATCACACCCTCAATTCAGTTCAATTCAAAGTACATCCATGCCATCAGAGTCAATGGGTGAAATTTACAAACTTCACTTTCAAGAAAATAACATCTTACATTTATAACACCTATACCCACATCCAAAATCAGAAAATGATTATAATTACTACAAGACATATATAAAAAAGATTATATATATATATATATATATATATATATATATATATATATATATATATATATATATATATATATATATACATTTTGCAATTAAATATATATATTTTTTGTTACAGGTAGTATAAGAGTAGTAAAAAAAAGAAGAAAAAAAAGACGCAACAAAAAACATAAAAAACTAGTTTTCCCTGGGGATTTTTTACACATTCTGATCAGCTTAAAGTAGCTGTGACAGTTCCTCAGGCGGAGACTGCAAATCCTTACAGAAATCCTCATGTTTAGCACCCAATTTGGCAAGCCAATCCGTACATTTATTTGCCTCACGGAGAGTATGACCTACTGAAATCCTCATTCGCTTCATTAGGACATCGCATTCCTTGATTAACGTTCTTAGCGGATGGAAGTCAGCATCATCATTATTTATTAAGCTCATGGTGTTCATAGAATCAGTCTCTAAAGTTGCCCCAATCCAGCCTATATTCTCGCATAACATCAACCTGATCCTTCCTAATATCCGGATCAGGTTCTCATCTCTTTCAATCATAATAGTCCTAAGAGCTTTGCACCATATGTTCTATTAAACCACTTGACTATATTAAAATAGCAACAAGCACATGGTTTTGCTCCGATGATTTGCTACATTCATAGGCTTGTCTCCAACAATGTGAATATATATAATAAACTCTGGTGCCTTCAACTTATCACAACAATTACATTTCAGTTATTCCAATTTTAAAATCTTCTCTCTCGTTTCAAATTAAGAAACAGTAAGTCAATCACAAGAAACTCATCAAGCTCACAAGAAAGTGGCAGAGAGTAGTGGCCACCAGGAGAAGGATTTCATTACCAAGAATAGATAGTAGTAGCTCAACATGAGTGTCTGATAAAGGCCAGTTTGTTGTGTACATGACTGATGTGAAACGTTTTTGCGAAAATTAGGAATGTGTTCTAGTAAAGAATCATCAATAATTTGAAATTTGAGTCAGGTAAAATATAGGATTATCTTCAACATATGGTTTGCAATTGATATTTTATTAAATTACTGAAAGAGGGGTGTTTAGTCCAAAAAGAGGTAAAAACAAATTTCTTTTTGAAATAATCCAACTAATTATAGAAATATGGAACAAGGGGAGCATGATCTGAAGATTTTTTTGTTAATATAATTAAGAGAGAATCCAGAGAACAAGTTAGACCACTCAACATTAGCTAGGAATTTGTAAATCCTTTCCAAAATAGTTTCTTTTCCACCTCTTTTATTCCACCAGGTGTATTTAGTTCCCAAGAATCACATATCTTTAAGGCAACTATTATGGATACAATCAAGAACTTATGAAGCTACAAGAGAATCTCCTAATTTCTCATTATCTGAAATCACTGTGTTGAAATCCCCCACTAGCATTTGAGTCTGCGGATGATGAGTATATGCAAAGAATTCAAATAATTTCTCATTAGATGAAATCACTATTTTGGAAACCGTTCACAGTCTTTATGATGACTATATACAAGTTTTATTGCCAAATAAGGCTCTACTTATTCCCACTCTTAAGAGAAACATAGAAAGAGACTTAAATACCTCCGGGGGGACCATAGAAAAGAACCCCTTTTGAAGGCGACATACCGAATTTTTCAAACTTTGTCGGATGCTCGACAGGGTATTGAATAGTCTAAAAACAAAACGGAAGAAATTAAAATAAATTACAAACAAAGAAAACCTTAGCAAAAATTAAAGCACTATAACGAACTATATGATGTCTAACAAAGAATACTATTTGAAGGAGATTCCAAAGGGCTGATGGTAAAAAAAATTATGGTCAATATGATGTCTAACAATTCAACAGTCATAGATACAAACAAAGAAATCAATTTAAGTTTTAAACATTTAATTCTTTACAAGAAAACCTTAGCAAAAATTAAAGCACTATGACAAACAGTTCTGGATAGATACAATACCAAAATATATAATGAAAAAAGAGACTAAAATGAAAATTTTATATGATAGTGTAATTGTATAGAGACATAAATAAATGCATAAATTCACTAGAAAGAGACTATATGCGAACGAGTATGAAAAGGATGCCAAAGAGTAAATGAAAAATTAAAAACTACAACCTCTAGAGTGGCTACAGTAGCCTAAAGCATAAAATTTGATGGGGGTACAAAGCCAAGAGTAAAGTCGCAGCGTAAAGGTAAAGAAGCAGCTCCAACATATAGTTCCAGGTGAAACAAACGAAATATATCAATATGCAGATTCAACATATAGTTCCAGAAGCAACTCCAACATATAGTTCAGAAATAAGATGTAGGGGCCTTTACAGAAATATATTGCAGAAATAAATCCCTAGTTAGTTCTCCAAGAATTAAGAAAAAGAAATACACTGTATACTCTAACACACGATAAAATACTCTGTATACTTTAATTCAGAAGTAAGATGTAGGGGATCCAAATGTGTGATCAAGCAACATACATATATAAACTAAAATGAAGGGGATCCAACTAGCTACCTATTCCGAACGAGTTGCATAAGAAGGAAATAAGTAAAGTATACAAGAAGTCCCATAACTGAACTAATTGAGGATATTTAACGAGAACAAACTGTAAAATTACTAGTTGGTACACGCACGTGTGACCTACATTTCAAGTTACATTTTAAAATTCTATCGATACGAAGGACATCATCAAACAATATACAAATAGCAATCCTCGAAACCATATATGCGAATGGTAAACAGAAACTCAAGAATTTAATGAGATCTATATATATTCCAAACTATATGTATTACCGTTGTATAAACAAATTAAAATCCATCTAATAGATTAACCAACAATGTCCCTATTTAAGGGAGTTGTGAAGGTCTCAACATCTGCCCCAGAATGCATAGTTTCATCTTGCAACACAACACACATAAAGTTATCATACAGATTACAGATATGCGTATCATAAGAGATATAAAAAAGAACAAACCTCTTCCCTCCTCCTTTATCCGGGCTTGGGATCGGCAATGCAAAGGAAATATTTGCATTGGCGGAGTTAAAAAAGGTTATACCATATAGCCAAAAACAACTCAAGTAATTCAAAAATGCAAAACATAACGAACATAATAAAGTCCATAGCAAATACTAGCATAATAAAGTCCATAGCATAACAAAGTCTAGCATAATAAAGTCCACGACATAATCAAGTCCATAGCGAATACTAGCATAATAAAGTCGCTAATAAAAATTAAAAGCAAGAAGTCATTGGGATCCAACAATAGGCGTGACTAAAATCTTCGGCCACACCACCCAACTTCCACTACCAACATCTTCGAGAAGCTCAGCACCACCCTGTGTTCCCAAGTAAAGAGAAGCATTTTCCTCGAGCACTTTGTCCACTAACAATACCACCTCTTTCTCGTAATTCACTATATGATTGTGCACTACGTCTCGAGGGTTATTGTCTATACTTCCCTTGCCAATAACCTTACCATTAAGCCCGAGCACAACACATGAGACACCATCTTCTAGTGACCAGGATTCTACATTAAATGATGCAACTGTCCCATTATTTGCACTTGCTCCAACAGTTGGGGAGGAATGAGACTTCCCTAACACCATACCTATCATTGTCTATATATTGCTTAGTTTATTATTCATGCCTTTAATCTCGGATTCCAATGTATCGAGACGACCTTTCATTTGGTTCCCATTGGCCTTTTCAACTGCAAGCAAAGATAAAGATGGAGCTGAAACCTTGATGGATGATAGCGAAACTATGGAACCCACACCATGGGTGTGCCCTCGCTTGTCAATACCAAATAATTCAGACAAGGCATCATTTCATAATGATTGTGGCTGGTTGGTGTTATCACTACAACTTTCTTCTAGTTCTTTTTTCTTCGCGAGCACCTTGTCCTGTGAAATGCCAAATATATAGAATTGTCAAGACTAATCATTTGAATGTATAATGTTTTCATGTAATAATGATCATTCACTATTTATAGAAAATAACCATGATAGGAACAATGCTCTCTTTGACTGACCCATCTTACATGTGTGGCTAGCTATCCATACATCAACACGCAATGGGTTTTTATGCAATTTTTTTGTCTACAAATAAAAAACATAACATATATTATCTTCAAGGTAATAGTAATAAAACAAAGCAGTAAAACATAGTCGTACGTACCATATTGTACTCGACTTGGGCATGCCCATCACTCCCACTTGTGTGAGTGGCCCCAATCTTTGCCCTATTATCTTTCCCCGCTTTCCTCTTTTTTTTAGCCTCTTCCATATTCTCATGCTCCAGGAACTCTTTCCACTGTTCTGGCTTGACACCTGGAGGGACATTGGCCAATCTTTCGACATCCATTGAATACTTATCATAATAGCTCTTCCGTAACGTGGATTTATATGTTTAAGTAGGTTGCACATACTTTTATAGAAACTAATCTTGTAACAATCCGGGAGTCCATATGTTCTCTAACAAGACAATTGATATTTTTAAATTATAAGAAATATGTAAAGTTATACAAAAGAAAATATAATAAACAAATCAAGTATACATAAGAAGTCTCACTTTCATCTCTTTCCAAACATCTTCCTTGTATGTTTTTGGAACCTTACGCCAATCAGTATACGATATTGGGACCTGAGCCTGGACCACTTTACCAAGTCGAGACATAAATCGGCCTTTCTCGCTACCTATTACCTGCTTATGTTGATTGATCTCAACTGCAATTATGGTGTCTACAGATGATCCATCTGGACTATCGTGTGGGTTGGAGAAATTAGCTTCATTTGACATTACTGAAATTCAACTAGTGTTAGATATACCATGCATAAATATTCTGCATTAATAATATGTCTAAATGAATTATTCACATATTATGTCCAAAATTACTAAAAATATATAATCTGTCTAAGTGCATAATCTGTACAAATTTACTAAGAATTGGTCCATTCGTCGCATGTTACAATATAAGTGAAACATTAAAGTAGTACATAAACATAATAGATCACAAGAAACAAAATCTTGAAGCGATGTCTAAAATTCTTTTAAATAGTAAGTGAAGCATTAAAGTAAATAAAATTAAGCAAAAATTATAAAAATCAGCTTTAGCTTTAACTAGAAGTCCTAAAGCAGATTCTTCAAATTGGGATTATCCTCAATAATAGACTGATACATTGTAGGAACCTCAAGTTTGTCAACACTTGTTGTTAATCTCTGTGGTGAATGCAAAATGATAGACCAACCATTGTCTTCAAAATCCTTTGAGTAAAACACTTGAGATGCTTCAGATGCAAGAATGAATGGTTCGTCGTCGATTCTATCCTTACTCTTCAACTTACTTAAGTTTACCATCATTAAGTTCGATTCCGGATCAACTTTGAAACCATTTACCTTGTCCTCAACTCTCACCCAGTCACAGTAAAACATAACTGTTTTGAAAGATTTATAATCCAACACAAATATTCCAAGAACAATGCCAAAATATGTTGTCTCCGCTTCCTTATAATTCATATCTTTTCCACTTGACCTGAACTTCATGATGGCCCTCATTGACACATCACTATTTCGGGTTACCCGTTACTCATCATACTCACGTGTACAAAATTCAAACCCATTCACCTGATACCTCTTATATGGTTGTACATCATATAATGGCCCATTTTACTAGCCGCCAAAGTGCAGTATCAGTCAATCCCTCTTTTAATAACTACAAAAAATATTTCATAAGATGATTATACACACACACACACACACACACACACACACACACATGAATAAATGTAAAATTTTATTATATAGTCGAATTAAAATCAAACCTCCTTAATCAACCATGGGATAAAACCCTCGGTCTTTTCCTTCAATGTAGACGCTCTTCGGTTACGCCCAAATGTGGATTCCCAATAAAGATCATATTTCCTACACCAATTCGATACCCACACTTAGGCATCCTACTTCCTGCACCAATCTACATACGCAATATTTTTCAATTAAAAAATCTCAAATCATATTGATATACTTACTTCTGCCATTCCTCCACTTCATCTGATTGGTGTAACACCCACTTACGTGCTTGTGCAAATTGTAATGGAGTTAACTTCACATTCTTCCCTTGTTCTAAAGGACCCTCGCCTGCGCATTCATCATCTTCATTTTCATCGAGAAAATCTTCACGCGTATATTTGTGATTTCCTTCACTAGGGTTTGGCATGTACTCCGTGCAATATAAGGTCAATTCTTCTAAGATATATTTCTCTGCAATGCTCCCTTCAACATACCTCTTATTATGACGAACACTATGCTCTTTCCAATAGGGCAAATTAAATAAAATAGACCTTCGATACCATGGAGTGGTAACATCACTAACCATATTCTTATCCCCTTTACGTTTTCTTTTTATTCTGGAAATCTGTTTACCAATTCTCATCTTGATGCATTTCACCTTCTTCTCAACCTCCGAACCAGATAACCTTCGTGGAGATTTATGATGTTCAACCTTGTTATTGAAATTACGTTTGTCCTCCCTGAACTTGTGGTCATGAGGAAGGAATCTTCTATGACCACAATAACAAATTTTCCTACTACTCGTAAGTCATTTAGATTCAACTTCTTTCGCACAAATTGGGCACCCCTTATAACCATGAACCGTGCAACCCGATAAAGTTCCATATGCAAGAAAATTATGGACAACCCACAACGACATCGTTCTCAAAGAAAAATTAGTTTTTGTATTTGAGTCGTACGCCATTACACCTTGAAACTATAATTCCTTTAACTCATCTAGGAAGGGGGCCAGGTAAATGTCGATGTCTTTGCTCGAAGCATTCGGCCCGGATATTAAAATTGACATCATTGAAAACTCCCTTTTCATACATAAAGATGGTCCCATATTAAGAGGAGTAACAATGATAGGCCAACAACTGTAACTAGAGCTGAGATTCCCGTATGGATTAAAACCATAAGTGGCTATACTAAGACAGACATTACGTTTTTCAGCCACAAAGTTTGGCCACATCACATCAGCAGATTTCCATATAGACGAATCAACAGGATGACGCATGATATTTGTGCTACACTGCGCCCTAGCGTTCCAAGTCATCTCATTTGCAATCCATGGTATGGTGAATAATCTCTTCAACCTTGGAATCAGGGGTAAATGTCTAACTGTCTTCAGAGGTACTTTACCCTCCCCATTTATTCCCAACCTATACCTGGGTAGGTTGCATACTGGACATTTTACCTTCATTGCATGTTCTTTTCTATATAAAATACAATCATTTTTGCATGCATGAATTATAATATGATCCAGACCAACTTCTTTGATTATCTTCTTCATGGTTGGATACTTGGATGGTACTGTATTTCCTTTCGGCAAAAACTCTTTAAACACCCTCAAAATTTCCGTAACACTATTATCTGACAAACCATATCTTGTCGTAACATTATTTAATTTGACAAGAAAATATAGTGTCGTATGTTTCTCAGGACTTGACGGGTACAACGGTTCACTCGCCTTGCCACGTAACTTTTTGTATTTTAACTCCTCATTAGTCTCGTTACGATTGTCACCTCCCCCATACTAACATGCTCACTTGATAAATGATCTACTTCACGATTAAACATTTCGAATGCGTCGTAAACAAGCTCTTCCATGCTTGGATTGTCGAGGACCGGGTCATTGAATTCAACACTTTCAGTGGGTTCTTTTTCTTTTCTTTTAACGACTTCCTTTTCACCATGAAAACGCCAAAACGTCTAAGACTTGGATATACCATAACGAAGCAAATGAAAATGGACATCTTCAAGCTCCAACAACTTTCCATTTTCACATTTTATGCATGGGCATGAAAATAAGGTTTCGCCACCACGTTTATTCTTCACAAAATCAATAAACGTAGCAACCCCATTAATGTATTTTGCACTTCCTCTTTCACATTCCTTCGTCCACTCTTTACTAACTTCCGATGACATTCTATATGTTGAGATACATTAGTAAAAAATTAATATATACTATTTAATATCTAAGGGTCAGGCAACAGGTAAAGAAATAGTCTATTGTTCACAATCTTTGATTAATGTTTAATGAAGTAAAAAGGTGATTACAGGTGGATTTTTCAAGAAAACATGAACTAGTTTATAGCTTGATAGTCACTCAATCCGACAACCCCTATTTTGGTACAAATTTTTTTATCAACATATATAACATGATCTTAAAATCTCATATAATAGAATTTATAACCAAATGAAGTATAAATTAAATATTTTTATGGTTGAAACCAGAAACAATCTTCTCTATATTCGAAAGATAACACAAACACACCCAATCTTAAACCCAAACACGTCAAACCCGAAATCAACATTACTTCTTGGTTCGAAAAAAGAAAAGAAAACCAAATTTTAGTTTCAAGCAGTGCTTTTCTTATATAAGGAGTTTGTATCACCCTGTACATATTGAAGGTTTACCTTTTCAATGACTCGACTCTCCAAGTTTTTTTAATAAGTTTTTTGAAATGTGATTGCAAACCCAAATCTCTTTACAATTATTCAAAACTCAGATTTGTCATACCCAAATCATTAATTTAACTGCTAATTCCCACTTGGGGTGAAAATAAAATTAGATAGTAATCAAATTATACATACGCACTATTATTCTTAACTATTAATCGTGTACGAATAATACGCACCAAACATTTAACAGACAGTTATGAAATTAGTCATACGCACCAAATATTTAATCGTGTATGAATAATACGCACCAAATAAAACATACGCACCAAATATTTAACAGAATAAGACATATGCAACAAATAAAATCCTAAATCGTATCTTTAACAGAATAATACGCACCAAATATTTAATAGAATAAGACATACGCACCAAATAAAATCCTAAATCATATCTTTAATAGAATAATACGCACAAAATAAAATCCTAAATCGTATCTTTAACCCTAAACCGTTGAAAGATGATCGCATGAAAATATTTAACAGAATAATATTGATCGCATATAACCCTAAGGGAAGGCTATGGGTTTGTTAAAATAGAATAATATTATTATGTTAACAGAATAATGTTGATTTGTTAAAACAGGGCAAACCTTGAATATATTTCTTAAAACAGTCTATTTTCATGCGATCGCATATAACCCTAATCATATATTTGTTAAAACAGTCTGAAACAGGGCAAACCTTCAATAATGCGCACCAAATAATACAGGGAAAACCCTAAATGTTTGAAATACAATTTTGGAAATTGTATGATTCTTCAATGCACGAAGATATTAAGAGAAGAAAAATATTAAGAGAAGATTGCACCTACAAAACGTTTGACATACCTTCGAAGAAGATCGCACCTACAAAACGTTTTACATACCTTCGAAGAAAATTTTTGGAGTAGATTTCGCACGAAGAAAATTTTTGGAGAAAGAAAAATTTTGGAGAAAATTTCACACGAAGGTTTAGAGCGGTATTTCGACAGAAGTTTTGGAGGTGAAATTAGTGATGAGATTTGGAATAATTTTTGTTTTCCGGATGCAACCCTTTTAGGTTATCCCACCTACAAATTAAGTAACTATCCCAAATTTTACAACGGGTATGAACACTTACAAATTTTGTAAGTGCCCAAAACCATTGTAAATTATATAAGTAATTTAAACACTTACAAATTAAATAATCTATTAGTTACTAAATAGCCATTATGGTGTAGTGACGATTCATGGAGGACGACCTTGTTATAAGGATTCAGGAACTTGTTTTAGATATGGACAGAAAGGACATCAGATAAAAGACTTCCCAAACCCATCAAGGGTTCTGATAAAGCCTTCAAGTGCAAAGAAGGATCAAGACAGACATGGTAGAGTTTTTGCACTTTCTGATACCTAAGCTTCTAATGCGGTAGTGTCAGGTACACTTTCTATATGAGCACATCCTTTTAAAGCCTTGATATATCCTGGTTCTACCCATTCGTCCATATCTATACATGTATTAAATCGCTTTTATAAATTGCCTGAACCCTTAAATCATAACATACACATTTCTACTCCTTCGGGTGAGTTATTGATGGGAAATTAGTATACAAGGCTTGTCCCATAGATATTGATAGTCATAAACTATTTGTTGATTTGATAGTTTTAGACATTAAAGATTTTGAAGTCATTTTGGGGATGGATTGGTTAGCATCATATCATGCTAAGGTAGACTGTTTTGAGAAGAGTGTTACTTTCTAAATTCCTCACCAACCAAAATTTAGTTTTGAAGGAACTGGCATCATATCTCCGATATGTATTATTTCTGCAATGTAAGCCTATAGTTTTCTTAGGAAGGGATGTCAAGGATTTCTTGCAACTGTTACTAGTTTGGAGACGATAGTGCCTAGATTAGAATATATTCCTATTGCTAACAAATTTATGGATGTTTTTCCTGATAATTTACCCGGTCTACCTCCCAATAGAGAAATAGTTTTTACCATTGACCTTATTCCTGGAACTATACCAATCTCAAAACCACCATATTGTATGGAACCTTTAGAATTAAGAGAGTTAAAAGTTCAATTAGAAGACTTTTTAGACAAGGGTTTTATCAGACCAAGTATATCTCATTGGGGTGCTCCAGTATTATTTGTTAGAAAGAAGGATGGGATGATGAGGTTATGTATAGATTATCATGAATTGAACAAGGTTACCATTAAGAATAAATACCCCTACCTCGTATAGATGATTTTTTTGACCAACTACAAGGTGTGCGAGTATTTTCTAAGATTGACCTTAGGTCAGGCTATCATCAATTGAAGATTAAGGAAGATGATATTTTAAAATCAGCTTTTCGTACTAGATATGATCACTATGAATTTCTTGTGATGCCATTTGGACTAACTAATGCACCGTTCGATTTTATGGATAAGATGAATAGAGTGTTTAGGAAATATTTGGATCAATGTGTGGTTATTTTTATTGATGACATCCTTATTTATTCTAAGAGTATTGAAGAACATGAGAAGCATTTGGAGATAATATTACAAATCCTAAGGAAAGAAAAATTATATGTGAAATTAAAGAAGTGTGATTTTTGGTTGCCTAGTGTTTCTTTTCTAGGACATGTCATTTCCAAGGAGGGACTGTCGGTTGACCCTCAAAAGATTGAGGCTATACGAGATTGACCAAGACCAACTAATGTGAGTGAGATTCGTAGTTTCCTTAGATTAGCAGGTTATTATCGAAGATTTGTTGAAGGATTTTCTAGTATTGCCAAGCCTCTATCTAGGTTAACACAAAAGAAGGTAAAATATGAATGATCTGAGGAAGTCGAGAAAAGTTTTCAAGAACTTAAGAATCGATTAGTGACTGCCCCAATTTTTTACTATTCCTTCAGGTACGAAAGGGTTGGTGATTTATAGTAATGCTTCTAAAAATGGGTTAGGATGTGTGTTAATGCAAAATGGAAAAGTAGTTGCTTATGCCTCAAGACAATTAAAATCATATGAGTAGAATTATCCAACCCATGACCTAGAATTAGCAGCTGTAATTTTTGCTATTAAGATTTGGAGACACTATTTATATGGTGAGACTTGTGAGATGTATACCGACATAAGAGTTTGAAATATATATTTACTCAGAAAGAATTGAACACGAGACAAAGGAGGTGGTTAGAATTGATGAAGGATTATGATTTAAATATTCATTATCACCTAGGGAAAGCTAATGTAGTGGCTGACGCTTTAAGTAGGAAGTCTACACCCAATTTAGCATGTCTTATTACAAACCAGGAGGCTCTATTGAAGGATTTAAGAAATATGGAAATAGATGTTCTATAACACCTCGTATTTTTGACAATTTAAATAATTATGTGATTAATTATTATTATGGGAATAAGTATGTGATTAATTATTGTTGTTGGATTAATTACATTAAAATGTGAGAAATTAATTTGTTATTAATTCGGATTTAAAATAATTATTAACTAGCGTGCCAAGGGTTAAAACTTATTATTGTGAACTATTAAATATTACTGGGTGATATGTAATATGGAATTATGATATTTGATAAATTGTCGGAAGTGAGAAATACGGCAGTTTGGTAATTTAAGTTTGACACGCGTGTGAGTCGTGTCGGGACTAATTGAATGGAATAAAAAGAGAATTTATTTTTATTAACTAGTATGGTCATTTTGACTGCTCCATTGAGTCCGAAAGGGTCGAGATAGTCAAAATAGTATACCCGGGTGTTTAGTTTGGGTCCCGGGGAGATTTTAGGCCTAACCGGCACCCCGAGAGGGCATTTTGGTAAATTGTATTTTTGGGCTAAATTAATGGACGAAAATTGGGATTAATTATATCAGCCAAGGAAAGTCCGTTAGGGTTAAGAAGTGACAGGAAGTTAGAACGGCCGTGGAGGGTGTGAGGGAGAACCAAATTCCAAGAGAAAAGGGTCAAATCATCCTCACCTTGCACAACCGTGACCACCAATGCGTAGATCGAGAAGAGAGGAACGCGTATATACCAACATCACCAACGGATCAGACCATCATATTCGAGGCAAGTGTTTATTACTTGCTTTCTTTTAGTAATAATCATGCTCATGTTAGTATAGGTGGAATTAATCATGGTTTATATGTTAATTGGGTGAAAATTGGAGATTTAAATTATGATTATGGATTGGTTTAATTAGTGGTTAAAATTGCTTCATGTATGTAGAGGATTAATCACGAAATTTGAGTATATATTGATGAACGAATCTGGGTTGATTGGGTTCTTTAATTGAAAATTTGGAAACTAGGGTTCATATGAATTGATTTGGGGATTTTATATATTTATGATGATTTATGACGAATTAATGATCCTAGAAGGTTAGGAATGATTTATAACATGTTAGGTGTTGATGGGTATGGATGATGAGTCGTTGGGAATTGAATATTAGAGGTTTTTAGGTTCAAAAATGGAAGAAAAATGCTGAGATTTGGTGAAGAAGACGAACAGTGTAATCTCGCGCGAAGTGGTTCAAACGACATAACATTCTGGTTCGAACGACATGTCAAAGTGGTTCAAACTACATCTCATTCTGGTTCGAACGACATGCATTCTTGTTCGAACGACATGTCATTCTGGTTCAAACCAGAGGGTGAATTTCTGGGAATTTTCTTAGAGCCTAGTTTGGAGTTTATTGGTTTATTGGAGTGAGAGAAACTACCAAATAGTAAATTCAAATAAGAAGGAATTTTGGGAAAAGTATGTGGGAATTAATACTTTAATTATTTCGATATAGAGAGAATGTACCTTGGAGATTATGAGAGAGATAGTAATATAATTATTTATACTATACGTAGTAATGAGGTTAAAATACGTATGGGGAATATATATGTAGGTTGGAGAAATACCTATAAATTATAATAGGATGTGTGTATGTCTATTATGTGATTACATTATTAAGAGCACTAATGGGTGATAATGCGGGGGTGCAAGAACCTTATAGTTAAGGGCACTAATGAGTGGTAACTCGGGGGTGCAGAAACTCTATTGTTAAATGTACTAATGGGTGATAACCCGGGGGTACAAAGATGATTATTGTTTAGTGCACTAATGGGTGATAACCCGAGGGTGCTGAATTATTATTGATAGGTGCATTAATGGGTGCTAACCCGGGGATGCAATATTCTATTGTTAGGCGCACTAATGGGTGATAACCCGTGGGTGCTGAATTATTATTGATACTTACATTAATGGATGCTAATCTGGGGATGCATGATTTTCTGGAGATATGCACTAATGGGGCTTAGCCGGGGGTGCAGGATTAGTATATATATATATATGTATAGGGATGATGGTACTATATATATATATATGGACTTGTGAATATTGCTACTGTGTGAAATTAGTAGACTTGGTAATAATAATAATCATTTCATTGCACCAAGTGGTCTTAACCTAAGAGTGCAGGATTAGTGTATATATATAGGGATGATGAGACTATATATATGTATGAGTGTACTTGGGTAACTTTCTACTTTGTGAGACTAGTAGATAAAATAAAAATGAGAAGTAAAATGATCTTAGTGAATAAAAGATTAACCATTCAAACTGTGAATAATGAAATTTAGTGTGTGAGATAAACTATCTTAATAGCGTATTGTATGAGCGATACGGGAATACTACTTGTGAGCATAGTTAGTATTAGTATGGTTTCTGACTAGTTAGACTGGGAGGTATAATTAGGGGGAGATTAGATGTACGTTAGGCGTGCACAATAGGCGAGAGGTGAGAAACTCACGTGAGAGTTCGATAACTAACATGCGTATAAGACTTGTTTTAAGAACTAGTAATAAATACTTGCTAAATCATTTTTACGCATCGGGCTCTGCCCGTTTCTTGTATCTCTTCTCTCTTTTGCTATATATATGTATTATATCAGTTGCTCATCCACAGGAGTATCAGATTTAGAGATTTGGATTGCTTGACGTGCTGCAGCTGTTGCGGAAGTTGTAGGTCCTTGCAGTAGACGCATCTATCCTTTCCATTCAGTTTCATCTAGACTTCTTATTTAGGGCATATGTTGCCCACTTCTAGTTCTTCCATCAGAGATATTGTATTCAGTTTATTGTATGGTTTGGAGTTTTAAACTGGGAGGTTTTATCCAGTCTTATTTATTTCAGTTCTTGATTCATGTTCAGTATTTATTTACATTCCTATGTTTGGTGAATGGTTTATATTTTAAGATGGATAGAAATGGATTTACTTGGTTTTATTAAATTGGAAATGTTTTGACACCTAGTTTAATTTTATATTAGGTGATTAATGTGTTAAAAAGTTTTTCGACAGTGATGCTGAGAATGAGCCAACTGAATATCCTGTTTTAAATTGGTAGAGGACTGATAACCCTATATTTAATTGGGCGGGGTGTCACAGGTGGTATCAGAGCATCAGGTTCTAGTGTCCTTAGGATCAGTGCGGCTTATTACGTTTCAGCGTATCGTTCTTTGATGTAGAGCCTTATGATAGGATTGTTGTGTTCCCTTACGTATGCGACTTACGTTCTCCTGTTGTGAATCATAATGGAGGTGACTCATTATACGAAATTCGATGTGATTCAAACCCCGAACATTTTAGAATGACCAGCGAGGGCCGTAAGAAGAATTACGGGAGGATAAGCTCAACAGTAGACATAGAGTAATCATGGAAGAGTGACCGGGACGAAAATCACAATGAGAATTACCTAAGTAAGAGGTAGTAAAAAAAAAATCACTCGGGAACTGTGGGCTCCTAGGACACAGTCTTAGATGATGGTGGAGTGATTTTAAGACCACCTAACATAGTCGATAAAGGGGAAATCAGAGGGAATCCTTTGAAAACCCATCAGTGAAGATGGGGAAAAGAAAATGAGAAAGTGTAACAGACCAGCGGAGGTAGAAAATTTGAAGGCAATTGTGTAGTGTGGGGCGTGACGGCACTCATAATTAAATTTGGAGTTAAAAGCTATAGCTCTTAGGAGCATCGTGTAGTGATTAGAGGCAATCACCATATATGAAGAAGTGTGTTTGAAATTTAGAGAGAAATTTGAGTACGATTTGACTGTGAAGTCTTCCATTCAGTGTGGTAACAAAATGTGAGTGAAATTTTGATGTTTAGCACAATGGATAAGATAGAAAACAATCGTGAGAGAAAGGTTGAATTGCATGATGAACTTCGTGCCTAGTAGAGGGGCTTAAATTATGCAAAGGGTATATAGATGATAAGGGGCCCGTGAGTGGAATACAAGTATGGATGAGAAATCTAGCAAGGATGACTAATATTGATGTCATCAAGGTTATACGGTGACTAGTTCTTGCTTTCTTTCCAGAAGAAGCAAGCCAGGAAGGTTAGAGAATTTGTTTGAAGGGCAGAATTGAACATAACGGTGTTAGTGAAACCCCACGTGAGAGTATACCCAATAGGGAACTCGATTAGATGATTTTAAGTGATTAACTTCAAAAGGATGATAAAATCAATCAGGTTGTAGAGGCCAACCATAGTTCCAAATAGCGAGCGTATCCAAAGGGATAATGGAAGAATAATAGTGAGTTGAGACTGTCGGTCCGAGAGAAGGTCATTCCCAAAATGGTCAGTGGGACCAGTGACGGGGAAATAGTTCGTGAAGTTTTCCTTATGTGAAGGAAGTAGGACTACAAGTGTTGAATGTGTCCACAATTGAGAAGTGAGACCGAAGAGATTAGAAATGGTAAACCGTGCCAGTTAAGCATAACGAATGGAGGAGCGAGACTTATAGCAAAAGAATTTGGGGTCAAGAGAATTAGGCCCAGGAAATTTACAACCCGAGAATGATGGGTTCAGGCTGGACCAGTAGAGTCCTCGTTAATAGTAGCATACAGTATGTCAGAGTCTACGGGACCCGGGATGTAAACGGGAGTTTTATAAAGCTATAATTGAGGCCTGGAGAGTTTGGGCCAACGTTTTAATAATGGGCGTGAAATACACAAGATGAAATAAATTGTCCATGGTGAGAGGGGACAACTATAGGATGAAATCCTAGGATGTATGACGATTGCAGATGTTCATGGGTTATGATGGCAGCCACGTTCTGAGACCCTGTGATTTGGCGAGACTGGTGAGGTTTTGCTTCTTCCTTGTGAGTAAAGGATAGATTCTAGTGACATGGGTGTGCCACAACTTTTATATAAATTGAAACCCTAAACTTCGCTTGCGGGTCGAGTTTAGTGAGAACGTTAGTTTTAACAGTCTTGTTACAAACGTATTTCTCGTTGTTAGCAGGGCATTTTGATGATTGCTCATGAGTGAACCGGGCGGGCCCTAAGAATGTGTTTTGTTATTATAATTTACTACTGCAGTGAGCCTGCTTTAGTAGAGTTTATTATGGTAATGTGTAGTGATTAATTACCGTATGGTTAAACGATAGTAAAAATGTAGTGATATGACTATCGTGCTGGATACTCCGGAAGGAGTGATCTTAGTTTTGTGCGGCGCCACCTGAAATAGGGTTGGGCCCAGATATGAGTATATATGAAACGTTCATGGTATTATAGACCTCGGCGAGTATAATGTCTAATTAAATATGATATCCGAGCATAGGAATTTATTAGTCTGTTAAGCTTTAGAATACATTGTGTTCTTATCGAGCGGCGAAAAATAGCTCGTTATATATTTATAGCGCCAAGTACTTGGGATAGTGAGGGCGCCAGCTTCATGTTACATTTTTAGGGACATGAGAGTGGACGAGTAAACTTTAATGTCACAATACATAGATTGTGGGAAATTACATAGTATGTACTGAAGGCCTTACGGACCTGAATAACCGGTTAGGTTAGATAGTAGTGTATCAGGGGGTTCCTTGTTTGGATTTCGCTTTGTGAGACATCCCACACATGAAACTAGCGAACGTTGGGAGTTGGAGAGAAGTTTGGTCGATAGTACATAAGTTTTGTATGTTGGTTATTGTACCTATAGGAGAATATATTTGAGAGTTGATAATTCTTTTATAACTTAAGGCCAATAGAGTAGCCTGGCCTTTGTATTTTTCGGAATAGATGAATGATGCCATTGAAGGATTGATTTTTGACTAGTGGGGTGGTTGAGTGTACCCCTACCACATCAGCATACCGAGTGTGCAAGAATTGAGGTAAGAAAATTTTAATGTCTTTGTATAATGATGCGCGAGGCATAGGGTGTATGGCGCCCTGGGTGATTGAATCACGTAGTGGATTATGATTAGCATGTGAATTCGATAACATGTAGTTGGGTAAGCCAAAGCTTATTCACGAAGTTTTGTCAAAGGCTTACGTTTCAAGATAAATTGAAACTTATTCAAGAAAGATGAAATGTATCAGAATACAAACAACAATGGTGATGGATTACGAAGTAGGTTAATATGCAAGGATTGTCTTGCAGTGGGTCACCTGGCGATTTAAAAAATGGTGGACAATTCGAAACCAGTAGGGGCTCTTTCCCCTAGAGAATGGAAGAGTATCCCTAAGGATCTTCTCATGTAGCTGAGATTGTGATATTATAGGTACTAAGATGCGATTGAGTACAACCTAATACCCACAGAGGGATGGGTAAGGATAAGCAGTCTAACCGGATGCGGGAGAGAAAATTTTATGTGAACCCTGAGATCTTAGAGGAGGGCGGGAGTAGTACCTTCCACTAGTGTAGTTTGTGTCCAAATAATTCCTATAAGTTCACGTTCGGGCAGAGTGCTAGTGGAAGTATGTCATGATAAACTTTGTTGTTGTCCTACTTGATAGTTAAAGGTGAGGGACCAGTTATGATTACAAATGTCGGAGAACAATCGTTATTATCCTATATATTGTGTGTGAAATATATATTGCACAGCGAATTTACTTGTAGGCACGACACGAGTAAGATTCGTATGTATATGGAAGGAGGATAAATCTACTAAGGTGTAAATAGTAGAAGGCTAGATAGTGAATATCTAAAATAATGTTGAAGTAGTGAAACTTAAGCAGAAAGGCTTGGGCAAGAGCCTATATGACAGGGTAACCTAGAGTTTAAGGAAAACACATGTGTATTGTTCATTATTAAGGGTATTCGATAGCGTACTATATGGGTGGTACAGAGTAGCTTATTTGTGAGCGCCGGGATGCGATGCACAATATTTTTACAGCGTTGTCTGTACCTGGCATACTTTTTTCGAATTTCGGGACGAAATTCCGTTGTAAGGAGGGAAGTATGTAACACCCCGTATTTTTGACGATTTAAATAATTATGTGATTAATTATTATTATGGGAATAAGTATGCGATTAATTATTGTTGTTGGATTAATTAAATTAAAATGTGAGAAATTAATTTATTATTAATCCGAATTTAAAATAATTATTAACTAGCGTGCCAAGGATTGATACTTATTGTTGTGAACTACTAAATATTACCGTGTGATGTGTAATATGAAATTATGATATTTGATAAATTGTCGAAAGTGAGAAATACGACAGTTTGGTAATTTAAGTCTGACACGCGTGTGAGTCGTGTCGGAACTAATTGAATGGAATAAAAAGAGAATTTATTTTTATTAACTCATATGGTCATTTCGAGTGCGCCATTGAGTCCAGAAGGTTCGATATAGTCAAAATAGTATACGAAGGTGTTTAGTTTGGGTCCCGGGCGATTTTAGGCCTAACCGGCACCCCAAGAGGGCATTTTGGTAAATTGTATTTTTGGGATAAATTAATGGACGAAAATTGGGATTAATTATATCAGCCAAGGAAAGTCCGTTAGGGTTAAGAAGTGACAAGAAGTTAGAACGGTCATGGAGGGTGTGAGGGAGAACCAAATTCCAAGAGAAAAGGGTCAAATCATCCTCACCTTGCACAACCGTGACCACCAACGCGTAGATCGAGAAGAGAGAAATGCGTATATACCAACATCGCCAACGAATCAGACCATCATATTCGAGGCAAGTGTTTATTACTTGCTTTATTTTAGCAACAATCATGATCATGTTAGTATAGGTGGAATTAATCATGATTTATATGTTAATTGGGTGAAAATTGGAGATTTAAATTATGATTAAGGATTGGTTTAATTAGTGGTTGGAATTCCTTCATGTATGTAGAGGATTAATCACGAAATTTGAGTATATATTGATGAACCAATCTGGGTTGATTGGGTTCTTTAATTGAAAATTTGGAAACTAGGGTTCATATGAATTGATTTGGGGAGTTTATATATTTATGATGATTTATGACAAATTAATGATCCTAGAAGGTTAGGAATGATTTATAACATGTTAGGTGTTGATGGGTATTGATGATGAGTCATTGGGAATTAAATCTTAGAGGTTTTTAGGTTCAAAAATGGAGGAAAAACGTTGAGATTTGGTGAAGAAGACGAACAGTGCAATCTCGCGCGAAGTCGCGCGAAGTGGTTCAAACGAGATGGGGATCTCGCGCGAAGTGGTTCAAATGACATATTATTCTGGTTCGAACGACATGTCAAAGTGGTTCAAACGACATCTCATTCTGGTTTGAACGACATGCATTCTTGTTCGAACGACATGTCATTCTGGTTCAAACCACATGTCATTCTGGTTCAAACCATAGGGTGAATTTCTGGGAATTTGCTTAGAGCCTAGTTTGGAGTTTATTGGTTTATTGGAGTGAGAGAAACTACCAAATAGTAAATTCAAATAAGAATGAATTTTGGGAAAAGTATGTGGGAATTAATACTTTAATTATTTCGATATAGAGAGAATGTACCTTGGAGATTACGAGAGAGATAGTAATCTAATTATTTATACTATACGTAGTAATAAGGTTAAAATACGTATGGGGAGTATATATGTAGGTTGGAGAAATACCTATAAATTATAATAGGATGTGTGTATGCCTATTATGTGATATTATTATTAAGAGCATTAATGGGTGATAACCCGGGGGTGCAAGAACCTTATAGTTAAGGGCACTAACGAGTGATAACTCGGGGGTGCAGAAACTCTATTGTTAAGTGTACTAATTAGTGATAACCCGAGGGTACAAAGATGATTATTGTTTGGAGCACTAATGGGTGATAACCCGGGGGTGCTGAATTATTATTGATAGGTGCATTAATGGGTGCTAACCCGGGGATGCAATATTCTATTGTTAGGCGCACTAAAGGGTGATAACCCGTGGGTGCTGAATTATTATTGATACGTGCATTAATGGGTGCTAACCTGGGGATGCAGGATTTTCTGGAGATATGCACTAATGGGGCTTAGCCGGGGGTGCAGGATTAGTATATATATATGTATAGGGATGATGGTACTATATATATATATATATATATATATATATATATATATATATATGGACTTGTGAATATTGCTACTGTGTGAAATTAGTAGACTTGGTAATAATAATAATCATTTCATTGCACCAAGTGGTCTTAACCTAAGAGTGCAAGATTAGTGTATATATATATAGGGATGATGAGACTATATATATGTATGAGTGTACTTGGGTAACTTTCTACTTTGTGAGACTAGTAGATAAAATAAAAATGAGAAGTAAAATGATCTTAGTGAATAAAAGATTAACCATTCAAACTGTGAATAATGAAATTTAGTATGTGAGATAAACTATCTGAATAACGTATTGTATGAGCGATACGGGAATACTACTTGTGAGCATAGTTAGTATTATTATGGTTTCTGACTAGTTAGACTGGGAGGTATAACTAGGGGGAGATTAGATATACGTTAGGCGTGCATAATAGACGAGAGGTGAGAAACTCATGTGAGAGTTCGATAACTAACATGCGTATAAGACTTGTTTAAAGAACCCGTTTTAAATACTTTCTAAATCATTTTTACACATCGGGCTCTGACCCGTTTCTTGTATCTCTTCTCTCTTTTGCTATATATATGTATTATATTAGGTGCTCAGCCACAGGAGTATCATATTTAGAGATTTGGATTGCTTGACGTGCTGCAGCTGTTGTGGAAGCTGTAGGTCCTTGCAGTAGACACATCTATCCTTTCCATTCAGTTTCATCTGGACTTCTTATTTGGGGCATATATCGCCCACTTCTAGTTCTTCCATCAAAGACATTGTATTCAGTTTATTGTATGGTTTGGAGTTTTGAACTGGGAGGTTTTATCCAGTCTTATTTATTTCAGTACTTGATTCATGTTCAATATTTATTTACATTCCTATGTGTGGTGAATGGTTTATATTTTAAGATGGATAGAAATGGATTTACTTGGTTTTATTAAATTGGAAATGTTTTGACACCTAGCTTAATTTTATATCAGGTGATTAATATGTTAAAAAGTTTTTCGACAGTGATGCTGAGAATGAACCAACTGAATATCCTGTTTTAAATTGGTAGAGGACTGATCACCCTATATTTAATTGGGCGGGGTGTCACATGTTCGTATTTATAATAAAGGTGGAATAATTGCAAACTTATAAGTACAACCCCTATTGATGGAAATGATCAAAATTGCATAAGTAAATAACCCACAATTGAAGAAGAGATTATTGAAGGGAAGTGAATGGAATTTGCGATATGGGGTGATATATTGAGGTTTGGAAATAGAGTGTGTGTTCCACATGATGCCCAACTGAAGTGGCAAATTTTGGAGGAAAGTCATTACTCGAGATTCACGTTTCATCCTGGAAATACCAAGATGTATAGAGATCTCCGAGAAGTGTTTTGGTGGAATAACATGAAAAGGGAGACAGAGGAATTTGTATCTCAGTGTTTGGTCTGTCAACAAGTAAAAGATGAACATAAAAAACCATCAGGATTACTACAACCCCTACCTATCCCTGAGTGGAAATGGGAACATATCACTATGGATTTTGTGACAAGTTTACCAAGGAGTTAAAATGGTAATGATTCTATTTGGGTAATTATTGACAGGCTATCTAAATCTGCTCATTTTTTTGCCATTAAGATTACCCATTATTTAGAAAAGTTAGCTAAGTTGTATGTGAAGGAAATTATTACGCTTCATGGAACCCCAATTTCAATTGTTTCTGATCGTGACCCTAGATTTGTGTCTCGCTTCTGGAAAAGCCTACAAGAAGCTATGGGAACAAAATTGAATTTTAGCACTACTTTTCATCCTCAAACGGATGGATAATCAGAGAGAACTATTCAAACCTTAGAAGATATGCTTAGGGCATGTGCACTTGATTTAAAAGGGAATTGGGATGATCATTTACCGTTAGTGGAATTCGCGTATAATAATAGATATCAATCAAGTATTCAAATGGCTCCGTATGAGGCAGTCTATGGTAGAAGGTGTCGTTCCCCTACACGTTGGGTAGAAGTTGGGGAAAGAAAATTATTGGGACCATAATTGATTCAGATCACAACAGAGAAGGTGAAATTGATCCAAGACCGACTTTTAATCGCTCAAAGCCGTCAAAAGAGTTATGTTGACAATCCACACCGATAATTAGAATTACAAAAAGGATATTATGTGTTCTTGCGAGTATCGCCTGCAAAGGGAGTAATACGATTTGGGAAGAAAGGGAAGTTGAGTCCAAGATACATAGGACCTTTTAAAATCCTTGAAAGGATAGGAGCTGCTGCGTATAAAATAGCCTTACCACCTGAACTCTCTAGTGTACATAATGTGCTTCATGTATCAATGATAAAGAAATATGTCCCATATTCAAAACATATCTTAAGTCATGAGCCTCTTCAAGTTAGAGAAGATTTGTCGTACATTGAGCATCCAGTGGAAATCTTAGACCATAAAGATCAAATATTACAAACCAAGGTTATTCCACTAGTCAAAGTATTATGGCGGAATCATTCTGTTGAAGAAGCAACATGGGAGCGGGAAGATGAAATAAAGGAGCGATGTCCATGCCTTTTTGGAAATTAATATAAGTACAGTTTGGGGACCAAACTTTTTGTAAGGAGGGTAGGATGTAATGACCCCACTTTTATATATATAGTTTATTTTTACACTCTTGTGTTACTTATTATCTTATAAATTTATTATTATTAGATATGTGGTATTATTGGCTATCAATATAACAAACTCCATTTTTAATTACGAAGAATCGACTGTAAATTGGATCAAATCGAAGTCTTATGACATATCTTAAGGTAAATAATAAGTTTTGGGGTATAAAATATAATTTTATGAAACTTTAAGGACTAAAATAAAAATATAAAATGGGCCATTTTGTAAATAAAATATTTTCAAGGACCTCAAATAAATATTCAAAATATATAATGTGAAATTACCAAAACATCCTTTATGTGTAAAATGACCCGTATACCCTTATCACTTTTCCACCACATGCTGGTCACTTCCACCTTACACATGTCGTCTTTAGAGAGAAATTTAAAACACTTGTCATCATTTGGTGATATTAACACTACAAGATCACTCCAGACCGTGATACCTCGATGTTGAATCACCACTCCAAAAAGCCTAGTCATTAGACACGTGTCAACACCGTAATACTTTTGGAAAACTATAAATAGGGCCTTAGGGTTTATTTGAAACTCACACCAATTCCTTGAGAATTATAGTAAGAAAGAGTGATAGAAATCTTGGAAAATATCTTAAGAAGGAGTTCTAAAATTTCGAAGAAAGAATTCATTTCGTAGATTAACGTGCAATCGAAGACTCATTATCTATAATTTCGACCTCTATTTTAGGTGAGTACTGTGACATTCCTTGTGTATTTTGATTATATGATATTAAGCAAACTATATATATTTTGTTAACTGCTTTTATTCTCAAAATTCATGTGATACCGATGATTGGTCCATTTGTGATATGTTTATATTTGTCCATATAAACATACCGATTAAAATGATTATTGAAAATGATATTGAATATTGAAAATATGATTCGGCCTAAGGGACCTCTTTACTGACTGACCTTCCCAGCCGGGTTATCGTTGTTGTGCCCTAAATAAGGCGTTGTGAAGAACATATTCGATTGACCCTCAACTACCGAGGAATAATACGGTATTAGAGTGTACTTGGCCATCAAAATGATATGATTGAAAAAAAAAGATATCACATTTGATTTGTTGCATTCGTCTTATTCTGAGCTATCCAATTGTGATATATATACTTTCATTTCAAAATATATATCTATTTACTGCAAGTTCCTATCCATATATGTATATGACTTTTATTTTGACTTGAATAGGTATTTATTTTCTGAAAACCTTGGAATATTTGGAGATTGAATCTCATCCGTCTTTTAGCTAATGTTTTATAATTAACCATTTTTTTCGAGAAATAATTAGGCAAGCGGATGGAACATAAGAGGACTATCTTGAAGATTTAGACTTTAGAGCTATTTTTGTTACATTAAGTAGAATTTTGTTTTATTAGATAGAGGATGTTTGTCACTTTAATTAAAAGGCTTTGAAATTTGTGTCAAGTTGTAACTCTTGGATATTTTAATTTAAATGAAGTTTCCTTTAGAAAGCTCTGATGATGTAATTCCTTCACTTTCAGTATTTTACGATTCATAACCATGTGATTTTATTTCCGCTACATATATTTTAAGAGACAAATTTAAAGGTCAAAATATTGAATGCTTTGGTGGCATGTCAAGACACTCGTTCCCTACTATTTTTGGGTCGGGGTCGTGATAATATAACTCATCCAATGACACGGAGGATGGCAGTACACATGAAATGAAATGTTTGGCAGTAGACACATAGCAGTTATAAACATTATATGCTAGTTTGGGAGTTGTAATGTTTTGTATAAAATAAGAGGTTTGATTCAGCCCATAGACTGTAACATATTACAGAAAAATAGAACCTTTTGATGTTCTTTCTTATCTTTGAATTCTAGCACTGTTATTATAACTTTTCTTTTGGTCAGTTAATTAATATGTCAAGAATTTTTTTGAGTAAATAGTGTTACCAATGAATCTTCTATACCTTATTTAATTCAATAGTTGAGCTTATAACAACATCCGTGAACTAACGTGTTATTAAACTTTTTTTCAGCAATGTGGTATTTTTTTCAGCACAATGTGTGAGGAAATCGACCAATGTGGTAATTTTTTCAACACAAGGCGTGAGGAACCCGACCAATGTCGTAGATGTTACTAGAAAGGTAAACATGAAATATTGTCCGTTAAATATGCTATGTGAGTGTGTTCAGCTACTATTGCTTTCTAAGTTTTGAGTTACATACTAATCAGGACAATTTGCGATTATTAAATTACATTTATTGATCACTTTGTGTTGCGTGATATATTCTCAGCCTAAAATTTATTCGGCATGGAAGTGTTGAGGACATTTTTTGTTAATAAGTGCCATAGACTATGTTTACAATTTTTTTGTCCTTTTAACATAAGCAATTATTGTTATCATGCATTTTGGTTGTTATTAATTATAGTGCTAATAATGATTTTTTAATTCGTTTATATGATATTCGGGATAGACTATTTGTATGCTGAGTTTTGGTTTCTTAAACAAGTGAATAATCCTATAAATAGAGGAAATTTTGGTCAAATTTTCTAAATCGTGGACACAATTTTGTGTTTTATAATAAATTTTATGATTACAAGTCTTAGTTGATGCAGTCTTTTGGATTTGTAATCGGTAAAAAACTTCTTTGACACGTGGTGTGCTTATACCATACGTGTCACAACAATGTGTTATAATTTTTGTAAAGCGTGCCTTCAGGTACGAATACATTAATGTTGATGAGTTGAGAAATTAATTTATCGATAACTTCATCCTACCAGTAACAATTGTATTAAAATAATGTCGGTCATGCGATGTAATCATGTAAGAGTTAATAATGTGTTAACAGTTATATTAAGTACCATAAAATTAGATGTATTATGTAAAAGAGTTAAGTTACATGTAACAGTTATGCACTTCATATAAATGTTTTGATGTGAAACGATATTTTTGCCATTTTGCGATTATGTACTTTCAAAATTTTCTCCGTTTTACGATTCTGTACTTTGAAAATTTTCGCCGTGCCTTTAGGCATGGGTATATATATAATTTTAAAAACTGCATATATATACAAATAAAAATATATATCTTAAAAAAAATAATTTCAGCCTACAAATACATCTTCAAAATCCTTTTTGACAGTTTATTTATTAGAAATACATCCTGTTTATTATTTCAGCCTATAAATACAACCTGTTTATATATAAATATAGTAAAAAAATTTTGACATTTTTTTTAAGAATAAAATACTAAACTATTTAAAAATAATTGATTAAAAAAACTGTTCAAAAATTGAGTTCCAACAAAAAAAAATGTTTTCAGAAAAAAATAAATAAAAAGACCTCCAGAAAATTCAGTATACAAATTTATAAAACAGTAAAACAAAATTTAAATAAAATTATTCAAAACATATAAAAATATTAAAAAACTGTTAAAAATATAAAAATAATTTCCATAAACGAAAAAAAATAACTGTTTGGAATGTTTAAAAAAGATTTTCAATTAAAAATATTTTATGGAATTTGGGTGTGAATCAAAGTGGGATCCTGTAAAAATGGGTGAATCACAATGGTGTGCACTGGAATGATTTTAGTTATAAAAATATATTTTCCGAATAAAAAAAGTATATTCAACCAAATAAAAAATGTTTTCGAACTAATGTATAATAAACAGTTTTTTAACTAAAAATTATTTTTAAACATTATAAATAGTTTTTTAACATTTTTAAGCATGATTTCAAAAAACTGTTGGGAATGTATAGTGACGCATAATATTTTAATTGGTGGAAAACGTTTTTTTTTTTGGGAAATATATATATTTTTTGGGTGGAAATCAGTTTTTTAAGTGACTGGAAATCATGTTTTGGGTGGAAAATAATTTTTTTGTGTTGAAAATCATTTTAATTGATGGAAAAATATTTTTTTTAACTAAAATCATTTTTATTTTTTACTCTTTTGCTGGAAAACGTTTTATTTTCTGGAAATAATTTTTTTTGGGGTGAAAACATTTTTTATTTAGTGAAAATAATTTTTAAACTTTTTTTCTAAATATTCAAACATTATTATACATTTTTTTCTAAATATTCAAACCTTATAATTTATAGACAGTTTCTAACATTTTTTAAACATTATTAAAAACATATTTTATAAATGAATATACTTTATAACATATTTTGTTGAAAATCATTTTATTTGGTTGAATATACTTTTTTAAACATTATTATAAAACTCATTTTTAAATGGGGTATAATGATTTTAATTGAAATGTGGTTTAATGGTAAACGACTATAGAATATAAGGGTATAATGGTAAATGACCATAGAATAGGACAAAGTTATATGGCAATTGACGAAAATCGTCAAAATAACACCCATGTAACTAATACGGAAACAAACGTACCCCAAGTAACTAATATTATAAACAAACATACCTCAAATAGTAAATGGCCCTTAATTTTAAGGATTAAATACCAAAAAGTTCCTTAAATATTTTTTAATACACATTTAGCCCAAGCCTTTTATTTTGTAGCAAAAAGTCCCTTATTCTCTTATCTTTAAAGGTCCGCGCCACCGACATGGTAAAGTCATTTTGGCATGGTGAAGGTCTTTTTGGTGCAAAATAAAAAGGCTTGGACTAAACGTGTATTAAAAAAAGTTCGAGAGACTATTTGGTATATGCCCCTAATTTTAATTTAATTATATTAGTTCTATTTATAAAATATTTTAAACTAAAATGTCTAAAGTACCCATTATTAACCATAATTTCCACATATAACCCATTTGAAACAACACACAATCACTTTTCATTTCTCCATCTTTGGCTCACTCTTTCTCTTTTCTCTTTCTCCGATCACAATATCGCTCTCTCATTTTTTGTTTATGTGTTTGTGAGTACGTATGTATGCGTATATATTTGCAATTTATGCATATATGTGTGCGATTGTGTGTGTATATATATGTGTGTGAGTCTATTTATTTATATTTGTATGGGTGTGTATGTGTATATGTACGAATGTGTGTATATATTAATATACGTGTATGTATATACATGTGTAAGTGTATATATATGTGTGATTGTGTATGCATATGTGTGTGATTGTGTGTTTTAAGACGAGAGAGAGAGAAAAACAAGCAAAGAATGTTATTGATTTTTTTATGCTACGGATAATTTTTCGTGTTCAGTAATTAATATGCACTCCAAGTAAATATTTACTTAGAGCGCAAATATTTACCTTTGAATTCACAAAGTGAATATATACACCCCAAGTAGATATTTATAAAGACAGGGGAAGATAAAAAAAATACAGTGGAAAGTACGAACATTTTCAAGAATGTAGTTAGTGTTAGTTTGTTATGATAGTAAATATTTATATTGAAAATAAATATGTACTTTTATATAATTTTTCTTTATGTTAGTAAACATGTACTCATAGTAAATATTTATTATGCACGTTGGTGTATATGTGTGTGTTCTGATGAGATAAAGACATATCGGTGAACGTGTGCAGTTTTGTTGAGTATGATATTGTGTTGTACATATGAAAACTTATTGTGTAAAAATTTACTTTAGGTGTAAACATTTACTCCAATCTGAAAGAGTGATTATATACATTCTAAAGTAGATATTTATTAAGAATGAGAAAAACGTAAAAACAGAAAAACATCAAGGAGAAAAATGTTGAGATCAACGAGTACGCAAATGATAATAGTTTGTGATACCAAATATTTATACTGAAATAAATATTTATTGGGAGTGAGCATCTCTTGTGATAGTATATATTTACACTTGCTGTTAATATTCAATGTGCATGGATTATATTATGATGATAAAAAGTTATTCTCACAATAAATATTACCGTGAGCTGATTCTTCTTCTTCACCTTATTCTTCTTAGTAAAAATTTTCTGTTAATGAATATATGTAGGGGTAAGGCTGCGTACATGTTGTCGTGTTGTGACATGGAGATCACAGGTTCGAGTCGCAAAATCAGCGCCTCTGCATATGGAGGAGAAGACTAGGTACATCTAACCCCCTAATACCCCCACAATGGCGAGAACATCGTGCAATTGGTTTGCCTTTTATATATTAGTGAAAATTTTGTTTCACTTTTCTTTCTTTTTTATTCCTTTTTCTTTTGTGATAACTGATGGCGCTGAGATTCAGCACCACCGGATAAGTGATAGTGAGCTCAAGCAGTAGCAGACATGGCAGCCATGGAGATGAATAAGTATATAGAAGGGGATGAGTATAAGAGGAAATAAGACAATGATGTATAGTGGTTCAGCCAATTTGGCCTACATCCACTGTGAGTGTGTGATCCACTAAGTATGGGCACTAATGGCCTTGGATACAATGCACATCAACTCTCTCTCTCCTGTGTGTACAAGCAGAGTTTTAGCTAGGGTTGCAATAATCTGATCCCTTTGTAGGGTTGTAGGTGACAAGTATATATAGGTCTTGGGGGGTGTAGTGTACCCCCCAAGTATGCATGGTGCATGTGAATGATGATCCAGCCAACCCCCTGTTGACACCTGTAGATGCCAAATGATGACTTAATATTCCCTCACGTGAGGGTGTGATTTTGTTATAACGGTCTGCCACGTGCCATGTGAGCCTCACGCGCACTGTTCCACGCGTCTCCCAAACCACGCGCTGTGATGATGTCACCCTCGGCCTATGAGACGAGGCCGAGGGCAAAGTTTCTTCCGGTAGGGTGTCTGGCTTGATTCTGGCCTCGTACTATCGTACCCTCGTAGGGTCGTCTGGAGCCTGGGGAAGGGTCGGCCCCTCGTAGGGTCGTCTGGAGCCTGGTGGAGGGTCGTCTAGGGCCTGGTGGAGGGTCGGCCCCTCGTAGGGTCGTCTGGGTCTGATGGAGGCCAGCTGGGGCCTGGTGAAGGGTCGGCCCCTCGTAGGGTCGTCCGTTTTGGACATAATCTTTAGCCAAGCCAAGGATATAAATGGGTATATCAATCACCCCCCAGCCCTTAGCCATAGGTTCCATTGAGATGGCTGAGGGATAATGTTGAAATTGAGATGCGTGTATGATTAGTTAGGTGAGTGACACATGGGCAGGTACTCATTGCTATTCAAGTTTCCAAGGCAAGGCGGCTGCACACTTGCATGGGGCTTTGTGCCATAATTATACCCTTCTTGGAAAATGTGCCCATTTATGACCAGGGTATTTAAGGGTTTTTTAAACTCTCTCCCCAACTTCTTCTTTTTCGCGCCCAAGTCTATTCTCTCTCTAGAACCAGTAAGCTTTGCCACTTGTAGCCTTCGTTTCGTCAGGTCTCAGCAGCGTTACTCACCCTCGTTATGAGGTATTCTCCTTCATTAAGAGCTTTCCTTTGTCTTCAATTCTGTTTGTTTTTTAGGGCCATAGGGTTGCATTTTCTTCGAGTTCCCCATAGATTTTTCCGGTGCCTTCTCCGGTTAAAGGTTCTTGAACGTTCTTGACGAAAACCTTTGAGTTCTTTTGTTTAATCCAAAAGTCAAACCTGGTCAATTCCCCACTTGTTTGTAGCTGAATTAGCCAAGTCTAGTGTAATTTCTCTAAGTGTAGAGTCTTCCCCTTAATGCTTAGGAGGCTTTACAGCTTAGTATCTGAGTTCCCGTCCTTGAGAGAGAAGCTCTTTACCGAAATCAGACGAATAGAGGAAGAGGAAGAGAGGAGACGAGGGGCCGACCCTAATTGGGTACGACCCATCTTTCCCATTCCTCTTGCCACCATAAGACCATCTGAACCTTCTGAGTCTTGTGGGTCGTCACCTCGTCCTGCCGAGACACCCAACCCAAGTGAGATGGACGAGAGAGTCTCCTCACCAACTGGTGCTGAAACTTCTGGTAGAAGGGACACACCTGGCCTTAGCTCACCGAGGGTACGGCCCCCTCTGAGGCTGTCCCTGTGACAACCCTGTCCCCCAATGCCTTCCAAGTGGCTTTTCCTCAGGGTCCTCCTGCAGGTGATGAGGGGGAGAGATCTGAGGACGAGGACAATGATACAGATGATGAGGTTGATACCTCCCACACCTCGTCCTTTATCTCCTCTGTTAGGGATCGAGATCTCCTGATATGGAGGCATATTTATGGAGTGCCCTTCGGGGTGACTATGAGGGTTCCCTCTGAGGCTGAGAGGGTCTTCGATTGCCAAGAGGGAGAGGTTGCAGTCTACGAACAGATGTTCAAGGTTGGAGTCAGGCTCCCTCTGCACCCTGCCATTGCAGACATTCTGGTTGCCCTCGGCGTTTCCCCCTCTCAACTTCCTCCCAACTCTTGGAGGACGATCTTGGGCTATATTTCCTTGTGGAAGAATGCCTTTACTGACGAGCCCTCAACTGATCTATTTCTGGGCTGCTACAACATCACCTCCTCATCCAAGTAGCCTGGATATTATCACCTGCGGGCAAGGAGGTCTGAGAAGAAACTCCTCCATGTGGCACAAACTTCCAACCATGATTGGAAGAAGAGGGTTTTCTTTATCTCCGGGGAGTGGGAGCCCGTTGTCGATAGTCCGAGGGTCCCCAGGAAGTGGTCTAACCCCTCCATGAAGGCCAGGTCAGACCCTGGACTTAGTCTGGAGGAGAAGGATATAGTAGACTATCTGAGAGGACGAGGGCGAGAGGGTGAGCTTGTAAAATTCGAAGACTTGATGACCCCTCGATTCCTTAAAGAAGATGGTCTGAGGGTCGGCCCTCTGACAGAACTATGTGAGTTATACTGAACATTTTCCCTTCTTTACTTATTTTTGAAGTGTTCTCTCTTTATCTCTGAACTTTTCTGACATGTCGTCCTCTTATCAGATCGTCCTGCAGGTACACCAAACTATCTTTGGGAAATGACAGCTCCCAGCTTACTGTCTGGATTGGCCAAGAAGAAGGGGAAGGAGCCTCAGCAGGCTCCGAGGAAGACAAAGGCCGCTGGGCCGACAGTGGTGGAGCCGACCACTGACAGTAACAAAAGGAAGGAGCCTAAGGGCCCAGTTGAGCCTCGGCCTGATTCTCGGACGAGGGCCAGAGTCGACGCCTCTGAGGGGACGACCTTTTCGTCCAGCATGGGGGCCTTCTGGTCTCAAAATCTGGCCCATCTGAGGGCTGACCCCTCGTCACTGATCACGAACTTGTGAGCTGCCAAGGCCTCGATGTTCTCTGCTCTGTCGGCCTCTGACTTCGAGTTCTTAGCAAAGATGCCTCCTGCTAAAGTGTACGACTATGGTATGCACTCCCTTGCTCAGGTATTGGTCTTGACCCACCTCCTTAATTTCATTCTTTCGCTAACTGTACCCTCGGCCCCTGTTGATATCTGTTCATTTTTCGTGCAGTCTGTTTGTGCCCTCACCTCAGCCACCAAATGGATGGCCGAGAATCAGATGAAGTTCCATGAGGCCGAAAGGGCTATCCAGCATGAGGCTGAGTTGCAGACATAGCTTGATACTGCGAATACTGAGCTTAATACTGCGAGGGTTGAGATTGAGAGTGCTAGGACCGAGCATGCTAGAGTCCTAGATGAGCTGATGAGGCAGCACGATGCC
Organism: Sambucus nigra; assembly: GCA_949130495.1. Lineage (NCBI taxonomy): Eukaryota > Viridiplantae > Streptophyta > Magnoliopsida > Dipsacales > Adoxaceae > Sambucus > Sambucus nigra. The sequence continues at coordinate 297,561,280 of OX422217.1, read as the reverse complement.
GACCTGCAAGCCAAGGACTTGATCATCAAGGATAGGGATGAGGCTTTACTGAACATGGAAGTCAAGCACAAGACTGATCTGGAAGCAGCCATTAAGAAAGCTGAGGACGATGCTGTTGAGGCTTATAAGACTTCAGATGAATTTCAGGGCTTCGGCCTTGAGTATCTGGAAAGGGGGATCAGGACGGCCTGCCGATGGGTCGTCCTTAAATTCGGCGATGTCGTCTCCTCTATTCGTCCTTCACTGGAGGGTGTTCAACTGGACGACCCCCTAATTGCTGAGGCCCTCAACCAAGTGGAGTCCCAAGTCCAAATCGAGGGGGTCGGTACATCTGAAGATCATCCAGTGCTGGTAACTGAGGAGACCACTCCCATTGATGTTGAGGCCCTGCCCTCTGATGTCGTCCCATAGGGTGGCTGCCTGTAGCCCATACCCTTCAAGTGTATTTTTGTTCAATGGCCTTGTAAAACACTTGATATTTTATGTTTTATTAATACCATTGTCTCTTCCCTTCCATAATTGCTGTCTTCCATATTTAATTCTTTTATGGTTTGCTCCTTGTTGATTTGCTCTGTTGATGCTACTAACCCCTCCCTCGTCTTTTTGAGGACCAATGTGGGGTCGTCCCCTCATATGGTCTCATCATAGTCGAGGATTATAATAACCCAAATGGTTTTTAAATAAAGTCCACCCTCGTATTTTTTGAGAACAGTGGTGGGGTCGTCCCCTCCACTGGTCCTCATTATAGCCGAGGGTTCAAGTTACCCAATTTAATCTACCCTCGTCTTTTTTGAGAACAGTGGTGGGGTCGTCCCCTCCACTGGTCCTCATTATAGCCGAGGGTTCAAGTAACCAAATTAATGGTTTTAAATAAAGTCTACCCTCGTCTTTTTTGAGAACAGTGGTGGGGTCGTCCCCTCCACTGGTCCTCATTATAGCCGAGGGTTCAACTTACTAACTTAATGGTTTTAAATAAAGTCTACCCTCGTCTTTTTTGAGAACAGTGGTGGGGTTGTCCCTCCACTGGTCCTCATTATAGCCGAGGGTTCAACTTACCAAATTAATGGTTTTAATGAAGTCTACCCTCGTCTTTTTTGAGAACAGTGGTGGGGTCGTCCCCTCCACTGGTCCTCATTATAGCCGAGGGTTCAACTTACCAAATTAATGGTTTTAATGAAGACTACCCTCGTCTTTTTTGAGAACAGTGGTGGGGTCGTCCCCTCCACTGGTCCTCATTATAGCCGAGGGTTCAACTTACCAAATTAATGGTTTTAATGAAGTCTACCCTCGTATTTTTTGAGAACAGTGGTGGGGTCGTCCCCTCCACTGGTCCTCATTATAGCCGAGGGTTCAAGTAGCCAAATTAATATTTTTTTGTAGATGTTTCCATGCATACTGGAACTGATAACTGTAGGGTGAGGCCAATCATATTTTTCATTAATTTTCCAAAGTGTCCTGTTGGAGCAACTCCTATTACAACTATGGTCTATCAAGACCTTACAACACTATTGGTAGTATTTCATCAAATGATCTGCGTTCCAGGGGTTGGAAAAAGGTTCCCCTTCTAGGTTTTCTAGTCTATAGGTCCCAGGGAAAACTTCGTCGGTGACCTTATAGGGGCCGTGCCAATTAGGATGGAGTTTATTGGGTTTTTGCCAAGTCTTTTTGAGAACCAAGTCTCCTACTGCGATAGGCCTCTGTTTCACCCTTTGATTGTAAAACCTTGCGGTCCTCTGCTGGTAGGAAGCCTGCCTTATCTCAGCATCCTCCCTTCTTTCCTCAATTAAGTCCAAGTCAAGTCTCCTCTCTTTCGTATTTCCCTGGGGGTCGTACATTTGGACCCTATGAGTGGGAAACTCGACTTCGGTGGGGATGACTGCTTCTGATCCATAAGCTAACATGAATGGGGTCTCCCCAGTAGAGGTCCTTATTGTCATCCTGTATGCCCACAATACTGCATATAACTCCTCGACCCATCTTCCTTTTGCCTCCTCAAGCCTCTTCTAAATCCCATCTAGGATTGTCCTGTTCGTAACTTCGGTTTTCCCATTGGCCTGAGGTCGGCCTGGGGTGGAGAAAAATTGTTTGATACTTACCCTCTCACAGTACTTCTGCAGAGAGGCATTCTTGAACTGGGTCCCGTTATCCGAGATGAGGGTGTTGGGGAGACCATATCTGCATATGATGTTTTTCCAGATGAACTGGAAGGTCTTCTGCTCTGTGATTGTCACCATTGGCTCCGCCTCCACCCATTTTGAAAAATAATCAATGGCTACGATGAGGAATTGATAGTTATTGATGGCCCTAGGCAAGGGTCCTACTAGGTCGATCCCCCACACTGCAAATGGCCATGGGGATGTAATGGAAGTAAGAGGCTGATGGGGCTGGTGAGGGATGGTGGCAAATCTTTGACATTTGTCGCACTTTTTTACGTATGCCACTGCGTCTTTCCCCATGGTCGGCCACCAGTATCCCTGGGTGATTACCCTCTTAGCTAGGGATCTACCCCCAATGTGGCTTGAGCACGACCCTTCATGCACATCTTGCAAAATGGAAGGGACTTCCGAGGGATGCACACACCTAAGTAAGGGGAGCAGAAACCCCTTTTTGTACAAGGTGTCTTCGATGACAGTGAATTTTGCAGCCCTGTACCTCAGCTTCTTCCTTTCCTGCCCCGCTTCTGGCATCTCACCCTCTTTAATGTATCTGATCAGGGGGTCCATCCACGAAGCTTCTTGAGAGACATTTAGGCAATTGCCAAGTGTTCCCTCAACGTCCTCAATAGTTGGCCGAAGTAAAATTTCTACTGGGACCGTCCTCCTGATGTCTGTTCTTGTTGCCGAGGCCAACCTAGCAAGGGCATCAGAACGGCCGTTGTCTAGCCTGGGTATCCTCTTTAATTTTACTTCTCTGAAGCCTTTCAGTAGTGACCTCACCTTCTCGAGGTATCTAGCCATTCTCTCGTCCTTAGCCTCGTAGGCCCCTAGTATCTGATTCACCACTAGCCTTGAATCACTATGGACCAGAATCTGGCCGACACTAAGAGACTTGGCCAAGGAGAGGCCTGCTACTAAGGCCTCATATTCGGCCTCGTTGTTGGAGGCTTTGAAGTTGAACCTCAGGGTGTATTCGACGTCTGTGCCATCGGGTGCTGACAGTATCAGTCCAGCCCCACTTCCGCTGTCACAGGAGGACCCATCAACGAAGAGGCTCCACAGAGTCTTTCCTTCTAAAAAATTTCCCTCAGAGAGGGACCCCTGTCTAAAGATGTACCTTCCCTCTTCGTTTTCAGTCGCTTTCCTTCTAGCGGTGCTTATCTCAGCCCTATCTACGGGTGTGTCAGCGGGTCTGTCTTTTGTATCTGTCTTCCCGAGGGTCTTATCCTCGGCCTCATCATCCTCCCAGGTGAACTCAGCCACGAAGTCTGCCAATGCCTGCCCCTTAGTGGCCCTCCTAGGCTGATACACAATGTCAAACTCCCCCAACTCTATAGCCTAGGCCATCAACCTACCTGATTTTTCTGGCTTGTGTAGGACCTGCCTAAGAGGAGAGTCGGTGAGGATGACCATTGTATGGGACTGAAAGTACGACTTCATCTTCCTTGAGGCATGGACCAAGGCGTAGGCCAGCTTCTCCATCCTCGGGTATCTTTGCTCTTCCCCTTGGAGTGCCTTGCTGTTAAAATACACAGGCTTCTATATTCCATCTTCGTCTCTCACAATGGCTGCGCTGATGGCCGACTCTGAGACGGCGAGGTACACGTAAAGTCGTTCACCCTGCACGGGTCGTGACAGCAGCAAGGGAGACCCTAAGTATGATTTTAGCTCCTTGAAGGCCTCATCACACTCCTCACTCCATTCGAAGGCTTTCCTGAGGATCTTGAAGAATGGTAAACACCTGTCTGTGGCCCTTGACACAAATCTGTTCAGGGCAGCCACTCTCCCTGTGAGCCTCTGAACGTCTTTGATGGACTTGGGGGTCTTCATCTCAACAAGGGCCTTTATCTTTTCAGGGTTGGCCTCGATGCCTCTTTGGTTGACAATGAACCCCAGGAACTTCCCTGCTCCGACCCCGAAGACACATTTGGCCGGGTTAAGCTTCATCTGGTACTTGTCCATCGTAATAAAGGTCTTCTCCAGGTCTGCCACATGATCCTCTGCCTTCAGACTCTTAGTCAGCATGTCATCTACATAGACCTCCATAGACTTCCCAATTTGGTCTTCGAACATTTTATTTACGAGGCGCTGGTATGTTGCCCCCGCATTTTTTAGACCAAAGGGCATGACCCTATAGCAGTATGTCCCCTTGTCAGTGATGAAGGCTGTCCTCTCCGAGTCTTCAAGGTTCATGAAGATTTGGTTGTACCCTGAATAGGCATCCATAAAACTCATGAGCTCATGGCCTGCGGTAGCGTCTACCATCTGGTTGATGCGGGGGAGAGGGAAGCTATCTTTGGGGCAGTGCTTGTTGAGGTCTGTGAAGTCCACACACATTCGCCACTTCCCGTTGGCCTTTGGGACAATGACTGCGTTGGACAGCCATTCAGGGTAGATGACCTCCCTGATAAACTCAGCATCTTGTAATTTTTTAACCTCATCCTTGATGACCTCGTACTTCTCTCTAGAGTAAATCCTCCTCTTCTGCTTTACCGGCTTCACTCCCTCTTCCACATTGAGTTTGTGGCACATGATTTCAGGGTCGATCCCTGGCATATCTACATGACTCCACGCGAAGATGCTTCGTCTTCTCCTTAACAGTTTGATGAGGTCTTCCTTGATACTGGGCTTCAGAGACTTGCCAACTTGGAAGGTTTTTCTCGGGTCATCCTCATCGAGGATGATGGGTTCTACCTCCTCAGCGGCCTCTCCTTTTTTGAGCTTCGTCTTGTCCCTAGGTCTAGAGTATCAATGTTGTAAGTGGCTGTAGCCCTCTTGTGTGCCTCCCTTTCTTCAGCGGAGTTGTAGTTGCACTCTCTCGCTGTCGTCTGGTCTCCCTGAACTTCCCCCACCCCATAAGGGGTAGGGAACTTAACCATCTGGTGGACTGTGGACGGCACAGCTTCAAACTCCTTGAGGGCCACACATCCCAATATGATGTTGTATGCCGAAAACACATGCTCATCCAGCACAAAGAAACTGACCTTCTTGGTGAGCCATCTCGGCCATTCGTCCCCCATCTTGACATCAGCCTCATATATTCCCAGGGGGTGAACCTTCTCCCCACTGAACCCAATCAATGGATGATGGTATGGGACAAGTCTGGCATGACTGAGGCCCAAGGCCTTGAAGCATGGCCAAAACATCACATCTGCGGATGAGCCCCCATCTACCAGGATCCTCTGCACTTCGCACCCATGTACCCTGGTAGTGATGACGAGAGGGTCATCATGCGGGGCCAAGAGGCCTCTGAAGTCCATCCTTGAAAATCCCACTATCAAAGTGTCCATATCAACCTTCTTCCTTTTTTCTGACTTGACCTCCAGGGAGGTCGAGTGCACCGTCTTCGTCACTGCCTTAGCTTCAGCGACATGGGCCTTCCTGTCGGCGACTTCTGACCCTCCTCCTGCCAGTCCCCCAGATATTATTCCTACTCCGAGCGAGATCATATTAAGCCTCTTGACGGGGCCCTGATCGTCTCTCGGCGGGAGGTCAGGGTCGTCCTCATCATCGGAAGGGTCGTCCCCTCTTTTTGGAGGACCTTCTCTGCATGCATCGACTCGCTTATTTCTGGGGTCATCCCCTCGGCCCCTCTTGAAGGAGTCTCTGTCGACGTACTTTCTGAGCTTCCCTTCTTTCAGCATCTTCTCAATCTCATCTTTCAGAGCAAAGCATTTGTCTGTCACGTGAACGTGGTCTTGATGAAATTCACACCACAGGTTCTTATTTCTCTTGCCAGGTGCTGCCCTTAGCTTCTCAGGCCACTTTAGGGATCGGTCACTCTTTATCTCATTGAGAATCTGTTCACAGCTGACCGTCAGAGGGGTGTAACCATCGAACTTGTCGTCCGTGGACCTCTTCTTCCCCTCTTTGTTCTTCTTAGGGTACTTACCCCCACTAGTACCTCCCCTTTCGTCCTCATATTTTGCAGCCATCGCCTCTTCGGCGTTCATCACCTTTCCTGCTGTCGACAATAGCTCGGCCATCGTCCTCGGAGGGTCCTCAGCAAGCTTCCATAACAGCTTCCCCTTTTGGAGTCCTCCAATCAGGGCTGTCATAGCTATGCTCTCCTCATAGTCTTCCACCTCCAGCTTCTCTTTATTGAATCTGGCTATATAGTCCCTCAGACTCTCACTCTTCCCCTGCTTAACATAGAGCAGGTGGGTGGTCTTCTTCTGTGGCCTCACCCCAAAGCAGAAATTATGGATGAACAGGTCGGCCATCTGCTTAAAGAGTTCAATGGAATTTTTTGGAAGAGACGTGTACCAGACATGCGCAGCCCCTGTCAAGGTACTAGAGAAGGCACGACACCTCATATCATCTGAGATAGAGTATATGTCTGCCGCCGACTGATACATCTCCACATGGTGGACGGGGTTGGTACTCCCGTCATACCTTGGGGTGACAATAGGTGGCTTAAATTTTGATGGCGTGGGGAAGTTGACTATCTTTGCCACAAAGGGTGAGCCTATGGTGTATCCCCTCTGAAGAGGGTCTCGACTCTTCAATATATCACCAATCTTATCCTCTAGCCGCTGGATTGAGTCATTCCAGGGCCTCACAGGGTCGGCCTGGCCGATGTTATCCCCTGCTGCCTCTCCGAGGTGGACGGAGGGTTCTGCTGCAGCAGGCCTGTGTCGGCTGTTTACTTCCCTTTGGGTATCATCTCATCCTCGGGGTCGGCCATCTGCTGCCTCCCTCTTGGATCTCGCAGCACTTCTTGGTCTGGACAACTGTTCCCGCATGTCATTTACTGGGCCTAGCCTTTCAAAGGCCGACCCCCTGCTCAAGCGATCAAAAGCGAAGCCTCTTGGACGATCATCAGGGTTTGGTCTCCCACACTTCCCTCTACTGTCCTGGAGGGGTCGTACAGTATTGTTGGAGACCTCATGAGGTTCCCAGCATTCTATTGGGGCTTCCTCTCCCTCCAGATCGTCATACCTGTCCTCAGGGCAAGGGTTTCCTTGCCTCCCCAGGCGTAAACGCCGGGGGTTAGCAACATCCCTACACTGCTGAGGGGGTGGTAGGTCTTTGCGTGGTGCCTGGGGTGGTCCCCTGGCCTCATGCTGTCCTGGAGCTGCTGCTGGAGTAATCATCTCAGGTGAGACCCCTGGCGGTCTCAGTATGTTCTGGCTTAGAGCTGTGAACTGCTCCTGCATCATCCGCTGGCTTGCTGCCAGAGACTTTAGGGCTGCCGCCACATCATCCATCTCAGATTGAGGCGGCGGCTGACTGGAACTGGGTCTCCCCCCCTCATCCGGCGGGGGAAGTGGTGGCAGCGGCATCTCAGGTGCCATGTGCTTGAGCTATGAAAAGTTGGACTGAAGAAAATACTGGTGATCTTGAGAACCTTAGTGGGTCTCTTTCAATGGTGAAACACCTCCTCTCAGGGGGAGTGTTGGTTCACCACCAGAGTGCCCAGTGAGGTCAAGCTGTACAAAGGAAGAGATGTCTTCTCGTTCCCACAGACGGCGCCAGACTGATGGCGCTGAGATTCAGCACCACCGGATAAGTGATAGTGAGCTCAAGCAGTAGCAGCCATGGCAGCCATGGAGATGAATAAGTATATAGAAGGGGATGAGTATAAGAGGAAATAAGACAATGATGTATAGTGGTTCAGCCAATTTGGCCTACATCCACTGTGAGTGTGTGATCCACTAAGTATGGGCACAAATGGCCTTGGATACAATGCACATCAGCTCTCTCTCTCCTGTGTGTACAAGCAGAGTTTTAGCTAGGGTTGCAATAATCTGATCCCTTTGTAGGGTTGTAGGTGACAAGTATTTATAGGTCTTGGGGGGTGTAGTGTACCCCCCAAGTATGCATGGTGCATGTGAATGATGATCCAGCCAACCCCCTGTTGACACCTGTAGATACCAAATGATGACTTAATATTCCCTCACGTGAGGGTGTGATTTTGTTATAACGGTCTGCCACGTGCCATGTGGGCCTCACGCGCACTGTTCCACGCGTCTCCCAAACCACGCGCTGTGATGATGTCACCCTCGGCCTATGAGACGAGGCCGAGGGCAAAGTTTCTTCCGGTAGGGAGTCTGGCTTGATTCTGGCCTCGTACTGTCATACCCTCGTAGGGTCGTCCGGAGCCTGGGGAAGGGTCGGCCCCTCGTAGGGTCGTCTGGAGCCTGGTGGAGGGTCGTCTAGGGCCTGGTGGAGGGTCGGCCCCTCGTAGGGTCGTCTGGGTCTGATGGAGGCCAGCTGGGGCCTGGTGAAGGGTCGGCCCCTCGTAGGGTCGTCCGTTTTGGACATAATCTTCAGCCAAGCCAAGGATATAAACGGGTATATCAATAACAAATATTTATTAAGTAAATAATTATAATGTCTTCTTCTTCTTCTTCTTCTTCTTCTTCTTCTTCTTCTTCTCAATTGCGATGGTGATAATGGCAGCGGTCATGAGAAGTTATGATAGCTGTACAAATAACGATGGTTATTGTATCGGGATGATAATAATGACATATTAGGTGATGACAAGTGTTGGTGACAACCTTGCTAGTTGCTTTTAGATTTTAGTTCTATTTAAATAATTTGAGATATTTTGATCATATGTATTTTTATTATTTTAAATAATAGAACTTAGTTAAGAGTTAACCGTCAATCGAACTAAAATAAGATTTGATCCAATATGTATAACTAATTTATAAGAGTATCCATAATGGTGGTGAGTAAATCCAATAAATTTTGTAAAGTTGACAATAGTGAGCCATGCAATGGTGGGATGCAGATACCAAATATGTTAGGAGAAAGGGTAAGGGTTTGCCAAAGTTACTGAATGGTTAATGAATCAGTAAAAATTTCAACGAACTTGTATTGTTCATAGTAACTTTCTACGAACTTCTTTTGTTCGTAGGAAGTTCCTACGATGTTTAGATGTTCGTAAGAACTTCCTATGAACCAAAGAAGTTCGTATGCTACGAACAATACAAGTTCGTTGGAAAGTTTTTACTGTATGTAGCTTTAACTGCCGTTTCATTATAAATAATGACCCAACAGGTTCTCAATTTTTCATTCTCTCCCTTGATTTCTTGTGCTCTAATTTTTTCCTTATTATTTTCTTATTTCCATTCATAATAATTTATATTTTTACAAAAAATATGTCGTCTTCTCAACCAATTTCTTTGAGTAATATTCAGCAACCTAGTATGACTCCATTTGAGAACGAAGTCCTATGTACCGTTTATGAAAAATATACCGCCCGAAGTATTGAAGGGAACTCGATGCCATCGGGGACATTTTGGGATACTATGATGAATGAGTATAACGTCACAAATGGAATTACAATTTCTCGTACGAGATCCGTGCTGTCAACACGTTACAATCATATATCACATCTCATAATGATATATGTTGCAAATCTTTCTCACCAACTAAAAAATATGGGATGCGGGACGAACGAGTACCAAGTGGTTACAAATGTACGAGTTGTGTACCTTGCTAAAACCAAGAAACAATTCTCGTAAGATAACTGCTATCAATTTTTGAAAGATTTACCAAAATATAACTTTCGAAATACAGCGGGGAATGACGACAGTCCTACACCCGTAGGCGAAGATGACATTCCGTGGGTACGAGACGTACCGAATAGACCCCCAGGCAGGAAGGGTGAGAAATAATGCCCACGTCAACGAGCGCATTATGACATCTTGGATTGTAACAACGTGGTACTTAAACATTGCGAAGACTTAAATGCAAACTTTAAAAATAAGCAGGAGTGAAAGAATAACCGTGCCGTTAAATTTGACTCACAAATGGATGCGTTCATTCAGATGAAGCGAGCTGATCAACTCACCAAAAAACAAGATTAGATCGTGCACCTAGGATGAGAGCAATCGTACATTATGGAGCTGGATATGAACAATATGAATGAAATTCAAAAGAAGTTTCATTTTAAAAGGTTCAACGACCTAACATCGATGGTTGCTGCGACCGAAGTTGCGATATCCGAGTTGAAGTCGAACACTGCCGAGTCTTCTGGTCCAAGCGGTTCAATTAATGACCAGTAGTGTTTTTAATAGATATATTGAACCCTCGTAATTTTATTTTGTTATTTTCTTTTGGTATATGGAGAGTGACCCACTATCCGTCTTAATAAATGAAATGCCGCCGTTTGAATATATGAAATGTGAGTACTGTTTAATAATTTTAGTTTTAATAATATTGTCGGTTAAGCCATTATTTTATATAAAATAACGTCTATATGATCACTAAGACAATCCTACAATTACAAATTGAAGATGGAACTAAGGAAACGATTAACCACTGTTACAATCACAAATACATTAAATTCTTCAGCCGACCATTTCATCACCGTGGGTGTTCCAAATGTGCTCTACCCAATCATTCCATAACTGTTGATGTTTAGTTATGTTTCTTATCTTAGCATCTCGTATGAGGTATTCGTAGAAATTAGTTTGGCCCTTCATAATTACAAGTGTTTCATTATTGTGTTCGTACTCATTTTGCCATGGACAGTCTCTACGTTCATCCTCAATAATCATATTGTGCATTATAATGCAAGATTTTATAATGGTTGATAGTGATGCCCTATTTCATAATTTACAAGGTTCCCCAACAAAAGAGAATCGAGCTTGTATTACACCAAAAGTAATTTCAACATCTTTTCTAAACGCTTCTTGGTACTTGCAAAATAATTTCTATTTTTGTGTAATACCATTTTCGTTCCTAAATGTTTTTACTATTGAAGCGTATGGAGGGTAAATGCCATCACCAAGGTAGTACCCCATATCGTAAGAATTTTAGTTAATAGTGTAATTAACGGGAGCTGCCGTCCCATTGCGCAATTCCTGAAAGACGTTAGATCGGTGCAAGACATTCAAATCGTTGCAAGAACCATGCCCAAAGAATGATTTCCAAATACAAAGATCGTACGAGGAAACTGCTTCAAGTATTATAGTAGGTGACTCTTTACGACCACTATATTGAGCGTGCCATGCTGTGGGGCAGTTTTACCAACGCCAGTGCATGCAATCTATGCTGCCTAGCATTTCTGAAAAACCTCTATTAGCATTTTGTTCTAGTAACCTCGTGACTATGCCTGTCAATCGGGCTCAATGAGCCGAGCCTATGGTTGATCAAGCTCGGTCCGATTTTGATTTACTTGGCTCAAGCTCAAGCTCGACCCGAACGAGCTTGAGAGTGCTTGGCTCAATCTCGGCTCACAAAGTAAATCAGGCTTCGGTCCCAATTTGAGCCGGCCCGAATTGAATATTCCAATACATATTTATTTATTTTAATAATAAATATTCATATTTGAGCAATAAAAAAACATATTTTAGCAATAAAAAAAATATTTCAGCACTAAAAAAAATAGAATTCAACACTAATATTGACATTTCAGCATTAGTAAAACACATTTAAACACTAAAAACACATTTCAACACTAAAAAAATACATTTCAGCACTAAAAAAACACATTTCATTATTAAAAAACCATATTTCAGCACTAAAATAATAGATTTCAGCACTAATATTGACAAGTCCCTTAAGATTAAGTAAAGTAAATTAATAAATGATCCACCTTATTTTTGTTTCTTTAATATTAAGTCCAATAGTTTATTTGCATAATGATAAAATTATAAAAATTATTTTGTTTTAAAATATTTTTTACATATCATAGAAAATAAAATAATTTTGTATATATATATATATATATATATATAAATATATATTTAGATATATTATTTCGGGTTGAGCCTAGTTCGGGCTTGAAAGTGCTTCGCTCGCGCTTGGCTCAAATTGATTTATGGCTTAATATCTAGGCTCAAACTCAGCTCAGCTCAAACTCAATAAAAGCTCGGCCCAAATTTAGCGGGCCGAGCAAGCGGGCTTCGGGCCTGCCCGGCTCAATTGACATGCCTACTCGTGACGTCTCCTTCGGTCGGATTTCTGCCGTACAAGGGATCGAAAATCCTAACAATTTCCTCTGTGAATCTAATAACTGTTTCTAATAGAGTGGTTTCACTCATGGCGTACTGCTCAGACCATACGTCATGGGAACCCCCATTAGCTAATAGTCGAATTGACCCCAACACTATCTGATGAGAGCTTAAACCTTTACGACCACAAGCGTCATTCTTCTGAACAAAGTAATTATCATAATGACAAATAGATTCAAGGATGCGATTGAAAACACTATACCGCATCCTAAATATCCTTCGGAAAAAAATACTCATTATATACCTTATCTTCACCAAAGTAATCTTCCCATAGTGTTGCATGACCCCTTTCTCTCCTACGATTAACTCGACGTCTGGTTTCGAGCTCTTTCCCATCGCGAATTATATTTTTTTCAGCACCACCGGGTAATCTCCATCATAATTGTCATCTCCTCGTCTGAATCATCAGATCATCCACCTTCCTTAAATTGAGCATATTGTAGCATAAGATTTCGGCCCTCATCGCTAGAACTGGAGGAGTCCATGATTTGTTTTGGTTAGAAGTTTAATAAGTTGTATTATAATTTTCATAATTTAACGATCTATTTATAAACGTGGTAGGCTGGTAATAATCGTTTTATTAATTATTAATAAATGTGGTAGGCTGATAATTATTAGGTATGTGTGCCTTGATATGTCCAGACAATTATATGATGGTAAAAATCATCTCGATATGTTTGCAGAATTGGGATGTGTACCTGGTGTCTGGTTAAATTTGTGCCTTTATTATTACAGTATTATTAAAAGTGTTCCCACAGTGGTATGTGTGTATTGGGATGTGTACCTGGTAAAAATTTATGCCTTTATTTATACAAAATAATTAAATGCTTGCGTCAGAATTGGGATGTATACAGGATGGTATGTGTGCCTTTGAATTAGTAAAAATTCTCTTGATGGTATGTGTGCCTTAGAATTAGTAAAATCCTCTTGATGGTATGTGTGCCTTAGTATTGGGATGTGTGCCTGCACAATTATGAAATTTTGACCTTTAGACAAATATGGGATCTCTGCAGTTAACTTTATTACTTTACATTTACAATTTACTTATTTTTGGACTACTATAACTTTTTTACGACTATAATTTACTTTATTACTTCACATTTACAGTTTACTTCTTTTTTTACTAATACAACTATTGGACTAGTACAATTTACTTTATTACTTCACATTTACAATTTACTTCTTTTTTTACTACTATAATTTTTGGACTAATACAATTTACTTTATTACTTTACATTTACAATTCACTTTTTTTTACTATTACAACTTACTTATTTTACAATTTACAATTTACTACTATAATTTACGTTTTTTACTACAACAATTTACTTTATGACTATTGCATTTTTCAGCTATTGTATTTGGTCTGTTTACTATATGGCTGTTTAAAGTTACAATTTACTTTATGTGTGCCACAGTAAATAAAATTTACTTGTTTGGTTAAAACTTGCCTATAAAAATATTTGAACGATTCTTCCCATAGTGTTATCTACCATTATCTTACAATTACAAGATGGAATCTTCTCCCAACAACTCATCCATTTATAATGGATCATACACAGATATTGTTGGTAACGATTAGTATGGGAAGAAACTAATTTTCCAAACTTATCCAATTGATACATCCCGATGTTTTCTTAATGACTTTGGTCATATATTCCTCATCTCTCCCACTTCAGAACCTGAAGACGGAGTTGAGTACCAGTGCGAACAACTCACATGTCCATATAAATATGATGAAAGGTGTGACCTCGAGGTTCTTTGCCATTATCATCACTTAGTCGTGCCGAAAAATTGGGTAGTCTCACTTTGGCCAATATCGTATCCCGAAGAAGCGGATATGTTTAGTCTTGATTTATTGGAGGAAGAGATATGGAAAATGGAGAGGCGCTTACAAAGTTATCACAGCACACAAAGCGCGATGTTATCAGGTCATCAGATCCAGGAATATTTAATTAATATATATAACGACTCCATGCTGGCATCAGATAACGACATTTCCGACTAATCCAATTCTGGTTATGATTACTTTTCAAAATGCATAACTGAATATGATGGGGAAGACTACAAACCATATATATCGAGCTACAACAAAGAATATGTTGATTCTGAAATGCAACGGTCTTACTTACCAAAATGTTTAGTGCGCAATAGAAAACTATTTTGTTGTACTTCTATAAGGTTCGACCTTAGTGTTCACTACACCAAATCTGTCCAATTGTCACGGTCATTGAATGACCGTGACAATTCGGGGCGAGACAACTTTTTTTGTCACGGACGTGTCACGGTTATTGATCGTGACAAGTTCGTTAGAATTGTCACGGTCGTGTCACGGGCCATGACCGTGACAAGTTTAGTCATGGTTAATAACCATGACAAAGCCTTGACCCTTTTAAAAAAAATTATCACGGTCAATGACCGTGATAATTCTGGGCAGTATGGCCACTGCCACTGCCCAGCAGTATATGTGTACCTGTTATAGCAACGTTGTACCCGTTTAAACATCATATATCCAAACAAACTAAAGATAATGCAAATATATATTCAAAATATAAACAATATACATGACGATATAATCCAAATATAATTCAAATGTACCAACTTAAAAATAATGTCACTACATGTCTGGGGTAAATGTGAGGAGGTGAGTAGGCCACACGATATACGAATTGACACACCCACTAATATACATCGTGCCGCATTGTTCGCGCAACCACAATAGGGAGTTCTCCTTCCCGGGTATCACATGCGTGACGAGCACTTTGGACTCGATCTCTTGAAGCGCACGTCCATGAACTATTCCACCCTGGACGATATTCGGGTTCCTAAACCCCCGCCCTATCCGTTGGCCATCAAATACGTACAATATGAACACGCTCGGTCAACCAATTGTCGACATCGGTCTGGGGAAGGGAGCCAAATAAGGAAGTGGATCATCGAAGTATGCACGTGTCGGTGATGAAGCAGCGAGGTCCACATCCTCGTCATCCTGCGCCTCGTTCTCACGCACCTCCTCCTCCTCCACTGCCTTCTCCTTCCCTTTCCTCTTACGGTCTCCTCCCAACGTACGCTTCATGAATGAGTACATATCTTGGACCGTCGCCTCCAAACGGGACAGCTTCGCGTCATGTGAATCCACCGTTCGAGCAACCCGGTGTCGCTCGTCTCCAATCCGATGATCCTAGATTTGGCCACCCGCGAGCTCACTCCCCTTGCGATCAGAGCCAAGCACTTGGCTGAGTGCGTCTGTGGACAAAGACGCCTTGTCGGCATCAGACTGCGACTCATGCACTTCCTTAAGCTTTGCCTGAAACGACAAAAAGCACATGATTAGTAAAATAAGTAAACTAAAAAATTATAACGTAATTAACAAAAATTAAACTGTCGGATTACTTACAATCGTGGCCTCGACGCTTAGGGACACCTCCTTGTCCTTCTCCTTCTTCGTCCAAAGAGCCACATAAGTATCGAGCCTATGTGTCTTACCCCCAGGGCCACTCCCTATCCCCTAAAATAAAATAAAGTAAAATTAGTATCGGTCCCGCAAAGTAAAATAATGAAGAATAATATATTTCTGTAGTTATAGAAAAATTAAATCTTACCTTCATCCTATGCTCCACCTCGGCGTAAGACGTCCGGCCGGAGTAGTGCACGTCCGTCTTTTTTGCCCGATTTTCCCTCCTCGATTGGCGAGATGCCAATTGTCGCTCCCCGATCTCATTGTCAATGAACTTTTGCCATTGTGCCAATGAGATCGGCTCCTTGGGCGGGACAGATTCACCCCTTTCCCCCACGCTGCCACCACCCCCTCCCCCACCACACGCGCGCACACGTACACGTACACACACCACCCCCTGCCCCCCACCACACACACAATAATCCAATAATGATTAATAATTATATATTCTATGTTTCATTTAATTATGTCTTATTTATATTCAAATTCAATTATTAATAATTATATATAGTATGTTTCATTTAATTATGTCTTATTTATATTCAAATTCAATTATTCAAAAGTTGAAAAATTCCACCCCCATATGGACAATAATCCAGTGGTCATGTCACTTTTAAAACTAACCAACCCAACATTTACTAAACAAAATAATCCAACAGCAATGTCAACAACAAATGTGTATCCCGTACTCCTTCTAATTCATCTACTCAATTAAACTACCTTGCCCCATCCCCTTCCCCCATCCCTGCCCCTCTCCCCCCCCCCCCCCACCGTGCCCCACCCCCTCCCTCACCACACACACGCACACGTACACACACCACCCCCTGCCCCCCACCACACACACAATAATCCAATAATGATTAATAATTATATATACTATGTTTCATTTAATTATGTCTTATTTATATTCAAATTCAATTATTAATAATTATATATAGTATGCTTCATTTAATTATGTCTTATTTATATTCAAATTCAATTATTCAAAAGTTGAAAATTTTCACCCCCATATGGACAATAATCTAGTGGTCATGCCACTTCTAAAACTAACCAACCCAACATTTACTAAACAAAATAATCCAACAGCAATGTCAACAACAAATATGTATCCCGTACTCTTTCTGATTCATCTACTCAATTATTAATTTACTAATTTATAATGAGGGGCAATCCTACTTTCATAATTAATCATATTTGTTAAAAGGGACAATCATATATTAATTTACTAAAAAAATTAATAATCAATCAATTCTTTAAAAGGGACACTACGTGCACACACACATAGACACACACGCAGCCCCCCACCCACCCCTCCCCCTCACCCCACCCCCACCCCCACCACACACATGCACATGTACACGTACAACCATCCCCAACACCCCAACCCACCCCACCCCCTGCCCCCCTCACCCCACCCCCACCACAACTGCACACACACACACACCCCACCACCCCCCCTCTCCCCCCCTCCCCCACCACACACCATCACACACATATATACACACACATACACACATATACACACATATATACACACATATATATACACACATACACATACATATAGAAATAAAAGAGAAAGAGAGGAAAAAATATACCTTAGAGAGAGAGAGAGAGAGAGAGAGAGAGAGAGAGCTGAAATCGCTTATTGAGAGAGAGAAAGAGGGAAACCAAAAAATGATGGGAAAAAAAGAGCTTAGGGCTTTTTTACTGACAAGATTGTCACGGTCATGTCAAGGTCCTTGACCGTGACAATTATTTTAAGTATTGTCATGGTCATTGACCGTGACAATACTTTGTCACGGTCTTGTCATGGTCAATGACCATGACACAACACAAAATGTGTGTTTTGTGTCACGGTCAATGACCGTGACAAGGGTGGCCGACTGAAAGGTGACATTTTGGCCATTTTGGTGTAGTGGTTTAAACTAGGCATCCTAATAATTTACTAGTTAAGTTATTATTTTAATACTAATAAATGATTAAATTTTATTCATAATATTACTTTTGTGATTTAAATTTAAATTTAATAATTTAAGTGCTGGAATGCATAAATTTATTACCTTCGATTTTATAGTGTCACTTCTATTTTAAAATATTAATAAAGTATAAAAGCAGGGTAATAAATTGGTTGCCTTCATTCCAATGCGGTAAAACAAAATATAATGCAACAGAACTTAAAAGAAAATGCAATAACATTGAGACAACTATTATTAATAAATTCATGAAATTTTTTAGAATACAACATTATACATCATGGGTGCTCAGGACCGAACTCATAATCCGCACCTAAGTCCACATGTGAACCCGTCAAAGGGTCAGACCCAAACAAATTTCCCCAACTTTGTTGTGACTGATATGCGGGGTCCTGGTCGGAGGGTTGTGGTATGTAAACACTCGGACGGCTAGAACTTGTACCGCCGTGCTCAAACCAACGACTAGGCATAGTAAAGCGTGCTAGCCTACGCTCCAACTCCTCAATGCGGTCATCACGTGCTTTGAGTTGATCCTCTCGCTAACGTGTCTCGTGTAGTAATAAATGATGGAGACCTTGATTTTTATCTACTGCATCGATATAGGACTCTCGCCATTCTAACTGCGTCAAATATTGAGCTGGAGGTGTGTTGGTTGGAAACTCGGGTCACGGGATATCTATCGAATATAAAAACCCCTTCGGTAGGCCGACGTCTACCATCCAATTCTACCTCAGTGGTTGGACGTGCATAAAACCACCCACCGAGAACTGTATATCATATACATGCGGTTCATTTGTCGGTGCTGGTGCTCGTGGGATTCGCAACGTTGAAGGTTCCACTGAACCAACTCCAATCAAATCAACATTTACATATTTTTCAATCGGCCGTAGTAATGGCCTGAGTGCTACTGCCTTCAAGTAGGCATTGTAATCTTCTTGGGATAAATCTCTAATGTGTTGATTTGCGACAGGCCAATTTTGGGTAGCAGCTGCTTGAAATTCGTGTTCTGAGACACAACACAAACTCGGAGGCGAGTTGTTTGCTATACATATTTGCCTAGTCAATTGTCGGATGGATCGGTCACCCAAGTACAAAAAACCCTTAAATAAGGCATCCCAAAAAATCATCCGTAAACCTGATAGATGATAAGCATAAAGGATGGCATCGGTGTCACGATAGGCAGAAGTCTCATATGGCTGCCATATAATAAACTTGGGTGATCGCATCTCAAGCTGATGTTGACTGCTTGAGATATTAAATCGTTTGCTCCCTTGACATTCTTTATGTTCCCCCTAGACCAACGGAATATACGGGGCCACATATCGATGGAAGGATCGACGAGAATTGGACATGCCATGGCCATGTACTCGTGATGTAAATACAGAAAAATATGTCAATAATTTTAATCCATTAGAATAAGTTGACTATTATTTTAATTAAACAAAAATTTCATATATGCGGTTAAATAAGATTAAATGAAAATATACCTCAAGTAATTACCATATGCATTCAACGCTAGTCAACGATCGACGACTCGCTTTGTCCAAAGACCATATAATCCGGGCATAAATAGTCGAACCCCAGTCGTATGTGCCGACAGCAGTAATATCCTCCAGATAATATAAAAAGCCGATGTCAGAAGTGGAGTTGGCATTTGAAAAAAATACACTCCTGATAACATAAAACCAAAATGCCCGAGTTATGATTAGGCACATATAATCTGGTATATCTTCGGCCTTGACAAAATTTTTTATGTATTTTTTAAGGTCGAAAACTGCAATTCCCGTATCGGTAAATCTCTGTATATGAATTTCGGGGAAAAAAATCATTTATGGTATTTGCAAAATTAGTATATTTTTAATTGGACAGATTTAGAATGGGTCTCCCTTGTCCAATCGGAATGCCTGTACGTAATTTAATTTTTTTATCATATATTTAAATAATTATGAATATAAATACAATAAAATATATTTAAAACAATTAATTATAAATGTAAGCACAACAGGCTATTTTCACGTATTGAAACAAATTATTTTCATATAAATATAACAAATATATTGAAACAATTATGAATATAAGTACAACGCAATAAAACATATTTAATTACCGGAAAGCATTGTGAAGTCGACCGGAGTCAAGGCAAGCTCGACGTATGGTAGTTGGAAGGTATGCGTCGTATCCCACCAACGTTCGATCATCGCCATCACAATACATTGATCGGAATTGGGCAGCACCATAGAAAATATGTTCGGCATATAACCGACAGTGTCGATAATCGCTTTGATCGTCGATTTTTTCTCTCCGATCAATTTGTACAATTTCATTTGGCCCGTCCAATTCCCACGAAATTCGAATTTATTTTCATTTATGATTGGAGTTTCTCCGTCCGACGCGTGTGTTACTACGTCATAAATACGGAAATAGTTAATGTAAACGAGATTAAATGGTTCAGTCAGTGCGGAAGGAGCGAGAATTGATGTTGAAGTCGACCCGAATTTTTTTGATTTCCTGATATTAAAATATTTTTTCCATTTTATACCTTCCATAATGAATAAAATGGATAAATTAAAAGAAAATAATAGGACTGTTTATTATGGTTTATGAGAATAACAGGACTGTTTATGATTTTTGGGAGGGTTTAGAATATTTAGCAGTGGAAAGTTTGAGAGGAGAAGATAAAAAAATGAGAATAATAAGACTAATTATGATTTTTGGGAGGATTTAGAAAATTTAGCAGTTGAGAGCTTGAGAGGAGAAGATGAAATTGATATTTCGCAGGTCAGAGCTATTTCTGGTGAATTGGGAAGAAGATGGAAGAAGAGGGACGTTTAATATAACAACAGAAGGAAGAAACTAGCCGTTGATAGCTGTTTTGTTCCTACGAACAAATGAAGTTCATAGGAAATCCACCATTGCTAACACTCCTTGCTGGCGAAAGGTAAATGTTGATACTGGCAAGTAAAGTTGCCTTTAGTGGCTTTCCACCATTACGGACGCTCTAAGAGCATCCATAATGGTAGAGCAAAATGATAGCCGAAATGTTAAAGTTGCATACTCAATCTCTGACAGTGGTGGACGAAAGCTTGTTGAATTTGTAGAGAAAATGGTTGTGGATTGCTAGATTTACCAAATGGGTGCAAATTCAGTAAAAAATTGTAAGGACATAATTTTATAAATGTCCGGGGTAGAATCTAGGAATTTTCTATTTGTCCAAGATCGCAGTATGTATGTCTGATACCGCTACATTCGGCTCATCAACACGATCATCCATGATGGCCTTGATCCGAATCCATGCATCCACCATCTTCACACGTGCATCATGCTACATGAGACGTGCTGCTCAACCATTCCCTCTACTCCACGATGTGTATTTGGTAAAATGGTTTATTGCAGTTGTTAATATTCGCATAAATATTTGGAAATTTTTTAGAAAATATTTTTTGAAGTCTAATTTATTTTTAACACAAAAGCAGAAATTTTTCTAAGTGTAGAAACAGACTTTTCTTGGTCGTCGAGCTCGTTCGAACGACATCTCTCTGTTGTTCAAGCGACATGAGTATGTCGCGCGATTTCGTTTGAGCGACACGTGGCCTCGTTCGAGCGACATGCGTATCTCGTTCAAGCGACGGTGCTGCCTTGATTTTTGTATAAATATCTGTACACCTTCTGCACATTTTTTCAAGTCTTTTTCGTACACATTTTTGCGATTTACAGCCTAGAAAACACACTTTGAGTTTTTGAGGTTTCATGCCTTTTTGATTCACAAAACCATTCCCATATATGTGTGTGAATCTTTAAACCTTCAAAGGATCGTTTTAATCATCTGGACTAACTTGTGGAGAAGACGACTCCTTTCCATTGCTTCCCATCTAGAGTTCTTACGGGAGATTCCAGCCGACGACATCGAAACCGACACCTGATGGTCTTTCGTATGTCACTCATGTTTTCAGTATAATCCGTGTAAACTGTTCTTTACAAATTATAGTGAAAATAAAAAAGGTTTTTCCCCTTTAGGGGATTTTTCCTCATTTGTGTGTTTGTTTGTGATTGAATATTCTTGCATGATCATATTATCTTCAATCACACCTAGATGCATGTTTTAGGATTTAATTGAAAAAACTGAGTTTAATTAAATAATTTCTTTATTTGAACAAAATCGCACTCTCAAATTGGTATCAGGGCCAATTACACAATTATACCGTGTAATTTTACGCAAAATTTTTTAAGATATCAATTTTTTGAAAAATTAATTTTTGAAAAAGGGAGTGTTCAAAATGGAGAAATTTTATAATAAAATGTCAGTTTTTGACGTGACAAATTATGCTTACTGGAAAGCCCGTATAAAATGTGCTCTAAAAGCCATAGATGAAAGAGTTTGGGTTTTGGTTGAAAGAGGGTGGACACCTCCCTCCATCACTATTGACAACGTGACAAATTTAAAATCTGTGACTGCATGGACTGAAGAAGAATTTAAATGGTCAGCTTTTAACTCTAAGGGTCTTAGTGCTATTTTTGGATCCGTCACTCCAGACGAGTTTCGACGGATAATGACGTGTACCACGTCAAAAGAGGCATGGGATGTTTTACAACTTACCCATGAAGGAACTAATGCCGTGAAAGAATCAAAATTGCAAAACTTAACAACTCAATTTGAAACTATCACCATGCTTGGGTCTGAATGTTTTGATGAATTATATGCTAGATTATCTGATATTGTAAACACTAGCTTTAATCTTGGTGAACACATTCCTAATGCTAGAGTCGTTATAAAGATTTTAAGATCACTGCCTAAGCGTTTTATCCCTAAAGTCACTGTGCTAAATTCTATGGGTAATTTAAACACGCTTAAATTAGAGGAACTAGTAGGAGACTTACAAACGTATGAAATTGATATGTTTCCTAAATCTGTCAAGGCTAAAGATAAGGGAATTGCACTTAATGCCCAGGATAGGAAGAGTGAGGGGTCGGCAAGAAAGAGGGTTGAGTCATATAGAAAAAGGGAGATAGAAACGGCTGATTCCGAGTGTGACCTTGATTTAGATGATTTGGCCTTATTTGCAAAAAAAATCAAGAAAATTCTCAAATTCAAGAAAAATGGAAATTTCAAAGATAAAAAGAATTTTGAGAAAAATAAGTTTGAAAAGAAAAATGAAAAAGATTTTAAAGACCCTCCTAAGAAAAACGGTGAGAGATGTTATGAGTGTGACGGTAAGGGTCATAGAGCTTTTGAGTGTGCTACTAGGCTAAACAGACTTGCCAAAGACAAGGGCAAAGTTGTCCTTAATGCTACCCTTAGTGACGACGGTGAGGTCGAGTCGGTGGACTCTGGAGACGAGTCATCGCATGAGTGTAACTTCACCGCATTCATGGCTAGTCATGTGAGTACCTATAGTGATCCTTACGACGATGAGGATGCTACTTCACAGGGACACCTTGACAGTGAGAACGAAGTAAGTGAGGGGGAGGATACTGCAAGTGAGAGCGAGAGTAATCTTTAACGCGCCTACGCTGAGTTATATACTGAGTCGTTTAAAACTAAAAAGCGTAACAAAGCGTTAGTTCTTAGGATCACCACTTTAGAGGAAGCTTTAGAAGAAGCGAGAGATAAAGAGAGAGTCCTCCACCAACACTACCTTGAGAGAGAGAGAGTCTGCTCGTGTTGAGATAGAAATTCAATTTAGAGAAAGAGAGAGACTGTTTGGAGAGATAGAGAGGTGTTTTGAGAAAGATAAAGGGGACTTGACTAATCAAGTGGCTAGTCTTACGAGTGAGCTTCAGTCCTCCCTGAAGGCTCGGAAGAAACTTGAAGCCCTTGTAGCCCAGCTTACTCATGATCTTGAGAGAGCACGAGAAGTCAAGGTTCAAATCAAGGACATATCTGGAAAGATGGAAAAGATGCTCCTCGGTCCCGCTTTAGGTTTTGGTGATAGGTCGGGAATAGATTTTGATGGTACCGCCACGTCCCAAATAGCACCTGGACTAGTTTTTGAGTTTACTACAACTCCATATGGCCATCATCAAAAACCACGAAGGAGAGTTCAACCAAGAAAAGTAAACCAAGGTCCGCCTAAGACTGTGTTCTTTTATACGTACTGTAAAAGAAAAGGCCACCTGAGAGAGTATTGCTATAGTTTGGGTCGGACTTCACGTACATATGCTCCACCATATCGTACTGATAATTTTACCAGTCTGGGAAAGCGTGTTGAGTTTTAGCCGCCACATCACAGAGTTTGATGGAGGAATTTCGATGAATGTCTTTGTCGTCAATGAATGCTTCCCGCATCCCGGCTAAAATCAACAACATCAAGGGTAAACAAAAGGTTACCACTTCTTGGATACCTAAGAAAGACGAAAAGGCCCTTGTTGTTCATGTCTCTCTCAAAGCACATAATATCTCACAGTGGTAGTTCGATAGTGAGTGCTCCAGACATATGACCGGTGATGTCTCATTTTTTACCTACCTAGAGGATTATAAGGAAGGTATAGACACCTTTGGAGACGGGAGCAAGTCTAGCATCGTAGGACGAGGTACAGTAGAGTTACCAGGATTTCCTAAGTTATATAATATTTTGTACGTCAAAGGTTTGAAAGCAAACCTTCTCAGCATTAGCCAATTGTGGGACGCTGACTTTGCCGTAAAATTTAACCGGGACACGTGTAATGTCTATAATCAAGCCGATAAACTTTTAGTGCAAGGGGTGAGGACAGAGGATAATTGCTATGTGACTGAGCCCAATTCCTCACTTGTCTACAACAGCACCACGATCACTCCTATGGATCTGTGGCACCAACGTCTAGGTTACGTAAACTTTAGAGATTTAACGCGATTAGCTAAAAAGGACCTAGTACGTGGCTTACCAACACTTGGAAAGTCAACTTCCACGGTTTGTGGACCCTGTCAATTGGGAAAGCAAATTCATAGCACCCATAGGAAGTTGAATTCCATTACCACTTCACGAGTTTTAGAGTTGATACACATGTATCTCATGGGTCCTACTCGTACATAGAGTCTGGGTGGTAAGAGGTACATCCTAGTGATGGTACATAATTTCTCCAAATATTTGATTGTAGGTTTTCTGATAGAGAAATTCGATGCTGTAGAATTTTTAACGACTAAGTGTCGTGTCCTGTAAAACTAACATGGAGTCACTATTAATAGAATGCGTAGTGACAATGACACTGAATTTATGGAGAAAAAAGTAGATCTTTACTGTGATAGCCTAGGAATCAAACATGAGTTTTATGCTGTGAAGACTCCTCAGCAAAATGGGATTGTTGAGAGAAAGAACATGACGATTTAGGAAATGGCTAGATCTATGCTTCTAGGTCATAAAGGTGCTAGGAGATTTTGGGCAGAGGCAGTGTCTACTGCATGCCATACGATGAATAGGGTTTACCTTCGTCCACATAACTTAAAACGCCTTATGAATTGTGGACTGGAAAGAAGCCCAACCTTGCATATTTCCGTATTTTGGGGAGTAAATGCTACATCCTACGGGATAGAGAGCAATTAGGAAAGTTCGACTCCCAAAGCGACGAGGGAATATTGCTAGGATATTCATCAAATAGTAGAGTGTACCGAGTTTTTTACCTGAAGAGCTCTAAAGTGATGGAGTCAATAAACGTTACTGTACAAAATGATGAACCATCGATGTCTGTTGCCTTCACCCATTTGAGTGAGGAGTACACACTCCTTTTTGATGATCCCACTGTGTCTCCCATATCCAGGGTGGACCCTACTCCTGTTCTAGGGGACACACCTACTTGGGTTCGCAAGAGTCATGATCCTTCCGCCATTGTTGGCGATCCCACTTTAGGGGTCAAGACTCGTGCTCAGCTAGAGAATGTTGTTAGCCATGTCTGCTACACATCTAAAGTCGAGCCCAAGAATCACAAAGAAGCACTCAAGGATGAATACTGGAAATCTGCTATGCAAGATGAGTTGCTTCAGTTTAAAAAGAACAATGTCTGGGAACTTGTCTCTCGACATAGTGAAACGAATGTGATAGGTACCAGGTGAATTTTCAAGAATAAAATGGATGAAAATAGTACTATAATCAGAAATAAGGCTAGGTTGGTCGCTCAAGGCTACTCACATATAGATGGTGTAGACTTTGGGGAGACATTTGCTCTTATTTCGAGGCTTGAGTCCGTCCGCTTACTATTCGCCATCGCATGTCATCTGTGCTTCAAGTTATATCATATGGATGTCAAGAGTGCCTTTCTAAATGGCATTCTATAGGAGGAGTTTTATGTGGAACAACTAAAAGGGTTTGAAGACCCTAAGCACCTAGAGCACGTCTACTATCTGAGGAAAGCATTGTATGGTTTGAAGCAAGCACCCCGTGCTTGGTACGAGAGACTTACTTCCTATCTCTTAGCCCGTGGCTTCAAGAGAGGGGGAGTTGATATGACGTTGTTCGTCAGGAGAGATGACGGTGCTATTTTGGTTGCTCGGGTCTATGTGGACGACATAGTCTTTGGATCCACGTGCTCCCAGCATGCTCACCACTTTGAGGAGGAGATGAAAAGTGAGTTTGAGATAAGCATGGTAGGTGATCTTACTTTCTTCCTTGGTCTCCAGGTTCTTCATCTAGAAGATGAAATTTCCAAGTATGCTCGAGACCTAGTGAAGAAATTCGGTTTAGACTCTGCTAAGCATGCACGTACACCTATGAGTACTTCTATCAAGCTTAGTAAGGACACTTCAGGCAAGGACGTAGAGCAAACCTTGTATCGGAGTATGATAGGTAGTCTTCTCTACTTGACTGCCAATCGCCCAGACATAGCCATTAGTAATGGAGTCTGTGCGCTATATCAGGTATCCCCAAAAGAGTCACACTTACTCTATCTAAAACGTATTATCAAATACGTGAGTGGGACTCTCTCTTACGATATTTGGTATTCCTTTGATATCGATGACCATTTGTCCGCGTATTCGGATGCCGATTGGGCCGGGGATATAGATGGTTGTAGGAGCACTTCTGGTGGGTGTTTCTACTTTAGTTCTGCTCTTGTCTCCTGACTGAGCAAGAAGCAAAACTCCATCTTTTTGTCCACTTCGGAGGCTGAGTTCATCGCCGCCGGGAGTTGTTGCACACAACTCTTGTGGATGAAGCAAATGTTGAAGGATTATGGGATTTCACAAGACACCATGACCATCTCCTGTGATAACATGAGCGTGATACACATATATCGTAATCCAGTCCAACATTCGTGCACAAAGCACATCAGGATATGCGAGAACTTTATACGTCAGTTAGTTGAGGAGAAAGTTGTATCCCTGAGTTTCGTACCCACTGACCTTAAGTTAGCTGATATTTTCACGAAGCCTTTAGATGCCCTTAGATTCGAGAGTCTTAGGAAGTATTTGGGGATTTGCACAGTTGACTGAGGGGATGGTCCTTGTTTATGATAGGATGCATTGTCATGTTCATATCATATGATTCTTATTGCTAGTGTGTATCATTTGTATTCTTATTTTCTTTTTATATTTTTTTTCAAAAAAAAAAATCCAAAAAGATTTTCTTTTTATAAAATTTTAGAAAAGCATAAAAAGATTTTTGTATTTTGTTTACACCTCTTATGAATGAGCATTTAAGATAGTCGAGTCACAACTTCCATTTCCATTTTTCACGCGACTGTTTGATAGTGATTTGAGACGCTACATCATTTCTATCCATGTGCTTTACATTGTTTGGAGTCTTTGAGATGTGATTAGTGATATCTGTCTACATGTTTGGCTCCTTATCTCCTTTATTGCACACATGCACAGCTTTATTTTATTATTATACTTGTCTGTCACATATTGGCTTAAGTGTTTTCATCTCAATTATGTCTATACAACGAACCATATGCGATAAAACTTGACAAAATTGGAATGCATGTAAAAACCAGTTGGTGAGATTGTGTGGTATTTTATCAACTGTGAAGGGCCACGAAAGGTACTCATCTATCCTTTGTGATTAAGCCGCCATTTAATTTGGACCTAAAAAATTGAGGAATTTTAATTATCCGGGGTCCTAAGAGGTTAAAAGAGCCCAAAAAAATTTAAAGGCAATAAAAAGAAATACATGTTGAATATGGGCCATTAGGTTTCACCATCAATTCTCCAATGTTAGAGAATTTAGATCACCTCTACACAAATATAAATCTGAGGGAGTTTGGTTGGAGAATTTAAACGGGTTTGCACTTCCTTGAAAGTCCTGAACAAGCATTAAATAGTTTTGGACGTTATTGGTATGAAAATCACTTTGAGCTTTGATTTGCTGATTTGATTGAGTCAATTTCTTATAATTCCATCTTTTTACACCTAAGGAAGATGTTGAGATCATTCATTAGAAATATCCGATATTCATCATGCACATATGTTATGTTTGTATGCATTGATTTTCCTATCGAATTTGCTCACACCCCTACATTTCCGCTATCATCGACTTGGTTGTTTTTGTGTTCTTTCATGATGTGATTCTTTGTTGTATATTTTGTGTGAAATTTTTTTGAAAAATTCAAAAATAAAAAGTTTATTACCTTCTGACACTCTGTATTTGCATTTATTTGTGCTTCTCGTATCTGTCTATTTGGGGACATCATAAAAAGGGGAAGAATGAATTATGTGGGAGAATTATTTGGTGTTTGGTTGATTTATCAATGATTTGCTTAAGCTTAATTGATCTTTGATTTTTGCATATCATTATATTTCAAACTCTTGTGTGTCACGGGTATCTGCTTTATCTCATGTGTGTAGGTTCAAAATTGATGATTATTGGATTGCACACCCTGATGAAAAAAGATGAAGATATGAAGATGTTGAAGTTTGGTTGACGACATGTCAGTTGGTATTCTGAGTTTGAGGGTTTAATGGGGATATAATCTTATATGTCATTTGGTTTATGGAGATAGTATAATTCGAATTTTTTTATGTATGTACCGGCATAGACATAGGGGGAGATTTGTAAGAACATAATTTTATAAATGTCCGGGGTAGAATCTAGGAATTTTCTATTTGTCCTAGATCATAGTATGTATGTCTGATACCGCTACATTCGGCTCGTCAACACGATAATCTACGACGGCCTTGATTCGAATCCATGCATCCACCATCTTCACACGTGCATCATGCTACATGCGACGTGCTACTCAACCGTTCCCTCTACTCCACGACGCGTTATTGGTAAAATGGTTTATTGGAGTTGTTAATATTCGCATAAATATTTGGGAATTTTTTAGAAAATATTTTTCGAAGTCTGATTTATTTTTAACACAAAAGCAGAAATTTTTCTAAGTGTAGAAGCGGACTTTTCTTGGTCGTCGAGCTTGTTCGAACGACATCACTCTGTCGTTCAAGCGACATGAGTACGTCGCGCGATCTCGTTCGAGCGACACGTGGCCTCGTTCGAGCGACATGCATATCTCGTTCGAGCGACGCCGATGCCTCGATTTTCTTATAAATATTTGTACACCTTCTGCACGTTTTTCCAAGTCTTTTTCGTACACGTTTCTAAGATTTACAGCCCAGAAAACAGACTTCGAGTTTTTAAGGTTTCATGCCTTTTTGATTCACAAAACCATTCCCATATATGTATGTGAATCTTTAAACCTTCAAAGGATCGTTTTAATCATCTGGAGTAACTTGTGGAGAAGCCGACTCTTTTCCATTGCTGCCCATCTGAAGTTCTTGCGGGAGATTCCAGTCGACGACATCTGAACCGACACCTGAGGGTATTTCGTATGTCACTCATGTTTTCAGTAGAATCCGTGTAAACCGTTCTTTATAAATTATAGTGAAAATAAAAAAGGATTTGTCCCTTTGAGGGATTTTTCCTCATTTGTGTGTTTGTTTGTGATTGAATATTCTTACATGATCATATTGACTTCAATCACACCTAGATGCATGTTTTAGGATTTAATTGAAAAAGGTTGAGTTTAATTAAATAATTTCTTTATTTGAACAAAAGCGCACTCTAAAAAATTCCTATGAACTTATTTTGTTCACAACAGTTCCTACGAACTTAAGAAGTCCATAAGAATTAATACAGACAAAAGAAATTCGTTGCAACTTCAAATAATTAATTTATATTATATATTTAAGTTCTAACGAACTATAAATTCCTACAAACTAATATAGTCAATAGGAAGTATAAAGCTCTTATCATAATTATTACCATTGTATGCCTATGGACCGACGAATGGTAAAGTGAAATTTTTGAATTTGTAATCTAACGTTTGAGACCATCCACCACTAAGAGCATCAGTAGTGGGTGAGGGTAACGAATGGCAAAATTAGCAAATGAAAAGTGACTTACCCTTTCATTCAGCCATGCTCTGCACAATGGGGAAAGGTATAAAATTGTAAGCATAAGTTCTTACGAACTTGTATTGTTCGTTGGAAGTAGAAAATTTTTCTTACGAACAAATGTTATTCGTAAGAACCTAAATATATTAAGAAAGTAAATATTTATAGTTCTTACGAACTTCTGAAGTTCGTAGGAATTTCTTACGAACAAAAAAATTACGTAGAAAGTTGTTTCGAACTATACAAGTTCGTAGGAAAGCTTTACTGAACCACTAGCCATTCAGTAACTTTGCAAATCGTCTACCTTTCTCTCTACTAAATTTGACAACTGTCACCCACCAATGTATCCCTCCCAATTTATAACTTTACCAATTTTCTTGACTATACTACCCACTGTTGTGGATGCTCTAAGAACCCTTAAATTTACATTTCCCCATCAATTAAAAACATTATAATTTCAGTTGCTAATGTTTGTTCCCAACCAAATACAGCACGATGCCCCTTTTCCAATCTGAGGTTGCACCAAATTTTGACTAGTCAATTCGACCAGGTGTTTCTTCGGGAACACCATTTCTTAATCTCTTTTTCCATAACCATTCTATATAATAATTTGACCTTCAATGAAGTGGTTAAACTACACACGTGCAATGAAGAGTAAGATTTTCTTCTCCAATTCAAAAACTGTTATCAACTGTTTCAAGCTCCTTTACAAACTAGAACCTGCCTGGAATAGGCATAATAGGCATAACTTCAAAAGAAAACCTAATCAAACTTTAAAAGTGAGTGATTCATTCAAAACTTTAAAAGAAAACCTAATCAAACGAGATAGGATCTTGTGAAAGAAAACACTGCAATAAATCCATGCAGTAAATAAAAAACAAACTTTGGAATCTAATATGTCTACTGCAGTGTCCTTTCCTAAACCTGATCTGATCTTAACAGAAAACAAACAGAAAAATCAAATATACTTAATAAAAGCATGTTGATTATTCATGGACAGGCTTCCAACAAGAGAGAGCATAAAGAACCCTGCCCTTCCACCCTTGCAACATCCAGTTGCTCTCTTCATCCACCAAGAAATCCTTGTGGTACCTGTTTCTCACTTTCATGCTCACTTCCTCCACCAAATCTTTATACAGCGGCAGCTGCCTAAACCCCGCCCTCACGTTTCGCGCCTGCCACTGCCTATACGTCTCCGGCCTCTCTATCCTCGCTGTTCCTTCACACGCGACCACGTTCATCGCGTCCCTCCCAAACACCTCCTGCTCAAATAGCAGCCTATTCTTATCCTCCCGACTGGCTGTCGCCTCGAACATATCAAACAATGTCGAGAAATGGAAAAGCGCCTCCCGAAATCGCGTCACAAAAAACGGAGCATTGAATGTCCCATTCAAAACCCCATGAATAAACATATCAGGATTAATCTCCCTAATCAAGCCCAATACATAATCCCTTGGGCTATTTGCCAACACCGTTTCATCAGGTACATTTCTCAACCTGTATAAACTATTAACCACAAGCATCTCATCTCTATCAATTTTAAGATCCTCCAAAGTAATATTCTCCCATTTCTTGGCTATCGCATTGAACTCAAACGGCACACGAAATCTCTCGCAATAATTCGCTAAACGTCTACCCGTATCCTCGACTCTCTGCTCCGGCCTAAAACCAGGCTGAGGGAGATCAATTCCGGTAATCCTAAGCATAGGGGGACCATCTTTTCTCATAGAGAGACCCTGTATCAAACAAGGCCATTGGAAACCATATAGAATACCAAAATCAACTATATGAAGCCTTGTTGAGTTAGCAGCTAGTTTCTGAATTGTTTTGTTGGCAAAGATATTTGACATCTTGTGGAATGGACATGCTGTGACATATGCCTGGTAAGCTTTTAACACATCAGCAGCCATGATCTTTCTCGTCGTAAATGCGGAATAAAGCGCGGTGCCGGTACCGGAAAATCGAGCTTCAATGGCGTTGGCAATATAATGAGCCAACCTTTCTGTTCCATCACCATAAGGTGAAGAGTGCTGCCTAATCTTCTTTAGCACCTCATCCGCACCTCTAACATTATTCGTAGCCACAGATTGTGCACACTGAGTTAATAAACCTCTCAAATCCACAACTTCTTTTTTCTTTCCCTTTTTACCACGCGGCCTTCCAACTTTGGGCTGTGTCCTATTCTTTTCTTCATGAAAGTCCGAGATCTTAGAGTCGTCCTTATGCAGGTCTGGATTTAAAGCAGGACAAAGTAAGACTTTATCGTACATGTGAAATTCCACATCTTCAGTAGAACTGGCTAATTGTTTGTTACTCCGGTATTCTTGTATGTAATCATTATCTTCGAAGGAATGGGTTTTCTTCCCTCTAGCACCCTCATCAGATGTTGATGATTGAGGAATCTGAGATCCGGGTGGATCTGAGATGGAACTACAAGTATCTGAAGGGGGGTATTTTTGACCGAGGACATCATAGAAGGATTTTTCGGCGGCTTGTAAAGCAGAGCACTCGTGGAACATGCAGGGTTTATTTTCCAAGTCTTCTTCTTCCATAAGCATTTGGTTGATGTATTTGAGGATTCCATCTGAGTAATCTCCTTCCTCGGACGGGGGAGAATCAGTGGTCTCGTATAAGTTGTCATGGTTTCGGTTGGATGGGGGTGGGATTGAGTGGTGATTGTATATGATTTCGTTTATGTAAGATGGATATCCCTCAACAAGTGTATCCATGGAGACCAAAAAAGGCTACTAAATTTGAAGAGGGGGTCAACAAGTAAATGAGATGAGGGGGTGCGTTCCCACTTTAATAAGGAGTGCGAGGTTATCCTCCTCTGCTCCATTTCTTTTCTTTTCTTTAATTAGAATGGAAACTTCAAGGAAATAGGCGTATGTAGCTCTCGTCAGCTGGACCCACTATTCATCTGTCGGGCATCAATCTCTTACGATTTAGGGTAGCAAGCAAAATTGACTTTTTGGATGAGTTTGAATTTAGGTCCTTTTTGTTTTCTTTTTGCCCACGCTGCAATGTTGCCTTAACCTCAAAGTTCTTAGTACTTTTTTTTTGGTTAAATTTTGTAATATTAATATATGAGTAAAATTATATGTACTTACAAAAAAATTTGAAAAGTATACTCGTCTAATAAGATAAAAATGAGTACTTAGTACAAGCTTTTTATGTAGTGGGTGAGACCAACTTCTATGCTCTGGTGGGATCCATAACAATAAAGTATAAGTTTTTACTGTATTACGTATGAGTTTTTTGTAGGTATGTATAATTTTATTCTTAATATATATTTTATGTGTCACCATAAGTGAAAAAATCCAAAACACCTATCGACTTTTGATAAGCGGTAAACACCTCTTTATCACCATAAGTGAAAACCCTCTCTCAATCTTTAACCTGCCATCAACTCTCTCTCTCTCTCTCTCTCTCTCTCTCTCTCTCTCTCTATATATATATATATATATATATATATATATATGCTTTTGTGTGGACTAGTTCGTATTTTAAGAATGCGTACCGGACATGTGTCACCTAACGATGCGCCTAGACATTATCACCTAATATATAGGCACACTCTCTCTCTCTCTCTTTTCTGGGCTCACCGTCAGATGACACATGTCCCGTCCGCATTCATAAAATACGGACTGATCCGCACAAAAGCAAGAATGCATATATATATATATATAGTATCGTAATAACATGTGCTTTAAGGGTACACATTAATAATTCAAAAATATTATGAACATAGTTCCAACATACAATTAAAAGAGCACATATGTTCAAGAAGATCTCGTACTTACTATTTTAAAGCTCAAAACATTTGTCCTAAGGCCACAAGGATGAATAGCGGTTCAATACCGCTATGCATAACGGTTCAATACCTCCATTGAGATCCCCATGTCAACTTTATGGTGTTTTTCTCTTATATATTATGTATAATGGTGAATAATACATATATGTCAAACATTAAACTTCAACTAAAGTGGCACAAAGTGGGTTTCAGATCTTTGTAATGCACAAAGAGCTAGGGAGTAACTAATTAGCTCCTCTAAGTGCTTCTTACACACTTAGGACTCATAAGACTGAAAAGAGACAACAATATCTAAGTTTAATGTATAAAACACGATATATGAGTCGAAAGTGGTATGAACTCTATTACAAATGCTAAATATAATCTTCAACACTTGTTCTACTACCCTATAATTTGATCTCTTTCAATCTTCCCCAAGCACTCATTATATAGACAACTATTGAAAGTAGCTGAGAAGTGATAATAGAGGCATGGGTGACCATGTCTGAGCTAATATCCATGGGTGACCGCCTTCCTCGAAAATATCTCCCTCTGAGTTTACAACCTGAGATCGAGACAAATCAACTATTGTTTCGATATAATTATGATTCAACTTGCATATTTTTTACATGATTTGAGTGGTGATTGTAATTCAAATCATTTATGTAAGATGACTTAAAAATATATTTAAGAGGCTTGATTTATGAGAATTTTGCAAGCATGCCAGGCAAGGATTATGGGTCTTCCCAACCAAAATTACTTATATTTAGCCAACAATAATCAGACAATTATGCTACGTTCGAATAGTCCAAATAAGAATTTTTTTAGTGAAGTGCTATATTAATTTTTGTTTTAAGATTATAATGGACTACAAATTTAAAACAAAAATTTGCAGCAAACGAATAATAAACAAGATTAAAGAAAAGGACAAAAGTGCACTTGAAAAGTAAAGGAAAAATAAAACAGTTCGACTAAAAATAACCAAATTGAAATGCTAAGAACTAAAGTTAAATTGCACGCTAAATGGTAGATTAAATTAAAAGTTATAGGGAATTTGAAATAAGAACTAAATCTAAACTTACAAATTAATTCGAAGAAATAAACTAGTAAAATTAATGGGTTTATTTATAGAGATTCCTCCTCAAATGATGTACTCAAATTGTTTATTTAGAGTTCTCTGTTATAACTAGCTCTTATTTGGCTCCAAGTAACTTTCAATTTGAATTCAAATGAATTCTTTGCAATAACTACTTCTCTTTCCTTTAAGTAACATCCAATTTGAATTCGAATTCATACTCTATAATGACTACTTTTATTTGCCTCCAAGTAACCTCTAATTTAAATTTAATCAATTCTCTACAATAACTACCTCTAATTTGAATAAAATAACAACCAACTTGAACCACACTTAACTTCCATTTAAATTACTTCAATAACCACCATATAATCGCCTCTAATTTGTCCTAATTTTCAGCCACGTGCCATAAAATGACCAAGAAATAAAATGTTACAATATGTTGGAAATACCCCCCTCGCACCACCTGAATTTTGAGCAAGATTTAAGTGGTGGAAGCTTGATAATTGCAGTAGTGAATAAACTTGATGTTAACTTCATTATTTTTTAACTTTCTGGTAACGAATAATTTCAAACGTTTTCAACTTCGAGGTAACTGAAGATGCTGAATAATCTCAAGTTTTTTATACTTAGAAGGTCATAAAAGATGATGATTATTCTGAACCTTTTCCAGCTTCAAAAAGTAATATGCGTGCCCAATAATTTATTATTTTTCCCCACGTAAATTGTAAATATATAAAAACCTTGGGATTTGAATCTTTATTATTGGGGTTATATCTGTATTTAATTGTTGTGGAATCTTGATGAGAATTATTGGAAGTTTGTGAGTTAAAATTTGGAATTTGGAGAAAATATTAGAAAAAGTCATTCGAACGAGTTCAAAGTCATTTGAACGAGATTCCCAAGTCGTTTGAAGTGGGGATCGAACGCAACTCCATTTGTAGACACCATATTATATGACACCCTAAGTATCTCCTTAGGTCCCTAACAATCATCCATCCACTGCAAACCTTAGGTTATACTCTGAGTACCAATCTAGAGGCCACCGGATACTCTCGGCCCTCGCTTGACTAAGATAAACTTTCTCGTCTGAGTGGAAGCTCAATGAATCTTTGAAGGGCCCTAAATCCCATTTCTAACGAGCTTCCTCGTGTGCGAATTGACCTTACAATTTGGACGAAAATTCCGTTTTATTATAAAAAACTGATCTGGAGGCCACTGGGAGCTCCCGAACCCCGTTTGACTATGATCAACTCTCCAACTTGAGAAAATCTCTTTAGAGCTTCAAAGGGATCTAAATCCCCTTTCTAACGGTCCACCTCATGCGTGAATCAGCCTTACAGTACGGATAAACGATCAATTTCACTCCAAAGCGTCACCACTCCCGAGCCCCTGAACCGAGAGAAGCTCTTTGGAACATCGAAGAGTCTAGCATAACCTTTCTAACGGTTCATCCTATGAGAGAATCAACCTTATGGTTCGAACAAACGATTCATTTTCTTCTTGTCCAAAAGACCGACGGGTGCTTCCGAGTCCTGTTTGACCACAATCGATTCCCGAACCCAAGAGCAGCCTAATGGATTCTTAAAGGGCTCTGAATACCTTTTCCAACGATTCATCCCATGCACGATTGAAACTTACGGTTTGCATTTTATGACCATTTTTTCAAAAAATTTACAAAGGACTACCGAATGAAAAACCCATTTTTCTACCTATCGCTAGTGTGTCTGGGGTTTTACAACGATAAGTAGGACAAGGACAATGTCGATCGACACTCCCTTGACCATATAAAAGGAAAGCATGAACTCATTTCGAAAGGCACCTCAGAACCATCCCTCTCAGTGATGTCAACAACATTCTCTTGAAGTTAGCGTAATTTTCATATTGAAACCTCTCCCCACATTCAATTTCCAACCTTTTCTTACCCAGAAAGGCAAATTCCCTTCCCTCTACTCCAACCACCTTCATCCACTTGCAAGAGAAACCCTTCAACGTCCAAGGTCAACTACAAAGATTCAAAAGAAAGTCCAAATCCTTTACCCCCCCCCCCCTTTTTAAACTCTCTTATTTTTGCACTATGTGGGTCCCCTTTTTATTTTTAAGAGGAAAGTGTTTTAAGGATGACAAAAATAATTTCTCTTTTTATGAAAAACCTTTTTCCAATTTTTAATTCGCACCAAGTTGTGAACTAATTTTAACTTAATCGAATTTTATCATGATTAATCCTAAACATCCATCTAGTGATTAAAGCAATTAAAATAAAGTAAAGAATAGAAAATTCACAACGCCGGATATACGAGGAAATCACAACGGAAAAAAATCTCGGACGACCCAAGCCAGACAATCACTATGAATGTGGATTTACAATGAATAGACACAAGTCTTACTAAACGACTCAATCCCCACGAGACTTGACGCTCTTATGATCTTCAACCATTCCTCTCACAGTGCCCACGCAGAAAGTCCTTCTTCCACCATGCTCGTCCACAACACACGCGTCCACTGATAAGGCTTGTAATGTCTATAGAATCGAAACACGAAATCCTTCTCTTCTTCTCCGCAAAACCAACAATATTCATTGTAGAACAAAACCTTATTGGTGCAAACAAGATCACTATTGCATATAGTAATGAAAACTCGGATCTAGTAAACTCTAAGGATGTGTTTAGCTTTGGCAAATCTTAGAAAATAATGTGCAGAAACATACTGTTATGAAAACAGTTTTTCAGACTGCACACTGAAGCCCTTATACCTTTGACTCACTTGAGTCTATATTGTATAAGTGCTCATCTAGTTTGGAAATTGTGACAAAATTATGTCCATCCTAGAAACCAAAGAGCCTCAGAAGTTGGATTGCCTATTCATCTCTCTTACTTGTAGTGATCAAGAGACTATTGCCAACTCTCACACACAGTAGAATTCAATTCATACATGTCATACTGCATAATAATGTGTGTACATATGTTGAGTGTGTTTAAATCCCTAAGTTTGATTTTTAATAATTTTTTGGGATTTTTTAAACAATTTTTAAACCATGATTTATTAATTAAAACTTGATTTATAAGTTTTTGGGGTCAAACCCTAAATATACTTTGTTGTGTATTTTGGCATAATGTTACCTTGGGTAGAAACCGAAAGCGGCATAAACAAGAGGGTATGGATTTAATTATTTTAGACGCGCATTTCAGATCCTATATTTGCCCTACATCTGTCTGCTCCTGATTGGTTGGAAGTGTGTTTCTTTACTAAGATAACAACGCGTGTGTTATCAACCCTTGGATCATTTGTTATCAATGGTCTGCATGTCGTCTTGATGAATCCCCGTGTAACCTTATAAACCAATCATCTTTCGTTTAAACCACCGCCTTGTTTGAGCCCTTAGATTCAACTCAATTTAAATTGACTTAATCCTGACCCTTGGTTTTGAACCAACGTCTCGAACCTTCTCCTCTCACTATAAAAAGGCCTCTATTCTCTGACTTCGAAGACTTTTGCCATTTCATTGTTTCTGAGAGAAGAGAGAGTAGAGAGAGAAGAGAGAAGAGAGAAACCAGAGAGAGAAAGAAAGTTAGAAACCCTAACTTCATTCGTCTAAATCCTCTTCAAACCTAACCCAAACATCATATCCAAAAACACTACCCTGAGTGTTCTTGAGTGTTTGAGAGTTTGAGTTGAGTTATTTTGGTTGTTGTAACCTTGTGTTCGTGAGATCTTGTTTTCAACTTAGACTTTTACTTAGATCTAGTTTCTGATTTCATAGAAATCTCAGATCTGAGTTATTCATGTTATATTACACATAGTTTCATTCTTTATTTCTCATCTTGAGAAATATATTGTTGATTTTTTTTTCTAAAACGTTTTCTTACTTTGAAATCAACAATAAATGCTTTCTGTTTCTTGTTCTTGTAAAACTAAACCTTTGACCTAGTTTGGAATCTCACTTGGAGGTTTTCAATCTCGAAAATCTTTTCAAACTGAGATTGATTAAGATCTTGGCTGATTTCTAAGCAAGATATCCGTAGATTCTGGGATTAATTGAAAGGTCAAAAGGTTCTAAGTTTTGTAAGAAGAAAGAAAAGAAAAGATCACAGCATATAGTATAACTGTAATTTGTTAGGACCGTTTGTACTTAATAAGTGTGTGTGTGTGTGCATGCATGTGTTAGAAAGCACCTCCACAAACACTTACACCCTACAACACGAAAAGTGTTGGTAATAAGATCTTGTGAACATAAGTCGACGTAAAGTGCTGGAACAAATCAGAAGTTGACAAGCTGAGAGAACTACATCTACAATCAGAACTGCAGAGAAGTTAGAAGGATACCAGAGGGTACATTCCTAAACTTGTATAGGTCTGTTTGTGTGTTTAGTTTGTTATATAGCTTATAACCGATAATTCTTTTTAGTGAAATTTTTGTTTTACTCCGTAGAGGGAGTCGTGGATGTTTTCCCTAGTTTGGGTTTTTACCACGTTAAAAAAATCATACTTGTTATCTTCTTATCCTCATCTTATTCTTTGTATGATTTAGAATTAAAATTGTTACATGATTTGAATTGGAATAAGTCTTCATATTTGATATATTGGATTGTAACGTAATATATCAGATTGTTATTAATTTAACTTTTAATTAAATCAGATTTAATTGATTTTAATTTCCGCATGTATTAAAATTTGATTATTTAGATAATAAAGTTTTTCTTGATTTGATTAGATATATGTTATTAGAAAAACTTGCATGAAATCAGAGTATGTTTATGTGTGTGTATGGAGATTGTTTCATGGGCGCATCTCAAGAAATGTTTCCTCATCCGGGAGGGGAAATTTTCAATTGGTATCAGAGCTTGGTAAAACTGCTTTTAAAGAGATCCTGTGTTTCTGAAATTGTTTTCTGAAAATCAAATATGGACGAGAAAAATGAAAGATTTGGTAACTTGACCATACCCCCAATCTTTGATGCAACCAATTTTGCTTACTGGAAAGGAAGGATGATTGCTTTCATTCAAGGAACTTTGGGAGATGATGTCTGGGACATTGTTGAAAATGGTTATACTTTTCCTACTAAACCAGCCAACGAAGGAAGTAATGAAAGAGTTAAGAAAGTTTTAAGTGAGTTCACTCAAGAAGAGAAACAAGTTTTTCGAAATAATAACAAAGGAAAGAATGCCATATTTATGTCCATAAATGAACACGAGTTCAAAAGAATCTCATCCTGTACCACTTCTAAGGAAGCTTGGGACACCTTGGTTACTGCTCATGAAGGAGACACTAGAGTTAAGGCTGCTAAAAACCAAATGCTTATCCAGCAGTATAACTCCTTAATTATGTCTGAGACTGAATCATTTGATGACTTCTATATGAACCTGACTGATATTGTGACCAAACTGCATGCTAATGGGATAACCTATGATAGACAAAAAATTGTATCTAAAATTCTGAGATCATTACCACAAAAGTTTTATAACAAAAGATATGCTATTGAGGAAATGTGTGATCTAAATCTCACTCCTGAATTACTCAGTAGTAAATTAAGAACTGTGGAAATGGAACTGAAATTTAAGAAATAATTAACCCAATCACATAGGAAACAGACTAGTTCCAATCTAAGCTTCTCTTCTAAATTGATTAAGCCTAAGTTTAATACTTCCAATGATGAATCTGATGAGGACTGCGATATAGAGAGTTTGGACAATCAGATTGCCTTAATGACAAAACAGTTCAAGAAAATCATTAAATTTAGAAACAAAGTGGCAAATAAACAAGGCAAGTCAAATTATCCAACTCCCTCTAGTCACAGACCTCATGAGAAAAATAATGACAAAAATCACAAGGACTCTCATATCAGACCTAATAGAGACCTTAAGAAGACTGAATGCTATAGATGTGGTAAACTGGGGCACATTGCACAAGACTGTAGAGTTAATTTGAACACTCAAAAC
The DNA here is from genome assembly GCA_949130495.1 of Sambucus nigra. Taxonomy (NCBI): domain Eukaryota; kingdom Viridiplantae; phylum Streptophyta; class Magnoliopsida; order Dipsacales; family Adoxaceae; genus Sambucus; species Sambucus nigra. Next base: position 297,520,621 of record OX422217.1, on the reverse strand, counting down.
AAACACACTAGAGCTAACATCTGCAAAACATGGGATGATTCAAGTGACTCTGAAAATGAGGAACCTGAGTCATCAGATGCTTTTGATCCTTGCATGTCTTTCTTTGCTAAGATTATTTATAATGATGACATGCCTATGTTTGTTAATGAGGATGAACCAAATAATTCTATGACTGATACTTCGAATGTGGTTATTACTGGTTTAGATGCTTTGATTACTGAGAATGTTGCATGTTCTACCTCGGGGTGTGTGAGTCAAAGGGAATGCGAAAATGACGATGTTAATGGGTGTGTGAGTTCTAAGAATGAAGCCTTAGGGGTCACTCCACACACCACACTTAGTGACTCGGACAATGAAGACCTCCCAGACATTCACACACTTTACACTAAGACTCTCAGGAAAAGCGCTAGACTAGAAAAGACTGTTAAAGATCTTACCAAGAAATTGGAAGATCTAAGCCTGATGGTTAAACTGAATGCTGAAGAGTACACTAACCAATGTTTAACTCATGAAAGTGAAATTAAAGTTTTTGATGAAAAATTGAAAATTTTGACTGAAACAAATAAAATTCTGGAGAAAAAGTACAAAGGGACATTGTTATAATTGGAACAAACCAAAGAAAAGACAGCAACTGTTTTAAAAAAATTTACAAAATTTGAAAATAATTCTAACTGTTTTGATTGATTTGTTGCTGAATCTAAAACCAATTCTGATGATCGAACTGGTATAGGATTTTGTCCCAATTTGAAAACACAAACAAAACCTTTTGAACCTATCAAGTTTGTGTCACGAGACAAAAGACCTATTGAAACATGCCCAGATTTTCATTCCCTAAAAACTGAGTTTATTTAAAACATCAAAACTTCAACATTGGGGTCTAAGCATGAAAGTTTACCTAAGGTTATATACGTTTTCCCTTTTATCAAAAAGAGTGAACCTACTTTCAAACCTGTACTACCCAGGAATAAAGTTCAGACTGGAAACTTTTCAAAACCTTTGTTTAGAGACTTTCCTAAGGAGACCCCCATCTTGAGCAATCTTTATTGCTCCTACTGTGACATATATGGTCACTCTTTTGATGGTTGCTATGCTAGGAGACTTGTCAAACCGTTCTATAATCCTCGTACTTACCAGAATTTAACTATTCTAGGAGGAGTCGAAACAAGTATATACTTCCTAGACAGCCAGATAAAAACTCTAACTATAGAAAGAGAAAGACCAAACCTAAAAGAACATTTCCTAGAAGGAATCCTAAGCACTTTCCTAAACAAAATGCTCAAGTCTTTCACAAAATTCAAAATCATCCGCAAAACATTTTTCAGCAAAAATCTAATGCTCGCAAATTTTATCAGTTGAGAGCTAATAAGCGCAAGATGAAAACTAGAGCAATTTGGATTAGAAAAGATGATCTATTATCTCAGATGAAGTGTAATATTGTTGTTACTGCTTTAAAAGCCGAACACACATCATCTGGTTGGTATTTAGACTCTGGATGTTCTAAGCATATGACTGGAGATGAATCTAAACTTTTAAACAAAACCAGATTTGCTGGTGGTAAAGTCATTTTTGGTGATGGAGTTTCATCTTAAATCATAGGCAAAGGAACTCTCCAAGAAGATGGGCTTCCTATTCTTAAAGATGTTCTTCTAGTTAAAGGTCTAAAGGCCAACTTACTTAGTATTTCGCAATTTTGTGACTCAGACCATACTGTTACCTTTTCAAAGAACAATTGCAAGATTTTAAATGAAAAAGGTGAATGCATAATTACTGGATTCAGAACTCCTCACAACTGCTACACTATCAAGAACAATTCTGAAATTTGTAATGTTGCCAGAATGGATGACAACGAGATATGGCATAACAGAATAGGTCACATAAATTACGATAATCTTAGTAAATTATCTACTCACGATATAGTAAGAGGAATTCCAAAAATTAAACCCATTCATAATATTGTTTGTGGTTCCTATCAAGAAGGTAAAATTGTTAAGGCCCCTCATAAGAAAGTCAAAGATATTCTCACCTCTAATCCCTTAGAACTCATTCATATGGACCTAATGGGTCCTTCACAAACTGTTAGCCTTTGTGGATACAGTTATATCTTAGTTATGGTTGATGACTTCACCAGATTTACTTGGGTAGCCTTTTTAAAACAAAAGTCTGACACTTTTCAAACCTTCCTAAAAATTCTTCTTAGGATTGAAAATGAAAAGGACACCCAAGTAAATAGAATCCGTAGTGATAGAGGTGGTGAATTCAAAGACACTGGTATTATAGAATACTGTGACTATAATGGTTACAAACACGAGTTCAGTGCTCCTAAGACTCCTCAACAAAATGGAATCGCCGAGAGAAAGAATCGTACCTTGCAAGAGATGGCACGTGTCATGTTACATGCCAAGAATTTACCTAAATATTTTTGGGTAGAATATATTCGTACTGCGTGTCACATCATTAATAGGGTCTATCTTAGAAAGAATTACAAACAAACCCCTTATGAACTTTGGTACAATAAAAAGTCTAATCTCAAATATCTTAGAACCTTTGGCAGTACTTATTATGTATGCAAAGATAGGGAACACTTATCTAAATTTGAGAGCCGGGTAGATAAAGCCATGTTTCTAGGATACTCGCCTAACAGTAAAGCTTATCGAGTGTATAATCTTCGCACTAAAACCATGATGGAATCCATAAATGTAATTGTTAGTGACACTACTGTAGAAAGCAAGACTAGTGAATTACCTATTGAAGAAGAGTCTTCAAATATTTTAGAAAATGACCCTTCTGAAATAAATAATTCATTACCTATTGAGACCCCTGAAGTACCTAACTGGGTTTCTAAAGATCATCCCATAAACAACATAGTTGGCAACCCTAGTGAGCCAATGCGTACAAGATCCCAACTTAGAAATTATGCACATTATGCATGTTTTGTTTCCCTTGTGGAACCAAAGAATATAAATGAGGCATTGAATAACTCTCATTGGATTTCTGCTATGCAGGATGAACTTTTACAATTTGTCATTCATGATGTATGGTATCTTGTTCCACGTCTTGATCACAAAAAGGTTTTTGGTAGTCGTTGGATTTTCAAAAATAAAACTGATGAAAATGGGATAATAATTAGAAATAAAGATAGATTAGTTGCTCAAGGATACTCCCAAATAGAAGGAATTGATTTTAACGAGACCTTTGCCCCTGTTACTCGTTTAGAATCAATTCGTCTGCTTTTCGCTATAGCTTGTCACATGCGTTTTACATTATACCAAATAGATGTCAAATCTGCGTTCCTTAATGGAATACTGGCTGAGGAAACCTATGTAGAACAACCTAAAGGGTTCATTGACCCTAAATATCCAAATCATGTATTTCGTCTGAAAAAGGCTTTATATGGCCTTAAACAAGCTCCTAGAGCTTGGTATGAACGTCTTTCCAGTTTTCTTTTGGATAAAGGTTTCAAAAGAGGTGGAAATGACCAAACTCTATTTGTCAAACATTTTGACAAACACATTACTATTGCACAGGTATATGTAGACGATATTATATTTGGATCAACTTCTACCTCAGAAGTAAAATCCTTTTATGAAATTATGAGTAAGGAATTTCAGATGTCCCTTATGGGGGAGTTGCAGTTCTTCCTAGGTCTCCAAGTCAAACAAAATCCAGAAGGACTATTTGTTTCGCAATCTAAGTACGCTTTAGAGATCGTTAAGATATTCGGCCTCGAGAGTGATAAAGATGCTAACACACCTATGAGTACTACGGTAAAATTGTCAAAAGATGAAAATGGAAAATCTGTAGATCCTACTCTTTATCGTAGTATGATTGGCACACTACTCTATCTTACTGCCTCGCGTCCTGATATCATGTATGCTGTGTGTGTATGTGCTCGTTATCAAAACAACCCTAAAGAGAGCCATTTGAATTCTGTTAAACGTATAATTAAATTTATTAAAGGCACTCTGAATCTAGGACTTTAGTACCCTAACGACACACCAAGCACTATTATTGGGTACACTGATGCTGACTGGGACGGATGTAGTGATGATAGTAAAAGCACCTCAGGAGCATGTTATTATATTGGTAATAACTTGGTAGGATGGAGTAGTAAAAAACAAAACTGCACATCACTCTCGACTGCTGAATCTGAATACATAGCCGCTGGTAGCTGTTGTGCTCAATTATTGTGGCTTAAACAAATGCTAAGTGATTATGGTATTCAAGAAAACCAATTGCATCTCTATTGTGATAATCAAAGTGCGATTAATATTTCTAAAAACCCTGTTCAACACTCGCGAACAAAGCATATAAAAATAAGACATCATTTTATACGCGAATTAGTTGAATCTAAGGAATTAGAAATCAATTATCTTCCTACTGATCTACAACTCGCAGATATATTTACCAAACCTCTAGATTATAATAGATTCATTTCATTACGTAAATCTATTGGTATGGTTTGTGCTGAGTAATTCCTTTGCTGCTTATCCAAGTTTTTCCCTTTGTCCATTTGAGACAAAATGGGGGAGAAATTTGAGTCTACTAATCTCTTACATATACTAAACAGCTTGATCTTGATCTTACTGATTCATTGCAGGTATTCCTTTTTGTACAGTCATTCTCAACTGTTGTATTAAGGTATTAAATTGTAAATAGTTGAGTTATGTACTTTTTGATTTCTAGGATTTGGGTAGATAGAATTTTGATAGGACTAAGTTTTTCTTATTTTTGTTGCCCTACGAGTCCTAGTTGACTCAAAGGAGATTTTGTCTCATATTTCCAAAGGATTAGATTGAAGCCCTTATACCATTGACTCACTTGAGTCTATACTGTATAGGTGCTCATCTAGTTTGGAAATTGTGACAAAATTATGTCCATCCTAGAAACCAAAGAGCCTCGGAAGTTGGATTGCCTATTCATCTCTCTTACTTGTAGTGATCAAGAGACTATTGCCAACTCTCACACACAGTAGAATTCAATTCATACATGTCATACTGCATAATAATGTGTTTACATATGTTGAGTGTGTTTAAATCCCTAAGTTTGATTTTTAATAATTTTTTGGGATTTTTTAAACAATTTTTAAACCATGATTTATTAATTAAAACTTGATTTATAAGTTTTTGGGGTCAAACTCTAAATATACTTTGTTGTGTATTTTGGCATAATGTTACCTTGGGTAGAAATCGAAAGCGGCATAAACATGAGGGTATGGATTTAATTATTTTAGACGCCCGTTTCAGATCCTGTATTTGCCCTACATCTGTCTGCTCTTGATTGGTTGGAAGTGTGTTTCTTTACTGAGATAACAACGCATGTGTTATCAACCCTTGGATCATTTGTTATCAATGGTCTGCATGTCGTCTTGATGAATCCCCGTGTAACTTCTAAACCAATCAGTTTTCGTTTAAACCACCGCCTTGTTTGAGCCCTTAGATTCAAGTCAATTTAAATTGACTTAATCCTGACCCTTGGTTTTGAACCAACGTCTCGAACCTTCTCCTCTCACTATAAAAAGGCCTTTATTCTCTGACTTCGAAGCCTTTTTCCATTTCATTGTTTCTGAGAGAAGTGAGAGTAGAGAGAGAAGAGAGAAGAGAAAAGAGAGAAACCAGAGAGAGAAAGAAAGTTAGAAACCCTAACTTCATTCGTCTAAATCCTCTTCAAACCTAACCCAAACATCATATCCAAAAACACTACCCTGAGTGTTCTTGAGTGTTTGAGAGTTTGAGTTGAGTTATTTTGGTTGCTGTAACCTTGTGTTCGTGAGATCTTATTTCCAACTTAGACTTTTACTTAGATCTAGTTTCTGATTTCATAGAAATCTCAGATCTGAGTTATTTATGTTATATTACACATAGTTTCATTCTTTATTTCTCATCTTGAGAAATATATTGTTGATTATTTTTTCTAAAACGTTTTCTTAGTTTGAAATCAACAATAAATGCTTTCTGTTTCTTGTTCTTGTAAAACTAAACCTTTGACCTAGTTTGGAATCTCACTTGGAGGTTTTCAATCTCGAAAATCTTTTCAAAACTGAGATTGATTAAGATCTTGGCTGATTTCTAAGCAAGATATCCGTGGATTCTGGGATTAATTGAAAGGTCAAAAGGTTCTAAGTTTTGTAAGAAGAAAGAAAAGAAAAGATCACAGCATATAGTATAACTGTAATTTGTTAGGACTGTTTGTACTTAATAAGTGTGTGTGTGTGCATGCATGTGTTAGAAAGCACCTCCACAAACACTTACACCCTACAACACGAAAAGTGTTGGTAATAAGATCTTGTGAACATAAGTCGACGTAAAGTGCTGGAACAAATCAGAAGTTGACAAACTGAGAGAACTACATCTACAATCAGAACTGCAGAGAAGTTAGAAGGATACCAGAGGGTACATTCCTAAACTTGTATAGGTCTGTTTGTGTGTTTAGTTTGTTATATAGCTTATAACCGATAATTCTTTTTAGTGAAATTTTTGTTTTACTCCGTAGAGGGAGTCGTGGATGTTTTCCCTAGTTTGGATTTTTACCACGTTAAAAAAATCATACTTGTTATCTTCTTATCCTCATCTTATTCTTTGTATGATTTAGAATTAAAATTGTTACATGATTTGAATTGGAATAAGTCTTCATATTTGATATATTGGATTATAACGTAATAAATCATAATATTATTAATTTAACTTTTAATTAAATCAGATTTAATTGATTTTAATTTCCACATGTATTAAAATTTGATTAGTTAGATAATAAAGTTTTTCTTGATTTGATTAGATATATATTATTAGAAAAACTTGCATGAAATCAGAGTATGTTTATGTGTGCGTATGGAGATTGTTTCATGGGCGCATCTCAAGAAATGTTTCCTCATCCGGGAAGGGAAATTTTCACAGACGTTCGAAAATGTGATGGAAACACGCCTATTTATATTTTTCTTGAGGCGACTGCTCATTCAAGCAACTTTCGCCTGTCGTTCGAACGAGATGCACATGTCGCTCAAACGACACGTCATCTCGCTCAAACTCTAGAATCTCCTTTTTTAACGCCTCCATCAAACCACGAAGGCTATCTATCTCTTTCTCCACATAATATAGCTTCTCCCTAAACATCTTCTCCCTAAACATCTTCTCTCGTGCCCTCAAATCCTTAATCAAAGCATCGTTATTTTCTACGGCACACTCATTCAACCTAGCTTGCAATTTAGAGTTTGACTTTTTCACCTTCACCGCCTAGGAATACAACTCATTAAATGCAATTTGCAACTCTTTCACATCAACCTCTTCTTCTTCACTTACTTCACCCTCACTCACTTGGGATTCAACGGCCTCGAAAGTGTCATGCACAAGAGAATCTTCATGGGAAGATTTATCGTCGTCGCTCACATGACATGCCAAGAAAGCAGCAAACTTAATCTCATTAAGGGAACTCTCTCCCTCTTCCGGATCACTATCACTTAAGTAGGCACAATATGCTATTAGTTTATTGCCATCTTTATTATGTCTAGTGGGACACTCAAAAACTTTATGACCATACCCCTCATACCCAAAACACCTATCCGACTCAACCCTATTAAATTTCTCACTTTTATCTTTAGGGGTGGAATCTACCTTGTTGTTCTTGAATTTCTCAAACATTTTGGCCTCTTTTGATTGCTTTTGAAACTTAAGAAATTTTTTGAACTTCTTTGCCAGCAAGGCGACATCCTGAAAATCGAAATCGGAATCGTCATTCGAAACTTTAGTTTCCTCCTTTTGGGCTTTCAAAGCATTGACCTTTTCATTCTTTGGCACTTGCTTGAAGGTAAACATATCGAGTACATAGGTTTGTAAGTTACCTACAGTCTCTTCAAGTTTCGTCGAATCAAGCATACCTAAGGAGTTTAAAACGGTCCCTTTTTAATCAAACCTACTTGACAAAGATCACAAAATTTTCTTTATGACACGGTTGTTGGGAATCCACTCTCATAAGTTAAACGACGAGTTGAAAATATTAGACAACCTAGCGTAAAACTCATCAAACGACTCACTATCTAACATCTTATTCGTCTCAAACTGTGTAGTGAGGTTTTGTAACTTAAACTCCCTAACCGGTCTAGTGCCATCGTGAGTGAGTGCAAGTGTATCCCAAGCCTCTTTTGAAGTTTCACAAGTCATGATTATATTGTACTCTTCAGGTGTGACATGTGAGGAAATTACTTTCAGACCTTTAGAGTTGTAAAGTGCAAGACTATGTTCAACCTCAGTCCATGACTCAACGGGTTTCAAACTAGTGTCCTCACCCTCTCGTGTGACTGGTGGAGACTGATCGAGTGAGAAAAGTAGCGCATGTCAAACGCTGGTCATTGTTTTCTATTCGCCACCTCAATACAAAAACCTAAATTACGACTACACTTGCGGGGCAAGTCTAGCGGTAAGTTGGGTATCGAAAGATCCACTAGGACGAGATGCTAGAATTTATATGATTTACTATTTCGAAATAAAAGTGTAAAAGGTGATTACAAACTAAAAGAAAAGATGCATGAAAGGGAAATGTTAATCTAGGCAAGTGTATTAAAACTAGACTAACAAAGCGAGTAAAACTATAGGTTGCGTCGAATATCCCTCACTAGGGTTAATTTGTATAAAATGGATACATGGGTATACGAGTTATTACGAATGAGTCTCGTTTCGACAGTTAATTGAATCAAGGGTTGTCACGCCCCTAAATCCGCATAACAGCCTAATAAGATTTTGGCGTCAATAAATATCTCGAAAATTGCGCACGAAAGGTCGTAAGCACGGGACATACATGATATTCCCCGTCAAATCTCCTAGGCGTAATAACTAGGATAACGCACCCGAAATAGACCCGTAAACACTATCACCAAATTCAAGCAACGCGTCAACCCGAGTGAGTTCCATTCAAACACAACCTAATTTAGATTAGCTAGAAAGCATGATAAAAACTCGGTAAATGGAAAGCGGTAAATAAACACGATAAATCTATACTAGAAAGAAATAAATGAAAGCATGTAAACCTAATTTAGAAAGCATGTAAATTACACTACAAGGCAGGAATTAATGGAAAACAAGTTAAATTAATGGAGAGGGTAATGAATAGTCAACTTGCATACCAAAAAGGGTGTCAATCCAAAGAGAGATGAAGAAAAAGTAACCAAAAACCCGAACCCTAAGCTAAACTATCTTCTAAAACTATCTAAAATCGTTCACCTCTGATATTACAACAAAAATGGGTATTTATAGTAAGTGGGAAAAAGAAAAGAAAAGAAAAGAAAAAAGAAATTAAAAGGCAAAATATCTCCTGGAAACAGGGGATCGATCGATCGACCAAAATCATCGATCAATCGATCAAGAAGAAAAAAGTCCACTATCGAGAAGGATCGATCGATTTACAAAAATCATCGATCGATCGATCAAGCAGGTATCAGCCACTGCATTGCTGTCTTTGCATGCTTGCATTTTCCGTCCGCTAGAATCGCCGTAACTTCTTCATACGGACTCGGAATCGCGCACCGTTTATGGATACATAAAGCTTGTGAGGAGGGATACAACTTCCGTGAAGATGGTGGGCCAGTACCCAAGCAGTAAAAAGACAAAAATTCCCTTGAACATGTGGTCGTGTACGAAAATCGAGCGGAACGCGTCCGAACTTCACACTTAGCATCCAATTACCTACAAAAGCTCAATTAACCCCTGCAAAACATGTTAACGTAGAAATACGAGGCTATCTAGTTAACGAGCATAAATATAGGGAATAAGATACCCGAGGGGGCTAAAATGCATAGGTTCGGAAGATGAAATACACAATATTTGAGTCGTATCAGAGACCAACCTTTTTCAATCGCTAACCACACACGCTCATCAATGGATTTTAAATCACTTATCATTCATATTTTCCAATAAGCATAATTAGTGCCGTAAAAAATAGGAGAACGATTTTTTTTTAGAATGCACACCTTCAAAATTCTGATAGAAACACGCCTATTTATATTTTTCTTGAGGCAGCTGCTCTTTCAAGCGACTTTGTCCTGTCGCTCAAATGAGATGCACATATCGCTCGAACAACACGTCATCTCACTCGAACGACTGGTCAGGTCGTTTGAGCAAGGCAGCGAAATAGAGTCCAAACCAAACACTACTCTAATCCGTCCTTATCAGAATAAAATGAAGTTTAAACTGTTTTAAACACTTTAAAAATATTTTATTAACATTTTCTTAAAAAACATATCCTTGAACATTTTAAAATAAATTTGGAGTCCCATTAAAATTACGCATTAATACCTGAGTGATCTTGAAATGCAATTGAATTTGAAGACGAATAAACTTGCACCAATTAAACCTTCGGCATAAATAATTCCTTGAAGCTTTGTCGCAACGTCTTAATAACCTTTATTGAAAAACTGTTACTAAAGCCGTTTAATATAAAATTAAACTATTTAAGTAACTCCGAACTGTTTTTTAAGGAAACTCTTTTCTTTAAATAATATCGGGTTAATCACAAGATGTGTTTAATAAAACATGCACGAGATCAGCTTAAGATTAGTTAACTAGTTTGAAAAACAAAACTTGAAAAGATAAAATCATCACACCAGCACACCAGCAAGAATGAGATGAGAAGATGTAGAAATATTAATGACAAGAGATTTTTAACGTGATAAAACCTCACCCAAATGAGGAAACATCCACAGTGACTTCTAAGTCACAAACCAAAAATCCACTAAAATAAAATATATCAGTTACAAACTATATAACACACATGCATGCTAATCAGTCCTATACAAGTTTAGAAATGTACCCACTAGTTTCCTTCTAACTTCTCTGCAGTTCTGATTGCTGATATGGTTCTCCCAGTTTACTAACTTCCACTTTGTTCCAGTCTTTACGTCAACTTTTGCTTCATGATCTTATTACTAAGACTTTCAGTGTTATAGTGTGTGAGTGTTTGTGATGGTTCTCTAACACATGCATGCACTAACACTCACGCTTATTTATACAAACAATCCTAGCAAATTACAAATCAGATCTATTTGTTGTGATTTTTAATTTCTCTCTTCTTAGGAAAATAAAATCTTAATTGACCTTTAAAATGATCCCGGAATCCATGGCTATCTTGCTTGGAAGACGATTCAAGATCTTAATCAATTTCAGGGTTTTGAAACTATTTTTGAAATTGAAAACCGCCAAGTTTGATTCCAACTAGGTCAAAGGTCTTGTTTCCAAAGACCTAGAAACATAAAATGATTTTGTTGATTTTGAAGATGAAAATATTTATAGAAAATAATCAACAAAAGATTTCTCAAGGAGAGAAACTAAGAATGCAGATCTAAGTGTAATATAACATAAAATGACCAGATATATGATTTCTATGAAGCAGAAATACAGATCTAACCTAATGTTTAAGTTGGACACAAGTTCTTAAAACGAAGAGGTTAAACCATGAAACAACTTTCAAACCATCACTCAAAAACTCTCAAACACTCAGGGATGGTGTTTGGTGTAAACTGGTTTTTGGAAAAAGGTTTAGGGTTTGAAAAGTTTTTTGAACGAATTAGGGTTTCTATTCTCTCTCTGGTTTCTCTCTCTTCTCTCTTCTCACTCGAATTAAACGAAATGGAAAAAGTCTCTCAAAGGCTGGGGGTTAGCCTCCTTTTATAGTGGGCTGAGAAGGATCGAGAAGGCTGAGATGAATATAAAGGATGAGATTTAGTCTTGGACTTTTGACTTCCATCCAACGATTTAAAAGAATCGATGAGTTAAACGCTTTCTGATTGGCTAAGAGAGTTTCACAGGGATTGGGATTGGACGCATGCATAGCGTTGATAAGTTCAATCCAAGGGCTGATAATGAATAATGTTTTGTCTCTTAAAAGAAACACAAATCCAACTAGTAGAAGGGAGACAAGTGTAGGGCTAATATCGAACCTCACACGTGCGTCTCAAACAAATTACACAGACACCCTTAATGTCTCAAGTGCTTTAGATTTCTACCCAAGTGAACTTTATAGGAATAAAACCAATAATCAGCATTTACAGATTGACCCCAAAACTTTTTAATCCCAATTTTAATTAAGAAAAAATCATTTTAAAAACATTAAAAATTCCCAAAAAAATTAAAAACAAATTTAAGGGAAAATAATACACACAACACACACACAACCAATTTATGCAATATATGACCCATGTATGCAGTCCTAATGTGTGTGAGTGTTTGTGAATATACCTTTGATCAATCAAACAAGAGGAATGAATTGTATAGAAGATCTGAGGCTCTTTGGAATCTAGGGGAGGGACTCAATTTTGTCACTATTTCCAAACTAGATGAGCACTTATACAATGTAAACTCAAGTGAGTCAAGAGTATAAGGTGCTTCATTTATCACATCATAGTTTGTGTGGGACAGTGATAATAAAATTACGACCTATGACTCAGATGTATTTTTTTTCGAGAATAAGTCACAACTATACAATGGACTCAATTGGAATTTTGTCCTTATAAATCTCTCCCTTTGACTATTCCCACTACACCAAATCTTTCGAATTGGTACGATCATTGACCTTGACAATTATGGGGGTGACAACTTTTTTTTTATCACGGACTTGTCATGGTCATTGACCGTGACAAGTTCATTAGACTTGTCACGGTCATGTCACGGTCCTTGATCATTACAAACCCGTGGCATTTAATAAAAAATTATCACGATCATTGACCGTGATAAGTCCGTGACAAAAAAAGTTATCAAGGACTTATCACAGTCAATGACCGTGACAATTCTGGGCAGAATTGAAAAAAAATCTGCTGGGCAGTATGGCCACTGCCACTGCCCAGCAGTATATATATACCTATTATAGCAACGTTGTACCTATTCAAACATTATATATCCAAATAAAATAAATATAGTGCAAATATACATTCAAAATAGAGACAATATGCATCACGATATAATCCAAATATAATTCAAATGTACCAACTTAAAAATAATTCAAATGTACCAACTTAAAAATAATACAATTCAATTCAAATAATGTCACTACATGTCTTGGGTAAGGTTAAATTCGAGGAGGTAAGTAAGCCACACGATATACGACTTGACACACCCACTGATATACATCGTGCCGCATTGTTCGCGCAACCACAACGGGGAGTTCTCCTGCCCGGGTATCACATGCTTGACGAGCACCTTGGACTTGATGTCTTGAAGCTCACGTCCATAAACTAGTCCACCCTGGAAGATATTCGAGTCCCTCAACCCCCGCCCTATCCTCTGGCCATTAAATATTTCCAGTATAAACACGCTCGGCCAACCAAGTGTCGACATCGGTCGGTCGAAACGATTTAAATAGGGAAGTGGATCATCAAAGTCCGCACGTGTCGGCGATGAAGCAGCGAGGCCCACATCCTCATCATCCTACACCTATTCCTCCCGCACCTCCTCGCCCCCACCTTCTCCTTCCCTTTCCCCTTGCATTTTTCGCCGCCCAACGAACGCTTCATGAATGAGAACATATCTTGGACCATCACCTCCAAACGGGACAACTTCGCATCATGTGAGTTCACCGTTCGAGCCAACCCGATATCGCTCGTCTCCAATCTGATGATCCTAGATTTTGCCACCCGCGAGCTCACCCCCTTGTCCTCCCCTTGCGATCAGAGCCAAGCACTTGGTTGAGTGCGTCTATGGACGAAGATGCCTTGTCGGCATCAGACTACGACTCATGCACTTCCTTAAGCTTTTCTTGAAATGATAAAAAGCACATGATTAGTAAAATAAGTAAATTAAAAAATTATAACATAATTAATAAAAAGTAAACTATCGGATTACTTACAATTGTGGCCGCGACACTCGGGGACACCTCCTTGTCCTTCCCCTTCTTCGTCCGAAGAGCCACATAAGTATCGAGCCTATGTGGCCTACCCCCAGGGCCACTCCCTGTCCCCTGGAATAAAATAAATTAAAATTAGTATCGGCCCCGCAAAGTAAAATAATGCAGAATAATATATTTTTGTAGTTATAGAAAAATTAAATCTTACCATCACCCTATGCTTCACCTCGGCGTAAGACGTCCGGCTGGAGTAGTGCATGCCTGTCTTTTTTGCCCGGTTTTCCCTCCTTGATTGGCGAGATGCCAATTTTCGCTCCCCGATCTCATTGTCAACGAACTTTTGCCATTATGCCAATGAGATCGGCTCCTTCGGCGGGACGGATCCACGCCTTTGGATAATGGACTCCCGTGTCTTCCCAAAGTATTGGGTCCGCATATTTTTCTTCCACATGTTATATTGCTCCCTCAACTGCTCCAAGACAAATCACGTAGCTTTGGATCCAGGCTGAATTGTTCCTGTCCAACAAATACAATGTTAGTTGCAAATAAATATAAATATATATATATAAAATGAAATTGAAATTGAAATTGAAATATTCATATGAATATAAATATAAATGTAAATATAAATATATATATAAATATAAATATAAATACATTACCTGTAGTGCGACCCAAATAGCTAACTTGAGCTCATATGGCACCTCCTTCCAACTAATGTACCCCGAGCCGATGGTCATCTTTACCAGCTCGAGGGATCTCGCTAATAGCCCCGACTTGTTCTCGATGGCCATCCCCAACTTGCCATATTTGGGGAGCCTAGGGGCCGAGGAGCCCTCGTCACCTTTGCTACCACCGAGCCCAGACGTCATCATCATAACAAGCATCATCATCCTCACCTTAATACCTGAAGGAGACATTTACTGTAAAAAAATGTTATTAGTACATATCAAAATGAATTAAAAGAAGACATGCAAATATGTACAATTACTACAAATAAAAATTACTGTCAAACACCTCAATTTTGAATTCCAAAACAACAGCATCTAGCTCATAATATGTACAATTACTAAAAATCCAAAACATCCCCACCCCCACCCCTACTGCCCACACACACGCACACTATACAAGAGTGAAAATGATAAAGTGAAAATCAATTAAAAGCATTAAAAATGGATGTTTTGGTACAAATAGATGAAGAGATTCAGTCTCCTCTCCACAAATAGGACACCCCCAAATAACCATGTACTACACAACCGGATAATGTCCCATAAGCTAGAAAATCATGAATTGCCCACATCAACATAGCTTTCAGCGTAAACTCTTCTTTTCTAAAAGAGTCAAATGATTGCACACCCTCTTCTCACAACTCATTTAACTCTTCTACCAAAGGATCCAGGTAGACGTCGATGTCATGACTTGGTGCCTTTGGCCCAGGTATCAACAAAGCCATCATCGAAAATTCAGGTCTCATACACTGTGAAGGAGGGAGGTTGAGTGGGGCTAGGATCACTGGCCCTACACTCTGATTGGTACTTAGATTTCCAAATGGATTGAAACCATCTGTTGATATAGCCAAACGAATGTTGCGTTGTTCTCGAGAAAAATCGGGATACTCATAATTCATCCTCCTCCAGGCAGTAGAATCAATAGGATGGCACATGATATTACTCCTACTTCTGTCCTAGCATGCCAAGTCATTGCCTCCGCTATCCATGGTACTATGAAAAATCGCTTTAATCTAGGCCCAACGGGAAAATATTTTAATACTTTTTGAGGCACTTTTGATCTTGTGTCTTCCTTACTAGTAGATTGGACATATCTAGGTTGATCGCATACCGAACAACGATCGAGATTTTCGTACTCCTTTCGGTATAGTATGCAGTCATACTCCTTTCGGTATAGTATTGCATCTTCAAGCTGTGCAAACCAACCATGGCATGTAAATTTGTTTGATCTTTCTCACAGCCAGAGTATAACGGTCGGATCGCCTTAAATTTTAAACTTTTGTAGTCATCATCAAGTTTTATAGTGATATCTTCACGAGCACTTGAACCTTCTACATCATCAGTAACTTCATTCTCTTATGCTTCATAAACTCCGTATGCATCATCAAATAAATCCTCTAACATATTATGATCTACGTCGTCCCCTTCTACATCTATCCTACTTGTTGAAGATTGTTGTGAAGGTTGGTCGGGGACAAAAGGAACTTTCAATTGACCGTGAAAACTCCAAAATCGATAACTATCTTGCATACCCGATCTTAACAAATGTAGTTCAACTGTTTCCACTCAAACACCTTACCATTCTTACACCTAGCACACGAACACGAAAACTCTTCATCATTATGACATATCTTTCCATATTTCACAAATTTGTTAGCACCTCTGCGAAACACATGCCCTCTCACCCATCCACTCTTTGTATTTCGGATATCCCATCACAGCTACCACAACTAATCACCTATTAAAGGTACGAAGCGTATATTCATGGATTAGTATAAACAAAACTTAGATTTATAGTATGTTTCATTTAATTATGTCTTATTTATATTCAAATTCAATTTATAATAGAAATTTCTATTTCATTCATCTCCTCTAAAGGGTGAGTGGTCCTATCCCATTCAAGATCGAATTTTTCTGTAATATACTTAACAACTCATGCACATTATTACGATTTGAAAAAAATTCGGCAGCATATCCCCGTAGTTCTCCAAGTACACGACGTAGATTGGCAAGTGTGAGTGTTGTTTCAATTGATCAATTGAAATAACAGTCACAATTGTCAATCTAGTATTTACCCAAAGAACATTAGGATACGACTGCAGAACTTCCTCCAAAAGTAACAACTTTAAGCCACTAAGAATATTATACAGAAATTATACAGTCCCAAATTGTCCAAACGGGACAATTCGAGATATCTCACTACAGGGGTAATGAGTCTCGAACAGTTCTAAGGGCTATTGAATGCGTATGCATAAGAACTAGAAGGCTAGTATCTATGAGCACTATATGTAATTTCAAGTATGTTTCATTTAATTATCATACTATATATATATTGTTCGATATACAAAGTAATTTTAAAAAAAAGTTAAAAAATCCCACCGCTATATGGAAAATAATCCAGTGGTCATGCCACTTTTAAAACTAACCAACCCAACACCGATCCACTATAATCCAACAGCAATGTCAACAACAAATGTGTATCCCGTACTCCTTCTAATTCATCTACTCAATTAATTATTTTCATCAATTAAAGTATACAATTATTAATTTACTAATTTACAATGAGGGGCAATCCTACTTTCAAAATTAATCATATATTAATTTACTGAAAAAATTAATAACCAATCAATTCGTTTACAAGGGACATTACGCACAAACACGCACATACATGCACACTACACACACTCGCACATACACACACACAACCGCGCACATTCACACACACACACACACGCAGCCCCCCACCCCTCCCCCCCACCCCCACCCCTCCCTCCCCCCTCCCCCCCACCCTGCCCCACCCCCTTCCCCCACCACACACACACATATACACACCACTACACACACATGCACAAACAACCCCCCATCCCTTCCCCCTCCCCCCCACCCCTTCCCCTACCCTGCCCCACCCCCTCCCCCTCCCCACCCCCACTCACCACACACACGCACAGACACACATACACACACACATGCACATATATATACACACACACACACACACACACACACATATATATATATATATATATATAAATGGAAGAGAGAGAGGGAGGGAGAGCAGCGTAGAGAGAGAGAAAAAAGGAGGGAAGAATCGGCGGGGGAAAAAAGAAGGGAAAAGTGTTTTTTACTGGGATGTTTGTCACGGACATGTCACGGTCCTTGATCGTGAGAATATTATAAGGATTGTCACGGTCAATGACCGTGACAAGACTAGCCGCTGGAAGGGTGCCAAATTATCCATTTTGGTGTAGTGTCCGGGACAAAACCAACAGTGAAATGCGTAAGCCAGACCGTTAAGCCGTATGACGCTTAAATCCCATCCCATAAAGCCAAAATTAAAAATTACAGGACAAGACTAATAAAAGATGGTCTAACAAGCATGAACTGTCTCTGAATGTCTGAATGTGATGTAGTCTTGAAATATCGAATCTCTTTAAGAAAACCTACACACATGAAACAGACAAATACCTAGTGAAATATGGAGGAACAAATGATATAAACCAATATGAAAAAATAAATCCAAATCATTTGTTATGTGAAGAAAACATGATATCAGTATGTAAACAACATTTAAACTCAGGATACCAAGCTCATCACACAAAATCTCCCCTACATCATGTACATATCTCCCCCTCTTTGTCTTGAATAGACAACCCGGTGAAAAGATAAAAATATCTAGCATGAGATAAATCAATGAAATATATATAGACAAACTTGAAAAAACCACCTAATAATGATCAACAATATCAAATCTGTAGCTAACAAACAGTAATCACACAATAGAAATCAGCAATCTACGCAGGTGTGACTAAACGATCCGCTGCAGCAATCTATCAAAGTAAACTGCATAAATAAAAACCAGAAGCAACCAGCAGTTTTAAAAAATAACCAAAAGAACTAGGGTACTAAAACAGAAGGAAGACAGGATCCCAGACTGGTCGCTCGAACAAGTAAGCCTTGTCTCTCGAACGACAGAAGCTTTTTGTGAGAAACACTTCACGCGACAGGAGGATCTTACTCTAATGAGAAAGTGAAACTCCCAGTTCCAACCATGAAAAACATACAGTTTTGCCCAATGAAAAAATTTCGTGAAAAAACGAACTGGAAAGGGTAGAAAACTACAAAACAGTAGCGAAAACTACAAAAAAAATATGAGTTACATGCTAACATAATACCGATGTGCTCAGACATGAACATGGAATGCATGGGCGTGAACTACAACAAATGAATCACAATTCCAACACATCGAAATGATCAAGAAACTCTAATTGATAGTTATAAGTCATCAAACTCTATTGTAGCCATATGTGACAATTAAAGTGTGAGCTAGATGAACTAAACAATCAAACATGTACACAAATTCAAATTTTAATGATTCTACAAACAATAACGTCATGACACGATTTTTTAATGTTAGGATTCGTGGAGCAAACCTGTTTAAATTATTCATCCAAACACCCTCAAATATATATCATATTTTATTTTGAATGAACATAAATTAAGCGGCCCATATTTTGGCATATGATTGTTTTTATTGCCTTTTAAATTTTCGGGCTCTTTTAAACGGTGACTTTCACGATGAGTCAATTTTTCACTCTCTTAGCCCTTTCTCGTGAACACTCATCATTTTTTTCAATTACAATACTCACGGTAAACGGTTCTTACATGTATACCTACTACTTAAGTCTACTTACGCATAGATGAAAAAATTGAGTAAGATTGTCTCACTAAACTCAAATATGAAAGCGATGTCAAACATCCATATAAACTCGTGCATGTGTGCAAAGATGGCATATATACAAAGTTGAATCAACATGCATATCAACTTCGAAACAACCTCATAATACAATGGTTAAGATCATTCTAAGCATCAATAATTATGACCAAATGTCCTAGCCACATGAATACTGAAAGGATGGGGGTCCAAGCACACCAATATGCCACATCAAACACGTAAACTCATGGCGAAAACATAAACTGAAAATCTTTTTGGTTTTTTTAAATATTATGACTCAAATAAAAGAAAATCTTTTTGAATTTTGTCAAAAAAATAATAAACCAAAAATCTTTTTGTATTTTTCAAATAAGACTCAATAAATAAAAAATATAATACAAAATGATACACATGTCATGACACTAGCACGATATAAATCATGATGCAAAGACTAACATATGACAAATATGGTAGCACAATCATTCATTAGATCTAGCATGGGAAGAATCAAGTGAAACCAAATGAAAACTATGAAGTTTTAGTCCTAAAGCCTCTAAGTCCGATTTCCTAACCCAAGTAGGTGTGACATAACGGGTGGGGTTTTTGGGAACTAACGCGACTTTATTCCTAGTCTTCCTAGGAACATTCCTAAGGTCATAGCAAAAATGTCTAATGTGACCTTCCTACAGCAATGTGTGCAAGTGTAAAGACAACGGGAATGATTAACAAAATATCAACCTCTCGTCACGTTCCTAATGGGCTCTCTCATACGGTTAGTATTGGCTTTGGGAATGGGAACAACTCTATCATCATAGACTATACCACACCTATCACTTTTGACTTGGACGGTGCCTAACATCCTATCCAACTTCTCCGACCTAGATTCCAAGTCAAACTTAACCTTACTCGAGTCATTCAACTTCTCCTCCAACTCACAAATCCTAGACTCAAGCACATGCTTAGACTCCTCAAACTCTAAAATCTCCTTTTTCAATGCCTTTATCAAACGACGAAGGCTATCTCTCTCTTTCTCCACAAAATATAGCTTCTCCTTAACCATCTTCTCCCGTGCCCTAAGATCCTTAATCAAAGCATCGTTATTTTCTACGGCACGCTCATTCAACCTAGCTATAAATTTAGAGTTTGAATTTTTCACCTTCACTGCTTAGGCATACAACTCATTAAATGCAACTTGCAACTCTTTCACATCAACCTCTTCTTCTTCACTTACTTCACCCTCACTCACTTGGGATTCAACGGCCTCGGAAGTGTCATGCACATGAGAATCTTCATGGGAAGATTTATCATCGTCGCTCACATGACATGCCAAGAAAGCAACAAACTTAATATCATTAGGGGAACTCTCTCCCTCTTCTATATCACTACCACTTAAGTAGGCACTATATGCTATTAGTTTAATGCCGTCTTTATTATGTCTAGTGGGACACTCGGGAACTTTGTGACCATACCCCTCACATCCAAAACACCTATCCGACTCAACCCTATTAAATTTCTCACTTTTATCTTTAGGGGTGGAATCTACCTTGTAGTTACTGAATTTCTCAAACATTTTGGCCTCTTTCAATTGCTTTTGAAACTTAAGAAATTTTTTGATCTTCTTTTCCAGCAAGGCGACATCCTGAAAATCGAAATCGGAATCGTCACCCAAAACTTTAGTTTCCTCCTTTCGGTCTTTCAAAGCATTGACCTTTTCTTTCTTTGTCACTTGCTTGGAGGTAAACATATCGAGTTCATAGGTTTGTAATTCAATAACAATCTCTTTAAGTTTCGTCGAATCAAGCATACCTAAGGAGTTTAAAACGATCCCTTTTGCATCAAACCTACTCGATAAAGATCTCAAAATTTTCTTTATGACACGGTTGTTGGGAATCCTCTCTCATAAGTTGAATGACGAGTTGAAAATATTAGACAACCTAGTGTAAAACTCATCAAACGACTCACTATCTAACATCTTATTCATCTCAAACTATGTAGTGAGGTTTTGTAACTTAAACGCCATAACCGTGCTACTGCCATCGTGAGTAAGTGCAAGAGTATCCCAAGCCTCTTTTGAAGTTTCATAAGTCATGATTATATTATACTCTTCAGGTGTGATATGTGAGGAAATTACGTTCAGACCTTTAGAGTTGTAAAGTGAAAACCAATGTTCAGCCTCAGTCCATGACTCAACGGGTTTCAAACTAGTGACCTCACCCTCTCGTGTGATTGGTAGAGACCAACCTTTTTCAACCGCTAACCACACACGCTCATCAATGGATTTTAAATCACTTCTCATTCGTATTTTCCAATAAGCATAATTAGTGCTATAAAAAATGGGAGAACGAATTTTTTTTTTAGAATGCACACCTTCAAAATTCTGATGGAAACACGCCTATTTATATTTTTCTTGAGGCAGCTGCTCTTTCAAGCGACTTTGTCCTGTCGCTCAAACGAGATGCACATGTCGCTCGAACGACACGTCATCTCTCACGAATGACTGGTCAGGTCGTTTGAGCGACGCAGTGAATTAGAGTCCAAACCAAACACTACTCTAATCCGTCCTTATCAGAATAAAACGAAGTGTAACCCGTTTTAAACACTTTAAAAAAATTAAAAAACATTTTCTTAATAAAATAACATCCTTAAACATTTTAAAAGAAATTCCGAGTCCCCTTAAAATTACGCATTCATACCTGAGTGATCTCGGAATGCAATTGAATTTGAAGACGAATAAACTTGCACCAATTAAACCTTCGGCATAAATAATTCCTTGAAGCTTTGCCGCAACGTCTTCAATAACCTTTATCATGCATAGCCCGTGTGGGATCGTGACAATAAAAATACGACCTATGACTCAAACGTGTTTTATTTTGGGAATAAGTCAAAACTATACAATGGACTCAATTGGAAATTTTGTCCTTACACACTAGTTACTTAAATCTTATTTTAGCATTTCCTTTTATTAGATTACGCATATTAATATCCAATTTTTTATTAGTATTATTGCACATACTATACTTTCTATAAAAAAACCCAAAAAACAAAAAACAATGGGGTTTGCTTGTAAATTCCAAAAGGGGATTTCTCACACTAAAACATCCTTTTTACACACAAACATATTAAAAAAGTCCTTGGTTGGATTTATGGGATAAACCCCATCCCGTGTTGTATACGAACTATGTGGACTTTGATGCCTTTTTAGGCTACGTAGGTGTCTAGAGTAAAATTTAATATTCGAGCCCTCTTCTATTTCTGTTCATATATTGTTTTCATATCATATATTTGTAATTCATGTTTATTTTTTGTCCAACCTACACCATCATCCTTTTCTAAATGATCGGTGACCCTACAAACACACACATTATATTTTGATTACTATTTTGGGGGACATTCCTAAGGATGACCTCACCCTGCCTGTATCCGTGACGCGAGTCGAGTAATTCAACTCTCCATTTTTATATACATGCACATACTTCACAGAGTTATTAAGAAGAAGAATAACACAAGCCCATGAGAGACCTAAAGGGTGGGATGGGTGCCTAACACCTTCCCATTCCATTACTTAGTCCCCGAATCCTTGAAATATTGGCTTCGCAAGCATTAGTATGTCCTTGATGTCGTTCTGTTGAGGCAGTAGCATTTATTTTGCCTGTTTTGTGCAAAATAGGCTGACTAATCAATCTTCATACATCACCCCAATTGACGATGGCCGAAGTGCCCCGAGGAAGGGCACGAACCACCCACGCACGTCGAGTCGGAGAGGGATGGACATAGTGGTGACTCCTCTGGGGAAGGATTTATATTCTTTGAGGACTAGACTCTATTTTTACATGGGTGTTATTATTGTCTGCATGTATGAGTATGCACCTACCTGTATGTTCCCCTTTTCATCTATTACTTCTTGTTTATGTGTACTTCATGCGTATATCACTTCTCACTCACTTTTCACTTCACATACTTGTAAATACGTTCCATATACACTTCACACTACCTACACTTGTATATATGATCACTTATACCCACATGATTCACACACCACTTAGATTATCCATGCTTAGTCTTCACTAGCACACACCTCCACTTATCACACTTGTATATATCCATGCTCACTTGCACATATCACACGCCACTTGTAATTGATCCATGCTTAGGCTCACTACCACACACTCACTTGTAGATATTCACATATTACTCACTCACCTGTATCCATGCTTAGTGTAGTCTTCATGCTCCATACTAGATTTAATTTTCATGATACTTGCACATTATTCATTAGTATAATACTTCTCTTACTCATCATGCCAAATAAAAGACGTTCTCTCCATAATATAATAATTTAAAATCATGCATTTTGCACACTACATCACCAAGAGCGTACTGGGGGTCACTTTATAATAGGTGATGGTCCTACGAGTCGCAGTTAGCCTAAGCAATATGACTCTCACCTTCCATTGGCCAGTACCTTGGATGTATATTAAACGGTTCCCCCGCATCGTACTACTTGACTAAACTCACGACGGGAGGTATATAGTAGGGAACTGATTCACGTACATCGAGTATATCGAATTCTCTCTCACACATATTGTACCCACGAGGTATAGTGAGGCAATTCACGTACACTCAGGTATATCAAATGGCTTGTCCACACGTATCGATTGCCCTCAAAAGCAAGAAGTATATCGTGGAAGTCATGACAAAGGGGGGAACCCTACCACTAGCCCAACAAACTGCATAAACCTCATATAAGCGTCAAACCTAGGACACTCATATATAGTTTGTTGATTACTACACAAAACTCTGTCGAAATGTCGAATCGGCATGTCGACCAAATTCTTGTGTTATTTCTCTATTTTTTTTTCAAAACATGACCTTGTCCATGAGCCTGAAAATAAGTCAAACCATGTCTTACATATTTTTCAAACCCAATTTTCCCAGACTCAGGTCCCGTCTGATATTTTTTGCATTTAGGTAAACCAAATACAAGTGAAAACATAATAATAAATAGTAATCGTGCTGAGATTTCTCTCTTAATTTTTGCCTATTTCTTTCTCAAAAAACCAAAATGCCAAAATCATTTTCCCTCTTTTAATCAAAAATACCAAAAACATTTTTCCTCTTTTTCAAAAATACTAAAAAAATTCTTTCTTCCCTCTTAAAAAAATAAACTCGAACCATTTTTCCTTCTCAGGTTGATCGCATATCCAATCTTTGGCCTGCCTCCCTATTGGCTTTGGTCTTCCGTCAATCCTCCTTGAAGCTTCCCCAGTTCCTCTGATACTTCATCTGTGTTAAGAATCTACCTTCACCAACTCTTCAGAGAAACACCAACCAAGCACCAAACGTGCAACTTCATCTGATGGCAGTCATAGTCCAACTCAGTGCCAAGATGGATAACCTTCAAATCGAGGTCCATGAGATGCAGTGAAACCGGGTCTAGATTCTCAAAGAACCCGAGGACCTTTTCCCTCATGCCATGGGTCCACTTGCTCCCAAGCTTGTCTGGGTCCCATAAGGATATCAACATGCTTTATGTTCCCCGCTTGCCAATGTGCCATTGTTATCTCTACTCTCTATGCGAAACCTTGCCCAGCCAGGGGCTAACTTGCCCATCCCCGTTGATGCCAAGGAAGAAGACCTCAAAATGCTGTCCAAAAAATTTGACCAAGTCAGGATATTCAGTAACTACATGGACTACACCCATATGTCTCCCTATACCAAAGTGAGATTATCAAAGAAGTTCAATATGCCAGCCATCAAAAAGTTCGAGGGCAACGGGACCTCAATTGTACACCTTCGCAGTTATCACTGAGCCATAACCCTTCTTGGTGCCTCTAAAGAGATAATGGTCTAAATGTTTTAACAGACTTTGAAAGAAATCTCCCTCCGATGGTTCCTATCCCTTGAAGAATCCATAATCCATAGTTGGGAGGATGTTTCTTGGGAATTCATGTCTCAGTATTACATGTCATGATCTAAAACTTCTTAAGAAAAACTCAGGGTAAGCCATCAATAGATTTATAGGGAGGTGGATAGAGAAAGTTGCTACCATAACCAATCGACCTTTCGAATAAGAACAAGTCAGCACTACACCAAAATAGCTAACTTGTCACGAACTTTGATCGTGACAAGTCTGGGGGTGACAACTGTCTTTATCACGAACTTATCAAGATCAAAGACTGTAACAAGTTCATTAGACTTGTCACGGTCCTATCACGGTCTTTGACCTTGACAAGTATTTTCACGATCTAAGATCGTGACAGGCCCGTGATAAAATGACAAAAATTTTCACGGTCAAAGATCGTGACAAGTTTCCTTGTCACGATTTTTTATCGTGATAATTCTCGGCAAAATTAAAAAAAACTATTGGGCAGTATGGCCAGTGCCACTGCCCAACAGTATATTTATATATGTTATAGCAAAATTGTACCTGTCTAAACAACATATCTCCAAATAAAATAGAAATAATGTACCAAATCATGGCATATATAATCCATATCCAAATAAATTAGAAATGCAAATATCCATATCCAAACCAACATGTATTAAAATAAAAAAAATACAAATACAATCCAATATCCAAATATTAAAGATAGAAATAATGTCATGAAGAAGGGTCTTGAGCAGGTAGGAGGACGAAGGAAGGCCACACGACATATAAATTGAAACTCCCCTCAATATGCTCAATATTACCTTGTACGTGCAACCACAAAGGTGAGTTATCCTTTCCGTTCATCACATGCGTGATGCGCACTCTTGCCTCAATGTCTTGGAGGGTATGTCCATGAACCAGCATACCTGGGCTGAAGCTCAGGTCCCTCAACCCCCTCGCTATCGGATCCTCATAATATATGTTAAGTAGAAAACGCTCGGCCAATCAATTGTTTACATAGGCCGCTCGAAGGGGCTCATGATAGGTTATGGATCATCATATGGCACTGAGTCCATGGGTATCGGCGATGAAGTAGTGAAGTCCTCATCCTCATCCTCGTGTACCTCTACCTCCTTCTTCTTCCCCGTCCCCTTACCCAACTGACTCTTCATGAAGGTGTGCATATCTAGGACCATCGCCTACAACCTTGATAGCTTATCGTAATGGGTGTCCACCTTATGTGCTAACCCGGTGTTTCTCATCTCCATTACGATGATCCTCAACTTCTCCACCCACGAGCTCACCCCTAAGTCCTCTCCTTATGATCCCCCCAAGCACTTGGCTGAGTGTGTTCATAGCCAAAGATGCGTTGTCGGCATCAGGCTGCGACTCATGCAGTTTCTTAATCTTTCCTGAAAAGACAAAAGGTACACGATTAGTTAATTAAGTAAATAAAAAAATTATAACGTAGTTAAAAAAATTGAACATTTATAACTTACAATGGTGGTTGCGATGCTCAGGGCCACCTCCTTTACCTTGCCCTTTTTCGTCTGAATTGCCACATATGCATCGAGCCTATATGGCCTACCCCCCCCCCCCCCCCCGCCACTCCCTGTGTCCTGAAATAAAATAATACAGAATTAGTAACTAATGCAACTTAATGCTAAATTAGAATAACATAAAACTAAAATTAAATAAAAATAAAAACTTACCATCATGTGCTCCACCTCGGCGTAAGACGTCCGCCCGAAGTAAAGCATGTCTAACGTTTTCACCCGATTGTCCCCTGATTGGCGAGATGACAATTGCCTCTCATCGATCTTATTGTTGAAAAACTTTTGCCATCGGGCCAATGAGATCGGCTCCTTCATGGGGACAATGTCACGTACTCACAAAATGGACTCCCGGGTCTTTTCAAAGTACCGTGCCCCCACATTCTTTTTCCACGTCATATATTGATCCCTTAATTGTGCCAATGTGGAGTAGTGGAGATGTGGGGGCAGGCCGAATTATTCCTGTCAAACAAATACAAACAAAAAAGAAATTAAGTGTTAGTTGCTTATAAATATAAATATAAATACACTAACCGTAGTGCCCCCTAAATTTTCATATTGAGGTCAATAGGTACAACCCTCCAATCAGTGTACCTCGAGCCAACGATCGACTTCAACAACTCTAGCGCTTTATCCAATAATGTCATCTTATTCTCGACGATGGACCCCATTTTCCCCCATTTTAGGAACCTACTGGCCGAGGAGCCCTCGTCGCCTCCGCTACTGCGCCCGAATGAAGTCATTTTCTGCAAAATTGTTAATATTAGTACAAACGTGTATATGGACTTTGAATTAATCCTCAAATCTAATAATACCAATACCAAATTCAATTTACACACATGCACACTGCCCCCACCCCCCCGGGGTCATGGACTTTGAATTAATGCTTAAATTAATTAAAATCCTAATTAATATATTCACTTGGTTATTATAAGCATTAAAATGATCAAGTAAAAATGAATAAAAAACATTAAATTATCGTCCGATAATACAACCACTGGTCATTACAAATAATTTGAATACTTATAACAAATATAAAAATTATTTCAAATTCAGGTTATCCTAAAAAATGGATTGATATTCGGTAGGAGCGGCCAAGTCATTCACACTACTACTTAGACATGTTGGCACATATAGGACGATTGAGCACGACTCGTTGTTCATATATTCTGAGTAAAACACTTGCTTGACCTTTTGAAATTAACAAATAAACGGTTCATCGCTCATGTGTTCATTGCTCTTCAACTTAGACAAGTCAACCATGATCAAATTGGTGCCAGGATAAACTTTACAAGAATTTTTATCCTTAACTCTAACCCAGTCATAGTAAAATACAACCTCTTTGAATCTTACATAGTCCAATTCAAATATATTTCGAATTACACCATATAAAGTCATTTCAGTTTCAACTAGATTTTTATCTTTTGCTCTCGCTTTAAAGAAAGTAAGAGCCTTATATGAAATGTCCGAGTTCTGTACATTTGTATTTTCCTCGTACACCCCTGCACCGAACACGTAACTGTTCAATCAATACTTTTTGTACTCTTGTGTCATGAATAAGGTTTCAGTGGCTAGACGAGCAAGCCTTGATGTCGCATCACCCGTCTTTAAGAGCTGAGAATATAAATAAATTGATTAGGTTAGTTGTAAACATTTATTGTAATATGACATTTAATAACAACCATTTTCATTATAATTATCTCGTGCGATAACTACAACCTAAATTCGCTGTCTGATTGTGCCATTATTTTTTGTCTTTTACTGTTCTTATAGGCTTCATATTTTCTGCATAGATCGTGACGAACATATTACAAAATTAATCATGTAAAAATTAAAATAATGTAAAAGTTGTAATAATTTAAACTTACCTTTTCCATTCTTCATGTGTGTCAAATAGATGACGAGCTACTTCATGTTGTAAACTCGTTAAATTCACTCGTTTGCCCATCAGATGACCACCTTCATCGATGAACTCATCATTGTCATCCACGTTGGTCGATTCATGCATATATTCCCGAGTGTAGATTGATGATTCCACGGTGATGTATTCCTCTGCAATTGATCCTTCAATGTATTATGTATTCTTGACGTAATCTTTGGAAACTTTCATCAATCTTTCAAACGGATACATCCACCGATATATTATTAGGCCATAAAGAAGTGCCTCATCGCATAGGTGTACCAACAAGTGAACACTTATGTCAAAGAAAGATGGGGGAAAGTGCTTCTCCAAGACACAAATAGCTTCGTTCACCGTTAATTTTGCAGCCACTATGTGATCTCAATTGACTACCTTCTCACATAAAAGTGAGAAGCAGTTACTAATTTGCATAATATCCCTCCGCAAATCCTTGTACTTGGAGAAACAGTTCTTAAACAATAGAGGGACCAATTTCATGATTACATGCCAATCGTGGGACTTACACTTACGTAAATCATGGGTAGCATAATTCACAATCCTTTGCAAGTTGGACAAAAAATTAGATGGAACTTTCAAATTATATATTGTGTCTAAAAGCACCTTCCTTTCCTCACTCGTCAAAGTAAACGCACCAGGGGGAATTATTGTCCTTCCCCTACTATCTTCTTTCAACTATAATTTTGGCTTATGTTTCAACGTTTTAAGGTCTTTTCGTGCATTTTATCCATCATTCGAATGACTCCCCCAAGGCATGTGCCCACATTATGTTCAGATATGTTCTTCTCTACGTGCGTGATATCCAATACATGGCGCACCGGGTTATTCTTCCAATAAGGCAAGTCAAATAAATTGACCTCCTAGACCATGCCTTTTGTGTCTCAGTTTTATTCCCAGTTGGAGTCTTACTATTCTTGACATTCTTAAATTTAGGATTCTTACCTGGCATATTAGGGCCACAATCAGAAGATTTACTTTCAATTTATGAGCATGAAAGTTTTCTCGACGGTAACCTATTTTCAAACTCGCCCGATAAAAAATTGGAACCTTTCTCAAATCTAAACCTATGAGCGGGGGGTAAAAACCTGCTATGGAAATGGTATGCATTTTTTGAGCTAGCGGAAAGACGAAGAGATCCAGTCTTCTCTCCACAAATAGGCCCCCCCAAATAACCATGTACTACACAACCGGTTAATGTCCCATAAGTTGAAAAATCATGAATTGCACACATCACCATAGCTTTCAGCGTAAACTCTTCTTTTCTAAAAGTGTTAAATGCTTGCACACCCTCTTCCCATAACTCATTTATTTTTTTTACCAAAGGAGCCAGGTAGACATCGATGTCCTCACTTGTTGCCTTTTGCCCAGGTATCAACAAAGACATCATCGAAAATTCAGGTCTCATACACTTTGAAGGAGTGGTGTTGCGTGGGGTTAGGATCAGTGGCCATACACTCTGATTGGCGCTTAGATTTCCAAATGAATTGAAACCATCTGTTGATATTTCTAAGCGAATATTATGTTGTTCTCGAGAAAAATTGGGATACTCAAAACTCAAATTATTCCAAACTATAGAATCAATAGGATGACACATGATAATATTTCCTGCTTCTGCCCTAGCATGACAAGTCATTGCCTCTGCTATCCATGGTACTATGAAAAAATGATTTAATCTAGGCCCAACGGGAAAATATTTTAACACTTTTTGAGGAACTTTTGAGCTTGTGCCTTCCTTGCCAGTAGATTGGACATATCTAGGTTCATTGTATACCGAACACTGATCGAGATCTTCGTACTCCTTTTGATATAGTATGCAGTCATACACATAAGTATGAATTGATTTATACTTTATTGCCAAATATTTCAAACTATTTTTTATAGTAGGATAGTTGATTGGAAGCATATTCTGCTCGGGTAGCAAGCCCTTCACCCAATTCAAAATTCCTATCGCGCTATTGCCAGACAAACCATATTGGGTCTTCAAACTATGGAAACCAACCATGGCATGTAAAGTTATTTGATCTTTCTTACATCCAAAGTATAACGGCTGGCTCGCCTTAAATTTTAAACTTTGGTAGTCATCGTCAAGATTTATCCCGATATCTTCATGAGTACCTGAATCTTATACATCGTCAGTGACCTCATTCTCTATCACTTTATGAACTCCATATGCATCATCAACTAAATCCTCTAGCATAGTATAATCTACATTATCATCCCTCCCTTGTACATCTATCCTACGTCTTGAAGGTTGTTGTGAAGGTTGCTCGGGGACAAAAGGAACTTTTGGTTCCCCGTGAAAAACTCAAATTCGATGACTATCTTGCATATCCTATATTAACAAATTCCGTTCAACTGTTTTCCACTCAAACACCTTACCATTCTTACACCTAGCACACGGACACATAAACTCTTCATCATTATGACATCTCTTTGCGTATTTCACAAATTCATTAGCACCTCTACGAAACACATCCCATAATCTATTTGTCTCACCCATCCACTCTTTGTATTTAGGATATCCCATAACAGCCACTACAAACAATCACCTATTATGGGTAAGAAGCGTATATTTATGGATTAGCATAAACAAAAGTGTGAATATTTAGTTTCCATTAGTATAAACAATCACCTATTGAATGCGTACACATAAGAACTAGAAGTCTTGTTTCTATGCGTAAGTTTATTTGTGCATTCAAATTCAAATTCAAACTAAATTTTAATTTGAAATTGAAATTAAAATTCAATTTATAATATTAATTCCTATTTCCTCTATCTCCTCTAAAGGGTGAGTTATCCTATCCCATTCAAGACCGCATATTTCTGTAATATACTTAACAGCTCATGCACATTGTTTCCAATTTGAGGAAATTTCGATAGCGTATCCCTATAGTTCTCCAAGTACACAATATAGATTCGCAAGTGTGAGTGTTATTTTAATTTATCAATTAAAATAACACTTAACATCACATCATCTAGTATGTACCCAGAGAACATTCAGATATGCCTGCAGAACTTCCCCCAAAAGTAAAAAGTTTAAGCCACTAAGAATATTATTATACAAAAACTATGCAGTCCCAAACTGTCAAAATGGGACAATTCGAGAGATCTTATGACATGATTAATAACTCTCGAATGGGTCCAAGGTCTATTGAATGCGTACGCATGATAACTAGAAGTCTAGTATCTATGCGCACTATATGTAATTTAAAGTATGTTTAATTTAATTATGTCTTATCACAATTCGAGAGATTTCATTTAATTATGTAATTTAAATTATGTTTCATTTAATTTAAAGTACACATAAGAACTAAAACTTATACCAATTTATACCAATATCAATATCAATACCAATTCAAATTCAATTTCAATTTATACCAATATCAATACCAATTCAAATTCAATTTCAATTTAGAGAAACGGGTCCTATAGAATTTCAATGTATACGAATTAAAAAGGTTATTAACCGAACCATTAACCAAACCAAGAATCAACATGTATCCCATACTCCTTATATCGTCTACATGACAAAAAAATATTAACAATAACAAGTTCTCAAGTAAGGGTTCATACTGTGTGTTGCGTAATTATTTTACAGGGGTGTGTTGCGTCATAAGGAGGTCCATTAGTTATTTCAAATGTCTCCAGTCATTTATAATATTAGTACATGGCATAAATTAGGTCTATGTGGAAAATATTGAAACCCCCCACACACTAATTCACACACACACGCACACACACCTCCCTCCCCACACCTACACACACACACTCCCCTACCCCCACCCCCACCACACACACCCTACCCCCATTGCACCCCCCGCCACCACCACTACCCCCAACACACACACGCATACCCACCTACTCCCACCCACCCACCCACACATAATACTACACACACACACACACACACACACACATATATATACACACATATACACACACATATACAAAGGAAAGAGAGAGAGAGAAAAAAATTTCTAAAACATAGAGAGAGAGAGGGAGAGAGGGAGAGAGAGAGAGAGAAATTGATGGGAATCGAAAAGGATGGGAAAAAAGAGGCGGTAGGGTTTTTAGTAAACAAAGTTTTCACGATCATTGAACGTGACAAAAAATGTGTGTTTTTTGTCACGGTCAATGACCTTAACAAGGCTAACCGGTTCAAAAGTGAGAATTTAGCCTTTTTGGTGTAGTGCAGTATTGTGAAGAAGAATTTCTTGCTCCATATTCGAGAAACTATGGGAGGTTAGTATTATCCACACTTGCAAGATCTTCGGGAAGTGGGTGTAGAAATTGAAGAAATTATTACTAAGGTAGAAGTTGAGATGAAGAACCGAACAATTCATTCCCAGGAAGTACGAGAAGCCTGCCAGTGCTGCAGTCTCAACCATCAACAATATCTCCCAACTTGCTACCTCTTGGGCACCAAAAAGGCACCCTAATCTCACCAGAAAAGAATACACCGAGCTCCGTGCTCCCTTATCCAAAGTCTAATAAGACTTGCTAAGCCAAAACCTCATCAAACCCTTGGACCCCAATCCATTACCAAACCCACTTCCCAAGAACTTCAAAATCAATGGTCACTGTGACTTTCACCAATTCGTGGGACACACTACCGACCATTGCTTCCATCTCAGAAATTTGGTTCAAGGATTGATTGATCGGGGTCTCATCGCTCCAACCAAAGATTATAAATATAATACCACCAATAACCCACTTCCCACATATACAAATTCCATTTTTCTAGAGAATGACCCAGAATTCGATCCATCTACTCAAATTGTGCCCAGTAAAGTTTCTCGTATTTTCTTCTACACCCTACTTGATTCGTCGACCAAGATCTATCACTCCTCGCAAGGGATTGTATTGCCGTCCGTACTCGGTATGAAGGGAAAGATATGGAGTTGCCTATTGCATTGAACCAACTCTTAGAGTTTAGGCTGAAATTTCCAGCGAAAATGACCATCGATTTTCGCAAATTCAGTGACTTGTTCATGAAAGCCTGAAAATGGGTTCAATAATTAGATAAATGGGTGTTCCCCATTGATTAAGTCAACTTAGATGATGTAATGCAGATTATGGTTGATGCATTTCGACAAACATGTGCAATTTGTAGTATTGACGAGTTACTCACTACTTTGAAGCTGCAAGGGCGGTTAGCCCCTTCACTCTTGCACCTCCCCATTGAGTGGGAAGATTTATATAAGGAAGCCGTCGAGGTTATTAAATGCGTTGATTTCTCTTGGAAAGAAAACATCATCGCCTCCGGATGGGTGGATAAATTTGATAGCTCAGATGATAAACTGAGTCATGGAAAAGTCAGTCCAGTAATCAGCATAAAGACCTATTGAGGGAAATCAATAAAGTAGCCATTTATCCAGAAATAGATAAAGACACAGGATTCTTGTTCTTCCCCGCCTTAGTAAACCACGTGATCATATTAAGGAGACACTACTAGGATCCGAATCCTCAGTAGTCAGGAATAGATAAGGGAAGGTGAGTTATCGAAGAACTTTCCATGCCATAAATAAGAGTTAAGGAGAGAAAAATCCTCGATCAACTCAAGAAGACACAAGATAACATCACCTTATGGGGACTTTTCATGTCTTTCCCATTACACTGGAACGCTCTGATAAAGCTCCTCACCAACCCTACAGTCCCTCTTTTCACCACTCCTGAAGAAGCTATAAACCTGGTTGGGTCTTTGACCTCCACTAGACTCCTTTCCTTCTCTGAAGAGGAAATTTTAAAGATTGGCCGTGACCAAAACTATGCTCTCAACATCTCCGTTTAAGTGATGAAAATGATAATCCCACTTTTATTCATTGATAACAAATCCTCTCTTAATGTTTGTTCGCTCAGAAGTTTCAATTATTTGGGGTTGAAAGTTAGTGACCTTACTTCTACTTTTGTGGCAGTGAGTGCTTATAATAACTCATCGAGAGGTAATGGGATCCATAACACTCACAATAGGGGCTGTCCCTGTTTATACCAAAATTAGTCCACTGACGTGGATCAATTATGTGGAGACACGTGTCACTCTACATGGCACCTACAAACATTTTTTGAATAACACCCTGACTTCGAGGAACTCAACCTCCCCGACCAACTATGACGCTCTGAGCAAAAAGTGTACTCCGAGCAACTCATACATACCGAGCTACTTAGGCGGTCCGAGCTGCACCTCGATCAGAGCATTTATTACCAGACAATTAAGAGGAATAAATGCGCATTAAATGCTGATTATTCTCATATAGATGTATACGCCTATTGGACAACTATGTATTACCCTTTCACATGTACAACCTCAGGGCTATAAATACATTGTATCATCCTCATTGTAAGGGGACTCGAAATTTCTTGGTAAAACCTGTAATCGAGAATTCCCAAACAGTCAATAATAACACAACAGTGGACGTAGACCATTCATTTAAGGCTGAACCACTTTAAAAATCTTTTGTCTTATTTATTTTTTATCTGTGATTAAGTAATTAGAGATAATCTAATTTTTTACATCAACAGATTGGCGCCGTTTGTGGGAAACGACTGAAATTCTAGTTTTTCACCAAAACAATTTATCACCAATGGCTGATAATCCTGAATCCAGTAATCGAAACGCTGGAAACCCCCCGAATCCATCCGCTCCTCCAAATGTCCAAGATCTAGCTGGAATTATGGCTAATTTGGCTCAAGGCCAGACGGTTATGCAAGAGACTATGCGACAACTCATGCAAACTATCCAAGGTGGAGCGCCGACCTATTCAGGACAACGAAGTGTTCAAAGAAATACCCGTTTAGTTTCTTCGCGTATTAGGCAAAGCGATTCATATCGCACTGAGAAATCTGATGATTTTTCTTATCAACCGGGTTGAACTTCGTCAGTACGAGCCACAGATACTGAACAACACATCACTCTCTCTCCATAAAGGACTAGTGCATTGGAAAGATTAAGTAGGATATCTCCTTTGGATCGATTGGGCCCTAGGAAGAATAAAAGTCCTCCTAAGGCTGTGTCGAGAAACTTTGGACGACCATTTGATCTAAGAGAGGGTTCTGCCCAATCGCAACCAGTTGCTCGACAAGATAGATCCCAAGAAGCGACTTCAACATGATCAATTGCTCGAACCAATAGGCCCGAGGAGGGAAAGGATGCATGGAAAGGCTCTATTCAAAGGTTGGAGGATAGACTAGGGGAAATGGTTAAGGCCAAGAATCCTCTACAAAGAACTTTTGTCCAAGGGACGCCTTTTATACAGGAAATTGTGGATTTTCCCACACCATCGAAGTTCAAAGCACCTGTTGTGACCCCTAAATATGATGAAAAAACTGACCCTATCCTTCATATAGAACAATACCAAGCTGCTGCCGACATCTATGCCGTGCCAGACGAGATGAGATGCAGAGCATTTTCGGGAACTCTTACCGGATCTGCACAAATATGGTACAATAATCTTCCTCGGGGGAAGATATCAACTTTCTTTCAATTGGCCGAGCTCTTCATTGGAAATTTCTATTTTGGAGCAAAACCAGTTAAACGAGTTGCACATTTGTTAAGTGTTAGACAAAAAACAGGTGAGAGCACCAAGGATTACATAACTCGTTTCAATAACGAGAAGCTCGAAGTTATTGATTACGAGGAAAAAACAACAATTACAGCTTTGATGAGTGGAATGTTGCCCAATAAATTGTACTGCATTTTGGCCAAAGATCCACCCAGAACCATGTCAGAACCAATGGCAAAAGCGACCAAGATTATGAATGTCGAGGAGGCTATGGCTGCGAAGAAGAACATGGACACCAAAGAGACCAAGGTGGAGGTTGATAAGGCTAAAAAGAAAGAACATAAGAACAATGGTGGTGACAAGCAATCAAAGGCAAAACCATCATGGGAAATATTGAAGAAATTTGAAAATTATACTCCTTTGAAAGTAAACATAAACCATATCCTGGAAGAGATCAAGAATAGCGAGGAACTAAACTGGCCTGAGAAAATGAAGTCAGATCCTGACAAGAGGAATAAGGCCAAATATTGCGAGTTCCATAAAGACCATGGTCACACAACCGAAAATTGCATAGCTCTGCAGAATGAAATCGAAGCACTCATCAGACGAGGAAAGCTGACCAAGTATGCTGATCGAAGAAATGAAAGAAAAAGCAATGACCGAGCAAGACAGAGGTCTAGATCTCCTCATCGATCAAAAGAAAACAAGAAAAGAGATCATGAAGATGATCCAGAAGACGACACTGATCTCCCCAAGAGACCAAGACATCCAGAACGTGAGGTATTTTCAATTCGTTTTGGATCATTTGATTGCAACGTTATTACAGGTGGAGATGTAGGAGGTGGAGACCTTACTGCGGAAAGGAAAGCTTAACTCAATGAAGCTCAAGCTTGTTCATACATTCAGCGAATAAATCTAGCTGAGGATGATCGCCCAAGGAAAGTGAATAAAGAAAAATTGGTCATTGGTTTCTCCAAGAACGACCTCGCAGGTGTACTATATCCTCATGATGATCCACTGGTGATCAAAATGAGGATGAAGGAAGTAATAGTCTCAAGAGTACTGGTGGATAATGGTAGCTCGGCGGATATCATGTTCTACTCATGCTTCGATAGTTTAAATCTGAAGTTGTCTCAGTTGGAACCTTATCATAGGCCCCTCCTTGGGTTTGCTGGCGAGAAAGTCTTTCTACTTGGGACGATCAAGTTGATATGTTCATCGGCACATGGCCTGCTTGTTGAACAGAAAGAGTACGTTTCTTTGTGATGGATAAGAATGTCCAGTCAGCTTACAATATCATTATGGGAAGGGTAGGTTTGAAGAAGTTCGAAGCAGTACCATCTACTGTACATCAATGTCTGAAGTTTCCAACTAATTTTGGAGTAGGAGTTATAAAGGGTGACCAAAAAGTTGCTCGGGAATGTTATTACTCATCTGCCGAGCAAGAAGAATTGGAGGAATCTAGGAAAAAGACTACGACCTACCAAGTGGATGAAGGTGCAGAGATTGAAACATTAGATCCTAGAGACAAATCGCAGCTCGTGAAAGGTCGGGTGGTGGAAGCTACTGAAAACATCATTTTGGACGACGAGCACCCGGAACGAACAACTCAAATAGGTTCGTCATTAGATGCCTCACTAAAATCGGAATTGATAGTTTTCCTAAAAATCAGAAAACAAACTTTTGTTTGGAGTCATGAGGATATGCCAGGAATAGATCCAAATTTCTTATGTCACGACTCAATGTGAATAAGGAGATCAAGCCAGTGAAGCAGAGACGAAGAGTGTTCATCCCCGAGAAGAACCAAGCCATACAAGAGGAGGTCGAGAAGCTCCAGAAAGCTTGTTTTATTGACGATGTCAAATATCCAGACTGGTTGGCAAATGTAGTAATGGTGAAGAAGAAAAACAACAAATGGAGGATGTGTGTAGACTTTACCGAACTTAACAAGGCATGCCCAAAGGATCATTTTCCTTTGCCCCGAATTGATCAATTAGTGGATGCTACCTTGGGACATGAGCTGTTAAGATTCATGGATGCCTATTCTGGTTAGAACCAGATTAAAATGAAACCTAAAGACAGGGAGAGTACCTCTTTCATTACCCCTAGGGGAACTTATTGTTATAATGTTATGCCTTTTGGTTTGAAAAATGCAGGTGCAACATATCAACGACTGATGAACAAGGTATTTGCAGAACAAATCAGTTGCGATATGGAAGTTTATGTTGATGATATGTTGACGAAGAGCAAGAAAGCTGCTGACCATCTAATTGACTTAGGCCAGACCTTTAATCAACTGGATAAATATCAAATGAAGATGAATCCCACCAAGTGCATATTCGGAGTACGAGAAGGCATGTTCCTCGGGTATATTGTCAACCAACGAGGAATCAAAGCAAACCCAGAGAAGATCAAGGCTCTATTAGGACTACGGTCTCCAACGACGAAGAAGGAAGTACAAAGTCTCACTGGGCGAGTTGCAGCACTTAATAGATTTGTATCATGAGCAACAAATAGATGCCTCCCATTCTTCAAAACACTCCGAAGAACATTTGAATGGAATGACGAATGCGAGACGTATTTTCAAGAATTGAAGAAATATCTGGGAGCACCTCCACTGTTATCCAGGCCAGTGATGGGGGAATGATTGTACTTGTATTTGGCAGTGTCAGAGAATGCAGTTAGCTTGGCATTGATAAGAATGGAGAATGGAGTACAAAAACCAATCTATTACACTAGCAAAGCCTTCCAAGGAGCAGAGATCAGATATCCAAGACTGGAAAAATTGGCACTAGCATTGATCGAGGCAAGTAGGAGAATGAGGTTGTACTTCCAAGCTCATAACATAGTTGTGTATACTGATATGCCATTGAGGCAAGCTCTTCATAAACCAGAAAAATCAGGGAGATTGATGTACTGGGCAG
Organism: Sambucus nigra; assembly: GCA_949130495.1. Taxonomy (NCBI): domain Eukaryota; kingdom Viridiplantae; phylum Streptophyta; class Magnoliopsida; order Dipsacales; family Adoxaceae; genus Sambucus; species Sambucus nigra. Next base: position 297,481,604 of record OX422217.1, on the reverse strand, counting down.
TAGAACTTAGTGAATATGACATAGTTTATGAGCCTAGATCGTCACTAAAAGGGCAAGCAGTAGAAGATTTTATAACAAAGTTCACCTATCCTGATACCTCCGAGGAGCAAAAGCTGGATACCGACCAACCTGTGGATGTTACAGGATCATCAAATTTAAACCCCGATCAACTTACATTGGTCGACGAACAAAAGAAGTTGGTTGACGAGCAAGAGAAGTTGGTCGACAAGCAAGAGAAGACGGTCGACAAGCAGCAAGAAGTGCTAGGGGAGGACAAAAGGAAGCAGCAAATAATTCATCGAGGAACTCTGTTCGATCAAAAATTTGAAGACGAGGTACCTATATGGAACCTATATGTGGATGGCTCATCTTGCACTACAGGCTGTGAGGCAGGGATTATTTTAAACAACCCGGATGAGGTCGATGTGGAGTATGCTCTGCGCTTCCAATTCAAGGCTTCTAATAATGAGGCTGAATATAAAGCTATGATTGCAGGTCTTAATTTGGCAAAAACCATAGGGGCAGAGCAAGTTATTATATTCAGTGACTCGCAGTTGGTTGTAAATCAAACACTGGGAGTATATGCAGCCAAAGGAGAATTAATGATCAGGTATCATGCAAAAGCGATGGAGATTTTATCAAGTCTGATGGCAGTGCAGATAATTAGAATACCAAGATTAGAGAATGCCAAAGCAGATGCCTTAGCTCGTTTAGCATCAGCCACACGCACCGAGCTACGAAGAACAATCCCAATTGAAGTCTTGGCTAGTCGGAGCATAGATGAAGATCTGATGATGAACTTTATTACCCTTGATTTGGGACCATCTTGGATGAATCCTATCAGGGCATATATTGAAGAAGGGTATTTGCCAACTGATAAACTCGCAGCCAAGAAACTAAAGTTTACAGCTGCTCGTTATGTATTGACCAATGGTGTTCTATATAGACGAGGAATTATAGATGGCTTACAGAGATGTATACATCTCGCCGAGGTGAAAGACTTGATCGAAGAAGTCCATAAAGGGTCCTGTGGAGCCCATGTAGCAGGTTGGACACTTCTGCAAAGGATAATGACGCAGGGATACTATTGGCCGACAATGAAGGCCGATTTCATAGCCTATGCCAAAAAATGTGACAAATGTCAACGCTTCTCCACCATCCGAAGAACTCCCCAAGCATTATTGACACCCATTACTTCCCCTTGGCCATTTTCCACGTGGGGAATTGACTTGGTCGGGCCACTTCCAATGACCAGAGGAAGGTTTAAATATCTCGTTATCGCAGTGGATTACTTTACTAAGTGGGTGGAAACCGAGCCTCTTGTCGACATGACGTACGAAAATGTGTACCAATTTATTTGGAAGAATATCATCTGTAGATATGGTCTTCCCCATGCATTCATCACCGACTATGGAACACAATTTGACAACGAGGAATTCGTTGCATATTGTCATCAGTCGAACATATTAAAAACCCACTCTACACCAGGACATCCCCAAAGCAATGGGCAAACTGAAGTGACGAACAAAACGCTGCTGAATGGCATGAAGAAAAGATAAAATGATGCAAAGGCAAATTGGATTAATGAGCTGCATTCTGTACAATGGGCTTATCGTACTACTCCACGAGCAGCCACAGGAGAATCTCCATATATGCTGGCATTTGGAAGTGAAGCTGTTATACCTGCCGAGCTGGGTCTCCCCACACACAGAGTGCTGAATTTCAACTCTCCTATCAGTGACTTGATGAGAAGATTAGATTTGGATATGCTCGAGGAAGTTAGAGAAGAAGAAGCAATCAGAAACGTTCTATACCAGCAACGGACAACTCTGTTCTATAATAAGAGAGTAAAGAAATGTGACCTAAAAGAAGGAGACTATGTGCTAAAGAAAATAATTCAAAAGAACAACAAACTGGAAGCTAACTGGCATGGACCTTACAGAGTAACAGAGGTTGTTCGACCAGGAACGTATAGATCGAAACCTTAGAAGGAGAGGAGTTTAAGAATGCGTGGAACGCAGAGCATCTGCGCAAATATTATCAGTAATTTAATCTCTATGTAATGCAGTTTTCTTCGATATGAATAAATTTTTGGATATTTCGCCCATTTCTCTCCTTTTGTTGAAAATTTTTCGGAGTATTAGTGCTACACACTACGCATCAATCAAACCCAAAAATACCAACTATGGTTGGTTGGGAAGAAAATCCACCAACTATAAGTTGGTCGGGAATAAAAAATTTCCCAGAAATACCAACTACGGTTGGTTGGGAAGAAAATCCACCAACTATAAGTTGGTCGGGAATAAAAAATTTCCCAGAAATACCAACTACGGTTGGTTGGGAAGAAAATCCATCAACTATAAGTTGGTCGGGAATACAAAATTTCCCAGAAATACCAACTACGGTTGGTTGGGAAGAAAATCCACCAACTATAAGTTGGTCGGGAATAAAATTTTTTCCAGAAATACCAAATACGGTTGGTTGGGAAGAAAATCCACCAACTATAAGTTGGTCGGGAATACAGAATTTCCCAGAAATACCAACTACGGTTGGTTGGGAAGAAAATCCACCAATTATAAGTTGGTCGGGAGGAAAAAATTTCCCAGAAATACCAACTACGGTTGGTTGGGAAGAAAATCTACCATCTAAGGTTGGTCGAGAATAAAAATCTGCCAACTAAGGTTGGTCGGGAACAAAAACCACCAACTCCGGTTGGTCGGAAACAATTGGTTAAATAAATGAAAGTCATTTCAGGGCTTGAAATTAAAAAGATAAAGTTCTTGAAACTTATTGCATTTTAATCTACCACCATAGTTGGTCGAGAAATAAAATATCACCAAATCTGCTTGGTCGTCAGATAAATTCAGATAGTCGACAATAAATTTTCACCAACTCTAGTTGATCGACAATTTAAAATAGCACAAAATATCTTTATCTTTTCAACAAATATACATGCACATTCATTAGAAAATGTCTTACAAAATATTTCCAAAGACAATGACAAATTGCAAAGAAAACTAGAAGTTTTTCATTAAATCCAAAACAAAATACATTGAGAATGAAATACATAAAAATTTTACATCAAGAATCCTATTCTATTGGTTTCTTCCCCTCTGTTGAAATAGGTTCTTCACCAGCAAGAGGATCGTCTAAGGCATAAGGGGAATTGATGAAATTTATATCTTTAAGCATCCTGATATTCATTACTGAGGGACGATCAAGTAGGTGTTCAGGGCGAGATATCTCAAAATTGGAATGAAGACTGTAGTCACCGAGATACTTTGAAATCAGACATTGAGGAATGGTCCGAGCAGGAATCCAGCTCATATCCAGTTTGAAAGGTGGCACCGATAACTCGAGTAACCCAGGGTCATAGTAATCCTATAAATAGTGACCCTGTTCCAACTACAGCACGCCCAAGGCATTCAGCCATCCTTGCTTGTACCCCACATTATTTGCGTTTTGGATCCGATCATCTAGATGGTAGAGGGCTTCATTATAACCAGCCATCCAGAACTCCTTGGGCTGCTTGTGGAATTGATAGGTTAACCTCTCCAATTGCTCGTGGAGGTTCTTCGTTAAAAGTTCTTTACTCTCCAAGGCAGACTTTTGTGCAGAGAGCTACTCGTCTAGATTCAGAATCTTCTTAGACATCTCAGCTAATGCTTGATTCTTCGCCACTAACTGGAAGGCCTGATTCTCAAAATCTGATTGAGTTCTTTGTTCTTCAATAGTAAGCCGAGCAGCCCTTGCTCGTCCCCGAGAAGCCCTTGCTCGTCCGCGAGCAGAAGTAAAGGCTCCAGTTCTCTTCAAGGTTTCCAATTCGTCGCTCAGATTGGCATTTTCGACCTCCAAGAAAGAAAAACCCTCATCGTTGACAGGGACCAAGGCTCCTGAGGTAGAGGCTGCAGATTTCAGCTGAGATATCTCTCCTCGCAGTTTATTATTTTCCTGCTCCAGAAACTTAGCTATCTGCCTGTGCTCTTCGACCTCGGTCTTCAAAGTTCTTTCCTTTATATCGTAAGCAGAAAATAATCTATCATATCCTTTATCAGCTCTTAGTTGCTGATACTTCTTCTCATATCCCTGGTGCAAAAGGGTTGTAGATTCCTTGTATTGTTGTTGAAGCTCCTCGAGAGTGCCCTGGAGGTCTTCAATCATCTCATAATATGCTACATTATTAGCCACTGCCCGATCGAGCAGACACTTTAAATACTGGTAGGCTTCAACTGCTCGCTCTGAAGCATCTGGATCGAGAATATAAACGATTTGAGCTTCACTCATATATGTATGACCAGCTTTGAAGTATTCATTGCATTATCTCAATAATTTTGTATCATGAGCTGATAACAATTCCATCCTGGCCATAAACTAGTAGAAGGAAGAGATAGCAAGAATCAATAAGAGTGCAAACAGAGTAAAAAGAAGAGAATCAACCGTATGAACAATCAAAATTTCAAATTTTATTGCATCATAAAAGAGAAGTACATAGTTCAGAGTTACATTTAACAAAAATAAGCAAAGAGAAAAAGTCCGAACAACGCTACACCTTCTCCTTGTCTCCTAAAACTTTCTCGGGAGGCTGGGACGAAGAGGTAGGTTGCTCAGAAGGCATGGTAGGTTTCTTAGGAGTCATATAAGGTTTCTCGGAGGGTGTTGGAAGCTGCTCGACTGAAAGGTTGGTTGGTTGAAGCTGCTCATGGGAAGTCTGGACAACTGGGGCATGAGAAATCTGATCTCCAATCACCAAGGAGGATTCCTCAGAAGCAGCTTCGTCTTCTTCTTCTTCTTCCCCGGGAGTAGGAGGGGGGCCAGTAATGTGTCCCTAAAATAGGTCGGAGTTCTCATCGACATTCATCTCTTCCAGAGCAGCCACCCAACCATCCCTAAAATATTTAAGGCTGCCATACTCCATTTGTGAGACCATGGCTGCCAAACCCTTATTCCAACCTTTGTCCCAGCCAGCACTGAAGGACTTTTTCACAGACAATTTCCTTTTCACCTTCTCCGAGGAAAGCTTCTCAGATAGAAGTTCCTCGGCAGCTTTCAATTTCCTTTCTGTCTCTTCCTTCTGACGACCAGCGTCACGAATTCTACTTAGCTCTTCCTCAGCAGATTTGAGCTTATTTTCAAACTCTCCAGCATGTTGGAGCTTCCTCTCAAGCTCTTTGTTATTCTCATGCAAGTCTTTTATTTTCTTCTCCAACCCCTTAGAAACTTCAACAGCCTGATCCCTCTCCTGCTCGGTGGAATTAAGTTGCTTCTCCCAAGCAGCTTTATCATCGACATACTTCTGACAAGAATCCTTTAAAGACTACGTCAGACCTAAAAAAGCCTCCTTTACACCACCCGAGGAGATGGACGACTTGATGGCTTTGTCCTTCTTCAGAATAGTATTAAAGCAAGTTACCAACTGGAAAAAGAAAATAACTGTAAGTCAGTGCAAGGACATAACATTGAAAAATGAAAGTTTAGATTAATAATACTTACTGAGGCAATGTGTTGAGCTGCCAAGGTGGTAACCCTATCCCGAGAAAGATTTTCTTCAATACCTTGGATCTCGGGGATGATCCAAAACTTCACTGAGCTCATGGCAGAGCTCAGAGCAACGAAAGTGGGAACACCACTTCCAGTAGTTAGAGGCTGAGAGATGGATTCAGCCAAATTGACCGAGGAGCTTTTCTTTAACTTCCTCGTAGGAGCAGGAACATTCTCGACCAAGGATGTCGTCTTGGTCAGTGATATAACTACAACCTCGCTTGGAGAGGAAATAGCTGCAATCTTTCCTGGAGCCACAGGGGGCTTCTCGGCAACCTTCTTAGTAGCAGCGGGAGGAGGTGCATCAAGTTGTCTTATCCCTTCTTCTGGGACATCCTGCTTGGTTTTCTTTGCCTCTCCAGCAATAGAGGCAGATTTCTCGAAGAGGGCAGGAGCTCTTCTTCTCTTCATTCTGTCACTAAGAGGAATATGTGATTCAGGAGAAGAACTTTCAAAAGCTGGTACTGGTTCTATGTCACTTATCACTGGACGAGCAGTAAAAGATGAGATGTAACTCTTGTACTGCAAAAAGTATGAAGCTGATCTGATATGTTCGTCGGCAACAATTTGATGCAAACCCCAGATAAGTTTCAGATGCTTTAAATTAACTTCTGTCTCTTTTGGATACCTTCTTTTGCTGTCAACTGCAAATAAATGGAAATTAAAATATCAGTGACACATTTTATCGAACACATAGAAAGCATAATTTCAAAAATAAAGTAAAAACAACTTATTCCATTGCCATAGGGAGGACATCTAGGACCCTAATACACATCATTTCCAATTAGTGGAGCATGTTGCCAATTTTTCATAACTACACCATGTTCGAAGTAATCCCTGTTGGCATCTGGGAGATTGACGACTAAAGCCCTATTTAAAAACCTAGTTTTCAAATAAAAAGTACTATCACTGACAGCCCATCTACAGCAAAACATAATTTTTGGAATTCCTATACGAGTTCCATGAATCTGATTTAACCTAGGGACTCCATTAACTATTCTCCATGTATTGGGGGCTATTTTTGCTGGAACCACGCCAAAATATTGACAGAATTCCAGACACAAGGGGTTTGGGGGAAAAGAAAAGCCACATTCAGCTACAAAGAGACTGGGGAACCAATGTCCCTCAGCCAAACGAAAATAATCTGAAGGTTCAGAAAGTTCTTCCAAAACGACCCATGAAGGAATAGAGAAATTATAACAAAATTTATCAAGCGACTCAATAAGGTAAACCATGATGAATAAAGGAAATAAAAAAGAAGGAAGGAGATCTTACAGAAAAAGGATGGATCAGTTAACAACGAACGATGGAAGGAATGAACGCACAAGATAGAGAGGAAATGGAGAACTCAAAGATACAAATTTGAAAAAGTAAAAGACGATAGGATTTTCTGCAACGCTTAAATACCTCACCTTGGGAATGGGTAAAAATAATGATTACAAAGAAAGACGTTTGCGCTACCGGCGGCTAAAAAGACAAAAAGGGCACGAAGACCAAAGCAGTTGGAAAAATTCGAAGAGTCTGATTCTATGAATTCGAAAGGAAAAATAAATACAAGGAAAACGCTCCTAAAATTTAGGATGACCATTTAATCCCTCCATATTTCGAGAAGAATGTACCACACTCCTCAACCTCGAACTGTGAAACATTGGGGGCTTCTGTTGATACCAAAATAAGTCCACTGACGTGGATCAATTATGTGGAGACACGTGTCACTCTACATGGCACCTACAAACATTTTTTGAATAACACCCTGACTTCGAGGAACTCAACCTCCCCGACCAACTATGACGCTCCGAGCAACAAGTGTACTCCGAGCAACTCGTATATACCGAGCTACTCGTATATACCGAGCTACTTAGGCGGTCCGAGCTGCACCTCGATCAGAGCATTTATTACCAGACATTTAAGAGGATTAAATGCGCATTAAATGCTGATTATTATCATATAGATGTATACGCCTATTGGACAGCTGTGTATTACCCTTTCACATGTACAGCCTCAAGGCTATAAATACATTTTATAATCCTCATTATAAGGGGACTCAAAATTTCTTGGTAAAATCTGTAATCGAGAATTTCAAACAGTCAATAATAACACAACAGTGGACGTAGGCCATTCATTCAAGGCTGAACCACTTTAAAAATCTTTTGTCTTATTTATTTTTGATCTGTGATTAAGTAATTAGAGATAATCTAATTTTTTACATCAATAGTCCCTATCAACCCTATTACCAAATTCCAACTCATTGACATACCTTCATGCTTCAACCTACTGCTTGGTTGGCCATGGCTTGACAACATTCGAGGGGTATCTTCTTCCCTTCATCAAAAATTAAAATTCTTCACCAAAAGGCAAGTCATCACCATTTTAGAGGATGAGGATGGTAGAAAAAAATGCAAACACCAGTTGTTGATACCAAATTTAACCTATTGATGTGGACCAATTATGTGGAGACACGTGTCAATCTACATGGCACCCGAGAACATTTTTAACAACACCTTGACTCCGAGGAACTCAACCTCCCCGACCAACTCAGGCGCTCCGAGAAACAAGTGTTCTCCGAGGAACTCATGTATACCGAACTACTTAGGCGGTCCGAGCAACTCAGGCGGTCCGAGCTGCACCTCGTACAAAGCATTTATATCCGGACAATCAAAAGAGATACTGCGCATTAAATGCTCATTATTATCACACAGACGCATACGCCTATTGGACAGCTGTGTATTATTCTTTCATTTGTACAGACTCAATGCTATAAATACCTTGTAACCTCCTCATTAGCAGGGGATTCAGAATTTCTTGGTAAACCCATTATCGAGAATTTTACAAACAGTCAACAATAACATAAACAGTGGACGTAGGCCATTCTTTCAAGGCTGAACCACTTTAAAAATCTCTTGTCTTATTTATTTTTATCTGTGATTAAATAATTAGAGATAATCTAATTTTTTACATCAACAGATTGGCGCCGTCTGTGGGAAACGACTGTAATTTTTGTTTTTCATCAAAATAACTCATCATCAATGGCTGATAATCCAGAATCTAGTAATCGAAACGCTGGAAACCCCCCAAATCCATCTGCTCCTCCAAATGTTCAAGATCTGGCTGGTATAATGGCTAATTTGGCCCAAGGCCAGACCGCCATGTAAGAAATAATGCGACAACTCATGCAAACTATCCAAGGTGGAGCGCTAACCCAGTCAGGACAACAGAGCATTCAGAGAAATACCCGCTTGCCCTCCTCACGGACTAGGCAAATGTTACTCCCGGAAGAGTCTCATTCTAGACGCACCAATTCATATCGTACTGAGAGATCCAATGATCCTTCTTATCAGCCTGGAAGGACTTCCTCGGTACGAGCTACAGATACACAATAAAATATCACTCTCTTTCTAGAAAGGACCAGTGCTCTTGAAAGATTGAGCACGGTCTCTCCCTTTGATCGTTTGGGTCCTAGGAGGAATAGAAGTCCTCCAAGGATGGTGTCGAGGAACTCTCAACGATCATATGAGTTAAAAGAAGGTTCTGCCCAATCACGACTAGCTGCTCGTCGTGAAAAGTCCCAAGAGGCAAATTCAACACGATCAGTTGCTCGGACCAATAGGCCCGAGGAAGGAAATGATGCATGGAAGGGATCTATTCAAAGATTGGAAGACAGGTTAGGGGAAATGTCTAAGGCTAGGAATCCTTTACAACGGACTTTTATCCGAGGAACACCATTCTTACAAGAAATTGTAGACTTCTCCACACTATCAAAATTCAAAGCCCCAGTAGTACACCAAAATATGATGGAAAAACTGATCCTGTTCTACATATTGAACAATACCAAGCAGCTGCTGATATATATGATGTTCCAGATGAGATGCGATGCAGGGCATTTTTAGGAACTCTCACTAGATCTGCTCAAATATGGTACAACAATCTTCCTCGGGGGAAGATTGCAACTTTCTTTCAACTGGCCGAGCTCTTTATTGGAAACTTCTGTTTTGGAGCAAAACCAGTTAAGCGAGTAGCACACTTGTTAAGTGTTAGACAAAAAGTAGGGGAGAGCACCAGGGATTATATTACTCGTTTCAATAACGAGAAGCTTGAAGTTATTGATTACGAGGAGAAGACATCAATCACTACTCTGATGAGTGGACTGTTGCCAAATAAATTATACTACACTCTAGCCAAAGATCCGCCTACAACCATGGCAGAGTTAATGGCAAAAGCAGCCAAAATTATGAATGCCGAGGAAGCAATGGCTGCGAAGAAGAATATGGACACCAAAGAAACCAAGGTTGAGGGTGACAAAGCTGAGAAGAAAGAACAGAAGAACAATGGTGGTAACAGGCAATCCAAATTAAAGCAAGCATTAGAACAAATGAAGAAATTTCGAAACTATACTCCTTTGAAAGTAGACATAAACCATATTCTGGAGGAGATCAAGAACACCGAGGAGCTAAACTGGCCTGAAAAAATGAAGGCAGATCCTGACAAGAGGGATAAGTCTAAATATTGCGAGTTCCATAAGGATCATGGTCATATGACTAAAAACTGCATAGCTCTCCAGAATGAAATTGAAGAGATCATCAGGCGGGGAAAATTGAGCAAGTATGTAGATCGCCGAAATGGTGGAAGGAGCAATGATCGAGCAAGGCAAAGGTTTAGATATCCTCGTCGAGAAAAAGAAGATAAGAAAAAAAATCATGAAGAAGATCGAGAAGATGATCAAGATGACCCCGAACTCCCCAAAATACCAAAATAGCCAGAACGTGAGGTATTTTCTATCCGTTTTGGATCATTTGACTGCAATGTTATTACTGATGGAGATACAGGAGGTGGAGACCTTACTGCAGAGAGGAAGGCTTACCTAAATGAGGCTCAAGCTTGTTCATATATTCAAAGGATAAATCTAGCTGAGGATGATCGCCCGAAGAAGGTGAACAAAGATAAACTGGTCATCAGTTTCTCTAAAAATGACCTCGCAGGTGTGCTATATCCTCATGATGACCCATTGGTGATCAAAATGAGGATGAAGGAAGTAGTGATTTCGCGAGTATTGGTGGATAATGGCAGCTCAACAGATATTATGTTCTACCCATGTTTTGATAGTTTGAACCTAAAGCTATCCCAGTTAGATCCATATCATTGGCCCCTCATCGGTTTTGCTGGCGAGAAAGTTTTTCCACTTGGGACGATCAAGTTGGATATGTTCATCGGTACATGTCCTGCTTGTCGAACAGAAAGAGTGCACTTTTTTGTGATAGATAAGAATGTTCAATCAGCTTACAATATCATCATGGGAAGGGTAGGATTGAAGAAGTTCGAAGCAGTACCATCTATAGTACATCAATGTTTAAAATTTCCAACCAACTTTGGAGTAGGAGTGGTGAAGGGTGACCAAAAAGTAGCTCGGGAATGATACTATTCATCTGCCGAGCAGGAAGAACTGGAAGAATTTAGGAAAAAGACTACCACCTATCAAGCGGATGAAGGTGCGGAAATTGAAACGTTAGATCCTAGAGACGAGTCGCAGCTCGTAAAAGGTCAGGTGATGGAAGCTACTAAAAATGTCATTCTGGACGACGAACACCCAGAAAGAACAATTTAAATAGGTTCGTCGTTGGAGGCTTCATTAAAATAGGAATTTATAGCTTTCCTAAAAAGCAGAAAATAAACTTTCGCATGGAGCCACGAAGATATGCCAGGAATAAACCCAAATTTCTTGTGTCACGAGCTTAATATGAGCAAAGAAATCAAACCTGTGAAGCAGCGAAGAAGAGTGTTCAGCCCCGAGAAGAACCAAGCCATACAAGAGGAGGTCGAGAAGCTCCAAAAAGCTTACTTTATTGAAGATGTCAAATATCCAGACTGGTTAGCTAATGTGGTGATGGTAAAGAAGAAGAACAACAAGTGGAGGGTGTGTGTAGACTTCACCGACCTCAACAAGTCATGCCCAAAGGATCATTTTCCTTTGCCCCGAATTGATCAATTAGTGGACGCTACTTCGGGACACAAGCTGTTAAGCTTCATAGATGCTTATTCTGGTTACAACCAGATTAAAATGAAACCTGAAGAAAGGGAGAGTACCTCTTTTATTACCCCTAGGGGAACTTACTCTTATAATATTATGCCTTTATGTTTGAAAAATGCAGGTGCGACATATCAGCGGCTGATGAACAAGGTGTTTGCAGAGCAAATCAGTCACAATATGGAGGTTTATGTTGATGACATGCTGATGAAGAGCAAGAAAGCTGCTGACCATCTAATTGATCTGGGTCAAATCTTTGATCAATTAGATAAATATCAAATGAAGTTGAATCCTACCAAGTGCATATTCGGAGTACGAGAAGGCATGTTCCTCGGGTATATTGTCAACCAACGAGGTATTGAAGCAAATCTAGAAAATATCAAGGCTCTATTGGGACTACGATCTCCAACGACGAAGAAGGAAGTGCAAAGCCTCACAGGGCGAGTTGCACCACTTAATAGATTTGTATCACGAGCAACTGATAGATGCCTCCCATTCTTCAAAACACTCTGAAAAACATTTGAATGGAATGATGAATGCGATAAGGCCTTTCAAGAGTTAAAGAAATACTTGGGAGCACCCCCACTATTGTCCAGGCCAGTGATGGGAGAAAGATTATACTTGTATCTGGCAGTTTTGGAGAATGCAGTTAGCTCAGCGTTGATAAGAGTGGAAGACGGAGTGCAAAAACTAATTTATTACACTAGCAAGGCCTTCCGAGGAGCGGAGATTAGATATCCAAGATTGGAAATGTTGGCACTAGCACTGATTGAAGCCAGTAGAAGGATGAGGCCATACTTTCAAGCCCACACTATAGTGGTGTACACTGATATGCCGTTAAGGCAAGCCCTGCACAAACCGGAGAAATCAGGGAGATTGATGTACTGGGCAGTAGAACTTGGGGAATATGATATAATTTATGATCCTAGGTCATCACTTAAAGGGCAAGCAGTAGCAGATTTTATCGCAGAATTCACTCATCCTGACACCTCTGAGGAGCAAAAGCTGAATACCGACCAACCTGTGGATGTTACAGGATCATTAAATCTAAGTCCCGACCAACTTAGGTCGGTAGACGAGCTAGAGAAGATGGTCGACGAGCAACAGGACGTGTTAGGAGAAGACGGAAGGAAACGTCAAATATTCCGTCGAGGAGTTCTATCTGATCAAGAATTTGATAATGAATTACCTGTGTGGAATTTGTATGTAGATGGTTCTTCATGTACTACAGGTAGTGGAGCAGGAATCGTTTTGAACAGCCCAGATGAGATCGATGTGGAGTATGCTCTACGCTTTCAATTCAAGGCTTCTAATAATGAAGCTGAATATGAAGCTATGATTGCAGGTCTTAGTTTAGCAAGAACCATGGGCATAGAAAAGGTCACTGTATTCAGTGACTCACAGTTGATCGTTAATCAAGTGCTGGGAGTATATGCAGCCAAGGGAGAATTAATGATCAGGTATCATGCAAAAGCGATGGAGATTTTATCAAGTCTGATGGCAGTGCAGATAATTAGAATACCAAGATTGGAGAATGCCAAAGCAGATGCCTTAGCTCATTTAGCATCAGCCACACGCACCGAGTTAAGAAGAACAATCCCAATTGAAGTCTTGGCTAGTCGGAGCATAGATGAAGATCTGATGATGAACTTTATTACCCTTGATTTAGGACCATCTTGGATGAATCCTATCAGGGCCTATATTGAGGAAGGGGCTTTACCAACTAATAAACTATCAGCCAAGAAACTGAAGTTTAAAGCTGCTCGTTATGCATTGACCAATGGCATTTTGTATAGACGAGGAATTATAGCATGTTTGCAAAGATGTGTGCATTCCTCCGAGGTGAAGGATTTGATTGAAGAGGTCCATGAAGGGTCCTGTGGAGCCCATGTAGCAGGTCAGACACTTTTACAAAGAATAATGATTCAGGGATATTATTGGCAGATGATGAGGGCTGATTGTATAGCCTATGCCAAAAAATGTGACAAATGTCAACGCTTCTCCTCTATCTGAAGAACTCCCCAAGCATTGTTGACACCCATTACTTCCCCTTGGCCCTTTGACATGTGGGGAATTGACTTGGTTGGACCACTTCCAATGCATAGAGGAAGGTTCAAATACCTCATCGTCGCTGTGGATTATTTTACTAAATGGGTGGAAGCTGAACCTCTTATTGATATAACTTATGAGAAGGTGTATCAATTTATTTGGAAGAATATCATTTGCAGATATGGTCTTCCCCATGCATTCATTACTGATCATGGAACCCAATTTGATAACGAGGAGTTTGCTGCGTATTGTCACCAATCAAACATATTGAAAACCCACTCTGCACCAGGCCATCCTCAGAGCAATGGGCAAACTGAGGTGACGAACAGAATGTTGCTGAATGGTTTAAAGAAAAAACTGAATGATGCGAAGGCAAATTGGATCAACGAGCTACATTCTGTGTTGTGGGCTTATCGTACTACACCAGAGCAGCAACAGGAGAATCTCCATACATGCTGGCATTTGGAAGTGAAGCTGTTATACCTGCCGAGCTGGGTCTCCCCACATACAGAGTGCTGAATTTTAATTCTCCTATCAGCGACTTGATGAGAAGGTTGGACTTGGATATTCTCGAGGAAGCTAGAGAAGAAGCAGCAATCAGGAATGCTGCATACCAGCAACGAACAACTCTGTTCTATAACAAGAGAGTAAAGAAATGTGACTTGAAAGAAGGGGACTATGTACTAAAGAAAGTAATTCAGAAACACAACAAACTGGACGCTAACTGGCATGGACCCTACAGAGTGACAAAAGTTGTTCGACCAGGGACATATAGGATTGAAACCTTAGAAGGAGAGGAGTTTAAGAATGCATGGAATGCAGAGCATCTGCACAAATATTATCAGTAGTTCAATCCTTATGTAATGGAGTTTTCTTCGATATGAATAAATCTTTGGATGTTTACCCAATTCTCTCCTTTTGTTGAAATTTTTTCGGAGTATTAGTGCTACACACTATGCATCAAGTTCAAAATACCAACTACGGTTGGTCGATAAATAAAAATCCCACCAACTACGGTTGGTCGGTCTACCAACTACAGTTGGTCGATAAATAAAAATCCCACCAACTACGATTGGTCGGTCCACTAACTACGGTTGGTCGGTAAATAAAACCCTACTAACTACGGTTGGTCGGTCTACCAACTACAGTTAGTCGATAAATAAAATCCCACCAACTATGATTGGTCGGTCCACTAACTACGGTTGGTCGGTAAATAAAACCCTACTAACTACGGTTGGTCGGTCTACCAACTACGGTTGGTCGATAAATAAAAATCCCACCAATTACGGTTGGTCGGTGCACTAACTACGGTTGGTCGGTAAATAAAACCCTACTAACTACGGTTGGTCGATAAATAAAAATCCCACCAACTACGGTTGGTCGGTCCACTGACTATGGTTGGTCGATCTACCAACTACGGTTGGTCGATAAATAAAAATCCCACCAACTACGGTTGGTCGGTAAATAAAACCCTACTAACTAAGGTTGGTCGGTCTACCAACTGCGGTTGGTCGATAAATAAAAAAAATACCAACTACGGTAGGTTGGGGAATAAAAGTTCACCAACTCCGATTGGTCGGAAACAAATATCTTAATAAATTCTAGTTGGTCGGTAAGCCAATTACAATCATCTCCGGTTATTTAAATTAAATAGGATCATGAGATAAAGGATGTTTTATCACATAAAGATCAAAGATTGATAAATCACTGCAATGAAATAAGCAACCAACAAGCAAAAGCATTATACAAATTATTCAGAAGAAAAATGAAATGATAATTTTTCATTCAAATGAAATAGAATTACAAAAGTGGTGAAAAGTACAAGTCATTACATAAAATCCTATTCTATGGGTTTCTTTCCCTCTGCCGTTGAAGCAGGTTCCATTCCGACAGGAGGAACATCCACCAACTATAAGTTGGTCAGGAATACAAAACTTCCCAGAAATACCAACTACGGTTGGTTGGGAAGAAAATCCACCAACTATAAGTTGGTCGGGAATAAAAAATTTCCGAGAAATACCAACTACGGTTGGTTGGGAGGAAAATCTACCATCTAAGGTTGGTCGAGAATAAAAATCTGCCAACTAAGGTTGGTCAGGAACAAAAACCACCAACTCCGGTTGGTCGGAAACAATTGGTTAAATAAATGAAAGTCATTTCAGGGCTTAAAATTAAAAAGATAAAGTTCTTGAAACTTATGGCATTTTAAACTACCACCATAGTTGGTTGAGAAATAAAATATCACCAACTCTGCTTGGTTGTCAGATAAATTCAGATAGTCGACAATAAATTTTCACCAACTCTAGTTGATCGACAATTTAAAATAGCACAAAATATCTTTATCTTTTCAACAAATATACATGCACATTCATTAGAAAATGTCTTACAAAATATTTCCAAAGACAATGACAAATTGCAAAGAAAACTAGAAGTTTTTCGTTAAATCCAAAATAAAATACATTGAGAATGAAATACAAAAAAATTATTACATCAAGAATCCTATTCTATTGGTTTCTTCCCCTCTGCCTTTAAAATAGGTTCTTCACCAGTAAGAGGATCGTCTAAGGCATAAGGGGAATTGATGAAATTTATATCTTTAAGAATCCTGATATTCATAACTGAGGGACGATCAAGTAGGTGTTCAGGGCGAGATATCTCGAAATTGGAATGAAGATTGTAGTTACCGAGATACTTTGAAATCAGACATTGAAGAATGGACCAAGCAGGAATCCAGCTCATATCCAATTTGAAAGGTGGCACTGGCAACTCGAGTAACCCAGGGTCATAGTAATCCCATAAATAGTGACCCTGTTCCAACTGCAGCACACCCAAGGCATTCAGCCATCCTTGGTTGTACCCCTCGGTGTTCGACTGCTGGATCCAATCATCAAGGTGATAGAGGGCTTCATTATAACCAGCCATCCAGAATTCTCTAGGTTGCTTGTGGAATTGGTAGGTCAACCTGTCTAACTACTCGTGAAGATTCTTCCCCAAATTTGTTTTGTTCTCCAAGGCAGAATTTTGGGCAGCAAGTTGCTCATCGAAGGTCTGAATCTTCTTAGACATCTCAGCTAATGCTTTATTCTTCGTCGTCAACTGGAAGGCCTGATTCTCCAAAGCTGATTGAGTTCTTTGTTCCTCAATTGAAATACTAGCGGCCCTTGCTCGTCCCCGAGAAGCTCTCGCTCGCCCACGAACAGAGGTAGAAGGTCCAATCCTTTTTAAGGTTTCCAGTTCATCTATCAAGTTGGCATTTTCGACCTCCAAGAAAGAAAAACCCTCGTCGTTGACAGGGACCAAAGCGCTCGATGTAGATGCTGCGGATTTCAGTTGAGATATCTCTCCTTGTAGGTTATTGTTTTCCTGTTCCAGCAACTTCGCGATCTGCATATGCTCTTCGACCTCGGTCTTCAAAGTCCTCTCTCTAAAATCATAAGCAGCGACTAACTTATCATATCCTTTGTCAGCATTTAGTTGCTGATACTTTTTCTCATACCCTTGATGCAAAAGGGCAGAAGATTCCTTGTATTGTAGCTGTAGTTCCTCAATAGTACCCTCAAGATCCTCGATAATCTCATAATAGGCTACATTATTGGCAAAAGCTCGGTCGAGCAAGCACTTTAAATATTGGTAAGCCTCCACTGCTCGCTCAGAGGCATCCGAACCCAGGATATCAAAGATTTGTGACTCATCCAGGTCAACATGGCCAGCCTTGAAGTAATCATTGCACTTTTTCATCAGATCAGTATCGTGAATTGATAAAAAATATTTTGATTCCACAGTTGATGATAATTTTAGTTCTTTTTCTTAAGAGAACTTTATTTTAAATTCTCATGTTGATGATGGAAATTTTGAAATTTTGAGTCGTGTATATAACAAGATCATGAAAAACTTTCTTAAATTTAAAAAGTCAAACACAAAGTTATTTACTAAAATCAAGTTTTTTGAAAATGAAAATGATTTATTGAAACATGAATTTGATTTGGTTAATTAAACTAATGTTTCAAATGGAAACTTTGTGAAAAAATTTAAAGATACTTAACAATGAGAAATGTTAACTTTTGGACTTGATTTATCTTTTGAAGAAAATGTGACACCCTGTATATTTTAATACCTAAGGTGATTAAGTCCAATTATTAAATTATATATATAATTTGTTAGAACAATTAACTACCTGTAATACACCGGATTGCTGTGTATTTTTATTTAATTAAATTGGGAAATTAATTGAGGAAAATTCACCTTATTTAAATTACGCGAGGGAAGTAATTTAATACAACTAACTGGTAAATGTTCTTATTAAAAATTAATCGAGAGGTAGATACTGATTAATTTTTCATTATAATGTTTACTAAGTGAATATAATAAATAAGTGATAAGTATGGTTACGACATAGCAAGTGATATGTGCGTATTTTATTTTATCTCACTCGAGAATCACGTGTAGAATATTTTGAGGTGAGGAATGAAAAGTATATTTTAAGTGACTCGGATGGGAATTTAAAGGTCATGAATGATTTTAGATGGGTCAAACTAGTCGGAATAGTGCAACCGAGAGTATAGTTTGGGTCCCGGGTCAATTTTGGACCAAACCGGCACCTATTAAGGGCGTTTCAGACATTAAAAAAAGGTTAAGGGACCTACAAAATTTAGAGCCATATATCTGATATATAGAGATTGGGGTTAGGTATCATAACACAAAAATATTAGAGAGGCCATTAGAGAGAAGTGAGAACCATTTTCCAAAGCCTAAGGAGAGATTTGTGGAGGTGGTGAAGGGTTTCTTGCACCTCAAGGCAATTAGAAATGAAGATTTGAGAAAAATCCATCAATCATCAACCAAGAACCATGAAAGCAGATCAATCAATCAAAGGTCATATCCACATGTGATGGGATTTCATGAATAGATTGATTTTATTTAAAAATCGTTGATGAAAAGTACCAATTGATTACATGTTTGAGTAAAATCACATGTAGTTAATGGTCATATCCATATAGAATTATGAATAAAAAGAGTTTTGATTATTACTACGGATTTAAATCTGGGTTTTGAATTAAATGAAATGGATGAACACAAAACTAGATTTATGAAAGAGTTTTGAGGGTTTGATTCATACTTGATTGATTTCGATGAAGTTTTAATGGGTTTGAAACGTAGAAATCATCTAACTCATGTAGGAATGATCAGGAATAATCGGATGTGAATTTGGTGAAGAATTATGGGGTTTGAGTGAATAAAAAATGGTGAAAAAAAAGACGAAGATGAAGCTGCACCTGTTCGATCGATCGATCGACCCATGAATGTCGATCGATCGACCTTAGCAGATTTTGGGTTCTTTTCTTGGTTAAATTTTCTAGGATAATCAATGTTGGAAGGGAATCCTTGGATTGATATTATACCTATGTAGGAACTCGATAAAGACAAATAGGTGTATAGTAAGGTCCATTAAGGTCATTGAGTGTAGGGCTTAGAGTATGGACTGGCTAGGATAACCAATTGATAGACGAATCTGAAAATTTGGGAATTGAGGTACGAAAAGAGGGTAAGCATAAATTATACATATATACCAGTAGATTAAAAATGGTAACTATTGGATTTATATAACTGAGGGTAGCTAGGACCCTTAGAGTTGTGTGAACACTCAAATAGTTACGAAATTGAATTAAATTCGTATATAAATGATAAGTACGGTGAATATTAGAGAGCAAAATATTACATACAAGTACAAATAATTTGGTTGTGTGAATACGTTTTATATTGATACTTAGGCAGTGTGAATACCTAAAGTATGCTTAATTATGTATTGGGGTCGATGATTATCCGGATCGATACATGAAAGATCGATTTGGGGTCGATGATCATTGGGACCAAATCGAAGATGAATAATATTGGGGTCGATGATTATCCGGACCAATGTACATACGAATAACATTTACTTTGCGGTCGAGGGATATCCGGACCAATGTAAATGATAGGATGATTGGGATCGATGCTTATCCAGACCAATAATTCTATAGTATGTATTGTGCATGAAATATATACTTCATGATATTCTACTTATGTGCGGGAGTAGACTTGTAATGTAACGACATATTTCATAAGTACTATTTACATTACAATATGTCGTATACCGCTACAACCGTCGAAGAATTATTCAAGATCATTCAAGCATCAATACGGATCCAAATATCAAAGTTCTTCGTCAAAGAAGATTCTGCAAGACGAATTTGGTAAATATTATGTTTTTATTCCACAATTATTCACTTAGGATTTTGGGATATTTTTCACAAAATATTTTCTAAGAGTTGGAGCGTAGCTTTAAACGTTTTTCATCAAAAATATATTTTTGGAAGTTTTTGAGGCGGTGCATTTAACGAGGAACAGATAAATAAAAAAATTATTTTATTCATCCCATCCGAACGACACCGTATGTCGTTCAAACGACATGGCATGTCGAACGAAGTGCCTGCTATCATTCGAACGACACTAGATCTCGTTTAAACGACACGTTATCTCGTTTGAGCGACCTGTCTCCCTAAAGTTTTTATAAATAGGACTCTTCAACTCCATTTTTTTATAAGAAGTCTTTCTCATTTTTCATTCTACAAACATTACAAAATTAGCTAAACACTTTTGGCTTCTTCTTTTTTTTCAATTCACAAAAATCCCATATGATGTGGAGACTATGAAAAATGAGCTTCTTGAGTTTGAGGATTCTAAGTGCATACTTAAATATAGGATAGGTGAACTTGAGAAAAGTTTGAGAGATTAGAGTAAAGTGAAATTTTATTTGGAGTCTAGGTCTGAAAAGCTAGATAAGATTTTAGGCACTATCCAAATTAAGGAGGATATGGGTGGTATAGGCTTCGATGAGAGTGTTGCACCCATTCCCAAATCTAACCCCACACGTGTGAGAGAGCCTCCTAAGGTTGTTAAGAGAGAGGCATCGATGGTGATCATTAGGAGAGCGCCACCTAGGAATTTGAGGAGAGGACCACCTTTAGGAACATTTACCGCCCGGTTTACACTTGCACACATTGCGGTAAACAAGGACATCTTAGGCATTTATGCTACATTCTTTTAAATGGACCGAGGAAGGTTAATAAAAGAATAAATTTGATTCCCAAAATACCCACTTGTCATTACAAATCTTTTTGGGTCATGAAATTGGATTTAGAGGCTTATGGTCTAATTATTCCCCACTCTTGTTTGCTTTCACGTGATTCACCCCATGTGAGGTCGTTTGGTTGATTGTGTTTAATATTTGTCATGCACTAGTTGTGCTCCCTGATATACTCTTACTAGTGCTATGACTCACCTTGTGGTAGTTTACTTATTTAACATTCTGGGGAATTTGTGAAAATTTGATTTTCTCTTTCGAGCGATTTCTGATCTCGCGCGAAGCCTTCTTACGAGATGCTATGTCGTTTGAACGACATGAAGTCTCGTTCGAGAGACCTGGTTGACTTTGACCAATCTATTTGCGGTACCCTATGTTCTTTGGTTACATTATTTGGTATTGTTGGGTTGCTTCTGACAATTTATATGCAATCATTCTTGGTTTTAATACTTAATTGCTCATACTGCATTGCTCGTTTAATCACACCTGCTTAGATTATTGATTCATTTGTGTGATTACTATTTGCTAGCATAGGATGATTTTCATGATGATATTTTTTCCTATTGCTAGTGTGTGCCATGTTTGTATTTATGATATTTGGTTTTGAATTTTTTTGGAAAAATACAAAAAGATTTTCATTTTTTTGGAAAAATTGAAAAATTGAAAAATTGAAAAAGATAAAAAGATTTTGTATTTTGTTTACACCTTATTTGAATATACACTTAGGATGACCGAGTCACAATTTCATTCCATTTATCCATGTGACAAATTGATAGTATTTTGAGACAATATATCATGTCATCCATGTGCTTTACAATGCTTGGAGTCATTGAGATGTTATTAGTTAATACTTCCTTCATGCTTGACTCATTATTTCCTTTACTGCACACGTGCATCGATTTGTTTGATTATTGTACTTGTCTATAACATGTTGGTCGAGTGTTTTCATCTCAATCCTGTCTTTCAAACAAACCAAGTACAATAATACGAGAGAAATAAACGTAGTGCATGTAAAAACCATTGGCCATGAGGAATTTGTTTAAATTTAAAAAAATGATGAGTGACACGGGAAAGGACTTTGAGTGAATAACAATCACATCATGACAACCACCGTTTGAAAAGAGCCCGCACAAAAAATGAAGGCAATAAAAAGATGAAATACGCCAAAGTTTGTGCCAATAGGTTTTCTCTAAGTTGAGAATTTAGTACCTCGTTAGATATAAAAAAAATTGCATTATTATATATGAGGGAGTTTGGTTGGATATAAATCAACAGGTTTGCACGTCCTTTGAAAAGTTCTCAAAATGGCTCTAAATAGTTTTGGGCGTTATTGGTGTGAAAATCACTTAGGCTTTGATTTGTTGATTTGATTTAGTCGATATCATCTAAATTCAACAATTTTACACCTAAGGATAATTTTTTATGTTCAATCGATAGGAGTACACTTATGCATCATGCACATATGCTTGATTGAGTTTTATTACCTATTGAATTTGTTCACAACCATTCATTCCATATCCATGACTTGGTTGATTTAGTGTAAATTCATGGTGTGATTTTTGTAAAATATTTTTGCTTGAAAAAATGAAAAATTCAAAAATAGTTTGTGGATCTTTTGAGTATTTCCTCTGCATGCGCATAGTTTGATCCATATTTGTGATGTTTGTCGTAACACTCCATGTTTTGTTTATTTATTCTTTTCCTTATCTATTTTGAACAAATAAAAAAGGGGTGAACGAATTATGGGGGAGTTTGCATTATGGAGGAGATTTGATTATATTGATTGATATATTTATTGCATTTCAAATTCGATGCGTCATGAAGGTATTTTCTTTGTCTCATGTGTGTAGGTACAACAGTGAAGATCATTATGTTGCACACCCTGATGAGAAAAGATTTGATATTTGAAGATTGATGAAGATTTTTGAAAAATATTTGAAGACTTGCATTTCAAGTACCTTATATCTTTTGGGTTCATGGCAGGGTATTAGATTTGTATAGGCATTTTGATTTGATAATTCAGATTATTTTTATTTTGTACCGGCATAGATATATGGGAGTTTTGTAAGGACATATTTTATAAGTCATGTTTATATTAGAATATGTCGTATACCTCTACAATCGTCAAAGAATTATTGAGGATCATTCAAGTTCTTCATCAAAGAAGCTTCTACAAGATGAATTTGGTAAAGATTATGTTTTTATTCCATAATTATTCACTTAGGATTTTGGGATATTTTACACAAAATATTTTCTAAGTGTTGGAGCGGAGCTTTAAACGTTTTTCGTCAAAAATATATTTTTCGGAGTTTTTTGAGGAAGTGCATTTAGCGTGGAAAAGATAAATAAAAATGTTATTTTATTAATCTCATTCGAACGACATGGCATATTGCGCGAAGTGCCAGTTGTCGTTCAAACGACTCTGGATCTCATTCAAACGACACGCTATCTAGTTTGAGCGACCTTCCGCCTTATTTTTTTTTTATAAATAGAACTCTTCAACTCCATTTTCTATAAGAAGTCTTTCTCGTTTTTCATTCTGCAAACACTATGAAATAAGTAAAACACTTTTGGCTTCTTCTTTGTTTTCAATTCACAAAAATCCCATATGATGTGGTGAATTATTTTGGAACCCAAAAACATACATCTTCTTCAAGTTTACTCTTATAGGGAGGGTAACCTACTACTGATCTAGGTACCACTTGAGGGAGGTACTGGGTTAACGACTGCGATCATTGAGGTTCGCTATGTGTGGATCTTTGCTGAAGATAGAACTGTGTGTTCTTCTGGTATAACTGCGTGTGAACCACTGCTGACGACACCGAACGACGCCTGCGGATATTCGTGTGTCAAAATCTATTTCGTTGTAACCGTGTAAGTTGCGATTTAGAATTATAATGAAATAAAAGGTTTTGCCCTTTGGGAATTTTTTCTGATATTGGTCTCCTTTGCATGCTTATTGATTTTATGTTATCAAATCACCTAGATGCATGTGTTAGAGTTTAACTAAGATTTGGGTTAATTAAAATTGAATTTATTTGACAAGACGCATAATTCCACTGTAGCGGACACTCGTTTTACATGTAAATGATATGTATAGATATACATCTAAATGGTAAATTAAGTAGAGAGAAATTTAATTACAAGATTAAAAATAGATTGGAAATATCTATTGTAAATTAACTAGTGAAACTTAATTATGGAAGTTGAATGATGATAGATATGAAATGCTATATGATTTAAGTAGTGAGACTTGATTATGAAGATCAGATTTAACATATGTGAATGTTACATAAGAAATGACGAACATGCGAGAAATGTTAATAATGAATCGTGAGGTATGGGAGGTACATGAGAGTATACTATGGATAAGATCGGTTATATACTTTAGTCGAGATCGCTTGGGGGTAGTATCTATGTGGGATAAGTATAGAGTGTTAAGCGTGCACATCCGATGAGAGGTGAGGAAACTCAAGGGAGTGTGCATGTACCTAACATGTGTAATCAATAACCGATTTTAATTGCGATAAATTGCTTGTTAAATATTTTCAAAATGTTTTGAGTACTAACTCTTGCTATAAAAATATTTTCAAAACTTTTTAGGTGTCCAGCCACAAGGGCGCCATACTTGATTTCATTCCAGGGATTCGGAGTTGTACCACTGTGGACCTAGCATAGGATCTCATTCTTATCTCTCATGTGTAAACATGTTGTCAGTTAACTACATTGCAGTTCTAGTTTTGTATCAGTTTTACTTAGTAGTTTGATTGCGGATTTATGGCTTGGTTGAAGTTTTTAGCCGACGGTTTATATGGAATGACTTTGATGCATTTACATATTATGATGGTTTGGATTTTAGCATCTTGTGAATGTTGATTTAGCTCTCAAACTATTCTTTTATCCTGTTTATTTGAAAGATAAAATTTGTCACCGGTTTAATTAACTTAGGTGGTTAGTATTTAATTGGGTTTTTGACAGTGATGCTAAGAATGAACCATATGAGAAACCTGTTTTAATTTTATAAAGTCATGATCACTCAATATTTAATTATATGAGGTGTCATTGATGGTATCAGAGCATCAGGTTCTATTGTCCATAGGATCTGTACGGCTTAGTACGTTTTCAGCGTATCGTTTGTTTGAGATAGAGCCCTATTATTAGGACTGTTACTTATATCTTTGCGTGCTTTGAGATATCGTGCTTCTGCTATTAAATTTTGTATAAACTGTGTGCTTATACAATTCTATCCATTTTCAGATGCCACTGAGGAGAGAGCGAGCTGAGAGGACTGCAGCCAGAGATGAGGTGAGGGAGGATCCTCAGGAGAAGCAAGTACCACCACCACCACCAAAAATGATTTCTACTACTCAGGTGCTAGTGATAGTGTCTCAGGCATTAGAGAGAGCTATGAGGGCCATGGAAGCCCACTTCCCTCAGCCTCAGCAACTTGTAGCACTAGTTATTTTGGCCTAACAAGGGACACCTACTTGGCATAGCATCAGAGAGACCTTCCAAAATGGCCATCCGTCCGAGTTTCAGGGTGGCAAGGATGTAGTGTCGGCATGTCAATGGAAGAAGAACGTTCAGTGTCACTTGCGCATGTTAGATTGCAGTGAGGTTTAGAGACAGATGTTGGCCACCTTCAGGTTAGTAGGGGCAACCCTTCAGTGGTGGGAGTCAGTTACCACCGCTGAGGAGAGTGATGACTATTTCAGATTTCTCGATGTGGTTTGACCGCAAGTACTTCCCACCTGCAGTGGATGCAAAGATGAGGAAAAAGTTTGGTGAGGTATGTCAGGGTGACCGCTCAGTTGCTGTTATGAGGAGGAGTTCACTCGTCTCGTAAATTTTGTGTCAGGCGAGGTGAGCAACGAATAGAGGAATAAGGCAAAGTTTATGGATGGCTTGACCTGGAGGATTACGCAACATTTGATTGAAAATCCGGCGTTGATGACTTATACTGATGTTGTTAACATGACACTTTTGCACTGTCAGGGCTTCCGTTTCATTGGGAAAGAGAGTAAGAGGGGGCAGAGTCTATGCAGTAGAGCATGGCTGGGGGGAACAGTGTTAGTGGGGCACCATCCCAGCAACAGCAGATAGTGGGTACTCAGGGCCAGAACTCTCGGCAAGGAAACTCTACCAAGATATTCAGATTTGGCGAGAACCGATCGGATAAGCAGGGCTAGTAGGGTCCCCAGCAGTAGCGGGTTCCTCAGGGTCATCAGGGCTAGGGGAACCAGGGGGTGGCCGGTAAGGCCCGGGACACTAAGGCATATGTTAGGGCCAATAGAGCCAAAGTCAGAGGTAGTGTTTCCCATGTGTCTAGCAGGGTTATAGGAGTAGGTCTTGTCCATAATTTATCAGGGCGAACCGTCAGGGTGACCAACAGGGGTAGCATGATCCATTAGCTCCAGCTCAAGCACTAGCACTAGCACCAACCCCAACCCAGTAGCAGGGCAGATGCACTACGAGCATGTATTCAATGCTCGGGATGTGCCTATGCCACCATCACCTTAGGCGCCACCTGCAATGAGCATCCTAGGTCGATGGTCTTTCTCTTGGAATAAAATAATCCATGCACTTGTTTTATTACTGGACTAGTCGATCAAGTCCCAGTTTTGAGAGCTCCAGTGGTAGGTCCTTCTAAGAAGGAGAGCTCTGAAAACGAAGAGGAAGATAGAGAGGAATAAAGAAGAGGAAGAGGAGAAGAAGTTGGAGGATAAATAAAAAAAGAATAATAGCTTCCTAATGATGATGATGATCATATAGTCCTGTTTGATAGGATCCCTACTTAAAAGATTTATGCAACAAATTCTCCTAAAGGCAGTGGTACTGGCCCTTCTGATAAAGGATGAGACCAAGATAAGGATAAAGAAAATAAAAGAGAAGAAGAAAGAGAGAGAGAGAGAGAGAGAGAGAGAGAGATAAAGAGAGAGAGAGAGAGAGAGAGAGAGAGAGAGAGAGAGAGAGAGAAAGCAGAGGCTAAGTGGTTAGCGTTGTAGTCTGCTGATGGGCCCACCATCCCTAAACTCGAAGGAGCTAGTGTGGGTGACTCCCCTTTTATGGCTTCAGAGATGTTGAAGCGGTTAGTGCTCGCCACTAATCGTGAGAGGTCTTCGAGGTTGGGGACATCTCAACCATCCATTAAGACCTCACAGTAGATGGCTCTCGTAAGTCTCTCTTTCTCATTCCTTCTTTATGTTATTCCTTATTTTTGTTTTGATTCCATATTATTCTATTTTCTCTGCATATGCTGTTTGACTTTACTACCCTACTAGATAATCATTCCGACAACTTCAGAAGGGAGGAAGAGATAAAAAAGGCCCTAGAGGCCGAGAAGGTGTCCTTTGAGGCAAAGAAGACTGCCTTTAATAATGCTCACTAATCATGGAAGAGTGAAAAAAAGAACATATCTAAGGCCTATAATTCCTTGGAGGATTCTCAAAAGGTGATAGTTACTGAGAAGTAAGAATTGGTGGAGACCAACAAATATTTGACTGATAGGGTGGCCAAGATGGAAGGCTACCCTCCCCAAGTCAAGGATGACAGCTATAGAGAAGGCTTATATAAATCTTAAGAGGACGCTGAATGCCAAATGGCTTAGGCTTGCAAGGTTTCCCTTAAGAGCGGATGAGACCAGGCTTTGAAGGCTGCTGGCACTCTTGCAAGTTCTGAGCTCTTTGGCCTTCATTATCTTGGTTCAGACCCTTTTATTGAAGATGAAGAAGGGGAGTTCTAAGACCAGGCTACTGGCAATATTGATATCATCCCTGTTATAGTTAGCGGGAGCACTGGTGCTGGCCAGGAGCAACAGGTGGTCAACAAAGGGAAAACCAAGGTTGGGGAAGACAAGGTGAGAGACTAGGGTTCTTGTAGACTAGAAGTTCCTATTTTTATTGTATAATTTTTTTTTGTTGGCCTGTATCCTTATTTTGTAAACTTCATGTACTTACTAGTGACCCTCTTTCCCTTGTTGATAATAAAAATTTTCCCTTTAGTTCAAGTATTCATCTAATTGAGTTTATGCTAATACTTGCTTCTGGTTTGACATGTATTGTTTATAGTTTGCTGGTTTAGATCACTACATTTCTTCCAATTCTCAATTGGGGAGAATTCTTGGACCTGATATTAGTTTACAAGATCACAAAGCCTTCGTGAAGATTTATAAATCACTCAGAGCTAGGAATGAACAAAAACCATACCGAAGTGATTGCCAAGATGAAGGATGAACTTCACGAGATGGAAGAGATAGGGGCCTCTATTCAAGAGGAAGTTAATTCCCTAAAGGCCCAACTTTTGGCGAGGACTGCGATCGAACATGTGGGTGAGGTCCTATAGTCTTAGAATGATGCTTTACGAAAGAAGGTAGAGAGCTTGAAATCTTTCATCAGGGTATTGAAAGACAACATGAAGAAGCTAAGATACTCTTTTAAAGAAGGAACCAAAGAGGTTTGAGTAAAGGGCTATAATGGTAGTTGGGTAGACGCCCTAGTAAAATTGAAGAAGGCTGAGAGTGTTTCTTTCTATAGAGGATGGTTGAGCCCTCTTAAAAAGACGAGAACCTCGAAGGAATCCAATTTTTGGTACAAATACTAGGTTTAATGTCCTTCCTATAGCCATAACCCCTTCTCGATATATGATGAAAGGATTTTGGTTGATGCCATTCCTCCCCAGCTCTTGGACCAATACCTTGATGAAGACGTTGAAGAATTTTTCCTGAAGCCAAATGATGGTTAGAGGGAAGTTATAGCGTAGTATCTTGCTCGACGCCCTAGCCCCTCTTAGGCTTTTGTATATCTATTTTTGGTTTTATAATTGTAACCTTTTATCCATAATAAAGAATTTTCTTATGGTTTGAGCATTGTGCTGACTAAATGTATTTTATTTTTCGTTGGATACTTAGCACTTTTATCGACTAAAATGATATTGATTGACCAATCGTAGGCTTTGAGTAGGCTAGTACTTGGTTTAAATCGTTTTGGGCCTTCCTATCAGACTAAATGATATTTAAGTGTTAGCACTTTGCCTTTAATTATGTTTGAACATTCTCCCAGTCCTATATTCCTAAGAAGTATCATTCCAATCACTTTTCCTTTTAGGTTGTGTCATCACACTTTCTTAGACCTAAGTGAGATGATGGCGAGAATGTACCTGGTTATTGGGTCATTCAACTGAGCAGGTTTTTTTGTAACCAACAAATGCTGGCAACCAACTAAAGTGAGATTTATTACCTATGGATCCCCAATAGGGCTTTGGTTATTGCTGGGGTAACTCATGAGGCCCCTTGTGTTAAAAATAAGGGCCTAAGGGTAATCCACAGTTATTTGTATTTAACTTTCTAACCCTGTTAATTAATCATTCAAAATATGCACAAAGAAGATATCATTGGAAAAAGGTTCTAATTAATGAGATATATTATAGAGATGAGTTAGGCAGCCAATGTGATATTTTATAATGGATGGTCCAGCCCGACCTTTTATTCACTGCAAATTATCTTATTTAGTAACAAAATTTTGCAAAAAACTAAAAGTCTTGCTAAATAAAAAAGATAAGAAGTCTAAAAGTAGAACTTCTTGAGATTATCTTTGTTCCATGCTCTTGGTATCTCCCTGCTCTCTACCGTTTCCAAGTGATATACTCCTTAGAGATCATCTCTGATCACTCTAAATGATCCTTCCTAGTTTGGTCCTAATTTTCCATCTGATGGTTTTACGGCACTGCCAAGGACTATTCGTAGGACATAGTCTCCAATTAAAAACTTCCTTAGATTGACCCTTTTATTGTATTAATTAGATAGCTGTTGTTGGTAGGAGGCCAACTTGATCAAGGCTATCTCTCGTCGCTCATCTGCTAGGTCAAGCTCAGTGCATAAAGCTTCATCATTGAGGCTTTGGTCGATCGATGTGGTTCTCATAGTAGGGAGGCCTTCTTCCAGGGGAATAACAACCTTCATGCCATAATCTACAGAAAATGGTGTTTTCTCCATTTATTTCCTAGGCGTCTTGTGATAATCCCATAGATAATGAGGGAGATTATCCACCCAAGTCCCCTTAGCTTTTTCCAATCGCTTTTTCATCCCATCGATCATGGTTATATTGGAAGCCTCTACTTGCCCATTACTTAGGGGATACGCCACAGAACTAAAGTGGTGCTTGATGCCGTGCTCATCGCAAAAAGTTTGCAAGAAACCACTTTCGAATTGCGTGTCATTATCAGTGATGATGGTTCTTGGTATCCCAAAGAGATTGATGATTTTTCTCCATATGAACCTGGTCATGTCAGAGTCTTGGATGTTTGCCAAAGGTTCTGCCTCAACCCACTTGGAGAAATAATCAGTGGCAACCAAAAGAGACTTGCCATTTGTGAATACAATAGGTAGTGGTCCCATGATATCAAACCCCCAATGAGCGAAGGGCAATGGGCTGGTAAGGGATTTCAGGTCACTGGTGGGATGGTGAACCATCGACGAGTGCTTCTGGAAGTTTTCATGTTTGCGAACATATGTGCTAGCATCTTTCTGCATGTGAGGCCACCAATATCCTTCTTTAATCGCTCTAAAGGCTAGCGATCTTCCACGTCCATGGCTCCTATATATGCCTTCATAAAGTTCACTACGTACTTGCTTGGTATCTTGTGGGTGGATACATTGGAGGTAGGGGCCTGTAAATGACTTCTTAAAAAATTTCCCCTTAGGGCTAAGGTAGAAACGAGCAGCCTTGACTTTGGTTTGGTGGGCCGATCTCCAGTTGTCTGGCAGTATGTTGCTCTATAGATAATTGATGACGGGATCCATCCAACTTGGATCCATATTTGTGAGGAGAACTTAATCGTCTACAACTATATGATCAATATTAGGTTGTGCGAGGAACTCACTCTGTATTTTTCTTTTCAGGTTAGAGTCAATTGCTGAGCTTAGTGCTGCCAAGGCATCAAGGTGACTATTTTGTCCTAGAGAAAACTGTTGAATCTCTACCTGCTCAAAGTCTCTCATGAGCCCTCTGACTACGTAGAGGTAGGCTTCCATTCGATCATCCTTGGCATTGAAATCCCATTTACCTATTTGGAGACCAGATTAGAATCACCAAATATGTTGAGCTGTCTTACCCCCAGTAGTTTGGCTTTTCGTAAGTCGGTGATCAATGTTTCATGATCAACTTTGTTATTGGAGGCTTCAAATCCCAGTCTAATTCCTTATTTGATAATTATGTTTTGGGGGGTAACAAGAACAATCTCCACTCATGCCCCCTTAGAATTTGAGCACACACAGTGTCTATTCATTGGACGTTGTATCATAAGTTACCAATTTCTCTTCGTTCATTTGATCTGCTGGCCTTTCTCCTGTAAACTTAGTAATAAAATCTGCAAGGATCTTCCCCTTGCTCATCGTTTTGGGTTGGAAGTGGATGTCGTATCTACCAAGATCGACCGATTACTTTGAAAGATGCCTAAAAAGATTATTTTTTCATAAAATGACCTTGAGTGGGTAGGAGGTGATTACTGTTATGGATTGAGCTTTAAAGTAGTGATTCAACTTTCTCAAAGTGATTAGAGAGATTTTCCAGAGGCAAGTACCTTTGTTCAGCATCTAATAGCGTCTTACTGGCATAGTAAACTGGATGTTATTCTCCCTACTTTTCATAAACTAAGGCAGAGCTTACAGCATTGTTTGATACCGCAAGGTAAAGGTATAATTATTCTCTGTCATCTAGAATTACCAACAGTGGGGGATTACTAAGGTAGTACTTGACCTCTTCCAAAGCTTGCGAGTATTTTTCATTCCATACTAAGCCTTTGCCTTTCTTCAATAGCTAGAAGAATGGTCGGCAGCACCCCAAGGACTTGGAGATAAAGCGATTGAGTGCAACGAGCATTCTAGTGAGCTTCTGAATATCTCTTAGTGTCTGAGGAGGCTGGACCTTGGTGACGGCGTCGATTTGATTTGGGTTGGCCTTGTTTCCCTTTTACTTATTAGGTAGCATAAGAATTTTCCTGACTGGACCCCGAATGAACATTTACTTGCGTAAAGCTTCATTCGATACATCCTGAGGATTTTGAAGGTTACTGCTAGGTAAGAGAGGTGATCGACCTTATTCTTGCTTTTGATGAGCATGTCGTCGATGTACACTTCCATCATCTCTCCCATCTGTTTGCTGAACATCTTGGTTACCAATATTTGGTAAGTCACCCCTGCATTCTTGAGGCCAAATGACATTACCTTATAGCAGTACAAACCAATTGATATTATAAAGGAGGTTTTGTCCTGGTCAGGCCCATATATGGGAATCTGATGATATACGGAGTAAGCGTGAAGAAATCTCATCCTTTCATGAGTTGCTGTGGCATCGACCAGTTAATATATCTTTGGGAGAGGGAAGCTATCTTTGGGACATGGTCAGTTGAGGTCGGTGAAATCGATGCACACCCTTCAACTGCCATTGCTCTTAGGAACCACCACTAGGTTGGACAACCATATGAGGAACTGAACTTCCCTGATGGATCTTTCATCCAGTAATTTCCCTACCTCTTTTCTTACTTTTGTGGCCATCTCGTGAGACGTTCGGCGAGCCTTTTGAGTGATGGTCTTGAAAGTAGGATCTACATGTGGGCAAAGACATGCCAAGCTGAGGTCAATCCCAGGCAACTCATAAGGCTACCATGCAAAAACATCGTTGTTACTTTTTAAAAATGCAATTAGTTCCCTTTTCTCCTGATCGGTGAAAAAAAATCCAATCAAAAACTTTGTTTCTATGAAGTTATCATTGGCTACAACTTCTTCCAGGTTTTTAACGACCCTGCCAGTGGGGTGGACCCTGGTCTCTTCCACCACTGGTCGGCCATACAGTATTTTCCATTTAGAGGGAACAACCCCTTCTTGTGATTTTTCTCAAGCATTCTCGAGCCCCTTCTTTATCTCTTTCTTCGGGCAGATGATGGTGATGAAACATCTTTGGGCTGTAGCTTGGTCGCCACGAATTTTGACCCCTCCACGATCTGTAATGCACTTCAGCTTTTGATGATAAATGGATGATATAGCCTTCATAGCATGGATCCAACCTCTGCCTAAAATAGCGTGGTATGGAGACTCGATGTCCACAACTAAGAACTCGATTAACTTCGAGATGTTCCCTTCCCTGGAAGGCAAGGTGATCTTTTCAATTGGCATGGTAATCCTTCTCTCAAATCTAACCAATAGAACAGTGGTTTCTTTGAGGTCGGAGACATTCAATGTCAGTTTATGGAACATGTCTAGACACATCACTTCGGATTAACTCCCCAGGTTCACCAGTAGCTTGTCGATATCCCAGTTAGCAATCCTGAGTGAAATCACTAATGCGTCATGAGGTGGGGTCCTTAACCCGACCAAATCATCTTCGTTGAACATGATATGCTTCGTGTAATCAACATCTTCTGGCCGCTGATGTTTTCCAACTTGAGTCTTAGCTGGGTCGATCTGAAAACCTTCTATTATGGAAGACACTTTTTCGAGTTCCATTCTAACAGCATTACCCTGTATCTATTTGAGGTTTGACTCCCCATGAATGACTGTAAACTCGTGTCCCGTATCATGATTGAGGACATTGTCTGGCTTCTGGTCACCATTGGTTGCGACCATTTCTGCCTTCTTTTCAGCATACTCGCTAAGGATACCTCCCTTGCAATGCTCGGTTCGATGGCCACCCTCTTTGTGAAATGTTCACCTTATCCCGTTGTTTCTCTTAGTAGGATCTCTGCCCATCTTCTTGGGCCATTTGATGAAGGTATCATCCTTGATATTGCTTAGGATCTTGTAAATGGGTTCTTTAAATATTGTGTTAATACCTTGTAACACTTTGGATGGGTCATTCTTACCCCCACTTTTGGAGCCATTCTTTCCCCCATTCTAGTTTCCCTTTTTATGGGTATCATTCTTCACTATCCCCTTATTTTCCTTTGCTAGATCATTATCTCCCCCATTAGGATGGACCAAGTCCTCAACCCTGGAATATTTCTCAATACGGGCCATAATATCATCGATGTTCACGGCTTCCTTCTTGTTGAGGGATTGGTGCAGCAGGGAGGTGGTCAACAACCTTATTTTGAAGGATGCTACGATAACTTGCTTCGAGCTGTCCTCGATCTCATTAAAGATCTCCCAGTATCTCTTGGCGTACTCTCTGAGGTTTTCGTGAGGATTTTTCTTCATAGTGTGCAGTGCATCCATCCGCTTACGATGGTAGCTACTCTTTATAAATATTATCGTGAAAGCCTCTGCTAGTGCTGCGAAATTTATGATCGACCTGTATGGGAGCCTCTCAAACCACTTTTGTGCTACATCGTGTAGGCTATAAGTGAATACTTTGCACATAAGTTCGTCATTATGACTCCATAAGGTCATCGCCTGTCGATATTGCCTGACATGGTCTATGAGGACTATTTTTCCATCATAAATCTTAAACCTTGGGACATCGAATTTATTAGGGGCCTCATCGCGATTGATTTCCCTTGAAAAGGGGTCTTCATATGATAATTGAGAGCTCTTCTATCAAGCTCTCACGTCGACCTGGCTTATCGGTGCATTGAATGTTGGTCCATTTCCCTACGAACCAAAATCCTTAAATCCTCCCTTGGTCGATTATAGTCTTTGTGGCACGTCTCCTAGTGGCCATGCTCTGATCGTGATAGCTCTGATATGTCAAGTTTATTTCTTTCCTGGTCACACCTTAGGATCCTTCCTTGGCTGTGGGAGTTTCCTCCCTGAGGTCAAGGAGTCCTGTCTTGACGCCTCCTTATATTACTAGAGAGATCTCTCTCCATTCTTTCCAGTTTCCTCTTAAGGCGAGCATTCTCTTCTTCTTAGAGGCGCATTATCATTTCTTGTTCTCGAAGTCGAGCTTCATAGGCATCGAATATCCTGGAAATCTGAGTGGACCTTGGAGGTCCATGACTTTCTACTGAAGGTTGCCTTTCCTGGAGAAACCTTGGGTTTGAATGTTGGCGAATTTCAAACCTAACCCTAGCAGGGACTGGCTCTTCCTGAACATCGTCTGCTTGTGGAATGTTGCTGCTGTGGTGAGACAATGATGGCTTTCTGGTAATGAATTATTTTGTAGGAACAAAAGTCGATTCCCACAGATTGCGCCAGTTATGAGTGCAGAAAAATTCACAATAAGAGATTTACGAAAGCAATCAAGAAAAAGAGCATAAAGTAAATGAAATCACACACAACAACTGTACATGGTTCGACAACTTACCTTCGTCCGCGAAGAGGTTACTTGTTCTTCTTACTAAGTGTCTCTTAGCGATTATAGTTTTTTCATCCCTTTACCCTGAGTCAGGGAGTATAATTTATACATATGCTTGTTACAGAGTTTGAGTTGTTTAAAGAACTCCCTCGTACGTGGATTGTCCATGAGGTGCTTGAATATCTTGACCGATATTCTTGGCACCTGATTTGACCATATCCGTGAGTATCCTCCTCTAACTAAACTGCCCGTGTAGAAGTTAAGTCATGATTTGGGCTGGACCATCATAACTCGAGTTATATTGGTCGACTACTCTCATGGGCTTGTAAAAAATGGGCTCTCACACTTTTAGGAGTTCGAAATTTATTTACATTTATATTTGGTAGATGTATTATTTTATAAAAACTAAGGGTTTTTAATTTAAAAATAATTTCTTTAACCTCGTTCAAACGAGATCAGAATCTCGTTCGAACGAAATGGCAATCTCCTTTGAACTATCATTTGATCATTTTTTCGAAAAAACATCAAACGAGGTTGTTCTATTTAAATTCATTAGATGATTGTTCAAATGAGATGTGCAATCTCGTTTGAATGAAGTGGGTTTTCTCTCAAACGATATGCTATTCTTGTTCGAACGACTTTAATTTATGTTCGAACAAAATTGTCACCTTGAATTTTGTGCACGACCTATAAATACATATTTCGAAAGATTTTTAAAGAGACTTTTGAAAAAATGTAACTTGCATACCTGTTACAGAAGTCCTCAAACTTTTTAGGTCTAAACACCTCTTTGATTCGCAAAACATTCTCCCCTATATAATTGTAAATCCTTTTAAATCCCTAGAAGGCTAATGACTGATATGTACTGATGGAGAGAGATCTCTAATGCTGAACTTGTGAGTCGAGGGATCACATGTTAAAGAAAGGATGATCGGTGAATACCGAGGGTGGACGGCCACATGTGGAGTGCTATAGATCTGAGTAGTGTTCTTTAGGAAGTTTAATAACTAAGTTGTCTTGTAAAACTCTCTAAAATGCTGAAAAAGGTTTTGTCCCGAAAAGGGATTTTTTCTCATATCTTTTAGTGCTTTCATGCGTAATTTATTTTCTATGATTAGAACAATCATCATAAGCAAACCTAATTTAATCAAAGATTAAAATTTGGTAAAAATTAGATTTTGTGTGTTTGGGGGCATTTAATTAAATAAGTTAATCCATTAAGATCGTGCGCAATCTCACAAGTGGTATCAGAGTAGGTTACACTAATAAATCTCGTGATCCTGAGTTCTCAAAGAAGGTTTTTTTACTGATACAAATTCTATAATATTGGTATCAGAGCCGATTACACAAAAATACTATGTGGTCTTTTTTTGCAGTTTTTTTCTTTAATATCATTTTTTTCAAAAATTGTTGATCTTGAAAAAGGCCAAATTTTAATGGATAATATGTATAATCTAGAATGAGGTCAACTATGGCCCTAAACTTATCTCTCAAAGGATAGAGGATGATGTTAAATGGAGTAATTTTTAACTCTCATGGACGCATTGTGACATGCACCATGTTTAAAGAAGCTTGGGATACCCTCTAGCTCACTCACAAGGGAACCAAAACTGTAAAGGCATCCAAGCTACAAAATTTGACCACGCAATTTGAGACCATTACCATGCTAGATTCCGAGTCTTTTGATGAGTTTTATGCGCATTTTTCGGACATAGTTAATTCTAGTTTTAATTTGGGTGAGAAGATTCCTAAGACGAGAGTTCTTTAGAAAATTTTGAGGTCTCTCCCTGCCCACGTTTTTCCTAAGGTCACCGTATTTAATTAGTTAGGGATCTTAGACACTTTTAGGCTAGAAGAACTTAAAGGATATCTTCAAACATATGAGATTGATATGTTCCCTAAAACTATTAAACCTAAGTAAGTAGGGATTCCTTTAAAGACTTAAACTAAGAAAGAAGAAAGAAAAATTTTATGAGTCTGAATCTGAAGTACATTTTGATTTTGATGACTTATCCATTTTTACGAAAAAATTCAAAAAGTTTTTCAAATTTTCCAAAGAAAATTCTTTAAAAGAAAAAAGTTTCGAGAAAAATGAGAATGAGGGTACAAGAGGGGGAGAAAAAGAAGAAGAGATAAGGT
Source organism: Sambucus nigra (assembly GCA_949130495.1). Classification (NCBI taxonomy): domain Eukaryota; kingdom Viridiplantae; phylum Streptophyta; class Magnoliopsida; order Dipsacales; family Adoxaceae; genus Sambucus; species Sambucus nigra. The sequence goes on along the minus strand of OX422217.1, from coordinate 297,444,514 downwards.
TTTATGAGTGAGAGGGTAAAAGGCACAAGACACATGAGTGTCCAACTAGTCTTAAGCGAAAGGGCAAGAAAGTTTCGAATAAAGACACTCTTAGCGATAGTGGCATCGAGTGTGTTGATTCAGGGGAGAATTACCACATAAACCGTGTGTTGCATTCATAGCTAGTCACATTATCACTTCTAGTTTGTCCCATAGCAATGAGGACATATATAAACGTGAAAGCCTCGATGATGTTGCGACTCATTATGGAGATAGTAAGAATGAGGAAGGAAATTTGAGTGAGGGAAAAGGTGATGTCCCAAAGGTGTTTAGTGATCTTTTACACCGAGACCTTGAAAATAAAAAAGATAAATAAAAATTTATCTCTTAGTGTTTTATATTTAAAGAAGGAGGTGAAAGTTTTGAAAGAGTGTGATGTGTCGATAAGTCAATTTGAGAAGGTAAAGATTTCTTTATGTGAGTAGTTGATTGTTTTAGGAGGAAAAGGATCGATTTGACCACCACCCTATCTAGTCTTTCGAGAGATCTTCAATCTTCATTGAAGACTATGAGAAACTTGAAGTATCCCAACTCGAAAGCGATCACGAACGTGCCCAAAAGGTCAAGGTCACTTTAGAGGACACATCTAATAAGGTTGGAAAGATCCTCCTCGATCCCGCGTTAGGTAATGTTGAGAGGCAAGGAATAGATTATGACGGTGCATCCACTTTCCATCTACACTCTGGAAGATTCACGAGTTTATGTTGTATCCTTATGGCCCTCTACCTAATCAACCTCGTAGAGCTTATCCTAGACATTTTTAGGTAGGTGGGCCTAAGATAATTTATGTTTTTACCCATTTCAAACAAAAAGGTAACCTTATAGAGTATTGTTTTAAGTTAGGGAGAGTGTCTTATGGGTACGTTCCCTGGTATGCTCGCACACGAGTTCTTGCATGAGCTCCTACCCATTTACTTCGCATGCTCCCTCACATCATTTGAGAGATTTCGAGAGTTTTAGAGAGCGAGTAGAGTTTTTAGCCAAGACTTAACACAAAATTTGATGGAGGTATTTCATGGATGTCATCGCCTTTTGAGGGCTCTTTTGGGATTAGTGATTGAGGTTGAGACTTGTTTCTAGCATAGGGTGCTTATCATTCTCATATCTTACATCCATGTTGCTAGATTGTATTATCACTATATTTATCTTTTTATTTTGATAATTTTACAAAAATTCAAAAAGAGTTTTGTTTTTTTCAAATTTTTTGAAAAATACAAAAAGATTTTCGATTTCTTTTTTAAAAAGATGAAAAAGGATAAAAGATTTTATTTTGATAAATTTTTTAAAAATACAAAAAGTGTATTATATTTTTTTACACCGTGTATGCATGAAAATTAAAGATGTCCGGGTCACACATTCATTTCACATCCTATGATTTGGAGATGTTAAATATTTTAACATCAAATTAGATGGAACTTCATTTATTATAAATGATTCGAATAGGATCATACGATGCTTATGAATTGGATTACATTTAAGTTATTATTTGGATTATTAATGTTCTTATGATGATACTAATAATGTAACAATGATAGGAAGAGAAGAAGAATTGATTTAATAATTGTCAAACAAAGGCAAAGGAAAAGTTCACTAAGTTGCCAAGGTGAGTGTACTTATGTTTGTTATATATATACAAATACGTGAATGAGATGATAACTCTAAGAGAGAATTGGTTTGAGTAATTCGGTATTCAAGATTTGTTTGGATATTAAAATATCCAGGATTGGAATTGGAAAAAGATCTAATGATTTGTTTTGTATTACGACAAGAATTTGTTGGAACTTTTGTTCATGGATTTGTTATTGCCATAACGGGCTGGATTGTTTAGACTTTATCTCCAAAGATTTTTTTTATAGTCTTGTTATTTCAATATAGGGATGTAATACCTCACTAAGCTTTATCGCTTAATATTTCTATTTTAACATTTTTCAAGTTTGTATGGTGCCAGTTAGGACACCATATGATCGATGATTTTGAGAGTTGCACGTTAGAAAGAGCTGGGGTTTGTATATATTGGGTTAGAGTAGTTTAATTTGATTGTGGTACTAGTTATTGTAAGATAACTTAATTACGACTCTGATGTTAATTATGTTTTGTGCTATTGAAAACATGTTTAGGTTCATTGTTTACATTGTATATAATAATTATAAAATTCATTAGATATCATTTGGTGGGATATTATGATTTAATTCTTGTAAAAGAAATTATTAAGATGGATTTGGGTTTAGGGTGTTGCAATTTAGTGGTATAATAGCCTCTAGGTTATAAATTCTGAACTTGTGTGACGGTTAGATGGTAATTATCGATTTGATTTGATATTATTGAATTGTTTATGAATTAACCAATGATTTAGTATTATAAACTCTTTATGTTCGTTGTTATAACTCTGTTATTACATATGGAACCTGAAGATGCATAACATAGAGAAGAGGGAGTATCTTCTCATATACATGAAGAAACTGAAATAGAGCAGAGTGTAGTAGGAAGAGTTAGAAAGCATAAGCAGTCTACAAAAATACAAATAATGGCACAAGCAATGTTGAGAATGGCCGAACAATAGTAACGAAATATGGCATTAATGGTAGAACAGCAGATTAGATATGTGGAATCAAAGACTATAGCCAAAATTGAGAAAGAGGAAAAGAAGGAGATTAAAGATACCATGCATGAAAAGTTCTTGAAGTTTAGGATCAGTTGAACCTACAGAAGATGAGATGTGGGTTAGAGATCATGAGAATATTTTTACAGTGATGAAAGTTCTAGATAACCAGAAGGTGAATTTGGTTGTGTTTAGGCTAAAAGGAGAGGTTAAGTATTAGTGGGAAGCCTGCAAACATTTGGTGCCCAGAATGGAACGTACACATGTTATTACTTGGGATGAATTTATCAAAACTTTGTATGTTAAGTATTTTCCTAAATTTTACAGGAGGAAGAAAATGAAGGTGTTTAAAAATTTAACCCAAGGAAAAATGTCTGTGATGGAGTATGAGGCTAAATTTATAGCTTTGTCTAGATTTTCTCCTAAGTATGCGGAGGATCAGGAAGATAAATGAAGTAAGTTCCAAGAGGGACCAATTTGGACCATTAAACATAGAGTGGCAACATATGAGTCAAACAATTATTCTTTTTTAGTGAACAAGGCCATGATAGCAGAAAGACAAATGAGACAAGGGGTAGCGAGTAGAGTGAGTTTTAAGAAAAATAGATTTGATTCATCTCAATCTAAGGTAGGTGAGTGTGGAAGTACCAAGGTGGGACCTCAGATATTTCAAAGAGGTGGTGGACATAGTGATAGAGGACAAGGGAGGTTTGGTAGAGATACCAGGGGGTTGAGGATCTTCTATCCTAGTTAGGAGGTCGGGAATAGGTGAGGTCCTAGTAGGAGTTGTTACATGTTTCTTTTGTAAAGAGGAAAGGAATTATAAATTTGAGTGTCCTAAGCTTAAAGGACAGGAATGCTACTATTGTCACCAAGAGGGGCATGTTAAGAAGAATTTTTCGCAATTGGCAGAGGCTCCAGCAACACCTAGTGAAGCAGAAAGGAGGGGGTTACCTTCGGGCAGTGGAGTGAAAGGTTGGTGAAAGGGACACGCCAGTGGTTCCAAACCTGGTGGACCAGTTTTTACGATGAAACAGGCTCATGTTACTTCATATGTGGTGATAGGTACAATTTTTGTACTAATAAAAAATGCTTATGTTTTGATTGATCCTGGTTCCACACATTCTTTTTGGTCCTATGCTTTTGTTATATATTTGAATAGGCCACGTACTCATTTAGATGTGGTTTCGAGTATTTATATGCCTATGGGGGATATGGTTTAGCTGAATATATTTTTTGTGATTATGTTTTAACTCTGGGGATTATAGATACAGTTATAGACTTACTTCCATTGAATATATCTGATTTTGGCATAATTATGGGAATGGATTGATTATCTAAATATCATCCACCTATTGATTGTTTTCGTAAAGAAGTTATTTTCAATATGCCTAGTGAGTTTGAATTTAAATTAGTGGGGGAATGGAAAATTATTCCTAATTGCATTATTTCTACTATTCAGACGAGAAAATTGTTGAGTAAAGGTTGTGAGGGTTTTATTACATATGTTCTTGAGACTAAGAAGGGAACTTTACAATTAGACGATGTTCCTATTGTATGGGATTTTCCAGAGGTGTTTTCGAGTGAGTTGTCTGGTTTACCTCCCGAGCAAGAGGTTGAATTTAGTAGTGAATTGGCTCCGGGGACAACCCATATTTCTATGACACCGTATAGAATAGCACCTACTGAGTTGAAAGAACTCAAAATTCAGTTGCAAGATTCACTTAATAGGGGGTTCATACTGCATAGTGTATCTTCATGGGATGCTTTATTTATGAAAGAGAAAGATGGTACTATGCGTTTATATAGTGATCACAGGCAACTGAAAAAATCTAGAATTAAGAGCAAGTGCCCTTTACCTCGTATAAATGATTTGTTTGATTAGTTGCAAGGTGCTAAAATGTTTTCAAAGATAGATTTGTGATCAGGTTATCATCCGTTGGAGGCGAAGGAGAGTGATATTTCTAAAACTTCTTTTCGTACTCGGTATGGTCATTTTGAGTTTCTTGTGATGCATTTTGGAGTAACTAATGCCCCAACTATATTTATGAATCTTATGAACAGGGTATTGCCTCCTTTTGCTGACTCATATGGGATTATTTTTATTGATGGTATTTTGATTTATTCACATGATATGGTTGACTATGAAAAGCATATTGGGATTATTTTGAATATGTTAAAAGATAAGCAGTTGTATGCTAAGTTTAGCACATGTGAATTTTAGCTATCATAAGTTACATTTTTAGGCCCTATTATTTTCGGGGATGGTACATGTATTGATCCAAAGAAAGTAGAAGCTATTATAAAATGGGAGATGCCCAATAGTGTGACTGAGGTGAGGAGTTTTCTGGGTTTAGATGGGCAATATAGGAGGTTTAATAAGTTATTTTCTTCAATTACATTTGCAATGAGTAAATTAACCAGAAAATATGTTAAATTTGAATGGGATTCTGATTGTGAAAATAGTTTTAAAGAATTGAAAAGTAGGTTGTTTACTGCACCTGTCTTACTATTCCACATAGTGGAGATGGTTTTGTTATTTATACTGATGCTTCACATCAGGGGTTATGTTGTGTTTTTATGCAGCATTGTAAGGTTTTTCCTTATGCTTCTAAACAGTTGCATACATATGAATGTAATTATCCTACATATGATTTGGAACTTATTGCTACTGTGTTTTCTTTGAAGTTATGCCGTCATTATTTATATGGTGAAGTATGTGAAATTTTTATTGACCATCAAAGCCATAAGTATTTATTTACTCAGAAGGATTTGAACTTGAGGTAGAGGCGGTGGATAGAGTTAATTAAAGATTATGATTGTACAATTCACTGCCATCCAGGGAAGGCAAATGTAGTTGCAGATGCTTTGAGTAGTAAGACTTTGAGTACGTTATCTTCCATTCAGTGTGCTAGAGTTGCTCACATTATGGAGTTGAGATTGATTGGAGTGGAATTGCAGCAAGTAGATGGGGACAGATTCTTCGCTCATGTGAGTGTGAGGCTTTTATTAGCTATCCATATTCGATATTTACAAATTCAGGATTCATTTATTGAGAAGAAATAACAAGATGCCATAGATGGTAAGACTGATGATTTTTTTATTGTTAATAATGTTAGTGTATTGTATAAGCAATTATATATGCCTAATATGGATGAATTGAAATCGAAAATTTTAGATGAGGCTCATAATTCCATTTATACTATGCATCCTGGTAGTACTAAAATGTAGAGGGATTTGAAGGAGCATTATTGGTGGAATGATATAAACAAGAAAAAAACTGATTTTATTGCTAGATGCCTTATATGTTAGCAAGTGAAAGTGGGGCATCAAACACCTAAGAGTTTGATTCAACCATGACTTATATCGGAATGGAAATTGGATTATATAACAATAGATTTTGTGGTTGGGCTTCCCCGATCTTAGAAGGGGTTATATTCGATTTGGGTAGTGGTAAATAGGTTAACTAAGTCAGCTCATTTTTTAGCAGTCAAGACTATGTATACAGTTGATAGGTATGCTAGATTGTATGTTAATGAAATTATTTGATTCCATGGATCATGTGTATCTATTGTTTCATATAGCGGTTCTACTTTTACATCTAGATTTTAGGATATTTTGCAGTATGCTATGGGTACTAACTTAAAGTTTGGTACAACTTTTCATCCTCAATGGGCAGTCTGAGAAGACAATACAGATTTTGGAAGATATGCTTAGAGTTTATGTGCTTGATTTTAAAGGTAAATGAGATTAATATTTGTCTTTGATAGAATTAGTATAGAACAATAGTTTTTCAGTCTACTATTGGTATGGCTCCGTACGAAGCATTGTACAGTAGACGGTGTCATACACCAGTATGTTGGGGTGAAGTTGGTGAAAGGAAGATAGAGGGTCTAGAGTTAATTGAAGTCACTACTGAAAAAGTGAAGATTATTCAAGATAGAATGTGAACAACTCAAAGGAGACATAAAATTTATGCAAATAAACGGCGAAAAGATTTCGAATTTCAAAAAGGCGATTATGTTTTTCTCTGGATATTTCCATGGAAAGGAGTTATGAGGTTTGGAAAGAAAGGGAAGTTAAATCCACTCTACATTGGACCTTATAAAATTCTTGAGAAAGTCGGGATGATTGCCTACAAGATAACATTGCCATCGAAGCTAGCCCGATTAAATGAGGTTTTCCATGTCTCTACATTGAGAATATATATAATGAATCCTTTACATTTATTGGTAGAGTAGCCTATTGAGTTAAAGGAAGACCTGAGCTATGTCGAAGAACCACTTGCCATTGTGGATATGAAGGAAAACGTGTTGAAATGTAAGCTTATCCCACTTGCGAAAGTTATGTGGATGAAGCATTCCATAGAGGAAGATACCTAGGAGAGACATGATTGCATGAAAATATGTTATCCGTATTTGTTTAACTCAAGCAACCAAGCTATATCAATTTCGAGGATGAAATTTCAAAAGGAGGGAGAGTTGTGAGAACACGATCATGCTCACGACCTCAAATACCTTAATCATGATTATATAATATTATAAATAATGTTTTGTTGGTATAAAATATGTTATATTATTAACTTTTAGCTTGATTTTACTGCAACAACTCGCGTAATTTTGGGCTATTTTAATTAATTTCTGGAAAATGGAGGAAAATAAAGTTTGTGATAAAATTATTTTTATTGCTCAAATATGTTAATTATTATTTTTAAAGGAGAGAATTTCAAACGGTTTCGAAAACGGAGTTAAAACGGATTTTAAAATGATTTTAAAATGTTTTTAACTCTTGGAATTCTAAGTCGGCGAACATTAAGTAATTTTCAAGAGTTGTTTTGACTTCCAACTCTTCATTTCTTTGCCTTATTTAAAGGAGTCTTTTGGATACCAACTCTTCATTTCTTTGCATTATAAAAGGAAGTCGTGGGTAACCCTTTTAACCTACTTTTGGCACAAATTTTGGCAGCAAATATATTTTATATTCCTCTTCTTTTTATATACACATTGGCCCTTGAGATTTGTGAGTTCCAACCTTAGATTAGAGGTGTTCTTGAGGCTATTTTGTTGGAGGTTTTTAGAGGAGATTTTGTAGATCTTTTGTGTTGATCTTGAGGATGTGATCATTGGTTTCTCATCATGGTTTGAGGTATGGGATTTTACACAATATGCTCCTTAAATCTCGCGAGTGTCATTGTCTTTGAATTCTTGTTAATTGAACACATATTTGAATTGATAAATTCATTGAAATCTGAAAAATAATTGTTGAAATTATTTTGATTCATGTGGTATCATTATATTGTTGATGAGCACGTTGCCATGAGATTTTAATATGGCACGGATGTTGTGAACCCGCCAAAATACCTATTCTCGGGCTATGGCTTGATAAAGCATATGCGAATGGGGTGAGGCTTGGTGACCCATTGATGTGTTGTTGAGAAATTATATTGATAAATGCTTTGAGATTTGTATTTGGAATTAAATATTCGTACTTGTGTTGTTACACTTTATTCATCGCTAACATATATTTGTTGAGCATCTTTCCAGTCGTATTGTGTACTTCCCCATATTTTCTTTTAGTTGACAGGTTAGCGTGGATTTGAGCGCTATGGATTATTGGAGATTGATTTTATCTTTGATATTTTGGGAAGAATTTTTAATACATTTGAGAAGACTTGTATTTATTTATTTTGATGTATAGAGCATTGGGATTTATTTTATTTCGAGTTAGATGTTGTATTTAATTCGAGAGATTTGTTGTATTTATTTGAAGAGATTTGAGATTAGTGGTTTCCTCTTTTGTTGTTGTGGGACTTAGATGCTTTATACCTTGTCACTTGTGGATTTGGATTTATTTAATCGCATTAGCGCTCTGTTCGCTCTCCCCGGGCGGGCGGGGTGTTACAAATGGTATCAGAACTTAGGTATACAGCAACCCTCGGGTCTTGGGTTTTGGGTTCATTGCACGGTTAGCAATTTTTGGAGATAGAAAATTTTAGGTGATATTCGTGATAAGTTTCGAGATTAGAGGTGAGGAATTAATTTTGGAGACGAGATTATTTTTGGAGATTGTTAGCCTGATTTTTTAGAGTTAGGCATTCGGCGAATTTCGAGGGCGAAATTCCATTGTTAGTGGGGAAGTGTAACAACCCGCGTAATTTTGGGCTATTTTAATTAATTTTTGGAAAATGGAGGAAAATAAAGTTTTTGATAAAATTATTTGTATTGCTCAAATATGTTGGTTATTATTTTTAAAAGAGAGAATTTCAAACGGTTTCGAAAACGTAGTTAAAACGGATTTTAAAATGATTTTTAAATGTTTTTAACTCTTGGAATTCTAAGTCGGCGAACATTAAGTAATTTTCAAGAGTTGTTTTGACTTCCAACTCTTCATTTCTTTGCCTTATTTAAAGGAGTCTTTTGGATTCCAATTCTTCATTTCTTTGCATTATAAAAGGAAGTCGTGGGTAACCCTTTTATTCTACTTTTGGCACAAATTTTGGCAGCAAATATATTTTATATTCCTCTTCTTTTTATATACACATTGGCCCTTGAGATTTGTGAGTTCAAACCTTAGATTAGAGGTGTTCTTGGGTCTATTTTGTTGGAGGTTCTTGGAGGAGATTTTGTAGATCTTTTGTGTTGATCTTGAGGATGTGATCATTGGTTTCTCATCATGGTTTGAGGTATGGGGTTTTACACAATATGCTCCTTAAATCTCGCGAGTGTCATTCTCTTTGAATTCTTGTTAATTACCCTCATATTTGAATTCATAAATTCATTGAAATCTGGAAAATAATTGTTGAAATTATTTTGATTCATGTGGTATCATTATATTGTTGATGAGCACGTTGTCATGAGATTTTAATATGGCACGGATGTTGTGAACCCACCAAAATACCTATTCCCGGGCTATGGCTTAATAAAGCATATGCGAATGGGGTGAGGCCTGGTGACCCATTGATGTGTTATTGAGAAATTATATTGATAAATGCTTTGAGATTTGCATTTGGAATTGAATATTCGTACTTGTGTTGTTGCGCTTTATTCATCGCTAAGATATATTTGTTGAGCATCTTTCCTGTCGTATTGTGAACTTCCCCATATTTTCTTTTAGTTGACAGGTTAGCGTGGATTTGAGTGCTATGGATTATTGGAGATTGATTTTATCTTGGATATTTTGGGAAGAATTTTTAATACATTTGAGAAGACTTGTATTTATTTATTTTGATGTATAGAGCATTGGGATTTATTTTATTTCGAGTTAGATGTTGTATTTAATTCGAGAGATTTGTTGTATTTATTTGAAGAGATTTGAGATTAGTGGTTTCGTCTTTTGTTGTTGTGGGACTTAGATGCTCTATACCTTGTCACTTGTGGATTTGGATTTATTTTATCGCATTAGCTCTCCGTTCGCTCTCCCCGGGCGGGCGGGATGTTACAAATGGTGTGAGAACTTAGGTATACAGCAACCCTCGGGTCTTGGGTTTTGGGTTCATTGCATGGTTAGAAATTTTTGAAGATAGAAAATTTTAGGTGATATTCGTGATAAGTTTTGAGATTAGAGGTGAGGAATTAATTTTGGAGACGAGATTATTTTTGGAGATTGTTAGCCTGATTTTTTTGAGTTAGGCATTCGGCGAATTTCGAGGACGAAATTCCATTGTTAGTGGGGAAGTATAACAACCCGCGTAATTTTGGGTTATTTTAATTAATTTCTGGAAAATGGAGGAAAATAAAATTTTTGATAAAATTATTTGTATTGCTCAAATATGTTGGTTATTATTTTTAAAGGAGAGAATTTCAAACGGTTTCGAAAACGGAGTTAAAACGGATTTTAAAATGATTTTTAAATGTTTTTAACTCTTGGAATTCTAAGTCGGCGAACATTAAGTAATTTTCAAGAGTTGTTTTGACTTCCAACTCTTCATTTCTTTGTCTTATTTAAAGGAGTCTTTTGGATTCCAACTCTTCATTTCTTTGCATTATAAAGAAAGTCGTGGGCAACACTTTTAACCTACTTTCGGCACAAATTTTGGCAGCAAATATATTTTATATTCCTCTTCTTTTTATATACACATTGGCCCTTGAGATTTGTGAGTTCCAACCTTAGATTAGAGGTGTTCTTGGGGCTATTTTGTTGGAGGTTCTTGGAGGAGATTTTGTAGATCTTTTGTGTTGATCTTGAGGATGTGATCATTGGTTTCTCATCATGGTTTGAGGTATGGGGTTTTACACAATATGCTCCTTAAATCTCGCGAGTGTCATTCTCTTTGTATTCTTGTTAATTTAACTCATATTTGAATTGATAAATTCATTGAAATCTGAAAAATAATTGTTGAAATTATTTTGATTCATGTGGTATCATTATATTGTTGATGAGCACGTTGTCATGAGATTTTAATATGGCACGGATGTTGTGAACCCGCCAAAATACCTATTCCCGGGCTATGGCTTGATAAAGCATATGCGAATGGGGTGAGGCCTGGTGACCCATTGATGTGTTGTTGAGAAATTATATTGATAAATGCTTTGAGATTTGTATTTGGAATTGAATATTCGTACTTGTGTTGTTGCGCTTTATTCATCGCTAAGATATATTTGTTGAGCATCTTTCCTGTCGTATTGTGTACTTCCCCATATTTTCTTTTAGTTGACAGGTTAGCGTGGATTTGAGCGCTATGGATTATTGGAGATTGATTTTATCTTGGATATTTTGGGAAGAATTTTTAATACATTTGAGAAGACTTGTATTTATTTATTTTGATGTATAGAGCATTGGGATTTATTTTATTTCGAGTTAGATGATTCGAGAGATTTTTTGTATTTATTTGAAAAGATTTGAGATTAGTGGTTTCCTCTTTTGTTGTTGTGGGACTTAGATGCTCTATACCTTGTCACTTGTGGATTTGGATTTATTTTATCGCATTAGCGCTCCGTTCGCTCTCTCCGGGCGGGCGGGGTGTTACAAATTGTATCAGAACTTAGGTATACGGCAACCCTCGGGTCTTGGGTTTTGGGTTCATTGCATGGTTAGCAATTTTCGGAGATAGAAAATTTTAGGTGATATTCGTGATAAGTTTTGAGATTAGAGGTGAGGAATTAATTTTGGAGACGAGATTATTTTTGGAAATTGTTAGCCTGATTTTTTAGAGTTAGGCATTCGGCGAATTTCGAGGGCGAAATTTCATTGTTAGTGGGGAAGTGTAACAACCCGCGTAATTTTGGGCTATTTTAATTAATTTCTGGAAAATGGAGGAAAATAAAGTTTTTGATAAAATTATTTGTATTGCTCAAATATGTTGGTTATTATTTTTAAAGGAGAGAATTTCAAACGATTTCGAAAACGGAGTTAAAACGGATTTTAAAATAATTTTTAAATGTTTTGAACTCTTGGAATTCTAAGTCGGCGAACATTAAGTAATTTTCAAGAGTTGTTTTGACTTCCAACTCTTCATTTCTTTGCCTTATTTTAAGGAGTCTTTTGGATTCCAACTCTTCATTTCTTTGCATTATAAAAGGAAGTCGTGGGCAACCCTTTTAACCTACTTTTGGCACAAATTTTGGCAGCAAATATATTTTATAGTCCTCTTCTTTTTATATACACATTGGCCCTTGAGATTTGTGAGTTCCAACCTTAGATTAGAGGTGTTCTTGGGGCTATTTTGTTGGAGGTTCTTGGAGGAGATTTTTTAGATCTTTTGTGTTGATCTTGAGGATGTGATCATTGGTTTCTCATCATGGTTTGAGGTATGGGGTTTTACACAATATGCTCCTTAAATCTCGCGAGTGTCATTCTCTTTGTATTCTTGTTAATTGAACTCATATTTGAATTGATAAATTCATTGAAATGTGGAAAATAATTGTTGAAATTATTTTGATTCATGTGGTATCATTATATTGTTAATGAGCACGTTGTCATGAGATTTTAATATGGCACGGATGTTATGAACCCGCCAAAATACCTATTCCCGGGCTATGGCTTGATAAAGCATATGCGAATGGGGTGAGGCCTGGTGACCCATTGATGTGTTGTTGAGAAATTATATTGATAAATGCTTTGAGATTTGCATTTCGAATTGAATATTCGTACTTGTGTTGTTACGCTTTATTCATCGCTAACATATATTTGTTGAGCATCTTTCCTGTCGTATTGTGTACTTCCCCATATTTTCTTTTAGTTGACAGGTTAGCGTGGATTTGAGCGCTATGGATTATTGGAGATTGATTTTATCTTGGATATTTTGGGAAGAATTTTTAATACATTTGAGAAGACTTGTATTTATTTATTTTGAAGTATAGAGCATTGGGATTTATTTTATTTTGAGTTAGATGATTCGAGAGATTTGTTGTATTTATTTGAAGAGATTTGAGATTAGTGGTTTCCTCTTTTGTTGTTGTGGGACTTAGATGCTCTATACCTTGTCACTTGTGGATTTGGATTTATTTTATCGCATTAGCGCTCCGTTCTCTCTCCCCGGGTGGGCGGGGTGTTACATTTACCATTTAGTACTGCGAAGTTTCAAAAATAGGTGATAAAATTCTAATTTTAAAGTTTCGGTAGATAATTTCAGGTTTGAGGCTCATTTTGACCCATTATACATAATAATTTGATCTAAGAGTTACTAAAAAGATCTAGCTCTATGAGTTAGAATGTCAACTCAATAAATGGTGTGTAAAATAGATATACGAGTGAAAAGTTGTAACAAAATTATGAACTAAGGGTAAAGCAGTCCATTATTTACATTATTTTTTATATTTATTGTATCTAAATGTTATGTTTTGATTGGTTAGAGTTGGTGGTATCCTTAGGCTAACTTTGGCAGCTGTAATCATCCTTTATTCTTCACTTTTAACACACAGTTTAGCCATAAGAGAACTTTGGCTTGAAGAGAGAATTGTGAAGCTTAGGAAGAAAAGTGTGAGGAGAAAATTAAAAAATAAAATCCATAAAAATCATGTAAGAGTTCCTAAGGTAAATTTATCCATAAATCTTGATTGTCTGTTTGTATTACTAATTGAAATGATAGAAATCATCAATTGTTCACTAAACTTTCATGCCTTGGTATATATGTATGGATAGATAAAAGTTTAAAGAAAGTTGAATGTGTAAACCCTTTACATTGCTTTGTTTAGAAACCTTGTGTATTTAGACTTCTATATCTTCTTGTTTACTTAGAGAAATTCAGTAATTCTAATTGGAGATGAAACTAGACTGATATATTCAAAAAATATAAGAAAATTAGAATTTAACTCCTCGTGGTTACACCTCGATGATGGTTGGAAGTTGGTACATAGTTGTTGTTTTAATAATTTGTTTAGATATGCCTTGAGTTTGATAAAGACTTTAACATAGCAAATGAACTATGAAATCCATGAAACTTTAATTTTGTCTTGTTTATTAAGTGTAATAAATATATGTGGAAAATTATATAAAGTTATGATGCGGAAAAATCATAAAAATTCTTGGAAGTTGACAACATAGTAGAGGAGCTTATATGGCAGATTTACTTTGTTATAAAGAAATGAGTATATCTTGCTCTAGGAAACTTGAAATGATGCATTGTCTTTTATATTAGAAACCTAATATGAAAATGATTGAATTACCAAGAAGAAATTAAAGTATATTTGGTTTATTAAATGGAAATTTATCAATTAAAAGCATAAAATGAGGATGAGTATGCTAAATATAAACTGATTATGTTTTCAACCATATTTCCATATCTCCTTAATATATATATATATATATATATATATATATATATATATATATATATATATATATATAGGTTATTGATTAACTATGAGTCAGTAATTTACACGATTGAATTGAAATGGTCGATTATGATTTGTGTTGTGATTTCGATATTTTAAATATATAAACAAGAAATTTGATTGAACTTCATTTATGATAAATGATTCAAATGGTATCATATGATTCTTATGAATTGGGTTAAATTTAAGTTATTCTTTGGATTATTAATGTCTTCTAATGATACTAATATTGTAAGAATGATAGGAAAAGAAGAAGAACCGATTGAATAAGTGTCGGACAAATGGAAACAAAAAGTCCATTAAGTTGACAAGGTGAGTGTACTTATGATTGTTTTATATATTTAGATATGTCAATGAGATGATGGATATGAATATAGCTCTAAGAGACAATTAGTTTGAGTACTTTAGTATTCAAGATTTGTTTGGATATTCAAATATCTAGGATCAGTTGGGTCTTATGATCCAGGGATTGGACCTCTTACTCAACCACATAAAACAACATTATTGTGATGGATGTAATTTCTCAAGTATTGAATTAGGTCCTTAATGCAATAATGATTTTTTTTGTCTTAGGACAAGGATTTGTTGGAACTTTTGTTCCAGGATTTGTTATTGCCATAATGGGCAAGATTGTTTGGACTTTATATCCAGAGATTTGATATAGAACTGTTATTTCATTGCAGGGAAGGCGCACCTCACTAAGCTTTATAGCTTAATATTTATATTTTAACATTTTCCAAGTTTGTATACTACCAACTAGGACACCATATAATCTTTGATTTTGAGAGTTGCACCGTTAGAATGAGTTGGGGTTTAGATATGGGAATTTTGTTATTGTCACACTGCTAATTTTACTACATTCATGGATTATATATATTGAGTTAGAGTGGTTTACTTTGATGATGGTACTAGTTAATCATAGTATTGTAAGTTCGCTGAATTATGACTCTGATGTGAATTATGTTATGCTATAGAAAACATGTTTAGGTTCATTATGTACATTGTACATGATAATTATGAAATGCATTATATATTATTTGGTTGGATATTATGATTTAATTATTGTAAAAGAAATTCTCAGGATGGATTTGGGTTTAGAGTGTGACAATATTACATACCACAAAGACCCTAACCGATGGACCAATGTCCTCCTCCATGCAGATTGGCACTTGTATGATGACATATGGTGGATGGATTACAGTAGGGGCTCTTTAACGACGATTGTGTACAAGTTAACTAATATTGATGTTGTCGGCGCCCATACCATACTCCTTGAGATGTAGATTCCCCATTATGGACATCCACACCAGGCCTCGGAGGCCTACCTAGCTATTTATGAACATGTTGTTGGAGAAGACGAGCGGATGGTACATCTGGTTAATGTGTTTGGTGTGATTAGTTATATTCCTATTATGTTGGTTGCTGAGAAGGTTGTCCTCAATATTATGCTTGATTTGTAATAGATACCATCGGTAAGTTCTTCAAATTTTTAACCTAAAATACCGTACTTACGTTTCTTCTTATTAAATAGTTGTTGATATTTACTAATTCTCGTTATACATGCAGGTAGAAGCACATGCTCGATTGAGCAACTCCATTTAGTTCATCACCCACGGTATGAGGGAGACGTATAAGTAAATACCAGAATGATTCCATGCATTTGAAATAATCATAATACCATGTGCTAGACTATGGAGGACTTTTAGGCGATGTGTCTAGACTATAATGTGATTTGGCTTGAGTATGGTGCCCTCCGCCAGGCGTTTTAGCAAAATTAGCTAACTGATGAGCTCGAGACATCTACTGAACCACATAATCACAGACTAACCCATAATAATCATGGCAACACAACATAGCCCACTTTTTGTTTATATATCTAATTATATTTTTCGAAGTCCTGAACGATTTATATATAGTTTCAATCGTTTCTACACATGTTTATAAGTAGTTTCAATCGGTAAACTAATTTATTAAATAATTTCAATAAATTATTTAGTTTAAATAAAATAAATAAATTCCCTCATGCGACATTAAAATTTCCATGCATGGCTTCCCCGCACGAAACGTTTACGCTAATTCCAAACAAGCACAATTAGGATAAAAGTGTTTCAATTTTTTTTTTGTTTAGAACACCTTTATTAAGTTGCCCATTCTTCTAAAGAGCAAAACACATAAAAATGATGGTGAAAAATAACATTATGGGTATTGTAGATGGCCTAACATCAAAACATAAATAATAGATACACAATTATTCCAAGACATTAAACTAACAAAAAATTACTTTCTTTCTCTAATTAATTTTGGGTGTTGTAAAACTATATAGTTTCATTTTTCACAACGGAAACAAATACTCTTCAAAAAATACTGTCGTTATAATATAATTACTGAAAATATTTTCTCTTCCTCTTAATTTCGATGTTGTGATGTTATTGTAACATTAGATACATGTATTTTGATTGTAAATGCAAATTAAAATTAGAAAATGAGTCTGTAAATATATTTTTCTGTAAATTTATTGACAAAACCGAATATAACTTGCTCTTATACATACATTTTGATCGTAAATACAAATAAAATTAGAAAATTAGTATGTAAATACATTTTTATGCAAATATATTGACAAAATCGAATATAACTTATTCTTATTAATCTTTAAAGCGTCCAAAACTTATTACTACTAGCATACAAGTTGTGCGATGCACGGACGCATACAATAAACAAATATAAACATAATTAACAAAAATAGTATATATCATAAAATCAAAGTCTTATCATAAACCATTTTTCTGATACTCGATGTTTGCATTTGTTGCATGCTTAAAAAATGTCATATTTTCACAACTTCATATATAACTAAAATAATATGATACAAACTTTGTTCAATATTTTAAAGTTAAGTAATCCAACATTATTTTATTAAATGTCAAAAATTCATTCCAAATAAAGTATCTTCTGTAAAGAAATAACACTTAAAGACAAAGCTAGAAAAATAACAAATATCTCCAAAACAAGTTGTCTTAAACTGTTAACCCAATATATAGTTTAATATTTTTCTAAAATAACATATACTTTAATCTATAGTAAAAATTTATCCTACAGTGGATCTAGTTTTTAAATATTTCTACTTTCAACTAAAAACTAGAGAAAAATGAAAAAAAGAACTACATATAGAAACTATAAATCGATTTTTAGAAAAAATTTCATATATGTCAAAATTTATCTTATAATTTGTCTTTATAAATTTTATACCACCCTAAGCACTGAAGGTACCTATATAGAGAAATCCTAGGGTTTGCTTTCCGTGTTGTAGCTATATAGACTTTCAGCTAATTGGACTTGAATTTTGATAAAATGTTTTTGTAATTAGGTTGATTCTACCCTAACTACGCCAAGCTCTATATGGCCATCTACATCAAATCAGCTCTTAACTCGGTCCGTCATTTCAGAAAAAAGTTGTGTCTCACACCCGCTATGGCTCAAAGGATTATTTTTTATTCACATAGGATGCACTACACGACACAACACTGCATATTTTTTATCATGTCTATTGAATGAGTGTGTGTGTGTGTGTGTTTATAAGAACTTTTAAAACTGGTTAAAAAATAAAATTGGAATTTATTAATTTGATTAGAAAATTTAATTGTAACAAAGTTACAATATATTCGAGGTTTTAATAGTTAAACCTAAATCAATGAGGATTTATTTGCAAAATAAATAATACTGTGACACCTCGCCTAATAAAATACCGGGTGATCAGTCCTATACTAAATTAAACACGCATCTCATCTGGTTCATTCTTAGCATCACTGTCAAAACCTTTTTAAAACTTACTAACCACCTAGTATTCAAAGGACATGGTGACAAATTATATCTTTTACTTTAACATCCCAACAATAATATGCAAAAGAATATATAACTAACCATCATGCAATCACTAAATCAAGCAATACTAAAAATGGAATAGATGTAAACTTTGTCGAAACAACCACGGTCTACAAATCAAATAACAAAATGAATCACAAGAGTAATTACTGAATACATCAACTAACTAAACAGAATGAAAAAACTAGGGTGACATATCCAAAACAAAACACTGACTGCATTCTACTCTAGAAATTAAATGACTGAAGTGGCTAAGCCAAAGTCCTGCAACATCCACATGTGTCGCAGCTGCATAAAACCTGGAATAGAATAATTATGGCGTCCCTGTGGCTGGACACCTAAAAGGTTTTGAAAATATTTTATTGCAAGGGCTAGAACCCAAAATATTTTGAAAATATTTAGCAAGTGAATTTAAATGTAGGAAATTAAAATGTAAGTTATTATTCACACTAACTTATTTAAATCAATTCCCATTTGATACCATATAACAATCTCACTAGTTATATTAATTATACATTTACACCTTGTATATATATTCATATATAATTCTGCACTATATATACGTATCATATCTCAACATTCACACGCGTGTCGGATATAAATGCTATCACCCAACGCGTCCCCCCGAAAGTGCCCGTTTCATACCATAACGGCCCATCCCTAATAACAGACGCTATGGCCTGAGGAATATACTCTACCGCCATTGATGAATTTAAGGAACAACGCCCTTCATCATATCTAGTGCCATTGATGAATTTAAGGAATGCAACCCAAAAATATTTTCACAATTTCATAAAACTCAAGATTCCAACAAAACCCTAAATTCCCCATTTAAATCCATACAATTAATCATAAAAATTTAATCAAATAAATTTACCCAATAAAATACAAGGTTCACAACTTCACGAATTAAACCTTAGATCTATTTGGATTTATCCTTTACTAATTCAAGGATAATATTCACAAATTAGAACCCTAGATCACAACCAAAATTATAGAATCACCCAATGCAGAAACTATGTATCTCAAAACACATAACAGGTCTGAATCAAGGGAAGAAGAAAATATGACCAGGCTTTAGGTCGTTCAAATGACAAGCCCTGTCGTTCGAACGATAGTGGCTCTCGTTTGAACGAGATACCAGGTCGTTCGAACGACCATGGTATCATCTCCTTCTCTAAAATGCCCAGAAAACCCAATCCGCCATTACAACGTTTAAGACCTTCATTCTATACAGTTTTCTTCAACAAAACTTCCCCAGATTCATCATAAATCCATACTTTTGTAATATTGAATCTAACCCCAACAATTTCATCAATTAGGGCATTAAATTAATCAAATCTTAACACCTATAAAGATTTATAATTCCTAATCAAAGAAATCCTCAATTTCTGATGAACACAAACTCTAACATATTAATTGATTCCCACCTCCTTTAATATGAATAGGTAAATGTAACACCCCGTGTTTTTAATAATTAATTAAATTAATTAATTGAGAAACTCAAGAAATAAATAAAATTTTGAATTTAATTATTCTTAGTAATTAAATATGTTGGTTTTTATATATAAAAATAAGGTTTGAAGTGGAATTTAAATCAGGATTAAAATTTAGAAATTATAACTTTTTGTATAAAAATCGAGGGAGGATTCGAGCTAAAGATGATGAAAATATTATTTTTAAAAATTCGATCGTTCGATCTAGCTAAATTTTTTACAGAAGCTCCATCTCGCTGTTTTCTACATTATATTAAAATTTCAAGCCATTCTGATGGTCCGATCATCCGAAATAATTTTTTGAGTGTTTGTATTTGATTAGGACTCAAATTCTTTTTAGTATATAAACAAAGTGATGAGTTTAGGGATTTTAAAACACATTTTAGCCTTCCCAAAAATCATAAATCTATCATCTTTTTCATCTTCTTCAACCTCCAAACCCTAGCCCCATTCTACATAACTTTCAACTCAAGTTTTGTCAAGATTAACTAGGTTTTCTCAAGACGCGTCAAAAACGAATCTTTGTCAATTTTTTTTAGAGGAATACACATTCAAGATCATATTTCTAAACCAACTTTTATTCAGGCATGAATACTTTATTCCTTTCCTTTAGTATTATGCATCTTAAGTGTCATCTAAACCCTTAATCATGTGTTTTTGATTAAATCAATTAGTAACTTAAATCGAGAAAGTGGACACTTAAATTTTGGGACTATTTTTATGAAAATTTTAAATATGATTTAATCTTTGAAACCCTTTGATTCGTTGGTTAGATCTTTGGGTTTTCATGGTTTTGGGTGTAGGTTCTCATGTAGAATTTTATGGGGGTTATTTTTTTTATGGTTATTGAGACGCGCTCACACTTATAAAAATTAGATGACTTATAAAATAGAGCGATTATGGCGTATTGAATATTGTTGCATGTTAATGAATTTAACCTTTTTGAACATAAATAATTATGATGAAAACTATGACAGTGTTATTCATTAAATTAAATTGAATTACGACTTTATGATTAAGTGCTATGTTATTCTTATGAATTGCGTATTGTGTGATTTATTTTAGTCACGTTTGCCATCGCGGGGACGAGGGGCTTTTGGTTAGTATATTGCTCAACCCTATTTTTAGGATGCTTACTAGGTATGGGACTAGTGGGTAGGACTTGATTATAATTTATGATTGCTAGGTATGTGACTAGTTAGTGTAAATTCGTGGGGATTTTATATTTCGCGGTGGGGCATATTTTTACATCATATAATCTTTTCGTTAGCCTAGGCATGAGACTAGGACGTGTTTTACATTGATCTTCATCCTATATGTAGCATATGACGTAGGTGTATTGGAGACCCTTAGGTATGGGACTAAGGGGCATTTTGAGGATCTCACATCGATTAAAAGGGTGGGATAATTGGTTAATTGCGAAATTGGAAAAATGAGAATTAATTCTTAAGATAAAAATGAGTATTAAAATTTATGGCGACCTAATGTGTCAGGGACTGACAGTTTAAATGGGTCAGCGGGTGATTTATGTCGTGTCGTGTGTGGAACCTTATCATGGGGCGGGATCGACAGTTTAAACGGATCAGAGGGCATTTGACAAGGGGAAGTGTAAAACTTTGGTGGATTACCACCTGTGGCGGGAGGACCGCTATAATTAAGATAAAAATTGAGGAAAATGACTAATTGGGCTAATTTAGTTAAATTAACATCATTGGACTTAGGGATTTAAATTATATCGGTGTGCTTTTTGGAATGGAAATTTTTTAGAGTGGTTAGTGATTTATATTTATCACGTTTAATTATATCGTTTAATTAAACTACTCTATTG
Organism: Sambucus nigra; assembly: GCA_949130495.1. NCBI lineage: Eukaryota > Viridiplantae > Streptophyta > Magnoliopsida > Dipsacales > Adoxaceae > Sambucus > Sambucus nigra. The sequence goes on along the minus strand of OX422217.1, from coordinate 297,422,899 downwards.
TGATATTTATCTCATATAATGCTACTGTCTAGATTCAAGGATCCTATTAGAGGGAAGTAGTGTGTATTCATGCTCGGGTCTCTGACCTCGTGCGTTGACTAATTTTGCAGGAAATAGTATTTGAAGAAGCTGCATAGAATTATTTGGAGATTTTCTTGGAGGTGCAGTTGGAGTTGCTCTACCTTATACGTATTGATTTAGTTTAGTTTTACATTCCGTCGTATTTACTTTGAGACACAATTTATGATTTTGATTGGGCCATCCGGTTCCAAAGTTGTATGGATTTTATTTAGCTATTTCACTGGATTCAGTTGGAGATTATTCAGTTTCATATTATTAGAGATTGGATTAACTTTGAGTTTAGCATGGAGAGAATGGTATTTTATTTAGTCACGCCCGACTTAGTTTTGGTGGCGGACGATGCCAGAATTTAGCAGGGTGTGACACTAAATTCAAATTAACAATTGCAAATTAAACCACTTGCCTTAATTTGTATATCAAAGCCTTTGGATGAAGATGTTGGATTGAATTCAAGTATCTCCTCTTTTTCTTGAAGCAATCTCCCAAAATCTCCAAATTCTCTTATAATAGCTCTCCTCTTAAGCTCTCCAAAATTTTAGTCTTCTAAAATGATTTTAAATTGCCTTACCCTTTTACCACTAGGGTTAAAAACTATAATCCCGTTTTAGGCCTATGGGCCTCCTAAAAAGGGCCCAAACTCTTTATTTAGAGATCAATTATGTCTAATTAAGTATCGAAACCCAATATATACCTATGGACACTCATTTCGGACTGTTTTGACCCATCTGGACTCAACCGTGCACTCTGAATTGCCATCTGAATTAACTTATAGCATTCTCCAAATTCTTGACCTCAAAATGCGACACAAAATAATCAAAAATATTAAACCTCAATTTGCCAAATTAATAAATTTAAAAATTTCTCAAATAATGAATTTAATTCTTCCAAATAAAATAAATTATTTTTCTCCAAGTATTTTATTTAATTAAAGGTCCCTGAATTTACTGGGTGTTACATACTTCCCCCTACAACGGAATTTCGTCCTCAAAATTCCGATGAGCCTAGTACTCCCAGTCTCAACTAGACTCACAATCACTTACCCTTAGCATTTTTACACAAAGTTATTAAGCGGATGTAATTAACTAGAGCCATACACCTTGTACCCATGCTTAACCACACGAAATGAAACCCGATATTTACTAGCCCTTAATTTGTAATATAACTTCAATCCCACTGTTGTATCATTCCAAACACCCTCCTCTCGACATGAAAATATACATATTCACTCTTATGCTAAAAAGGATAATATACACTACCGTGCCCTTACTATCACTAGTTCCTTGCGCATAAATAAAATCCGAGCTATCTCTCCCCGCTCGACAATAAGTCCAACCACTCTGAATCTCATCAGAAATGTCCCCACTCCCCGGGATTTCAATTAACAATATTAATACATTAATATGCAACACATTATACATACATAATCGTATATATACGCTAGACCCTATCTCAGGTGAAACCTAGCAACGATAATTCATACCCCAGTACCGCGAACATTCAATCTTACTATAATTATCCACTATAGCCCCAAACTATATCTACAAAGTTGAAACTTGGAAAACATCCACGCTACTCCCATAATTCTCGAAAGTAGAGATATCTTCTATAATGCAACCTTCCTCTTAGTGTACCTTCCACTCTCTTGTGGTTTTCACCAAACAACCTCGCTATCTCACGGTACTTCGATATATATATATATATATATATATATATATATATATATATATATATATATATATATATATATATATATATATTATGGCTATTACGGCCAACACATCCACTATATCCGTCTCACCCACGAATCTTAGTGATAGCAAATCGTAGGTTGTGACGCACTCAATGTCACTTCCAAACACACCCATGCTCCAACATTCCATAGTTTGGGGAACAAATTATTCCCATTCCTTTGGAATATATCCAAAATCATTCATTTTGCGTCTTCTCCCTGGATCTGCTAAGTATCTGCACAGTAGAGGCTCTAGCTCCTCCAAGGCTGCCCATACACCCTATATCTCATGCATAATTGCACAAGTCTCCGATCATCACTTACGTAATCATATTTGTCTTAATTTTAACCCCCGCATTCTCGGCGTGGCTATATCCTCCAAATATTTCTGATGACTTGAATCATAACTATTTAATTCTTCTCGATATTACCTCACACATCAACTTGTGGTACAAAGCTTCGCCATGTTTCTTTCGTAACACTTTCTGGTTCCACTAGCCCTATCTCTTAGTGGCTCTCTGCTCAACGTATTTCCTTCACATGTTCACTAATTATCATTAAATTCGATGACCAATAATCAAATGACATCTTCACACTTCCGACATTTTATTAAGGCTTATGCGTATAAAACTTCCCGGCAAAGCCCCAAAAGAACTTATCCTAATGCACTATTCCTTAGCATTATCGGCCCTTGACTTTCGCAGAACCCAAAGCATATACATGGGACACTCAAAACATGTCCCTATACTCACAAGTCTAATTATGGACTCCCATATCTCTAAAGGAGTCATCTACTACTGCGCTCGCACTATCACTAAGTCATCAGCGCTAAATATTAATGACGAGCTAAATATCTTCGCTCCACGACAACCCAACACACCTCGAATCTCATCAATAAGAGTCCTTACGCACCAAGATCCAATATAACTAGACAACTATACCCTCTGAAGTATACTTCACAAGATATTGTCGCGGTTTAACCCTCTTCCGGGTGAGACATCTCAAGAGAATATACACTTGGTACTGAAGCAACGAACACGATAGCCTTGCTATGATCTCCCACTATTACGAACACGTCCGTACCCAAGATAGAACCATACGTCAATTATCACATTTCAAAGGAACTAGTTCTTAAGAAATACATCGTCTCAATGTACCCACCCGTTCCTTTCAGGTGGAACCGAAGATTACCCCACTACTCCATGGTAGGAATGCACATACTAGCGATATTAATGATACTTCCACTAAATCCATTTCTCACTTGAATCTAGTAATCATACATTACTGTGACCCGCTTGCATCACATAAAACATACCCCAATCATCTCAAAATAAAACTTATAGTTTCAGTTACTCATAACATTTTTGGCTTAACGGTTATTAGACATAACACCCGCGTCCTACCAAACCAAAAACCTCTACAATAGATAGCCCTACTAGGCATCTAGATCTTGTCCCCATTACTTGCTACGAATAAGATCCACCCATGTGTTTCTACTCTTTTATACATAATCCACCTCTTCCTGTCCTTCCCCTTTCTCTAGCCCCACCGACTATGTCGGGGTTTTCCTTCTCATAGACCTGGTAGTCTTGACCCTGATTGCTACTCCTATTCCTTTTGGCTCCGTTGGTCCCCTGGAACTTGTTGGTGGCCTTGACGTCCTTAACTGAACCAACCCTCATTTGGTAATAATTCTATTGATCTCGATCATAAATCTAGGTCCTCTCCTAGGTATCCCTTCCCTTGGTGCCTCACTAGCACTAAAAATCAAGTCTTACTCTTCGATAGATTCTCTAACTCTATTAGCTCCCCCCTCTCAAGAGCATTGATACCTATGTAATGTACAACCTTGACGACAACGACACCAGTCATCCTATCCAGATCTCCTATCTATGCTTGTATATTCTACCCACGGGTCTATTATTAACTTGCAACCCAATGCGATTCTTCGTATCCCCCTTATCGATTACTAAGTTTGCAAATTCCGTCAACTTTCCTTCCCATTTGGCCACTATTTGGCCCTTTTGGAAAATTATTAAAATCTCCCTTGCCTCTCCATTTACCTCTAGTGGGAGTATTTATAATAATCTGCACCCCAAATTCCTCATTATTCATGGTATCTCCCCATGAATGTGGTGACGGCTCCCATCACTCCATACTGCTTCTAAGAGCAAACTTCTTCGCCCAAAATTTTAACTCGAGTGTCACTACACTCCCCCACACGTGATCCTAATTGAATGTTCTCTACCTATTGGTAAATCACTCTTCCTCACCTCCCTCGCATCTAGCGAATTGTTATTCAGAAATAAAATCTTCTTCGACCCTTACCCCTTATCGTCTACACTTGAGGTTTTAACTTTGCACCATCATCCTTCCCGATGGCTCTTGGGGAAAACTACTTTGCCCCAGTAGTTAACTCCAACTCTAATTGTTCGAACAATATGGTGACTCATATCGTGTCACTATTTCTAGGCGCCAAAAACTTGACGCGATTAAGAATGTGTCTCAGAAGTGCTTACTCCATCAAGGATCAAGTTCAAACCTTCCGACAACTAGAAAATGAGTTGTTCGATCAATGTTATGAGCATTTTAATGAGTTAGTCACTTCGTGCCCGCATCATGGACTTGATAAAATGTAAATCATTTCCTTCTTCCATAACGGGCAGAATATGAATTCCAAACAACTCGTTGAGACTATGTGTGATGGTCCCTTTTGTCGAATTAGACGCCAGCGATGTTGAGCTTCACCTGAGGTATGTCGTCAAGACTAACCAATCTTGGGATACATCTGACCCTAGTGCTCAAAATCTAACTCATCAAGCGACCACCACTCCTTCGGTGTTCGGCCTATTTTATGTGGACATGAATCCTATAATGGACAGCCGACTCGATCTACTTGAGAAGGGAATGCCAGAACTACTGGAGGTACGTGGAAGAGGACCAACTGGATCCATCCAAAACCTCATTAAGAAGGTGTGTGCGATTTGTGAGGCGGGTCATTCAACAGAGGAATGCCCGATAATACTCGCCTACAAAGTGATGCTTCAAGAACTAGTAAGTGGTATAGGAGGATTCAAGGGCAATTTCGGTGCACCACACGAGAATTCTTACAACCCTTTATGGAAAAACCACCCCGGTTTTAGCTATGGGCAATAACATGCTGCGATGAATCCTAATTCACATGTTTCCCCTCCTCCACCATCTCACTTTCAGCAAGCTTCGCGCATGCAAGGACATGTGTAAGCACCACCACCTTAAGGGGCATATATTACTCCACCGCGAAGAAATCTTGAGGATGCGATGAACCAATTTATCAATACCCAGAATGCAGCCATTGCTAGGTATGATCGCATGATCAGTGACATAAATGCAAATATTTCAAAGATACAATCATCGTTGAGTGTCCAAGAGAAGGGCAAGTTTCCTACCCAGGGCCAATGACCTCCCCAAGGTCAAACTAGTGTTAGCTCCACCTCGACAGAACATCAGGAGAAATGTCAAGTTGTGACCACTCTTCGTAGCGGGAGAGTCATTGATTTATCACCTCCCCCACACGACGCAACCAAAGACAAGGAGATTTCATTCGGCATGAAAGAGGTCGAGCCCTTGAAAGAGAGTGATAAAGAAGACACTAGTGAGCCCGAGGTAGTAGTGAAACCACCCACCGCGGCACTGTTTCCTCAAAGGCTGGTTCCTTCTCACAAAGGGAACCCCCGTGATGAAGTGCAAGACGTGCTAAAGCAAGTAAAGCTAAATTTACCGTTCCTCGATGCCATTAAGCAATTCCTGCTTATGCAAAAGTCATCAAAGACTTGTTAATAGTGAAGAGGAAGATGAAGGTAAAGAAAAATGTATTTCTAGCATAGAACGTGAGCTCTATTCTACTTAATGATCTCCCACCAAAATTCCCCCCACCATTTCCTGCATCATTGGAGAAAATAAAATTGAAAAAGCCTTACTTGTCTTGGGAGAAAGTGTCAATATCCTCCATTAGGCCATCTATAGGCAACTAGATCTGGGCGACCTTAAGCCCACAAAGATCACTCTCCAGTTAGCGGATCAAACTGTGAAGATCCCAAGGGGTATAGTTGAGGACGTGATCGTTCAAGTTGAGACTTTCTACTTTTCGGTAGATTTTGTCATCTGGGACACAGAACCCTCCTTCGCCTCAAGCAATCATGTTCCCATCATTCTTGGGCGCCCATTCTTAGCTATGGCTAACGCAATTATCAATACTCTAAATGGGTAGATGTAACTCACTTTTGGGAACATGACCTTAGAGACTAATATCTTCCATATAGCCCAACATACGGGGGAAGAAGATGATCTTCACATGGTGATCCTAATTGATGAGATCGTAAAGAGCACATTAAGAAAATTTTTTGTGGAGACACCTTAGAAGCTTTCTTAGTGTCTAGTCATGAGAGCAAGGGAACATATACCGAGTTTGAGAGAGAGTTAGGGGACATGAGCATGGAAGAATTTGAAAAAGAATTCGGTCCGGTGGATGAGAGCCTTACTATTGAAGTCCAATCCCTATTAGGCTCTTGTAGTCACTTAGAAGAAAGCGAATGGAAAGATAAAATCGATGAATTTCTTCTTTGTGACCATACACTTGTGGGTACCCGAATTTACCATTATGGGCCCGGATGAGTAGCCTAATAAAAATGGCCCAAAGTCCGGACCCCTCACCTTAATTAAATAGAGATATTCTAGGAGAAGGTGATGGACGTGGGGGATTCCAACACCCCCACTCCCCGAGGACAGACATGTATATAATAAACCCTAAGCCTGTGGAAAAAGGCACACACTGTATTCTCTGTAAACGCTCCCCGGAGTATATAGAAATAATACTGACTGCACCACCGTTGACGTAGGCATTCTTGCTAAACCACGTACATACTGTGTTGTGTGATTGGCATTTTACCTTATTTATTTTCCTTGGTGATTGTGCTTCTCTCATTTATTTGTGTTAAATATAATTGTTACCACAATTGGCGCCATCTGTGGGAACGTTTGTCTTCCCTGAGAAAGCCCACACCAACAAAGGAGTTCGAAATATCTGGTCACAACAGTCATGCTCCTCAGGCAGGAGATATCCAAGAATAACCTGCTCCTCCCAGGATCAGATCTGAAGTTCGACGTTCAGATCAGAGGGCTCACCCAGAGAGGCCAGCCTCAGAAGAAAACCAAGGACCAGCGAGGTCCACGTAAATCTCCAGGATGATTAATGCCTATGAGGCGAGGCTCCAAGAGCAAAGGGAGTCCTCTCGCAAGCAGGAGGCTGAGAATGCTCGCCTAAAAAGGAAATTAGAGAAGATGGAGAAAGAGCTCCATCGTAGCACTAGGCGACGTCCGTACCGCACTCCTAGCCCTCAGGCGAGGAAGTTTCGCAACCGAGGAAGGATCCCTAGGCTTGGATCCTAAAAGAGTGAAAGACACGAGTCAAGCAGTGACTCACTCGAGAATCAGCGACCGACTCGCCATTATAGGAGCCCAACTCGTAGTAATGAGGACATACAAAATTTGGTTCGAAGGGAGATGGACCAATACCCAGCACATCGCGACGCAAGATCGACCAGGGAGCTTGCTAGACGAGCTCTCAAGACCCAGATGAAATCCCCTTTCTCGAGGGAAATAGAAGAAGAGGAAGCCCCCAAGAAATTCACTATTCCAAGATTCAATATTTATGATGGAAAAACTGATCCCATTGATCACGTTAGGCAATAAAGGAAATCCATGACCCTCTAGAACCATCGAGATACACTGATGTACCGGATTTTTCCCTCGAGCCTGCATGACGTGGCGCAGAAATGGTTCAAAAGGCTCCCTCACAGGTCTATCAGGAGCTTTGAGTCCATGACCGAGATCTTTATGGCGCGCTTCATTACTAGTAGCTCCCATCCCAAAAGGATGGATGCTTTTCTAACAATGAAAAAGACACCTCAAGAGACCCTCTGAGACTACGCGAAGAGGTACTGGGAGTTATTCAACGAGATCGAGGACTGCTCGAAGCAGGTAGCAGTGGCCTCTTTAAAAATTAGGCTACCTAGCTCTTCCCTTCTGTACCAGTCCCTGACGAAGAAAGAGGCCACGACCATCGACGACTTGATGGCTCGCATTGAGAAATACGCCAAGATGGAGGACGTGACCCGCCTCAGCACAAGGGAGAACAATCGAACTAAGCTCGCTGCCAAAGGCAATGACAAAGATGAGAACCAGAAGAAAGGAGGAAAGCATGGGGGCAAGAATGGCTCCAATAATGGAGGCAAGAACGATGTGTCTAAAGCATTTCAGGCAGTCAACACTGTCTTCAGAGAATCGATTTACAAGATTCTCTCAAAGATCAAAGACGAGCCATTTATTAAGTGGCCCAGAAAGATGGGAGGAGATCCCTCAAAGAGAAACAACGCGCTGAGATGCGCTTTTCATAAAGAGGGAGGACATAAGACTAAGCATTGCAAAGCTCTTAAGTCCCACCTCAAAGAACTGGCCCAGTCTGGGCATTTGAACGAGTTTGTGGAGAAGAAGGCAGAGAAAGTCGCTGCCAATAGAGAAGCAAGACCTGACAACATACTCGAGGACGATGCTGGCCATGAATTTGCAGTAATTCACGGGGCATCTGATATGAAGCAGATTTAGGGGAATTCATCTCGGATGGAGGTAAAAAAGCTTACAGTAGTGATGCAAGCTTTCCAGTTCGATCCAACAAAGACCCAATCAAGAAAACGTCAGTGAGCAGATGACGTTGACTATAGCAAACATATCGTGTTCACTGATGAAGATCTGGTGGGGGTGAGAACCCCACACCATAACTCCTTGATCATTACTCTCAGGATTGCCAACTATGATGTCGACAAGTTGCTCGTCGACCAAGGAAGTTTATCCGAGGTAATGTATCTCGATCTGTTCAGAAAATTGAAGTTGAGCGTCGCTGACCTGAAGGAGGCCACTGTCCCTCTAGTTGGCTTCATTGGAAAATTGAATATCTCACTCGGAAAGATTATACTACCGGTAAGGGCAGGAAGTATCTCCAAGATGATTGAGTTTCTGGTAGTCAACATTGAGTTGCCATACCAAGACATCCTCGACAGAGGATGGCTACAAGCGATGAAGGCAGTCCCCTCGACCTACCATCTGAAACTCAAGTATGTGACCGAGCGAGGAGTAATGGAGATCCATGGTGATTAAGAGATGGCAAGAAGGTGATTCATAGTGGCCATCTGCCCTAGAACAGAGAATAAGGCTGAGAAGCCCAATGAGCAGGTCGAGGAATAAGAAGGTCTGATACCTTGAAAATAGCAGTTAAGGTACGAAAGACCCGGAGTGGAGGAGACCAGGCTCCTCCCCTCTGAGCGGGTCGTGGAAAACCTGGTGGAAGTTACAGCTGGTGGTAGCAAGAAGGAGAGGGTATTCTTGATTGGAGCTTCTCTCTTAGATCAAATAAAAAAGGAGTTGACGATTTTGTTGAGAAGCAACGTAGACGTTTTCGCATGGGAACCATACGAGCTGCCTGGAATTGATCCCAGTGTGGTTTGTCATCGGTTGCATGTCGACCCCACTTTCAAACCTATCACCCAGAAGGCACGACGAACTGTGCCCGAGAAGGAAAAAGACATAGAAAAAGAAGTTGAAAAATTATTGGATGCAAGATCTATACGGGAGGTCCAATTCCCCAAATGGTTATCCAACCCAGTAGTAATTCCAAAGAATAATGGGAAATGGAGGGTTTGCATCGACTTCACTGACCTTAACAGGGCTTGACCTAAGGACAGTTTCCCCCTCCTAAAAATTAACCAATTGGTGGACGCTACAACAGCTCACGAAAGAATGAGTTTTCTGGATGCATATTCGGGGTATCATCAGATCCTTCTATATGCACCAGACCAGGACAAGACACCATTCATCACCATCATCGGATTATACTGTTACAAAGTCATGCCCTTCAGGCTTAAAAACGCAGGGGCAACCTACCAGCGGCTGGTCACTAAGATGTTCAAAGACCAAATGGGAGACACCATGGAGGTCTACATCGACGACATGCTCGTCAAGAGCAGAAATAAAGAAGACCACCTCTCAGACCTATCGAGAACCTTTGAGATCCTTAGGAAATACCGAATGAAACTCAACACGAGTAAGTGTTCTTTCGATGTCCAGTCAGGAAACTTTCTTAGGTACTTAGTCAGTAAGAGAGGTATCGAGGCTAACCCGGACCAGATCGACGCAATCAACAGGGTACTGCCACCTCGCACAATACGAGATGTATAGAAGCTCACCGACATGCTCGCTGCCTTGAACCATTTCATCTCGAAGTCCTCTGAGAAATACAAACCATTCTTCCAGCTCTTGAAGGGAAACAAGACAGTAGAATGGAATCAATATTGCTCGCGAGCATTAAATGAGCTCAAGGACTACCTTAGCTCACCACCCCTGCTCGTTATACCCTAAGAAAGATATTCCTTATACTTATACCTCGCCATTTCAAACCACGCTGTGAGTTCTGCGCTGGTGTGCGAGAAAGTAGGAATTCAGTACACCGTTTATTACGCGAGCAGGACTCTATTGGAGGCTGAGCAGCGGTACCTACCACTAGAGAAGCTCGCATTTCTCTTGTAGTAGCTTCAAGGAAGTTGAAGAACTATTTTGAAGCTCACACCATCATTGTTCTTACATCGTACCCCCTTAAAGAAATTATGAGGAAAGCAGATCTGTCGGGCAGACTGACTAAATGGTCAGTCGAGCTCGGACAATTTGACATCCAATTTCAACCAAGGAATGCAATCAAGGGGCAAGTCTTTGCTGATTTCATAGCTGAATTTACAGGCGAGCATCCTCTAGACCAACTTCAACCCATGAAGTAAGGAGAGAACCACGCAATAGAGGAAGTTTGGAAATTATTTGTTAATGGAGCCTCCAATTCAAAGGGGGAAGGAGTGGGCATTGTGCTTGTTACTCCAGAGGATACAACCCTCGAGCAAGGAATCAGACTCGGATTTGAAGCCTCCAACAACGAAGAAAAATATAAAGCTTTGATAGTCGGCCTCCAAAAGGCACACATTTTTGGAGCGAAGAAGTTACAGGTGTTCGACAACTCACAATTAGTCTCCAATCAGATAAGTGGGGACTACAACACAAGAGATGAAAGAATGGCGACCTATCTCACCTTGGCCAAGAGGCTAATGGACAGCTTCGAAGAAGTCAGTGTCCAGCAGTTTCCCAGAGGACAGAACAACCATGCTGATGCCCTGGCAGCCCTGAGTTTGGCAATTAATTTCGACTTGAAAAGAATGATCCCCACCAACTTCCTTGCTCTCCCAAGCATCAACCAGAGCGTTGAGCTGCCAGGCGTGGAACATGTGCTCTAGATTGAGTTAGCACCCAGTTGGATGGACCCTGTAAGGGAATATTTGAAGGATGATGCACTTCCAAGCGATAGGAAGATCACTTATCAGATAAGAGTCAAAGATGCTCATTTTCACTTATCTCCTGAGGGAAAGCTGTATAAGAGATCATTCTCCGACCCTTACCTATAATGTGTTCACCCGAGGGATGTCGAGAAGATTCTACATGAGCTCCATGAAGGAATCTGTGGGAGCCATATTGGAGGAAGATCACTACCTTTTCGAGCTATGAAGGAAGGCTACTGGTGGCCATATATGAAAAAAGATTCAGTAGCGTACGCTCGCAAGTGCAAGAAATGTCAACTACACGCCCCTATGGTTCACCAACCTGCCAGCGACCTAAGATCACTCACCAGCCCCTGGACCTTCGCCCAATGGGGAATGGACATTGTAGAACCACTTCCTACCGTCGCCGACAATCACAAGTATCTGTTGGTCACAACGGATTACTTGACCAAATGGATCGAGGCAGAGCCACTGGCAAGCATCCGAGATGCAGATATGATGAGATTCATTTGAAAAAACATAATTACCCGTTTTGGAATACCCATAACCATCATCACTGACAATGGAACACAGTTCGAAAGTGGCCCTTTCTAGAGATTCTGCAATGAGAATAGGATCAAGCACTATTTCAGCTCGATGAAGTATCCTCAGAGCAACGGTCAAGATGAAGATTTCAACAAAACAGTGATAGATGGGTTAAAAAAATGATTAGAGCGAGCCAAAGGCGCATGGGTGAATGAACTGCCACATATTCTGTGGGCTTACCTCACTACCCCACGACGGGAAACGGGGGAAACCTCTTTTTCACTAACATATGGAATGGAAGCGGTCATCCCGTTAGAAGCAGGCCTGCCAACTATGAGGTCCACCCTTGTCGACCAGGGCCATAATGATGCAGCATTGCTCTCTAAACTAGACCTAGCCGACGAACGTAGAGAACTTGCCTTAGTGAAATTAGCGAGCTATCAGCAACAGCTCGCAAAATACTATAACAATAAGGTCAATCCAAGGGCATTCCAAGTGGGTGACTATGTCCTAAGGAAAGTCCTTGGCAACGCAGTAAAACCATCAGATGGCAAGTTAGGGCCAAACTGGGAAGGACTATTCAGGATAACAAGAGATGATCTGCAAGGAGCCTATCACTTAGAAATGCTGGAGGGCAGAGAGATACCCCGAGCATGGAATGTGGCAAATCTTAAGAAATTATATTTCTAGTTTTTTCTTTCACTTTTTTACCAGATTTATGAAAATGGCAACTTATTTACTTGTGATTAATAAAAGTTGTTTGGCAATTGCATTCTATGAGGTGTTAGTTAACTAATATATGAACTTTATAACTTGCACACCCTTTCCAAGTGATAGGGACACTACTCAGTACACGATAGCAGGGAAAACACCCTCCTCAGGTTTTCGGCATGAAGCACGAACAACCTCCCTAGCATTGCCCCTGGCAATATATGAAGCCCTACAGGAGATCCTTAGGCATTTCGGCCAAGTCAAATTGGTCGCCAAATAATATTTGGTCAACAAAACCTTAATCGAATAGAGCATGTAAACACCAGGTGTGTCCTCGCCAATTGCCACACTTAGGACGAAGGGAGTATGACGACACAACCTAAAAGGTAAAGTAAGGCAGAATGGTATCTCATAAGCATACTAGACTGGAGGGACACTTACTTGATAATGCAAACCTACCAATTTAGTCGGCCAAGAAAGGGCCAAGATTATTAAGCAAAGAATAAGTGATGCAAAAACTATTGAACACTTGTTTAGTCGGCAAGTTCGCCCAAAACATAAATTTTATATTACTTTGTCACAACAAAAATGGACAACCGGTGTATAATCGGTGAGATCGCCCAAGCGTCAATACTATATTTATTCATTACATATGTGTACAGAGTTACAACTGGTAAAATCTTAATGAGGCTGAGGCCTCTGAATAAGATAATCAGCCACTTGTGCTCTTCGACCGTCATCTGGATGAGGAGCTAATTCCTCATCGACCTCATTTGCATCTGACTCCAATAGCTGCCGAGGGATGTCATCGATGGGGATCCAATGATCATCCCTCCTGAAGGGGTTAGGACTTAAAGTGGAAGGGGAAATCTCATGACGATACCAGAGTATTGAGTTCCTTGGAACTTGTAGCTCCCTTAGGGCACTCAACCATCCCCTGATAAAGGCGAGCTCTTCAAACTCTGTCAGCCTCATCGGAGCATCCACCCAACCTTGGTCATAACCGTCAGCCCATACTCGTTGAGGCCCTCTCTTAAACAGATGCCTCAGCCGTGTGACATCCCTTTGAAGTCCAGCAACAATAACGTATGCTCGATGAACATCTTCACTAAGCTCATCCATTTCCCTAGCTGGGCTTCTCGCATTTTTACCAGCTCACGAAACGGTCAATGGGACAGAACCTCGTATTACCGGAGGAATATCGCTCGGCCCTGCGCCAGCTCGTGATGAGGAAGAACCCCTTAAAATGCTCGGCACATTGCTCGACGCATGCTCCCTGAGGAGAAACACTTCCCTCCTCAAAGACTCATTTTCCTGTTGTATAATTTCTCCAACTTGGTTAATCTCAGTAGAGTCGAGGAGTCTTGCTCTCAAGAGTATTCACCACCTCTTGAACAGAAGCTCCAACTTCTTCCATCTCCTGAAGCCTATCTTTCAGTTTAACAACGAGCTTCGTCTGCTCTATGAAATGCGTATTCCTCAATCGCAGTGATTTGCAAATTCGCACAAAGGTATGACGAACTTCGGGACTCACATCAGGACCAAGCATTATCCCCAATTAAGAAGTGGTTGGTATATAGTCATCTATATCAATCAACTACAGGCCATAAAAGAGAAGTAAAGGATAAAATGAATCGGTACACTGAGGGAAAAAACCTTGTCATTTCATTAATATATTAAAGGATCAGAGTACATCAAGAAACAGAAAGGAACATTACAATTAAAATACAAAAACAATCCTAAGGATAGATTAGCTGGCGACCTCGGGTTGTTCAGAAGAAGTTGGATGCTTCCCCTCATTAGCAGCAGTAGGAGCATCTCCCTCAGTAGGGACAACTTCCGTCGCCCGAGAAGGAAGGGCATCAACAGGAACTGACTGGGAAGCAGGGTCAACACCTTCGACGGCTGGGGCAGGAGCTTTATCCACGATTGGCTTCGGGCCTGGATTGTGCTCATCGAATAAGGGAGAGGCTACATCCACCCCGGCAGCCAATAGGGCTTTGTTCCAGCCTTTCTGAAAGTTCAGACGGATGATGTAACCTATCTGAACCTCAGCATCTTCATATGCGGTAGCCCACCCAGAGTTATATGAGTCTTCCTTAATGGTGGCTACCTCGAACTCCTTCTCCTTCATCTTCTCGCTCAGCACCTTGTTCTTCTCCACTACCGTCAGCTTGCATGAGCAAACCAAGTCATAGGTCTGTCGCGGTTCATTCAGTTCTTTGACCGCTGCCTCCCTCTCTCAATTGGATTTAACAAGGGCCAGATCAGAGGATGTCCGAGCAGCATCAACGTCCTTCAAGCTGGCCTCGAGCTCGGTACCCTTCACTTTCAAAGCAGCGATCTGCTTCTCCAGCTCACCATTCTTATTCACCAGCTCATCGCGAGAGTAATAGAGCACGGCGATGTCAGTCATGAACTGCAAGAAAAATAAAATATTAGAAGAAAGAAACAGACAGAATTTGACGAGCATTAGAAAAGAGATACAGACTTACTAAGGCTAGCCTCTGACTCGCTTACAAGGATAACTGGTCAGTCCCCATCGTTCTTTGGCGATCAGCAGGAAGGACTACTCTCTCGAGCAGTGCTGGGGCCAGCTGAGGAGAAATGCAATCGAGCCCCCCTCTGGAAACGCAGACACAGGCACTAAGGCCTGCCCACCCTTAGTCCTCGCTTCCATCTTCCTTCTCTCCTCCTCCTTCTCCTTATCTTTCTCTACCCTTTTCTGCTCCTCAATCCTCTTTTTCTCTTCAGTCTTCTTTCTCTCCTCTTCCCTCTTCCTCTCTCTCTCTCTTTCTCTCTCTCTCAACTGTTCTTCTTCTTTTCTTTTCTTCTCTTGCTCCTGAGCAGCAGACCGAGAACCAGTGGCAACAGCCCCACTGCTGGATTTCTGCTTTTTTGACCTCTGAGCGAGAAGCACATCATCATCATCATCATCATCATCACGGATCAAGTTTTTCCTTGGGGGAACCATTTCCTCGCTAGAGCTGCTGGATGTACTTGAAGGTTCTTGGGCTTCAGAAACCTCTTCTGAGCTAGAATAACTGTCACTACTGAAGCTCTCCTCACCAGAACCACCTTCAACATCTCCTCTGATATCACTCTCAGAACTGCTCTCTTCCTCGTCCAATTGAATAGGATCAGCAGCAGCTTCTTCTGAAGTATCAAATTCAGGGATGCTATCCACAGGCCTCGTAATAAAACTAGACCCAATGTTCTTGTACTTGAGCAGGAAAGCAGCAGACCGGGGATGTTCACCATCAGCCAAAGATTCCCTGATATTCCAAGCTTTAATCAGCTCAGAAGTTCAAACCTCACTGAGGGCAGGGTCCAAGTTCTTTGTCCTCGCTGAAAAGAAAACAGGAAAGTGTCAGAAGAATCACACATTAGCAAAGAGATCGAAAGGGAAGAGCAAAGACTACCTATGTACACTTCCCCATAAAAGGGAATAGTGAATCTATCAGACCTTGACCCCTCAGTCTGGGGGAGAACTGTCAATTCCTAGCAAGAAAGCCATCTTGCCAGTAGTCCTTGTGGGAATCAGGTAAATTTACTACTAATACCCTGTCAGGACTCCTGGCCTTGAGGTAAAGAAGACCAGAGCTAGTTCGAGAGAAGGAATAACAAAAAGAAACTTCGGCGAGCCCTAATTTAGTTCCATAAAGTTGATTTATTCTATAGACACCATTGATTATCTTCCATACGTTGGGCGAACACTGTGCAGGAATAATGTTGAAATAACCAAAGAAATGAAGGAACAAATTGTTTGGAGGAAAAATAATCCCCCCTTGAGAAAGCAACAAGACATGAATCCAATGAGCACCCTCTATCTCTCTAACATTCTTAGGGAGAGAGGCACACTCAATCTCTACCCATTCTGGGATATTATAGAACTTCCTAAACTCAGACACTGATCTATTACCTATCTTTGACATTTGTAAACCCTAAAGTCACAAATTCAGAGAAAACTCAACAAAGAAAGCACAAAGAAAGATCAAAGAGGACTTACGAGATGAAAGATCATAAGCCCAAATGACGAGGGAGATTGAAAGCGAAGAAAATGAAGGCCTAGAGAAGAAGACACAACAGCTAAAACTCACATAAGATGAGTGAACGCAAAGAAATTTGAAACGACAACTATGGAACGTTGCTCCAAATAGCTTTTAAATTCTCCCAATCATCGCGCACAGGACACGAAGCAACTGCCGCCTAAATCAGTTCTCGACTTTGGGAAGAGTCACACGATTCACAAAAGTGCCATTATGACAAATCATTTAAATTTATTGAGCCCAAATTGTGGCCCAACAACTTTAGGGGCAATTGTGGGTACCCAAATTTACCATTATGGGCCCGGATGAGTAGCCTAATAAAAATGGCCCAAAGTCCGAACCTCTCACCTTAATTAAATAGAGATATTCCAGGAGAAGGTGATGGACGTGGGGGAGTCCAACACCCCCACTCCCCGAGGACAGACATGTATATAATAAACCCTAAGCTTGGGGTAAAAGGCACGCATGTATTCTCTGTAAACGCTCCCCGGAGTATATAGAAATAATACTGACTGTACTACCGTGGACGTAGGTATTCTTGCTAAACCACGTACATACTGTGTTATGTGATTGGCATTTTACCTTCTTTATTTTCCTTGGTGATTACGCTTCTCTCATTTATTTGTGTTGAATATAATTGTCACCACAACATTCATACCATTTGATGTCTTGAAGGCGATTGAGGAGAAAATTTGTGTTTCGTCTGACTTAGAGCCCAACCCATGCGTTCCAAAAATTAAAAGAAACTTAGGTGTTCGCTCCGAGTCGATGCACGTAGGCCACGCTTTGAGTAAGCATCACGAGGATCCCTTTCCAATTAGTCACGATAAGTCTCCCGATATGTCCTTTATCTATGGGAGAGGTCCCAACTTGTTCCGATTATTGGTTTACGATATGAAGACGGGAGAAACGAGGAGAGAGAGGTCGTCGCACCCCCGACGTGTACGGGGTGATTTTTATTGTATTATTGAGTCATCTATTAGTGTCATTTAGTGTCTTTATGCATTTTAAATATTTGTTTGTTTTATTTGTCGCACTTCTTGTTTTGCCTTATTTAGATTTTAGTCATTTTTGCTTGAGGACAATGCAAAATTCTAAGTTAGGGGGGTCACAAGTGCGTATTTCTAAAACTTCACGAATTTTCAAAAATGCCCAAAAATTTCAAAAAAATCATAAAATCTTGAAAACTACAAAAATATTTCTTGTTCAAAATAAATAAAAATTAGAATTCAAATTTTTCGAAAATATCATTAAAAGTCGGTTTAAAGTCTCAAGTTGTAAAATTCAAAATGCACGAAGTCGGAATTGACCAAAGATGGAAATTGAAAGAAAATTGACGACTTTACGAATAAGTGCGAAGATTGACAAACCCGGGGAGATGTCGAGCCTATATTGTTTTGAGATCATTTTAAATCAATCTGAGTTAAGGATTAACTCAAAGTTCATTTCAGCGTTTTAAAAAGTCGTTTATGATCTTTATTTTATTGTTTTGATCGGTTATGGGAAACAGAATGTTGCCTCGAAAAGCGCACTATAAATCTCTAAATTAAATTAATCTCGAGACGCATATGGTAAATTAATAAGTAATTCGGACAATGAAGTAGGCCATCGTTTATTACCCAAAAACATTAGCCATAAAAAGATGTGAAAAATGATCCCAATTGAGCCGAATAAAATTTATCCTTTTCGTTTGGTAACCCGAAAAACCCAAGTAGCCCGGAATTACGAAAAACGGAATATTCATTAAAATCCGAAAAGTGCATAAGAAGGGGAAAGAAAAAGAATAGAAATGCTAAAAAAATAGCAAGAAAAGAAAATAAGTGAAAAAAAGAAAAAATAGAGAAAGGGAATAGAAAGTAAGCAAAAGCTCGAAAAAGCACTAAGGGACATCATAAGAAAAATTTCCCGATTTCGAATTTCCCAACCATTTCCATGTTACTCTATACACCTATAGCCCGAAAAAGTCCTAACTGAGTCCGGATTGATAAATTAATTATCACGTGGAGAGCTAAGACATCAAAAGATAATACAAGAGATTAAATGTGTGAAAAAGAGGTGTTGTTCCCATTTTCCAATGATCGTATTCCGATGATGAGATCTATTCACCATATATTTCCGTCTTTCAATTTGCGTGTGTGACTTTGCGTCCATTATATTTACTCTTTATATCCCGCACACCTAGAGAATAGCCACAATCCGAGAGATTCGTTTTAGAGAACATCCTGTGAGCATTTGAATCAAAATGAATTTTTAAAAAGTAACGTAATGATCAATCGATGGAAGTTAGCGGTTCGATTTTTGGCTTCGCACACACACACTATGACTTGGGACTTGTAAATATGACTTTAAGGTGGCTATTTTGGGGAGTTTAAATTGTACAATTTTTAAGTATTTTGATTTTTCTTTGAGTCAATAAAGAATTTTGTGGGTATATTCACTACAAACCCTCACGAGACACCACTCGTCCTACTAGGGTAACCTAGGGGTTTAAAGGCTTATTGCATACACTAAATGCAATCGCTTGCCCGCAAAAAAGGTATTCCATCCCAATAAAATTTTTGAAGGGTCCTTAACTCATACTCTTATTCTTTTACATTGCTCGGGATGCGCAAAGTTCTAAGTTAGGGGGGCCATTTTGATCGTGTTGGAAACCGAGTGTCCGTGTAAATACGCTAGTCGTTGTTATCGGCTTCCGACCACAATACAAAAAAAATCCTAAACTTTAACTACACACTTGCGGAGTATAGTGGCGAGTCTGGGTATCAAATCCACATGGAATGTTTGATAGATTTTAATTGATTTATTACTTCAAAAAATAAAGTGTAAAAGATGATGATTGAGTGAGAAAGGAAAAAGGGGAAAATAAAGAAGTTAACTAAAACTAAATGGAAAATTAAGGTAGGGACACAATCCCCCAACCCTAAAGTATTGATGGTATAAAACTAATCATAAATTTAAGTGATTAATTAGACCCAGAATTTAGTATTTCCAAGCATTACATATATGAGGTTCAAGCCCGCACCATACATAATCAGAGGACGAGTAAATCGGTATTGCGATAGTTACACTCGAATTGCATTTTGAAGCATCCCAGTTACCCTGAAGCAAACGAGATCCAAAGATCTATAATTGTCGCATTTCTACGCAATACAGTCGTAATAAATCATTAAATTTAGAGGACTAATTTTATACACGTGCAACTACCACATCGGGTTGGGTTCATGCATCCCAACCTTTAAAAACCTAGCCTAACATGGTGAAATTAATGAAAACTATGTTATCTACGTTGCATGAGCTCATAATTGCTTGGAAAGAGAGATGAAATATGACAAATAATAATAAAAGTGCTGGAAATAAAAGTTACCAAGATTGAAGAACAAGAACATGCAAGAAGAAATCAAAGGTTGAAGAAAAACTAGAAAAGCTCTTAAATTAAAGGTGCGAAATATGTGAATCTCTCCTAGATGTTTCTACTTGTTATGGAGCTTTTACATGAATGAAATCTGAATAAAAAGAGTCCTAATGACTAAATATATAGGCTAGAGGTCGTTTAGAAGAGTCCCCAAAACATAAAACTCTTTTGGCTAAAAGATAAGCACAAAATAAAAATCCCGTATCTGGAAATTTGTTACACTTAGAAAGCGTGACTAATTTTGTAACGGATCTGGTGCGTGATAAATGGGTTAACCGGTTCTTTTTTTCTCAGGTTCGGTTCGATTTGGGTCTGATAACTTTTTTCTTGGATTTCTTTCTCAACTTCAAATGGGCATAACTTCTTCACCGTAGCTCAGATTGAGGTACCGTGTTTTCCAATATTCTTGTAATTAGAAGCTCTTCAACTTTCCAGTTAGCCCCACCTCCGGACTAAGGCTGTAAGATTACGAAAAATCCCTTTTAACTCCCCATTTCTTAGTTTTCTTTTACTATTTTGAGTTCTCTTTGGCACTAACTTGCATGAAATACCTGTAGAACACCTAAGAGATACACAAAATACAAAATACTTACCAAAAAGGGTTATTAGAATAAATATGAGACAAATCCAAGATATTTACACCGCACGGGATCAGAAAAATACCAAAATTAAGGGGATAAATGTGAAGAATTTATGCCTAATCACATGATCTATGACTTCTGATGAGTCCTCGCTACTGCAATCCTTCTAACATCCTACGTTTGTCATTCTATAATGTTCGATCTTCCAAGATCGACCAAAAACGTATATGAATCACATCAACTAAATATTATAGCAGGAGAACGTAAGTCTCATACGTGAAAGAATACAACAATTCTATAATAAGGCTCTATATCAAAGAACACTATGCTTAATCGTGAAAGTCGCACAGATCCTAAAGATACTATAACCTGATGCTCTGACATCATATGTGACACCCCTACTAATAAAATACTGGGTGATCAGTCCTATACCAAATTAAACACGAATCTCATCTAGTTCATTCTTAGCATCAGTGTCGAAAACTTTTTAAAACTTACTAACCACCTAGTATTCAAAAGACATGGTGCCAAATTTTATCTTTTTATTTAACATCCCAATAAAAACATGCAAAAGAATATATAACTAACCATCATGCAATCACTAAATCAAGAAAAACTAAAAACGGAATAGATGTAAACTTTGTCGAAACAACCACCGACTACAATCAAATAACGAAATGAATCACAAGAGTAACAAATGAATACATCAACTAACTGAAATAAAATGGAACAACTAGGGTGACATGCCCAAATAGAACACTGATTGCATCATACTCTAGAAATGAAATGACTGAAGCGGCTAAGTCAAAGTCCTGCAACATCCACATGTGTCGCAGCTGCGTAAAGCCTGGAATAGAACAATTATGGTGTCCATGTGGATGGACACCTAAAAGGTTTTGAAAATATTTTATAGCAAGGGTTAGAACCCAAAACATTTTGAAAATATTTAGCAAGTGAATTTAAATGCAGGAAATTAAAATGCATGAATGCTCTTCATATTTTAGTTAGTACCACACACAATCTGGAGGAACCCCTCAACTAATGTGCACACCTAACATCCTTCTATATTACCCATCTATCTATCCATCGCCGTAACTATTCTTGTCACAGATACCCCACGTTTTCCTACTACTCTATCCCTAGTGGCTTTAGTATACCTTATAAGTTATTAATCCCATTAACTTATTTAAGTCATTTCTCATTTAATGCCATATAACATTCTCACGAGTTATATCACTTATACAATTAACATCACGTATATGAGTTATAAGTTATTATTCACACTAACTTATTTAAATCAATTCCTATTTGATACCATATAACAACCTCACCCGTTATATTAATTATACATTTACACCATATATATATATCTGTATATAATTCTGCACTATATATACGTATTATATCTCAATATTCACACGCATGTAGGATATGAATGCTATCACTCAACGCGTAGGAGGCGGTCACAGTTCCCCCCGAAAGTGCCTGTTCCATACCCGACCCACCCTTAATAACAGACGTTGTGAGCTGGGAATATACTCACCCTACATTCACTAGTCAGGTGGCTCACCCACATTGCGCAACCTCCTAAGATAACATTAATATTGGTATGCTTTACTATAAATATTATTCACACAAATATTTATAAATCATATACATATATACTACATATATATATACACACACACACACACACACACACACACAAGCCTAAAATATGCAAGTCTATGGTTCGACTTCATTTCAATTAATTTACACACTAAATAAATTTTCATTATCTTGGTGTCACCCTACTAATTATACCCGGACTCTCTCTCTTGGTCTGAAATTCAAAATTTATAATTCATTATTCGATTTCTTTTAATGAGCTTATCATCATCACTAATCTATCTTTACAAATTTTTCGCTTTAAGCATTTAACCAACCAGGGGTGGGAATTTAAATTTGGAAAAGGGTTTGAGGAAATAATATTGTTCGAATCACCCGGTATTCTTTCTCTTTCATTCATATCTACCGCCATTAATGGATTGAAGGAACAACGCCCTTTATCAGATCTAACACCATTGACGAATTGAAGGAAAGGAACCCAAACATATTTTCACAATTGCATAAAACTCAAGATTCGAACAAAAGCCTAAATTCCTCATTTAAATCGCCACAATTCATCATAAAAATTCTATCAAATAAATTTACTCACTAAAATACAAGGTTCAAAACTTCACGAATTAAACCTTAAATCTATTTGGATTTATCCTCTACTAATTCAAGGATAACATTCACAAATTAGAACCCTTAATCATAACCAAAATTTTAGAATCACCCAATGCAGAAATGGTGTATCTCAAAATACATAACAAGTCTGACTCTGGGGAAGAAGAAAATCTGACCCAGCTTCAGGTCATTCAAATGACAAGCCATATCGTTCGAACGATAGTGGCTCTCGTTTGAATGAGGTACCAGGTTGTTCGAACGACCCTGGTATCATCTCCTTCTCTAATCTGCCCTGAAAACCCAGTCTGCCATCAAAGCGTTTAAGACCTTTATAATGTATAATTTTCTTCATCAAAACTTCCCCAGATTAATCCTAAATCCATACTTTTATCATATTCAATCTAATCCCAAAAATTTCATCAATTAGGGCATCAAATTAATTAAATTTTAACACCTCTACAGATTTATAATTCCCAATTAAAGAAATCCCCAATTTCTCATGAACATAAACCCGAACATATTAATTGATTCCCACCTCCTTTAATATGAATAGGTAAATGCAAATTAACAATTGCGAATTAAACCACTTGCCTTAATTTTTTGATCAAAGCCTTTGGATGAAGATGTTGGATTTAATTCAAAGATCTCCTCTTATTCTTGAAGCAATCTCCCAAAATTCCCAAATTCTCTTCTAATGGCTCTCCTCTTAAACTCTCCACAATTTTAGTCTTCTAAAATGATTATAAGTTTTCTTATCCTGTTACAGCAAGGGTTAAAAACTCTAATCCCGTTTTTGGGCCTAAGGGCCTCTTAAAAGGACCCAAACTCTTTATTTGGAGTTCAATTATATCTAATTAAGTCCTGAAACCCAATATATACATATGACCACTTATTTTGGACTGTTTCGACCCATCCGGACTCAACCGTGCACTTAAAATTTCCATTCAAATTAACTTATAACATTTTCCAAATTCTTGAACTCAAAATGCGACATAAAATAATCCAAAATATTAAACCTCAACTCGCCGAATTAATAAATTTCTCAAATAATGAATTTAATTCTTCCAAATAAAATAAATTCTTTTTCTCCAAGTATTTTATTTAATTAAAGGTCTCTGGGGTGTTACAAATACTTGGACTGTACAAGCACATACTTGTATATTTGACCATATTAGACCAATTACTTAAACTGAGAACAATAACATATTGGATTGAATCAAGTATATAAATCTATTGGTTTGTGTAATCTGGACTTCGTAGGATATTAGATTAAATCGAGTAAATCTATTTTTTAAAACAATTATTGATATTTTACTTCATGCTTGATATTTTTACATATTTCTCAGTCATGAATATTATTGTGCATTATGTGATCACTTGATTTTTGAAGAAATTTTAGGATCGTTGGTTAGATCATTTGCATTACTTAGAACTCACTCACTATACACCATTTATTCACGTAGGCACTTGTTGATTGTTTATATATTAGATCAACTTTGATTTTTCTAATATTTGGATAAAAAAGTTTGCTAAGCCTGTGTTAAATTAAGAAAGCTTGATTTAAACAAAAGAACATAACACAATAGTAGAGACTGATATTTAGGAGATCAAAAAATTATTGCATTGCATCCAGTTGTATAATTAAGAGAGTGTGTGTGTGTCACCTAGGATATCACACAACACACAAATACTTCACTAAGAACTAGGACAATAGGCACTAAGCCGAACCTGAGCTAAGGAGAGCAAGAGGGAGAAGTTGTGACGTGAAGAACACGAAGTCAATATGGATAGACTAAAGAGAGATCAGAATAAGCAACCAAGAGAGATCTTGGTCTAAGTGAGGTAATAGTTATATTTGTCTACTTTACGTTGTCTTGTTTGATTTTTGTATAATCGTTCCTATTTCATTTTGGTTTTAGTGGAAATAAACTAGGTTGACTCTTAGGAGAGTCTGTCTTTTTTCTCGGGGAAGGGTTTTACGACGTTAAATAAATACCTTGTGCTTTACATTTTCTTCCTTATCACCTCGCACGAAAAAGTAGGTTTAAATAATTAGAAACCCACCTAAAAACTGAATTGTTTACTGTCTTGTAAATCACCTAGATTAACTAAAGATAATAATTAGGACTTAAATTGACTTTTCAAATCTTAATCAGTTTTAGTAGAGTTAATAATTTCAAGAAAAGTTTGAATTGGTCCCTACTTGAATAACATATAAAACTAGTAGGTAAATTGCGTTTACTCAATAACTGTTTTCTTCAATACTTGAGTCTTATATGCTATAGCCCCCGCTCAAGTACTTTTAAGTGGTATAAGAGCCAAACTTTAAAAAGATCTTTTTTATAAACTGTTATTAAATTCATTTTACCTTGTTTTAATGGAAGATTCTAGTCAGTTGCTTAGGTTAGAAAATTTTAGTAGACCTCCTATTTTCGATGGCATAAATATTCCATACTAAAAAATTAGAATGATAACATTTATTCAAGGCACATTAGGAGATGATGTATGGTATTTAATTGAAAAAGGTTACAGGCACCCCAATACTCCTATAGCAGAAGGTAGCACTGTTTTTAAAAATCTTAGAGCATCTGAATTAAGTGTTGATCAGAAAAAAGATAAGTAATTTCAATAATAAGGGCAAAAAAGCAATTTTCTTAAGTGTGAGTGAAACTGAATTAAAACGTATATGTCATTGCACTACTAGCAAAGATGCTTGGGATACTTTAGTAATTGCACACGAGGGTGACAATAGAGTAAAGAAATGTAAAATGCAAATGTTGGTTCAACAATACAATATGCTAGTTATGAACGATAATAAACCATTTGATGGTTTTTATATGCGTTTGACTAATATCATTGCCCAACTACATGCGAATGGTATTGAATATTCGGATAAAGATGTGTGTGATAAAACTCTGAGGTCCCTTGCCCCTAGATTTGATCATAAACGTTATATCATAGAAGAGATTAAGGATCCATCTCTCACACCAGAATGGCTAAGCTCTAAATTGAGAACTATGGAACTTGAATCAGCCTTTAGGAAGACTCTCACATCTTATGCTAAGAATGAGTTGACCAATACTTTTAAAGTTTCTTTTAAAACTTCATGTCCTAATAAAAAAATAAGCATAAGGTAGTTAAACAACAATCCGAGTCGGATGATGACTCTGATGTGGAATCAGATGAAATTGATAAGATTGATATGTCCTCACAATTTAATAAACTTTTGGAGCAAAAAAATGATGTTGCTAAAAGGCGTACGAAAGTGAATAATTATTCAAGTTAGTTCATCCGGCACCATAACAGAACTTCAAGGCAAACTTCTGATTATGATAGTAGAAGTAGTAAGATTGATAAATCTGAATTGGATTGTCACAATTGTGGGACACTCAGCCACTTCATTGCTGAGTGTAGGTCTAAGCCACAGTCCAAGCATTCTAACCAACACAAGCCTCACATTTTTAAAACTTTGGATGACTTTTTTGATTCTGAATCAGAAGATAACCAGTGAAATTCTGAATCAAATTGTCTTGCATTTTTAAGAGAAGTTTATGACTGTTGCAGAGACGTTTATTTAGTAGGAATGACTGATTCTGAAGATGAGTCTGATTATGATGATGTACTTGATTTTTTGATGTTGCTAAATCTTTGTTAGCTAGACAACCTTATATGCGTGAGTTAACTACTCCATTTGATGCAAAATGTGTTGTGTATGATACTAAATCTGATGATAGCAACACTTCACACATGGACACTAATGAAAATAAAATTTTATTGGATATGACGATTATTCAGAATTATATGTCGTAACGTTGAAAAATAGACACGAATCATCTAATTTGGTTAAACTGCTTAGTGAGTATCTAGAGAGTCAATATAAGATCGTTCAACAAAATTCCATTGAAATGAGCAATGTCAAAAATGATTTTGAAAAATAGTCACTTGATTTTAAATATCAGATTATGACATTAAATGAGAATTTGATTTCCTTAGAGGAAAAATATAATGCGATGCTTTTATAAGTTGAAAAATCTAAAGAAGTTTGTGAAACAGCTTTCAAAATGTGTCATAGTCATGATATTGAATGTTTTGACCTTGACAAACTTCTTATTGAACAATGTTATACTAGTGATACTAGAGGGTTTGGATATGAGGGTCCTCTTGAAAAAGTTGATCCAAATAGACCAATATTCTTTGTAAAAGCCTAAAAAGAATTGGATCGTTCGTTAGATCGTAAGCTGTCTAAAATGGCTAGAGGAAAACAAGTTTTAATTGAAAGTGATTATGAAAGTGACATTGATAGTTTCATTCAGAACTTTGTTGGACCTTCTACGTCCACATATTACCCCCCACCAAAGAGATTTTATAGACCTCCCATGCCTGTATTTCATACAATTCTGTTAAGCGTGTAGATAGAAAACTTCACCCTTCAGACATGCCTTCATGTAATAAATTTTGTAGTAAGTGTGATGTTTTTGGACACCAAAACTGTGAGTGCCTAAGGTTTCATAAGAGAGATTCTCATTTTTACTTAAACTCAAAAGTTAGGATATTTAGTAATAAATCCATGAACCATTTTGGATCATTTCATTCCTTTTATAAGCCTAAACCCAAAACTAACCGCAATTCAAAACCAATAGGCAAATCCTCTTCCCGATCTCAATCTAAGGCATAATTATTTTTTAAAACCATGCCTATTTGGATCCGAAGTGATGATCTAAGGCCTCAACTAAATCGTTTACTTCCGCACATAGTCTTTTTAAGCTTAATTGGTTCTTTCGATAACTCTATCAGTTTTGTAAGGACATATTTTACATAGTCCGTTTACATTAGAGTATGTCTTATACCGCTAGAACCATCGAAGAAAGTTGAAGATCATACATGTATCAAGACGAATTCAAATATAAAAGTTCTTCAACAAATAAGCCTCTGCGAGATAGATTTTGGTAAGGTTATGTTTAAGTACCTTAATGGTTCATTAAAATATTGGGAAGATTTTTCTAAAATGTATTTAAACATCTGAGCCATCATTTTTCATCAAGATAATTTTTCTAAGTCCTGTAGCTGGAGTTTTAATAAAAAGTAATTTTTCGCTGAAGTCATTCAAACGAATTCTTCAGGCGACATTGCATCACGCTTGATACCTCGCGAGAAGCTCGCTTGATATGTTCCATCTAACGACATGCTAATATTTCATGTTTTTTAACCTCGTTAGATGGTTGTGCGATCCCTGGATCGAACGAAATTTGATGTTGTTCTATCAACCTGCCATTGTCGTTCGAACAAGGCCGCCGACTCATTTTTTTTTATAAATACCTATTAAATGACTCCATTTTGCTGGAGAAGACCTGAGAGTTTCAATCTACGATAACTGCAAACAACAGAATTTTCGCCTTCTCATTTAAGGGTTTTTAACTTTATTTTTCAATTCACAAATCATCCCAATAGCTTTAGTGAATATTTTTGGAACCCAAGATACAACTCTGGTGAAGTTTCTCTTGTAGACACAAGATCTCTACTGCTGATTTGGTAGCTCTTGAGAGGGGGGGGGGGGGGGGCTGACTACAACTGTAATCACTTGGGAGTGCTTGAGGGTGTAACATGCTGAAGATAGAGTTGCGGTTCTTATTGGTTTGCTGCGGTTAATCCATTACTGATTCTAGGTTGCGAACTATGTGAATGTTCTGCGAAATATTCATTGCAGAATTATATAAGTGTTGTTACATTTATTGAAATAAAGGTTTGGCCCTTGTGGGGGATTTTTTTCCTGAAATCTGTGTGTCAATAATTTATGTTTGTTTGTGATGGCATGATTTATTCCACCTAGATGCATGTGTTGGGGTTTAATTAATTTCGATAGAAAATTGGTATCTAATTAAATAAGTGTTTAATTGGAAATTTTTGAATCACCGAGCAATCGATATCACACTACATTCACAAATTGGTATCAGAGCATGTTACTCTAAATTATCAAGTGATCATTTTTTCGGGAAATGTTTTTGATATCGATTTTTAGAAAAATATTTTAAAAAATTTGCAATGTTTCCGAATGAAATTTTTTATAATCGGTTGCTAGTTTTTACTGGACCAATTATGCATATTGGGAAGCCTGTATGAAATCTCATCTAAAAGAAATTGATGAACGTGTTTGGATTATTTATGAAAGAGGGTGGACTCCTACCACCGTCATTGTTAATAATGTCACAAATCCCAAACCCATGTCTAATTGGACTGAAGAAGAGTTTAAATAGAGCAATTTTAATTCCCGTGGCATAAGCGCTATTTCTGGAGCTGTCACCCCTGACGAGTTTCATCGTATTATGATGTGCACCACATCTAAAGAGGTATGAGATATCCTTCAATTGACACATGAGGATACCAACACCGTCAAGGCGTACAAGTTGCAAAATTTGACCACCCCATATAAGACAATCACGATGTTTGAGTCTAAGTGTTTTGGCGAGTTTTATGCTAGGTTGTCTGACATAGTCAACACGAGTTTTAATTTGGGTGAGAAAATTGATGAGACTAGGGTTGTCAAAAATAATTTGAGATCACTTCCATCCTATTTTATTCCTAAGGTCACTATTTTGAATTCATTGGGGGATATTAGATACACTTAAGTTAGAATAACTTGTAGGAGATATTCAAACTTATGATATCGACATGTTTCCTAAAACCGTTTAGCCTAAGGATAGAGGGATTGTATTTAAAGAACAATCTAGGAAGGGTGAGTAAGTGTCTAGGAAGAGAGATAAGAAGAATAAAGAGGGTGTTTGTGATTTCGAGTCTGGGGGAGAGTTTAATTTTGATGATGTGTCCATGCTTGCTAAAAATTTCAAGAAAATTCTTCCAATAAAATGATTTTTGAAAAAAATAAAAAGAAAGAAGAGGTCAAAGAAAGTGGTGAGAAAGACAAAGAGGAAGAGGAGACATGTTTTGAATGCGAGGGAAAGGGGCATAGGGCGTTTGAGTGTCCCACTAGGCTAAAGGGAAAGGGTAAGAAAATTTCCATGCCAGCCACTCTTAGCGATAGTGAGGAAGAGGTGAAATATTTTGGGGATGATTCTTCACATGGGATATGTGTCGCCTTTTTAGTTAGTCATGTGAGCATACCTAGTTTGTCCCACGATGATGAGGGTACTTGTGCACGTGAGAGCCCCGATTAAAGTTTAAGTGTTTCGTGTGAGAGGGAGGGTAAAAGTGAGTTTGGAAGCGAAGGAGAAATCGAGCTCCAACTAGTGTTTAGATATTTATACGCCGAGACCTTAAAGACGAAGAAGTTGAATAAAGAGTTAGGTCTTAGGGATCTAGATTTGGAGAGAGATATAGGAGTTTTGAGAGGATTTGAGGTGCTGGAGATTCAACTGGAGAAGGTGAAGGTTAATTTGAGTGAGCAGTTGATCATCGTAGGTCGAGAAAAAGGTGAACTTGAAGCTCGTGTGTCACAATTATAGGGAGATCTTGATTGTGCCCAGGAGGTAAATGTTACTTTAGAGGATGCATCTAAGAAGGTAGGAAATATGCTCCTCGGTCCCGCCTTGGGTAAAGTTGAGAGACTAGGAATAGGTCATGACGGTGTGTCCACTTTCCATGTTGCACCCGAGCCGATTCCCGAGTTTGTGATTGATCCTTATGGCTCTCAACCTAACCAACCTAGGTGTCCGTTACCCGATAGGAGAGTGTGTCCTAGATGTTTAGGAGAGGTGTTCCTAGGCCGGTGTATGTTTGCACCCACTACAAGAAGAGAGGACACCTTAGATAATTTTATTTTAAGTTGGGTAGTGTGTCACATAGTGTTTTGCCACGTTTTCCAACACACTCACCCATACATGATGCTCTGGATGATTACATAAGAGAGTTTGTACATATTCGGGAGAAAGTTAAGTTTTTGGTCAAAACTTCACATGACTTGATGGATGTTTTTTATAAGATATCATCACCTTTGGAAAACTTCACCGCACCTAACGGTTGAGGTTTAAACTTATTTTCTAGCATATGATGATTTTCATGATGATATTTTATGCCTATTGCTAGTGCTTACTACTTTTGTATTTATATTTTTTGAAAAACCAAAAAGATTTTGGTTTTTGAAAAAATACAAAAAGATTTTCTATTTTTTTGAGAAAAAATGAAAAAAGACAAAAAGAGTTTGGTATTTTGTTTTGCACTATTTATGAATGGACATTTAGGATAACCAACTCACAATTTCATTCCATATCCATGTGACTATTTGATAGTGTTTTGATATGCGTCATCATTTCATTTAGTGCTTTATAATGTTTGGAGTCATTAAGAGGTAATTTGAGATTACTTTCTGCATTTTTGACTCTTAGTCTCCTTTAATGCACACTTGCAAAAATTTGTTTGATTATTGTACTTGTCTATCACATATTGATCGAAGTGTTTTCATCTCATTCCTGTCTTTAAAACATACCAAATGCGATAAAACCTGACAATGAACGCAGTGCATGTAAGAACCGTTGCCCATGTTGACTTTGTTTAAAATGATGAGTGAATGGGGAAGGTGTTTGTCAATTTATAAAATACCTCAAGTGAACGGGCTATTATAGAATAGCGAGTGTAAGTACGGGTCGAACGCACAGAGATTTGTCAATTTTAACTTTTAATTGAATTGCAACTGTCCAACTAGATCAAATGGAGTAGAGAATAATTACGAACTATACTGAATAAAAGCAATTACGAATAATGAGAGCATCGCGGGGGATTTATAAACAATATGAAAGAATTAAGATTCGGGGTCCATTTATCACGTAACTAATATTGCACACTAATTTAATTTTGTCATTCCTTTTTCATAACTCAAATTGAACCGACTCTTGTCGCGTTTAATTCGGAAAATATGAAAGTTATGTTCAAAATATTTTTAACTTCTCTAATAGACGGCTAAAATCCCTATTCCCTTAGAAAATACAAGTTTTAAAGTTCGCAAATGAATTTAAGCATGGACTATCAAAACAATCAAAGTGCAAGCATAATCCATAAAAAATTACTATTTTTAAATTTCAAAACTTGATTGACAAAATAATATTGAAGGTTTTAAAACACTCTCGTGTCGTTTTAAAATGAGTACCGAATTTTTAAAACCTTTAGCACATATAGGGAACAAAAACGAATTTAAATTGCGCACAATATTAATCAAACATGATAAATTTTACCTAGTGCTAGTAAAGAAATTAAGCTAGCATATTTGAAGACATAATAAAATTGCAAGAATGAATACTAATTTTCATTAATAAAACAAATTTACAAATATTGTGTCTCACAAATAAACTTGACAAAATTCCTCCCACGAAGAAAAAATTCTTGGCCCTCAAATATAACTCAAACTCTCAATAAAACTACCAGAAATTGTTCTAAAGTGACCCTATACAATCATTTTCTTCCCACGAAATAATGAGCCCAAGGGTACTTTTTATAGGACAAGTTGTGAGGTATTTGAGTTGTAGCGGGACTTTCCCTAATTGGCCAAACATTATTGGTAGCTATCTCTCCACCTCTTTAATCTTTGGATCGCGATAAGGGACCGAATTTCCTCCCATTCGAAAAATCTTATCTTTTCTTGTTGAACATGCACGCCGAGTTTCATCAAAATCAGAGAATAAAAATTTTGACTTTTTTCGAACGATCGCAAAAATCAGCTTTTTCGCACCTTTTTCGAGTTGATGATCAATTTGCACCAGATTCCATCATTACCTATAAAATTTTCGCTAGGCAACTTTTGTCACAAATTAGCACAAGAAAATTGTAAAATTATGAAGTGCCCATTTTTTACTTAAAATCGCCATTTTGAATATGAATTCAATTATTCTTGCATTTTTTTCCCTTTATAATAAAATGTTCCTAAGAACTTATTAAATGAAATAAAATGGGACTAACAAGGTATTGAAAGAGTTGACGCTTGCGTTCAATTAAGAAATAATATAATAAATACCATTTTAACCCAAATTAACCCTAAGCATGCAACTAGGTGTGAATGAAACAATATGAAATCATGCACGAATTATTCAACACACAAAGTTAAGGAAAAATCCCCCACAGGGGCAAAACCATTTGTATATCACTATAATTTGCAAGAGAAACGGCTTACAATCGGATTACACTGAAATACAAGTTTTTGACTAAGAATTACCCTCAGGTATCAGATTCTGTAGTCGCGGCTAGAATTATCCCTTTCCAGTAGGGCTGCAATGAAGAGGAAGAAACGATCCACTTCACAAGGGTTGAACAACAGTAATGGTGTTCTTGGGTTACCAAACTTGATTCACATAGATATGGAAGATGTGTGAATCTAAAAACCTAGAATCATAGGACTTAATAGGTGAAGACTTTAGGGTTGATATGCTCTGAAAATCGTGGGAAAGTCTTAGAAAAAACCACTTCTCGTAGTGGGATTAAGTAGGAGAACTTGAGCCCTAAATTTCGGAACATGATCTGAACACGATCAGGTTGAGATTATCCTCGTCGAATCGGTCCGGTCCCTTTAGGCGGATCGGTCCGGTGAACTCGAATCGGTTCTTTTTCTGAAGACGGATCCATCCGGTTGGCATCGGATCGGTTCGGTTTTTTGGCTTCATCGGTTCGCTATGGATCCGGGGTATACTGGCCTCACCTCAGCAGGTGGATCGGTCCGGTTCCTTTAGTCGGATCGGTCCGGATGAACCGGATCGGTTCTTTTATCTGAGCCGGATCGGTCCGGTTCTGATTCCTTTTTCTCTTTTGATATTCGGATCCGTTGATGAGCATATGATTCTTGAATTTCCTCAACGGTGTAACGGCGTATGACATATACAATGTTAATGGACAAAAAATGTCCTTACAAATCTCCCCCTATGTCTATGCCGGTACATACATAAAAACAAACATCCGAATTATCAAGTAAAAGTGCCTATACAAATCTACCCTTCCATGAACCCAAAACTGAAAGAGTACAAGTGAATAAGACTGCATCGTTTGTTCTTCAAATTTTCAGGAATCTCACCGCTTTTCTCATCAGGGTGTGCAACATGGGATTATCGACAGATGTACCTACACACATGAGACAAAGAAAATACCAAGTGACGTATCGAGTTTGAAATGAGATAAACATAAGCATATATATCAATTTAAGATTCAAACCCCTCCCCCATAATCAGATAATTCATTCTCCCCCTTTTTATGATGTCCCCATATAGACAAAATGAGAGAAATGAAATAAACAAGCAAAACCGGGGTGTCACAAGGCAAATATCACACCATGAATGAACATAAAAACAACCAAGTCGGTGATGGCGTAAATGAATGGGTGTGATCAAAATTCGATAGGAAAATCAATGCATACAAACATGACATATGTGCACGATGAATATTGGATATTCCTAACGAATGAACTCAAATGTTTCCTTTGGTGTAAAAGAGGGAAAATATAAGATATTGACTAAATCACATCAACAAATCAAAGCTCAAAGTGATTTCTACACCAATAACGTCCAAAATGTTTTTCATGCTTTTTCAGGACTTTCAAGGAAGTACAAACCCGTTATCAATCTCCAACCAAACTCCCTCAGATTTATATTTTGAATAGAGGTATACTAAATTCTCAAACTTTGGAGAATTGATGGTGAAACCTACAATGGCCCATATTTGGCATGAATTGCTTTTTATTGCCTTTAAATTTTTTCGGGCTCTTTTAACCTCTTAGGACCTCGGATATTAAAATACCTCCATTTTTTAGGTCCTTTTTAATGGTGGCTTTTACGCAAAGTATAAAGAATCAACTTTCACAGCCCCTCCCCGTTATGCAAATAATCACACAGTCTCACCAAAACGGTTTTTACATGCAATCCAATCTTGTCAAGTTTTATCGCATATTGTACATGGTATAGACAGAATTGAGATAGAAACACTCAAGCCAATATGTGATAGACAAGTGCAATAATCAAATAAAGCCGTGCATGTGTGCAGTAAAGGATATAGGAGTCAAACATGTAGGAAGATATCACTAATTACATCTCAAGGACTCCAATCAATGTTAAGCACATGGATGAAATGATGTAGCCTCTCAAATCTCTATCAAGCAGTCACATGGATATATGGAATGAAGTTGTGACTTGGCTAACTTAAATGCTCATCCATAAAAACAAAACTCTTTTTGATTTTTTTTTCAAAAAATTTATCAAAATAAAATCTTTTTGTATTTTTCAAAAGCAATATAAACAGCAAAAAGAGTAAAGAAAAGCTGTACAATAAAGAATAGTACATATAAACAGACTAGCAATAGGAAGCATATGATATGAACATGAAGAAGCATCCTATTCTAGACATAGACCAACCCCTCAGTCAACTGTGCAAATCCCTAAAGATTTCCTAAGACTCTCAAATCTAAGGGCATCTAAAGGTTTCGTGAAAATATCGGCTAACTGACGGTCGGTAGGAACAAAACTCAGGGATACGACGTTCTCTTCAACTAACTGACGTATAAAGTGCTCACGTATCCTGATGTGTTTTGTGCGCGAATGCTGAACTGGATTGCGGGATATGTGTATCGCGCTCGTGTTATCACAGGAAATGGTCATGGTGTCCTGTGATATCCCATAATCCTCCAGCATTTGCTTCATCCACAAGAGTTGTGTGCAAAAACTCCCGGCGGCTATATACTCAGCCTCCGTAGTGGACAAAGAGATGGAATTTTGCTTCTTGCTCAGCCAGGAGACAAGAGCAGAACCAAAATAGAAACACCCACCAGAAGTGCTCCTACATCCATCTACATCCCCAGCCCAATCGGCATCCGAATAGGCGGACAGACGGTCATCGGTATCAAAGGAATACCAAATCTCGTAAGAGAGAGTCCCACTCACGTATTTAATAATACGTTTTAGAGCAAGTAAATGTGACTCTTTTGGGGATGCCTGATATCGCGCACAGACTCCAACACTAAAGGCTATGTCGGGACGACTGGCAGTCAAGTAGAGAAGACTACCTATCATACTCTGATACAAGGTTTGCTCTACGTCCTTGCCTGTAGTGTCCTTACTAAGCATGGTAGTGGTACTCATAGGTGTATGTGCATGCTTAGCGGAGTCTAAACCAAATTTCTTCACTAGGTCTCTAGCATACTTGGATTGGGAGATGAACATCCCATCCTCTAGCTGACGAACCTGGAGACCAAGGAAGAATGTAAGCTCACCAACCATGCTCATTCATCTCCTCCTCAAAGTGATGAGCATGCTGGGAGCATGTGGATCCAAAGACTATGTCGTCCACATAGACTTGGGTAACCAAAATGGCACCGTCATCTCTCCTGACGAACAACGTCATATCAACTCCCCCTCTCTTGAAGCCACGGGCTAAGAGATAAGAAGTAAGCCTCTCGTACCAAGCACGGGGTGCTTGCTTCAAACCATACAAGGCTTTCCTCAGATAATAGACGTGATCCAGGTGCTTAGGGTCTTCAAACCCTTTTGGTTGTTCCACATAAACCTCCTCCTGTAGAATGCCATTCAGAAAGGCACTCTTGACATCCATCTGATATACCTTGAAGCGCAGATGACATGCGATGGCGAGCAGAAGACGGACGGACTCAAGCCTCGCAACAGGAGCAAATGTCTCCCCAAAGTCTACACCCTCTATCTGTGTGTAGCCTTGAGCGACCAACCTAGCCTTATTTCTGATTATGGTACCATATTCATCCATTTTGTTCTTGAAAATCCACCGGGTACCTATCACATTAGTCTCACTAGGTCGGGGGACTAATTCCCAGACATTATTCTTTTTAAACTGAAGCAACTCATCCTTCATAGCAGATATCCAGTGTTCATCCTTGAGTGCTTCTTTATGGTTCTTGGGCTCGACTTTGGACGTGTAGCAAAGATGGCTAACAACGTTCTCTAGCTGAGCACGAGTCTTGACCCCTAGAGTGGGATCACCAACAATGGCTGAAGGATCATGACTCTTGCGAACCCAAGCAGGTGTGTCTCCTAACACAGGAATAGGGTCCACAGAGTGTGAGAGAGGAACAGGTAAATCACTGTCAGAACAATCCTCATCCTCACACAGAAGGTTAGGATCAGTAATCGTCGAAGGTTCGTCATCATGCACGGTAACGTTTATTGATTCCATAACCCTAGAGCTCTTCAGGTTAAATACCCGGTACGCTCTACTATTCGATGAATATCCTAGAAATATTCCCTCGTCGCTCCGGGAGTCGAACTTTCCTAATTGCTCTATATCCCGTAGGATGTAGCATTTACTCCCAAAAACACGGAAATATGCCAGGTTGGGCTTCTTGCCAGTCCACAACTCATAAGGAGTGTGAAGTGTGTGTGGACGCAGATACACCTTATTCACCATGTGGCATGCAGTAGACACTGCCTCTGCCCAAAATCTCCTAGAAACTTTACGACCTAGAAGCATAGATCTAGCCATCTCTTGGATAGTTCTATTCTTTCTCTCAACAGTCCCATTTTGCTGAGGAGTTCTCACAGCAGCAGGCGGATCGGTCCGGTTCCTTTAGTCGGATCGGTCCGGATGAACCGGATCGGTTCTTTTATCTGAGCCGGATCGGTCCGGTTCTGATTCCTTTTTCTCTTTTGATATTCGGATCCGTTGATGAGCATATGATTCTTGAATTTCCTCAACGGTGTAACGGCGTATGACATATACAATGTTAATGGACAAAAAATGTCCTTACAGGTATAAATTTGGATATAAAACATACCAAATAACGCACTCATCAGAAGGGCTACGGAATGTACATTTATCCTTTGCGATTAAGCCACCGTTTAAATCGGACCTAAAAAAAGCGTGGCGTTGTAAAAAGTAGCCAAGGTCCAAAGAGGTTGAAAAGAGCCCAAAAAAATTTAAGGTAATAAAATGATTAATGTGCCAAAAAGGAGCCATTAGGTTTTAGATCACCTTATTAGAAAAATAAAAGATTTATTATTTATGAGGGCATTTGGTTGTAATTTAAACAATGGATTTACGCGTCCTAACAAAGTTTTGAAAAATTATTACATAGTTTTAGACGTTATTGGTGTAGAAATTATTTTAGACTTTGATGTGTTGATAGATTAAGTCGATGTCATTTAAATTCAACGTACTTTTGACACTTACGGACGATTTTGAGTTCATTCGTTAGAAGTGTCCGTATTCATTGTGCACATATATTATGTTTGATTGCATTGATTTTTCTAACAAATTTATTCACACTCATTCATTCCATACCCACAATTTAGGTATCTTAGTGTAAATTCATGGTGTGTGATTTTGTAAATTATTTTTGCATTTTATTTGAAAAAATTGAAAAATAAAAAATAGTTGGTGAATGCTTTCAAGTTTATCCTTGGATGATTGAAGTTGATTTGTTTTGCTTGTCGTGACACTCCATGCTTACTTTGTTTATTTTTTTCCTTATTTATTTCAGGCAAATAAAAAGGGGGAGAACGAATTATGATTTAATGGGGGAGATTTGAGAATTGATCTTTGTTTTTATATATGTTTATCTCATTTCAAACTCGATACGTCACGAAGTTATTTGTTTATTGTCTCACGTGTGTAGGTCCATATTTTGAGAATCATTATGTTACACACCCTGATGATGACAAAGAAAAGTTAGAGATTTGAAGATTTCAAGTTGAATATTTTTTAAGAAAGTTTATAGACTTACAATTTTAGTACCTTTTCATTTTTAGGTTCTTGGGAGGGTATTAGATTTGTATAGGACATTTAATTTGGTAATTCGAATTTTAGTTTGTATCGACAAAGACATAGGAGGAGATTTGTAAGGACATATTTTACGTAGCCCGTTTATATTAGAGCATGTCGTATACCGCTACAACCACCAAAGAAAGTTCAAGATCATACATGTATCAAGACGCATTCGAATATCAAAGTTCTTCAACAAACAATCCTCTGCGAGATATATTTTGGTAAGGTTGTGTTTAAGTCCCTTAATGATTCATTTAATGTATTGGGATAATTTTTCTAAAATGCTTTTAAACATATGAGACGTCAACGTCATTTTTCGTCAAAATAATTCTTTAAAGTTCTGTAGCGGAGTTTTAATAAAAAAATAAATTTCGCTAATGTCGTTCAAACTAAGGAGGAAGTCATTCAAACGATTGCTTCACGCGACATCGCATCTCGCTTGATACCTCGCGAGAAGCTCGTTTGGTGTGTTTCATCTAATGACATGCTACTGTTTCATGTTTTTTAACCTCTTTAGATGGTAGCGCAATCCCTGGATCGAACGACGTTTGATGTCGTTCGAGCGACCTGCCATTGTCGTTCGAACGAGGCCGCCGACTCATTTTTTTTTATAAATACCTGTTAAATGAGTCCATTTTGCTAGTGAAGGCCTGAGAGTTTCAATCTACGAAAACTGCAAACTGTAGAATTTTTATCTTCTCATTTAAGGGTTTTTAACTTTGTTTTTTAATTCACAAATCATCCCAATAACTTTAATGAATTGTTTTGGAACCCAAGATACAACTTTGGTGAAGTTTCTCTTGTAGAGACATGATCTCTATTGCTGATTTGGTAGCTCTTGAGGGCGGTGCTGGCTAACTACGACTGCAGTCATTTGGGGGTGCTTGAGGGTGTTCCTTGCTGAAGATGGAGTTGCGGTTCTTGTGGGTTTGTTGCGGTTAATCCATTGTTGATTCTAGGTTGTGACCTGTGAGTGTTTTGCAAAATATTCATTGCATATTTCTGTAAGTGTTGTTACATTTATTGAAATAAATGTTTTGCCCTTGCAGTGGATTTTTTTCTTCAATGTGTGTCAGCAATTTTTGTTTGTTTTTTATGTCATGATTTATTCCACCTAGATACATGTGTTAGGGTTAAATTAATTTGGATAAAAAATTGGCATACCGAGCAATTGATATCACACCGCATTCACATGTTTATCTTTATAAATGCTCCATTTTCTTTTATTTATAAATTTTATACTCACCCAATTTCATATATGGATTGAAAGTTCTCACCAGGAATAAATTTTCTATCCTGAAATATCTAGGATTTGAAAAAATACATTTTTTGTTTCAAAGAACACATTGTTCAAGAAGGCTTTTGATTTTATTTTTTTAATTTCAACCAAAAGACTTTTTTTTTGTTTCAAAGAATACTGTATTCAAAGGCGTTTAATTTTTTTTTATTTTTTTTATTTCATCAAAGAACACAATAGTTAATGATAGCAAATATTAAAACTTTATGAACTCTTCTAATATTATTACATTAGAGGTATAATAAAAATAAAGATATTTTCTTAAATATTATGTATAACAAAGTTATATTTTAAAAAGTATTTAGTTATAAATTTTTTATATGAATTGAGAAAATAGAGAATGAAGATTAGTACAATAGACTTATTAAGTGTTCTAATTGACTCGTACATATCATATGTAACTAGGGAAAAAGCTCCTAGTATTTTGACGGTGCATATCTTAACCGACCTGAAAATAAAGTGGAGCCACCGATTACCAATTTGCGTAACACCCAAGTTCTTTAGCTTGACTGGTCCTTTACGTGGGGGCACACTCGGTCAATTAGAATCTTCAAGATCATAATCTAAATTTGTCGTTGACAGGCGTATATGTAAATTGTACATAAATTATAGGCCCACGCTCTGAATGAATATATTTTGTGGAATAATTTTAGGTCGATAGAATTTTTTGATATAATTGGTGCGATACAGTAACGTATCACACTGGTATTAATTCGTGTTCAGACTCCACACAAATTATGTCACCGTAAAACTCAGACACGAGTAAATATCAATGCGACATATTATTATGTCACACCAGTTGTGCCAAAAAATTCTGTCACCTAGAATTATTCTATTTTGAGATAACACCCTGATACATCGCATTTGTATTTATTCACGTTTCAACGCAATAATAATGATATTCAAATACGAATCAATACGGGTGCGATAAGTCCAAATGTTGCATCAATTGTGTCACATTTGGATGTCGACCTAAAAGTATGGGTAAATTAAATTTATTAAATACTGAGTTCACTATTGGTATTTGTTTCCAAGACTTCAGTGTTGATCTCACGAGTAAGTATTGCTGTTGAAGGCTAACATGAAGAAAGGGATTTACAGTTTCCAACTCCTTTCAGTTGCTGACTCAACTCTAATATTTGTCGTTCTGAAAATTTGAACTGTTCATTAGAAATTGATAGGCACGATTAAGACACATTCTATGCTTTTGTAAATTCTTCTAGTGATTAAAGAGATATTATCATGGGTCAATTATTAAATAGTCCTTACTATAAATATATATTTTTTAAAAATGACACATATTTTTAGTTTAACCCATTTAATCCCTCAAGCACTCAATATCCTCTTATTTTTAGAGGTCCGCGCCAGCGGTACTCCCTCTCCAAAATATGTGGCAAAGGACTTTTTGATGCAAAATAAAAAAAATTGAACTAAATGGGTATTAAAAAAATGTCTGATGGACTATTTGGTATATGTCCCTATTATCATATATCAAAAGCTAGCAATGGTGGCCAAGGAAAGTCGGGCCCTTGAGGAACACTGTTATATTTTGAGAAGTAATTTTCTTGGCACTGAAAATTATGAATAACTATTACTAAATGTTACTCCCTTCATTTCAAATTAGGAATACACTACTTTATTTTGAGTGGTCTCAAATTAAGAGTTCAATTTGCATTTTTGAATATAATCAACTAACTAAATTTTTTTATAGTAAAAAAATATTGATCTTAATTATTTATTGAGTGAATCTTTAATCTATTCAAAAAATGAATAAATACTCTTAGTATGAAACGAAAAAATATTATACTTTGGTTTACTTGTTGCAATATTAATTACTTTTCTTGTATCAAGATTTTACATTATGTCTTGTTAATTGACCAGGTGTGGGTGGGGCTGGTGTGTGTGAGTGGAGTTATTATATTGATTTTTAGTGGATTTGTTGTGGGTCCTTGTGTGGAATTTGTTTTAGTGTGCGACCCGAGGCTTTTTATTATTAAATTTGTGCTACCCAATGTTACCATGTAAGTATAAATATATGATAATATCATCGTTTAAATAGTTATATCTTGGGTCATTTTTTTATTGTATTTAATATTATTTTGTTCGTATTGATAATATATCAAAGATCTACAATCAAATGGAAAGAGAGAAAAAGAGGGGCTAGGGTTTCATATTGCCATACGCTAGAATATCTTACAATAATAGGAAGAAGAGAGAATATATATAACCTACAACAACCACCTAATAATAATAGGAGAAGGAAAAATACTAAAATACCCTCAATGCTATATGAAAC
This sequence comes from Sambucus nigra, assembly GCA_949130495.1. NCBI lineage: Eukaryota > Viridiplantae > Streptophyta > Magnoliopsida > Dipsacales > Adoxaceae > Sambucus > Sambucus nigra. The sequence goes on along the minus strand of OX422217.1, from coordinate 297,380,895 downwards.
TCTAATACGTATAACATTCTCACATTTTATATTCTATTAAGTGAGGATTCCCCTCTTGAACTTTTTTTTTTCTTTTTTGATAAACAGTAATTTATTAGAACTGGGTAAATCCCAAAGAAAATGCAGACTAAGAACAAACCGGCTAGGACTCATACCAAACAAAGTAAAACCCCAGGCAAAAAAAAAGATTGACAAAAAAAAAGTAAAACCCAACCCCCCCAAAACAAAGAGTAGTTATATTCTGACTAAATTTTTAACAGAATTTTCACAGACAAACTAATGTACCGGAATTCTATTGGTTGGTTTTTAGGTCTTATTGGCGTAAACTTTAAAAACCAATCAATAAAAGCTCGTCACATCAATTTGTTCATCAAAATTGAATTAAAAATTCTGGCACAATAGCATTTTTGAAAAACGAAAACAAAAAAGCTGAAAACACTAACGAATACTCCGGAATCAAGACACGCGTCGAACCAAAAAATCCTCCCAAGCCACGTGGCATAACAAAAACAAAACAACCAAAGAAAAACTGGACACAAAACCATTAGGTACAATAGATCAAAACAAAAACCAACAAAACAGTCTACAAAAAAACCATCTTGAACTTAGCCGACACGCACTTTATAAAGCCATTTCATTGGACAGAAATGACAATTAAACATTACAACATGTGCCTTGAATGAAAATACCTTCCATTTTGATTTATTGGAGTCTGAACTTTAAGAAACTTCAAATACAGTTACATTAACTCTCTTAAAACTACAAATTTCTCATAAAAATTTACTTACAAAAAAATGTAATTTTCCCATTAAATTGTGGAGAAGTTTGTAATTCTTGTGACTGAATAATAAAATTACCACTATTTTAGGAGTAACACACAACAAATAGGAAAAAATAAGTATACAAAAATAAAAATAAATAAATAAACACTTAACATTCAACAAACAAAAACTACTATGTTGTTTTTAAAGCAAAATTACTTCTCCATCTTCTGAACATTCAACATCATCCTTTGTTTCATCGAAGGAGTTTGAGTTCTACCCGAAATAAAGCTTCAGATCAACTAATAGTTGTCCTTATAATTTGTTCCAGAGAGGCTATGATCTCTATGTAAGAAATTTAATCCACTGATATTGGGTTGGTGCTCAAAGAAAAAAATTCTGAAAGGTTCTTTAGATGGGATAATTCAAGGCTAGTCTCATTTATTAGGTAAAAAATACATCAAATTTCATGAATTTTTTTATATTGCACCAAATCTTTTTTTATTATATACTATATATATTTATAGACCAATGTACTTTCACATATACTTATTCTAAACCCACTTATTATTTCTCTTTAAAGACAAATACATAATCTCATTCTTTCTCTCTAGCACCCCACCCCCACCTCATTGGAGACTTGCCGAAAACAGCCAACGAAAAAATCTCGTCGAAGACCACCGAAATTCACGCCGGAGTATTTCTCCCTCCGCGTTTCTCTCTCTCTCTTCGTCTATTTTTTATTTTTTCTGGCCTGCGCCAGCAGCACCATCGCTCAGGTTGTAGAAGAAGAGTTTTCGTCGAAAAAATGGAGTTTTTGTAGGAAAAAATGGAGGTCTGGCAGAAACAGTAAATTTATCTGTTTCGATTTTTTCGTCAAAAAATATCGAATGTGTGAATATGGGTGTTGTTTGATAGATTTTGACAAGTAGATTCCAAATATATAAATTTTGTGAATTCTGAATTTGTAGATTTGAAGTTACGAACTTTTAAATATTTGATAGTTTTTTTTCTTTTGTAAAAAATGAGGTAACGGTTGTGAAAGATATTTTTGGGTTGTATGTGTCATTTTAATGTTGTGAGTTTACAATATAAAACCTTTGATATTATTAACTTAGTAAAATGATTTTTTATCTCATTGAACAAGTGAATGTAACTTGATAGGTATTACATTAGTAAATTTATTGACTGATAATTGAACTCATGCCATACTGGTCAATCAAACCGTAGACTTAACCCGACACTAGATGTGTAGTCTGTTAATTACCAAAGTAAAAGAAGGCAACCTCTTTAAATGTTAATATTACAAGTTAAGATCTTAAACATTGTTTTGGGCGATCATATTGAATGCGCATTGTTATGCTAGGATTTTTGGTTAACATATAACGACTTTAATAGTACGGATTCAAGAGACTCTTGGAGAAGCTGGTTGGGAGAATAATTTATTGGATCAAATACCAAAAATTCTTTCAAATATTTTTTAATATATATTTAGTCAAAATTTTTTATTTTGTACTAAAAAGTCCTTTATTCTCTTATTTTTGCTTGAACTATATATGTATTAAAAGAAGTTCATATAACTATTTAGTATATGTCCCTAATTTATTTTTTTATTTTTTAATAAACAAAAAACTATGTCGAGCCTTCTCATAATACTCTACTCGTAGCCATTTACGAAAGGATAAAGGGCAATGTAAAGAATGAATCCAATAATTTATCATAAGCTTTGTTCATTGTAACTTTAATTCTTTTTTTTTTTTTTTTTAAGTAAACCGGTAACTCATTGCATTAAATAATCAAATTGGGAGCATGATGCGGGATGATTGCACTCAGAGAAACCTTAAAAAATTGGTGAGCACTGAGCGCTCGAGTCCAGACAACTGAAGCGGCATGAATAAGGACATGTTTGTTTGTGTAAGTTCACACAAATCTCAGTCAATGATAAGTTTGTGCAACACATATCATTATTCGTTGGTCTTAAAAGCGACAGGTTCTTCCTCCCTTTCCCAACCCCCACCCAACTATTTATGTAACTTAACGGAAAATATTTTACTATTTATATTATTTTGAATCAATTATCGAAAAATTCTTTAAATATTTTTTTAATTTTATTTTAAAAACTCACTCAAATACTCATTTAATTAATATTATTTTATTTTTAAAGGTCCGTGCTAGCGGCATTCCTGCCCCCCTCCCCCTCCAATCCCGCCCCCCACTGCCGGAGCTTCGGCGACCCTCACCGGATCTCTTTTTTGAGTGTTTTTATGTGGTGAGAAACTTTACGGAATAAAATAAAAAGAGTTGAACTAAATGTGTATTAAAAAAAGTTCAAGGAACTATTTGGTATATGCCCCTATTATTTTTTAAGGGTAATTTTTTATGCATCCATGAATTTTATTATTGCAATAAGGGAGGGAGAGCAAAGTAGCATAATATAATTTTACTTCACCATTTTACTGATTTTGTCTTAAAAGCATTACGCAAATTAATAGTGTCCAGGAATAGCAAATCTCACACTCTCGTGACATTTGAATTTCCGCGTGAATATTTTTTAGTCTTTTAACGCTTTTCACCTTATTTTGGTAATATATATATATATATATATATATATATATATATTTACTCTTTGCGCAACAGTTGGATTGTTGCACGAGAGTTTTAGCCATTTTTTTTCTTCTTAATGCTCTGGATTTGGTGTATTTTTTTTAGGGGCTTTTACGATCTAATCGTTAGACTAACAATTTTGGACAAAAAAGTCAGCCCAACAAATTTTAAACGATTAGGTCCAACATATAAATACCCCGAAATTAAAACAAACACGCACTATTCAGAAATCGAAGCGCCAAAAACACTGTATTCTCTCTTGAATCAAAACCTTAATCGTACCATCTCTTCGATCAAAACCCCAAAACGAATCTATTTCTCAATCAAATTTTGGTCAACAACAACATATAAATACTCCTGATCGAAGCTCTAAAAACTCTGTTCGATCAAAACCCTAACGCTCTTCGATCAAAACCCTAGCTCTCTTCGATCAAACCCTAATTGTTGAAGTTTTACATTTTACATTATAAATCAAATTCTTCCAAACACTACTAACAAGTATGTATACATTCTCTTATCACCTTTTTGTCCTTGTGTATTTTGTGTTCTCATATGTATAAATTTGTAGACACATGGACTGATGAAATCACATTCTTCTTCTTCATGATATGTATTTCATCATATATTTGTTTCCCTTATTTTAATTGCAAAACACACTTTTTGCATGTTAGATATATGTATTTCATCATTGTACTTTTCCTCCTATATACATCATTTATCGAGGATTTATCAAGGACTAGGAATATGTACATGATTGGAATATGTACATGTACAAGCCCTGTGTTGCGTGTACTATGTGTATTTTGCGTGTACTATCAAAAAGTACACGCAAAATACACAGAGTACACGCACATTGAAATTGAATTTCTCAATTTATTATGCGTGTACTTTTATGTTTTATACGTGTACTCTATAAAATATTTATTTCAAATTCATATTTGATCAATCCTATGTTATTTTGGTCCGCGCTAGCGGCATTTGAATGATATTCCATGAGTTTGTAAGAAGTATTATTATTTTGTTAATATTTAGGAGTATTTTTTGTCCACGCCAGCTGCATTTGAATGATATGTTATTAGCTAATAATCAGTATTATTGTGTGTACTTTTTCATTTTTTGCTTGTAGTTTGTTGAAAGTACACGCAAAAAATTCAGAGAGTACACGCACATTGAAATTCAATTTTTTCAATCCAATATCCATATACTAATGTGTATTATGAGTGTACTATTTTGTATTGTTGTGTTATTGTTTAGGAATCATACGATCAAGCATGTTCAACTACAAAACTGCTGCTTGCACGTTCGAAGATCTTAACAATACAAAACCTTTCACATTGACAGTCAATAGTACTAATGATGACGAAATTCATTTTTTCCTTCGCATCAATGATAGAGCTAAAAGGTTACTTGGTTTCTAATACTACTATGAAGACATTTACTGCACTTTTGATGTGCAACAACTTCAAGTAACTGAATCGAAAGCGAAGGATTTAGCTAAACGAATTGAGCAGTATTGCTTAAGGGATTTTGATAATGTTGGAGCTTTTAGCATTCAGCTATTGTATCACTTCTTTACTGAATATGTTAGGAGTAGAGAATCTTGGTTTTTGACTTGTCGAACAACCTCTGTCAGGTATTACCATGAAACTGACGATATATATTATCGCCTTTAGCATGTATTTTGTTGAGACTTGTATACATTGTTTGTGAGAATATTGCATGTACTTTTGTTAAATACGCTTGTATTTTATTGTTTTAGTCTATGTTTTATTCTAATTCGCATGTATTTTAATTTTTGTACATATCATTATAGGTTAGTAATTTAAATTTTGTTTATAGATCAATATAATGGGGATGAAGATAAAGTCAAGAAGAGGAAAGAAATAAAAAAAAAGCAGTTATGATGATAGTTCTTCATCCAGTTCCAATTCTAGTTCTAGTGTGGCATTGAAATTTAAACGTCCTACAAAGAAGAATGATCAATATCGGTCAAATATTGTTAGCTTTCTCCATGATTTGCATCAGATTAAAGATAAAATAAACAATAGCCATATTGAACTTCTTAAGAAGACTCCATTTTGGGAGCTTTTCAATGCCTACTACAGTAAGAAAGTAGTAGAAGTGGACCACAAGAAGATGGATAAAAATATTTTATCAATTATCGAGCTCTACAATACGGAAGCCAAAAGTTTCCATATGAAGAGTAGGATTCCAATAATGCCAATAGATATAAGTGAAATATTTGGCATACCCCTGGTTGAGGGTTTAAAATCAATAGAACTGAAAAAGCGATCGAATACTGCTAAAAAATGTGGATTAGAAGCACGATACTTCGCAAAAAGAATAGGAAAGTCAATAATATTGGATGGTTTGAAGAAATTAGTTGAATTGGGGACAGATGAAGGAATTGCTGATTTTGTTAAAATTGTGCGTCTCCACTTCTTGAACACGTTGTTTTTCTCCAACTCAAACTTCACCCTTGGAGAATTTTGGTTGAAATACATCGACGATATTGAGGAAATGAATAAGTATGATTGAGCATCTACTGTGCATGAGTTTCTCATACATTCACTTGACAAATCAGCAAGTTCAAAACCTAACACAGTTACTGGATGTGTCATTTTCCTACTAGTGAGCAAAAAAACATCATGATATTTCAAAATTTACATACCAATATACGCGTGTATTTTGAAAATACACGTGATATTTCACTTGTATTTTGAAAATACACGTGATATTTTCACGTGTATTTTAAAAATACACGTATATTTTCACGTGTATTTTTAAAATACACTTGATATTCCTGATATTTCAAAATTTACATACCAATACTTACCTGTACTTTCAAAATATTACGTGTATTTTCAAAATACACGTGATATTTTCTCTTGTTCTTTCAAAATACACTTGATATTTAACGTGTATTTTGAAAATACACATCTTATATCACGTGTATTTTGAAAATACACGTCTTAATCATGTGTATTTTGAAAATACACGTCTTATATCACGTGAAAGTACACTTGTATTTTACAAAGTACACGTATACTATGTTTTGTAAATATAACCAGTGTACTTTCAAAATACTCTTGTTATATTTTCTGTCAATATTATAAATGTACTTTAGAAAGTACACGTGAACTTATATTGACAAAGTACACGTTAAATTTGTAAAAATCACGTGTACTTTCAATATACAATTGTAAAATTTGTAAAGTACACGTTTAATTTTGCGTGTATTTTGAACAAATCACTTGTACTTTCCATTATTAATCCCTACGTAATACAAGTATTAAATTCATTTTATTTTTTGTATGATCACAGTATTGGGCATGTGAGAAATTTTAAATTATTTCTCCTGTTGAAGAATTTAAAGAAAATACTCCAAAATTCTTGTAGTGGAAATTGTCGTCTTTGAAACAATGGATTGTGAAGAATGACATCGCAACAACAACTTTGAAGTAGGCTACAAATAAACCAGCTTGTAAGGACAATTCTGTACAAAAAGAATCTCAGTTTGAAGGGCCAAGTTACTCTTTGAACATATCTACAGAAAGTCCTATACATGTTGATTCATCATTAGAAAAAGTTGCTGAAGATATTAATGACAATGAGTTTTCACATGGTTGGAATATTCCCCTTAAAAATATTGTGACTCCAAAGAAAAAGAAGGGAAAAGATCAACCAAAGGTTAATTTGGAGGAACAAATTACTGTTTTGAAAAGGGAATTGTTGGAAAAAAATAAACAACTATCTAAAGCAGCTGAAGACATTAATGGTGCACTTAAGAAGGTGACCTCTTTGGAGGTGGAGAGTGCCATTTTGAATGTACAGTTGCAGGTAGATCGTGATTTACTTTTTGAAGCCCATGAGGAAATGAAGAAGTTAAAGGTGGAGAATTCCAAACTTTTGTAGGAAAAAGAGTCATTAAATAAGTTGGAGGTAGAAAATGCCCAACTAGTTGAGTTAAACAATTCTTTAAAAGAAAAGCTTGATCAAGTCACAATGAGTGACTCAGATAGAATTAAATAATTGGATGAATCATTGAAAAAATAGGCAGAATCAACACGAATTTTGGAACAAAAAAATGGATATCTATCTCTGAGTAATGAAGATCTAAAAAAAGTATGATGATACATTGCAATGATGGAAAGATGTTGACATAGAAAAGATGACACTGAGGTAGAATCTTGAGGAGTCAGAATTGAAAAGAACTCAACAGGTACTTTTGAATGCAGAGTACACGCATTTTTCCTAAAGTACACGCAATTTTCCTAATGTACACGCAGTTTTCCTAAAGTACACGCAGTTTTCCTAATGTACACGCAGTTTTCCCAAAGTACACGCAGTTTTCCCAAAGTACACGCAGTTTTATTTCATAGTATTTTTAATGCAGTTTTATTTGATATTAGAAATAATGCAGAGTACATGCATTATTTTGTTAAAAATAATGCAGTTTTATTCAAGTATTGCTTATAATGTAACATTCTTTTTGTATAACAGGAAAAAAATAATAAAATCCTTAATGACGAAATTTCGGAGTTGAAGAAAATGCTTGAAGAATCAGAATTGAAAAAAAATGACCAGGTATCTATAAAATACAATAGATATATAGTAAATGCTTTACTTTCTAAAGTAAACGCAAATTATGTTGAAAGTACACGTGCATATTATAAATTTTATAAAGTACACGTATTTTATAATACATGCGTGTATATTATAAAATACACGCATGTATTAAAATACAGGTGTGTACTTTATAAAATACACGTAAGAGAAAATGAATCATTGTTTCAAAAAATGCTTACAATCCAACATTCTTTGTTAAATATATCAGGAAAACATTAATAAACAACTCATGGACGAAATTTCGAGTTTGAAGATTGAACTAGCCTCAAAGACAGTTCAGGGCACCCCGAAAATATCCAAAATAAAAGGACCTCTTACTAGAGGGGAGAAGAAAAGAAAAGCTGATAGCGAAATCGAAAAGCATGAACCAATTAAGAAACAAAAATAGTCAAAGCTGAGAAAAGGTTGTCTAACAATAGCTGAACAAATGAAAGAAACTCACTTCAAGCTTGAAGCAATCGAAGTATACAAATATCTCGATGAAGCTTCGAAGAAAAAGATTGAAGAGTTTATTCAAAAGGCTGAGCCAGGGTAAAGTTTATTGTTTTTTGATTTATCACTTCGCTAATTTATATTTTTTTGGTGCAAAAGAATAAGGTTATTATTATTATACAATTCTTATTGATTATATAAAATGCAGGGAATTTATTTTTCAAGGGCTGGTTTCGTATGTCCCATGGGAAGATTTTGTTGAAGTCCTCAACAATCAAGAAATTTCAAGCCAAGTATGTAGTCCAAATATTAAACATCCATTAAATTTCAAAATTATTATTTTCTCACCATTTTATATTGTGTGAAACAGATAATACTTGCCTTTAGTGAAGTATTGAGGTTAAAATTGTCAGAGGAAGGACTCTCCTACTCACACACTTTTTCTAATTATTGTTGGGTAAGTACAATTAAACCGAAAGTTTTGAGAAACAAAATTTCAGTTTTTTTTTATTAACACAATGTCTATAATTTTTATTCAGATAGAAGCTTGTAGCACAAATGAAGTCAATAAGAAAGGGGAGTTATACAGAGATTTATTTGAATACTTAGGCACTTGTAATAATTTGTTTATTGTACTAAGACATAGTGTAGGACATTTCACATTACTTGTGATATACAAAAAAGAAAATAAAGTGGTCCACATGGATTCCCTTCGACCGAACGACAAGGAAAAAACACAATATTCTTCGATGATGCAAAAAAATTGGTTACTGCCTAAACTTAATTAGTAATGTTACCTGTACTTATATTCTACACGTGTACATGTGTATAATATAATGCGTGTACTTTGTATTAGTTGCACATAATTACCCAGATTATCAAAGTACACGCATCATATTTTAAAATACACGTGAAATGAACCAATACAAGTTACGTGTACTTTAATATTATGCGTGTACTTTTAACTCTTTAGGCAAAATACACGCATCACATTTTAAAATACACGTGATATGAAAAAATAAAATATGGGTGTACTTTAATATTATGCGTGTACTTTTAACTCATTAGGCAAAGTACATGCATCATATTTTAAAATACACGTGATATGAAAAAATAAAATATGCGTGTACTTTAATATTATGTGTGTACTTTTAACTCATTAGGCAAAGTACACGCATCATATTTTAAAATACACGTAATATGAAAAAATAAAATATGCATGTACTTTAATATTATGCGTGTAATTTTCACTCTTTAATCTTCATATACTTTTTTATTTGTATACACTAAATATTTGTCTTCTTAACAGTTTTCTGTCTTCCAAAAAACACTATGCCTATTGAAGACTGAAGCAGAAACAATGAAAAATAATGGTTTCAAAATTCAGAAGAAGTTTGATGAAGGTACACCAAATGAGTTTACATTGGATGATGATCCATTGACAGAGCAAGAAAAAACGACAGTAGATTTCTTGCTGGAAAGTGATCTCAAATTTGACCTAATAAGAGATCATGAATGCCCTAAACAATATAATGGTTAAGAAAAACTTCATTTCTAAAAATTACTAATTTGTATCTTTTCAAAAAATTTCATTCACATCATACTAATTTGTATATTTGTTTTATTTTAATTTCAGAGTTGACTGTGGGGTGTTCTACATGTACTACACTGAACAAATAAGCAGAAATAAGGAAATGCCAAAATTATTTTAAGACCCTGACATGCTAAAACAAAGAGCATATGTACTCGGGGAAATTATTCTATCAAAATATTTCTTCCCCCGAAAGGAGAAAAAACTTCTATAAATTGTGATTTAAATCCAAAACATATTTGTAATTTGTTTTGTGTTATATTGGTTATTATTTACAATATTTATTACACCAAAATGGTTTTTCCCGCTGGCGCGAACCACAATCCACGTAAGGTTTAGACAAACAATGCACCTGAGTGTTATGAAATAATGTACAAGCAGTTTTCACAAAAAATACAAGTGATAATTACTAAGTACACCAATGAATTCTTCAAAGTACACGCATTTTTACTAAAGAACAAGCATTGGTTAATATAATAATTTTTTATTATTTTAATTGAAAACTACTTTGAAGAATTCATTCAGGACACAATAACCAAAATCAATTTATTAAGCTCAACTACTCACTTTCAAACTACTTCTGGTCAAGAAATAAATAGCTTTAACATTTTCTATAAAAGAGTAATATTTGTTCCTTTTTTAACCATTACATTAAGGGTAAAGATAACATAATGGCTATTCCAGCAGAAAACTTGCGAGAAACACTTGAGAGAGATGAAAGAAATAAAACAAAAATAAGGCAAATTGAGGAAAATATTTCCTCATATGAAACTGCCTTTGAGAAGTTTCAAACATATGTGAGGGAAGGCTATTCTGGACTTCCACCTAATCCCATAGATTTATTTGATGTGGATGATGACCCTCCTCAAACACATTAAGACCTCTTGTCTTTCTATACACAAGAAGTTCCCATGAAAATCGCCAAGCTGAAGGAGAAGAAGGCTCTCCATGAAGGCCTTATAGCTGTTATAGAAGAAGAAATTCGACACTGGTCGAATTTAATTGACTCTCTTCCTGACACCCTATATGCCTTTGACAAACTTTCCTAATAGAAGCCTTCTTTAGTTTTTTCAGCTTTTGTTATGTGAAAAAATTGCACTTTATTTTTTTGTCTTTAATAAAAAATTTATTTCTTTCATGCATGTGTTCTCAGTTATGTCATACACCAAATATAGTAAAGTACACGTGAGCCCTTATAAAAATGATCACGTGTATTGTAAAAAATCTAAACATTAATATCATTTCATATAAAAAAATTGGTATGTCAAAATATGATTGCGTGTATTATAAATTATAATACACGCAAATTTTTCTAAAGCACAAACAAGATATTGTCCCAAAACATTATATAAATGCGTGTACTCTATATATTACACGTGTACTTTATAAAGTACACGCATAGTCTATAAAGTACACGCCTATTGACATACTTGTATAATAATGCCGCAGGCGCGGACCATAATACCCATAGGAGTTTAAGAATATGAGTGACCCAAATGTATTTTATAAAGTACAAGCACATTCTAATGTCCAAAACCATTTTCCAAATAGTACATGCATTTATATACGTCTACTTAATAAAATTACATGCAGAATACATAAAGTAACCGTATATTGAATTAGATTTTTGTCATATCAATATGCGTGTACTTTGTTAAAACATGCATGTACACTTATATTTAAATGCGTGTACTTTAATTATCAATGCGTGTACTTCATAAAGTACACGCACATTCCATCAAGTATAGGCATATTATATTTATATTATGCGTGTACTTTAATTATCAATGCGTGTACTTTAATTATCAATGTGTGTACTTCATAAATATAATGTAATATTATATTTATATTATGTGTGTACTTCATGCATATACATCATAAATGCGTGTACTTAATAAGTGTACTTTATTGAGTACACTTATATTTAAATGTGTGTACTTTAATTATCAATGCATGTACTTCATAAATATTTGAATGCGTGTACTTATATTTACGATGCATGTACTTAATAAGTGTACTTTATTAAGTACACTTATATTTAAATGCGTGTACTTTAATTATCAATGCGTGTACTTCATGCATGTACATCCTAGAGTACACGCATATTTCATCAAGTTAATCTAAATTAAATGTCATTAATAAAGTACACGCATCTTTTTATAAAGTATACGCATATTGAACTGACCAAATCCATTTTTAAATGCGTGTATTTTATGTATTCTATGTGTACTTAATAAAGTACACGCATCTTTATAAAGTACACGCATATTCTATAAAGTACACGCCTATTGAAATACTTGTATAATAATGCCGCTCGCGCGGACCATAATACCCATCGGAGTTTAAGAATATGAGTGACCCAAATGTCTTTTATAAAGTACAAGCACATTGTAATGTCCAAAACCATTTTCCAAATAGTACATTCATTTATATACGTCTACTTGATAAAATTACATGCAGAATACATAAAGTACACGTATATTGAATTAGATTTTTGTCATATCAATATGTGTGTACTTTGCTAAAACATGCATGTACACTTATATTTAAATGCGTATATTTTAATTATCAATGCGTGTACTTCATAAAGTACACACACATTTCATCAAGTACACGCATATTATATTTATATTATGCGTGTACTTCATGCATGTACATTAATAAAGTACACGCATGCTTTTATAAGTAAATGCATATTAAACTGACCAAATCCATTTTTAAATGCGTGTACTTTATGTATTCTATGTGTACTTAAGAAAGTACATGCATATTTCATCAATTACACGCATTGATAAAATTTCTTTGGACATCAAAATGCGCGTGTACTATACATAACATGCGTATACAAAGGTAAAGTACACGTGAACATCAGGAAAAATGATCACGTATGTTTTATGAAAAATATATGTACAGCAACATAAAAAACAAAACTAAAAAATGAGACTTAAAAATAAATTACATTCATTTATGTGAAACAAATGGTTTATTAATTAATTTATTCAATCAAATGGTTAAAATGAATGAATTCAACAATTTTAAAAATTGTCAAATGGGTTCCTTACACGTAGACCTGTAATGACCCGTTTTACTACACCTCGAGCAAGTAACTTCCCTTACTGTGATCTCACCAGAAGACTTTATTCCCTTATTTCTTGGCCTGCCTGTCGGTCTCTTAGTCATTGGTGGAAGGACAGATGGATTTTCAGGAATAGGAATATTTAAGGAAATCAAATCAGGAAGAGAAACTATAGGTATCGAGTATGATTTTCTGTAGAAAGATACCTTATAGTACTCCTCAATATAATCATAAATACTGGTCCCTTTCCTCCGCATAACACAAACAACATGAGAACATGGAAAACATCTAATCTGCCAACTCTTACAAGAACAAGTCATTTCTCTTAAGTCAACTGTTTCTCGCACTTCTGAATGAACTTCAAATACATTTTGACTTGAGCGACTAATAGTCCAATGTCGGCTTTTATTCCAATTTTCATTCAGTAACTTTTGAAAAAAAGGACATAGCTCATTTGTCCAAGTGTCCGACTCAACAAGTTTGTTTGCGTTGAAATTCATAATCTTCACTCTAAATTTATCAAGCATATTCATTACTGGTAAATGCCTTTCCTCCAATATCCATGAATTGAATGACTCCGCAACACTAGATGCCATGTCACCATATCTTTTACCAGGGAAATATGCACAGGACCAATTCTCGGGAGGCAAACTATCAATGAAATCGGCAATAGAGGCTCCTCCTTCCTTCTTCAATGCTTCAATATTCTTGTGAAATACATCTACTGAGACAACATATGCACAAGACAAAAAATCTTTGACAATTTTCTTTCGAAATCCAGCACAATTCCCACGAATTTTCTTTTTTATATTCCCTTGTAAATGATGTATACAGTAGGAATGTGCAGACAACGGGAAGACACTCGAAACAGCTTCAAGTAATCCATTGTTTCGATCTGATATAAATGTTATGTTTCGATATTGCTCAACTACTGCACTATGCAAATTGACAAGAAACCACATCGAGTTATCTTCGGTTTCGGAATCAACAACAGCATATGCAACAGAAAAAAGTCATGAAATATAAAAATATATCAAAATTAAAATAAATAACATATTCATGTACAGCACTTTGTATTTTGATGCCGCTGGCGCAGACCCTAAAACACATGGGAAATATATTATGTGTTTAATTTAAATTATTTGTAAATAACAAGACAAAATATAAAAATGTACCGTGCACATGATAAAGATAAAAAGACATGCACGTTTACTTTCCAATTTTTTGCTTGACTTTATTATTAACAACACTAACATCAACATACCCGCATAAAAATGTAAAGTACAGGTGAACTAAACAAAAACCGTCAAAGGTACTTTACATTTTTAACATGTACTTTGCTTTATTATTTCTAAATAACAACACCTATCATCAAAGTACACGCATAAAAATGAAAAGTACATGTGAAATTAAGAAAAACATTCACGTGTACTTGACATGTACTATGCGTGTACTTTAGTTTGTATTCAACATAACATCATCATCAAAGTACACGCATAAAAATGAAAAGTACACGTGAAATTAAGAAAAACATTCACGTGTACTTGACATGTACTATGCGTGTACTTTAGTTTGTATTCAACATAACATCATCATCATCAAAGTACACGCATAAAAATGAAAAGTACACGTGAAATTAAGAAAAACATTCATGTGTACTTGACATGTACTATGCGTGTACTTTACTTAGTATTACACATAACATCATCATCATCAAAGTACACGCAGAAAAATGAAAAGTACACGTGAAATTAACAAAAACATTCACGTGTACTTGACATGTACTATGCGTGTACTTTACTTAGTATTACACATAACATTATCATCATCAAAGTACACGCAGAAAAATAAAAAGTACACGTGAAATTAACAAAAACATTCACGTGTACTTGACATGTACTATGCGTGTACTTTACTTAGTATTACACATAATAAGACATATCATGAAAATACACGCAGAAAAATGAAATGTACATGTGAACTAATGCAAAGACCTTCAAAGGTATTTTATATTTTTATGCTTGTATTTTGATGATATGGAATGGAACAAACAAAATGTCAATGCAATACACAAAATAAAATATTTACAATTAATTTACCATTGTTCCCATTCCTTACAGTAGCAGATAGTATTGTTCCACGGTAACGACTTTTCAAAAAGGCACCATCAAGAAATAAAACAAGTCTACAGTATTGAAATCCATAAATACATCCTCTAAACATTACAAATATTCTCTTGAATTTTTTACTCTCATATTCCACATCAAGGATGCAAGGCGACCCAGGATTATACTGCAATAGAAGGTCACGATAATTATTCATTAATGCATAAGAAACCTTTTCATCACCATGTATATCAACAGCAACCATCTCTTTCGCACGCCATGCATGTTGATAACCTATATCAAGACGATAATTCATCTTCATATCTCTAACTACATCAATTGGTCTCAATAGCGGGTTATCTCTAAGATCATCAGCTACCAATGTTGAAACCAACTTGGAGGCTATCATTTTGGCTGACGGACTATGAAAGACACCTCTACATGTATGCTCATTATTCATTGCACGTATGTAAAAGTATCCATTTATTGTAGATAATGAAGAATGAATTCTCCACATGCAATTCTCAGTAGTCTTTTTAGAGTATTCAGTCATCACTCGAGTTTTATCATTCCTCAAATACACATACTTGAACCCAAACTCAACGGCATACTTTTGTAATTTATCCCGAAATTCCACTAAACCTCGTTCAAAACACTACTGCTCGTGACTTATATAAGTCTTCCAATCATTCAAAAGATAGACTTTCGACTTACTTGGCTCCACACCTCCAAGATAAAAGTCATTTTTAATGCAACTATTAAAATCATTTGCAGTGCCTGATGATAAAGACTCTAACCTCTGTCTATTTTTATCACCACTGTCAACCCTCTCAAAACTTGTATTACTGCAGTCAACCCCTTCAAAAATTGGATTAGAGCATTCAACCCGTCCACGACATGTATTACATGGAAATGGTAATGAATCAATGACATATATCCAAATGAAATTAGCTTTCATGATCAATTGGGACCGCAACATACAACAAACATCGTTGTCACAAACCAACATGAACCGACATTCATCACCAAATGAATACCTCAATGAAAAACTCCCACTTCTCAAATTAGTAAACCTAATACACAACTCATTGCATATGAAATCTAATGAGCTATCTTCAAATATTTCAATACAAGCCATATTATCCAAATAACAACACATTGCTATTACACTACTTACCATAATGTCATATAGTAAAAGAGAGACGAAAAACATTTACTTCAAGGTCAACAATTCTAAAAATGTGTGTAATAATTTAATGCATGAAATATCAAAATATTTATTTATAATTAATATAAAATTACATGCACTATTTAAAAACCTATACATGAAGCAATAAATCACACACATATTTTCAAAAAACAATCACGTGTACTTTATAAACACTGCGTGTACTTTGAAAACTAATATCGAACTGGTTATTTTCGCTGGCGTGGACCTATATCAATAAGTGATTCAATACCAAATCAAAATCAAGGACTTTTAAAATTAGAATGAAACATCAATAATATTCATTCAGCACATTCAACTAACAATTACAAATATTGATAAATATAACTTATATATGAAGAATCCAAACATAAATGCATAAAAAACACAAAATCAAAACATATACATATATAACATATAAAAAGCTATTCAATCACATGAATGAATATTACAATGAGATCAAAACAAAGGACATATACTTATTGTAATCGATCAAAAATAGAAAAACCAACTGCTAATAAAGATAAGCTTACAAATGATAGAGCCAAGTGATACAAGTAAAATCAATTAAGAACGCTGTAATCGATTATAGGACAGACGATCAAAGCATAAGATTGATGTTATTTTTAATTTCGGAGAATAGTTGTTAGTTGCAAAGAAAACTCCAATAGCCGATTAGGTTTATGATTTTTTTAAATTGGGGGTATTTATATGTTGGACCTAATCATTTAAAATTTTGTTCACCGGTTTTTTTGTCCAAAATTGTTAGTGCAAGGACTAGACCGTAAAAACCTATTTTTTTTTATGGAACAAAATAACATTTGAGCATTTTAGTGATGTAAAATAATCCAATTCTTTGGATATAGCCTTACGAGGAGAAAAAAGATCCAATAATAAAAAATGTAGATTTTTGGTGTTTAGTCCCAATTTGGTTGTTTCTATTAGTGTCGATCCGTTAAAATTTTTTAGCCTCCGGTCCTATAACTAACGGAAAGAGAGCAACATCTACCTCGATATACAATCATTTGTATTCGAAATGACTACAATAACCTTATATGACACTAAATTTGTTGTTAGCGATTTTCTCAAATTTTCCTTTTCGTAAATGTCATCTTCATGCTCACATTCGTCTTCATTTTGTTGTATGCCTTCATTTGTTGGTTGATAAGTTGTTGGTTGCCGGGTGTTAGTGTCATTTTCAATGCGATATATATTTTCTCATATTACAAATATAATTGTTCATGGGGTATGCGGCTTATGCACACAAGCATATGACCATTAATATTCCTCCTTCATTGACAAATTTATAGATCCTAATTTAACCAGGATTGTACAAATGGTCATGGGTTTTCTCTTTGACCGAGGAAAATAGTATCAAATCGTTGACTCTATACGTGAGGCAAATCCACACGTTGTTGTTAGTAATAGTACTTTAAGATTTTCTTTATTAACTTCCTAAATGGACGAATCGATTTGTGAACTCACAAAGATAAGCATTATCCAGCCAGAGGCAATGCACTATAATGATAAATAGCAATTGTCTCACAATTTATTGACCATGATCTGATTGGACCGACCGTAAATAAAATAAAAAGTGGGGACCGTTGAATAATAAAATCTTCCTTAAAGGGAAATGCCTGGAATAATAAAACATAGGTACATTGTTCAAACCAAATATGTTGTGTTAAATACAGACTCCTTCTTTTGTTTATGTATTTAATTTGGAATTCAAGATTATGAAAATTTTGTTTATCAACCACATACTCACCAAGCAAAGAGTACAAAAATGTACCCAAAGGCTTCAACAATACAAAAACTCTTTTTTATTTCTTTTTACTATATTTAAAAAAATTTATTTCAAGGTTATTTGGGTGTTGGCAATCATTAATTGTGCCCATTTTCAGATTAGCATGAAAAATTATTACACCACTAACCTTTGAGTTTTAACAAAATATGCTATATTATGAAATCTCGACTAGTAATTAGCCATATTTTATGTAAAAATTCAAAAATATTAAAAGGGCATGCTTTACACACCTTTAGGTTTTAGTTGTGTTGGCTTAATTCCAAAACAAAATTTTGAGTCATAATATCTTTGTATCAGGTCTATTGAGATTTAATGCTACATCAAGTCAAAACAAAGAGATAAAGCACCATGACTGAGATTACCGAATTGAATCGGACATATTGATTACATATCAGATATTTGGTAAAGGTAAAAGTTTTTTTCAAAGTTTTGCTTTTCCTTCCAGTGTATTTTATTGCTTGAAAGTGACTGGACATGACTTTGATGAAAACATATTTGGAAAAAAAAATTAAAAGGATTTTTTACAAAATTTTGTTAAGGGTCAACATTTAGTGACATCATTCAAAGAAGTCTTTGAACGAGAACCTGTTTTCCAAAATAGTAGACCTTGATTGGAAGTAGAGTTCAAACGAGGACTTACTTTTTTTCGAAAACAACACTTGACCAAAAATTGTATCGATTGAGAACCTCTCTATTGAAAGCTCTAGTTTGAACGAGGGCTCCCTGGTTTGAACGAGGAAAATTGTCTTGAAAAGTGTTTATAATTGGATCTTTTCCAATACTAAACTATTTACAAACCTTTAATGCATATTCCAATTGACGAAGACCAATTTTTCCACAATCCTAATTTGGTTTTGCTAGAGTCCTTTTTATTTTTAAGATCCTGTGAATTCCATGCAAGTAAAGTAAACTATATGTTTATATGTTAGACATAAAGTGCTTCAGGATGATGGAACTGAAGACATAAATTATAGGTTAGACTTTATCCACAAGTCAGTCATCACTGATATAAACTATTCTTTTACCAAAATTCTTAAAGAAGATGAAGTTCTAGAGGCAATTAAGTCTCTATATCCAGGAAGTGTAGTAAGTCTACATGGCTTTAATAGGCCATTCTTTATTAAATATGGGCACATCATCGAGGCAGAGTTAATAACAGCTGTGCAATCTTTTTTTCCTTAGAAGTATATCCCCAAAAGTAACATATGCCTTATTCCAAAAATTAAAAAATTATGCTTGGTAAGGATTTCAGACCTATTAGTCTACTTAACTTCAGCAATAAGATCATTTCAAAAATTATTTTCAACAGATTGGGGGTATTCTTGCCTAACATCATTTCTTCAAACCAATCAAGTTTTATCAAGAGAAGAAATATCTTAGATAATATCCTTCTAGGTCAAGAAATGTTGCATTTTATTGATAGGAAAAATGAAGGAGGCAATGTTATGACCAAAGCATATGCCATGGTCTCATGGTGGCTCCTTATCAAAGTGCTCAGAAGTTTTGGTTTTTCTGAAGGTTTTATTGATATCATTTGGAGGATCATATCTTTAAATTGGTTTTTAATTATAATAAATGGTCAACCTACTATTTCCTTTAAGTCCTCAAGAGGCTTAAGGCAAGGGGATCCTCTACCCCCTAGTCTTTTTGTTTTATCTGTAGAGGTGTTAAGAAAAGGGCTCCAAACTCTTATGCAAAATGGAAGGATAGGCTATTTTTAATTTCCAAGAAGTTTTCCTCATATAAGTCACTTAGCTTTTGTTGATGATATAATTATCTTCTCTAATGGTGCCAGAAGAAGCCTCAATGCCTTAATGAAATTCCTCAATGACTATGAAAAAACCTCAGTGTTGATGTAAAAATCTAGACTAGGTCTAATTATTTAATCACAGATAATATTTGTAAATAAAAGAAAGATACAAAAGGGTTTTTAAAGTGGTTCGACTTATAAAGAAAGGCCTACATCCACTGTGCTTGTTATTGCCTTGTGTTTTCCTTTCAATCACTTGCCCTTGACGAAGGGTTTACAACGTATTTATAGCCTAGTATGGAGACAAAGAGATGGAATGTTAAAGGATGGAATGCCTTTATAAATTAGGTATTTACATAAGTACACAGTATCCATAATGTTTCTAGCTGTTGGTATTTTTCTGATATTGTTGATCAGCCTCCCTACTATTGGTCGGGCTTCTTGGTGTTGGTCGGCATTCCAGTACCGTTGGTCGGCATTCCAAGCCTTGGTCGGTGATTATACCTTGATGACTAGGACTATTGCCACAATGGATGATACATGTCTATTTATTATGGGTCAATAATGATACGAGAAATCCTCCACTTGTCGTTCTCGTACCAGCAAGTCAAGTGTAAAATAAGTAATAAACATGTAGAGCAAGTAAATAGAGATAAAAGATAGGATTTAGAGTGGTTCAGCCATAAAACTAGCCTACATCCACTTTGGTGCCCCAATCTCATTATATGCATTGTACTACCAGTTTACAATGCCATAATAGGCGTACAATGTAGTTAAGAGGAGAGAATACATGTCTGTAATGTTTCCAGGAGTGCCAGAGAGACGACCGTGATGCCGATGAA
This sequence comes from Sambucus nigra, assembly GCA_949130495.1. Taxonomy (NCBI): domain Eukaryota; kingdom Viridiplantae; phylum Streptophyta; class Magnoliopsida; order Dipsacales; family Adoxaceae; genus Sambucus; species Sambucus nigra. The sequence continues at coordinate 297,360,091 of OX422217.1, read as the reverse complement.
TAGCCTTCAAGCCATACCGAGAGGTGTGGGGTATCTGGCAGTGCCTCCCCAAGTGTAGTAGTCTCTGGATCGGATATTAGTGTAAGAAATGTCTCCGGATCAAGATCAGATCAGGTGACCTCCTCCCATCTCGAGGTGTGGACTTCTATTTATAGGAGGTATAGGTGCTATATTATTGTTATAAATGGAGAGGGGATATGACCAGCTATGTTGAAAGGTAGTGGCCACACCCTGTAATAGCTGGATGAGAGGGGCTGCACTATGTTGCATGTAGGGCCGCACCCTATAGTGTGTAGGTCCGCAGCATGTAAGTTCGCACACCGTATCATGTAAATGTAAGGTTGCGGCAACATATCGTCCGTGCATGCTTCTCATAGGCTCCATGATAGGGGTGTAATATTTGCTATATCAGTCCACGTAAATGGGTAATTTTTGGTATTAACAGAATCCCCCAATGTTCCATGCTTGATGCTTGCTTGAAAGTATTGAGTATTTAGTCCTGGTAATAGCTCGAGCTATATATCTGATGCTTGATCGGTTGCCGACTTTCCACACTTATAAATTATTAGCTTTGTTGATCGCGTGTATTGTTGCCTTATATGTATGATACTGATTTAAATAGTTGCTCAAATTCCAATCACAAACTTATTTAATTAGAGCCAATTTATGAATCAAATCAATTCATCCCTTAAACAAAAATAGCAACGTGCGTGCAAGTGTCAACCATAAAAAATATGTGACACAAATTTCAGGAAAAATTCCCGTAGGGAAAAACCTTTTTATATCTAGAACTTTGACAAGTTTAAAAGACCATTGACTTACATACAACCTGATAATCGCCCACAAGTGTAACACATGGTGTCTTCGTCAAACCTTCAAAACATCGATAAGAAATCAACAATGGTTCACACGCATCTATACCACCATGGACACACAGTCCAGACACGCAGTCTTCCGCAAAGAATCAAGACACAGAAGATCCTTAATGACATGCAGTCATAAACTTCATAGAGACTCACTCCACAATAGTACGCAGCCCTCGGTTGTAGAGATCTCCCCACAAATTATGAACACTAGAAAAACTATGCTTTGGATTCCACAAAACAACTCACATAAAGTACTTAGGATATTGTGAATTGTAAAACAAAAGAATGAACCCTCAAAATATTGGAGAATAATAGAAAAAACATATTATGTCAAAAACCACTTTTTCCCCACCCGAAAATCAGAAGCCTGACATCCTTATTTATAATAAAATCATAGCGGTGATGTGTCATCTTAAAACACATCTCGTTCCAACGACATACACTGTCGTTTGAGCGAGATACGATCTCGTTCGAACCGTATACGATGTCGTTCGAACGACAGCATACATGTTTCTCAAAAAGCTTCAGCCTTTTAAATATTTTGGAAACCTCAAAACTTAAGACTGTTTATGAGATCAGAAACAGTTATCTAAAACTTTTATGATAAAATATTTTTGCAAATAAAAAATCATTTATTAAAATTCCAAAAAAAACATTTAACTTTTATAAAAATATCCCAACACTTTTAATGTGAAATCTAAATGAAACTTAAACATATTTTACCAAATTCATCCTTGTTGGGCTTGAATGTTGAAGTCTTCTTGAAATTCAGATTCATATTTGTAGATGTAAGCTTCTAAATCCTTCGACGACATGTAGCAACTTGTAGCGGTATACGACATACTAAATTGTGGCAGATAATGTCTTTACAAATCTCCCCCTATGTCTATGCCGGTACAAAATAAAAATATCCGAATTATCAATCTCAAATTACCTATACAATTCTACCCTCCCAAAAATTCAAAGGTGGAAAGATAAACTGACAAGTCTTCAAATCTTTTCAAATGAGGCTTCAACAATCAATTCTTTTAAAAACTTCAAGCTTTTCTCAGTAGGGTATGCAACGTAATGTTCTTCAATTATACCTACACACATGAGACAAAGCAAAATACCTCGTGACGTATCGAGTTTGAAATGATATAAAGCATAAATATGAAAGCATAATCAAATCTCCCCCATACTTAAACTCCCCCATTATATCATAACTCGTTCTCACCCTTTTTATTTGTCCAAAAATAGAAAAGAAAAATAATAAATCACATAAAGCAAATCGGGGTGTCACGGAAAACAAAGCAAATAAACTATTTTTGAATTTTTCAAATTTTTTATACAAAAATGCAAAAATGATGTTACAAAATCACACACCGTGGATCTACACTAAGACAACCAAATAGTAAGAATGGAATGGATGGGTGTGAATACATTCGATACGAAAATCAACTTAATCATAGCATATGTGCAAGATGCATACGTGTAGTCCTAACGAATGAACAAAAAAATAATCCTTACGTGTAGAATAAATGAATAACATCATCTCAATCATATCATCAAATCAAAGTATAAATGATTCCCACACCAATAACGTCCAAAATTATGTAATGCTTTTTCATGACTTTCAAGGGCGTGCAAACTGTTGAAAATTCCATCCAAACTCCCTCATTAAAAGATAAAGCCTTTTATTTTTCTTATGAGGTGATGAAACAAAATAAAAAAAACTATTGGCCAATTTTTGGCATAATATTCTTTTTATTTCCTTTCAATTTTTTTGGGCTCTTTTAAACCTCATTGGACCTCGGATAATTTTCAATTCCTCACTTTTTAGGTCCAGTTAAACGGTGGCTTAATCACAAAGGATAAATGAGTACCTTTCATATCCTTTCCCTATTTTTTAAAACACACAACCTCACAAACGGTTTATAACATGCACTACTTGTTGTCAAGTTTTATCGCATTTGGTTCGTTGTATAGACATAATTAAGATGGAAAACTCAACCAACATGTGATAGACAAGCACAAAAGTCAAACAAATCCGTGCATGTGTGCAATAAAGGACAATTATAATCAATCATGTAGGTAGTAACACTATATCATCTCAAAGACTCCAAACTTTGTAAAGCACATGAATGACACAACATATTGTCTCAAAACACTATCAAATAGTCACGTGAATATGGCATGAAGTTGTGACTTAGTCATCCTAAGTGTGATTCATATAAGGTGGAAACAAACTACAAAACTCTTTTTGGATTTTTTAAAAATTTTATCAAAATAAAATCTTTTTGAATTTTTCAAACACTGTTCAGAAACTACCCAGCAGTACCAAATAGAATATCAATATGAATTAGAGGACTGCAAACAGAGATTTTCAGAAATCTCAATAAGTCGTTCGAACGAGATTCCTTGTCGTTTGAACAACATAGGATCTCGTGAGAAGACTTCGCGGTACATGTATTCTCGTTAGAACGAGAAAAGAAAAATTTTCCCAGATTAAGCATAATATTAGGCAGTTTTGTCCACTGAGAAAATTTTGAGAAAACAGTTCCTAGAATGGGCAAATAGAGTGCAAAAATAAGAAAAGAAAATAAAAATGCAAATAAAGTATAAAATAAATGGTACATACTAGCAATAGGTAAAAGTGACATCATGTAGATCATCCCATGCTAGCAAAAATGTCTAGACCTCATCCAGTAGGTGCAGTGGAGTTTCCCAAAGATTGTGACATCTTTTGAAATAACTCCATCAAGTCATGTGAAGTCCAGACCAAAAACTTTACGTGATCTCAAATATGTGCAAACTCTCTATCATTATGTGCAAGAAAAGTATCATGGCTGGGTGCATGTGTGCGAACATGTCTAGGAGTAAAGCGTGACACATTACCCAACTTAAAGCAAAATTCTCTAAGGTGTGCTCTCTTTTTGCAATGAGAGCAAACAAAAACCGGTCTAGGTACCCCTCTCTCAAAAACTCTAGGACGTGCTTTCCTAACAGGTATGGGATGCCTAGGTGGGTTGGGTCGAGAGTCATGTGAATCTAAATCTAAAGTAGGAATCGACTCGGGTGCAACAAAGTAAGTAGACGCACTGTCATGACTTATTCCTAAACTTTCACCACTCCCCAAGACAGGATTGAGAACCTTCTTTCCCACCTTCTTAGATGCGTTATCTAAAGTGACTTTAGCCTCTAGGGCGTGCTTAAGATCTATCTCTAATTGTGACATGCGGGCTGTAAGCTCACTCTTTTCCCTATTCAAAGCAATCAACTGCTCACTCAAAGAAACCTTCACTTTCTCAAGTTGACTTGCTTTTGCCTCAAACTCCTTCAAACTCTCAATCTCTCTATCCAAAATTTTCACCTTGAGACTCAACTTGTTATTCAATTTTTTAGTCTTTAAGGTCTCGGCGTACAACTCTCAAAACGCAATCTGGAGCTCACTAATTAGGCATAAATTCTTCCAAAATTATCCCCTAATTCAGTATTTTTAGCACATCAAATAATGTAATTCATCTTGATTTATCTCGTTTATATATTACTGACCTTTCTATAGAGTATCTCGAGTTTTGTGCCTTTTTCATGATATTTACGAGTATTTATTGCTAAGTAAAGAGAGGAAAAAAGCCAAAGTAGAAGAATAAATCAAGGAAGAAAAGTCAAAAGGGAAAAAGCGTAATTTCCATCAGGAATCTGGATGAGAACCCAAAATGAAAGTTGAAGACCTCGAGTCTGTAAGTGCGCAGGAAGAAACAACATCCAATTCTGAGTTTCGGACCAGAAGTTACGAGGTTCTAAAGATGCGAGATAATGAAGAGAGAATGGGAATAAATTGAAGAGAAATTTCATTGAAGACCAGACCGATCCTATTTAGAACAAAAAGGGAATAATTCGGACCCTTCAAACCCATTAACCAAAATCACAACACGGATCGATCCGAATTCCCATAAAAAAGGATCGATCCGGATTCCTGTCATTGTACTGGAAAAATTTGTATATCGGATCGATCCTATTTTTAAAAGAATAGGACCAATACGTATTTGGAACCGGACCGAACCAAGCATATTCAACGGACCGATCGGACGAAGATAAATCTGATTTTCTTGTTCTGATTTTAGAGTTTGATTCAGCTACAACTCTGGATTTTTCATGATGTATTTAACTTCTAGTTATTGTTAGACAAAGGGGGTTCGAATAGTTTTACCTTTTTTAATTAGTTTTAGAGAGAGAAAGCTCTCTCACCTGTGTTGCAAACCCTAGTTGTGAAGATTTATTGCAAGATTCAGATTTGATTTCCAGATTTATTAAATGCAAGTAATTTCATTTCATTGCTTTAATTTAGTTAATTGATTCTTCTAATCCCAATTGCACTTTCAAATATTACCAATTGTTCTCATTCATCCCTTTTATGGCAATCATGAATCTTGTTAGTTTAAGAGTTAATGTTTTCCCTTACCTAATCATATCTGGCTAAATGTCTTTAGGGTTGGGGTTCATGAACCCCACCCGATGTAATTCACTGTAATTGGAAATAGATTTTTAAATTGAATCTTAAAGGAATTGTGTTGCGTGACTGTCGCAACTGTCGTAGGACTTTTGATCTCATTTGCCCTAGGTAATCGGGATGCTTAAGAGTGCGACGCGCGTATTAGTTAATGCGACACTGCTTTATTCTTACCTTTGATTTCGTATGATGCGGGCTATGATCCTTATTATACGGAATGCTTAATATTAATAAAGATCAAGTTCCCTTAAAATTCTAATTTCGAAATCTAGTATCCTACAAATTGAATTACTAGGGTGTGGGGGATTGCAACCTGCCTTTTTGTTTTCATTTTAAGTTAAATCTTTTATACATTTGACATTTGTTTTTAGACTAGTTAGCGTAGTTCATTCCATTAATTGTTAGTCTATCTAGTTGTTAATTAATTTTTGAAATTATTCCATAGTTGATCTTCCACTCAAAGCATCTTTTCATTTCTTTTGGAGTCAAGTTAGGATTATCTGTCTTTTCAACGTTGTCATAATTTTCTCGTCTTATTTCCCTGAGGATCGATACCCAATTTACCGGGATAATTACGTGAGCGACATGCTTGCACTTGAGCCTAGATAGCATGCACACTAGAACACATTTGTGGTCGTGTCAAGTTTTTAGCGCCGTTGCCGGGGAGTTTAGGTAGACATAGGTGAGATCGAGTCAATCTAAATCTTTGACAAAAATAAATAAATATATAATTAAAAACTTATCCAAAAAGAAATTATCTCTCAAAATCTAGTTCGTACAAAATCCTGAAAAAACTCCGACCAGAATTCACGAAAATCTAATCATTGAGTATAATCCTGACATCCCCCGTGCCCCTCGCGTTCCATAATTCTAGGTTCCACCTCCTACACCCGTACACTCCTTTGTTAGTCACACTTTGAGTCAGTCCTTGTGTTACACTTCTAGGATACTGAGTGAGGATTCTGAGTCAATTGAAGAGAGAGAAATGTCAGATGTCACTAGTTTTGGTACTAGGGAGGGAAATCCACCATATCGTCCCATGAAAGAACTCCTTTTTCCCGAGCGACCTGTCACCCTTGGTAGCATTTTACTACCGTAAAATTTTGGTCAGTTCTACTTTTGCAATGGGATGATAAAAATTCTCCCGACTTTCCACGACATGGATTCGAATAAATACCTTCACATGCGAGATTTCGAAGAGGCGTGCGAGGCATTTAGTAATCAAGCTTTCACGCAAGATGTCGTTCTCCTGAAGATTTTCCCTTTTTCCTTAAAGGATAAACCTAAGACCTGGCTGTGGTCTCTACCCCCAAATACATTATCTCTTAGAAGGATATGCAATCAAAATTTCTCTTAAAGTTCTATCCATAACGCAAAACCAACTATGTCAAGACTCAAATTCAAGATTTTCGATAACAAGATAATGAGTCTTTCGATAAGTGTTGGAAATGTCTTCAAGAATTAGTTAGCGCTTTCCCCCATCATGGATTCAAAAAACATCACCTAATCTATTTCTTCCATCATGGGCTGACAGTAGAGTCTAAAAATCTTTGTGCAAACCATGTGCGAAAGACCGTTCTACGAATTAGATGCAAGTGATGCTAAGGCCTATCTGAAGTATGTTGCTGAGATTACTCAAGCATGGGACATATCTGATCCTAATGCCCAAACCCAGTCTAGAAAAGTATCTACCACTCTGACTGTATCCGGTCTATACCAACTAGATAGTAATACTTTACTAGACCATCGATTTGATCAGTTTGAGAAAGGAGTGATAGATCTATTTGAAGCCCAATTAAGAAAAAATTTCAGATCCAACCGTGCAGTAAAAGAAAAGGTGTGCGCTATCAGTGAGGCGGGCCATTCCACAAAGGCATGCCCGATGATTTTCGCCTACAAGTCTATGCATACCGATCAGGTGGAGGCTATAGGAGGATTTAAGGTAAACTTTAATGCCCCATATGGGAGCACGTATAACCCTTCATGGATAAACCATCCTAGTTTTAGCTGCGGGCAATAAAAAGTTGCATTGAATCTAAATTCACAGGTTGCCCTACCTCCACCCCCTCCTCAATTTCAGTAAGCACCCCTCCTCCATCTCCATATTTAGCTCCACTACGGAGGGGTCTCGAAGATACAATACACCAATTCGTCAACTCCCAGAGTGCAACCAACACTAGATATGATCGCATGTTCACCGACATCAATGCGAACATCTTAAAGTTGCAATCTTCGTTGAGTATCCGAGAGAAGGGCAAGTTTCCTGCCAAGGGCCAAAGACCTCCCCAAGGTCAAACTAGTGTCATCTCCACCTCCACAAAACATCAGGAAAAATGTCAAGATGTAACCACTCTACGTAGTGGGAGAGTCATTGATTTATCACCTCCCTCACACAATGCACCAAAAGACAAGAAGATTTCGCCCGGCATGAAAGAGGCCGAAGATATTCCCTTGAAAGTGAGTGATAGTGAAGACACTAGTGAGCTCGAGGTAGTTGTAAAACCACCCTTCGCAGCACCATTTCATCAACAGCTAGCTCCTTTCCCAAAAGGAAATCCTCGTGATGAGGTGCTAGAAGTCCTAAAGCAAGTAAAGTTAAACTTACCTTTCCTAGATGCCATCAAGAAAATTCCAGCTTATGTAAAAGTCATTAAAGATTTATTGACAGTAAAGAGGAGGATGAAGGTAAAGAAGAATGTATTTCAAGTACAGAATGTGAGCTCTGTTCTACTCAATGATCTCCCACCGAAATTTAAAGATCCCGGTGCACCCACCATTTCATGCATTATCGGAGAGAATAGAATTGAAAAAGCCTTACTCGACTTGGGGGCGAGTGTCAATATCCTCACCTATGCCATTTAGAGGCAACTTGATCTGGATAACCTCAAGCCCATAAAATCACTCTCCAATTGGCGGATCGAACCTTGAAGGTACCTGGGGGTATTGTTGAGGACATGATAGTCCAAGTTGACACCTTCTACTTCCCCATAGATTTTGCCATTTGGGATACAGAGCCCTCCTTCACCTTGAGTAATTATGTTCCCATCATTATTGGGTTCCCATTATTAGCTGTGGCTAACGCACTGATTAATACTCGAAATGGGAAGATACAACTCACTTTTAGGAACATGTCTTTAGGGACTAACATCTTAAATATAACTCAACATGCGGGGGAAGAAGATGATCTTCACGCGGTAAGCCTTATTGATGAGATCATAGAAGAGTACATAGAGGAAAAATTTTATGGAGATGCGCTAGAAGCTTACCTGGTGTCGAGTAACGAGAGTGAGGGAGCATACACCAACTTTGAAAAGGAAGTAGAGGAGTTAAGGTAAATTCTGGATGAAATAGTGTCGGACGAGGACGTGAGAGATATGAGTTGGGTTTCTAGATTTGAGGAGATGTCGCCGAGGGAATCACGCATGGCTCCCTCTACTGAAAAATTTCCTACCCTCTAATTAAAGAAACTACCCTCCAATGTTAAATATGCTTATCTAGGAGAGAATGAGACATTTCCTATTGTTGTCTCATCTAGCCTAAATGAAGAATAAGAGGGTAAATTATTGAAAATTCTGAGGAAGCACCAAAGTGATTATGGTTGGTGCATAGCTGATTTGAAGGGTATAAGTCCTTTGATTTGTACCCATAAAATACACCTCGAGGAGGATGTGAAGCCCTCGTAAGAAATCCAAATAAGATTGAACCCTACCATGAAAGAGGTAGTGAGGGAAGAAATTATTAAACCGTTGGATGCCGAGATTATCTACCCAATATCGGATAGCAAGTAGGTGAGTCCAATACAAGTTGTCCCGAAGAAGTCAAGCATGACCGTGATTGAAAATGCTAAGGGTGAGCTAGTGCTCAACGTACCACCACTGGGTGGCGCGTTTGCATTGATTATCGAAAACTCAATGAGGGAACTAGGAAAGACCATTTCCCCTTGCCATTCATTGATCAGATGCTAGAGAGAGTGGATGGACACCCTTATTATTACTTCCTAGATGGTTATTCCTGATATAACCAAATAGAGGTAGATGTGATGGACCAAGATAAGACAACTTTCACATGTCCTTTTGGTACGTTTGCCTACAAACGTATGCCATTCGGCGTGTGTAATGCGCCCGCTACCTTTCAAAGGTACATTTTAAGTTTCTTCAGTGATATGATTAAGATATAACTTCAAGTGTTCATGGATGACTTTAGCATTTTTGCCACCTCTTTCGATTATTGTTTAACAAATCTTGATAAGGTACTTTCCCGGTGTGTGGAGAAGAACTTACTGTTGAATTGGGAAAAATGCCATTTCATGGTCACTGAAGGAATAGTTCTCGACCACATTGTCTCATTCAACGGAATTGAAGTTGATAGAGCTAAGATAGATGTCATAGCTGAGCTACCCCCACCAAAATCGCTAAAAGATGTGCGTTCCTTCTTTGGCCACGCAGGGTTCTATTGAAGGTTTATTAAGGACTTTAGCGCCATCGCTAGACCCTTGAGTAACCTTCTCATGAAGGACACCCCATTTGAGTGGAACGAATCATGCTAAGGTGCTTTTGAAAAATTGAAAAGCATGCTTGTTTTCGCTCCCGGATTGGTCCTTACCATTCGAGCTCATGTGTGATGCAAGTGATTTTGCGATACCAAAGGAAAGACAAGAAGGTTCATGTCATCTACTACGCTAGTCAGACTTTAATCGGACCACAACTCAATTACTCCACCATGGAGAAAGAATTGCTAGCGTTGGTATTTGCTGTAGAGAAATTTCGTTGCTACCTCATTGCTTCGCCCATTAGTTGTTTCACCGACCATGCAACTTTAAAATACCTCCTTGGAAAGAAAGATGTAAAGCCGCGCCTCATAAGGTGGATCCTACTCCTAGAAGAGTTTAATCTCTCCATTAGAGACAAGAAAGGAGAAGAAAGTGTTGTTGCCGATAACTTATCCCGACTTTCTTTCGACGTACCAAGAGATCCTATACCCATAGACGAATATTTCCTGGATGAACAACTCTTTGCCACCTCGTCTCTCCCCTGGTTTGCAGATATAGTCAATTATCTTATCACGGGATTCATCCCTCCCGATTGGACACCGCAAGAGAAGAAGAGGTTCATTACTTGGTCCCTCATATTTTTCTATGATGATCCATTCCTATTTAAGTATTGTGTAGTGTACCGGATGACGAAATACCCAATGTCATCTAATTATGTCATTCGGAAGCATGTGGAGGACATTTCTTGATAAAAAAGACGGTCGCTAAAATCCTCCAAAGCGATCTCTACTGGCCCACCATATTCTAGGAGTGAGAAAGTGTTGCAAATCATGCGATAGGTGTCAACGGATGTGGGTAATTACCCGACAAGACATGATGCCATTAACCCCGATACTCATTATTGAGATCTTTGACTGCTGGGGTATTGACTTGATGGGCCCTTTTCCCTAATATTTTGGATACCTATACATCCTTGTTGCGGTAGACTACGTTTCTAAATGGATGGAAGCCATTGCTACCAAAACAAATGATAACAAAGTGGTGATACATTTCTTGCAGGAACACATACTTTCTCGCTTCGGTGCTCTGAAAGCAATAATTAGTGATAATGGCATGCATTTTTGCAACAAGACATTCAATAAGATTATGAGGAAGTATGGCGTCGTTCACAAGGTTAGAACGACCTACTACCCATAAATGAATGGATAGGCGGAGTTGGGAAATCGGGAAATCAAGAACATCCTCGAGAAGATCATTAATCTTAACCGAAAAGATTGGTCCCTTCGATTAAATGCTTCGCCATGGGCCTATCGTACCGCCTACAAGAACCCATACAGAATGTCTCTGTTTTGCTTTGTGTATGGCAAGCCTTGTCATCTTCCTGTTGAGTTAGAACACAAAGCGTATTGGGCCATTAAGAGAGTGAACTATGACATAGACAAAGCAGGTGAAGCTCGCAAGCTTCAGTTAAATGAGTTAGAGGAAATACGCAATGATGGGTATGGGAATGCTAAAATATCCAAAGAAAGGATGAAACTCACCCACGACAAGATTATTTGACAAAAGGAGTTTCTTTTCGGGCAAAAGGTGCTCCTCTATAACTCTCGGCTTCATCTATTTTCGGGTAAGTTGCGATCTCGGTGGACTGGACCATTCGTTGGAAAGAACGTATTTCCCCACGGAGATGTGGAATTGGAAGATCCAAAAGGGGTAAGTACGTTCAAAAGTATGTTCAAAATAAATCCGAGTAGTTGTCATATAGTGAGGTGCGGCCTTCTAATGATAGTGAGATGATGGAAATTGATAACGTATAGGCGTAACCTATGCGAATGTTGTCGGTTCGGACGCAATGTGAAGTGTCTCTAATGAGAATGTAAAACAAGCTTGCTGTGAGGAAAGGGATATAATGATTAAGCGCCGTAATATGTAGTTAGTTTGCGTACTGACAAGGATATCCAGAATTGTGCTACCTGGTAGGCCTTATTTTCTGAATTTTGGGACGAAATTCCGTTATTAGGGGGAAGTACGTAATACCCTGTATTTTTATGCCTTTTAAATTTAGGGATTTAATTAAATTTAATTGAGATAAATTAATTTAATTTTAAATCCGGAATGTTGTTTTAAATATTTACTAGCGTGACGAGAGTTAGTAATTATTGGAAATTTGTTATTTGTTGAATGTTACTGGATGAGTATAGTAATATATGAGATTTATTTTTATAAAATTGTCACGTGTGAATAAAATGGCAATTATGGAAATTTAAGTCGGGACGCGCCTGTGTCGTGTCGGGACTAAATGTTGATAAATAAAAGTGAATATTATAAGTTGCTCGTATGGCCGTTTTGAGTGCGCCAAAGTGTTCGGAAGGATCGAGATAGTCAGAAAAGTGTACCCGGGGGTTTAGTTTGGGTCTCGGGGCATTTTTAGGCTTAATTACCACCCCGGGAGGGCGTTTTGGACATTTGGTAATTATGGGTAATTAAACCCACGAATTTGCAAGGGTTATATCAGATGTCAAGTGTTATCTTCTAGGTTTAACACAATCAAATACTAATGACGGCCATTGGAGAGGAAGAGGAGAAGCTCTCCAAGGAGTTCTAGGCCAAAAACACCTCCGATTGCACCGCCGTCACCACCAAATCGTAGATCGCGCGAAGGGGATCACAACCACACCTTTTTCTTCCTCAAATCAGAGACTAAATTTCCAGGCAAGTATCTATCTTGCTTTTATCAAGTTAATGCATCCTTTTATATTAGTCTTAGGTTGATTAGAATTAGTGTTCTTGAAGAAAAACGTTAATTGAAGACAAAAATTGCATGTTGTAGAGGTGGAGATCTTATTTCTGGAAATCCATTTAATATGTAGATGTTGAACCACGAATTTCCATGGTATTAGTGATAGAAAATCTGGAAAAGAATGGAAGAAACTAAGTTAAAGGAAAAATTAGGGTTCTTGAGACTTATAAAGATTTTTGCCTTTTATCGTGTTATAGATGATGAAAATCCGCATGTGTTACGTAGGATATTATTTATATGGGTATACAACACTTATAGTATAATTGGTTGAGAGTTTGGGACTGAAACATGATGATTTGGACGAGTTTGGGGTAACATTTCCGTAGCTGGGTTTTCTGCAGTTTCACCATAACTGCTTGATAGATCGATCGAGCCCAGAGCATCGATTTATCGATCGATCGACCCCCTTTTATCGATCGATCGACCCCTCCTGGAAACTTGCACTTTTGCTCGTGTTAGCTTAATCCGATTTTATTCGTAGTAAACCTTGATTAGGGTTTCTAGAACATAATGGAACATAAAGAGGACCAGTAGAGTCAAGATAAACCCCGTTAAGTGGGACTTTAATATGAAGCGAAATAAAAAGGGTAAACGGGGAGACATTCATACTTAAGAAATCTTACGTGCGTTGATTAAATAATCGAAACATCTGATAAGTTGGATTTGAAGGCGAGAGAGGGCCTACTGAAATTATACTTAATTAAAGAGAATACTTCGAGTGACGAGAAGTGAGTTTAGAATAAATTAATTACGAGAATAAAATGATGGAGTCTGTTATACGATATAATTGAGTAAAATGTGTAATAGCGGATAATGATAATTATGGGTCATGAGAGTACCTAATTTTATTATGTGGATGTGAATACATATTTATATATGACGGTGTGATTGTGCATAAATTATTTCTGTGTAAAAATCGTACCCACGCTACTTGCTATCCCTGAGGTTACCGCGCTGGGACAGTCTTATCTCGATGTGACCTTTATGGGGGATATTGACTCGTACCCTAGAAGATATATATCCTTGGTACATGCTATCTGATCGATGGTCAGACGGTCCTAAGAGACGTGAGGGTATGTATTGACCTCATAGAGGCTTGGAATCTATGCTTCGCCTCAATATTGTTTGTGTATGTGTTAATACAGTTCGAGAGTGATTCCGAACTTGTATTTCCCTTAGTATGAGTGAGACGGGGATTGGATAGCAGAGTATTCCAGCACCATAGTTTTTATGTGGGGTGCCGTTAGTATATATATATAATTTATGAGTGATTGGTATATATATACTTATATATGGAAGTCTAGCACCATAGTTTTTATGTGGGGTGCCGTTAGTATATATATAATTTATGAGTAATTAATATATATACGTGTATCTATATGAGAACTTTCTACTTAGTGAAATAGTAGTTAAGTAAAGTATGAAATTCCTCAACTTCACTGTAAGTATTCGGAAACCTTATAATAATACAGAATTATTCTAAATAACGTAAGAAATCTTGAAGAGATAGACTTTTCTAAAGTGAATATCATAACCTTAATTTCACGTGTTAAAACTTATGGAGAATAAGTTAGAGAGATATATGGGGTTCATTACTATGATAGACGTGCACACTAGATGAGAGGTGAGAATTCTCAAGAGAGTGTCGCATACTAATATGACTGTTGCATTAGCCGGTAAGCATTTTAAATACTTGCTAAACTATTTTTAAAACTGTTTTACATTCGGGCTCTGACCCGTTTGCTGTTACCTCTTCTCTCTTGTGTATATATATATGTATTACAGGTGCCCAACCATAGGGGCGTCTTACTTAGGATTCTTTGGATGGAACATGTTGTAACTTTTGTGGGAGTTGCAGGCCATTGCTTAGACGACCTCATTGTTGACTCTACTTCTAGTTCAGCTTTATCCAGCGGGAGCATGTGTCGCCCTTTTGCATTATTTAGTTGGTATTGTCAGAGATTGTGATTCTTTTTACTTTCAGTATCTTTATTTCGGGATTTATTACTGTCAGGATGTTTTTCTTTAATGTGTTAAATGTGGGGATTTATTATTAATGGTTAAAATCTTGAATGTTCATTTCTATTCTCATACTTAATGTGTGACTCTTAAAATGTTAATGATTAAAGGTTTTATAATCGGATTTAATAAAATGGAAATAAGGTTTTGAATGGTTTTGACACTTAGCTTAATTATTTAGTGTGTTTAATTGGAAAAGTTATTTTTGCGACAGTGATGCTAAGAATGAACCAACTGTTCACCTTGATTTTAATTTAATAAAGGAGTGATCGCCCGGTATTTAATTAGGCGGGGTGTCACAGGTGGTATCAGAGCATCAGGTTCTAGTGTCCTTTAGGATATGTGCGGCTTATTATGCTTCCAGCATTGCTTTGTTTGATATGGAGCCTTATGTTTAGGATTGTCAATTTCTTGATGAGAATTCGTTCTCCTACTATAACGTGTATACATTAGTGAATTCTAGTTTTGTTTGTATGTGTGCATGTGCCGAGCGATAACGGATGTCAGAAGAGGACCATTAAGCGGACATCAAGAGGCAGGGCTCAGTTGAGATTATAAAATATATCCGAGGATGATGACCGTAGTCGAGGTCACCTCCATTA
This sequence comes from Sambucus nigra, assembly GCA_949130495.1. Lineage (NCBI taxonomy): Eukaryota > Viridiplantae > Streptophyta > Magnoliopsida > Dipsacales > Adoxaceae > Sambucus > Sambucus nigra. Next base: position 297,344,826 of record OX422217.1, on the reverse strand, counting down.
TGGCACGAGAAGCTAAGACAAGAAAGGCGGCTAAGGTGCAGCAATGATTTCCAAGTACTTCTATGATCGGATGAGGTGCGAGAGTAAACTCAACCAATGTGTTACAAAACGTGTAGAGAACTGTCAGTGTGAACCCTAGAAATGCAAAAATTTCGTGTGTTTACCAAAGGAGGTAAAGTATCTAAAGGTTTAGATATAGAACGGAGTGTGGCTAACTGAAAGTAAAAATTTAGAGAAAATTTTTCTTGACTTTCGGGACGAAGTTATAATGATGGGAGTTAACCACCCATTTTAGAAGTGGAATGCTATGCCTATAGGAGAACCTTAGGTACAGTGTTGACCGTATGTTCCTTCCTCAACTGTTCAGGATTAGAAGCAAACGTGGTTCTGAACTCATCGTGGGAGGGCATGACAGGGGTCCATCTGTGAATATAAATTTTAACCGTTAGCGAATTTTGTATCGAAAGATGTAGATACAAGTGGTGGAAAACGACTCCAAGTGGGAGATCGACTCGTAATAATAGTTGATAACACTCAAAGAGGAAATTCTGATGGACGGCCGATTTAGAGGTTGATAATGTCGTATTTTGTCAATATAGATGATAACGCTTCTTTGTGGGGGAAGCTAAAAGAATCGAAGAATTTAGTCAAAAATAAGACTGAATACAATGGTAGTGGTGTAGCACCACAAAGGGATGTGGATACACATCAGGGGACCCATTTAAATGCTTCAGACAGTTAAATTCTTACCAAGAGATGGTAAATTCAGTAAGGACTATTATAGTCAGTGACATGATCTTTAGGGCCTAAAAAGCTAAGGGAACAACCGGGATGGCTAACAGGAATCGAGCCTACTAAAGTCCGAGAGAAGGAAAATCCTAACCTGGTTAGTAGGACATGTAGTAAGTGGATTATGTGTTGAGGTATTTTGTGCGGAGTGAAATCGCTTGCGATAATATGTTCCAAAGTGAGAAAAAGGACAAGAATACGGTACCTAATAAAGGACGGCGATTAAAGTAGTTTTGGTTTGGTTTGGGCATACGTGTTACGTACGAAAACCATTTGTGCAGTCAAGACGATTGCCAAGGTGGAAGTATAAGTTGTATCCTCAGAGGATGCGGCGTGTTTACGTGACACGAGCGAGTCACCATATTTTGTTCATTGCTAGATTAGCATGTGAGATGAGTTTAATGCATATAATTATAAACGTTACCATTATGTGAATATATTTCCCTAGCGTAGTGGGATTTTTGTTTAGTGCTATCCGCGGAGGATGAATGTGTATATTAACAGTGTTAAGTATTTTATTGAGGTTACTCGTCGTAGTGATGCGATATACGAGTATGGTATTATCTTTGATAAAACGTTATAGAAATGGTTAGTACGATAGTGGGCATTTATGGCAAGGCTATCGGAGTAGTTGCATTAGTGCAACATGTTTTGTTTTAGCGAGGCTTTACCTGTAAGAAGGTTGGACTCGCACTTATATTATCTATCCTAGAGACTTCGGAGGAGATAGTGGGCTCGAGATATTCGATGCCTATGTATGTACAGACTTTGTCAGTATGATTCAGTATGTATCGGGATTTACCGTTGAGCAAAAAGACTTGACTCAGTATTATGTTTAGCACTCCGAACTTAGTGATAGGAAGAGTGCAGTGTTATATCTATCCTCTAGAGATGTGGGAGGTAAGAGTTATACCCCTATTATTGGGGAAAGGGATTTCGAGAATTCCAATTGTATGTATTCAAGGTTTATGGAATGCAATTACCATCAACCAATACGGGACGATAGTGAAATTGGTGAAACGTTCTTTGTTAAGCATAATTACGGGAGGAATTGTAACTTTTCTATCAAGAGATGGAATAAAGGGGTAAATGCTATGGACGGAGGATCTAACGGATTTCGATAACCGATAATGCTAGGTAGTAGTGTATCGGGGGGGGGGGGTTCCTTGTTTGGATTTCGCTTTGTGAGACATCCCACGCATGAAACTTAGTGTAAGGCTGGAAATAGGGAGACGTTTGGTCACTATTCCATGAGTTCGGTACCCTGGTCGAAATGTGATCAAGTAATTATGTATGTAAGTTGGAAGTTGAATTTTGTTTTAAATCCATTGGAGCCGGATTTTGTGGTAAGAAAGCATTGAAAGTTATCCCCACGAGTTGAGGGGTGGAACGATGATAAGGAGAATTTAAGAATTTTGATTTCTAGGGTGATTAAGAGTACCCAAATGTCGTAACCGCGTTCAGAACACAAGGTGAACAAAGAGTTGGAATGATTTTAACATGGATTATCTGGAAAGAACTTTATTATACAAAAGAGATGACCTGTAATTATTTTGATGAATAGAGCGTTAGTGATTTATTTTGGTTGATGTACATATTTGGGAAAATTGTTGAACTTATTTGAAGAAGGTTGAAATTTGTTGTTCCCCTTTTGTTGACATGGAATTTGAATACCCTATTCCTTATGTCTTGTTGGATTTAGTTAGTTCTACAGATGAGTAGCACGCCGTTCGCCCTCCCAGGGCGGTCGAGGTGTTGCAAAAATGTGGGCATCTTGGTTAACTGCAGTTAAAATCGTCCGAGTCGAAGGGACGTGGTAATAGACGTGTGAAATATATGTTTGTGGGACTAGTATAACGAAGTGGAAGTGATAGAGTGGATTAAACGTCGCATGAGGGGCGATAATCCATACATAAGTGTGCAATTAGAATATCACACCCTAATTTGATTGGAAGGCTGTGGGAAGCCATTTAAGAAGGGGTATTCCTTGAATGGAGCAGAATTAAATTATTATGAAGAACACTCGGAGCGGAGTTGTTAGTAGTCAAGTGTGAGAGAGAATTTAGCATACAAAGAGTAATGATGTTAGTATGGTATAAGAGATCCAGAAGCGCACTTCGTGGAGGGAAGAGCACGGGTCGGAACTTTCGGAATACACTAAGGAAGGAATGGGAGTATTACGTGTCACTTAATGTGAGACATTTCAAGGGAAAATCGATGTTTAGCGAGACGTAGTGAGTAGTATCTACATGCACCACCCATAGGTAAGGTTTGGTTAAAAGAGGAGAATCAACCAAAGCATTTTGTGATTATCGACAATTCCTAAATTTGGAAGAGGTCGGTAAAGTCGGTAAAGTTCTTGAATGGGTTACCATCCTCAAAACAAGATCAAGGGTTCATCCCGAACATGTGAATTAAATCGCCGAAAAGGAAGTGATTGATATTCTTTTGGGCTGATTTACAATATTAACTAGTATGCCCCAGACTTCCTTAGAAAGGAAGGATCGCGCCAGTGCATGGTCCGACGCAGTATAAATTTCTGAATCGGGATGAGATTGGTGAATCCCACCTTTGATATGGGATTTCAGGAACCTGTGGAGATAAGGTTTCATTTCAAGTAGGATGTATCACCCTTAGTCAGGGAATAGGCGCACGGTGATTAAAGATTAGTGGAGCCACGTGAAGGAGATTTTGGAATCTTGGTAAGATGATTTCAGGAATGCTCTGTAGAAGCACTCACACATGTTTGTCGCGTACGAGGTGCTTATTAAGGTTTTGTTATGTAAAAACCTCGACCGTTCTCCTTCTGTATGTTTAGAGGTGAGTAGATAATCAGAATTTTTGGATCGGTCGAGAAAATTTCCGATAACTATGGTAGAATTCCATGACTATTTTAGGTGAACAAGAGTGGTCAAATGTTCGTATGGTTTTCTCAGAATGGGAGTTTTGTATATGAATAAATCCGAGTAGTTGTCATGTAGTGAGGTGCGGCCTCCTAATGACAGTGAGATAATGGAAATTGATAACGTATAGGCGTGACCTATGCGAATGTTGTCGGTTCGGAGCGCAATGTGAAGTGTCTCCAATGAGAATGTAAAACAAGCTTGCTGTGAGGAAAGGGCTATAATGATTAAGCACCGTAATATGTAGTTAGTTTACGTACTGACAAGGATATCTAGAACTATGCTACCTGGTAGGCCTAATTTTCTGAATTTCGGGACGAAATTCCGTTATTAAGGGAGAATTATGTAATACCCCGTATTTTTATAGATTTAAAATTTTAGGGATTTAATTAAATTTAATTGAGATAAATTAATTTAATTTTAAATCCGGAATGTTGTTTTAAATATTTACTACCGTGACGAGAGTTAGTAATTATTGGAAATTTTTTATTTGTTGAATGTTACTGGATGAGTATAATAATATATGAGATTTATTTTTATAAAATTGTCACGTGTGAATAAAATGGCAATTATGGAAATTTAAGTCGGGACGCGCCTGTGTCGTGTCGGGACTAAATGTTGATAAATAAAAATGAATATTATAAGTTGCTCGTATGATCATTTTGAGTGCGCCAAAGTGTCCGGAAGGGTCGAGATAGTCAGAAAAGTGTACCCGGGGGTTTAGTTTGGGTCTCGGGGTGTTTTTAGGCTTAATTACCACCCCGGGAGGGCGTTTTGGACATTTGGTAATTATGGGTAATTAAACCCACGAATTTTCAAGGGTTATATCAGATGTAAAGTGTTATCTTCTAGGGTTAACACAATCAAATACTAATGAAGGCCATTGGAGAGGAAGAGGAGAAGCTCTCCAAGGAGTTCTAGGCCAAGAACACCTCGGATTGCACTACCGTCACCACCAAATCGTAGATCGCGCGAAGGGGATCACAACCACACCTTTTTCTTCCTAAAATCATAGACTACATTTTCAGGCAAGTATCTATCTTGCTTTTATCAAGTTAATTCATCCTTTTATATTAGTCTTAGGTTGATTAGAATTAGTGTTCTTGAAGAAAAACGTTAATTGAAGACAAAAATTGCATGTTGTAGAGGTCGAGATCTTATTTCTGGAAATCCATTTCATATGTAGATGTTGAACCACGAATTTCCATGGTATTAGTGATAGAAAATCTGGAAAATAATGGAAGAAACTAAGTTAAAGGAAAAATTAGGGTTCTTGAGACTTACAAATATTTTTGCCTTTTATCGTGTTATAGATGATGAAAATTCGCATGTGTTACGTAGGATATTATTTATATGGGTATACAAAACTTATAGTATAATTGGTTGGGAGTTTGGGACTGAAACATGATGATTTGGAGGAGTTTGGGATAACATTTCCGTAGCTGGGTTTTCTGCAGTTTTGCCAAAACTGCTTGATCGATCGATCGAGCCCAGAGCATCGATCGATCGATAGATCGATCGATCGACCCCCTTTTATCGATCGATCGACCCCTCCTGGAAACTTGCACTTTTGCTCGTGTTAGGTTAATCCGATTTTATGCGTAGTAAACCTTGATTAGGGTTGCTAGATCATAATGGAACATAAAGAGGACCAGTAGAGTCAAGATAAACCCCGTTAAGTGGGACTTTAATATGAAGCGAAATAAAAAGGGTAAACGGGGAGACATTCATACTTCAGAAATCTTATGTGCATTGATTAAATAATCAAAACATCTGATAAGTTGGATTTGAAGGCGAGAGAGGGCCTACTGAAATTGTACTTAATTAAAGAGAATACTTTGAGTGACGAGAAGTGAGTTTAGAATAAATTAATTACGAGAATAAAAGGAAGGAGTCCGTTATACGATATAATTGAGTAAAATGTGTAATAACGGATAATGATAATTATGGGTCATGAGAGTACCTAATTTTATTATGTGGATGTGAATACATATTTATATATGACGGTGTGATTGTGCATATATTATTTCTGTGTAAAAATCGTACCCACGCTACTTGCTATCCCTGAGGTTACCGCACTGGGACAGTCTTATCTCGATGTGACCTTCATGGGGGATATTGACTCGTACCCTAGAAGATAGATATCCTTGGTACAGGCTATCTGATCGATGGTCAGACGGTCCTAAGAGACGTGAGGGTATGTACTGACCTCTTAGAGGCTTGGAATCTATGCTTCGCCTCAATATTGTTTGTGTATGTGTTAATACAGTTCGAGAGTGATTCCGAACTTGTATTTCCCTTAGTACGAGTGAGACGGGGATTGGATAGCAGAGTATGCCAGCACCATAGTTTTTATGTGGGGTGCCGTTAGTATATATATATAATTTATGAGTGATTGGTATATATATACTTATATATGGAACTCTAGCACCATAGTTTTTATGTGGGGTGCCGTTAGTATATATATAATTTACGAGTAATTAATATATATACGCGTATCTATATGAGAACTTTCTACTGAGTGAAATAGTAGTTAAGTAAAGTATGAAATTCCTCAACTTCACTGTAAGTATTCGAAAACGTTATAACCTTTCTAAAGTGAATATCATAACCTTAATTTCACGTGTTAAAACTTATGGAGAATAAGTTAGAGAGATATATGGGGTTCATTAGTACGATAGACGTGCACACTAGATGAGAGGTGAGAATTCTCAAGAGAGTGTCGCATACTAATATGACTGTTGCATTAGCCGGTAAGCATTTTAAATACTTGCTAAACTATTTTTAAAACTGTTTTACATTCGGGCTCTGACCCGTTTGCTGTTACCTCTTCTCTCTTGTGTATATATATATGTATTACAGGTGCCCAGCCATATGGGCGTCTTACTTAGGATTCTTTGGATGGAACGTGCTGTAACTTTTGTGGGAGTTGCAGGGCATTGCTTAGACGACCTCATTGTTGACTCTACTTCTAGTTCAGCTTTATCCAGCGGGGACATGTGTCGCCCTTTTCCATTATTTAGTTGGTATTGTCAGAGATTGTAATTCCTTTTACTTTCAGTATCTTTATTTCGGGATTTATTACTGTCACGATGTTTTCCGTTAGTGTGTTAAATGTGGGGATTTATTATTGATGGTTAAACTCTTGAATGTTCATTTCTATTTTCATACTTAATGTGTGACTCTTAAAATGTTAATGGTTAAAGGTTTTATAATCGGATTTAATAAAATGGAAATAAGGTTTTGAATGGTTTTGACACTTAGCTTAATTATTTAGTGTGTTTAATTGGAAAAGTTATTTTTGCGACAGTGATGCTAAGAATGAACCAACTGTTCACCTTGATTTTAATTTAATAAAGGAGTGATCGCCCGGTATTTAATTAGGCGGGGTGTCACAGGTGGTAAATGCCCATATCGGCGCGATACGAGCATGGTGCACCGTCTTCAAGCTCAAATGTTCAAAATGTCTTTCAATGCCCCTCCCCCGTCTTACTTTTATGATCCATATGACCCCAACGCCCCCGGACCCTCCAACCAACCCCCGTTTTAGTTTCATTGCTTTTCGAATGTTTCAGACCTAGTTTTCTTTCCATTTTTCCACAGTTTTGTAAACTTTATCACATTTTAATGGAAATTGGACTGCTTATCTCGTGTGTCTTGTGCTTATTTACCTTATTGCATTTGTGTACTTTGCTCATTAGTTGTTATACTCTCCTTAATTCAATTTTTAGTCCTTTTTGCCTCGGGATGATGCAAAAGCCTATGTTTGGGGGGGGGGGGGGGGGGGGTACGCACGCGCTTTTACATTTCACAAAGTCCAAATGCAAAAAAAAAAAAATTTTGAAAAAGCAAAAAAAAATATTTTTCTTCAAAATAAATAAAAATTAGAATTCAAATTTTTCGAAAATATCACCGAAAATTTATGTAAAGTCTCAAATTCGCAACAATCCAAACACATATAACCAAAATTGACTAAAGATGGAAATTGAGCGTGAATTGAGGACTTAACGAATACGTGTGGAGATTATTAACCCGGTGAGATTTCGAGCTTATCAATTTTTTTGAGTTTTAAAGTCAATCCGAGTTAATAACTAGATCAAAGTTCGATTTAGCGTTTAAATAAGTCGTCAGGGATCTCAATACCTTTGCTTCGAACGGTTACGGAAAACGTGTGCGATGTTATCTTGAAAAATGCGCTAAATAGATCTCTAAATTTAAATAATCTCGAGACACACATGGTAACGCAATTAGCAAATTGGACAATGAAGTAGGCCATCGTTTGTCACCCAAAAAGATTAATCATAAAAAGTCGTGAAAAATTAACCTTTTTGTAACCCAATTTGAGCCGAATAAATCTTTTCCTTTTCGTTTGTACCCCGAAAAACACCAAATTGAGCCTGAAATTGTGAAAATGAAAAATTTAGAAATTTAGTCTGGAATGTGCATAAAAAGGGGCAAGAAAAAAAATTAGAAGAATGCTCAACAAAAATAGCAAGAAAAAGAAAATTAAGAAAATAGAAAAAAATAAAAAAAGAAGAGAAAATGAGCAAAAATCCCGAAAAAGCACTAATGGACATCACAAGAAATTTTTCCAATTCCGAAATTCTCAAACATTTAAAATTTTACCCAATACACCTTATAACCCGAAAAAGTCTTAACCGAGTCCGAATTGCGAAATTGATTACCGAATGGAGAGTTAAGGCACCAAAGATAATAAAAGAGATTAAATGTGTGAATTAGAGATGATGTTTCCGCTTTCCCAATAATCATATTCCAATAACGAGATCCTTCCCACCCCAAATAGTCTGTCTTTCATGATGGTGTGCGTGAACTTGTGTTCTATTACATTTACTCTTATAAATCACGCACACCGAGAGAAAATAGCCACATTTCGAGTGATTCGTTTGCGAGAGTGTCCCGTGAGCATTTGAATCAAAATATATTCTCGGAAAAGTAACAGAATGATCAATTAGTGGAAATCTATAGTTAATTTTTGGCTTCACACACACACGTTTAAATCGAATAATTTTTAAGGTTTTTGAATTTTTTTGAGTCTAGGAAAATGAATTTTGTGGGTATATTCACCGCAAACCCTAGACATAACTCGTCCTACTAGGACAACCTAGAGGTTTAAAGGCTTGTTGCATACGCTAAATGCAATCGCTTGCCCGTGAAAGTGGTACTCTATCCTAATAAAACGATCTTCCATAGTTGAGTTGTACTTGATTTCTTTTACATTGCTTGGGACATGCAAAGTTCTAAGTTAAGGGGGTTTGATTAGGCATAAATTCTTCCGAAATTATCCCCTAATTCAGTATCTTTTAGCACCTCAGATAATTTAATTCATCTTGATTTATCTCATTTATATAGTACTCACCTTTCTACATAGTATCTCGAGTTTTGTGCCTTTTTCATGATATTTATAGGTATTTATTGCTTAGTAAAGAGAGGAAAAAACCCAAAGCAGAAGAATGAATTAAAGAAGAAAAGTCAAATGGTCAAAAGCATAATTTTCATTAGGAATCTGGAGGATAACCCAAAATGAAAGTTGAAGACCTCAAGTCTGCAAGTGCGTAGGAAGAAACGACATCCAATTCTGAATTCCGGATAAGAAGTTACGAGGTTCTAAAGATGCGAGATAATGAAGAGAGAATGAGGAGAAATTGAAGAGAAATTGCATTGAAGACCGGACCGATCTTATTTAGAACAAAAAGGGATCGATCCGGACCCTTAAAACCCACTGGCCAAAATCACAACGCGGACCGATCCTATCTCCCACAAAAAGGACCGATCCAAATTCCTATCATCATACTGGGAAAATTTGTATATCGGATCGACCCTATATTTAAAAGAATAGGACCGATTCGTATTTGGAACTGGATCGAAGCAAGCATATTCAACGGACCAGTCGCGAAGATAAATCTGATTTTCTTGTTTCGATTTTAGAGTTTGATTCAGCTATAAGTCCAGATTGTTAGTGATGTATTTAACTTTTAGTTATTATTAGACGAAGGGGGTTCAAATAGTTTTAATTTTTTAATTAGTTTTAAAGAGAGAAATCTCTCTCACCTGTGTTGCAAACCATAATTTTAAAGATTGATTGCAGGATTCAGATTTGATTTTCAGATTTATTGAATGCAAGTAATTTCAGTTCATTGCTTTAATTTAGTTAATTAATTCTTCCAATCCCAATTGCACTTTCAAAAATTACCAATTGTTCTTGTTCATCCCTTTTATGGCAATCATGAATCTTGTTAGTTTAAGAGTTAATGTTTTCCTTCACCTAATCATGTCTGGCTATACGTCTTTAGGGTTGGGGTGAATGAACCCCACCCGATGTAATTCATCGTAATTGGAAATAGATTTATTAAATTGAACCTTAAAGGAATTGTGTTGCGCGATTGTCGCAACTGTCGTAGGACTTTTGATCTCGTTTGCCCTAGGTAATCGGGATGCTTAAGAGTGCAACACGCATGTTAGTTAATGCGACACTGTTTTATTCTTACCATTGATTTCGTATGATGTGGGTTTCGATCCTTTATAAACATAATGCTTAGGATTAATAAAGATCGGGTTCCATTAAAATTCTAATTCCGAAATCTAGTATCCTACAAGTTGAATTACTAGGGTGTGGGGGATTGCAACTTGCCTTTTTGTTCTCATTTGCAGTTAAATCTTTTATACATTTGACATATGTTTTTAGACTAATTAGCGTAGTTCATTTCGTTAATTGTTAGTGTAGCTAGTTGTTAATTAATTTTTGCAATTAGTCCATAGTTGATCTTCCACTCAAAGAATCTTTTCATTTCTTTTGGAGTCAAGCTAGGATTATCTGTCTTTCCAACGTCATCACGATTTTCTCGTCCTATTTACCTGAGGATCGATACCTAGCTTACCAGGATTATTACTTGAGTGACAGGCTTGCACTTGAGCCTAGATAACACGCACACTAGAACACATTTGAGCCTAGATATCACGCACGCACACTTGAGCCTGGATAGCATGCACTCTCATCATCATTAGCGCACTCGCTCTCAGACTCGCTAGAAACAATCAAAACCTCCTTGGGGGTATCACGTTCATAAGTGTTCTCATCGTTGTGGGACAAAATGGATGTGCTCTCATGACTTGCTAGCAAGGCAATACACTTTACTTGTGAAGACTCATCCTCGGAATCATTCACATCTCACTCAGTGTCGCTGGCATAGCAACTTTCTTTCCCTCTCTCCTAAGTCTAGTGGGACACTCAAATGACTTGTGCCCTCTCCCCTCACACTCAAAGCATTTTAAATTTTCAAACTTTTCTTCACCCTCTTTCTATTTCTCACCGTTTTCTTTGGCATTGTCTTTCTTTTCGTTTTTCTCTGAAAATTTTTTATTGGAAGAATTTTGTTTCGAAAATTGGAGATTTTTTTTAAAAATTCTTTGCAAGCAGGGCCATGTCAAAATTAGACTCATCCTCAGACTCGGGCTCATAAAAACTCACTTTCTTTTTCCTAGATTGGGCTTTAAGCGCTATCCCTTGATCCTTGGGTTTGATAGTGTTGGGAAACATGTCAATTTCGTATGTCTGTAGGTCTCCTACCAACTCTTCTTATTTCAGACGATTCAAATTTCCTAAGGTTTTCAAAACAGTCACTTTAGGGATAAAACATTTAGGCAGCGATCATAAAATCTTTTTAACCACTCGTGCATTAGGCATAGGCTCACCTAGGTTAAAACTAGTGTTGACAATATCAGAAAATTGTGCATAAAACTTGTCCAAACACTCAGTCTCTAACATAGTGATTGTCTCAAATTGAGTGGTCAAATTTTTAATTTTAGACTCTTTGATCGCGTTAGTGCCCTCGTGGGTGAGTTGCAAAATATATCACTCTTCTTTAGACTTGGTGCACTTCAAAATACGTTCGAACTCGTCAGGGGCGACGTGTCCAAAAATTACACTTGGCCCACATAAATTATAAGTGCTCCACCTAAACTCATCCTCAGTCCCGTCTGACACAGATTTTAAATTCATGACATTATTTGCAGTGATAGTGGGAGGAGTCCAACCTCGTTCACAAATTTACCAAACTCTCTCATCGATTACTTTTAAATGGGATTTCATTTAGGATTTCCAGTAGGCATAATTAGACCCGTAATAAATCGTCAACCGACTATATAAGTTTTCATTTGGAAACATTGCGACAAATTTTTCAAAAGATCAGATTTTTCAATAAAAAAATTAATATCACACAATATTTGCGAAAAATAGGAATACGAGATAAATTAGCGTAACCTGCTCTAATACCAATTTGTAAATGCCTTATGTGTATGATACTGATTTAAATAGTTGCGCAAATTCCAATCACAAACTTATTTAATTAGAGTAAATTTATGAATCAAATCAATTCGGCCCGTAAACTCAAATAATAACGTGTGGGCAAGTGTCATAAAAAATATGTGGCACAAATTTTAGGAAAAATCCTCGTAGGACAAAACCTTTTTATTTCTAGAACTTTGACAAGTTTACAAGACCATTGACTTACAAACAACCTAATAATCGCCCACAAGTATAATGCACGGTGTCTTGGTCAAACCTTTAAAGCATCATCTAGAAATCAACAATGGTTCACACGCAGCTATACCACAATGGACACGCAGTCCAGACACAGTCTCCAGCAAAGAATCAACATCCAGAAGCTCCTCAATGACACGCAATCATAAAATTCATAGAGACTCACTCCACAATAGCACGCATCCCTCGATTGTAGAGATCTCCTCACAAAGTATGAACAATAGCAAAACTATGCTTTGAGTTCCACAAAACAACTCACACAAAGTACTTAGGATATTGTGAATTGTAAAATAAAAGAATGAACCCTCAAAATATTGGAGAACAATAGAAAAAACGTATTCTGTCAAAAACCAATTATTCTCCATCCGAAAATCAGAAGCCTGACATACTTATTTATAATAAAATCATAGCGGTGACGTGTTAGCTTAAAACACATCTCGTTCGAACGATATACGCTGTCGTTTGAGCGAGATACGATCTCGATCGAACCATATACGATGTCGTTCGAACGACCTCATACATGTTTCTCAAAAGCTTCAGTCTTTTAAATATTTTGAAAACCTCAAAACTTAAGACTGCTTACGAGATCGGAAACAGTTATCTAAAACTTTATGATAAAATATTTTTGCAAGTAAAAAACCATTTATTAAAATTCCCAAAAAAAAATATTTTAAATTTTATAAAAATATCCCAACACGTTTAATATGAAATGTAAATGAAACTTAAACACATTTTACCAAATTCATCCTTATTGGGATTGAATGTTGAAGTCTTCTTGAAATTCGAATTCATCTTTGTAGATGTAAGCTTTTAAATCCTTCGACGACGTGTAGAAACTTGTAGCGGTATACGACATGCTAAATTGTGACAGACAATGTCCTTATAATTGATGGCATTTTTGTAAATGTCCAAACTTATAATGAATCATTTTGGGGAAAATATGTCTTTTTCTGCTTAGCCTCTATAATTTCAATCGTCGTTTCACTTTAATCATTGCATTCGCCGATTTTTGAGGCAATTTATAAAAGGCGGTAAAATCCAGGTCATCTCTTACCTCAAACCTTCTAAGTTTGTGGTGCAATTTCTTGAGCTTTCGTGCAATCATTCTTCATGTCTTCTAGTTGGATGGAACACGTAGGCCCTCAATTTTAAAAGTTTTTCTTTTAAATTCAATTTCCTTTAGTGCGGAATAGGATGGTTTGACTGAATACAACCTACAAAATTTAATTTTCTCAAATTAAAATTAAACTCAACTAAAATGAAATAAAATTAATCAAACATAATTTTTTTGAGTAAAACAAAAGTAATTTAATCCCAAGTCCTTAAATTTACCTAACAAGAATAATTCATTTTTTCTATTGAGGCCAAACAAAATTTTATCATATTAAACAATCTTGACTTGAATTAAATTAATCTTTTACCCACATTTAATCTATCACCAATCGAAACAAAAGTAGTGAATTAAACCATATTTTGTCTTTTTACCTAAGCATGCAACTAAGGTGATTTTGCAAAAGATAAAATAATAAACCACTACACCGCGATGTACGAGGAAAACCCACAATGAGAAAAACCTCAGACGGCCCCTAGCCTTAAGTCCACTAAGTACGAAATTTTTACAAGTACAAGACAATTGATTTACTCAACTCGACTCGAGTCCCTTCAAGCCCCTGACGTGTCTTCTTGTACTAACCTCTGCTTAGACGATAATCCCGGACTCCACCGGAACCTTAGACTCCTCCAATGAAGATTTTGGACTCCGTCAAGCACACGTGGTGCCTTTCACCGTATGAGAACGTCGCAGAAAAAATAGGACTTCTTCTTGTATGGAAAATAGAAACAAACCCAAACTTCTCCTTCTTTGTGGTAGAGATGAACCAATGGTGCCAAAACAAACTCCAACCAATAGATATATATGTATACAGGTACTTGGATAAAACAAACTGATTTATGGGTGTAAATATATATGTATGAAAGAATTTGCTTTTATATTTAACACGTGAAAAACTAGGACTTTTTGTTGAAAGTATCTTCTCTCAAAATCTCTTCGAGGATGCTCAAAAGTCTTATGAAAAATTTACTCTCGAAGTTGATAAAAACTGTCAAAAAGTAGTGGGACAAAATAGTGGGAAAATGGACAAAAACTGCCAAAACTGTTTCCCGTCAGAAATCTCGTTCGAACGAAATTTCCAGGTCATTCGAACGACAATGTTGGAACGATATTTCTGGTTAAAAATAGTTACAAATCTCGTTGGAAAAGTTCGTTCGAACGAACTCATTAGAACAAGACTTATAACGACAAACCAGTGTAGAATTGGGAAACTCGTTGGCAAAACTCGTTCGAACGATATTCTCGTTCGAACGACAATTTCGAACGAAATGTCAGAATAGTCAAATTTCATTTTTAAGCCCAAAAACTTTTTATTCAAAGTTCTAAAATAACTTTCTGAAAATAAAAGTCGTTTTAAATAAAATTACACCCAAGAAGAATATTTCAAGTCTCTCTCTCTCTCTCTCTCTCTCTCTCTATATATATATATATATATATATATATATATATATATATATATAGAATTCATACCTTTGGAGACCTTGGAAATAATTTGTTGTTGACATAGAAACATGGCACTTTGTAAACTCAGCACTTTGATATCTTCCCTTTGAAATACTAGCCGCTACGTCTTCAACAACTTTAAACGTCATAGGCTTGAAAGAATGTACCATGAACATCTAACCTACGACTCAAATGTTTTTGTCCGGAATTGAGCCAACACTCATAAGACTTAATTGAAAATTTGTGTACTTACATAGTTCTTGCTGAATACTTAAGCCTTTATAAGAATTCTTCCTCTTTATTTTTTTGTTCATATCGAATCATGGTTTACGCTATTGTCTTTCTAGATGAGTTTAGAAAAGAATGGAACATACCAGACTGGGCAGACTTAGAGTTTCCCAACCCCCTGTAGACGTTTTTTCTTTATTTGAAGGTAATTGGATTCCTTCCGTATTCGTTGCTAAATGCGGCTTTACTTTTCGCCAAAATCATTTTTGTCTAGAATTTTGTCAATACTTTGACATTGTGCATGCTAGAGTGGCCCCCAATACTTGGAGGGTTATTAATGGTGTTCATATGCTCAATCAACTCCATAGGATCCACATAGGCATTCCCGAAATCATGTTTTGTTATAAGTGGGTCACTAGTGACAATACTTACTATTTAAAAAGTAGGGTTGTAAATAGAGCTTTAGTTTTTAACCGTCTTGACTCCAATAGGGATTACTTTGACCATGGAGTGATTGCCAAAAATTGGTAATATGTACCCCTAATAGGGGGTAAAGTGTAAAATTGGACAAAATGCCCTCAGGAGGGTCATGGTATAAGTTGTTTTAAATTCTTATGCGACTTTATTAACAATTTTTTTTCTGAAATACTAATTAATTAGTGGTAATTTATTTTCTTGCAGTTGATAGGAATAGGAAGTTTTCCAAGGAGGGTGACATTAAGCTTAACGAGCTCAAGTTTCTTTGGGGTCTTCATAAAAAAGTTGGTGAAGAATATATTAGGTCGACATCATACTTGTTGAAATACAGGAATTATGTCACCTCCTTTGTAGCCTGACCTTTTACTGTTGTTCCTTCCATTATAGTTGACTTGGACCAGGATCCAGTGTCCACTTCATCAGGTAGTGGTGAACTTACTTCAGGTCCTTCTTCATCCTTGGACTCTAACCTTCCTCTTGCTATTGCTATTGGAAAGAGGAAATTCCCCAATATAATGGGAGAGGTTACTACTCTTGGCTCCACTAAATCTGCTGCTGGTCGGGCCACTAATAAAGAGGATGCTGGGATTAAATCCCCTAGCTAAGAAGGGTGAAGAGTCCATTCTTAAATGCATAAAAAGGGTCTTCCTTCCAAATCTGCTGAAGGAACTACTGCTACTTCCGACCAACATAACTTGGCTAATTTGCCTATTGCTGTTATTGGATATCCTATAGCCATAGGTCCTGGCTTAGCCAGGTAGTTGATAAGGTCTGGTTCTTTTCCAGATCATAGGGGTGCTGCCTCTGCCATGCCCCGTTTGAAATTTTTTGAAAGGGCTGCTCAAAGCCTTGCCTTGGTAAGAATTCTTACTGTTTTGTACTTGTACTTTTTTATTATTTTCTTGTACTAATCTGGCCTCTCTTTTTGCAGTTCCTGGTTGATTTCAACTAGATGCTGGAGAAGGACGATGCACTTCGTTCTTCCTTAAATGACGTAGAAGAGGCTTTTGAATGCCTGAAGAAGTCCTTGCTTGACTCCCAACAATCATTAGAAAATGAGAAACAATCTTGGGAGAATATAATAAAGGCTGCTGAGGATGCTCATAAGAAGGCTGAAAATATGGCTGTTGGAGCTTAGGGACAAGTTTTTGAGTTAAAGAAGAACTTGGCTACTTAGAAGTCCAAAATGATGAAAGCTAGAGAAACCTCTTTCAATAAGGGATGGGAGAAGGCCATAATAGCTTATTCTGTCGATATTGAATATGTGAAGAAAAAATATCATTAGGATTATTGGTCAGCAGCACTTACTGAGGCCAACACTCCTCCAGAGTCAGAGGTCTTCCTCAGACATGATCATGGTTCCCCACCAAACCTAGATGAAGAAGTTGAAGATGATGTGGGGTCAGGGGATTCCACCCTTATTCTAAAGCCTATAGCCGACCAATTACAGACAGTTGCTAAGTCTTCTCTCCCAACCACTTTCGAGAAAATCACTCCACCCATTCCTACCTTCAATCTAGTTGAAGCTACTACTAATAGGGAGAAGGTGTAGACTTTCTCGGCAATCAGACTTTTTTCTTTTTTTGTCTTTATCTTTCCTTTACTTCAATGTATTTTTAACTTTATTTCATATCAATGAAAATGAGTATTTCCCTCCTCTACATTTGTCATCATTTGATTGTAGCTTTATGCTCTTCATTCTGTTATTGATTGGATATTTCTTGACTCTTATAGTTCATGGCCAAAATGGATTAACTTTCCTCCATTGACTTCGAGCTACTCAAGAGATGCAATGATCTATTCAAGGCTGGTCATATGACTTTGTCCGAGGAAGATCTGTCAAATTTGCACGGGGCTGATGTTTTAGTTCAAGCCAAGGAAGCTTACTTATACTTGAAGTGCCTTATTGACCGGGCAGTTGATAATAATGTATCTTACTTTGAAATGATTGAATAGATTCAAGAAGATCACAAAGAAGCCAAGGCTCTCCTACATGCTGATTATGAGAAGAAGTACAAAGATCTAAGCGAAGCTTGGGGTTTTAAGGAAAAAATAGAGAAATATGCCTCTTCTTTTAGGAAGAAAGTGTTTTTGCTAAAGTTAAGTGGATGGGGCTATTGCCATTGTCAAGTTATTGGAGGAGGAAAATAACAGTTTGAGAGAGGCGCTGAACTCTTTGAAGGTTCCTTTAACTACTACTACTGATGATGATGATGGATTTTCATTTTTGGAGACTAAAAATGATAATTTGAAGGAAGAACTAGAGGCTTGAAAAAAATATAAACCTTCTTCCTCCTGATCAAGAGCAAGATCTAGCCGATCTATAACTGATGAAGGCAGGACTCAATAAACGCTTGCAAATCAGGCTGCACAAATAAAGACCAAGAATTTAGCTATTCATGAGATGTCTGAAAAGATCCAAACCCAGGGCGAGCATCTTTCAACCCAGCCCTCTCAATTGCAAGCTAAAGAGGGAGTATTGAAGAAGCTACAACATCAAGTTGAGAGATTAACTTTCCAATTTCACAAACAACCCATGGAGATCTGGATGGAAGGATATAATGAAGCTCTTGGTCATTTTGATGAAATATTTAGTCAAGTTCAGCACAAAGGTTATAAATAAGGCTGGACCAATTGCCTAACAGTTATAAAGGTCGATCAGGACAATAGATTATGGTATTGGGATGATCTAGGGCTTTTCGAGTGTTAAGATCCTCCCTTTAAACTGGATGTTAGCTGGATCCCTATAAAAACCATTCCTCAATGCCTGATCTCCAAATACTTAGGGAATTATGGCCTGCATAACGAGTTAGAAATAGTTCGGCCTCCTCATCTTTTAGATGCCCCGGGTAACAGCAATAGGATAATGCTTCAAGATTTCAACTTCATTAACTCCCCAAAGACATTGGATGATCCTCCAGCAAGCATGGAACCAGCACCGATATCCTCTAAAGCTGTAAGAAAGCGTCCAATAGAATAATCTTGAGAATAATTTGTTCCTGTATTTCATTTATGCACAATATTTGATGTAATCATCTTATAAATATATAAATCAAAGGCATTTAATTGACTTATCTTATTAATTTTTGGATGCTTGAATGACTTTGTTGTTTCATTAGTTCTACTGATACACTTAGGCCTTTGCCTAAATTTTAGTATCAATTACCAATGAAATTATTATAGGTTCTATTGATATACTTAGATTTTTAAGTTTAATATCAGTTACCATTGATGTGGCCATAGGTTTCTCTAATGCAGCTAGATTTAAATCCAAGTTTAACACTAGTTACCTGTGGTATTGCCATACGTTCTACTAATGCACCTAAATTTTTAGGTTTAACATTAGTTACTAGTGGTGACCAAGCAGATGTGGAATATATGTCTACATTTTGCTCAGTTTGGATAAAACTTATTGATTTTTATATAAAGTTTTATCCCCGATTTTTCTTGACCAAGTACCGAGGACTTAAAATCTTGTTTTGAGTTGGGTTTGTGAATTTCTGCTGTTTTTCCGATCAAGTATTGCCTTCACCGATCAAGTTTGCCTTCACCGACCATGTTCGACCAATTACTGAATTCCTACCTACCAAGTATTTATGTGTGTGTGTGGGGGGGGGGGGGGGGGGGATGCATATCACCAATATTCCCAAAAAAATTCAAAAAAAATGGAAAAAACTAACTTTTTATTGATAATGGAGCCAATTATTTAGAAAAGATATTGCTCGCTACATTACTGGTAGTACATCCTAAGATGCTCAGCATTCCATAGATTTTTAAATTCTTCCCCCTCCAAAGTTTTAATTCGATAAGTTCCTGGTCGAACAACTGCTGAGACACGACAAGGCCCATGCCAATTGGCTTCAAGCTTATTGGTCTTCTGAATCACATTCTTAAGTATATAGTACCCTCTTTTAAGTTGTTCAGCTTCACTCTTTTATTATAAAAGTGTGTTGTTTGTTGTTGATAGGCAGCATTCCTCAAAGCAGCATCTTCACGCACCTCTTCCAACATGTCCATGTCTAGTCTTTGCATCGGTTCACTCACATGAGAATCAAACTTCAACATTCTATAAGTTGTCTAGCCTATTTCAGCTGGTATGACTGCTTCCGTCCCAAAGGCCAACATGTATGGTGTTTCTCCAGTAGCAGCTCTTGGAGTTGTACGGTATGCCCATAAAACTGAGTGCAATTCATTTATCCAATTAACTTTAGCATCATCAAGTCTTTTCTTTAACCCATTGAGTAAAGGTTTGTTTGTTACGTCAGTTTTCCCATTGCTTTGAGAATAAACTGGAGCAAAGTGCAACTTTTAAATCTTGGATTGGGTATAGTATGCTGCGAACTCCTCATTGTCGAACTGGGTACCATGGTCAGTTATAAAGGCATATGGCAAACCGTATCTACTAATGATGTTCTTCCAGATGAACCAATATACCTTCTCATAGGGCATATCCATTAATGGTTCGGCTTCAACCCATTTGGTGAAATAATCAACAGCTACGACCAAGTACCTAAATCTTCCTCGGGTGGTCGATAATGGCCCAACCAAGTATATCCCCCATATAGTAAATGGCTAAGGTGAAGTAATGGGGGTCAAAGCTACATGTGGATTTTTGAGAATATTGGAGAACTTCTGGCACTTGTCACACTTCTTTACAAAGGTTGTACAATCTGCCCTCATGGTCAACTAATAATACCCTTGAGTATTCATTCACTTTAGTAATGACCTTCTGGATACATGAGCTCAACAAGATCCTTTATGAACTTCTTCTATTAGATCTTTAACCTCTGTTGGGTAAACACAACGTTGTAGAGTAATTGTTACTACTTTGGCTCATCCTTCATGAACTTATAAGTATCTTGTCATTAGTTTTCAGTTGGCTCCATACAAACTCAAAATTTGATTCACCATTAACTGAGAATCATTGTGTGCCATAACTTTATCGGGATTCAGTGATTGAGATAAACTTAAGCCCACAATGAGATATTCATACTCTGCTTCATTATTTGAGGCCTAAAATTGGAGCCACAATGCATATTCAATGTCTATTCCGTCAGGGGTGTTGAGTATTATACCTTCTCCACTTCCTGCTGAACATGAGGATCCATCTACATATAAGTTCCAGATGGGGATGTTATTGTCAAACACTTGGTCTGTTAATGTCCCATAATGAAATACTTTGCTTCTAACCTACTCATATCTTTTGGCCATATCTTTCATACTGGTTGATGTCTCTGGTAGGTCGGTTGCAACTTATTCTTTGCTTGTCCCTAATGGAGTTTGCTTGGGATGTTGGTCGGTGATGACTTCGATTGGGCTTTCCCCTATTTGGATTTTCTCTGCTTGAATGTTTCATTGGTCGGGAACCTCCGGATAAATGAATTCATCAATGAAGTTTGCCACAGCTTAGGCCTTTAAGGAGGACCTTGGATCATATACAATATCGTACTCCCCCCGTTTTATTTCCCAATACATTTACCTCCTAAGCTTCTTCGGTTTATACAAATCTTATCGAAGAGGCATATCAGTGTACAACACAATAGTATTTTCTTAGAAGTAATGTTTCATCCGTCTGGATGCCTCAATCAATGCCAAAGCTAACTTTAACAAGCCTACATATCTAATTTCTACTCCTTAAAAGCTTTTGCTGGTGTAGTAAATAGTATTTTGAACTCTGTTATCTTCCTGTACCAAGGCAGAACGTACAACAGACTCAGAGATGGCTAAGTATAAATATAATTTTTCTCTCAACACTGGTCGGGAAAGTAATGGGGGTGATGCCCAATACTTTTTTAACCCTAGAAAAGCTTTCTCACATTCATCACTCCATTCAAAACTCTTCTATAGCACTTTAAAGAATGGTAAACACCTTTTCTGTAGCTCAGGACATAAATCGGTTCAATGATGCTACACGCCCAGTGAGCCTTTGCACCTCCTTTTTGCAGACCAATGACTGGATTTTAATCAATGCCCTGATTTTGTCAGGGTTAGCCTCAATTCCCTTCTGATTCACTATGTACTCGAGGAACATGCCTTCCTGGACACCGAATACGCATTTGGTCGGATTCAACTTCATTTGGTGCTTCTTCAGTTAATCAAAGGTTTGACTGAGGTCAGCAATGTGGTGAGATGATTTTTTACTCTTCGTCAATATGTCATCTACGTATACCTCCTTGTTTTTGCCTATTTATTCCTCAAAGACTTTGTTCACCAACCTTTGGTAAGTAGCACTTGCATTTTTCAAACCAAATGGCATAACATTATAACAATATGTTCCTCGGAGAGTAATGAAAGAAGTTCTTTCCCAATCTCCGGGCTTCATTTAATCTGGTTATAACCAGAATATGCATCCATAAAACTCAATAGTTCATGTCCCGACGTAGCATCGACAAGTTGATCAATCATGGGCAAAGGAAAGTGATCCTTTGGGCAGGATTTATTCATATCTGTGAAGTCCACACACATTCTCCATTTGTTGTTTTTCTTTTTAACCATAACCACATTGGCCAACCAATCTGGACATTTCACATCTTTAATAAATGAGACTTTTTGAAGTTTCTCTACCTCCTCCTTGATAGCCTGATTATTCTCAGGGTTAAATACTCTACGCCTTTGCTTCACTAGCTTGGCATCCTTGTTCACGTTGAGCTCATGATCAAGGAAATTGGGATCAATCCTAGGCGTGTCCTCATGACTCCAAGCGAACACGTGCTTTCTATATCTCAGGAACGTCACTAGATCCTGTTTAAAAATAGGGTCTAGTGTTGATCCCACCTGTGGAATTCGCTCTGGCTTGTCGTAATCTAAGATGATATTCTCCGATGCTTCTACAATTTAGCCTTTTGCCAACTCTGTCTCCTCTCTTGGATAAAAAATTTTCACCTCAGAGTCGCTATTGGGCTCAGTAATATCCACTTGGTAAGTGGTGGTCTTATTCTTTATTTCTTCCAAATTTTCTTGCTCAGTAGAGGAGTAATAACATTCTCGAGCTACTTTTTCATCACCCTTGACCACACCTACACCAAAATTGCTTAGGAACTTTAAGCATTGATGGACTGTAGACGGTACATCTTCGTATTTCTTCAATCCTACCCTTCACATGATCATGTTGTAGGTAGAATGAACATTCTTTTCCATTATAAAGAAATATATCTCCTCTGTCTGACATTTTAGCCAGGTGCCAATCAACACTTCTAGCTTGATTGTACCCAAGGGAAACACTTTTTTTACCAGAAAAGCCTATCAGTGGCCTATGGTAAGGGTCTAGTTGGCTAAGCTTCAAGTCTAGACTGTCAAAGCATGGATAAAACATGATGTCTGCCGAGCTTCCATTATCAACCAATAATTTGGAAATAATTATATCTTACATTCTGACCTTAACTACTAGGGGATCATCACGGGGATAAAGTACCCCTGAAAGGTCATTTTTGGAAAAACCAATCACCAACTTTTCTTTATTAACTTTCCTCGGCCTAATTGATCCTTTGGAAACAGGAGCAAGCTTGAGCCTAATTGAGTTAAGCTTTCCTTTCAACATTATGATCATCTCCTCTTGTGTCTCAACGTGTAATCATCTAACAATTAAAAGATCCAAAATAAGCATGAATACCTCACTTTTTGGTTTCTTGGGCCTTTTGGGCAGGTCGGGATCATCTTCTTGATCGTCTTTATGGGTTCCTTTTTTCTCATCCCTAGGCTTACACGGAGATTTTAACCTTCGTCGGGCTTCATTGTTATCCTTACGATCAACAAATCTGTCTAGATTTCCTCTTCGAATGAGGGTTTCAATTTCATTTTGTAGAGAAATACAGTGATCCTTCGTATGCCCATGGACCCTATGAATTTAAATATATTTGGACCTGTTCCTCTTTCCAACAGGTGCTCTCAACTTCTCAGGCCAATGTACATCTTTGCTATGCTTTATTTCTTCCAAAACATGGTGAATACCCATCGTTAATGGAGGGTAATTATTGTATTTTATGAGACTGTCAGCATTCACTTTTTTATTCGATTCTTTATGCTCTTTCTGCTCTTTTTTCTTGATTTTGCCTTAATATTTTATTCTTGAGTTTTGTTTGGCTGCCATCGCTTCCTTGGCATTCATTATCTTGGTCGCTTTAGCCATTAACTCTGTCATTATCTTTGGAGGATCTTTGACAAGTGTGTACTAAAGTTCCTCGGGAAGCAGTTGAAGTACCCTATATTTTTTACTCACTTGAGTCTATACTATATGGGCGCTTGTCTAGTTTGGAAATAGTGACAAAATTAGAGTCATATCCTAGTCTACCAAAGAGCCTCAGACACTACATCAAATTCCTCTAATGGTCTCAACGATAGTATACCAACATGGCACCTAGGACTGCATATTTTATGTTGCATTTATATCATTTTGGGTGTGTGAGTATTAATTCTCTTTAAAATAATTTTTTAATAATTTTTGGGATTTTTAAACATTTTTTAGGAATTTTTTTAACATTTTAAAAACATTTTTAAAACATTTAAAATTAAGTTTTTAAAATTTTTAGGGCTAATATGCAATATCATTTTATTCCTAAAAAGATGGTTGGGTAGAAACTGAAAATGACAAGAACTTATGGGGTAGAAAATGGGAATTTTAAAACTTGAAAAACACGCTTTTCATTTTAGATTTGAGCCCTACATGTGTTTGCTTTACATCAATCAAGATTGTGTTTGTTTCCTTTCACGTAACTCAGAATGCTTATCAGCCGTTGGATTAATCTAATCGGTGGTCTGCTTGTTGTTTAACTCAATCCTCGTCTTTATCAATTGGACCAATAAGAGAGAGTTTAAGTGCGGTGCGTTTACAACCCTTGTATTTACTTTGTTTGGAAAGACTTAATCTTAGTCGTGTTTTGAGTTAAGATTCCAGACCCTTCCATCCTTCAGTATAAATAGAGGCTATGGGGTTAACGTTTTGGATCTTTTGGTGAGTTTGAGATTAAGTGAGATATAGATAGAGAGAAAGAGAGATAAATTGAAAAATCAAGCCAAACTCTGGCAAAAGTTTCTCAAAAAATTTCCTTTGAGAGTTGTTCCTGTTTGAAGATTCATTCTTCTCTGGTCTTAAATCTCTTTTCTAACTTATCATGTTGTTAGATCTTGTTTTCTTCTTCATAGAAAATGTAGATCTGATTTCTGCTGTGATATAACTCACTTAGATCTGCATAGGTTGATTTCTTTTTCAAGCAATCTTTATTTGTTGTCATTTTTATACTCAAATTTTCTTTTTAAATTTGTTACCGATAAATCCATATTCTGTTTCAAGTTTTGAGAAAAACAGACTTCAAAATAGTTAAAGATCTTGAGACGTTTACACTTTCAAGTTCGTATTTCACATTTTGTGAAATATAAGTGTAAATAAATAAAAAGGAAGTGTATAGGACCTTGGATCTTCTGAATAGAAAGGTTGTCACTCTATCTGTCATAAAAAATCAGAAGTATAATTTTTCAACAAACTGAGATTCAGAATCCTAAACTCATATTAGACGAAATCTATAATTTATAAGATTATTTGTCTGTATAAGTGTGTGTGTGTGCATGTGTGTGTGTGTGTGTGTTCATGCATGTGTTAGGCACAACACCACAATGCACGTTTCACACTGTAACACTAAAATAGTATTGGTGGAGAGATTTTTTACCTTAGAGTCGATGTAAAGATAAAAGGAGCAGGAGGTACAAAGATGGGAGAACAACAAGAACAACAAGAACAACTTCAAAGCCTTCAGAGAAGTCAGAATTACCTAATGGAGTTGGTATAAATTCTTGATTTAGAATAGGTTTGATTGTGTGTTTAGTTTGTTAATAGTTTGTAAGTTGTTAACTTGTTTATAGTGGATTTTATTTTTGAGGTGTAGAAACCTCCGTGGATGTTTTTCCAATTGGGTGGGGTTTTACCACATTAAAATACCTGCGTAATTGCATGTTTAATCTTTATGTCATTCCCCTCTGATTGTGTGCTAATTAAAACTATTTTAGTTTTGGTGTTCAAAACCTGGTCAGCTATAACTGAAATATATCGTTCATAACATCTTATACACATCTTGTGTTAGTAATTTGTTTTGTAAAAAAGAGTTTTTCAAACAAATAGTTCAGAGTCATTTAAACTATCTTAAACCTTTTAAACAAGTTAAGCAACATTATTTTTTTCAATTTTCATAAGATCTTTGGTTTTATAAAATCTTTTTGATCCGGAGTTTCTGAAATTGTTTTTTCAAAATAAACAATGGACGAGAAATTTTAAAGATTAGGTAACCTTTCCAAACCCCACTCTTTGATGGAACCAACTCCCCTTACTGGAAAGTGAGGATGGTTGCTTTCATCCAAGGTACGTTGGGAGATGATGTCTGGGATGCTATTGAAAATGGATACACTTTTCCCACTAAACCAGCCGCAAAAGGAAATACTATGAGGATTAGGAAACTGCTAAGTGAGTACACTAAAAAAGAGAAACATACCTCCCTTAATAATAATAAAGGCAACAATGCCATATTCATGTCTATCAAAGAACACGAATTCAAGAGGATATCTTTCTGCACTACCTCTAAAGAAGCATGTGGCACTTTAATGACTACACATAAAGGAGACACGTGTTAAAGATGCTAAAACCCAAATGTTAATCTAGCAGTACAACACTTTGGTCATGATTGAGACTGAGTTATTTGATGACTTATATATTAGATTCACAGACATTGTGACTAAGCTGCATGCTAATGGAATAATCTACGATAGCAAGGGAATTATTTCTAAAATTTTAAGGTCACTTCCACAAAAATTTGATAACAAGTCCTATGCCATTGAGGATATGGATGACCCTAATTTAACACCTGAACTCGTCAGTAGCAAGTTAAAAATAGTGGAAATGGAATTGAAGTTTAAGAAACAGTTAACTCTGTCCCAAAAGAAACAGTCCATCTCTAATCTTGTCTTCTCCTCTAAGTTGACCAAACCTGGTTCAATTTGCATGATATTGACATAGATTCTAATGAGGACTATAATTTAGACAATTTGGATAATCATATTTCCTTAATGTCTAAACATGTAGGAGGGTAGTGAGACTGGGGTCTATGAATAACTGGAAAGGGTGAGGCATGACCCACTCAAATGGACACTGTCTGCAAGTCTTCAAGGTCTCCTGGTGCAACTTCTGAAGAAAACTTCTCCTTCTGGTAACAATGGAACTCAAGCTTCAACTCACTCCCTGCAAGAAGATGAACTTTCACAGCAAAAATAGCAATTTTCTCAAGGAAAACACCTGAGAGTGATGGCTGTCAGTGGGGAGTGAAGGAACAAGGCACTCAGCACTAAGAGAATGAGCAGGGAGAGAATACTAGGTAGGTCTGGTGATATTTTAGCAGAGTAATAGTGCAATTTTCTATCTATATCTTTTGACCTTGCCCAGAGGTCTATTTATACATGGGCGTTAGGGGTGAGCTGGCGATTTTGGGCACCAAAATTGAGAGAGTTGGTGGGGAACAATGTCTGAAGTGTACCATTTGTCCCTACCTGTAGGCAGCCTGCCTGTCCCCTCCGCAGGCGCCACCTGGCGCCGACCAAAACTCAAAAAGCACATATGTCCCCTAATGGAGACAAAATAGCAGATTTTGGTAGTTATCTTTTGAAACGGTAACTTGTGGTGCAATTTTGCAAATCTTTGAGAGAGGAGACCTTAAGGCCTCCTCCCCTCTAAAAGTGTTATTTTTCTTGAGAGGGACCTCGAGGACCCCCTCTTCTGGAAAAGTCATTTTCTTGTAAAGAGTTTATTTTTATTATGAGTAGCCAGCTCTTTGGCTGCTCACTTCACTTGTGACCAAGTGTGCAGTGTGCGTAGTCTCGAGTGACTTCTGGGTCTTCCTACTAGTATTCTCTCAATCCTGTAGTGCTAAGTTGTTGAGCTTGCTCAACATACCTTGTCCCTCAGCCGCCAAGCCAAAAATCCCAGGAGGTCCCAACGCGCCTGTTCGAGCCCTGCTTGCTCTACTAGGCTACCTGTACAAGAAAGTAAAGTGTTAGTGCTGTTGTTCATTTAGAGACTGGTGTTTCATGATGAAAACTCCTATAGCAGCACTTCTCGAATAACATTTCTGCAGTGACCCTTGTAGTGGCGCTGACTCTTGAAACGGCGCCGACCTTTGCGGCGGCGCGGACCCTTGCATCGGCGCTGGTATTTGAAGTGGCGCCGACACTTGCAGTGGCGTCGACACGTGATGCGGTTCCGATGCTTACAGCGGCGTCGACACTTGAAGTGGCGTTGACGTTCGAAGCAGCGCTGATACCTGAGGTAGCGCTGACGCTTGAAGTGGCCGCTGATACTTGAGTTGACGCTGTCATGTGCGGCGGCGCCGACCCTCGTCGTGGCGCCAACGCTCGAAGTGGCGCCGACGCTCGAAGTGGCGCTGACGCATGAGGCAGCGCTGATGCTTGAATCGACGCTGACATGTGAGGCGGCGCCGACCCTTGTCGCGGCGCCGACGCTCGAAGTGGCGTAGACGCTCGAAGTGGCACCGACGCTCGAAGTGGCGCTGTTGCTTGAATCAGCGCTGACATGTGAGGCGGCGCCGACCTTTGTCGTGGCGCCGATGCTCGAAGTGGCGCCGACCTTTGTCGTGGCGCCAACGCTCGAAGTGGCGCTGACGCTTGAAGTGGCGCTGACGCCTGGGGTAATGTTGATGCTTGAATCGGCACTGACATGTGAGGCGGCGTCGACCCTTATCGCGGCGCCGACGCTCGAATTGGCGCCGACCCTTGTCATGGCGCCGACACTCGAAGTGGCGCTGACGCTTGAAGTGGCGCTGACGCCTGAGGTAGCGCTGATACTTCACAATGGCTTTTGGGATTCTTGGTGACTCTCGCGGGTACCTCTCGGGTGTCATTAATAAGATAAAGTATTTTTTATTTCGTTTGCTTCTTTCTGTTGATAACACCCTTCTACATTAGCCCCTCGTGCAAAGATTTTTTGGTTGGGTAGACTAAAAAAACTTTGTACGCTATAAATCTCGTTTCAAAAATTATATATATATATATATATATTTGTTTTTGAGGGATCCTAGGATCATTAACTTCTGTGTTCTTTTATCCGAGATTTTCATTTTTTTTTGAGAACCCACGCGTCAGTGTGGGAACTGTCATCTCATCATTTGGGAAAAAAAGGTCATCACCTTTTTGCCTTCCTGTACGTTTTCCCATTTTGGTGCAAAAAAACATAAGCCCCTTATCTTGGGGTCCTTCATTTTCTTCAATAAAAAACATAAGCATCTTTGGGTTTGTAGTGAGAGAAAGTGAGGAAAGGGATTTTTAAAACCCCATAGCCACCCATCTCCTCCTTCTTTGCTCTAACCTTCTCAACTATCACACCCTCTCATCCATGGATTCCAAACCAAGGAAGGTCTCTCCAAATGTAAGCAACTCTAAAACCCCCAATATTCTAAGCTCTATACCCTCTTCATCAATCGTTTCTAACGATTCTATGGCTGAAACACCAATCGCCGGCGATCCCTCGTTCCGCCCGACCAGCGGCGTCGATGTCTTGTCCTCGGTACTCGCCTCTTAAGATTCTGGCTCGAGAACCCTCGTGGGTTCCTCTCCCTTGCACTTGGCGTATGCGGATATTGGTTTGGGTTCTTCTGTAGGAAGGGACATCTCGCCCGAGGCTCCACTGATGGCGGGGGGTGTCTCGAGCGTGGGGCTAGGTTTTTTTGTTGAGACGGTTGCTGAAAAGGTTTATTCTGTAGAAAGGGGTATCTCGAGCAGCGTCGTCAACGAGGGCCCAGGGCGGACGGTTCTCTCGTCCACGGGTCTCTCGCCTGTCTACGGAGCAGCGTTGTCATCGATGGGCTCCGATAAGCGAATCAGTAGCGTTGAGGGAGATATCTTGGTTCAAGAAGTTCATCCCTTATATTTGCGTAAGGGTATCTCGCGCAGTGCTGATGACGAGGGACCGGGGCGGACAGTCCTCTCGTCCGCGGGTCTCTCGTATGTTGACTTGGGTTCCAATAAGCGAATCGGTCGCGATGGGGGAGATATCTCGGTTCACAAAATTTATCCCTTATATTTGGATAAGGGTATCTCGCGCAGTGTTGATGACGAGGGCCCGGGGCGGATAGTCCTCTCGTCCGCGGATCTCGCGCCTGTTGACTTGGGTTCCTACGTGCAAATCAGTTGCGTTGGGAGGGGGGTCTCGACACTTGGTATGGTTCATATGGGTCTCTCGCCCATGCAAGGGGGTGTCTCGGCAGGTATTAGTGCTGACGCAAGCATATCGACCTCAGGTGTCTCGATGCCTTTCACCCTTTCTGAAATGGGGGTTTCCACTTATGGCAACACGGTGACCTCTCATCAGCGGTCGGAGGTCTCATGACTTGGCCTCGCATCTACGGGTCTCTCGTTCGTGGAAGGGGGTGTCTCGACATTTTGTCACCTCAGGGGTTCCGTGACCCAGGGTGTCTCGACGACTATTGGTGTTACGGAGAGCATGCCACTGCCCAGGGGCTCTTCCTATGATTATGATGGGGTTTCTGCCTCCACCTCTTTTTTTACGAGAGGGGACCCCCAGGGTCCTTCGCTCGGAGTACCTTCTAGGATGAGTTCTTTTCTTGAGCCCATGGCTCTTGGTGGTTCATCAGCTACGCTAACTTCTTCTCAGGCATGGAAGGATTATATGCGCATTCGTCAAGGGCGAAACTTTGGTATTTATCGTCGAGCTCCTTTTTTTAGTCCTGCTGACAGTTTCATGATTTCACTTTCCGATTTTGGGGAAAAAATTTCGGGTGCTGTTCCCGAACGTTCTCATACGGGGTTAACTGAGTCTGCTAATCTTCCTACCATTTCTACGGATTCCATTCTCCGAGTCCGAGTTGACCGTGGTGACTTTCCTTATTCCAACGTTGAAGTTAAAACCCCCGGTGGTCCCACAGAGGAGTGGGCCAGTTGGGTTGATTATGTTCTGAGCGTTCCTGATTATGTGGCTATTCTTAGGTAGGTGGGACTCTTCACCGCCGTCAGCAGTCTGTAGTCCTGCACCATTTTTAAACACGGTTCCTCGCTCAATATCTTATTGTCTCGGTGGAGTATGGAGTCTCACACCTTCGTCACGGGCTGGGGGGAATTTACCGTTACCCTAGAAGATATATGTGAGTTGTACGCCCTTACTTTCTTTGGGCAGCAGGTCTTTTCTGATGACTACAAGGACTCCCTAGAGCAGGAGCTGGTGGGGGAGTTACGGTCAGCTCTCGGAGAGTGCTCGAGGTATGTGGCCATAAATATAACGGGTCATTCTAAGCATTCCTTTGCCAAATGGAAAAGATACTGGTTCAGAGACTTTGAGCAGTTGCAAAAGGGGGAGACTTCTCGTGCAGCCCCCAGATCTCAGGATGGTCCTAAGCTTCACTCTCCTACACATTTAGCCGCTTTCCTCGTTACGTTCCTGACTCGGTTCCTTCTTCCAGGTAAGCCTGAAGATTGTCCTCGCGAACTTCTTTTTAGGTTGGCTGTACGATTGTCTCGCGGTAGATCGGTACCCATGGCTGCCCTGACCTTGGGTTCTCTTTACACCTGGATAGACCGAGCACACATATACGTAGAGAGGTCCTGCGGTCGGTATGATGTTGCTAATCATGTCAACGCCCCTCTCTTGATGGCCTTTTTATTCGAGCATTTCCCCCATTTTACTTCAGGGGCTCACGCTTGTCATAGCGACGCTGCGAGACTTCTTCGGTGGCATAAGAAAACTCCCAAGCAGTCTTTGGGAATGTTGATTGATGATATCAAGGAGTTTCAGTTTCGTCCTTACACCAGGCGCCCTGGGGGTACTTTCAGCTGGCTTTCTTTCCCCGGCGACGGCGGAACCTTCTATTGCCCTTCAGCAGTGGGGTCAGTTTCCACATGTCCTCATATTAATGTGGTGACGAGGCTCTTACCGTGTCACCTTCCTTCTTGGACCGAGTTAGGTCCCCGTGCTGAATCTTATCATTCCGAGAGGGCAAGACGACAGTTTGGTTATGATCAGGGCGTTCACACTCCTCCTCTTCCTACCTACGGCAGTCATTCTGAGGCATTCTCTGAGGCGTGTGCTAGCTTTACTCTTTAGGGGTTATTCCGCAGAGTCAATGGTTTGGGTGGTCTCTATGTGCCTCCCAGCGATTATCACCCTTCATTCACTTCGTCCTGGTTCCTTCTTTGGCAGCAGCAGGTTCGTCTTATTCGAGAATGCGTAGTTGGCCCTCCTCATGAGACTAACCCCATTAAATATACCAGAGCTCAGTTTTTGGTCAAACGGACGCAGAAAGATCCTTGGTTTCTCAGCACCACCTCTACGCCACCCTTGGAGCAGGCCATCCCTATTTTAGTGAAACCTCTCATTGACGAGTCACTTCCGCCCCCATCGACCGAGCTTCCCCCTGTGAAGTCTAAAAGCCAACCAAAAAGCAAAGGGAAGGTGGGCACCTCTACTACTAGCAAAAGGAAATACCCTGACGCCGATGTCTCCAATTTTGTTCCTGCTACTACTCCTTCTCCTGTGAGGACCCGGGCTACGAAGAAAAAGAAAGGAGATGGCGCTGGCATAGCTGCTTCCTCTACGGTGGATTAAGAGTCCAATACTGGCAACCTTGGTGCAGGGGGAACTTCCCAAGTAGTGAGAGGGAAAGGTTACTCCTCACCGAGCCTTACTTCCCAGGAGACGCGGGTCGCGTCTATTCCTATTGCAGAAGGTACTATATCACAACATCCTTTACTTAGTGGAACCAGTCTTCACGGAGTTCCTTCATCCTCCTCCCCTTCATTGGAAGAGGAACTAGTTCATTATGGAAGCACCCCTTCCTATGACGACCATAGTTCTTCTTCGGGTGATATGGGCGTCCTGGGTTTCCATAGCGAAAGCATTACTGACACTTATGCTTTGTTGCCAGTCTCCAGAGAGTCTTCTAGCGATGACGAGGCCTCCCGTTCTCCTGGGGGGGTTAGCCCCACCCATCTTCCTTATAGCCAGACTATGCGCCCTGTTACTGTAAGCGTTCTCCCTTTACTTGTCTATATATTTTTTGCATATGATTTTCTTTCTTCCCCTCATTATATATATATATATATATATATATATATATATATATATATATATATATATATATATATATATATATATATATATATATTTTTCATTCAAAGCATTCTGTTATATTTGTGCAGGCCACTTCCGTAGAGGCAAGCAGTTCTCCTCTTCCCCTACTACGACCGACGCCCTTTCAGCGGGAGAGGAACTCCATGCTCATTTCCTCCCGAGGCCTGTTTAGAGAGGTTTGCTGTCTCCTTAATTCATTTAACATCTGTTGTAATTTATTCGTCTTCTAACTGCCTTTTGTTTGCGTACACTGTCATTTCCTCGCAGCTTTCGTCCGTGCACTTTACTGTCACCAGGACCACCCCTGTGGCTTCCCCTTCTCCTCAGGTATGCCTTGCTTTTTCAAAACTTTCATTGCGCCATTTTCTTTTTTTACTTCTTCCTTTTATTTACCCATTTATCATGCGTAGAGAGTTGTGTCTTCGGGCGTTGCCACACCATCTTCTCTTGTCTCGGCGGTGGGCACTTCTGCAGTTGAGCCCCTGGGCTCCTCTTCATCTGAGGTACGTATATATTTTTTTCTTTACCTTTGAATATTTGTTTCCTCTTATCAGGAGTCCTAATGGCTCTTGGGCTTTCTCCTCAGGGAGGGGTTCCTCCCTTAGCTGGCGTTATCGCCCCGGGTTTATCCTCTTCGGGGAGAATTTCTATCCCTAGGGTCCGCGTATATATGGACGGTAGACCTTTGGTTCAGGCGATTTCTCGTGGCCCAATATTTACCGTGGCCTCAACCAGTGAGCCCACACTTCAGGTCAGTCCTTTCTATTGAAGCAATGGGATCTCCTTTTCCTCGAACATGCAATAAACAACGTATTTTCATTCTTTGCAGGCTATCAGTACGACCCCTACCACGCCGACCGTCTTTTTTCGCGCTTCCCCCTTGGATGGGGTTCAGGTATTCTTTTATTTTCTTAGTTCTATTTTCTTATCTGTCCAGCCTGTACTTATCGTAGCCCTCTTTTACTTTGTCGCAGTTATCCCTTGGCGCTGTCTCGAGTGCGGCTCCTGCCACTGCCGTTTCAGCAGCCCCTATACATGGGCTGGTTTGTCCTGTTGCTGTGCCTCTTCAGGTAGATATCTCTACGGTGCCCTTTTGAGGAGCTTACCTCACCCTCTTTTTAATTGAGGTATTTATCGTTCATGGAATGACTGATTTGTTACCTGTCGCCCTTTCTTGTCCCTCGCAGCCTCACCTATCTCCCGCGGCCTCTGTCGCTGAGATTGTTCTTCCGGAGGTGCCTGAGGTTCAGTTAGATTCTTCAGAAGCATTGGTCGCCGAGGCAGCCCCTTCTGGAGCATCGATCAGTGTTGTTGCCCCTACGGGAGCCCCTGCTCCTCCTTCTATGACCGTTACGGAGGGTGTTGTTCAGGTGCCGTGTATAAGAGTATCTACTTTCCTCCTTCTTGCATATACTGTGCAAGCATTCTCATTTCACCCTTGTCTCATTATTTCCAGGTGCATGAGAGTACTCCGATGGCTATGGAGTCTGGCAGTGGGGCCGCTGCGAGAGAGGTATTAGACTGGCATACCTCCTCCTTTTACTATTCCCCTATTTTCTTCTTGCATATACTGTGCAAGCATTCTCATTTTACCCTTGTCTCATTGTTTCCAGCTGCATGAGAGTACTCCAATGACTGTGGAGTCTGGCAGTGGGGCAGCTGTGAGAGAGGTATTAGACTGGCATACCCCCTCTTTTTACTATTCCCCTTTTTTCTTCTTGCGTATACTGTGCAAGCATTCCTATTTCACCCTTGTCTCATTATTTCCAGGTGCATGAGAGTACTCCGGTAACTGTGGAGTCTGGCAGTGGGGAAACTGCGAGAGAGGTATTAGACTGGCACACCTCCTCCTTTTACTATTCCCCTATTTTCTTCTTGCATATACTGTGCAAGCATTCTCATTTTACCCTTGTCTCATTGTTTCCAGGTGCATGAGAGTACTCCAATGGCTGTGGAGTCTGGCAGTGGGGCAGCTGTGAGAGAGGTATTAGACTGGCATACCCCCTCATTTTACTATTCCCCTTTTTTCTTCTTGCGTATACTGTGCAAGCATTCCCATTTCACCCTTGTCTCATTGTTTCCAGGTGCGTGAGAGTACTCCGGTGACTGTGGAGTCTAGCAGTGGGGCAGCTGTGAGAGAGGTATTAGACTGGCATACCCCCTCTTTTTACTATTCCCGTTTTTTCTTCTTGCGTATACTGTGCAAGCATTCCCATTTCACCCTTGTCTCATTGTTTCCAGGTGCATGAGAGTACTCCGGTGACTGTGGAGTCTGGTAGTGGGGCAACTGTGGAGGGAGATCATAGTTCTAAGTTCACTCCTTTAGTCGGTGATGCTGATTCTGGCGGGGAGTCTTCTTTTCTTCCTTCTGAGGCGGGGTCTCGCCACTCCGAGAGCGATGATGAGCCGAGGACGCTGCGACTATTTCTAGTAGGCTATGGCGTGAGGAGTTACCAGGCCGCTTCAGGGTACATGAGCGTCAGCTTTTGGATCTCATCTTGGAGCACCATCCCGAGACGTTTACTTCTCAGAGTATACTCCAGGTTGACAATCTTACGGCCTTCAACCTGAGGGATCTTGCCAACCATGTTCATGAGTTCTTGGCCACCTCCCCTGCTAAGCTGAATAGCTCTTCTATCTTGCTATTCTTGGATGCTCTCCGCGACTTACAGCAGTTCTATCATTTTCGTTTGGATTGGATTGACGCAGGGGTCCGCCCCTTTTTGAGTGTTCCTTTCCAAAAGATAGTGAGGTTTCACACTTCCCGGCAGTCCAGGGTTGAGCAACGAAACGCTGAGGCTACGAGGATCCAGAATCAGATCGCCCTACTGCAGGTGAAGCTTGCCAGACTCGAGTCTGGCGATGAGGAGGATGATGCTAAATTCGTCAGGTTGGAGGAAGTGTTTCTGCGGGAGGCTGGTCCGTCATATGCTGGCACCATCGCGCGTGATGATTTATTTTTTGTGGTTTCTAGCCGATAGGCTACCTCTTGCTTTGTAGTGCTCAGAATTCTATGTGTACATCACTTATCATTCCTGTATGAGACACTTTGTTTCTTCTGCACTTTCTTTTTCTTTTGTTCTCCCTTTATGCTGTGGGTGTTTATTTTACATGACTTGCTCTAATTTCTGTGAGCCTTTAGTCTACTGGTGGCTACCCCATATACTGCGGGGTATTTGCATTGATATGAAAAGTTATGTATTATCATATTGTACACATTTTTTGAAAATGCACCTCTTGTAGCTGTGAGGTGTTGGCATGTGACTTTCTTGGGTTGCCCCTCCTGTCTGTGGGGGTATTCCTATATATTACTGCTTATAGTCGTTGAGGCTGGGTTGTAGAGGAGGGTGACCCCCGCCCCTTTTCGGAAGCCTGATTTTATTATAAAACTGTATTAATATATGTCTGGGGGGGCTTTGCTCAGTATACTTTCTCTTAGGATGGACTTACCTCCCAAGTGTAGTGAGCAAAGTTCCCGATCTTTTTTTTTTACTCTCTTCTAACTTAATAGGGAGCGTATGTGTATGTATAAATGAGCAAGCAAAGTAAACGTCAAAATGATCAAAAGTGTTGCTATTTCATTTCTTTTACCTTTGTCTGTTGTTTACAGTGTAATATTGCTTCAAAAAAAAATTACAAAAAAACTTTTCTGGTATAGAAGCAATCCTTGGCATCCATTGCAGACATGCAAAACACAACAGACTTGTTAGTTGTTACTAAGCATAGTACCTCTTCAGCCACTTGCAGTTGATGGACTGGAGGCAATCACTCTCTGGTTCTGATATCTGGCAGTAGCCCGACTTCCCCACTCCTCTGACAACAAAAGGGCCTTCCCAGTTAGGTTTGAATTTTGACGCCGACATGCTACAGAGATGGTGGGTTGATGCTCGCTGGGCTAGATCTCCCACCTGGAATTCCCTAGGCTTAACCAAATTTTCGTAGGCCCTGGACAGTTGCTGAGTGTAGACTTTGAAATTCTCTCTCGCCTTGTCCCTGTGCTCATCCAGCGCCTCCAGTTGAACATGCCTTGGGTCTGGGATGATCCCATTGCTAAGAGAAATTCTGGCTGAAGGTACCGCCAGTTCCACTGGTAGGACAACTTCGGTCCCATATACTAGAGATAAGGGAGTGAACCCCGTTGGCTTTCTTTTCGAAGTACGGTAGGCCCATAACACCATAGGCAACTTCTCATCCCATGCTCCCGGCATGTCTTCTAGCATTTTTTTCAAAATATTTATCAGGGTCTTATTAGTAGCTTCCGCTTGGCCATTGCCCTTGGGGTAGGATATGGTTGAGCTATTATGCACAATCTTATACTTGTCCGTGAGGAGGGCCATCTCTTTGCATACAAATTGCTTCCCATTATCCGTTAGGATCACTTTGGGTATACCAAACCTACATATGATATACTCCTTTATAAACTGGGTTACCACTTGGGCAGTGACTCTCCTTAAAGGAATGGCCTCCGCCCATTTGGTATACAATTCTGTAGCCACAATGATAAAAGCCTTGCCGCGAGATGCTGGGGCGATCTTACCCACCAGGTCGAACGCCCATGTGTGGAAGAGATAGGGGGTTGCCAAGCTTTGTAGGCTGACGGAGGGAGCGTGCACCATGTTTTCATGCACCTGGCATGCTCTACACTTTTTCACATATGCAATGGAGTCAGCCTCCATGGTCGGCCAGTAGTATCCCAACGTCATCAGTTGATCATACAGCTTGGCGCCTCCCATGTGGGAGGGCTTATGAGCTTCTTTCAGCACCCTTTCCACTTCCTCTTTGGCTATGCACCTTAGTGCCTTCTCATTGTACCCTTTCCTATACAACTCTCCTTTGACCAAGTAGAAACGTGCTACCTTTTTCTAAGGTAAATTTCATCCGCTCTCTCGGCGGGCAGCTCCCCATCTTTTAGATATGCTAGGTACGGCTGTCTCCAATCTTCGAAGGCTTCCACGAAGTTAGCCTCCGTCGGCTGGTCAAAATTAGCTTGGCACTTTAAACAACTTTGTTGCAAGCGGGTCGCTTCTACGCTCATAGAGGGCCAAAAATACCCGCTTCGCTGCAGTCTTCTGTAAAGGGGGATATCCGTATCTCCACAGTGCCTCTGG
The DNA here is from genome assembly GCA_949130495.1 of Sambucus nigra. Classification (NCBI taxonomy): domain Eukaryota; kingdom Viridiplantae; phylum Streptophyta; class Magnoliopsida; order Dipsacales; family Adoxaceae; genus Sambucus; species Sambucus nigra. The sequence continues at coordinate 297,307,082 of OX422217.1, read as the reverse complement.
TGCATTTCTATTAACCTTTCCTTGGCTTTTTGCTCCCCTACGCACCGTGCCAGAAACCCTCCGGGACTCTTGAAATAGAGAGTTCCCTGCAGCACATGATAGTTGGCTAACTCCAATATTTTCATTGTCCCTTCCCTGGTTTCAAGTTGCCTCTCCACCAGACGCCTCCAATCTTCCGGCTCGTCACTTGGGAATAAGGACTTTACGGTAGTAGGCACCATTCTCCGCCTCACTGTGATGGTTGCTTCTGACTCCTCCATGTCCAACTTTTGTGCTATGGTGGCGAGCGTGTCAGGGTGCTTGTTCATCGTTCGCGCCTGCCTCTCCACAGTTACTTCCAAGAATTGTCCCAGCAGTCGTTGGATGATGTGCCTGTACGGTGCTAAGTTGGCATGTTTAAGGGAAAACTCTCCATTGATCTGCCTTACTACCAGATTGGAGTCTCCTCGTATACACAGTACCCTGATCCCTCTTCTGAGCACTTCCAACATCCCTACAATGAGGGCTTCATACTCAGCGTCATTATTTGAGCATTCAAAATCTAACTTGAAAGAGAGGGTAATCTTCTCCTTCCCGTCTGACAGTATGACGCCGACCCCACCTGTTCCTTGGGCACTGGAACCATCAAACTCCATAAACCACTTCTTCACCTCCTCCGCCATGCATGCTTGGAAACTTTCTCCGGGTAGCTCTTCACTAGGCGGTTCGAAAACCCCACCCGGGAAGTGGGCCAGCAGATCTGCTACCGCCTGGCTCTTAGTGGCTTTAGGCACTACGCACTTTAGATCATATTCTGACAAGATCAAAAACCACCTTGGTGCTCGTCCCACGAGTATAGTCTGCGCGAGGAGGTACTTGATGGGATCACACTTGGTGATTATGTGAATGGTGAAGGCTAGAAGGTAGTGTCTAAACTTCTGGGCTACAAATACCAGCGCCAGGCAGTGCCTCTCAACGCTGGTGTATCTCGATTCTGTCCCGGATATTACTCTTGATAGGTAGTAGACCGGCCTTTCCATTCCTTCCTTCTCTTGGGCCAAGAGGGCCCCTATCGACCTCTCTGTAAAAGTGAGGTAGAGCAGCAGTGGCGCTCCGGCTTCGGGGGGAATCATCGTGGACGGAGAGGCTAGTATTTCTTTAATCTTCTTGAACGCACTCTCTTTCCTCTCTCCCCAAACCCACTTGGCTTTGTCTTTTAGTAGAGGTGCGAACGGATGAGTTACTTCTGCCAACGCAAGTATAAACCTCCTCAGGTAGGATACCTTTCCCAGGAAGCTCTTAAGTTGTCTCTGACTCTTGGGCGGTGGCATCATCACAATGGCTTTCATCTTCTCTGCATCCACTTGCACTCCTTGTCTATTTACCACAAAACCTAAGAATTTCCCTGCAGTAACCCCAAAGGCACACTTTGAGGGGTTCATTCTCATCTTATACCGACGACACCTATCGAATACTCTCCTGAGATCCTGAATGTGCTTGTTTTCTTTCCTAGACTTTACCACCAAATCATCCACATAGAATTCTAGTATATCATGAAATAAGTCGTGAAAAATTGCCATCATGGTCCGCTGGTATGTGGCTCCAGCGTTCTTCAATCCGAAGGGCATGACTGTATAGTGAAAGTTCCCTAACGGTGTGCGGAAGGTAGTCTTCTCTGCGTCGGCGGGGTCCATTTTAATCTGGTTATATCCAACATACCCGTCCATGAAGCTATACATCTCATGTCTCGTGGTGGAATCCACTAAGCTGTCTATGCTGGGTAGAGGGAATTCATCCTTAGGACACGCCCTGTTCAAGTCGCGAAAGTCTACACGGATTCTGATTTGGGTCTTGTCTTTCTTTGCCACTGGCACTATGCTAGACAGCCATATGGGGTGCTGAATAGGCTTGATGAACCCTGCCGCTAACAACTTCTCCACCTCAGCCTTTATTTTTAAATCAAGGTTTGCTTTATATGTGCGTGTGGCTTACCTTACCGGAAGGGAGTTGGGAAGGATGTTCAATCTATGAGAGCTCACTTCGGCGTCTATTCCTGGCATCTCTGTGTACTTCCAAGAAAATACATCAGTGAACTCCTTAAGTAGCTCAATGAGCTCTTCCTTCTGCTTCGGTTCCAGGAACTTGGAAATTAGAATGGGTCTACTCTCGCCCTCTTCTGACCCCAACTTGATTTCCTCTAACTCCTGCAGCTGCTCTCTGGGTCCGTCTTGCATGCACTCCGGTGCCTCTTCTGGTTCTTCAACATGCTCAATAATATGGGATTCATCAACAATAAAACACTCGGGCTCCGGGTCGATGCTCTCGTCCCAGAACATCGCTTGCGCAGACCGTTATAAACGGTAGATGACTTTTCCATTGGGCAAAACCACTTTCTTGCAAGTTCGAGGAGGTCTAGCTACCTCCTCTACCTTCCTCTTGCCTTTTTCCTTGTGGGGGATTATCCTCTCCCCTAGACGGTCATGAACGGATTTTTTCTGCGGGACCCTTCCCTGAGCTATCTTGCTTCCTGCTAGCTTTCTTGTAGAGACCTTTCTTTCCTCGTCCAACTCGGTGTAAAAGGCAGCATCTACCAGGTGGGCCTCCCCAACGACGAAGGGTCTCTGCGTGGCCTTGATCACTATCTCTGTACCTCTAATATTTGCCTTCGCGCACTGATGGTAGGTGGAAGGCACTACGCCATGAGTGTGCATCCATACCCTTCCAATGAGTAATTGGTAGCTGGTGTCAGCGTTAATAACATGAAATTTGATGTGGGAGGTGAAATTTCCCAACTTAATTCCCACATTCACGTATCCAATTGACTGCATTCCGGCGTTGTCGAATCCGGAAATTACTAGCGGTACCGGAACCACCTTCTCCTAGTCAATTCCCGTTTCATATAATGTACTGATGGGCATGATGTTAATGGATGCTCCTCCATCCATCAACGCCCTAGGAAATGAGACTCCATTAATTATGGCTGTGACGTACAACGGGCGGTTGTGGAAGTAGGGCACTACCCTATCTGCTTCTGAAAACACCACTTCAGAGGTATATTTCTTGATCATCCTTCCGATTGGACCCTACCAATTTAGTGAAGGGTATCCCTGCTGCTGCACCGCCTCCAAGACTTTCCTCGTGATGGACACCCTCGTGTCGTACTTCACCCCTATCTGGTCGAAAAAACACTTGAACTTAGGGCTCCTCGCTATGGCTTCACATTCAGAATCTAAGTCTACCTCGTACGTCTGGGCACTGCAAACATACTCCGCTTCAGAGGTCCCTCCCTCGTCTAGAGCGAGGATGACGTCTACCTCGCCTTCTGAGAGAGTGACTTCCTCAACTTCCACACTCCCACTTTCATGCTCCGGAGTGAAGAACCACTCCTCTTGCTTTCTTTCTAGCTGAAGTCTGCTCAGTGACAGATTTTCTAACTCCTCGCATAACTGCTCGCCACTCTCCCGCTTCACAAGACTTCTCGTCGCTTCTTCGTCGTAGGCAACTACAATGTTGGCGGTTCCAAAGTGATGCATAGGAAGTGGGTTCTCGTTAACATCCACAGGGGGTATCTGCAAGGTACCGCTGGCCATCTGCTCACCAATGATCCTTCTCAAGTAGTAACAATCCTTGGTAGAGTGCTGCACTCGTTGGTGCAATTCGCAGTACTTCGGATTGGCCTTGTCAGCTGCAGTGAGGGTCTCTCCTTTTAGGTGGGGAGGCCCTGCTACGCCTTCTCGCACCAAGGTGCGGTAACAATCCATGGCCTCCGCTACGCTGCACGGCAGTGGCAGCAGGGCGTCTTCCCCGAATTTTCTCTTGTTGCCGGGACTGTCGGTCTTGGCCCCAGAGCCTCCCTTCTTCCCTTTGTTACTCCTGTCCACATGGTTAACCGCTTGCCTTCTCGTAACTTGAAACCTCCCGGGAGTCAGTGGAACTTGTGTCCTCCAACCCGGGGCTCTCGGTTTGATTATCGTAGCTATGTTGCTGGCGGCCCTGGTGAATTCTCTGAAAGTTCCATCTCTAGTTTCGTTGGTCAAATGCATCTTGTACTCGTCCAGGAGTCCTTCCACACATATTTGCAGCAACCTGGCCTCCGCCACGTCCTCGTGAACATCTAAGGCCCTCTCGCGAAATCGCTTGATGTAGTGCATCAACTCTTCTCCTGGCTTCTGGACCTCTTGCGCCAGGTGCCTCAGTGTAAATTCATCCTCCGCTACAAAAAACTTCTGAAGGAACTGCCTGTGCATCTCTTCCCAAGTAGGGACGCTGTTAGGCGCCAAGCGGGAATACCATGTATAATCTTTCCCAGTGAGAGTTTTAGAGAACTCCCTCAATCTCAGGTTCTTGTCGCCAGCGTGTACTCCCAAGTACTTGACGAACCTCTTCACGTGCTCTCTAGGGTTCTCCCCCTACCGCCAAACTTGATAAATTTTGGTGGAATATACCCCTCAGGGTATGGCTTCTCACTTACTTGCTGTGGATAGGGGTCTTGTAACTCCTCGTATAGGTGGGACCCCTCTCTTTGAGTGGAGGAAATGAGCTTCCTCACTTCTTCCATAGTAACAGTCTTAAAGGGTGATTCCTCCAAACATGTGCTTTTAGGAACTTGAGAACCTGTTGGCGCTAGGACCTGCTCCGGCGCCGCCTTCCAAGACGGAACCACCTCTGCCGGAATCGTAATAGGAGTGGCTACCCCTCCGAAAGGGGCAGCAGCAGGTGTCACACAACCTTGACCCAGGTTTGATAGATCTACGGTGTTTTGCTTTAAAAAGTCAAAAAACATTGCCATAAGGTTCATACCTGCCATTGGAGCCGCTGCCGGCGAACTGGTCTGACCTCCCTGAGGCGCTGGCGCCTTGGCTCCGATCACCACCACTTCTTCCTGAGTAGTCTGGTCACTGTGAGCTCCATTACCGGATCGAATGTCCTCAAAAACCAACTGCTTAGAGACATTGAAACCTTCTTTGTCCATGGAAATGAGAATACCTCCCCAGCAGAGTCGCCAAATGTAGGAGGGTAGTGAGACTGGGGTCTATGAATAACTGGAAAGGGTGAGGCATGACCCACTCCAATGGACGCTGTCTGCAAGTCTTCAAGGTCTCCTGGTGCAACTTCGGAAGAAAACTTCTCCTTCTGGTAACAATGTAACTCAAGCTTCAACTCACTCCCTGCAAGAAGATGAACTTTCACAGCAAAAATAGCAATTTTCTCAAGGGAAACACCTGAGAGTGATGGCTGTCAGTGGGGAGTGAAGAAACAAGGCACTCAGCACTAAGAGAATGAACAGGGAGAGAATACTAGGTAGGTATGGTGATATTTTAGCAGAGTAATAGTGCAATTTTCTATCTATATCTTTTGACCTTGCCCAGAGGTCTATTTATACATGGGCATTAGGGGTGAGCTGGCAATTTTGGGCGCCAAAATTGAGAGAGTTGGTGGGGAACAATGTCTAAAGTGTACCATTTGTCCCTACCTGTAGGCAGCCTGCCTGACCCTCCGCAGGCGCCACCTGGCGCCGACCAAAACTCAAAAAGCACATATGTCCCCTAATGGATACAAAATAGCAGATTTTGGTAGTTATCTTTTGAAACGGTAACTTGGGGTGCAATTTTGCAAATCTTTGAGAGAGGAGACCTTAAGGCCTCCTCCCATCTAAAAGTGTTATTTTTCTTGAGAGGGACCTCGAGGACCCCCTCTTCTGGAAAAGTCATTTTCTTGTAAAGAGTTTATTTTTATTGTGAGTAGCCAGCTCTTTGGCTGCTCACTTCACTTGTGACCAAGTGTGCAGTGTGCGTAGTCTCGAGTGACTTCTGGGTCTTCCTACTAGTATTCTCTCAATCCTATAGTGCTAAGTGGTTGAGGTTGCTCAACATACCTTGTCCCTCAGCCGCCAAGCCAAAACTCCCAGGAGGTCCCAACGCGTCTGTTCGAGCCCTACTTGCTCGACTAGGCTACCTGTACAAGAAAATAAAGTGTTAGTGTTGTTGTTCATTGAGAGACTGGTGTTTCATGATGAAAACTCCTGTAGCAGCATTTCTCGAATAACATTTCTGCAGTGACCCTTGTAGTGGCGCTGACTCTTGAAACGGCGCCGACCTTTGCGGCGGTGCGGACCCTTGCATCGGCGCTGGTATTTGAAGTGGCGCCGACACTTGCAGTGGCGTCGACACGTGACGCGGTTTCGATGCTTGCAGCGGCGTCGACACTTGAAGTGGCGTTGACGTTCGAAGCAGTGCTGATACCTGAGGTAGCGCTGATGCTTGAAGTGGCCGCTGATGCTTGAGTAGACGCTGTCATGTGAGGCGGCGCCGACCCTCGTCGTGGCGCCAATGCTCGAAGTGGCGCCGACGCTCGAAGTGGCGCTGACGCATGAGGCAGCACTGATGCTTGAATCGGCGCTGACATGTGAGGCAGCGCCGACCCTTGTCGCGGCGCCGACGCTCGAAGTGGGGCCGACGCTCGAAGTGGCTCCGACCTTTGTCGTGGCGCCAACGCTCGAAGTGGCGTTGACGCTTGAAGTGGCGCTAACGCCTGGGGTAGCGCTGATGCTTGAATCGGCGCTGACATGTGAGGCGGCGCCGACCCTTGTCGCGGCGCCGACGCTCGAAGTGGCGCCGACGCTCGAATTGGCGCCGACCCTTGTCGTGGCACCGACACTCGGAGTGGCGCCGAATCTCGAAGTGGCGCTGACGCTTGAAGTGGCGCTGACGCCTGAGGTAGCGCTGATGCTTGAATCGACGCTGACATGTGAGGCGGCGCCGACCTTTGTCGTGGCGCCGACGCTCGAAGTGGAGCCGACCTTTGTCGTGACGCCGAAGCTCGAAGTAGTGCTGATGCTTGAAGTGGCGCTGACGCCTGGGGTAGCGCTGATGCTTGAATCGGCACTGACATGTGAGGCGGCGCCGACCCTTGTCGCGGCGCCGACGGTCGAATTGGCACCGACCCTTGTCGTGGCGCCGACGCTCGAAGTGGCGCTGACGCTTGAAGTGGCGTTGACACCTGAGGTAGCGCTGATGCTTGAATCGATGCTGACATGTGAGGCGGCGCCGACCTTTGTCGTGGCGCCGACGCTCGAAGTGGAGCCGACCTTTGTCATGACGCCGACGCTCGAAGTAGCGCTGACGCTTGAAGTGGCGCTGACGCCTGAGGTAGCGCTGATGCTTGAATCGGCGCTGACATGTGAGGCAGCGTCGACCCTGGTTGCGGCGCCGACGCTCGAAGTGGCGCCGACGCTCGAATTGGCGCCGACCCTTGTCGTGGCGCCGACACTCGAAGTGGCGCTGACGCTTGAAGTGGCGCTGACGCCTGAGGTAGCGCTGATACTTCAAAATGGCTTTTGGGCTTCTTGGTGACCCTTGCGGGTACCTCTCGGGTGTCATTAATAAGAGAAAGTATTTTTTATTTCGTTTGCTTCTTTCTGTTGCTAACACCCTTCTACAAAACAGTTTAAGAAAATTTTGAATTTTTGAAATAAAGTTGCAAATCGACAAGGCAATCCTACTTATTCAAAGTTCTCTAATAAAAGGCCTCATGAGAAAAGATTGGACAAACACCAGACTGATAACTAAAATAAATCTGGAAAAGACCTAAAAAATATTGTGTGTTTTAGATGTGGGAAATTAGGACATATGGCCATTGATGGTAGAGTCAATTTGAATAAGAATAATAAAAAAATAGGGCTAATTTCTGCAAGATCTGGGATGACTCAAGTGAATTAGAAACTGATGAGCCTGAGTCATCTAATTCTTTTGACCCTTGCATGTCATTCTTTTCCCAAATCATTTACACTGATGAGCCTATGCCTAGTAGTGAATCTGACAGTAGTATCTATAATCATGCTATGCTGAATGATACTATTCCTAATGGTTTATCTGCTTTCTTACTTGAGAATGCTACTAGTAGTTCCAATGCCGTGTGTGTGAGTCAAAGGGAACGTTCTATTGATAATGGAAATGTGTGTGTGAGTCCTAAAAATAAATCGCTAAGGGACACTGCACACTGTACACTTAGTGACTCCGACAATGAAAACCTCTCATATATTCACACACTATATTTGAAAACCCTCAAGAAGAGTACTAAACTTGAAAAAGTAGTCAAGGACCTTACCCAGAAAATATAAGCCCCAAGTCAAATGATCAAACAGAATGTTGAAGAGTACACCTCTCAATGTCTAGATCATGAGAATGAGACTAAGACTTTTGCTCAAAAAATCAAGGAATTATCTGAATGAAATGAAATTCTAGAAAAGAAATATAAAGGGACGTTGTTAGAATTGGAACAAACTAAAGAAAAGACATCAATAGTCTTCAAAAAATTTGCTAAATTTGAAAATAACTCAAACTATTTTGAAGACTTTGTTGCTGAAAGTAAAATCAATTCAGATGACAGAACTGGAATAGGATTTTGCTCCACTACTAACAAATAAACTAAAAATCATGAAACTATTAAGTTTGTGTCCAGTGGCAAAAGAACTATTGAAACTTGCCTAGACTTTCAAGCCTTTAAAAACGATTTTGATTTGAAATAACAAATGATAGACATTGGTGAGACCAATACTTTTAAGCTTAATGTTGAAAATATGGCTAAATACGTCTGTCCTCCTATAACAAAATACGAATCATCTTTCCATCCTGTGCCCCCTAGACATAAAGATAGAGTCCAACCTTTAGGTAAATCCATGTTTAACAACTTTCCTAAGGATAAGCCTTCTACGAGCCATCTTTATTGCTCATATTGAGATGTCTATGGACATTCTGTTGATGGATGTTTTTCTAAACATCTATATAAACCGGTCTTTAGTTCACCTGTCTATCATAAATTTAACTACTCTAGGAAAGGCAAAAATAATTATATTCTTCCTAGACAACCAGATAAGAACTCTAACTATCATAATAGGAAGAAAATATCTAGTACTAAACGATCATCAATAAGAGGAAACCCTAGATTCATGACTAAACTAGATGCTCAGAGATTTGAGAAAAATCAATTTACGCAAAAAATCTTTTAAAGAAAAGGCTAATGCTCGTAAATTTTACCTTATTCGAGCTAATTAGTGCAAACATTTAAAAACCAGAGCAATTCGGGTTAAAAAGGATGAATTATTACCCTAGATGAGATGTAATATCTTGATCAGTGCTTTAAAAGCCGAGCAAACAACAACTGGATGGTATTTAGATTTAGGATGTTCTAAACACGTGACTGGGGATGATACCAAACTTTCAAATAAAACTAGCTTCTCAGGAGGTAAATTTTTTTTTGGAGATGGGGTATCAGCCTAGATCATTGGTAAAGGTACACTCCGTGAAAAGGGCTACCTACTTTAGAAGATGTACTTCTAGTAAAAGGTCTAAAAGTAAATGGACTTAGTATATCACAATTTTGTGAATCTAACCATACTGTCACATTTTGAAAGAACAATTGCAAAATTATAAATGAAAATGGTGACTGCATTATTACAGGCCTTCGTACTCCAAATAACTGTTACATAGTTAATCCAAGTATTGAGGTTTTTAACATTGCCAGAATGGATGACAATGAGATTTGGCATAATAGGTTGGGTCACATAAATTTTGATAGCCTTGGTAAATTGTGTTCTCAAGAAATAGTTAGAGGTCTTCTTAAGATAAAGCCTATATCAAACATTGTTTGTGGGCCTTGCCAAGAAGGAAAAATGGTTAAGTCTGTGCATAGAAAAGTTAAAGATGTATTGACTACTATACCTCTAGAACTCATCCATATAGACCTAATGGATCCTACTAGAACTGTTAGTTTATGTGGAAATAGTGACATCTTCGTGATGGTTGATGATTTTACCCGTTTTACTTGGATAGCTTCCTTAAACAAAAGTCCATAATCTTTCAAGAATTTTTAAAAATTCTCCTATGTATTGAGAACGAAAAGGATAGTCAAGTAAATCGTATTCGTAGTGATCGATGTGGAGAGTTTAAAGACTTAGGACTAACTGAATATTGTACCTTCAATGGATATCAACATGAATTTAGCACTCCTAAAACCCCTCAATAAAATGGTATAGCTGAAATAAAGAATATGACTATTCAAGAAATGGCATGAGTAATGATTCATGCCAAAAGCCTCCCTAAGTACTTTTGGGTAGAAGCTATTAGGACTTCCGGTCATATCATAAACCGAGTCTACCTTAGAAAATATACCAAATCGAGTCCTTATGAACTTTGGCATGGCAAGAAACCTAACCTAAAATATTTTAGAACCTTTGACAGTGATTTCTATGTGTGTAAGGACATAGATATTTGTCTATTTCGAAATTAGAGGTGATAAAGCCATCTTCTTAGGTTACTCTCCTAATAGTAGATCCTATCGTGTCTGTAATCTTCGTACCAAAGCCTTAATAGAATCCATTAATGTGATTGTTAGTGACACTAATGTTTAGAGTAAACCTACAGGACCAACTATCGTGGATGAGTCTGAAAATATTTTAAATTGTGACTCTCCAGAGATATATGATCCTTTACCACCTGAGATACCCGAAGTGCCTAACTGGGTTTTTAAAGATCACCCCTTAGACAGTGTGGTTGGTAACCTTACAGAGCCTATTCGTACAATCCCCTAGCTACGTAATTTTGCTCATTATGCATGCTTTGTTTCTCTCATAGAAACAAAGAATGTAAATGAAGTCCTAAGTGACTCCTTGTGGATAAGTGCTATGCAGGAGGAACTTATTCAATTTGTTGCTCATGACGTATGGTATCATGTACCCAGGCTAGAAAATAAAAAGGTTATTGACACACGTTGGGTTTTTAAAAATAAAATAGATGAGACTGGGATGGTTAAAAGAAATAAGGCTAGATTAGTTGCCCCGGGCTACTCTCATATTAAAGAAATAGATTTCGAGGAAACATTTGCACATGTAACTCGCCTTGAGTCTGTTTGCTTACTCTTAGCAATAGCTTGCCATTTTTAATTCACTCTCTATTAAATGGATGTGAAATTTACGTTCCTTAATGGTACTCAAACTGAGGAAGTCTATGTAGAACAACCCAAAGGTTTTATTGACTCTCACCATCCGAATCATGTCTTTCAATTGAAAAAGGCCTTATATGGTCTAAAACAAGCACGCCGTGACTAGTATGACCGATTGTCTACGTTTTTATTAAATAACGGCTTTCGGAGAAGTGGTAAGGACCTAACTCTATTCGTCAAACATTTTGACAAAACTATAGTTATAGCCCAAGTCTACGTTGATGATATAATCTTTGGATCTGCATCCTTAACCGAAGTTGAGAATTTCTCCAAAGTTATGCATTGAGAATTTCGAATGTCTCTTATGGGGGAGTTGCAATTCTTTCCAAGACTTCAGGTCAAACAGAATTCTAAAGGATTATTAATATCACAATCCAAATATGCTTTAGAGTTTGTTAAGAAATTCGGCCAAGAAAATTCAAAAGATGCTAGGACACCCATGAGTACCTTGGTAAAAATGTCCAAGGATGAACATGGGACATCTATTGACCCCACTCTTTATTGTAGTATGATAGGAAGCTTATTATACCTAGCTACCTCACGCCCTCACATTATGTATGTTGTTTGTGTATGCGCTAGATATAAGAATGCACCTAAAGAGAGTCATCTATCGCCTGCTAAGCGAATCATATAATATGTTAAAGGAACTCTCAGCTTAGGACTTTGGTACACAAATGACATATCCACTCCTGTAATTGGTTACACCGATGCTGATTGGGCTGGGTGTTCTGATGACAGTAAGAGTACGTCAGGAGCCTGATATTATATAGGAAATAATTTGGTAGGATGGCCTAGTAAGAAATAAAATTGTACATCATTATCCACCGCTGAATTAGAATACATTGCAGCGGGAAGTTATTTTTCGCAATTAGTTTGGATAAAACAGATGTTACAAGATTATGCCATAATTAAAGATAAGGTGCATATCTATTGTGATAATCAAAATGAAATTAATATTTCCAAAAATCCTATGCAACGTTCTCGCACAAAACACATTAAGATTAAATATCACTTTATTCATGAATTAGTAGAATCTAAGGAATTAAAAATTATGTATTTTCCCACAGATCTTCAATTAGCAGATTTGTCCACCAAACCTCTCGATAATTTGAGTCCACTTTGACATCTTTTTGTTCACTTCAACTAAAATAATTTATCTTAGCTATCTAATTTTTTAAGAAATCAGTACCTCATTCATATCAGATTTTTTTAGGGTATTGGCTTGTATTTAATTGAGTAATGTAATTTTTTTTAGGATTTGGGGTAGACAGAATTTTTTTTTATAGGAATAGGATTTTCTATATTTTTTGTATCCCTACAAGTCCTCGATGACTCAAAGGAGATTTTGTCTCATATTTTCAAAGGGGAAGATTGAAGCACCCAATATTTTGACTCACTTGAGTTTATATTATATAGGTGCTTGTCTAGTTCAGAAATAGTGACAAAATTATAGTCATATCTTAGTCTACCAAAGAGCCTCAGACACTACATAAAATTCCTTTAATGGCCTCAAGGGTAGTACACCAACACTGCACCTAGGACTGTATATTTTATGTAGAATTTATATCATATTATGTGTATGAGTATTAATTCCCATTAAAATAATTTTCTAATAATTTTTGGGATTTTAAACAATTTTTAGGAATTTTTAAATATTTTTACAATATTTGAAATTAAGGTTTTAAAATATTTTGGGCTAATATGTAATATCATTCTATTCCTAAAAATATGGTTGGGTAAAAATAGAAAGCGACAAGAACTTATGGGGGAAAAAATGGGATTTTTAAAACACCAAAAACACGTGTTTCATTTGAGAAACGAGCCCTACATGTGTTTGTTTTACATTGGTCAAGATTGTGTTTATTGCCTCTCACATAATTCATAATTCTTATCAGCCGTTGGATTAATCTAATCGATGGTCTGCTTGTTGTTTAACTCAATCCTCGTCTTTCTCAATTGAACCAATAAGAGAGAGTGTAAGTGCGGTGCATTTACAGCCCTTGGATTTACATCATTTGGTAAGACTTAATCTCAGTCGTGTTTTGAGTAGAGATTCCAGACCCTTCCACCGTTTAGTATAAATAGAGGCCACGGGGTTAACGTTTTGGATCTTTTGGTGAGTTTGAGATTGCGAGAGAGAGAGAGAGAGAGAGAGAGAGAGAGAGAGATTTTAAAATCATGCCAAACTCTGGCAAAATTTTCTCAGAAAATTTCCTTTAAGAGTTGTTCCTGCTTGAATATTCATTCCTCTATAGTCTTAAATCTCTTTTTTAACTTATCACGTAGTTAGATTTTGTTTTTTTCTTCATAGAAAATGTAGATCTGATTTCTGTAGTGATATAACTCACTTAGATCAACGTAGGTTTATTTCTTTTTCAAGAAATATTTATTTTTTGGCATTTTTATACTCAAATGTTCTTTTTAAACTTGTTGCCAACAAATCCAAATTCTGTTTCACGTTTTGAGAAAAACAGACTTCAAAATAGTTAAAGATCTTGAGACGTTTACACTTTCAAGTTCGTATTTCACATTTTGTGTAATATAAATGTAAATAAATAAAAAGGAAGTGTATAAGACCTCGGATCTTTTCAATATCAAGGTTGTAACTCGAACTATCATAAAAAATCAAAAGTCTAAGTTTTCAACAAACTGAGATTCTGAATCCTAAACTCATTTTAGATGAAATTTATGATTTGTAGGATTATTTGTCTGTATAAGTGTGTGTGTGTGTGTGTGTGTGTGTGTGTGTTCATGCACGTGTTAGTCACAACACCATAATACACGTTTCACACTACAACACTAAAACAAATGTTGTTGGAGAGATTTTTGTCCTTAGTGTCGACGTAAAGCTAAAAGGTACAAGAGGTACAAAGCTGGGAGAACAATAAGAACAACTTCAGATCCTTCAGAGAAGTCAGAATTACCTAATGGAGCTGGTATAAATTCTTAACTTATAATAGGTATGAGTATGTGTTTAGTTTGTTAATAGTTTGTAACCTGTTAACTCAAATTTAGTGAATTTTATTTTTGAGGTGTAGAGACCTCCGTGGATGTTTTTCCAATTGGGTGGAGTTTTACCACATTAAAATACCTATGTACTTGCATGTTTAATCTTCTGGTCATCCCCTTTTGATTGTGTGCTGATTTAAACTCTATAGTTTTCATTTTTAAAACTTAGTCACCTATAACTGAAATATGTCGTTCATAACATTTTATACACGTCTTGTGTAAGTAATTTATTTTGTAAAGTAGAGTTTCTCAAACAAACTTTTCGGAGCCATTTAAACTGTCTTAAACCTTTTAAACAACTTAAGTGGCATAATTTTTTACAACTGTCCACTCCTGAGGGTTGTGATAGCTATTTTTTCCTCGTAATCAACGACTTCCAATTCTTGTTGTTGAAACGAGTACTATAATCTCTAGTACTTTCCCCTTACCTTTGCCTTACACTTAGCAGATGAGCTACTCTTTTCATCGGTTTGGCTCCAAATCAGAAGTTACAAATAAATAGTTCGGCGAGCTGGTTGAAACTAGAAATTTATCCCCGAGGGAGGCTATTGTACCAAATCTGTGGAGGCCCTGTAATTGTACTCGAAAATGCCCTGCATCTCATTTCATCAGGAACAACATAAATATCCTGATGTTTGGTACTGCTCTATACGAAGAACATGATATGTTTTCCCATCATACTTGGGAGTAACCAGAGGAGCATTAAACTTTGAAGGTGTAGGAAAGTCCATAATAGCTTTCATAAAAGGAGATCCTTTCACAAAACTTCATTGCAAAGGGTTTTTTGCCTTCATCATTTCTCCCAACCTATCTTCCAATCATTGAATAGAGCCTTTCCATGCATTATTACCAGCATCAGATCTATGTGTTGTAGCTCGAATGTTACGACCAACTGTTTGTGCTGAACTCTCCTCTTGTGATGTCTGCTCTGCACGAACAAATCATCGAGCATCTGATCTGGATTGGGCTGAACCCTCACGTTGATCGGTTGGTCATCGAGTATTCCACGACAATGCCATGAGAACATTTTTACTCCCCCTGGGTCCCAAACTATCAAAGGGAGATGCTCGGCTTAACCTTTCTGAAGCACTCAATCTTTCAGGAGTAAAGGATTGTTCATTATATGGTTTTACAATTCTAAGTGAAGAACTTGCTCTTGAACGGTAGGATATATCTCTGGTAGTCCTGTATTGGTTATGCTTGCTATTTCTTGGAGGTGGTGGTGGTATATTTCCATAAGCGAACAATGCGGGAGATCCAGCTTGCAATGTTTGGGCTAACTGCCTAATGGTATCTTGCATAGCCTCATGTCCTCTGGTAAGGCTAGCCAGGATTCTAGTTAGATCGTTGTTTGTTGGTGGAGCAGATGGAACAGGAGGAATGCCATCATTCTTGGTGCTTGATTCAGGAATATTAGTGATGTTGGGTAAATGAATGAGTGAAAACATTTAAAAATACATTCCCACCGATGACGCCAATCTGTTGATGTAAAAAACTAGACTAGGTCTAATTATTTAATGAGAGATAATATTTGTAAATAAAAGAAAGGGACAAAAAGGGTTTTAAAATGGTCCGGCTTATGGAGAAGAGACTACGTCCACTGTGCTTGTTATTGCCTTGTTTTTTCCTTGCAATCACATGACCTTGACGAAGGGTTTACAATGTGTTTATAGCCCAGTAGGAACACAAAGAGATGGAATGTTAAAGTATTGAATGCTTTTATAAATTAGGCATTTACATCATTACAAAATATCCATAATATTTCTGGTTGTTGGTGTTTTGCTGATACTGTTGGTCGGGCTTCCTGGTGTTGGTTGACATTCCGGTACTATTGGTCGGCATTCCAGGCCTTGGTCGGTGATTATACCTTGCTGACTAGGATAATTTCCCCAGTGGATGACACATGTTTATTTATGATTGGTCCATGTAAATGGGTAATTTTTGGTATCAACACTTAGGTCAATTGATTAATAAGGCCAATAGTCAATTCATTGTTCCTAATAAAGCTACTCATAGAAGGACCAAAAGTATTGAAACTGTATCAGGTCTAGAAGTGGGGAAAAGTGCAATAAATTATATAGGCTGCCCTCTATTCAAAGGAAGGAGAAAAATAATCTACTTTCAAATTTTGATTGAAAGTATAAGAACCAAAATAGTATGGAAGTCCAAATTCCTCTCATATGATGGCATACTTGTCCTTATTAAGTCTATTTTAAGCTCTATACATGTTCATACTCTTGCTTCTCTTCAACCCGAAATAGACATGATTTCAGTGACTTCTACTGGGGTGAACAAAAATAATATGGAAGGAAATACCACTGGATCAAATGGAGGCTGTTATACTACAACACAAAAGAAGGAGTCCTTGGGTTTAGAAGCATGAAGGATATTTCTAAAGCTTCTATATGGAGAGTGACTAGGAACTGTAATTAAGGCAATAGCCTATGGGCTAATTTCATGAGATGTAAATGCAAAAAAGGCTATAGCTCCTATGGATCAAGGCAATGCAAAGTTTCAGGAGTCAATTAAATGATATTGAAAATCATCTAACTGAAATTGATGGGGAAAAGACCTTGACCTTAATTGAAGATGGGAGTTCAAGTCATCTTTTTAAATGATGAAATCATAAAAATGTCCTCAATGGTTCTCAAATATATTTGGGACAATCTTATTCCTTACGAAATGTCTATCTTTGGAGGTGTTTTTTAAACATTGTACCTCTTGAGGAAAATATAAAAGCTATATTAAAGCTATTGGAATCACCATTGCTCCAGTATGCAGATGTTACTATAAGAATTCAGAAGAACTGGATCATTTATTCATTAATGGCCCCATCGCCAAACCTGTATGGTATTTCTTTGTTAACTTAATTGGTATCCATATGACTTATAGATCTTTTAAAAGCATGCTCATGGAACAGTGGATGAGAAGTCTTAATAATGAGGTGATAAAGTTTCTTGTAAAAGTTATACTTTTTTGCATATTATAGGGGATTTGGAAGCATAGAATTGAAGCAATATATGAAGGGATCAAAATGGCTCCTTCCAAAATAATTCGTCAGGTTATTTCTTCAGTTCAAACCATTACAAACACTCATCCAAAAAATAAATATGTTCCCTGCTCCTGCGTTTTAATTTTCATGTTGTCTTGTTCATAGTTTGAGAAAATGACATAGAATTGAGGTTGCCGAAATCAATTCATTGCAGTGCTTCCTAATTTGATTCGAAAAATTCGTTCTATTTTGGGAAACAATAATTCAGACCTTAAAGAACTATGGACGGAATTAAATTGTCTTTAAGGACACTATGGTTACATAGGGATGGGATTGGTTTTCATTATGTTACATTATAATTTTTTGCAAATTCATGTAAGTTTTACTATTTATGTAATTTCTCTTCAGGATAATACAATATATCTATATATTTACTATCTAGTAAATTCGTTATAAAAATTTGTTTCATTTTTTTATTTTTGTAATTACAATCGTTAGTAATTCTGTATTTTTATTTTTATTTTATACAATTTAATTTATAAAATTAATAGAAATAACACCACCCAACCCCCTTCCCCTTTCCACCTTCGCCACCAAATCAATACAAATCCTAATATCCTTTTGAAGAAAAAGATTGTAAGAATACCCAAAAATTAAAATATGTTTCCTACCAAATAAAACCCTAAATACTCATTTTGCCAGACCGTAAAGATGAAGAGTTTTCACACCACTTTCTCAAATAATGTCTTTTTGTTGATGTCATTGTGTCATTTCTATTTTCTCCACTTTTCTTCATCAATTCCCATGATTTACACCAATAATTCTATCCCACTTGTTGAGTTTACCATCTTTGGATACTCTATCACTTAAAAACACAAATCTGAGCGGAAATATAAAACCAATCTCACCATTTCAGTGTGGTTCATCTTTGAGCGTTATAGATGTGGCGAAAAATGAAATTTTCTCTTCGATTTACAATATTTTAAGGTTGTCCGTGTGTTCAAGCTTGAAATCGTTAAATCTGTGGTGGTGGAGTGGAAGGAGGAAGGGGGTTGGGTGGTGGTTGTGGTGGAGGTGGATGGAGGAGGGGGCAGGCAGAGGGCGGTGTGGTTTTTTTCTGTTTTAATTTTTTTTAAATTGGTGAGGGATTTGAGTCAATTTATACTGAAAAATGGGTCAATTCGGCTTCTGGTGTTAATTAAAATGAATGGATAGTAAAGGGAGTGAGTTTGTGGAGTAATTTTTTAGGGGGTGATCCGTAAATCCATAATAGTAACGCTAGGTGCAATTTATTCTACAATTTTTGAGTTCTAGATTTAATTACGATTATTATTTTCTAAACTAGTTGATTTCATTTACATTTGTCGAGCTAATTTAAATTCAATATTCTAAACCTTAATTTATCTCTGCGGCCCCAATTTTTTTCTTTTCCTAATATGCTCATTAGGTATTATATGAATTGTTGATGTCTAAAAATGGAGTGGGTCCAATTTTATAATCACACATAAATAAATAAAAACAATCAATCTAAACAAACAAACAAAAAGAAAATATTTTTAAAGTGGTTCAGTTATAAAAAACCTATGTCCACTATTAGTATTATTGATGGTGTTTACAATAGCTCAGTATGGTCTTCTTGAGATTGGTCGAATTGTCCATTTGAGCTAAGGAATATTATATATTAATAGTGGTCCAGAACCCTAGAGATGGAATGCCTTTATATCTCCAAACATTTACATCTGTATACAATACATGAGACTCTTGACATTCAGTGCTAGTCGCCATTATATCCGAATGACTTTTGCTATTCCTAATAGTTCACATTCTGGGAGTTAGTCGGCATTCTAGCCGACTAGGTATCTTTGATGTCGATCCAGATAGCTGAATGGACACATAGGAGGACATGTGTTTATTGTTCATTGGTCCACATAGAAGAGTAATTATTACATACAACAAAAGCCCCCAGTGCTCCATGCTTAATGATTGATCTAAAGTATGGAGTGTTTGTTCAAAATGTTGCTCAACTAACGCCTGATCACTGGTCGTTAGCCGCCTCCTGGACTTGTAAAAACTTTTACTAGCACTTTTGATAATGGAATTTTTGTAAATAATTCAAACTTTGTTGAACCGCTAAAGGGTACGCTGGCCTTTTTATTCTTTGTGAAGCGTGCAACTGGCAGTAGGTCAATCGTTTGTGCAGTTAATCATTTCGTCCCTATTCTCGAGGCAACCTATAAATAAATAGAAATTTCCCTCCATTTTTCTTACCTCAAATCTTCTATACTTTGTTTCCAAGCTTTTCTTCTCTGATATATTGTTTCTTGCTAGCCACCGTCGTTTTTCGATTATTGTTGTTACCTTTAGATCTCAGTAATCTATCTTTTCCCTTTTCTTTTTATTTTTCCATTGTTTCAGTCATGGTTTATATTATTGATGATAATTCCTTAGAGGAACTTAGAGAGAAAAAGAAAATACCTGGTTGGGTAGGTCGAGAAATTGCTCACGATCCTGTGAATAAGTATTTTGTACCATAGGGCCAAGGATTACCACTCTTTTTATTGCTGAGTGTGGTATTACCTGTCTCCCAATCCTACTTTTTATTCAGTGTTGCCAATATTTTAGTGTCGTTCCAGCAAGAATAACTCCAAACACATGGAGGGTGGTGAATGGAGTGAATAGGTTGAATGATATTTATGGGACTCATATTGGGATCCTCGAATTGATGTTCTTCTACAAGTGGGGAATGATGGGCGATAATACATACTATATGAAGACTAGACAAGCTAATAGGGCTTTAGTGGTCAACCTGCTAGATTCTAATAAAGAATACTTGAATTTTTCCGTTGTTATAAAAAAAATGGCAATATACGCCTCTTCCTGAGGGGGTATCATACACTGGTCCAAGATTCCGCCAGGAAGGGCGTGGCTAAGGTCATAATTTTATTCTTAAATTTTTTTTAATATATTCAAAGATTTGCCGACTAACTTTCTTGTTTTGTTTTTAGTGCAGAGGAAAGTAAGAAGAAGTGCCCAAAGGAGGGTGAAGTTAGTCTTATCGACCGCAAGTACTTGTGGGGTCTTAATAAAAGGGCAAGAGAGGAACATCCCAAATCTTCTTCTGTGTTGTTGGAGTAAAAGAGTTCAATTACTTCGTTCGTTGCCCAACTAATGCTTATACTACCTCAGTCTCCTATCAAATTAGACAAGGAACATGCGTCCACTTCTTCAACTGTAAAATCAGTTGGATCAGAGCTTGTTCAAGGAGGACCATCTGCCTCTTTTGAATCCATTGATATCACCATCATCCCCACTTTCCCTATTACCAAGATGGTGAAGAGGAAGGTTCCAAACTTATTGGTTGGGTTTGGGCCTTCTCCTCTTCCTACTAAGAAGACCACTATTGCTGACAAGAGGTCTTAGGCCATTGAGAAGAGGCCTAAAGTTCTTACCATTGAGGAGGACAAAATTAAAGAGGTCTTAGGCCATTGAGAAGAGGCCTAAAGTGGTTGAAGAAATGTTTGTCTGATAATCAAGAACCGACCAAGAAGTCCATCGAGTTGGTTAAATCAGCTGAGCTGGCCAAGAAGTTTGTTGCCGAGAAAGGAAGAATTGAGAATGCCTCTGTAAAGATCAACCCTGAATTGGCTAGGGTTTTGATAAAGGCTGGTATCTTCCTAGTAGATAGGTCGACAGTAACCCCCATGACTAGAACCCGATTAACTTAGAGGGTTACCCAAACTCTGGCTTTGATAAATTCATGATCCTTTTGTTGATATTCACTAGTGTTTTAATGTCTTTCTTGTAAACTGATGTAACATATTCTTTTACTTGTAGTTTTTGGTCGACTTCAATCAAATGATGTAGAAAGATGACCAAATAAGTTCCTCCTCCTTGGCTGATGTGTAGGAAGCTCTTGAGGGTTTGCAAAAATCCTTGCAAGCATCTAGTAAAGCTATGGAGAGAGAGAAACAAACCTAGTAAGATAAGATTAAAGCTGTAGAGGATAAGGCCAAGGCAGGAGAGGATGAACGAAAGACGATTGCTGATCGGTTGACCCAGGCTAATCCAATAATTACTGAAGCTGAGTGTTGGGCAAAGGCTGCGGAGGATAAGATTGTCGTCCTGACTGTAGGTCTGTTAACGGGTTGGAGCCGAATTGGATCTAGGGAGATCCAGATCCATTTAATAGGCACTTAATCGGTCTCGGGTCCAGGTCCAAGTCTGAGAATATATATACATTTATTTTGTATTTATTTTAATTTTATCCCCCTTCTTTATGTTTTAATCTTAGATTAAAATATTTTGTAATGTATTATAGTATATGATTAGTGTGAATAAAACATATATTACTTATATTTATTATATACATAAATATATATTTTTATACATAATACTTACATGTTATATTAATAATATATATATATATATATATATATATATATGGTCTAAGGTTTGTATAAAATGTAGACCCCACTCGTGTAATAAACGGGTCTTCGGGTATCGGGTCCAAAAAAATATGCTCAGGCCCTATTATAAAAATCGGTTCCGGGTCCAAACCCGACCCATTGACAGGCCTACCTGACTGCTGATAACTTTGCTCTAAAGGCTAAGGGAAAGAAAGATAAGGAAGAGGCTATAAATAAAGGATAGGAAAACGCTTTTGCGACTGTAGCCGTCCAGATAAAGTGTGCCAAAAAATTATCCTTCAAAGAGGGTTGGTCGAAAAATTTAAAGGAGGTCGGAACTCAAGAAGACTCTGAATTATTTTAGAGACTTGACCCAAGAACCCCTCCTAACCTGGAAGAATACTTTGACGATGAGGAGGAGAGTTATGGGGATTCTTCCTTGGTGCCTGAAAGTTATGCCGACTCAAGACAAGGAGAAAGACAAGGAGACGGTTTAACTCCTTTTAGCTAGTTTATTTTTGCTTTCTATCTTTTGTATTTTCCATTTCTTCTTCTTTGTATTTTATAATGTCACCAATTTTGTAACCCTTGAATGATCAATGAAATGACATATTTTTTTCAATCTTTTCCCATTTCTTGTGATGTTGATTGTGATCTTCAATATTGTTTAAACTGTTTGTTTTTCTTGGTCGGGCCCATAAATTTATGCATGTAAATTTCCAGTTTGATGCCAGGAAGAAGTTGATAGTTTCTACTGAATACGACCAACTCAGGCGATGTAGGAGTCTTCTTGAGGTTGTCCATATTCTACTGACTGAGGAAGACTTGATGGAGTTACTCGACCTAGATGCCTCTGACCAAGTGAATTGCCTTCTATATAGAGTAGTGGCAAATAACTTTGGGTATTATGAAATAATCGAGAAAATGCAAGAAGACCAAATAAACTCTCCAAGCCTTTGCTTCATTCTGATTATGAGGATAAGTACCAAACCTTTAGTGAAGGCTGGGGCTTTGATAAAAAAAAGTACAAGATATTACTTCTTCCATGAGTAAAAAGGAACTGGGATTAAGCCAATAAATTGAGAATAACCTATCAATTGCTACCTTTTGGGAGAAAGAAAATAATGCCTTATACTCTAAGCTGGAGAGTTTGAAGAAATCCATCAATACTGTGTTGGATGAAGGAGTGTCTTTCCTGGAGAAGGAGAATGCCATGCTGCTGGAGGAGCTAAAAAAATTGAAGAAGAATAGGACTAGATCTGGCCAATCTTCTATACAAGCCATGGTTGTTCGACCAACTGCTGATGAGGAAAGAACCAAGAAGGCTTTGGCCGACCAAGTTTATCTACTCCTGGAAAAAGACAAGTCTATCAAGAAACTCCAAGGTAGGATGGACCGATTGACCTTCCACTTTCATAAGAAACCCAAGGTTATTTGGATGGATGGGTATGATGAGGTCTTGACCTATTTGGATAAGCAAAAGGAGCAGGCTAGGAATAAAGGATGTAAATGGGGTTGGGTTAACTTACTTGATCTACTTAAGATTCCAAAGGGTGAGCTATGGTATTGGAATGATCCTGGAATGTTGGATTATCCTGATCCTCCTTTCAATATTTGAGAATGCAAAAAAAATTGCAAATGGTGGTTTCAATAAAAAAATACAATACCAATTTTATTTATGCATGTAGACACCCCATTCTAATACCCCCAACCTCTCCTTAGGTCCCTAGCACCTCTCTTAATCATTGCAAACCCAAGTCATACCCCGGGTACTGAGCTAAAGGCCATCGGGCACTCCCAAGATCTGTTTGACCAAAATTTAAACTCTTCAGGTCGAATGAGACTGAATGAATCTTCGAAGGGAACTGAAGCCCCTTTCCAATGGTCCATCCCGTGCACGATTTTGACTTACAGTGAAGATGAATGACCCGTTTTCCCCCGAAACTCGATCAGGAGGTCACCGGATGCTCCCAAGCTCCGTTTGACCAAATCTACTCTTCAGCTAAACCAAGACTGAATGAATCTTCGAAGGGAACTAAAACCCCTTTCCAACGGTCTGCCCCATGCGCGATTCTAACTTACGGTACGGACGAACAATCCATTTTACTCCGAAAGGTCACCGAACGCTTCCAGGCCCTAGTTGACCAAAATCAACTCCCCGAACCAGGAAAAATATCTGGAATGTCGAAGTACATCTCCTAACCTTTCCAATGGTCCGTCATGTGCACGATTCTGACTTACCATGCGGATGAACGATCCGTTTCCGTCCGAAGTTTCCCCGTCCAAAGGCCGGCGAGCATTTCTGAGCCACATTTGACCCAAAGTCAACTCCCAAACTCGGGAACAGTCCAAAGGACTTTTGAAGGTATCTGAAGTACCTTTCCAATGACTCACCCCGTGCACGATTCGAATCAACAGTTTGCGCTCTACGACCGATTTTCCGAAGGAACCTGAAAGAGACTGCCAAACGGTAGGTTCCAAACCCTGCCTATCGGTAGTGTGCCTAAACACACCTGCCTATTGGAAGGACCAAGTATTTACCAATTGGCAATGCCCTGGTCCTATAAAAAGGAGGGTCTAACCTCATAAAAAAAAAGAAGATCAGAGATCCATCACTCTCAGCAAGCTCATAAAACCCCTCCCGAAGTCTGTGTCATTTCCACATCCGAATCCCTTTCCAACCTTCACCTTTCATCACCTTCTTCATCAAAATTGGTGAATAAAGTATCCTCCATCATCACCCAAGTGCAAGGGCTTCTCTCCAACATCTAAGATCAAGCTCAAGATCTTCAAGAAGGTCCAACTTTCTCAACTCTCTCTTTAAATTCCCCTAAATTTGCATTAACTTGTTTTATTACTTAGCACTTTTATTTTCTCATCTCACATACCCTAATATACTTTTTATTTAGTATTATTGCACACCTCTTATTTTCACATAAATAAAACCCCAAAAAAAACAAGAAAAAGAGGATTTGCTCATAAATTCCAAACGAGAATTCTCACACTCTTCTCACACTTTTTTCACAAATAAAACACTTTTTCACACACACACACATATAAGAAAAGTCGCCGATTGGATTTATGGGATAAATCCCACCCCTCATTTAGCATACGAACTACGTGGACTTTGATGCCTCTATAGGCTACGTAGGCGTCTCGGGGTAAAACCCGTGACTCGAGTCCTATTCCTACTTTTCTCTTATTTTCTATTTTTTTATATTCCTTGAACTCAATTCTCTTAAATTCTATACATTTACATATACATATATTTGTTCTTAGTGGCGTATTATTCCATGTGCATCATCGTTCCGTTATAATGATCAACGCGAGAATAATCGCATAAATTCTATTTTCTAATATTATCTTTTAGGAACATTCCTATGGATGACTCGCTTTATCTCTTTCATTATACAACTCGATAATTCCTATCTCCATTACGTATACACATGCACACATATCAGGGGGAAATAAAGTAAAATAGAAACAACCCATGAGAGACCGTAAGGGCAGAATGGGTGCCTAACACCTTCCCATTTTGTAACTTAGCCTCTGGACCCTTTTCGAATCATTTTTGTTTAGTATGTATCAGTATGTCTTTGGATGCTGTCCTTCGGGATGGCTCCCTTTTCTTTTGTCTGTTTTGAGTAAAATAGACTAACGACTCCATCTCTCTACATTTTTTACCTCATCAACGACGCTAGCTGAAGCGCTCTCGAGAGGGACACGTGGGACCAGGATCCTTTCCCATTGTGAGGATCGGAGATGGCCACAGTGGCGACTCCGCTGGGGAATACTTCATTTTGAGGGATAGACTCGATTTACATAGGTGTTTTATTTTCTTATATATCCCCCTATTTACATGTCCCCCTTTACTATTCATGTGTACCTCATGTTTATGCTTCCATTCACACACTTGTAGAAGATTCCCCATGTACACTTCACACCACGTGCACCTAGGATCACATATATCCCCATGTTGCATGCATCACCCATACTTGGTATACCATTGGTGTTTGTACTTTGCTCCCTATTGGGCATGATCAATAAATATACTCTCATCATAAGATATTAATAAGAGGATCATGCATGATTCACATGATATCACTAAAGAGAATTATGATTGACCAAATTTTATCCAGTAACTGGAGGGTCACTTCGTGATGGGCGCTGGTCCGGCAGGGAACAGTTAGCCTAAGTGATATGACTCTCACCTTCTATTGGCCAAGTACCTTCGACGTATATCGAACAGTTCCCTCGCATCGTACCACTTGACCGAAGTCATGACGAGAGGTATATCGTAGGGAACTCATTCTCGTACGCCGAGTATATCGAATTTTCTCTCACACGTACCGTCCCCACGAGGTATATAATGAGGCAATTCATATACACTCAGGTATATGAAATGGCTTGTCCACACGTATCGATTGCTCTCAAAAGCAAGACGTATATCATGGAAGTCATGCTAAAGGGGGGAACCCTTTCTGATTTACTCAACCAAGATGCATATCGGCATATAGGTGTCAAGCCTAGGACACATATATTAGATTGTCGGTTTCAACCCGAAACTCTGTCGAAATTTTGGGTCGGCCTACCTCCCAAATTTTTGCGCATTTTTAAAATCGGACCCTACACGTAAGCTTGGTTATAAGTCCAGCCATAGCTTTGCATATGTCACAAACCCAACTTTTCCAGGCTGGGGTCCTGTCCGGCATTTCATTTTGCATTTAGGAGAATTTAATACAAGTAAGAACATAATAATTATAATAATCATGCTGAGACCCGTCTTCCAAAAACATTTCTCCTTTCTTTATCAAAAATCCAAAAATATTTTTTCTTTCAATCTCAAAAAGAAAAAATGTCAAAAGTATTTTCATCCTTTTTTTTCAAAAAAAAATCCCATTGTACGCCCTCTCAGGTCGATCGTACGTCCTTGGCCTGGCTCCTTATTGGCTTCAGTCTTCCGTCAAATCACCCCGGAGCTCCGTCTGTTCCTCTGCTACCTCTTTCGAGTCTGGTATCCATCCACTTTCCATGGAAAACACAGATCAAGTACCAATTGCGCAGCCATATCTGACGGTAGTTTTAGCTCAGCTCGTGTTCAAGATTGACAACCTTCATACTGAGGTCCGAGAGATGTAACGAAACATGGTTCCTATTCCTCAAGAGCCCGAAACCCTATTCCCTTGAGCTATGGGTTCACCCGAGCCTATCTGGGTTCCCAAAGAATATCAGCACGCTCCACGTGCCCCTCCTATTAATGGGCCGCCGCCTGCCCAGCTTCCTATGACAAACCTTACCCAGCCTGGGGCTAACTTGCCTGCGATCATTATTTTGAAAGAGGAAGAGTTGAACAAATTCAAATAAGATCTCAAGATGCTCACTAAGAGGTTTGACCAAGTCAACATCTTCAAAAATTACATGGACTACACCCACATGTCTCCTTATCCTAAGGCAAGGTTACCCAAGAATTTCAAGATGCCGAATATTGAGAAATTCAGAGGAAGTGGACCCCCAATTGTCCATCTTCGTAGTTATCACCGTGCTATGACTCTCCTAGGGGCTTCAGAAGAAGTGATGGCCCAATTATTTCAGTAAACTCTGAAGGATAGCGCTCTCCGATAGTTTTTATCTCTCGAGGAGTCCAGAATCCATAGCTGGGAGGATGTAGCCCAAGAATTCATATCGCAGTACAAATATAATGAAGAGATTGAGGTCACCCTCCATGATTTAGAGATGCTCAAACAGAACTCTTGGGAATCAGTTAGTAACTTCATAGCTCGATGGAGGGAAAAGGCAGCCACTATGACCAATCGACCATCCGAAGGAGAACAAGTCAACATAGTGAAGAAGAACTTCTTGCCCCATGTCCGAGCAACCGTGGGAGGACAATACTATATCCACTTCCGAGCTCTTAGAGAAGCCAGAGTAGAAATCGAGGAAGGTCTTGCTAAAATAGAGGTTGAACCAAAGAAAGTGTCCGGACAGTTTACCCCCAAAAAACAAGACAAACCTGCTAGTGCTGCAGTCTCAACCATCAACAACATCTCTCAACCAACCACTTCGTGGGAACCAGAAAGCTGCCATGTCCCAGTTTGAAAGGAATACACTGAGCTCCATGCTCCCCTCTCCAAAGTTTATCAAGCCCTGTTAAGCAAAAACCTCATCAAATCCTTGTATCCCCGTCCATTACCCAATCCATTACTAAGAAACTTCAAGGGAGATTCCCATTGTGCATTTCACCAAACTACTGGTCATACCACCGACCAATGCTTTCACCTCCAGAACATAATCCATGGTCTAATTGACTTGGGTACCATAGCCCCACCAGCCAATCATAAGCCAAACACTACTCATAACCCACTCCCAAATCATACCAATGCCATCCTCTTATAAATGAACCCAGAATTTGATCCCTCAACTCAAATCACACCCATACGCTCTCCCAAACCTCTCGAAACTTTCCCATATTTCCTCTTACACCCTGTTAGCCTCACTGATCAGGCACTGCCACTCCTTACGAGAGCATGCATCTCTATCTGTACTTGTTCTAAAAATGGAGGTATGGAATTATCAGAAGTGTTAAACCAACTCCTAGAGTTCAAGCTGAAATTTCCCTCACAGATGGTCATTGATTTGCAGAGGTTCAGCACGCTATTATTGGAAGCACGAAATTAGGCCCGAGAGTCAGACAGTTGGGTAGTACCCACCGATGAAGTCAGCCTAGATGACGTCGTCCAGATCATGGCAGAATTATTCGGGCAAACCAACGACATCTGCAGTATGACCGAGTTACTTGATACTCTTAAATTATAAGGGAGCCTGGTAACCTCACCCTTACATATCCCCATAGAATGGGAAGACCTGTATGACGAATCCATTGAAGTTGTGGAATGCATTGACTTTATAGGGAAAAATGAAATTATTGCCACCGGATGGGGGGAAGAATTAGAAGATTCGAATGAAGAATAAGTTTTCGAGAAAACTGGTCGGGTAGCCGACATGTGTGGGATGATATCATTTAAGGGTCTCCTCGGAGAAATAAATAAAGTGGCAGAACAACCCGAGATTGCCGAAGAAACAGGGTTCATGTTATTCCCTTCTTCTGTAAATCACATGAATAGATCAGGGAGGCATTACCGGATCCCAAGCTCATTACTAGCCAATGACAAGGGGAAGGGCATTGAAAATCCTCCTATGCCAGAAATGACCCTCGAGGAGAGCAAGATCCTCGATCAACTAAAGAAAACTCAAGCTAACATCACTCTATGGGGGCTTTTCATGTCTTCCCAGCTCCACATAAATTCTTTGATCAAGTTGCTCACTGGACCCACAGTTCCTCCTTTTACTACACCAGAAGAAGCAGTAAATTTAATCGGATCCTTGACCTCTACCCGAATGCTATCCTTTTACGAAGAAAAAAACCCCAGAATTGGGCCGAACCACAATCATGCACTCAACATCTCCGTCGAAGTTATGGGGAAGATCTTACCACTCTCTCTTGTCGATAATAGATCCGCCTTGAATGTCTGCCCATTAAGAACCTTCAAATGCTTAGGACTGAAGGAAAGTGATCTCGCTCCAACTTTCACTGATGTACGTGCCTACGATAATACCCGTCGAGAGGTGATGAGATCCATATAAATTGTAATAGGGGTTGGCCCTATAAACTCCGTCGTTGAATTCCAAGTTATTGACATCCCATCTTATTTCAACCTGTAACTCGGACGACCTTGTCTCCACAATATCAAGGGTGTGTCTTCCTCACTTCATCAGAAATTAAAGTTCTTCGCCGACGGATGAATCATCACCATCTTGGGCGATGACGAAAATGCCGAGGGTGAAAGTACTAGCAGTCCAATCCTTGAGATACAACACGAGTCAAATGATATGCTCCTATCGGGAGTTCGAGTTGAACCACTTCTACTCCCGATAGGGGACGATTTCAAAAAAAGGGTTTATCCCAAATATGACCCTCATAGCAACGTCAATGTAATTTAAATGATCAGAAACATGCACTCCATGCCCGGACTGGGGCTAGGACAAAGACAACAAGGGATACTTGATCCCATTGAACTGAAGAAAGCTTTCCCTCCTTGTGATTTGGGGTATCAACCATCTGAACAAGAGCTCAGAATGATCCTCCAGTCTCGACCAAAGATAAGACTAGACTGCATCTAAACCATCTCAGGTGACTCCTTGAATGAACGATTCATCAAAGAGGGTGAGGACTTCTGCTTGTGCGGCTTTTTGGAACCTTGATATGACCATACAGACATAAAGATGAAACCCAGAATGGAGATCTTTTTCCAAGACAGCTACCCATGGGTTGAAAGTTCCTAACACCATGTACAACCGTTCATCAAAGATACCGAAGAGACTGGGGAAAGTGACTCCGATGACTCGTTCAACTTGCAGACACTAGGGCTGGCACTCTGCATGGTTCATTTAAGCACTACATCACTGGATCCCTCCCACTTGATTAAAGTTGCTGATAAACCTCTCCTCAACTGGTATACTGCGCCAGTTCTACCTGTTGAAATCCCACCTATCCCCAATGTTTACCCTATTTCTTCTTCTGTTGTCTATCCTTGCTCAAATGTAATCGAGACCTCCTTTGATGAGGTTCTCAATGTTATTTTTCCTATCAATGAAATAAATAAAGATTTTGAGCATCTTGATGTGCCTTACATTAATTGTTTAGATTATAATCAAACTTTTAATGATGATGATTTTGCAAATGAATAATTCTTAACTAATTTAAATAAGGTTAATAAGAAACAACATAACCGCATTCAAGTTAATGAAGAAGAGACTGTTATTATTAACCTCGGTTCTAATAGCCAACTGCACGAGATTAGGATAGGGGCTACCCTTGATGAACATGAGCGCACACAACTCGAAGAATTACTGAAGGAATTCATGGATGTCTTCGCATGGTCTATGACGATATGCCTGGCATTGATCCTGAAATTGCTCAGGATGAGATCCCCACTCTTTCAGATTACAAGCCGATTAAGGAAAAGCTGAGAAAGCTCCGCACCGAATGGTCACTCAAAGTCAAAGAAGAGGTGGTCAAACAGCTGAACGTGGGGTTCATTCGTGTGATTGAATATCCCACATGGCTAGCCAACATAGTGCTTGTGCCGAAACTAGGAGGGAAAGTTCGGATGTGCGTAGACTATCGAGATTTGAACAAAGCCTCTCCAAAGGATGATTACCCGCTACCTAATATCGACATCATCGTGGATAACATGACCAGTCATGCTCTCAAGTCATTCGTCGATGGGTTTACTGGATATAACCAAATCAAAATGCACTCTGATCATCAAGAAAAAGATGCGTTCATCACCCCATGGGGAACCTTTTGCTATACTGTTATGCCATTTGGTCTCACGAATGATGGGGCTACCTATTAGAGGGCTACCAAAACCATCCTGCATGATCTGATTCACAAAGAAGTCGAGGTCTATGTGGATGATATGATTATCAAATACAAACCTAGATAAGGTCATGTTACCGCTCTTTGAAAGTTCTTTAAACGACTGCGACGATATCAGATGAGACTCAATCCACAAAAATGTGTCTTCGTCGTTACAAAGGGAAAACTCTTGGGATTCATGGTCAGTGAAAAAGGGATAGAAGCAGATCCTGCCAAGCTAAAAGACATACTTGATATGCCACCTCCCCGAACGGAGAAAGAGGTTCGAGGTTTCCCTGGGAAATTACAATACATCACTCGGTTCATCAGCCAACGCACCTCCATTTGTGAAACGATTTTTAAACTCCTCCAAAAGGATTTAACTAAAGTTTGGAATGAGGCCTACCAAGATCACTTTGACCAAATCAAATAATACCTTACTCAACCTCCGATAATCATGCCACCACAACCTGGTCTCCCCTTGTTCTTATACCTAACCATAACCGACACTGCAGTTGGGGGTTTCCTAGCCCAATACCTTGAACATTTTCATAAAGAAAGATCTATCTATTACGCCAGTCACAAATTGGCCGGGTACGAAGTCAACTACACTACTTTGGAAAAAGCATGCGTCGCGCTTGTTTGGGTCACACAAAAGTTGTGACACTACATGCTCGCCTTCCCCATTAAACTTGTATCTCGAATGGACCCCATCAAGTACCTGCTTGAGAAACCCGCCTTATCCAGCTGAATGGCTCGATGGTTGATGCTCCTAGCCGAGTTTGATATCGTGTACGTCACGAAGAAAGCCATGAAAGGAAGAGCCATCTATGGCTACTTCACTGACTACCCCATGGAAGAGGCTGATGACTGGATCTCCGAATTCCCAGATGAAAACATCTTCTATGCTGCTCAAGATGACCTTCGATGGCAAATGTTCTTTGATGGCGCGGCCAATAAAAAGGGATATGGCATTGGGATACTTTTGATTGCCCCAGATGACTCCCACACTCCCATCGCCATTAAATTGGATTTCCCCTGCACCACTAACATGACTGAATATGAGGCATATACGGTAGGCCTCAAAGTTAATCTCAAGAAAGGTATCCAATGCCTAGATGTCTATGGGGATTCTGCCCTCATCATTGGTTAAGTTCTCAGAAGATGGAAAGTCAAGGATGAGAAACTTTAACCCTTACATTCCCATTTAGAAGAACTAGCCTCCCAATTCTAAGACATCACATTCCACTACCTACCTCAGCCTCCATGGTCGACATGCCCTTGCTACCTTGGCCTCTATGGTCGACATGCCCGAAGGAATAATAATGTCCCCCTTTCTGGTCCAAAAGCAAGATAAACCAACCCACTGCTACCACATTGAACTTATCACCAAAGAAGATCCCAACCCAGCCAACTCATGGTATTATGATATTCGGCACCTCCTAAAGTAGGGTAAGTATCCCGAGGGTTCCAATAAGAAAGATCGAGCAACCCTCCAAAGACTGGCCGCCCAATATATCATCTATCAAAAATCACTGTTCAAGAGAAACTTTGATGGAACCCATCTACACTGCATCACATGGGTTGACATTGAAGAGGTAATGCAGAAAATCCACAGCGGGGAATGTGAACCCCACATGAACGGTCACATGCTTGCCAAGAAGATCATTCGATAAGGCTACTACAAGACCACCATGATCCAGGATTGCACCGCCTATGTTCGGAGATGCCTCAAATGCCAACGGTTCTCCAACCTTCAACACCTGCCTCCGCGAGAATTATACAACATTACTTCTCCCTGGCCGTTCTCCACCTGGGGCATCGATGTCATAGGGAAGGTTACACCCAAGGCTTCCAACGGTTGTGAGTTCATCTTGGTTTCCATTGATTACTTCACCAAATGGGTCGAGGTTGAGTCATACGCAGTCCTGAATGCCAAAAAAGTGGTCCAATTCATAAAAAAAACCATCTGCCGATATGGGGTCCCGCATAAGCTAGTGTCAGATAACGGGTTGCATTTGGAGGAAGAAGTCACATAAGTGGTCAACGAGTATGGGATTCAGAGACACAAAAATTCTCCCTACCGACCTCAGACCAATGGTGCAGTCAAAGTCGCCAACAAGAACCTCAAAGTCATCATTAGAAAGATGATCGAAAGTTGTCGAGATTGGGCCGATCGAATCCCATATGCCCTCTAGGGCTACCGAACCTTTACTGGGGCCACCCCTTACTCTCTAGTCTATGTCATGGAAGCAATCCTATATGTGGAGCTAGAAATACCCTTATTACGCATCATGCTTGAAAGCAAGGACAGTGAGGAGGACTGGCATCAAAGCCGCCTCAACGAGCGGTCACTCTTGGACGAAAAGAGGTTGAAGGCATTGTATCACATACAAGGGTACCATCGCCGAATAGCAAGTTCATTCAATAAGAGATTCAAGGACCGTGGTGTACGAGAAGGGGATTGATCCCTCGAAGAAATAGTAGAGCCCATATGGGACCCTAGAGGGAAATTCAAGCCTAATTGGAGCGGACCATACATTGTCAAAAAGATCTTATCCGGCGGTTCCTTCATGATCACCGACTTAGATGGAGAAGAGATGGCTAGTCCAGTCAACCTGGACCATCTTAATAAATTTTACCCCTAGTCCGAAATCTCGGCGTGCTACTACTCTTCTCATCTCCCTTCTATTCTAAAAAAAATCTCTTCATTTACCTCTACCTAGAACTACGTGAACCTGATCCTCTGCAAAAATCATTCCCAGAAAAATTAAAAATTTTTAAAAACCCCCAGAGGTATGTAGGTAGCTCATACATCTTACATGAGCACGACCCTTTCTTCTTCACAAAAAACTATTCTTTTCTTATCTCCGAGAACAATAGTTTGTTCTAACATATATTTTAACAAAAGGATTATGCATTCCTTAGCGATCGGTATAGATAAATATAAAATTCATCAAAAGGCACAGCTGGATGATCAAAAACTTGTTTATTTCACTAATAAGAGATTAGAGTACAATTACATGAGAAAAGGAATGGATAAGTCTCTTCCCCCTACCTTCCTAAAAAACCAAATAAATTCCCAAACTTATTCCCCAGCACAAAATAAAATCCCCCCAAGAGTCCTACCCACAACTACCAGAGGAGCCCGCTCCATCATCGTCATCTACATCATGAGGTCCCCAAGCTTCCCCTGCCTGAATGGAGTGCCATAGACACTCCATAGATCGATAAGCTCAAACCAGTCTCGAAGAAACTACCACACCTCCCTCCATGGTATCATATAAAATAAGCCACCTTTGTCCAGTCTCCACTACCAACATCTTACGGACCACTCTTCTCCACAACCACTTCATATAATCCCTAGGGATATGCCAAACTCTCCCAACAGACTGAGAGGGATGGTTCGACGGATGTTGACTCTCCCATAAAGAGACAATCTGCATGCGCAGACGCTCTGTCAAATCTTCTACCGAAAAGAAGTCTAGTGTTCGAGGTGGCACGATCTGCTCCCAGCCAAATTGGCACAGAAGCCGCCAAGGGAAATAAAAAGAGGTCTGTCGGAGACCAACCAACCGGACATACGGGTATTCTCCCAGTTCGAGAATAGGCAGCAGTTGTCCCCACCAAGGAACTGACCAATACAGATTTAGCGCCACATGATACACGAACCAGTTCTCCCAGCTCTCAATATCCAGTCCAGCACTAATGAAATGGCACAAAAAGAAATTGGGTACAACCGATAAGGGTTATTCCGAAGGAGTCACCAGGCAAAATCTTTCAGACAACCACATGAACAGCATCACAGGGATACCCCTCAGAAAGTCAAAATGACCTTATCGCTAGGCATCCATGCCATTTAGACTCTCTTCCAGTATCACCGTCGCAGGATTATGACGGTAGGACATCCATGAAGTAATAGCTGTAAATTGTGGGTCCACTAGAAGCTCCCCAATCACCAGCAGCAATTTTGAAACCAAGCCTAGAACGACAGCTCCGGCATGTCCAGCATCACCAACCTCCTACAAATGCACAGACCGCAACACCGCCGGAAGAGAAATCATACCTCCAACCACCAGTAATCTGGCCGTCAAGAACGAAACAAAAAGAAGCCCGACCAAGAACTCCAAAATACAAGTGCAACAACACATAGGGGTTTCGAGAACCAAGGGAACATTTGACTTTAACTTCCTAGGACGTCTTCGAAGATCAAAACAAAAATGCCTAAGGTGACCTTTCCTGTCGCGCCCCGACTTAATTAACTTAAAATAAACCTTTTATTTAGAGATAAATCCCCATTAGAAAATATGGTACTTGAAATCTTTTGAAAAATAACATAAGATTTTTCTTTTCTTCAAAGGCATGTTTGGATGAGAACATAGCTACCTTAATGAACAACTTAAAAGTACCAAACAAATTTACTTACATAAGTTCCTTTGTTTAACATTTACCCAAAAAGTTTGTTGATATAAAACTCACGTTATTTATCCTCCACTCTCCCATTTAATGTCCTAACTTGGCAGTGAACTCCAAACGACAGGCATACCTGAAACATAACATTATTGGAGTGTAAGCAACACAAGCTTAGTGAATGACCGTATTTCACACATAAATCACATATATATAACCAATTTGAATAACAATTTTTATTTTCTAATGTCATAACCCAACAGGAATTGTGTAACTCTCACAAGCCTGGACCCGCCAGTCCAATTAACTCCCAGTTATTGGGGATACCACATCCCATAATTAGTCCCGAGTACAATAAACCTTTAAGTTGGATTAATGGGACCGTCACATCCTGTAAGACCCACCACAGTCCTTAACATTAGATAAAGGACCAACCCCAGTCCATAACATTATATAACATCACATAACATTCTTAATCATATGCATATATTTTATAAATACAACATCACTCCCATAAGCGTCTTAACACATGAATTTAACTACACATTTCCATATGAACATATAAGAATCTATATTTCATAGGAAAGGTCCCTCACCTTGAATTTGGTACTCAGATTAATACCCAAACTATTTCCTTGGTATGGTAGTGTTAGCCGCTTCCCCACCTAACAGTTCAACATCATTAGTATTTGAATACACCAAATATATTAAACTCAGTAACACATCACATCAGTTGGTCAATCTGACATAACTGAAAATTAACTGGATATGATTCTTTACATTTATATAACACCTTATTCGTTTGGGCTCTAACATAATTTACGACATTAAAATACGAATTCCCTAGACAAAGTTATTCCCGTTTTATTACTACATTTTCCAAATCATTTCTGGAGAAAAACAACAACAAAACTTCAACTACAACACAACCCCTAAGACAAAACAAAATATATTCTATTCTCCCCTTTAATTATATCACACTCATATATGTTCTCTAACATTTCCAATTGGAATTTCTTGATTTCAACAAGTATTCAATGATTTAGGTCTCTTTTAACACATCTAAGCCTGAGTAGACAATCAAAGCATAACTTAACATTTTCAAGCGTATATAACCTCTAAATCGGTTATAAATCATGGGAACATATATTAAAAATATTTAATAATATAAAATTAAAGTTGCATAATTTTTTACGGTTTATTTGCAAAGTCAAGCAAAACGTTGAACACCTGGTGTGCGCACTTACACTTTGGGGGAAAATTAATAACCCAAACTTCAAACTATCACCCAAGATTCATTTTTTGGTATTTTTATATACTTTTCGGAAATGACATGTATATATAAGTTTAGTTTCATATCCAACTGGAATCAATCGATTCCATTTAGTATTCACAAAGATACATCAATTTGATTAACATGATGATTACACCCTTAGTTGTATGAATTCAACATACTTCATATATACAACCTACACATACCCACCTACATGTAACACCACGTATTATATCATCCCAAAATATGATATTTAATATCATATAAAACAACCTATTTCATGTAAAGAATGAAATTTACAAGTTAAATCTTACTTGAGAATGTTTGGATACATAGGTTTATTTATCTCTCGATAATCTTCCTTAATCCTTCAGTAATTTATCCTAACCTCTCTTTCTTCCATGTAACTCTCAAACCCACTTGAAATTCTGATGAAAATGAATAGTAATGGAGGTTTTTAAGGTCTTTAAGTCTGCATAAGTCACCTCCCCTTGGTCCGATCAAAACAAGCCATGTGTTCCACTAATAAGACAAAATACCATTTAACGAATAGACATATTTTCCCTTATTTCGTAATTTCAGCATTACTCCTTACTTGGACCTATGTTTTACACACAGTTCAATTTGTTATAAACTTAGCTCATATATATACAACTTTGATATGTTGTGTTTTCCACAAATCATAAAACTAGTATGTCTATTTTGGGCCCTAACAGAACGGTAGCAATTTACCGAAAATCTCAAAACTTTCACATTTGGCGACCTAACAATGCCAATTTCGGACCAACACCTTGGTTTAATTTTTTAAACATAATGATGGATTAGAAACATATTTTCATGATGCATTTAACCACATAACTAATCATATGATCTAAACAAGTTATCCCCGATCATAAACTTGATTAACATCTAATGCAACCAATACATATATCACATGAGTATGCATCCCCCAATTATGATAATTAACATGTTTAACACCCCTCACCAACTTATAACTTAAAACTTATACTTAATCATATAATTAAAATTTCTAATCGCGTTTAGGACCTTACAATTCTACCCCTCTTATAAAAATTTCGCCCTCGAAATTTAACGTAAGAACTTACCAAAAGATGAGGATATCACACCTTTATGTTATTCTTTCTTTCCCAGGTGGTATACTCCACATTTTGATTTCTCCACGTTACCTTAACTAATGTAATGGTTTATTACGTAACGCCTATTATTTTCAATCTAAAATAACAATTGGTTCCTCCATGTTGGTCAAGTCATCTTTAAGCTCTATCGGTTATGAAATAAACATATGTGAATGATCAACCACATACTTACGTAACATTGATACATAAAAAAAACATCATGTATTTGAGACCGTTCTTGTATCAAAGACAATTTTTAATCTACAACTCCAACTCGTTTCACTATTTCATAAGACCAATGTACCTAGAACTTAATTTGCCTTTTTTCTCAAATCTCATAACCCCTCTCTACGGAGAAACACGTAGGAAAACTTGATCACCTTCCTCAAACTTTAATTCCTTCCTTACATTGTCTGGATAACCTTTTTGTCTAATTTTCACCACCTTCAAGTGATTATGAATAAAATTTATCTTCTCAGTAGTCAGTTGCACGATTTCTGACCCAAGTAGTTTTCATTCTTCTACTTTTGTCCAACACACTAGAGTCTTGTACTTTCTCCCATACCAGGATTCATAAGGATCCATCTCAATACCCGAATGATAACTATTATTATAAGCAACTCAATTAGTGACAAGTGTTCATCCCAACTTACCTTTAACTCTAATACATAAATTAGTAAAATGTCTTTGAGTGTCTGGATCATTTTCTGACTGCCCCATCAAGATGAGGATCAAAAGTTGAACTAAATTTCAATTTAATCCCCAAAACTTATTGTAAACTAAGCTAAAAGTGGGAATTAAATCTAGGATTTCGATCATAGATAATAGAAACAGGTGAAACATGCAATCTAATTATCTCATCCACGTATATGTTGGCATATCTATCCATGGAATAAGTAGCTTTAACTGGAAGAAAATGTGTAGACTTAGTTAAGCGAGCAATGATAACCCAAATATAATCAAACCCTCAGAATGATTTTGTTAAATCTATTACAAAATCGGTAGTAACATGCTCCTATTTTCACTCAGTAATAGGTGAGGATTGTCGTGAAACACTAGGATTCTGATGCTCCATCTTCACTTATTGGCAAACTAAACATCTAGCAACAAAATCTACAATGTCGTGTTTCATTCCCGGCCACCAATAACATTATTTCAAATTTCTATACAGTTATGTGTTTCTTGGATGCATAGCATATAAAGAACAATGGGCCTCCTTTAAAATCGTTCTCCTTAAATGAGGCACATTAAGTACACACAAAGGTTATCATACATAACAATCTCATTATTACGAATAGAAAATTCAAATGCTTTACCATCATATTGTCTTTGATTTTCTCCAATTCTATATATCTTGCTTGTGATGGTCATATCCAGTCTATCAACATAGGTCTACATTTAAATGCCCCAGTATTCCACACGACTCATTCAAAGTTAATTTCACCTCCATTAAAGTTAACTCTCTCAGCAGGTCAACTCGAACACAATAAATACAAGATACACTGCTTAGAGATTTTCTACTCAAAGCATGAGCAACAATATTGGCCTTACCCGGATGGTGATGTATTGTGTAGTCATAATCCTTTATAAATTCCATCAATCTTCTTTTCAATCAACAAAATTACCATTAGCAGAAATAACTTGCCCCCAAAATACTACTTTTGTCTAGCCAAAATTCAAAATTAGGAAATTTAGTATATAACTACTTTTCTCGCAAGGCCTGTAAAATAATACGCATATGACATTCCATTCCCTAATAAATTTAAATTCAGGTTCATCCGGTAACCGAAGCATTACGTCCCTTCTAAAACAATCTAAACATACATGATATGGGGGAAGACAAACCATACCCAATATCACATCAAAGTCATGCATACGAAAAAGGTAGTAAGTCAACTAACAACTCCTTTTCACTTATTCGCACCATACACTCCTTATCAATAAAAATCAATCCTCCCCACTGGAGTAATAATAGTTAAACCAGAATCTAATGATGATAATGGTTTATTAAGATGTAATAGATAAAGAAAAACACAAAGAATGTGTAGAACCAGGATCTATCAACACATAAGCCTCTTTATCATTCATACGTAAGGATAATCGTCTAGTGATTTATTATTAATGAAAGTCAATTCCCAAATCATTTATTATTTCATACCTTCATATACGTATGTTGAACATTCACACATAATAGATTATCGATTGTGTCCTCTTATATTCATAATGAGTGAACATTCTTAATAAACCAAACATCACTCTTTACGTTTCTCACTTCATTCCCATAGTCTATCCTTATCATCGTGTAAAATTTCAAATAATAAATATTCTATTACAAGACTAACTTCTTATAGTTCATTTATCCAACTTCCATTCATTACTTCAAATGATAAACATCATATTACAATACCAACTTATTACATGTCATCTTCTCATATTCCACTTAATACCAAATACATGTGTTTGACTTTGACTACTATCTGTATCATCTCTGAAGTTTTAGAGTATGTTAAATATCGTTCTTACGATCCTTAATATAAACATAGCCTCACTACTTTCCACATATCAATAATGAACAATCATTCACCAAATGTATATTTTTAACCAACAT
This sequence comes from Sambucus nigra, assembly GCA_949130495.1. Lineage (NCBI taxonomy): Eukaryota > Viridiplantae > Streptophyta > Magnoliopsida > Dipsacales > Adoxaceae > Sambucus > Sambucus nigra. The sequence goes on along the minus strand of OX422217.1, from coordinate 297,266,853 downwards.
TCCATATTCACTTTCATGTATCTTGTGTAGTCATGCACTATCAACTCAATCTAACTTCTTACTATATTCCTATTTTCAATATCGTTTTATTGTTCTTTAACTAAACATACAATGACCTTAACAAGTCATTTATCCAACACAATAACATTACAATCATAACCTCACCTAGATAATTTTAACAATACAGTCTTACACAACATCATTAATACAGTCATTTTACCCGTTTGGTAACATTGTTGTTAAACGTAACATCACCACTTAAAACTTTAACCATACTTACTAACTACATAATACTTATCTAACTACTATATATCGTATCTCTTTCAAATAACCAGTAAAAATACCTTAATGTACCACATTATGGTATCTCACATAGCACATTCTCCTTACACATACTTCTTGGTGACTCCGTGTAATGTCAATCATATTAATTATATAACGTACTCTTAGTGATAACACATACATAAAATGACAAATACAACTCAATAGCCACCCAACTCAGTTGTAAATATTTAAACCTGACAAACATCTTTCCCATACTCATCCACAACACATATTCTTAAAAGGACTCCTCAATATTTTTAAACTTCCAACTCTTTAACACCTTATCTCAACTTTACTATTCATATAAACTTTTCAAAACATCACAAGAGTAATATCCACTACATGTACTCATACTATTAAAGACGTACATCTCAACTCTCATTACTCTTTTATTGTACTTGTAATAATTCACTAAGAATTCATATTCTCATCATTTGTGATATATCTATTACTTATTGAATTTCATACCATTTCACATGTTAAATATAAACATATAAAACTACTAGCCTTCTCATTTAACCTTTACTATGTGAATCTTCATTTTTCTTTCACACTCCAAAAATTTAAGTCGCATTATAATAACGTAAAAATAATTCTTCTCACTTCTCATCCTTTAATGGAGTATGTGTTCTCATATATCACTCTCACATACAGATGAGGAACGTACCCATTCATAATGATATACGTAACACGACTTAAGTCCACATATACCAGCATCGGAAGAGATCACATCTAATACTTCACAATTTTTATACCACAGTGTGTCTTTAAAAATGTTCCTTCAATGACACATTTGTTCATACAACATATAAAACAATGCAATGATTTATATTAAAATACCTGTATTTGTTGCCATCCCCGAATAAACCTTAGCATGTTATTTCCTTTCCTGCAAGATCCTTACATTTCATATCACGTATAACAGTATATATGTGTATAGCTAACAGATGTTAGTCAACAAAGCTAATTTAAAATTTAATAACAAGCCCTTCGTGTCCACGCCTCAGGAATCTAACATACTTAAATGCATCCCTCGAAACTGAATACTTATTAATCAAAATAGTTTCTACATCCACTGCTAATCTAGACCCTCACACCCTTTCCAGATCCTAATAACCATGCTCTGATACCAAGTTGTCGCACCCCGACTTAATAAACTTAAAATAAACCTTTTATTTAGAGATAAATCCCCATTAGACAATATGGTACCTGAAATCTTTTGAAAAATAACACAAGATTTTTCTATTCTTCAAAGGCATGTTTGGATTAAAACATAGATACCTTTATGCACAACTTAAAAGTACCAAACAAATTTACTTACATAAGTTCCTTTATTTAACATTTACCCAAAAAGTTTGTTGATATAAAACTCACGTTATTTATCCTCCACTCTCCCATTTATTGTCCTAACTTGGCAGTGAACTCCAAATGACACGCATACCTGAAACATAACATTATAGGAGTGTAAGCAACACAAGCTTAGTGAATGAACATATTTCACACATAAATCACATATACATAACCAATTTGAATAACAATTTTTATTTTCTAATGTCATAACCCAACAGGAATTGTGCAACTCTCGCAAGCCTGGACCCGCTAGTCCAATTAACTCCCAGTTATTGGGGATACCACATCCCATGATTAGGCCCGAGTACAACAAACCTTTAAGTTGGATTAACGGGACCAAAATATCCCGTAAGACCCACCAGAGTACTTAACATTAGATAAATAACCCGCCACAGTCCATAACGTTATATAACATCACATAACATTCTTAATCATATGCATATATTTTATAAATACAACATCACTCCCATAAGCGTCTTAACACATGAATTTAACTACACATTTCCATATGAACATATAAGCATCTATATTTCATAGGAAAGGTCACTCACCTTGAATTTGGTACTCATATTAATACAAAAACTATTTCCTTGCTATGGTAGTGTTAGCTGCTTCCCCACCTAACAGTTCAATATCATTAGTGTTTGAATACACCAAATACATTAAACTCAGTAACACATCACATTAGTTGGTCAATCTGACATAACTAAAAATTAATTGGATATTATTCTTTACATTTATATAACACCTTATTCGTTTGGGCTCTAACACAATTTACAAAATTAAATTATGAATTCTCTAGACAAAGTTATTCCCGTTTTATTACTACCTTTTCCAAATCAATTCTGGAGAAAAACAACAACAGAACTTCAACTTCAACACAACCCCCAAGACAAAACAGAAGATATTCTATTCTCCCCTTCAATTATATCATACTCATATATGTTCTCTAACATTTCCAATTGGAATTTCTTGATTTCAACAAGTATTCAATGACTTAGGTTGCTTTTAACACATATAAGCCTGAGTAGACAATCAAAGCATAACTTAACATTTTTCAAGCGTATATAACCTCTAAATCGGTTATAAATCATGGGAACATATATTAAACATATTTAATAATATAAAATTAAAAGTTGCAAAATTTTTTACAGTTTATTTGCTAAGTCAAGCAAAACATCGAACACCTAGTTTGCGCATTTACCCTTTGGGGGAAAATTTATACCCAAACTTCAAACAATTACCTAAGATTCATTTTTTGGTATTTTTACATACCTTTCGGATATGACATGTATATATAAGTTTAGTTTCATATCCAACTAGAATCAATCGATTCCATTGAGTATTCAGAGAGATACATTGATGTGATTAACATGATGATTACACCCTATATTGTATGAATTCAACATACTTCATATATACAACCTACACATACCCACCTACATGTAACAACACGTATTATATCATCCCAAAATATGATCTTTAATATCATATAAAACAACCTATTTCATGTAAAGAATGAAATTTACAAGTTAAATCTTACGTGAGAATGTTTGGATACATAAGCTTATATATCTCTCGATAATCTTCCTTAATCCTTCACTAATTTATCCTAACCTCTCTTTCTTCCATATAACTCTCAAAACCACTTGAAGTTCTGATGAAAATGAATAATAAGGTAGGTTTTTAAGGTCTTTAAGTCGGCATAAGTCACCCCCCTTGGTCCAATCAAAACAAGCCATGTGTTCCACGAATAAGACAAAATACCATTTAACGATTAGACATATTTGGACTTATTTTGTAATTTCAGCATTACTCCTTACTTGGACCTCTGTTTTACACAGTTTGTTGTGTTATAAACTTATCTCATACATATACTACTTTGATATGTTGTGTTTTCCACAAATCATAAAACTCATATGCCTATTTTGGGCCCGAACAGAAGGGTAGCAATTTACCAAAAATCTCAAAACTTTCACATTTGGCGACCTAACAATCCCAATTTCGGACCAACACCTTGGTTTAATTTTTTAAACATAATGATGCATTAGAAACATATTTTCATGATTCATTTAACCACATAACTAATCATATGATCTAAACAAGTTATCCCCGATCATAAGCTTGATTAACATCTAATGCAACCAATACATATATCACATGAGTATGCATCCCCCAAATATGATAATTAACATGTTTAACACCCCTCACCAACTTATAACTTAAAACTTATACTTAATCATATAATTAACATTTCTAATCACGTTTAGGGCCTTACATTTCCTACCACAATGTGAACATGTGAAAGTGCGAGGAATATTACCTAAGTTGTGACCTTTTCTAATGTCCTTGGAATTGGTTGACCCTCTAAAACAAACAATGGTCTTGGCTTTGACACTAGAAGAACTAAAATAAGATGAGCCATTACCATTAATGCACAAATTACTAGAGTCTTTTAAATTAATTTTTTATTTTAAAATTTTAGACTCAAGCAAATAATTTTACTCTTCCAATTTTAGGGACGCCTTTTTCAAATTTGCAATAATTTCTAAAAGGTTATCACCCCCCCCCCCCCCCCCCACACACACACACATTAAACATGAACTATTCCCTAAGAGTCTTCTCACGTGCCACAAAATCATTGATTAAACTATTTTCATCCTCTTTGGCACAAAAAGAAACCCTAGAAATTTTAAAGTCGTCAAAACTATGAGAATCCATTAAGAGAGGAGAAATAAAACAAAAAGGAACCCAAAAGCACACTTTTTGTAAAAATTAGGATCACGCGATAAATTTGCGTAACCCGCTCTGATACCAATTTGAGAATGAAAAAATAATTGCAAAGGGTGGTTTCAACAAAAATTGTAATACCAATTTTAATTATGCGAAAGCGAATTTTAAATTGATTTTATCTTTTTAACTTACGCGAACTATGTGATAAAACAAATAAATCAAACCATGCAAATACGACAAGGCCAAGATTTAGGAAAAAAACATTTCAGGTAAAACCTTATATTCACTAAGAAACTTACAAGAGAGTCGACTTATAGACTACTTGATTCCCCACAAGCATAACACGTAATTCTTAAAATATCTCTAATGAAAAAATATGGTCCTCGGAAGATTCACATGATCGCAGTCCTTTGAATTAGCCTCAACCTTCGTCTTCAGCAGTGAATACCCACAGGTATCACAAGTCAGCAATGGATATCCTCTCCACCAAGGTATATGAAAGAGATACAAAACTTCCTAGGGTTGTAAACTAATTCACAAGAATAATATTTTAAGGATTCCTTTTATGTATTAAAACAGTGCTTTTCAACACAAAAGTTGAAGAAATTTTGTACCAGCTATGTAGTAGCGTTTTCATTAAAAGTCTTAAACAAATTATATCACAATACAAGTATTTATAAAAACTTGAGTCGGCAGGGTCATTTGAACGAGATACTGATGTCATTTGAACGACAAAAGTTGTTTGAACTACAGGATCTAACGACATTAGAAGTCGTTTGAATGACCTAAATGAAGAAAAAAAATCAAAACTCCTCCTATAGGTATCCAAAAAATATATTTTTGAAAATCAAAAGCCCTATTCGTCTTTTTGATAAAAATTAAACATCCCAAATATCCTTCCATGAATTAATTCAAACTTTAAATTCGTTTTATACCTTTCGGGATGTTAGGAAGTCTTCAAACTTGGAGATGCTTGAGTTGGGTTTGTCTTGACATTGCGTGACAATTTGTAATGGGATATGCCAAAATAGCTTAAAGCTATGCAATTATAGACACCCCATTCTGTTACCCCCTAACTATCCTTAGGTCCCTAGTACCTCCCTTCATCACCATAAACCCAGGTCATGTCCCGAGTACTGACCTGGAGGCCATCGGGCACTCCCCGGCTCAGTTTGACCCAAAATTCAAACTCTTCATCTCGACCGAGGCTGGATGAATCTTTAAAGGGCACTAAATACCCTTTCCAACGGTCCGTCCCGTGCGCGATTCTGACTTACCATGCGGACGAACGATTCGTTCGACTCCGAGAGGTCACCGAATGCTTCCTGGGCTCGGTTGACCAAAGTCAACTCCCCAAACTGAGTCAAACTCTTTGGAATGTCGAATTACAACTCCTAACCTTTCCAAAGGTCCACCCCGTGCACGATTCGGATTTACCATGCGGACGAACGATCCGTTTGCGTCCGAGCGATTCCCCGTCTAATGGACCGACAAATGCTTCCGAGCCACATTTGACCAAAAGTCAACTCCTGAACCCGGGAGCGGTCCAAGGGACTTTCGAAGGTATCTAAATTACTGTTCCAATGGTATGCCCCGTGCGTGATTCGGACCCACGGTTTGCCCTCGGCGGCCAATTTTCCAAAAAAGCCTGAAGCGCACTGCTAAATGGCAGGTTCCAGACCCTGCCTATCGGCACCTGCCGATAGGCAGGAACAGATATATGCCGATCGTCACTTACATGGTCCTATAAAAGGAGGCCTTCACCTCATTTGCAAGGGGAGCCCCAATCTGATAAAAATCTCTCTGAACGAATCCTAGAAACCTCTCTCGAAGGCAGCGTGATTTCAACTTCCAAATCCCTTTTTTACTTCCACTTTTCATCATCCTTTTCATCAAACTTGGTGAACTCTCCATCATCATCCAAGTGCAAGGGCTGCTCTCCAACATTCAAGATCAAGCTCAAGATCTTCAAGAAGGTCCAACTTTCTCAAACTCTCTCTTAAATTCTCTTAAATTCCCAATAACTTGTTTTTTTATTTTGCACTTTTATTATCTCATCTCACACATCCTAATATACTTTTTATTTAGTATTATTGTACATATTTTATTTTCATAAAACCCAAAAAACAAGAAAAAGTGGGTTTGCTCATAAATTCCAAGTAGGGATTCTCACACTTTTTCCACACTTTTCTCACAACTAAAACACTTTTCTACACACACACACACTTACAAATAAGAGATTCCCCATTTGGATTTATGGTATAACCCCCACCCCTCATTTTGTATGCGAACTATGTGGACTTTGATGCCTTTATAGGCTACGTAGGCGTCTCGGGGTAAAACCCGAGACTCGAGTCCTTTTTCCCACTTTTTCTCTCATTTTCTATCTTCTCTAAATCCATTTTCCTTATATTCTATATACTTGCCCTTAGTGACGCATTACTCCATATGTGTTATCATTCCATTATAACGATCAACGTAGGGGTAATTGCGTAAATCTTATTTTTCTAATATTATTCTTATATCTTCCTACGGATGACTCGCTTTATCTTTTCCATGATACAAGTCGAGGATTCCTACCTCCATTATATATATACAGATGCACACATATCACGGGGGGAAATATAAAGGAAAATAACAAATATTCATGAGAGACCGAAAGGGAGGAATGGGTGCCTAACACCTTCCCATTTCGTAACTAAGCCTACGAACGCTTCTCGAATCATCTTGGTTTCGCACGCACCAGTATGTCTTTGGATGCCATCCTTCGGGGTGGTTTCCCCTTTTTCTTTTGTCTGTTTTGAGTAAAATAGACTGGCGACTCTAAATATCTCTCCATTTACACCACATCTCAAACAACACCGAACGAAGCTCTCTCGAGAGGGACGTGCGGGACCCAAAGGATCCTTTCCTCCATGCGCCCGCCCGCACGGGCGAGGATCGGGGATGGCCACAGTGGCAACTTTGCTGGGTATTTCTATTTTTGTTTGTGGGCTTGACTCTATTTGCATGGATGCTATATTTGCTTATGTTTCCCCCCATAACTGCATGTTCCCCTTTCTCATATGTATCCCATGCTTATGCTTATGTTCACACACTTATAGAAAATTCTCCATGTACACTTCACACCACGTGCACCTAGGATCACATGTATATCCCCATGTTGCACGCATCACCCATCCATACTTGGTGTACCTTTTGGGGTACTTATACTTTGCTCCCTGTTTGGCATAATCAAGAAAGGCATTCTCATCATAAGATACTAATAAGAGAATCATGCATGATTCACACGAAATCACCAAAGAGCATTGTTATTGACCAAATTTTACCCAGTAACTGGAGGGTCACTTCGTGATGGGCGCTGGTCCGGCAGGTCGCAATTAGCCTAAGCGATATGACTCTCACCTTCCATTGGCCAAGTACCTTTGACGTATATCGAATGGTTCTCACGCATCGTACCGCTTGACCGAAGTCATGACGGGAGGTATATCGCAGGGAATTCGTTCACGTACGCCGATTATAGAGAATTAGCTCTCACACGTACCATCCCCACGAGGTATATAGTGAGGCAATTCACGTACACTCATGTATATCAAATGGCTTGTCCACACGTACCGATTGCCCGAAAGAGCAAGACGTATATCGCGGAAGTCACGCCAAAGGGGGAACCCATGCCGATTCACCCAACCAACTGCATACCCGCATATAGGTGTCAGACCTAGGACACGCACTTTAGATTGCCGGTTTCAACCCGAAACTCTGCCGAAATTTCGGGTCGGCCTGTCATCCAATTTTCACCCATTTTTAAAATAGGACCCTGTCCGTGAGCCTGGTTACAAGTCCAAATCGTAGCTTTGCATATATTAATACCCTCACTTTTCCAGGTTCGGGTCCCGTCCGGCATTGCATTTAGGAGAATTAAATACAAGTGAAAACATAATAATCATAATAATCATGCTGAGTTCCGTATCCAAAAGCATTTTTCCCTTCTTTATCAAAAATACAAAAACATTTCTCCTTTCTTTATCGAAAAAAAATCCAAAAATATTTCTCCCTTCTTTATCAAAAATCCAAAAATAGTTCTTCCTTTCTCAAAAATAAATCTCATCCTACGCCTTCTCAGGTCGATCGCAAGCCCTTGGCCTGGCTCCCTACTGGCTTCGGTCTTCAGTCAAATCACCCTGGAGTTTCATCCATTCCTATACTACTTCTTCTGAGTCCGGAATCCATCCATCTTCCATGGAGAATACAGAACAAGCACCAGTCATACGACCAGATTTGATGACAGTCCTAGCTCAGCTCATGTCCAAGATTAACAACCTCCAAACTGAGGTCCGAGAGATGCAACGAAACTAGGTTCCTATTCCTCAAGAACCCGAGGCCCTGCTCCCTCGTGCTATGGGTCCACCCGAGCCTATCTGGGTTCTAGAAGAATATCAGCACGCTCCACGTGCCCCTCCTGCCAATGGGCAGCAGCCTGCCCAGCTTCCAATGCCAAACATTTCCCAGCCTATGGCTAACCTTCCTGTGGTCACTGATCCAAAGGAGGAGGAGTTGAATAAAGTCAAAGAGGATCTCAATATGCTCACCAAGAAGTTTGACCAAGTCAGGATCTCTGGGAATTACATGGACTACACCCACATGTCTCCTTATCCTAAAGCAAGGTTACCCAAGACGTTCAAGATGCCAAATATCGAGAAGTTCGGAGGGAGTGGACCCCAAATTGTTCATCTTCGAAGTTATCATCGTTCCATGACTCTACTAGGGGCTTCTGAAGAAGTGATGGCCCAATTATTTCAGCAAACTTTGAAGGATAGTGCCCTCCGATGGTTTTTATCTCTTGAGGAATCCAGAATTCGTAGCTGGGAGGATGTAGCCCAAGAATTCATGTCCCAGTACAAATACAACGAAGAGCTTAAGGTCACCCATCGTGATTTAGAGATGCTCAAATAGAATCCAGGAGAATCAGTTAGTAACTTCATAACCCGGTGGAGGGAGCGAGCAGCTACCATGACTAATCGGCCATCTAAAGAAGAACAGGACAACATAGTGAAGAAAAACTTCTTGCCCCATGTCCGAGCGACGATGGGAGGACAATACTATCCCCACGTTCGAGCTCTCAGAGAGGCAGGAGTGTAAATTGAGGAAAGCCTCGTTAAGACAGAGGTTGGACCAAAGAAGGTGTCCGGATAGTTCACCCCTAGAAAGTATGACAAGCCTGCCAGTGCTACTATTTCGACCATCAACAACATCTCTCAACCAACCACATCATGGGCACCATAAAGCCACCCTGCCCCCATCCGAAGGGAATAAATTGAGCTCCATGATCCCCTCTCTAAAGTTTACCAAGCCTTGTTAAGCCGAAACCTCATCAAACCCTTGGATCCACGTCCATTGCCAAATCCACTCCCAAGAAACTTCAAGACCGAGGCTCATTACGCCTTTCACCAAATTGCCGGCCATACCACCAACCAATGCTTTCACCTCTGGAACGTAATCCAAGATCTCATTGACCGGGGTACCATCGCCCTACCAGCCAATCCTAAGCCAAACACTACTCACAATCCAATTCCGAATCACACCAATGCCATCTTCTTAAAAGAAAACCCAAATTTCGATCGCTCAACTCAAATCACACCCATATACTCTCCTAAACCTCTTCAAATTTGACCATATTTCCTCTTACACCCTACTAGCCTCGCTGATCAGGCACTGTCACTCCTTACCAGAGCATGCATCGCTATCCGTACCCATTCTGAAAATGGAAGTATGGAATTGTCAGAGGTGTTAAACCAACTCCTAGAGTTCGAGCTGAAATTGCCCTCACAGATGGTCATCGATTTCCAGAAGTTCAGCACACTGTTCTTGGAGGCACGAAAATGGGCCCGAAATTCAGACAAATGGGTAATACCAACCGATAAAGTCAGCCTAGATGATGTTGTCCAGGCTATGGCAGAATTATTCGGGAAAACCAACAGCATTTGCAGTATCATCGGGTTACTTGACACTTTGAAGCTACAAGGGCGCTTGGTCCCTTCAATCACACATATCCCCACAAAATGGGAGGACCTGTATGAAGAAGCCGTTGAAGTTGTGGAATGCATCGACTTACCATGGAAAGACATAATTGTTGCCACCGAATGGGGTGAAGAATTCGAAGATTCAAGCAAAGAACAAGTTCCAGAAAGAATTGGCCCAGTAGCCAACATATGTGGGATGGTATCATTTGAAGAACTCCTCGGAGAAATAAATAGGGTGGAAGCACAACCTGAGATTGACGAGGAAATGGGATTCATGTTCTTCCCTTCTTTAGTAAATCACATGACCAGATCAGGGAGACATTACAAGGTTCCAAGCTCACTACCAACAAATGACAAGGGGAAGGGTGTTGAAAACCTTCCTATGTCAAAGATGACCATTGAGGAGAGCAAGATCCTCGATCAACTGAAGAAAGCCCAAGTTAACATCATTCTATGGGGGATTTTCATGTCTTCCCAGCTGCACAGAAATGCTTTAATCAAATTACTCACTGGACCTATAGTTCCTCCTTCTACCACACCGGAAGAAGCGATAAATCTGGTCTGATCTTTGACCTCTACCTGATTGCTATCATTTTCTGAAGAAGAAATCCCCAGAATTGAGCCGAATCACAATCGTGCACTCAATATTTCCATCGAAGTTATGGTAAAGGCCGTGCCACTCTCTCTTATTGATAATGAATCCGCCTTGAATGTTTGCCCATTGAGAATCTTCAAGTGTTTAGGCCTGAAAGAAAGTGACCTCGCTCCAACCTCTGCTACTGTACGTGCCTACGATAATACCCATCGTGAGGTGATGGGGTCCATAAAACTTGCAAGAGGGGTTGGCCCTATAAACCCTATCATTTAATTCCAAGCCATAGACATCCCAGCTTGTTTCAACCTGTTGCTCGGACGACCCTGACTCCACAATATCAAGGGAGTGTCTTCCTCACTCCATCAGAAATTGAAGTTCTTCGCCAAAGGGCGAGTCATCACCATTTTGGGCGACAACAAAAATGTCGAGCGAGCAAACACCAGCAGTTCAATTCTAGAGATACATCATGGGTCAAATGATATGCTCCTATCAGGATTCCAAGTTAAACCACTCCTACTCCCAGCAGGGGGCGTTTCAAAGAAAGGGTTTGTCGAGAATATGACCCTCATGGCAATGTCAATGTGATTCAGATGTTCAGAGACATGCACTTCATGCCCGGACTGGGGCTAGGGTAAAGGCAGTAAGGGATACTTGGGCCCATCGAACTGAAGAAAGCTTTACCTCCTTGTGGCTTGGGGTATCAACCATCAGAACAAGAGCTCAGAATTATCCGCCAGTCTCAACCAAAGAGAAGATTAGACTGCATCCGAACTATCTCAGGAAACTCCTTAAATGGACGATTCATCAAAGAAGGCAAGGACTTCCCCTTTTACGGTTTTTCGGAACCATGGTATGACCACACAGACAAGAAGATGAGGCCGAGAATGGATATCTTTTTCTAAGATAGCTACCCATGGACCGAAAGTTTCCCACACCAAGTACAACCGCTCATCAAAGATGCTGAAGAGACTGAGGAAAGGGATTCCGAAGATTCCTTCAACTTATAGATACTGGGTCTGGCACTCTGCATGGTTCATTCAGGCACTACATCAATGGACCCATCCCGTCTGATTAAAGCTGCTGATACTCCTCTCCTCAACTGGCATGCAGTGCCAGTTCTACCTCTTGAAATCTCCCCTAACCCCTATGTTTACCCTATTTCTTCTTTTGTTGCCTATCCTTGCTCAAATGCAATCGAGACCTCTTTTGATGAGGTTCTCAATGCTATTTTTCCTATCAATGAAATAAATGAAGATTTTGAGTATCTTGCTGTGCCTTACATTAACTGCTTGAATTCTAATAAAACTTTTGATGATGATGATTTTGCAAATGAACAATTCTTAACTGATCTAAATAAGGTTAATAATAAAAAATATAACCGCATTCAAGTTAATGAAGAAGAGACTGTTGTTATTAATCTCAGTTCTAGAAGCCAACTGCGCAAGATTAGGATAGGGGCCACCCTTGACGAGCATGAGCGTGCACAACTCGAAGAATTGCTGAAGGAGATCGTAGATGTCTTCGCATGGTCCTATGATGATATGCCCGGCATTGATCCTGAAATAGCTCAGCACGAGATCCCCACTCTCCCAGATTACAAGCCAGTTAAACAAAGGTTGAGAAAACTAGGCACCGAATGGTCGCTCAAGGTCAAAGAATAGGTGGTCAAACAGTTAAACGTGGGTTTCATTCGGGTGATCGAATATCCCACATGGCTAGCCAACATTGTACCTATGCCAAAATCAGGAGGGAAGGTCCAAATGTGTGTAGATTATCGAGATTTAAACAAAGCTTCACCAAAGGATGATTATCCGCTACCCAATATCCACATGATCGTGGAAAACATAGCCAATCATGCTCTCAAGTCATTCGTCGACGGGTTTGCTGAATACAACCAAATCAAGGTGCACCCCGACCACCAAGAAAAAACTGCATTCATCACCCCATGGGGAACCTTTTGCTACACCGTTATGCCATTCGGTCTCAAGAATGCTGGGGCTACCTACCAAAGGGCTTCCACAACCATCTTGCATGATCTGATCCATAAGGAGGTTGAGGTTTATGTGGATGATATGATTATCAAGTCCAAAACTAGAGAAGGTCATGTTCCCGCTCTCCAGAAGTTCTTCGAACGACTGCGGTTGTATCATATGCGACTTAATCCACAGAAGTGTGTCTTCGACGTTACAAAGGGAAAAGTCTTGGGATTCATGGTCAGCAAAAAGGGGATAGAAGCAGATCCTGCAAAGCTGAAGGCCATACTTGGGATGCCACCACCCCGAATAGAGAAAGAAGTCCGAGGTTTTCTTAGGAAATTACAATATATTAGTCGATTCATTAACCAGCTAACCTCCATTTGTGAACCGATCTTCAAGATCCTCTGAAAGGATTCAACCAGCATTTGAAATGAGGCCTGCCAAGAAGCTTTTGACTGAATCAAACAATATCTGACCCAACCTCTAGTTCTCATGCCACCACAGTCTGGTCTCCCTTTGCTCCTATACCTAACCATAACCGACACTGCAGCCAGGGCTTTGCTAGACCAATATCTTGAAGACTCCCACAAAGAAAGAGCCATCTATTACGCTAGTCATAAATTGGCTGGGTACCAGGTCAACTACACTGCTTTGGAAAAGGCGTGTGTCTCACTTGTTTGGTTTACCCAAAAGTTACCACACTACATGCTCGCCTTCCCCATCAAACTTGTATCCCGAATGGATCCCATCAAATACCTTCTTGAGAAACCCGCCTTATCCAGTCGAATGGACCGATGGTTGATGCTCCTAACTGAGTTCGATATCGTGTACATCACACAGAAAGCCATTAAAGGAAGAGCCATCTCTGACTACCTTGCCGATTACCCCATAGACGAAGCAGATGTCCAGATCTTCGAATTACAAGATGAAAATATCCTCTGCACCACTCAAGACCGCCTTCGATGGAAAATGTTCTTTGACAGTGCTGCCAACAAAAAGGGATATGGCATTGGGATACTTATGATCGCCCCAGATGACTCCCACACTCCCATCGCTATTAAATTCGATTTCCCTTTCACCAACAACATGACGGAATACTAGGCATGCACAGTGGGCCTCAAAGTTTCTCTAAAGAAAGGTATTCAATACCTTGACGTCTATGGGGATTCTGCCCTTATCATCGATCAAGTGCTCAAGAAAGTGGAAGTCAAGGACGAAAAGCTCCAACCCTTTCATGCCCAATTAGAAAAGTTAGCCTCCCGATTCCCAGATATCACCTTCCATTACCTACCCCGAGCAAAGAATAACTTAGATGATGCTCTCGCCACCTTGGCCTCCATGGTCGACATGCCCGAAGGAATAACAATGACCCCCTTCCTAGTTCAAAAGTAAGACAAACCGACCCATTGCTACCATATTGAGCTTGTCTCCACTGAAGATCCTGAACTAGTCGATTGTTGGTACTATGATATCTGGTGCCTCCTCAAACATGATAGGTATCCCAAGGGTTCCAATAAGAAAGATCAGACAACCCTCCGAAGACTGTCCGCCCAATACATCATCTGTCATAAAGCTCTACTGAAGAGGAATTTCGATGGAACTCATCTACACTGCATCGCAGGGGCGGAGATTGAGAAAATAATGCAGAAAATCCACAGTGGGGAATGCGGACCCCACATGAATGGTCACATGCTCGCCAAGAAGATCATCCGACAGGGCTACTACTGGACCACCATGATCCAGGATTGCACCGCCTATGTCCGGAAGTGCCTCAAATGCCAACAATTCTCCAACCTTCAACACTTGCCTCCGCGATAATTATACAACATGACCTTTCCCTGTATGTTCTCCACCTGGGGTATCGACATCATAGGGAAGGTTACACCAAAGGCTTCAAACGAACATGAGTTCATCCTGGTTGCCATCGATTACCTCATCAAATGGGTCGAGGCTAAGTCATACGCAGTATTGAATGCCAAGAAAGTGGCCAAATTCCTCAAGAAAAATATCATCTGCCGATATGGGGTCCCGCACGAGCTAGTATCAGATAACGGGTTGCATTTTAAAGCAGAAGTCACAGAAGTAGTCAACGAGTACGAGATTCAGAGACACAAATCTTCTCCGTACCGACCTCAGACCAATAGTGCAGTTGAAGCCGACAATAAAAACCTCAAAGCCATCATTAGCAAGATGACCGAAAGTTGTGAGAGTTGGGCCGACCGGATCCTGTACGCCCTCTGGGGCTATCGAACCTCAATTCGAACCTCTACTGGGGCTACCCCTTACTCCTTGGTCTACGGCATGGAAGCAGTCCTACCTGCGGAGCTGGAAATACCCTCACTACACGTCATGCTCGAAACCAAAGTTAGTGAAGAAGACTGGTGCCAAAGCCGTATTTATGAGCTAGCCCTCCTAGATGATAGAAGATTAAAATCTCTTTACCAAATACAGGGGTACCATCGTCAAATAGAGCGATCATTCAACAAGAAAGTCAAGGACCGCGGTGTCTGAGAGGGGGATTTAGCCCTCAAGGAGATAATAGAACCCGTCTGGGACCCCAGAGGGAAATTCAAGCCCAATTGGAGCGGCCCCTACATTGTGAAGAAAATCTTACCTGGCAGTGCCACCATGCTCACTGACCTAGATGGGGAGGAGATGGCTCGTCCAGTCAACCTGGGACCGTCTCAAGAAATTCTACCCCTAGTCCGAAATCTCGGTGCGCTACGACTCTTCTCATCCCCCTTCTATTCTTAAAAAAAACTCTTCATTTCCCTCTACCCAGAACTACGTGGGCTTGATCCTCTACAAAAACTATTTTAAAACATTTAAAAAAAACCATAGGTACGTAGGCAGCTCATGCACCTCACATGAGTGCGGCCCCTTTCTTTTTCACAAAATACTATTATTTTCTTACCTCCGAGAATGGAGGTTCATTCTAAAAATATTTGAACAAAAGGATTATGTATGCCTTAGCGATCAATATAGATAATTCAAAATACAAAAACTCATCGAAAGGCACAGCTGGATGATCAGAAACTTCTTTATTTCATTAATAAGAAATTACAGTACGGATTACGTAAGAAAAAGGAATGGATAACTCCCTTCCTTACTACCATAAAAAGCCAAATAAAATCCCCATACCTATCACACAAATAAACTCTCCAAGAGTCCTACCCACAGCTACCAGAGGAGCCTGCACCCTCATCATCTACATCTTGAGGTCCCTAAGTTTTACCTGCCTGAAGAGAGTGCCGTAAACATTTCATGGATCGATGAGCCTTAACCATCTTCGAAAAGACTACAACACCCCCTTCAATAGTGTCAGGTAAAACAAACCATCTTTGTCCAGTCCCTACTGCCAACATCTTGCTGACTACTTTCCTCCATAACCACTTCATATAATCTTTGGGGACATGCCAAACCTTCTCGACAGACTGAGAGGGACAGGTCGACGGACGCCGATTTTCCCACAGAGACCCAAGCAACAGACGCATGCGCTCAGTCAAATATTTTACCGGAAATAAGTTTGAGGCCCGAGAGGGCACGACCTGCGCTCAACCAAATTGGCGCAAAAGCCGCCAAGGGAAATAAAAAGAGGTCTGTCTGAGACCAACCAGCCGCACATATGAATACTCTCCTAGCTCCAGAACAGGCTGCAAGTGTCCCCACCAAGGTACTGGCCAATACAAACCACAAGCCCCATGCTCCACAAGACAATTCTCCCAGTTCTCAATATACAGGCCAATATGGATGAAGTAGCGTGAAAAGAAGTTGGGTACGACCGATAAGGGATATTCTGGAGGAGTCGACAAGCAGAATCTTTCAGACAACCACATGAACAGCATCACAGGGCTACCTCTCAAAAAGTCGGAACGACCTTCTCTCTAGGCATCCAGGCCATTCAGGGTCTCCACCAGTATCACCGCCGTAGGGTTGCGATGATAAGAAATCCATGAAGTAATGGCTACAAGTTGTGGTCCACTTGCACCTCCCCAGTCACCAGCAGCAATTTGGAAACCAGACCCAGAACCACGGCTCCAGCATAGCCAGCATCACCTACTTCCCGTAAATGCACGAACCGCAACACCGCCGGGAGGGAGATCATTCCTCCAGCAACCAATGATTTGGCCACCGAAGGCGAAATACGAAGAAGTCCGACCAAAAAATCCCTTGGAGAGTGGGAAAATTTGGGCAAAGCCGCAGCAACACTGGGATTTACACCCATCATGGCAGAAAATTCCTCGTAGGTAGGATAAACTTCTTCCAACCCAAAGCGGAATACATGGTCTTCGGGGTACCAAAATTGTACCGCCGCCACCAGCACGTTCCACTCAAGAGGCCGATTGTGCCATAAGGATACTCGACGCATGTTGAAAGCTTCATAGTCGACATTATAAGAGCACATAGCTTCCAAGGCTTCGAGGTAGTTGGAAAACTCGGTGCTACCAGGGAGAGCCATCTTGCAAGGCTAAGATATGGTGGGCAAGTAGGTAAGAATGCAAAGGTGTGATGAAAACACTCCAGCCTTACCCCTTTTTATACTTGAAAACCCCCACAAGGGACATCATCCCTGCAGAAATCGGAAGGAATCCTTTCCCACAAGGTACCAAAGGCTGAGGAGGGTACCATTCTCAACTCAACAAAGCCTTTTCTCAATTATTTGGGGTCGGCTACATGAATCCTATTTTTCCATTCCATTCTGTCCAGTGCAATATCTTAGGTTAAACCACATGACATCATGTCCTTTTTTATAATATCCCACCAAGTCAATTTAGGCCTACCTCTACCCCTTGTGTTACCATCAATACTAACTAAATCACTCTTCCTTACAAGAGCATCCATTGGTCTATGCTTGACGTGTCCAAACCATCTAAGTCGATTTTCTCTCAATTTATCTTCTATAGGAGCTACTTTTATCATTTTACGAATTTGTTCATTTTTAATTTTATCCTTTAGAGTTTTACCACAAATCCATCTTAGCATTCGCATCTCCGCCACACTCATTTTCTACACATTTTGTTTCTTGGTTGCCCAACACTCTGTCCCATATAACATGGCGGGTCTAATGGCCGTCCTATAATATTTACCTTTGAGGAGGGTACCATTCAAAGATTTTAATTGATGGGATTGGACTGAACTGCCGATAGGCAGGCCAGGGTGCTTGCCGATCGGCCACCCCCCCATTTTTGGACATTTCCCTCTTTTCCTCTTTTGTCAAATCCGAAAACTCAACAAAAATAAATTGATATTCTCAACAGAATTTCAAGAATCCCTTTTATCTCCTTATATAATTTTCCTTTTTAATTAAAAACTTTCCTTTAAAAAATTCCAAAAAATATTCCTTTTTACGGTCTCAGCAACAAAGTAAAAAGCGCATGCATTCATTCATCATTAAATAAAAGATAATCAAAAAACTCCATTACATTGCATATATCTATTTTCTGTGTTACATCATTTTGCAGGAAATAGAAAGAAAGGGAAAAAACAACGGGACTCAGCCAGAACCCACATTCTCTCTCTCTCACTAAGAGCTTCCACCCCTGCGGTGTGCTCTCTTTCCCCTATGGCGAGACGATGCGCCACCACTACCCGAGCCCGAGTCCTCTCCGGATGTGGCAGACAACACCAAGCAAGAAGGAACGGGAACTGCATCCCGAATATGGGTAGTCGCCAAAGATATCCAGTCTCTAATGTCCCTGAGACAAGTGGTCGACACCCGAACTTGCTGAAACAAAAGATGAAATCAGGATCAAAGCAGAAATGACCAAAACAGAAAAGAAAGAAAGAGAAGAACAGAAAGGTATACCGCAGGTCGAATGACCTCCTCTGTCAAACCAAACTCCTTCGGATCCATCGCATGAGGACGGTGCAGCATAGGCACCATCCCCCATCATCCCGTCGAATGTTGTATAAAGGGGTATGCAGCCGTATTAAATGGACCTCCGAGGTCGCCGCCGCAGTAGATGCCGACGGACCACCACCGCTGTGGGAAGATCCCACCACCCGACTCGAACCCGCCGGAGGGAAGGGCAGTGCATTATATATGCTGGGTGCCATCAACCAGCTCGTCATAAAATCCATATAGTCATACGGCGCAGCCGTATCGGTGTATAGCAAGTTGGACTCGCCAATCATCGCCGCAATCCTCTCATCCTCTAACATCAGTCGCTCCTGACTCATATACGTAGGAGGCTACGCGGGTGGCACCACCACCTCCTCCTCAACAATCTGACGAACCACCCTCTCCCGAGGTACCAGGAATGGCCGAACTCATGCGCCAGTAAATGCCTCATCCGCGCGTTCACCCCGGTCGCCCCCGCATCCTGAATGGCTGTACCCCAGGGATAAAAGGTCACCTGTAAATCTCCAAGGAAGCATAAATCAATACAAGATCAGAAGGTGCAAAAAACCAAGACTAAAATGGAAAGAGTCTTACCCTGCCACTGGTCAGGTCATTTAAGACCTGACGCACCGCCTCCAGGGAGAGAGATCCTTTCGACTGCCGGTTGGCCTTACGCCATCGATATAATCGACAGAAGTCCCCAACAGTGTCGTCCTTCAAAGCAATCAGTGGGGTATTGCACCCAATCACCTCATAGAACCATGTCTGAATTAACAAGCAAAAAGAGACGCATAAGAAAATGCGAATGCGTGAAAAGAAATTCACAAACTAAAGAATACCTCGAGAAGGTACGTGGCTCCAGTAAAGGTCTGTCGGCAGCACCGGCTGAATGCATCCAGAGAAGAGTAAAGGGTCGCCAAAGTCTGACTCCCCCAATCATAGAAGGGGATGTTCGAAAACATCCTCAAGTACGGCAGAAACCACAAATGAAAGACGTCGCCGCTCGACGCCACCATGAAACCTCCCAATACCAGTAGAATGAATAACCGGGTCATCTGCCTTACTTGCAGCCCATCCTCCACATCAATCACCCTGCTCAGCAGAACATCCTTCAGCAGGGACAGCCGGATTGAATCCCCAGAAACTATCCTCCCTACATCACCAAGTGCTACACGTACTGCCTCCAATCTCACCCATAAAGAGCGATCCACCTCTATCTGCTCTCCATCACAATCCAGCCCCAGCAGCTGATGCATGTCTATGGGAGTCATAGTCATCTCTCTGAAGACAAAATGAAAGGTGTGGGTAGTGTCCCACCACCTCTCTCCCATAGCGCACAAGACCGTTATCAAACGAAGCATCTCATACAGCGCCGATGCCAACCGCCCAAAACTCGCTGATGAGACCACCCAGCGCACCACAGGTGGGAGATGCTCCCATACATCCTTGAGCCCCGTTGTCCCACGAGCACGCATGTTATTCAAAGAGATATCAGACTGGCAAAAAGAAGAGTCTCATCAAAGGTCCAGAAAGAAATAAAAATCACCAAAAAGAGAAGAATGTCAAAGGTCAGGTAACTTACATAACCACCGGGACTCACTCTCTAAGAGCGATGACGTGATGGCTCCCGCAACAAGGTCCACTCATCCGCAACAGGCTCAAACGCATCAAAGGAGTTCTCACTCCCCAAAGCAAGAGGTGCCCTATCCCTCCACTCCATATTCGCCCAATCATCAATAGTCAACCACTCCCGGTGGACTACAGTACTCACAAAAATGGCCATTTCTTGAAGATCGGAATGATAGAACGATTTGCAGAAGAATTACAGAGAGAGAGAAAGCAAAAGAAGCTGTGAAAAAATGAGGGGATTCGCCCCCTTTATATAGGATGCCAAGCGCCATGCCGATCGACATATCCCCCTACCATACCGATTGGCACTGACCCCTTGCCTTCCCGAGGTAGCCCAAAAGTTCGTGCCACTGCCAAATGGCACCCTTCATACTATGCCGACCAGCACTCCCCTTAAATTTCGTACAGAAATTCCCAGAAAATACCAAAAAACCTCGAAAAATCCCCAAAAAATTACCAAAAATCCCAGGAAGGATTTAAAGCATTTTTACCAAGAAAACTTCGCGTTCCCTCAAGCGGAACCCCTCTTCCCCAGTGGAATACTCAAAAACTAAGTGAAAACTCCTCCCGGCAAAGCTCTGGAGGATCCCTAAGGATCACCTGATCACTTTCCCAGTGGAATTCTCTTACAGCACCCAAAATAGGTTATTCCCCCCTGCGAGGTATGCTAAATGCTTCCCCAACTATCAGCTCCCCATCTCAGATCAAAATCACAAAGCTCTTTCTCCAGCAGAATCAAAATCCAATCTTTATCCACTCTTGGGTCAGAATTGGCCTCGATCTTGGATCGTCACCTGAGTTAGGTCAGAATTGACCTTGGTCTTCGGTCGTCACCACTCTTGGGTTAGAATTAGCCCCAGTCTTGGATCGTCACCGGAGTTAGGTCAGAATTGACCTCGGTCCTCGGTCGTCACAACTCTTGGGTCAGAATTGGCCCCGGTCTTGGATCGTCACTTGAGTTAGGTCAGAATGGACCTCAGTCCTTGGTCATCACCACTCTTAGATCAGAATTGGCCCCGGTTTTGGATCATCACCTGAATTAGTTCAGAATTAACCTCGGTCCTCGATCATCACCACTCTTGGGTCAGAATTGGCCCCGGCCTTGGATCGTCACCTGAGTTAGGTCAGAATTGACCTCGGTCCTCAATCGTCACCACTCTTGGATCAGAATTGGCCCCGGTCTTGGATCGTCACCTGAGTTAGGTCATAATTGACCTCGGTTCTCGGTCGTCACCACTCTTGGGTCAGAATTGGCCCCGATCTTGGATCGTCACTTGAGTTTGGTCAGAATTGACCTCGGTCCTCGGTCATCACCACTCTTAGGTCAGAATTTACCTCAATTATTAAATCTTCACCCTAAGCTCGCAGAATTGGCTTTGGCCCGCATAATCGGTCACCCTCATCACTCAGGCTCGAAGATTTGGCTTTGACCCACAGAATTGGTCACCCTCCCCAACACCACTTCGGGTCCTCAGAATTGACCTAAACCTTCGATCTTCATTCATCCCCAGCACACTCCTTAGGTCCGCATAATCATCCTCGACCCTCTGAATCGATCATACTCCCTAAAAAGCATCATATGGTGTATATTCGATGGTCGTCATTTATTCCAAACTCACCCTTTGAGGGGCTCTGTAGACACCCCATTCTGTTACCCCCTAACTATCCTTAGGTCCCTAGTACCTCCCTTCATCACCATAAACCCAGGTCATGTCCCGAGTACTGACCTGGAGGCCATCGGGCACTCCCCAGCTCAGTTTGACCCAAAAGTCAAACTCTTCATCTCGACTGAGACTGAATGAATATTCGAAGGGAACTGAATACCCTTTTCAATGGTCTTCCCCGTGTGGCGATTCTGACTTACCATGTGGACGAACGATCCGTTTGCATCCAAAACTTGACCTAGAGGCCACCAGGCGCTCCCAAGCTCTGTTTGACCTATGTCAACTCTTCATCTCAATCGAGGCTAAATTAATCTTAAAAGGGCACTGAATAACCTTTCCAACGGTCCATCCCGTGTGCGATTCCGACTTACCATCCAGACGAACGATCCGTTCGACTCCGAGAGGTCACTGAATGCTTCCCGGGCCTGGTTGACCAAAGTAAACTCCCCAAATTGGGTAAAACTCTTTGGAATGTCAAAGTAAATCTCCTAACCTTTCCAACGGTCTACCCCGTGGGCAATTCGGACTTACCATGCGAACGAACGATCCGTTTGCGTCTGAGCGATTCCCCGTCCAATGGACCGACAAATGCTTCCGATCCATATTTGACTCAAAGTCAACTCCTGAAACTGGGAGCGGTCCCAAGGACTTTCAAAGGTCTCTGAATTATCGTTCCAACGGTATGCCACGTGCGTGATTCGGACCAACGGTTTTCCCTCGGCGGTCGATTTTCAAAAAAGTCTGAAGCGCACTGCCAAATGGCAGGTTCCAGACCCTGCCTATCGGCACCTGTCGATAGGCAGGAACAGATATATGCCGATCGAAACTTACCTGAGCCTATAAAAGGAGGCCTTCACCTTATTTGCAAGGGGAGCCCAGATCTGATAAAAATCTCTCTGAACGAATCCCAGAAACCTCTCTCGAAGGCAGCGTGATTTTAACTTCCAAATTCCTTTTTTACTTTCACTTTGCATCATCCTTTTCGACAAACTTGGTGAATTAGCCACTCTCCATCATCATCCAAGTGCAAGGGATGCTCTCCAACATTCAAGATCAAGCTCAAGATCTTCAAGAAGGTCCAACTTTCTCCAACTCTCTTAAATTCTCTTAAATTCTCATTAACTTGTTTTCTAATTTAGCACTTGTATCATCTCATCTCACACATCCTAATATACTTTTTATTTAGTATTATTGTACATATTTTATTTTCATAAAACCTAAAAAATAAGAAAAAGATGGTTTGCTCATAAATTCCAAGTAGGGATTCTCACACTTTTTCCGCACTTTTCTCACAACTAAAACACTTTTTCTACACACACACACTTACAAATAAGAGATTCCCCATTTGGATTTATGGGATAACCCCCACCCCTCGTTTTGTATGCGAACTACGTGGACTTTGATGCCTTTATAGGCTACGTAGGCGTCTCGGGGTAAAACCCGAGACTCTAGTCCTTTTTCCCACTTTTTCTCTCATTTTCTATCTTCTCTAAATCCATTTCCTTATATTCTATATACTTTCCCTTAGTGACGCATTACTCCATATGCGTTATCACTCCATTATAACGATCAACGTAGGGGTAATCGCATAAATCTTATTTTTCTAATATTATTCTTATATCTTCCTACGGATGACTCGCTTCATCTTTTCCATGATACAAGTCGAAGATTCCTACCTCCATTCTATATATACCCATGCACACATATCACGGGGGGAAATATAAATGAAAATAGCAAATATTCATGAGAGACCGAAAGGGCGGAATGAGTGCCTAACACCTTCCCATTTCGTAACTAAGCCTCCGAACCCTTCTCGAATCATCTTGGTTTCGCACGCACCAGTATGTCTTTGGATGCCATCCTTCGGGGTGGCTTCCCCTTTTTCTTTTGTCTGTTTTGAGTAAAATATATTACCGACTCTAAATCTCTCTAAATTTTTACACCATATCTCAAACGACGTCGGCCGAAGCTCTCCCGAGAGGGACGTGCGGGACCCGAAGGATCCTTTCCTCCACGCGCCCCCCCGCACGGGCGAGGATCGGGGATGGCCACAGCTATGAGCAATGATATAAATTTTTTTCTTACAAGATTGATAGTAGTTGAATTCCTCCTGATGCCATTCCTCAGAGCTTAATCAAAAAGTATATTGGGGGACTATGGCCTGGAAGGAGAAGATGAGTCACTACACCAAATCCTGCGAGTGGTCACACCAGTGGGTCACGGCCTAAGTTCGCGACCAGCTGATCGCGGACTTGGGTTGTGACCATTCTATTTTTTGGCGTGACCATATTCATTACCACACTGAGTCATGGATTCTCTAGAAGTGGTCACGGCCCAAGTCCCTGACTACTGTGGGTCACGGACTTGGGCCGTGACTAGGGCGGGACCATCTTGGCGCCAAATTCGCTCCAAAATTCCCTCCAATCTTGGTTGTGGATGGGTAACGGACTTGGGCCATGAACAAAGGCATGACGAAGAAGAAAACACACACACTAAGGGTCACGACTGGGGGTCGTGACCATTTCTTGGTGTGGGTCACGGCTATGGGCCATGACCATACCTCATTCCAGCAATCGGACTGATGGAAAAATGGTCGCGCATGGTGGGTCAAGGCTCTAGGACGTTACCAAGATCAATCTATCAGCACCCTCATTTCATTTATTGGTCGCGCGCTTGGTGGGTCACGGCTCTAGGCCGGGACCAGATTTAGAACTTAAAAAAAAAGTTGCAATTTCATTTGCTATTTCTAAGGGATGTGTCTAAGGGGTTGTGCGATTTCATTTGTGATTTCTGGCGAACCATTTCAGTGATTTAATTTGGATTTCATTTCGATTAACCCCTGGTATGTATAGATTCATTTTGATTTCATTTGGATTTCGTAATTTCTATCTAAAGCCCTAATTTCTGTGTATGTATGTGTAGATTTATTTTTGTATGTGTGTATGTGTGTATATATTGATTTATGTTTATGTGTGTGTATGCGTAGATTTATGCGTATATGTATGTTTATGTGTGTAACTATGAACAAATAAATTATTTTTTATCAATAAACCCTATATTGTATGTGTGTGTATGTATAGATTGTATATGTGTGTATGTATAGATTTATGTCAAAAAAAATATTAAGGTTTAGTAAACCCTAGATTGTATGTGTGTGTGTGTGTATAGATTATGTCAATAAACCCTAGATTGTATGTGTGTGTATGTATAGATTATGCCAATAACCCCTAGATTGTATGTGTGTGTATTTTTTGTGACAAAATATTATTCAAAACCCTAGACATTATATTTTTTTTGACAAAATATAATTAAATGAATTTTTAATGAGTAAAAAAATTTACATCCATCTTGTCGTGATTTTATTGGGGGTTTTATGCGTGCCATAATATTATATTGGGGGTTATATGCATGTCTTGATTTTTTACACTACAATATGTGTGTAAGTACTATAATATGTGTGTAAGTACTACAATATGTGATTTTTTACATCTACCTTCTGCAATAGTGTTTATGCATTGATTGTTTGTTTGCATTACAATATGTGTGTAAGTACAGTGTGTGTTTCTGTTGATTCTGTTGTTTGTATGTTTATTGAATAGATAATACACATATACTTTTAAACTCTCTCATAATAAACGTTAACAAAACGTGTTATAAACAATTACTAAGAGTTTTTGTTGTGATTTCACATATACTTTTAAACTCTCTCATAACTTTCAAACCCTAACCTTAATAGTAGGACTCGTATTCATGCCCCCGTATACTTTTCTCATAAAAAATGAGGAACGGTGATAATTACTGTCAACAAGAGTGGGAGAGGTTGGAATTAGACTGCACACATAACACTTTTATTAGTGTGCGTCATATAGATGGTACTCCTTTTTATAGGTTTGGAAATAAGAAGATCGAACAATTTAACTACCTTGCAAATTATGGAGTTCATCTCCAGCAAGATTCCTTGTTCGATCGCATTCTATTTTCTCTACCAGAAAACTGGGATGACGTTATAAAAAATATATTTTACACATATAATCCTGACATAGCCTTGACCTTGGTTACGTTATTGGAGAATGCGGAAAAAAAATCCACCCATTATGGATACATCTGCGTACAGAGAGCATTGACATAGACTGTGATGTCTCGCGCCACATGCACGTAAAATTGCATCTTTCCAACAAGTTAAGAAATATAGGATTCCGAGTTCATGTTCCGGATATCTACACATCAATCATAGATACCCTTCCTCCTAGTTGGCCACGTGCAAAAATTCATAGGTTCTTAAAAACTAATACCGAATGGATGGAGATCAGACACATTGAACTTATTCTAAAGTTTTACTCTGAAAAGGTATCTATCTATCTATCTATCTATCTATCTATCTATCTATCTATCTATCTATCTATCTATCTATCTATCTATCTATCTATCTATCTCTCTCTCTCTCTCTGTATATATATATATATATATAGTCATAAGCTTGATTAATTAGTTATAATTTCATATTATTATTATTATTTAGTCACTTATAGTTTTTTATTTTTGTAGATAATGTCGAGAGGAAACAACCCAATGGTACCAAGTGCCGAGGTGACACCACAACGAGGTTCACCCTCTCGTGCAGAACCCGAATTCTCAAAACCAATGGGTGAGGAATTAACAACTTCACCAATGGTTCACTCCTCACCAAGTCCTACTTCAAGTGCTCCTACGCTCCAATCCAGCACTCTCGTTGCTTCAATGCCACCATCCAACACTCCCGATGCCTCCTTCTCAAATGAAAAGAAGTCCATTGGGTTCTCCCTTCTCAAGAATAACCCAACGAGTGATAGGAATGATGTACTGAACTTTAAATCCCGGTGTTTATCGCTGGGAAAAATGAATGTGGGAGTCGGTGGACCAGATAATTGGAACCTTGTTGATCAAGTTGTCAAAGATGACATACATGATCAACTCTGCAAGCATTTCTCATTTCCTAACCGTTCCAAGAATAGGGTTCTATCTTGGGTTACTGAAGGATTGAGGACATGAAAGAGAAACCTTCGGAAGAAACATTTCTCGAAAGAGGCACCGAACTCAAATATTTTGTCTTTGAAAGAGAGAGCACCTCCTAATGTTTAAATGCCATTGGAGCAATGGAATAATTTTTTAGATAATGAGGCAAAGGAGAAAAAGTTGGTCCAGAGGGATAAAAAAAAAATAGGGCACAAAAAACTAATATCCATAGGCTAGGATCCAAATCATATGAGGATTTGAAGAATGGATGGGAGAGTAGGACAAAGGATGGTCCAGATGATGATAAAAACCCAAATCGGTCCAAGTTATTCGTTCATGATCGACGGGACAAATATAATAAATTCCCGCCTCACTTGGATAAGACACTGGAATCAATAGAGGCCATTAACAATCAATTCGATTTGAGCCCTACTGATGACTTTGACCTTAAATATGACGCCCTAACCCAGGCCTTTGGAAAGGATAAAAGAGGGAGGACGAGAGGTGTTGGCTCACATATGCTAAAAAAAAACTTCAACACACTGCGCCTCTTGTGCACGAGCTTTCTTCGGTCAAGAATTGTATCTCATCCCAAAAGGAGCACCAGTTGAAGACCGATGGGGTTGTCCATGAGATTAAAAACACCCTTGGATTATTGACGAATCAAATTGGGAAACTTGTGAAATTTTTTGAAAGTTATAGGCCCCCATTGCCTCCTCAAGGTTACCCTTACCCTACTCCTACTCAAGGTTTCACATATCCTTGTCCTCCAACATTCCCCTCCCAAATGCCTCCTCTTCCAACATTCCACTTTCAAATGATTCATCCTCCAATGTTCCCCTCCCCTGCGCCTCTTCCAGTCACGGGACTTGGATCATCATCAAAAACTTACGGTGACTATGGCGAAGAGTACTATATCAAGGACATGAGACATTAGAGGCTTGTTGGCATCTGCACACTCATCTTCATAGTTTACGGAACTCCAGTATGCGGTTGACCTTTGGAGATGGGTGAGGCTCAAATAATGGTCAATGAAATATACAATAGCTATGGAGATGTACCTGTGTATGTTAACAGTGGGGAAGGGATGGAATTAAGGAATTATGCAAAATCTTTTATTGCTTGGCCCGTTTATTTGTTGGCCAAGGTGTAATAATATTTTCTTTCGTTTTAGTTGTAATATTTTTTTTCGTTTTAGTTGTAACAATATTGGTTTTGCTTCAGTTGCAATGATATTTTTTTGTTTCAGTTGTAAGAATATTAGTTTTATTTCGGTTGTAATGATATTTTTTTGTTTCAGTCGTAAGAATATTCTTTTTGTTTCAGTTGTAATAATATTTTTTCACCAATTACCAGAGGACTGGAATTTGAAGATTATTACATGGATTTTCCACAATACAAAGAGTGGATGGGAGAGACTAACCGGATATCAAATAATCATGTAAAGGGCGTTTATGAATTTATTAAATACGCTTCTAAAAATCTAAAAGTGATAAGATTTCGTGTTCGTGCACTCATTGTATTAACGAAAAATATAAGTCATTGGAAGATGTTGAGTTGCATTTACTAAAGTGGGGAATCTGTCAAGACTATAAAATATGGACATACCATGGTGAAAAAGTTATACCTTATGTTCCGAAAGAATTACCGGCACCCGACCGCGTAACGGAACCCCAACGAGTAGAAGTGGTATATGATTCACCAACACATCGTCCATTGACTGACTTAATTGAAGATACTTACGGACTCCACAACCATCAAAGCCACCAACCTTTGGATACAAATAATGAGCATGATGACCAAGTAAATGAACAAATTGATGCTGAATTACTAGGAGATCGGGAATACATACGGTTGAAAGTCGATGCGACTAGCCCGTTGTATAAATATTACGATGAAGATCACTCGATATTATATTCAATGATTGGTTTTCATAATTTGAGAGTCAATTTGGTTGTCTGGGAACAACGTAACCGGAATTCTTAAGTGGGTTAAAGAAATTCTCCCAAAAGAGAACACGTTACCACAAAATTATCCTACCATGAAGAAGAGCTTGAAGCGTTTAAGTTTGAAATAAGAATCTATTCATGCTTGCAAGTATGATTGCATACTGTACTGGAATGAGCACGAAGAGAAGGATTAATGTCATGAATATAGTGAACCTAGATATGTGGTTTGTGAGAATGGAAAGGACAAACATGCAAAAAATCGCAAGTGCTCACAAGTCCCACAAAAAGTCTTGAAGTATTTTCCACTTGGGCCACGGTTAAAATGGTTTTTCTTGTACTGTGGATAGTAGAGGCCATGACATGGCATGCTTGATGCGAGGTGGGTGTGAATTTGATGCGTCATCTGGTTGATTCACTCATCTGGAAAATTTTAAATGAACAACACCATGAATTTGTAAAAAAATCGTGCAACATTCGTCTTGCAATCTCAATTGATGGGTTTAACCCTTTCGGTAAGTTAAGTACTAGTCAGAGTTATTGGCCAGTTCTCATGGCGCCTTTAAGTCTCCCTTCGATATTATGCATGATAAAGGAGTTCGCATTGTTATCTTTGTTGATACCCGGGCCGAAGGCTCCCAGTGATGACATTGATATATTCTTAGTACCATTAATCGAAGAACTTAAAGAGTTATGAGATAAAGGCGTGATAGCATTCGATTCTCATAAGGATGAAGAGTTCACACTTAAAGTAATGGTGATGTGGGGGATCCATGACCTTCCTGCTTATGGGACCTTTTCGATTGTAATGTTCATAGTTATTATGGATGTCCTATATGTGGGGAGGAAATTGAAGCCTGTTGGTTAAAACATAGTGGTAAGATGAGTTACACGGGTCATCGTAGATTTATGTTGACCAGTCACCCTTTAGGAACGACAAGTCTAACGTCTTGCATGTCGGTCATGAGCGCAGAATGGCACCTGTTCGTCCTTTTGGTCAGAAAATTGAGGAGAAGGCGGCGGTTGTGACTGTGGGGAATAGGTAGATAGGTAAACACCCCTAATTTATAAAACCGAAGCATAAAGCTAGGGGGGATCTGAATGACCCTAGTAAAGTGAAGCCATGGTCCAGGCGATCAATATTTTTTGATTTATCGTATTGGAAAGATCATCATGTAAGGCATATAATTGATGTGATGCACACAGAGAAGAATGTTATAAAACATTTAATAGGAACATGTATGGGTGGATCTCATTCCAAAGATGGAGAGAGGGCCCGTCGAGATCTTCAGGATATGAAAATAAAGAAGAAACTGTGATTAAAAATGATCCTACGATAGAAAGAACTTATATTCCCCCGACTGCTTTCACTTTTACTACTAGTGAGAACAATATCCTCTTAGACATGTTGTTCAACTTTGTGACACCCCGCCTAATAAAATACCGGGTGATCAGTCCTATACCAAATTAAAATAGGAATCCCAGTTGGTTCATTCTTAGCATCACTGTCGAAAACTTTTTTAAAACTTACTAACCACCTAGTATTCCAAAAAATGGTGCCAAATTTTAACTTTTTAATTTACAAAACAGTACATGCAGAAATAAACATAAACCATTCACATAACTGAATAAAATTCAACAAAATAAATAATTAACCAATTTACCGAATGAACCATCGGCCACCAAAGTGAAATCCAATATAAACATCCAACACCTAAATAAATACATCTGAAATCTGTACTGAGAAGTCTGGGCAACAAGCCCTAAATAAAACTGAAACTCATACATGATTCCTACTCTAGGAATAAATGAACGATGCGTCTAATCCAAACTCCTGCTAGCATCCACATATGCCGCAGCTCCGTATCCCTGGAATAAGATATCAATCCTGGCGTCCCTGTGGCTGGACATCTAAAAGGTTTTGAAAATAGTTTTATATCAAGGGTTAGAACCCAAAATATTTTGAAAATATTTAGCAAGTGAATTAACTGCAGTAATTTAAAATGCATGAATTCGCTTCATATTTAAGTTAGTGTCGCACTCCCTTGTGGACATTCTCACCCCTCCACTATTGTGCACACCTATAGGTTACCTTGACCCCCACCTAGTTGCACTACCCCCTCCAACTAGTCCTGGTATAACCTCCCCTTGCCATACTAATCTAACCCGAGTATAATGATTCTTGAATTATAAGTTATCTCACAATTAACTTAATTAATTCCTTCTTAAATAGTAGCATATAACCGTGTCACAAGTTATATAAAATAAATACATCACACACTGTATTATTAACCGCATATAATATTGAATACCATTATATACGTACCTTTACTAAAACATCCACACATATGACATACGTATATCCATCCCTCCGAGTATACCCCCGTCGGATGATTCCCTCTAAAGTGTTATCTCACTAGGTGTGCTAACATAACCTAGTTACCCAAGTTGGAATCGCTCACCAACCTGGCCTAAAACATAAACGAATTGGAGGCGGTCATATTCCTTTCCTGAAAGTGCTGATAATCCCCTCACCTATATACTGGACGCTATGACCTAGGGATATACTCACCCTACTCTTCAAGCTAGGGGATTCACTCACATCGTGCAACCTCCCTTGATAGCACTAGAGTATATAAATTAAGTAAATATCTAATCACTGATATTTAATAGCACACACAATATATATATACACACACACACACACACACACACACACACACATATATATATATATATATATATATATATATATATATATATATATACTATCACTACACCGTATATATATAATATAAACGTCAGCTTTACCGTGTACTCAAAAATCCCGTACACTAGCCTGTAATTTCCTGAGTCTGTGGCCCGACTCAACTTAATTAATTTCTCAGTTAATAATTTATCATCTTCCCGAGTCTATGGTCCGACTCTAATATATTTAATTCACACCTCAATTAATATAATACTTTCCCCGAGTCTATGGTCCGACTCTAATTAAATTAATTATCACACTTATTAATTTAAGGGGCAATTATTGAATAGTCCCTACTGTAAATGTATATTTTTTAAAAAGGACACATATTTTTAATTTAACCCATTTAGTCCCTCAAGCGCTCAATATTCTCTTATTTTTAGAGGTCCGCGCCAGCGGCACTCCCTCTTCAAAATATGTGGCAAAGGACTTTTTGAGGCAAAATAAAAAAGCTTGGACTAAATAAGTATTAAAAAATGTTCGAAGGACTATTTGGTATATGTCCCTTAATTTAATACCTCCCCGAGTCTATCATCCGACTCTAATTAAATTAATTAACACACTTATTAATTTAATACTTCTCCGAGTCTATCGTCCGACTCTAATTAAATTAATTAACTCACTTATTAATTTAATACCTCCCCGAGTCTATCATCCGACTCTAATTAAATTAATTATCACACCTATTAATTTAATAACAATCCGAGTCTACAATCCGACTCTAATTAAATTTGTTATCACACCCATTAATTTAATACCTACCCGAGTCTACAATCCGACTCTAATTAAATTAATTATTACACCCATTGATTTAATACTTACCCGAATCTACAATTCGACTCTAATTAAATTAATTATCACACCTATTAATTTAATACCTACCTGAGTTTACAATTAGACTCTAATTAAATTAATTATCACACCTCAATTAATTTGATTACTTGGCATCGCCCAACCATCCTACCCGGACTCGCTCGCATGGCCCATAACTTAATATTTCCCGATTCTATGTTCCTATCACAAGGAAACACACAATAGGCATTCACAACCCAAGTAATCCTATAAAACAATAGGTATTTACACAACCCAATTATTCATACTTGTACGTAATATATTTCTCTCTAATATTCACCGTACTTGTTTGCTTTACGAATTTATTTCACTTTCGTATTAATTCAAGTATTCACACAACTCTAAGGGTCATAGTTACCCCCTTATTATATCAATTCAGTAGTTACCCTTGTTAACCCACTGACCTAATGAATTTAAGCTCGCTCACGCTTTTTCGTAATTATATTCTTATCATCTCGAATAATAGTACGTCACAATCAAGCCTATGAATATTCACTTTAACTCTCTCACAAAATTAAAGTCCAACACTCAATCATAGACCTAGTTCCATATCATTATTCCATCAATATATTTCATTAAGGTCCCAAACACTTCCCCGATAAAATTTTAGACATTTGAGGCTTAAAAAGAAAATCTCAAACTTTCTGGCAGATTAAACACTCTCTAGTAAAATTTTGATTTCTCCCTCTACAGAACTCCGATTGACCTGATTCCAAGTTCATTGGATATCTAAGAGTAATACCTTCCCAGTAATGTATGGTTCACACTCTAATTCGAAGTAAAATTCAAATCGCACACGTATGTTGACAAATCAAACACCCTATAGTAAAATGTCGATTACTCCCTCTACAGAACTCCGATTGACCTAATTTCAAGTTCATTGGATAGATAAGAGAAATACCTTTCCAGTCATGTATGTTTCACACTCTAATTCAAAGTACAACTCAAACGACATACATTTAAATTTGTGTCAAAAATTCTGGCAGATTGACATCTCGTGTTCATCAATTAAACCTTAAGTCCTTCAAGATTCATGTTCTTCATCCAAGAACTCATAAAGATTCCATGTTAATCATCAAATATATTCAAATTTCATTTTATCTTTACTTAGGGATATATAATACACCTATTTCTTACTTTGAATCTAAGCCAAGTATTCCATTAATAAAACCCCATTTTGTACCCATTTATCCCCAAAACGAATTTTAGTTACACATCACTAAAATATGAATTTGATATCACCATTTACACATTACAACAAGTTAACCACTTTCCTGAAATTGTTCATAGGGTCTGATCTGTTGGTGTAGAGATTGGTTGATGAAGAACACTCCAAATTAATCCTTTAATTTAGCTCCAAAAGACTCCCAATTGCTCTTGGTTTGCTTTCCCCCAATTTCCCTCTCAAGCCCTAGGCTTAGAATTGTTAGCTTCCATTCAATAAATCCCTCACTTAGGTTAAAAACCCTCAATCCCATTTTTGGCCATCTAGGCCTAATTAAAATGGCCCAACTCACCCCGTGTGGGCCCAGCTATGCCCAAAAATACCCCGAGACCCAATTACTACCCCGGGTACTCTTTTCTGACTATCTCGATCCATCCGGACGCAACAGTTCACTCAGAATTTCCATTCGAAATACTTTTCAAATTTTCCAAATTTTGACCTCAAAATGCGACACACGAGATTTTGAACCATTAAACCTAAAAGTCGCCAATTATAAATAATTCGGCTCACTCAAATAAATTGTCCAACTCATGAATTTAAGTTTCTCCAATTTAAATATTTTATAACTCCCAAAAATAATTAAATATTAAATCCTCAAAATTACGGGGTGTTACAAACTTGAAGACTCCAACTGATTATTCTGGTAATTTACGTAGGGTAGTAAGCTACCAAGCAAATGACTTGAAACAGTGTAAGTCTCACGACTGACACGTAATCATCCAATTAATCCCTCTGTTATTTCGGTATTGCTTCTCTGAACACAAAGATCTCCGTCAGGAAATTATGCAAGTGAGTTTTTATTTTACCCTACTTTGTGCAAAAGTGGTAAACAGAAGGCACATTAAAGCTGCGAAATCAACTTATGTCGAGGCAGTGTGTGTATTAGAGAAATATTTTCCTCCATCATTCTTCGATATCAGCATCCACCTGCTTGTGCAATTATGTGATGAAGCTTTATTATGTGGTCCTGTTAGGTATCGTTGGATGTATCCTTTTGAGCGCTTGATGAAAACCTTCAAAGATTATGTAAAGAATACACAGTATATTGGAGGATCGATTGCTGAAGAATATGTAATGGTTGAATCATCGCTATACGCTAGGGAACATACGCCAAAACAAGAGGTGAGGAGGTTTAATCCTCGTGGAGAATGAGTGATAGAGGAACCTGGCGAGTTTGAGGACGAATTGTCGTTTGGGAATCCTAAAGAGGTGAAACTCGAAAATCTACAATACGAGCAAGCAGCTCGTTATATCTTTGAATCGCAAAATGAAGTTGAAAATTGGAGAGAGTGAGTATCTACTGAATTCTTTTTCTTTGAGAAGTATAAGAACTAAATTGTCCAAAATGAAAAAAGAAGTTGCACGACAACTGATTTTAGGGCATGGGTGTCAAAAGAGGTAATTTTCACATCTTATGGGTGCGGTTATTTATTCATGTGTGGTAAAAATATTCACTAATACAAATTCATTAATAAATGCAGCTTCTAAAAAGAGGTGATGTCTCTTCCAGACTTACACGCCTAGCAAAAGGTCCTAGTTTTCATGTGAAAGATTTTAAGAAATTTCGCACCAACGGTTTTGATTTCATTTCATATCCATATGAGGAAAAAATTTTGACGCAAAATAGTGGAATGTCAATTTCTGCCTTAACCACCTGTATCGCTAGCAAAAGTGATAAAAATCTAAAGAATACGGTGCTAACCTATTATGGGATAATTCAACAAATCCTAGAACTTGATTACTTGGATTTCTCACAAAAACTATATTCTATTGTGATTGGATAATGGTGGAGGATACAACGAATGCTTGTAAACCCCGACTCCAAACTTATTATGGTAGATTTATCAAAGTTGAAGACTAAATATCACATAGTCGACGAGACTTTTATTTGTGCATTTCAGAACGTACAGAAGGTATTCTACTCGAAGTTCATAAATGATGGCAATTGGTATATTATTGAACATACACCAAAGGGTATATGCATTAATGGCTCCAAATGAGTTCCAGTCAGCTCTTGATGACAACCCTAATTTGAAGGATCTTTTAGTTGATTTAGAGGAAGATTGAATATCAAAATATTATTTTATCCTCGCCAATCTTATTTGTATCCTATTATGATTTTGACATTGTACTACCACTTTACTTTAATGTATGAATGTTTAGTTACTTTTATGAATGTCTATATTAACGTAGTTTTAGGCTATCTATTTTGTACAATATCATCTACTTTTAAGTGTAATGTCCTCTTATTTGTGAAAATGGTAGGTAACCTCGATCGGTTCTTTTATTTAGAATATATATGTTTTCATTTATTTATTTTACTATTACACTTGGCTCACTGATTTATATGTTATCGGCACGAGAAATGGAAAACATAAAAATTTCCACTGATGTTAGTAGTGATGGGTGAAGAAGCCAAGAAGGTGTTTATGCTTATTACATGGAAACTCACTCCTAAAGGTAAGGGAAAAACCCGTAACATCCCGCAAACGGCCCCGTGAGAGGCACCAACACCTCGCACGGGACTAATGTAACTCGTAAGAACTGACTGCATAGTCACGGGGTTCTCGGTTTGATAATACGACGTTAATTTGAAAATATGAAGACTTAGGCTTAAAAACTTGGCGTTAGAGTGCGAAAACTCGAAACAGCCTCCAAACGGCCCCGTGAGAGGCACCGACACCTTGTACGGGACCAATGTAACTTGGAGGAACTGACCGCATGGTCACGGGAATCCCAATTTCAGAATATAAAGATAATTTGAAAATATCTATACTTAGGCTTAAAAACACGGCGCTAGAGGGGAGATCCTCGAAACAGCTCTTAAACGGCCCCGGGAGAGGCAACAACACCTCGTACGGGAGCAATGTAACTCGTAGGAACTGACTGCACGATCACGGGACTCTCCATTTGAGAATACGATGATAATTTTAAAATAATAGACTTAGGCTTGAAAAATGGCGGTAGAGCGATGAACCCCGAAATAGCTCCCAAACGGCCCCGGGAGAGGCACCAACACTTCGCACGGGACTAATGTAACTCGTAGGAACTGATCACGTGGTCACGGGACTCTTGATTTGAGAATACGATGATAATTTGAAAATATGTAGACTTAATCTTAAAAACTTGACGTCAGAGGGAGTAAACCATAAACAACCTCCAAACGGCCCCGTGAGAGGCACCAATACCTCGTACGTGACCAAATGTAACTCGTAAGAACTTATCGCATGGTCACGGGACTCCCAGTTTGAGAATATGGCAATAATTTGAAAATATGTTGACTTAGGCTTAAAAACATGGCATTAGAGGGGGAAAGCCTGAAACAACCCCCTAATGGACTCGTGGGAGGTACTGGTGCCGTGCCTCGCACGGGACAAATGTAACTCGTAGGAACTGACCGTGCGATCACGGTACTCCCGGTTTGAGAATACACTACACCAAAATGAAAAAATTGTCACCTTTTAGCCGGTCACCCTTGTCAAGGTCATTGATCGTGACAAAAACACGCGTTTTGTGTCACGGTCATTGACCTTGACACGACCGTGACAAAGAATTGTCACGGTCATTGACTGCGATAAGGCCGTGACAAATGTAGTTGTCACGGTCTTGTCACGGTCAATGACCGTGACAATTCTTTAAATAATTGTCACGGTCAATGACCTTGACACGACCGTGATAACTTCTGCAGCAAAAAAATCCCTAGGCTTCTTTTTTCCCACCCTTTTTTGGTTTTCCCCCCCCTCTCTCTCTCTCTATGGTATGTTTTTTTTTCCTCTCTTTCTCTTTCATTTCTATATGTGTGTGTATGTGTATGTGTATGTGTGTATATATATGTGTGTATATGTATGTGTATATGTGTGTGTATGTGTGTGTATATATGTGTGTGGGGGGGTGTGGTGGGGGAGGGGGGAAGGCGGTAGTGGGGGTGGGGTGGTGCAGGTGTGGTGGGGTGGGGGGAGGGGGGAAGGGGTGGGGTGGTGGGGGTGGGGTGGGGGGTGTGTGTGTGTGCATAGGTGTGTGTGTGTGTACGTGTGTGTATGGCGGGGGGAGGGGGCAAGGGATGTGGTGGTGGTGGTGCGAGTGCAGGTGTGGTGGGGGGGGGGGGCAATTTTAACAATTGTATAGCTTTAAATAATAAATTGTATAGCTTTAATTGTAATTTTAATTGTATAGTTTTAGATGAAAGTAAATTAATATTTAGTGCCAATTTCATATGAAAGTAGGATTGCCCCTCATTGTAAATTAGTAAATTAATAATTGTATACTTTAATTGTTAGTTTAATTGATGAAATGAATTAATTGAGTAGATGAATTAGAAGGAGTACGGGTTACACATTTGTTGTTGAAATTGTTGTTGGATTATTTTGTTTAGTAAATGTTGGATTGGTTAGTTTTAAAAGTGGCATGACCACTAGATTATTGTCCATATGGGGGTGGGATTTTTCAACTTTTTTTAAAAATTACTTTGTATATCGAACAATATATACCAAGTATGATAATTAAATGAAACATACTTGAAATTAAATATGTATATATGTGTGTGTATGTGTGTGTATATATGTGCGTGGTCGTGTGTGGTGGGGGAGGGGGGTTTTTAACAATTGTATAGCTTTAATTAATAAATTGTATAGCTTTAATTGTAATTTTAATTGTATAGTTTTAGATGAAAGTAAATTAATAATTAGTGACAATTTCATATGAAAGTAGGATTGCCCCTCATTGTAAATTAGAAAATTAATAATTGTATACTTTAATTGTTAGTTTAATTGATGAAATGAATTAATTGAGTAGTTGAATTAGAAGGAGCACGGGTTACACATCTGTTGTTGAAATTGCTTTTGGATTATTTTGTTTAGTAAATGTTGGGTTAGTTAGTTTTAAAAGTGGCATGACCACTGGATTATTGTCCATATGGGGGTGAAATTTTTCAACTTTTTTTGAAAATTACTTTGTATATCGAACAATATATACAAAGTATGATAATTAAATGAAACATACTTGAAATTAAATATGTGTATATGTGTGTGTATGTGTGTGTATATATCTGTACTAATAACATTTTTTTACAGTAAATGTCTCCTTCAGGTATTAAGGCGAAGATGATGATGCTGTTTATGATGATGTCGTATGGGCTCGGTGGTAGCGGAGGCGACGAGGGCTCCTCCGCCCCTAGGCTCCCCAAATATGAAAAATTTAGGATTACCATCGAGAACAAATCGGAGCTATTAGCGAGATCCCTCGAGCTGATAAAGATGGTCATCGGCCTGGGGTTTATGAGTTGGAAGGAGGTTCCATATGAGCTCAAGTTAGCTGTTTGGGCAGCACTACAGGTAATATATTTATATTTATATGAATATTTATATTTCAATTTCAATTTCAATTTCGATTTCATTTTATATTTATATTTATATTTATATTTATATTTATATGTATATTTATATTTATTCGCAACTAACATTGAATTTGTTGGACGGGAACAATTCAACTTGGATCCAAAGCAACGCGATTCCGTCTTGGAGCAGTTGAGGGAGCAACACAAGACGTGGAAGAAAAATATGCGGATACGGTACTTTGGGAAAACAAGAGAGTCCATTATACAATGGCGTGGATCCGTCCCGCCCAAGGAGCTGATCTCATTGGCACAATGGCAAAAGTTCATTGACAATGAGATCGAGGCTCTACAATTGGCATCTCACCAATTGGGGAGGGAAAATCGGGAAAAAAAGACGGACGTGCACTACTCCGGCCGGACCTCTTACGCCGAGGTGGAGCATAGGATGAAGGTAAGATTTAATTTTTCTATGACTACAGAAATATATTATTCTTCATTATTTTACTTTGATACTAATTTTACTTTATTTTATTTCAGGGGGTAGGGAGTGGGGCAGGGGGTAAGCCACATAGGCTCGATACTTATGTGGCTCTTCGAACGAAGAAGGGTAAGGGCAAGGAGGTGTCCCCGAGCATCGCGGCCACGATTGTAAGTAATCCGACAGTTTAATTTTTGTTAATTACGTTATAATTTTTTAGTTTACTTATTTTACTAATCATGAGCTTTTTGTCGTTTCAGGCAAAGCTTAAGGAAGTGCATGAGTCGCAGTCTGATGCCGACAAGGCGTCTTTGTCCACAGACGCACTCAGCCAAGTGCTTGTCTCTGATCGCAAGGGGAGGACAAGGGGGTGAGCTTGCGGGGGGCCAAATCTAGGATCATCAGATTAGAGACGAGCGACACCAGGTTGGCTCGAACGGTGGATTCATACGACGCGAAGCTGTCCCGTTTGGAGGCAATGGTCCAAGATATGTACGCATTCATGAAGCGTACGTTGGGCGGAGACCATAAGGGGAAGGGGAAAGGGAAGGAGAAGGCGGTGGAGGAGGAGTAGGTGAGGGAGAACGAGGCGCAGGAGGACGAGGATGTGGACCTCGCTGCTTCTTCACCGTCACGTGCGTATTTCGATGATCCACTTCCTTATTTGGCTCCCTTCCCCAGACCATTGTCGACACTTGGTTGGCCGAGCGTGTTCATATTGGATGTATTTGATGGCCAGCGGATAGGGCGGGGGTTGAGGGACCCGAATATCGTCGAGGGTGGAATAGTTCATGGACGTGCGCTTCAAGGGATCGAGTCCAAAGTGCTCGCCATGCATGTGATACCCGGGAAGGAGAACTCCCTATTGTGGTTGCGTGAACAATGCGGAACGATGTATATTAGTGGGTGTGTCAATTCGTATATCATGTGGCCAACTCACCTGCTCACATTTACCCAAGACATGTAGTAACATTATTTTTAAGTTTGTCCATTTTAATTATATTTGGATTATATCGTCATGTATATTATTTCTATTTTGAATATTTGAATTATATCATCATGAATATATATTTGCACTATCTTTAGTTTATTTGGATATATTATGTTTGAATAGGTATAACCAATGTTGTTATAACAGGTACAAATATACTGCTGGGTAGTGGCAGTGGTCATACTGCCCAGCAGAATTTTTTTAAATTCTGCCCAGAATTATCACGGTCATTGACCGTGACAATTTTTTTACATATTGTCACGGGTTTGTCATGGTTATTAACC
Organism: Sambucus nigra; assembly: GCA_949130495.1. Classification (NCBI taxonomy): domain Eukaryota; kingdom Viridiplantae; phylum Streptophyta; class Magnoliopsida; order Dipsacales; family Adoxaceae; genus Sambucus; species Sambucus nigra. The sequence continues at coordinate 297,225,871 of OX422217.1, read as the reverse complement.
GTGACTAAACTTTTCACGGTCCATGACCTTGACACGACCGTGACAATTCTAACGAACTTGTCAAGGTCAATGACCGTGACACATCCGTGACAAAAAAAATTGTCTCACCCCGAATTGTCATGGTCATTGACCTTGACAAGTCCAACTTGTCAAGGTTAATGACCGTGACAATAGTGCAGATTTGGTGTAGTGATACGACGATAATTTGAAAATACCTAGACTAGATATGGTAGGTGACCTCGATCAATTCTTTTGTTTAGAATAGATACGTTTCATTTATTTATTTTACTATTACACTTGGCTTACTGATTTGTATGTTATCTGCACGAGAAGTGGAAAACATAAAAATTCCACTGATGTTAGTAGTGATGGGTGAAGAAGTCAAGCAGGTGTTTCTGCATATTACATGGAAACTCACTCCTAAAGGTAAGAGTTTTATATTTTTCGGTGAGGGTTAACATATATTGTAACTTTGAAGTCACTTGGATTTTGTAGCTATATCGGCGGTAGCAACTATATATAGTAGCTATATATAGCATATATATAGCAGCAACAACTGTATATAGTAGCTATATATAGCAGCAGCTATATATAGTTGTTATATATATCAACAACTATATATAGCAGGTCCGAGTGTCTTCTTGGGAGACCAAGCTTGAGTGTGGGGAGAGATTATAGCAACCAAAATCTCCCCAAGGCCTGAACAAACAGAGCCCATTTGTCCAAGGGTTCAAATGATCCAAGAAAAAACAATGCAAAAGGGGCAAACGTGTATCGATTTGTGTGTGTGTGGGGGGGGGGGGGGGGTATAGTCCAAAACTGTTAGGGGGTGGTGGTCTTAAATATGTTTTTTCATAATTTCTTTTTGTACTAAATTTGTTAAATATGTGAATATGACGATAATTTTTTCTCTTTTAGTTGCAGCAGTGACGACCATCTTCCCTCTTCCTCACATATTTCGGTGACCGTCTCTCTCTCTCTCTCTTTCTGTATATATATATATATATATAAATAAGGAGGGTGAACATTTACACTAAATCAACCTATATACGATTACTTATTAACTTTTCACCCTCGTTACTTGTTACTATAATCTAGGCAGGTGTAAATTTACACTTAATCAATCTAGGCAGGTTTGAGAATACAACGATAATTTGAAAATATCTAGACTTAGGCTTAAAAACATGATGTTATAGGGGGAAAGCCCTAAACAACCCCCTAACGGACCTGTGAGAGGTACTGACACCTCGCATGGGACCAATGTAACTCGTAGGAACTGACCGCGTGATCACGGTACTCCCAGTTTGAGAATACGACAATAATTTGCAAATATCTAGACTTAGGCTTAAAACTTGGTGTCAGAGTGCAAAAACTCAAAACATAAACTGAACGGCCCCATGAGAGGCACTAACATCTCGCACGGGACCAATGTAACTAGTAGGAACTGATCGTGTGGTCACGGGACTCCCTATTTGAGAATACGGTGATAATTTGAATATATCTAGACTTATGCTTAAAAACATGGCGCTAGAGGGGAAGAACCATGAAACAACCCCCAAACGGCCCCGTGAGAGGCACCGACACCTCGCAGGAGACCAATGTAACTCGTAGGAACTGACCGCACGATCACGGTACTCCCGATTTGAGAATACGATGATAATTTGAAAATATCTAGACTTAGGCTTAAAAATTGGCATCAGAGTGCAAAAAGTCGAAACAACAGCCAAGCGGCCCGGTGAGAGGCACCGACAACTCGCACGGGATCAATGTAACTCGTAGGAACTGACTTCCTAGTCATGGGGCTTCCGGTTTGAGAATGCTATAATAAGTTGAAAATTTCTAGATTTAGGCTTAAAAATTTGGCATCAGAGTTTGAAAACTCGAAACAGCCCCCGAACGGCCCCGTGAGAGGGACCAATACCTCGTACAGGACCAACATAACTCGTAAGAACTGACCGCGTGGTCACAGGACTCCCAATTTTAAGAATATGGTGATAATTTTAAAATATCTAGACTTAGGCTAAAAGCTTGGCGTCAGAGTGCGAAAACTCGAAATATAGCCCCCAAGCGGCCCCGTGAGAGGCACCGACCCCTCGCACTGGACAAATGTAACTCGTAGACTCTGACTGTCTGGTCACAGGGATTCTGATTTGAGAATACGACAAAAATTTGAAATCTCAATACTTAGGCTTAAAAACATGGCGTCAGAGGGCAAAAACTCGAAATAGCCCCTGAACGGCCCCGTGAGAGGTATAAACACCTCGCACGGGACCAATGTAACTCGTAGGAACTAACCGCGTGATCACGATACTCTTGGTTATAGAATACGATGATAATTTGAAAATATCTAGACTAAGGCTTAAAACTTGGCGTCAGAGCGTGAAAACTCAAAACATCCCCGGAACGACCTCGTGAGAAGCACCAACACCTCGCACGAGATCAATGTAACTCGTAGAAACTCACTGTGCGATCACGGTACTCTCGGTTTGAGAAATACAATGATAATTATAAAAATATCTGGACAGGCTTAAAACTTGGCATCAGAGTACGAAAAATCGAAACAACCCCCAAGCATCCCCGTTAGACGCACCGACACCTCGCACAGGACCAATGTAACTTATAAGAACTGCCCGCCTGGTCACGGGGCTTCTGGTTTGAGAATACGGTGATAATTTGAAAATTTCTAGACTTAGGCTTAAAAGTTTGGCATCAGAGTGTGAAAATCCAAAACAGCCCCCGAACGGCCCTATGAGAGGGACCGACACCACGTACGGGACCAATATAACTCATAGGAACTGTCCGCCTGGTCACAGGACTCCCAATTTGAGAATACGACGATAATTAGAAAATATCTAGACTTATGCTTAAAACTTGGCATCAGAGTGCAAAAGCTCGAAATAGCCCTCGAACGGCCCCGTGAGAGGGACTAACACCTCGTTCTGGACCAACGTAACTCATAGGAATTGACCGCATGATCACGGGACTCCCGATTTGAGAATACATTGATAATTTGAAAATGTCTAGACTTAGGCTTAAAAACATGACGTTAGAGGGGAACCCCGAAATAACCCCCAAATGGCCTCATGAGAGGCACCGACACCTCGTACGGGAGCAATGTAACTCATAGGAACTGACCGCACGATCACGGTACTCCCAATTTGAGAATACGATGATAATTTGAAAATATCTAGACTTAGGCTTAAAACTTGGTGTCGGAGTGCGAAAACTCAAAACTGCCCCCGAACGACCTCGTGAGAGGCACCAACACCTCACATGGAACCAATGTAACTCGTGGGAACTCACCGCGTGATCACGGTACTCTCGGTTTGAGAATACGATAATAATTTGAAAATATCTAGACTTAGGCTTAAAACTTGGCGTCAGATTAAAAAAACTCAAAATAACCCCCCACGTGTCCCCGTGAGAGGCACCGACACCTCGTACAGGACCAATGTAACTCGTAGGAACTGACCGCCTGGTCACGAGGCTTCTGGTTTGAGAATACGACGATAATTTGAAAATTTCTAGACTTAAGATTAAAAACTTGGAGTCAGAGTGCGACAACCAAAAACAGCCCCTGAACGGCCCCGTGAGAGGGACCGACACCTCGTATGGGATCAATGTAACTCGTAGGAACTGATCTCCTGATTATGGGACTCTCGGTTTGAGAATACGATGATAATTTAAAAATATTTAGACTTGGGCTTCAAACTTGGAGTTAAAGTGCGAAAACTCAAAACTGCCCCTAAGTGGCCCCGTAAGAGGCACCGACACCTCGTACGGGACCAATGTAACTCTTAGGAACTGACCGCCTAGCCACGGGGATTTCGATTTGAGAATATAATGATAATTTCAATATATGTAGACTTAGGCTTGAAACTTGGAGTCGAAGTGTGAAAACTCGAAACAAACCCCAAGAGACCCCGTGAGAGGCACCAACACCTCGCACCGAACCAATGTAACTTATAGGAACTCATTGTACGATCACGATGCTCTCAATTTGAGAATATGATGATAATTTGAAAATATGTAGACTTAGGCTTAAAACTTGGCATCAGAGTGCGAAAACTCAAAATAGCCCCCAAGTAGCCCCGTGAGAGGCACCAACACTTCGCACGAGACTAATGTTACTCATAGGAACTGATCGCACGATCACGGTACTCCTGGTTTGAGAATACGATAATAATTTGAAAATATATAAACTTAGGCTTAAAACTTGGCGTCATAGTGCAAAAACTCGAAACAGCCCCCAAACGTCCTCTTAAGAGGCACCAACACCTCGCACGGGACCAATCTAACTCGTAGGAATTGATCACACGATCACGGTACTCCCGGTTTGAGAATACAACGATAATTTAAAAATATGTAGACTTTGGCTTAAAACTTGGCGTTAGAGTGAGAAAACTTGAAACAACCCCCAAGCGGCCTCTTGAGACGCACTAACACCTCGCACGAGACCAATGTAACTCATAGGAACTGACTGCGCGATCACGATACTCCCGATTTGAGAATACGGCGGTAATTTGAAAATATCTAGACTTTGGCTTGGTTACTGATAATTTGAATGTGATTTTTTTTAAACTACTTGGTTACTGATATCACTTATTTTGTATCCTATCATTTGCAGGATAACATTGTATCGTTTGCTTTTCTGCACGTGGAACAAATGAAGGAGGCAATGGTTGATAACATGAAGTTTGTTTATATAATGTTGTGGACATTCATGATTATGTTTTTATGTGTTACAATCGTGCAGGCTTTTATTGTTTTGTTGTTTAGTTTATGGCCGTGCGGGCTTTTATAATTTGATTGTTAAATTTTATGGCCTTTAGGCTTTACAATAAGCAAGTTTTATATTAGCATGGTTTGGGATGTCCACAAAACAGACGAAACTCTGCCCAATTTTTTTTCATTTGGGAATTATTAAGATGTGTAATATATTTAAGTTTGTATATATATTACTTTATTAACAACGTTCACGATTCGTAATTTGTGATTTTTTTATCGTTTTGACAATAATATATATTTGTAAAACCTCGTACGCGTCCAACATTACACGTAGCAACCGACTGTGCAGTCGCAGGACCCCTAATTTTAGGATTGTACAAAAAAAACATATTTTTTAATTATATTTAAATATGGTCATGGACTTTGTCCATGACCATTTCTATTTTTTCCGTCGCGCATAAAAATAGTCGCGGCCAAAGTCCATAACCCTCAACTGTGATGAAAAATGGTCGCGGCCAAAGTCCGTGACCCATAACGCGAAGCGGACTTTGGCCGCGATAAAAAAATTCCCGATTGGGGGTCACGGACTTTGGCCACGACCATTTGTTTCTTTTTTTTCGATCACGGTGTGGGTCACGAACTTTGGTCGCGACTAGTTTTTATCACGGTTAGGGGTCATGGACTTTGGTTGCGATCATTTTTTTCCTTTTTTTCGTTGCGGTGTGGGTAACGGACTTTGGCAGCGACCAATTTTTGTCACGGTTAGGGGTCACGGACTTTGGCCACGACTATTTTTTCCCATCGCCGTGTGGGTCGCAGTGTGGGTCACGACCCAAGTCTGCGACCATCTGCTGTGACCCCCAGATTGGTCACAGACTTGGGCCGCGACCCACAAAATTGGTCACGCTCGAAATAGTCACGACCCAAGTCCATAACCCACAGTCTTGGTCAGGGATTTTGGTCGTGACCATTCGCCAGTTTTAGTGTAGTGAGTATGCTCGCCCCTAACATTTACTAGATCGTCCGAGTAGCAATATATGCTCCAGACTAAGGGATTTTAGATCCACCACCCTGTCGAGCACCCTTGATAAGCCTCCTACTGGGATGAGCAAAGCCGAATGAAAGCGTCCAATAGGATAGACTTGTAATTTATTTATTTTTGGATTGTAACACCAAGTGTTTGGAATAAAATGGACTTATTTTTCAATAAGTATGCTTGTGATATATTTCTATTTATATTTAAAATTTTGTGACTGATTTCAATCAGCATTCCGACTAGGTAACCTTCCTTATGATTAGTTAATCAGCTTGCCGACTAAGTAATCTGCTTAAATGTTAAATGCTTAATTCATGGCTGAATCTATCTATAATGCCTTAGATTAGACTAATGCTCTTACATAAAATTATAAATAGTTTATTGAACTAAGTTGTAGAAATATTTATTAGTGGCGACCAAGTGTATTAGGAATGTATAGTTATCCCTATGTTTTAACTAAGTCGGGTAAAACCTTTTGTGATTGACTTTGAGTCTTACATGAAGTTTTACTAACTTCTTGTTCTTGATTTGTTGAAGATGAAATCATACATGAAGTTTTACAGAATTAATTTTCTGAAGTTGGAAAAGTTTGAATTAGAAAGAATTCCAAACTAATTTTTTTTGTAGTTGGAAAAGTTTGAACGAAAATTAAAGAGAACCTTTTAGTATGTTCGAAAGAATAACTTTTCTGAAGTTGGAAAAGTTTGAATTAGAAATAATTCCAAACTAATTTTTTTCTACTTGGAAAAGTCTGAACTAAGATTAGAGACAACCTTTTAGTAAGTTCTGAGTAATAACTTTGCTGAAGTTGGAAAAGTTTAAATTAGAAAGAATTCATAAAACTAAAATTCTTTGTAGTTGGAAAAGTTTTAATTAGTAAATTTTGAATTAGATTAAACCTTTTAGTAAGGTGGTATCACACAATACTACAAAAAATAAAACATAAAAAGGAAGAATAATTGAGAGAAATGTTCAACTTCATTAAATTGAATAACTGATTACATCAAAAATGAAATTACTGGTAACATTTACAAAGATGGTCGGCGTGCCAGGGGTTCTTAAATTCTTCTTCTTCCAGTGTTTCTAGGCAATATGTTCCTGGTCGGATTGCTGCCAAGATATGGTATGGACCTTTCCAATTGGGTGCCAACTTTTTGTTCTTCTAAATCACCTTCTTAAGGATAACATCTCCTTATTTCAAGTTGGTCGGATTGACCTTCGATTTGCAGAACCTATCAGTCCTTTGTTGATAGGTAGCCATCTGAATTGTAGCATCCTCTCTGACTTCATCAACCATGTCCAGATCTAGTCGCCTCATTAGATCACTCTTAGGGGAATCAAAATTCAACACCCTGCGAGTGGGCATACCTATTTCAGTTGGCACTACTGCCTCACTATAAAAAGCAAGCATGTACGAAGTCTCTCTAGTTACCATTATTGGCATAATCTTGTAAGAATAAAGGATGATGTGTAGCTCATTGATTGAATTCCCCTTAGTGTCATCAAATCTTTCTTTCAAACCCTAAAATAAATATTTATTAGTAATCTCTGTCTGACCATTGCATTGTGGATGTCCTCACGCTGAATATAGTTTCTGAATCTTGGATCGGAGGTAATATTCCTCAAAATCTTCATCGTTGAACTGAGTACCATGATCGGTTATGAAACCGTAGGCCATTCCATAGTGACATATTATTTGCTTCCATATGAACTGAAAGACTCTTATAGATCATATCGATCTAGGGCTCGACCTTCGCCTATTTGGTGAAGTAATCCACCGCGATAACTAAATACTTGAACCTTCCTTTGGTGGTCGACAATGGTCCGACCGAGTCTATTATTCAAATAACAAAGGGATAGGGAGAAGTAATAGGAGTTAGGGAAGCCACTAGTCTTCTATGAATAGTAGCAAACCTTTGGCAGTTGTCACACTTCTTGGCGAAGGAAACACATTCTGATTTTATTGTTGGCTAATAGTAGCCTTTGATGGCTATCCTTTGTACCAAAAATTTTCTAGCTAAATATATGCCACATGAGCCTTCATGGACCTCTTTAATCAGACCATTTCCTTCAATTGGATAGACACAATGAAATAAAGAGACTGTGTAACCTCTTATGTATAGAGCACCCCTTCTCCAAGACATAACTAGCTATTTTTTCTCTCATTTTCCTTGCTTCCTTCTGGTCGGATGGTAACAGGACTTTTTTAATGTAATCCTTAATTGGATCCATCTAGGAAGGTTCTAATTCTACAAAATTTATACTGACATTTTTTGTATCAATTCTTCTACTGGTGAGAATATTTACTCGAATGGTTCATCTGAGATCCATTGGAGTTATTGAGGCTATCCGAGCAAGAGAATCTGCTCGGGCATTATCCGCCTTTAGAATCCGAATCATATGGATTGCACAAAATTAAGAGATATCCTTTATGGCTTTATTAAGGTATATTATCATCATTTCTCCTTTAATCCTATATATCTAAAGTAACAGGTAGACAATGAGTTGGGAATCACTGTATGCTATCACCTTCTCGACACCTAATGAGGAGGCTAATTATAATCCTGTAATTAATGTTTCGTACCTAACTTCATTATTGGAGGCTTGAAATTGACATCTCAACGCATATTATATATCTAGATCCTCTGGGGTATTGATAATGAGTCCATCCCCACAATTAGTGGTGCATGAAGATCCATTTATGAACAGTTTCCAAAATGGGATGTCGTTGTTAAAGTCTTCTTCTGTCAGTACTCCGTATTTGAACACCTTCTTACTTTGTTCAGCAAGTTGGCAAGCTCTTTATTGAACATTGATGATTCTGGTTGGTCGATCACCATTTCAATTTGCTTTTGAGCTGAAGCTATCTTTCGGAGAAGTCTTCTCAGCAGGAAAACTTGGATTTCTTGGCACCTTTACATAAGTAAATTCTACTATAAAATCTTCCCCTTCTTGCCCTTTCAATGAGGTTCCCAGATCATAAACAATCTAATATTCTCCAAGCTCAATTTCCCAAGGTATTAGTGTTCCTGACTTTTAAGGTTTGTGCAAATATTATTGCAGAGGTAAGTCTAGCTTCTTTAGGCATGGATAATTGATTTTTGCTCCTTAGAATGCTTTATTGTTGTATTACACTAGCTTTTAATCTCCTCCCTCTAGTCGGATCATGGCCGAGCTAACAGCGGACTCTGAAATAGCTAAGTATAAGTATAATTTTTTCCCACAACTAGCCGAGAGAGTAGTGGGGGAGATCCCAAGTACTTCTTCAAACCCATAAAAGATTTCTAGCACTCATCATTCCATTCAAAGGTCTTTTTAAGCACATTAAATAATGAACGACATTTATCTGTAGCTCGTTAAACAAAGCGATTTAGAGTTGCCACTCTTCCTATTTGTTTTTATACGTCATTTTTGCTGGTTGGGGACTACATATCCAGTAAAGCCTTTATTTTATCAGGATTGGCTTCAATTCCCCTTTGATTTATAATATAGCCCAAGAACAGTCCTTCTTGTACTCCTAATATACACTTGGTCAGGTTGAGCTTCATTTGGTGTTTCTCTAACTGGTCAAATATTTGGAAAAAATCAGTAATATGGTTGGCAATAAACTTGCTCTTGGTGAGCATATCATCTACATATACTTCCATGTTCTTCCTAATCTAATCTTCAAATACTTTATTTACCAACCTCTGATATATTTCTCTAATGTTTTTTAGCCCAAAGGGAATAACGTTGTAGCAGTATGTTCCTCGGCTGGTGATGAAAGATGTTCTCTCCTTATCCAATGGCTTCATTTTAATCTAGTTATAATCAGAATAAGCGTCCATGAAGCTAAGTATCTCATGACCTTCCATTGCATTTACCAATTGATCAATCCTTGGTAAATAAAAATAATCCTTTGAGCATGCTTTTTTGAGTTCAAGGAAGTCTACACACACATATTATTTGTTGTTCTTCATTTTTACCATCACCACATTGGCAAACTAGGTCAGATATTTCAAATCCTTTATAAATTGTGCTTTTTGTAGGTTTTCCATTTCCTCTTAGATTGCCATATTCTTCTTGGGACTAAAAACTCTGTACTTCTGCTTGATTGGTTTAGAATCCTTGTAAATCCTTGTAATTTCACATATCCTCATGGCTCTAAGCAAACACATTCTTCTTATATCTAAGGAATGTAATTAACTCCTTTTTGAGAGAAGGTGTTAGTCTTGAACCAATTTGAGTGGTCCTTTCTGGTTTCTCATCATCAAGGACAATAGTTTTTTTCTCTTTTATAACCTATTCCTTCACCAAATCTTCCTCTTTTAGAGGATCCAAAGTGTCAATATGGAAAGTAGTTATGCCCCTTTATATCTATTGTTAGTCAGCTGATGAATACTAGAATTCCTTAGCTTCCATCTGGTTACTACTAACTATGTCGACTCCATAGTTGGTAGGAAACTTCATGCATTGATGCAAAGTAGATGGCAGTGCCTCTAATTGCTTCATTCCCACTATGTTGAGGATTATGTTGTAAGCTGAAGGGATATTTTTATCTAGTACAAAGAAGCAAATTCTTTTCTTTCCACTTATTGGCCAAGTGCCGACCAACACATCTAGCTTGATTGTTACCAAGGGATATACCTTTTCTCCTGAGAACCCTATAAGAGGCCTGTGATAATGTTCTAGCTTAATATCTCGTATCCCTAGGCGGTGGTAACAATTTTAGAATATGACGTCCGTCGAATTCCCATTGTCGACTAAAAATCTTGCCACTCTAACATGGTGAACCCTGCAAGTTATGACTAACGGATCATCATAAGGATTGATAACCACACTCAAAATCATTTTTGGAGAAGTCGATCACCAATCGGTCCTTATTGACTTTCCCAGCCGACCATCATTATTCTTGGACATGTCAATCTACCTGATAGTAGGACACGCTATGGCTTCGTTTAGGTAGACTTTTCTCTTGGGAAGTCCATCTCCTCCACTAGCGTCTCCTCTTGCAATGAAGTGATGGCCAAAGGAAATCATCCATACCTCCATCTATGGTTCATTAGGAATCTTTAGTAGGTCGGGATCATGCTCATAGTCATTATAGCGCGCCCTTTTCGTATCACCATTCCTCGATTCGGTGACTCAAATCTTCTTCTTGCATCTCAGCTACCATTCCGATCAACAAATTTAGACAACTTTCCTCTCTGAATAAGAGTCTCCACTTCATTCTTGGGGGAAATCCAACTATCAGTAATATGTACATAATCTCTATGAAAATCGTAATATTTAGACTTATCCCTCCTGTTGGGAGGTGACTTTAATTTTCCAGGCCATTTCAAGTCTTTGTTTCCCCTGATTTCCTCCAGGATGTGATGGACACCTTTTGTGAGTGGAATATACTCATCATACGTTTTGATTATATCGATCTTCTTGTCCTTTTGATCTTTTTTGAATGAATTATTTTTCTAACTTTCAGCTTTTGTCTTTGAAACTTCTTTTGTTTCCATAGCTTCCTCGACATTCATAATCTTTCTAGCCTTAGCCATCAGCTCTGTTAAAGTTTTGGGTGGATTTTTCGCAAGAGCATAGTAAAGATCCTTAGCAAGTAATCCACTCATTAGGGATACAATGGTTGTCTTTTCTTCATAATCCACAACTTTTAAATTCTCATTGTTGAAGCGTGTAATGTAATCCCGAGTACTTTCTCCATCTTTTTGGTGCACGATCAAGAGATGTATAACACTCTTAATCGACTTAGCCTGAAAGCAGAATTTATCAATAAATATTTTAACCAATTAATGGAAATAAGAAATTTTACCTCTGGGTAGATTATTGTACCATATTTGAGTTGAACCTGTAATGGAACTAGAGAAAGCCCTGCACCTCATCTCCTCGGGGACACAATAGATATCTGCAACAACTTGATATTATACAATATAGAGGACTGGATGAGTCTTTCCATCATATTTAGGAGTAAAAATCGGTGGTTTGAATTTGGAAGTTGTGGGGTAGTTAACAATTGCCTGGATAAAAAGTCAGATTTTGATAAAACTTCTTTCCAAATGATTTTTTGTTTTGGCCATTTCCCCCAGTCGATCTTTAAGTCGTTGCATAGATCCCTTCCAGAATGTTCCTTTGGCTTGGACTTCTCTTCCCGAGAAGTTTGTTTGGTATGTACAGAGCCCCTCATACTAGCTCTGGATCTCATGGATCCATCTCTGTATTCACAAGTACATTCTTGGTCCTTGCGATAGCTTTTAGTTGCTCGAGTACCTAAACGATCAAAGGAGGATTTCCTACTCATCCATTCCAATATGCTTGATCTCTCATTGGAGAAAGATCTTCCATCATAATAATCAGTTAATAAGAATGACGATGTTACTACAAGACAACATGATCTGTCACGAGAAGACCTAGAGTGATAACTCCTCTCATTTCTAATGGGCGGGGGTGGCATGTCCCTCCTCGAATTAGAGGATTTTTCTTGCATCGTACGAGCCAATTATCTAACTGACTCTTACATAAATTCTTATCCTCTAGCCAAGTTGAGTAAAATTCTCTAGTAATCGATCTCACTAAAGGGAGCAGAAAGAACGAGGTTATTACCTGCAGCTGCCTGGCATCTTTCCAAAACATTGGTCATTATTCAAAACATGGAATGGACAAATAAACACAAGAGGTAGAGAACGATGACAAGCTATCCTTCCCATAGACGACGCCAATATGTTGATGTCTAAAAATGGAGTGGGTCCAATTTTATAATCACAAATAAATAAACAATAGCAACCTAAACAAACACACAAGAAGTAAAGATTTTTAAAGTTGTCCAGCTGTAAAAAGTTTACATCCACTATTTATATTATTGTTGGTGGTTACAATAACTCAGTATTGTATGCTTGAGATTGGTTGTATTATCCCTTTAAGCTAAGGGAGATTATATATAAATAGAGGTCCGGAACCCTAGAGATAAAATGCCTTTATATCTCTAGGCATTTACATATGTATACAATATATGAGACTTTTGATATTCAGTGTTGGTCGTCATTCTATCTGAGTAACTTTTGCTATTCCTGATGGTCCACATTTTGGGAGTTGGTCAGCATTCTAGCCGACTAGTAGGGGTGGCAATTTAATCCGACCCGCAGGCTTCCCGACCTGACCCGACCCTAATGGGGAGGGTTAAAAAACCGTTTAAAATAATAGGAGAGGGTTTGGGTTTAAAAAACATGTTTATTAAACGGGGAGGGTTCGGGTTTCATCAGAATATGATCGACCCACCCCGCCCCATTTAGTAAATTTACTAATATATCCTTATTATACAATTTAATAACACACCCACCACATATATAAATAGACTTAAGAAAGAAACCTAGGTCAAAACCATTTCTCAAGCCAGCCGCTCACTTCTTGCATCTCAATCTCAAACCCATTTCTCTCCCTCACTTGGCCTCTCTTCATCTCATTCTCTCTCTCATACCTCACTCTCAGGACAGGTCGTCCACACCGCAGTAGCGACACAGAAGCGTGTGTCTCTCGCCTCTCTGCACTCTCACTCTCAAGCTAGGTTTTGTAAGGAGTCAGCGTGCATTTTTTAAGGATTTGTATACAACTGCGTATACAAATTAGGGTGAGTTTTTTTTCTCAAGTAGGTTAACGTGACAACATTCTTATTTTTGTGTTTGTGACAAAAAGGGGGAATAATTGATTCAAAGACTATGGGTCTTTTTTATTTGATCAAGGTGTATACAACATGAGTCTTTTTGTTTATACAACGTGGGTCTTTTTTATTCAAAGACTGTATACATCAACATGGGTCTAATTGATTGTTAACATCACAGATTCTTGAATTTATAAATGGACTGTACTAATTGAATTTGTTTCACATATTGTTCTGAAATTTCTTTTTTTTTTTCTTATTTTCTCCGATACTTTAATAAAAAATAAGTTATCAATTTATATTTATTTCAAAAAATGAGTGAATCAATTCAAAGGGGAAAATACCATTTTCGGGTCACAAACTGAATCAACACCGGGACCTAGTTCCACCCTATCTACACAAACACATGGTGTTAATCCAGTTGTTCAATCTTCTCCTAAAAAAAGAAAATTCACATCTTCTGTTTGGAATGATTTTGAAAGGATTAAAGATAATTTGGGGACATTTGTAATATTCCATCATTGTCATTCAAAACTTAAGGCTTAAAGTAGGAATGGGACAACCATTTGGGAATGAACGTGACTAGGTGTAAGAAACATCAAGATGTTGATATTCATGATCAATTTCAGATTCAAACTAAAAAAATTCCGATGAAAAAGTGCACTTTGGCAATTTTACATTTGATCAAGATGTGTCTAGAAAATAACTTGCAAGTGTAATTATTTTACATGAATATCCCCTTAGTATTGTTGAGCATGTCGGATTTAGGAAGTTTGTTAGTAGCCTCTAACCTCTTTTTGAAAATGTATCTCGAAACACCATTAAAAGCGACATATTAAAAATGTACCAATCAAAGAAAGCAAAAGTTTACAGGTTATTTGATAAGTTTTCTTGTCACGTTGTAATCACCACGGATATGTGGTCTTCGAGGCAAAAGATAGGGTACATGGCTATAACGACACATTTTGTTGATGAACCTTGGTGCTTGAGAAATTTGATAATATGGTATGTTTTCTTCTTTTTACCTTGTTTTTTAAATAATTATGTTTCATCACAATATAATATTTTGATATAATTATTCATGCATAGGTTTGTTTATGTGCCCGCTCCACATACGAAAGATGTTCTTTGTGATGTGTTGATGAATTGTTTATTAGATTGGAATTTGGATAGGAAAGTGTCTACTATTACGATAGACAATTGTTCTACTAATGATGCATTGATGGGTAGTCCTGTGGACAAGTTTGTTATTAATTATTCCATTTTGTAGGTGACTAGGTATCTCTGATGCCAATCAAGATAACATAATGGCCACATAGGAGGGCAGGTATCTATTGTTCATTGGTCCACGTAGGAGAGTAATTTTTACGTACAACATGAATATTGTCAATTTAAATTCAACACACACTTGCATTTCAAGATGAAAATATATTGAATATCAGGATATTATTATGATAATAAATAATTATATTTTCTCATTGATATTAAAAAAAATCAAAAGGGCAGATTTCAAGAGTTAACTTTGGATCACAATATTCTTGGGGTCATACCTACTTGTGAGAGTTAAGGACATCTTAGAGTTCGTGGTTTTTTTTTTTTTTGTAGGGAGTGACGGAGGAGGGGGTATTTTTTCACTTTAACCATACTAACATTTCACCAAACTTAACTTTATTTTTTCATGCCCCCTAACTTCATAAAATGACCCACTTTATTCAAAAAAACTAACAATGTTTATTTTTTGGATGCAAGCTATCTCATGTGGATAAAGTGTGAAGGAATTTTCTGTCTAAAAATAAAAGATATGGTAATAAATTAAATATATACGTGGCAAATCAAAAGGGTAGTAATGTAACTATCACTCTTTTTCACTCCTTTCGGGTCTGAAATGATATGAGAGGACTATATGGTTGCGTTTGTTTTTTCATTTGAATTAAAAATCTGAATCTGAAGTCTGAAATTTGAATTTGAAAGATATGCTTGTTTTTATGTCTGAGTGAATATCTGAATGTATGTATTTCGTCATATTCAAATTCAAAGTTCATAGTCAGATGTGCTTTTATCTTTTAACTATTCAGAGATAAATATAGTCGTTAGCCTCTTTTTTTTCAAAAAAAATAATACTTAGTACATTAAGGTGTTGTTTGTTTACTGAATCTTAACCATTCAGACTTAAGAGGTACCAAATATTATTTTTTTAATGATTTAGAGGGTAATAGCTATTTTGCATCAAAATGATTAAGAGATAAATGTAATTCTAAAGTCTAAATCAGTTTAAATACATTTATTTAGAAGTACATTCAGACATAAAAATAAACATATTTTCTAGTTTGAGACTTCGTATTTTAAATTCACTATTCAAATTTCATATTCAGATGTGAAAAAATAAACACAGCGTGAATCTAAATGGTTCATAGGTTCATATTCAAACTTAAAATGTGAAAAGAAACAACTCAAGTCTCTTTCATCCCCCCCCCCCCCCCCCCCCCCCCTCAAAAAAAAAACTCACATTTTTTTTCAACACACACACGCACGCTGTATATTTTGGACGTTTGGATTTCATTCCATTGTAATTTAGCATTTTATTGGAAATAACCTGCTCAAGGTTGTACACTCCAGTGAGTAAACCCCTCTCTCACATATATCTATCCATCCCTCCTCTTACACAAGGAGGGAGATCTTAGCACACAAATATTTTGTATAGGTTAGAATTTTGGATCTCATCCCATCTGTTGATACCAAAATTAGTATGCTGATATAGACGAATAATAAGAAGACACGTGTTGATCTACATGGCACAATAGCAACGAGGAAGTCTATTTCCCCGACCAAGTCATACTCACTCCGAGGAACATCAACACTCCGAGGAACACCAATACTCTGAGGAACTCTTGAAAGACGAACAACTAAGGCGGTCCGAGCTGCATCTCGGCCACAGCATTGATTGCCAGATAATCAACAGTTCAACTATTCATTGAATGCTTATTATACAGACGTATATTCTTAAAGGGCATTAATTGTTTACCCTTTCACATGTACAGCCCAAGGGCTATAAATACATTGTATCACCCTCATTCAAAGGGGACCGGAATTTCTTGATAGAACTACATATCGAGAATTCCAAAACACTTGGCAATAACAGAAACAGTGGATGTAGGCCATTCTTATAAGGCTGAACCACTTTAAAATTCTTTGTCTCATTTATATTTATCTGTGATTAAATAATTAAAGCAATCTAATTTTTTACATCAACAGATTGGCGTCGTCTGTGGGGACGACTATTGTTATCGTTTTTCACCAAAAATCATTCATCATCAATGGCAGATAATCCGGAATCCAGCAATCGAAACGCTGGAAATGCTGGAAATCCTCCAAATCCCTCTGCACCTCCAGATCTGGCTGGAATTATGACGAATCTGGCTCAAGGACAAACCGCCATGCAAGAGACAATGCGGCAACTCATACAGACCCTTCATGGCGGTGCACCTGCACATTCGGGACAGCGAAGTGGTCAAAGACAAACCTATTTACCTTGTTCTCAATCCAGGCGTACAGATGCGTATCGTAATGACGAATCTGATGATTTCTCTTATCAACCTGGGCGAACTTCATCAATAAGGGCTACAGATACTGAGCAACGTATCACTCTCTCTCCAGAGAGACCCAGCGCCTTGGAAAGACTGAGCAGGGTATCTCCTTTCAGTCGATTAGGCCCTAGGAGGAATAGGAGTCCACCTAAGACCATGTCGAGGAGTTTTCGACAACCATCAGATCTAAGAGAAGGATCAGCACAATCACGACCAGTTGCTCGTCAAGATAGATCCCAGGAAGCCACTTCAGAACAATCAATTGCCCGAACTAATAAGCCCGAGGAAGGAAATGATGCGTGGAAAGGTTCCATTCAGCGGTTGGAGGATAGATTGGGAGAAATGGCTAATGCAAAGAACCCCCTACAACGAACTTTTGTTCAAGGGACACCTTTTGTACAGGCCATTGTGGATTTTCCTACACCGTCAAAATTCAAAGCACCTGTGGTGACCCCCAAATATGATGGAAAGACAGATCTTGTTCTTCATATAGAGCAATATCAAGCTGCTGCCGACATCTATGCTGTCCTCAACGAGATGAGATGCAGAGCATTTTTAGGAACTCTTACTGGATCTGCCCAGATATGGTACAACAATCTTCCTTGGGGTAAGATTTCAACTTTCTTTCAATTGGCCAAGTTGTTCATCGGCAATTTCTATTTTGGAGCAAAGCCAGTAAAACGAGTAGCACACTTGTTAAGTGTTAGACAAAAATCTGGTGAGAGTACCAGAGATTACATAACTCGTTTCAATAATGAGAAGCTGGAAGTCATAGATTATGAAGAAAAGATAGCAATCACCGCCTTGATGAGTTGGTTGTTGCCTAACAAATTGTATTACACTTTGGCCAAAGATCTGCCTACAACTATGTCAGAATTGATGGCAAAAGCGGCCAAAATCATGAATGCCGAGGAGGCCATGGATGCGAAGAAGAATATGGATAAAGAAACCAAGGTGGAAGAAGACAAATCCAAGAAGAAAGAGCATAAGGGCAATGGCGGTGACAAGCATTCCAAGAATAATAAGTCATCATGGGAAGTCCTAAAGAAATTTGATAATTATACTCCTTTGAAAATGGGTATTAATCATGTCTTGGAAGAAATCAAGAATAACGAGGAATTAAAGTGGCCAAAGAAATTGAGGTCAGACCCTGACACGAGGAATATGGAGAAATATTGCGAATTCCATAAGGATCATGGCCATATGACCAAAAATTGCATAGCTCTTCAGAACGAGATTGAAACACTCATCCGAAGAGGGAAACTAGCAAAGTATGTTGATCGGGGAGGTGAAAGAAGAAATAATGACCGAACTAGAGAGAGGTCTAGATCTCCTCGTCGAGCAGAGGAGAAGAAGAAGAGGAATCATGAAGATGATACAGAGGATGACCCCGATCTTCCCAAAAGGCCAAGGCAACCAGAACGCGAGGTATTTTCAATGTGTTTCGAAACATTTGATTGTAATGTTATTACAAGCGGAGATGCAGGAGGAGGAGATCTTACTGCAGAAAGAAAAGCTTACCTCGGTGAGGCTCAGGCTTGCTCATACATTCAACGGATAAATTTGGCTGAGGAAGATCGCCCGAGGAAGATAAACAAAGAGAAGCTGTTCATTGGTTTTTCAAAAAACGACCTGGCAGGTGTTCTTTACCCTCACGACGACCCTTTGGTAATCAAAATGAGGATGAAAGAAGTAATGATTTCAAGGGTTCTGGTAGATAACGGTAGTTCGACAGACATCATGTTCTACTCATGCTTTGACAGTTTAAATTTAAAATTATCTCAATTGGAGCCTTATCACAGATCTCTCCTAGGTTTTGCTGGCGAAAAACTTTTTTCCACTTGGGACGATCAAGTTGGATATATTCATTGGAACTTGGCCTGCTTGTCGAACAGAAAGAATACGCTTCTTTGTGATGGATAAGAATGTACAATCAGCTTACAACATCATCATGGGACGAGTTGGTTTGAAGAAGTTTGAAGCAGTTCCATCTACAGTACATCAGTGTTTAAAATTCCCAACAAATTTCGGAGTAGGAGTTGTGAAAGGTGATCAAAAAGTAGCTCGGGAATGCTATTACTCGTCTGCCGAGCAAGAGGAGCTTGAAGAGTCAAGGAAAAAGACTACTACCTACCAGGTGGATGAAGGTACAGAAATTGAAACACTGGATCCCAGAGACGAATCCCAACTTGTAAAAGGACAGGTGGTGGAATCTACAAAAAATGTTATTCTGGACGACGAACACCCTGAACGAATAACCCAGATAGGTTCGACGTTGGATGCTTCAATAAAACAGGAATTGATAACTTTCTTGAGAAACAAAAAGAAAACTTTTGCATGGAGTCATGAAGACATGCCAGGAATAGATCCAAACTTCTTATGTCATGAGCTCAATGTGAATAAGGAGATCAGGCCTGTAAAGCAGAGAAGAAGAGTATTTAGTCCCGAGAAGAATCAAGCTATACAAGAAGAGGTCGAGAAGCTCCAGAAAGCCCAAGTCATTGAAGATGTGAAATACCCAGACTGGTTAGCAAATGTGGTGATGGTAAAGAAGAAAAACAATAAATGGAGAATGTGTGTTGATTTCACTGGTCTCAATAAGGCCTACCCAAAGGATCACTTTCCATTGCCCAGAATTGACCAACTAGTGGATGCTACCTCGGGACACGAGCTGCTCAGCTTCATGGACGCTTACTCTGGATATAACCAGATCAAAATGAAACCTGAAGACAGGGAAAGCACTTCTTTTATTACCCCTAGGGGAACTTATTATTATAATGTTATGCCTTTTGGTTTGAAAAATGCAGGAGCGACATACCAGCGGCTGATGAACAAGGTTTTCGCCAAACAAATCAGTTGCAATATGGAAGTCTATGTCGATGATATGCTGACAAAGAGCAAGAAAGCTGCTAATCATCTAGTTGACTTAGGTCAGACCTTTGATCAACTGGATAAATACCATTTGAAGCTCAACCCGACGAAGTGCACATTTGGAGTACGAGAAGAAATGTTCCTCGGGTACATTGTCAACCAGCGAGGCATTGAGGTGAATCCAGCAAAGATCAAATCTCTTTTAGGGTTGCGATCTCCAACGACGAAGAAAGAGGTGCGGATTCTTACAGGACGAGTTGCAGCGCTCAACAGATTTGTATCCCGAGCAACTGATAGATGCCTCCCATTCTTTAAAACGCTTCGAAAAACTTTCGAGTGGAATGATGAATGTGAGAAAGCCTTTCAAGACTTGAAGAAATATTTGGGAGCACCTCCACTGTTGTCCAGACCAGTAATGGGAGAAAGGTTGTACTTATACCTGGCAGTATCAGAGAATGCAGTCAGCTCGGCATTGATCAGAATGGAGAATGGAGTCCAGAAGCCAATTTATTACACAAGTAAGGCTTTCCGAGGTGCAGAGATCAGGTACCCAAAGCTGGAAAAATTGGCATTGGCATTAATTGAGGCAAGTAGAAGAATGAGGCCATATTTCCAGGCCCATACCATCATCGTGTATACCGACATGCCATTGAGACAATCCCTTCATAAGCTAGAAAAATCAGGGAGACTGGTGTATTTGGCAATAGAGCTCGGTGAATATGATATTGTGTATGAACCCAGATCGTCATTAAAAGGGCAGGCTGTAGCAGATTTTATCGCAGAGTTTACATATCCTGATACCCCCGAGGAACAAAAATTGCTCGCTGATCAACCTGTGGATGTTACAGGATCAACAAACACAAGCTCAGACCAACTCCGGTTGGTAAAAGGGCTTATGGATATTGAAGGATCATCAAATTCGAGCCAAGACCAACTCCGGTTGGTAAAAGGACGAGAAGAGATGATCGACGAGGAGCGAGAAATATCAGGGGAGGATGAAAGGAAACAACAAATATTTCACCGAGGAACTTTTTCAGATAAGAAATTTGAAGACGAGTTACCTATATGGAGGCTATATGTAGATGGCTCATCTTGCACTGCAGGATGTGGCGCGGGAATAGTTCTGAGCACTCCAGACGAGGTCGACGTGGAATACGCCCTACGATTCCAATTCAAAGCCTCCAATAATGAGGCTGAGTATGAAGCCTTGATAGCAGGTCTTAATTTAGCAAAGATTATGGAAGCACAACAAGTGATGGTATTCAGTGATTCTCAATTAATTGTGAATCAGATGATGAGAACATATGCAGTTAAAGGAGAATTAATGGTCAAGTATCATGCAAAGGCGATGGAGTTGTTGGCAGAATTTGATGTATTCAGTTGATCAGAATACCAAGAATGGAGAATGCACAAGCAGACGCACTGGCCCGACTAGCATCAGCTACTCGTACCGAGTTGCGAAGAACAATACCAATTAAGGTGTTAGAAAGTCGAAGTATAGATGAAGACCTGACGATGAATATTATTACCCTTGATTTAGGACCATCTTGGATGGATCCTATCAGGGCATATGTTGAGGAGGGAGGATTACCGGAGGATAAGCTCACTGCCAAGAAATTGAAGTTTAAAGCTGCTCGGTATGTACTAACTAATGGTGTTTTGTATAGACGAGGAATTATAGCAGGTTTGCAAAGATGTGTACATCCCTCCGAGGTTAAAGAGTTGATTGAAGAGATCCATGAAGGGTCTTGTGGAGCCCATGTAGCAGGTCGAACTCTTTTGCAAAAGGTGATGACTCAGGGATACTACTGGCCAATGATGAGGGCTGATTGTATAGCCTATGCTAAGAGATGTGATAAATGCCAACGTTTTTCCTCCATCCGACGAACTCCACAAGCATTGTTGACACCCATAACTTCCCCTTGGCCATTTTCCATATGGGGAATGGATTTGGTTGGACCACTGCCAACGACCCGAGGAAGATTCAAGTACCTCGTCGTCGCAGTGGATTATTTTACTAAGTGGGTAGAAGCTGAGCCTCTGATTGATATGAAATACGAGAAGGTGTACCAATTAGTTTGGAAGAACATCATCTGCCGATATGGTCTCCCCCATGCCTTCATCACTGACCACGGGACACAATTTGATAACGAGGAGTTTGCCGCCTATTGTCATCAGTCAAACATTTTGAAGGTTCATTCAGCACCAGGCCATCCTCAAAGCAATGGACAGACTGAAGTGACGAACAGAACATTACTAAATGGTTTGAAGAAGAGGCTAAGTGAGGCTAAAGCTAATTGGATTAATGAGCTACAGTCAGTATTGTAGGCTTATCGAACAACCCCCCGAGCAGCAACTGGAGAATCACCATATATGCTGGCCTTTGGAAGTGAAGCAGTAATACCTGCCGAGTTGGGTCTCCCAACACACAGAGTGCTGAATTTCAATTCCCCAGTCAGCGACTTAATGAGAAGATTAGATCTGGACATGCTCGAGGAGGTTAGAGAAGAGGCGGCCATTAGGAATGCTGCTTACCAACAACGAACAGCCCTGTTCTACAACAAAAGGGTGAAGAAATGCGACTTAAAAGAAGGAGATTACGTGCTAAAGAAGGTCATTCAGAAACATAATAAGTTGGAGGCAAATTGGCATGGACCATACCGAGTTACAGAAGTTGTTCGACCAGGAACCTACCGAATAGCAACTCTAGAAGGAGAGGAATTTAAGAATGCATGGAATGCTGAACACCTACACAAGTATTATCAGTGATGTAAAATGTAAAGCAGTTTCATAAATATGAATAAAACAAGGATTTTTCACCATCTTCTCTCCTTTTATTGAAAGTTTTTCGGGGAATACTAGTGTGTAACACTACGCTGCTCGGCAGTAAAAACAACACGATAGTTCAAGCTCAGACTAACTCTTAGTAAAAGGGAGAGAACACGGTAGTTCAAGCTCAGATCAACTCCGGTTGGTAAAAGAGCGAGAACAAACCATACTCCTTTGGTTAGGAGGCGTACACTGGCTCAGACCAACTCCGGTTGGTAAAAGGGTGAGTGGACATGATAGTTCTAACTCAGACCAATTCCGATTGGTAAAAGGGAAAGAACACGATAGTTTGAACTCAGACCAACTCCGGTTGGTAAAAGGGTGAAAACAAACCATACTCCTTTGGTTAGGAGGCTGACACTGGCTCAGACCAATTTTGGTAACAGGGCAAGTGGACATAATAGTTCGAACTCAGACCAACTCCGGTTGGTAAAAGCGCGAGAACAACATCAACATTCCTAAAAATGCCAACGTGTTTGGTTAGGAAATAAGATATGCTCTCAAATGCCAACTTATGTTGGTCGGGAGTTAAGTTTATTACATAAAAGTTCCTCGAAGAACAAAATATTCCAAACTGAATCAAGTATGGTTGGTCGGAGATAAAAATCCACTAACTGTAGTTGGTCGACGAGGAGAAAATATTTTAAACAGTACCAAGTATAGCTGATCGGGGATAAAAACCCACTAACTATAATTGGTCAACAAGCACAATTTAACAACCTTGGTTGGTTGGAAAAATTTTAAACATTTTTATACTCATTACTTCGTTATTAAGTGATCGAGCAATATTACTAATACTTGTAATTTTTTATTACTAAGTTGATCGATGAACCACACAATATTGTTATTCAAGCACAAATATAAAGTATTTGACAAATACAAGACAATAGCAATACAAATTTGCAAAAATGAAACTCTTTCACTAAATTCAAAATGAATTACACAAATTTATTGCATTGATATTAAATTGTGTACTAATTATTACATCAGAATTTCCTATTCTATTGGTCTTTTCCCTTTTTCTTTTGAAATAGGCTTCTCGCCAGCAGGAGGATCTTCCTGGCAAAGGGGAGAATTAATGAAGTTAATATCTCAAAGAATTCTGACGTTCATTGTTGAAGGTGTGTCCAGTAGATGCTCGGGACGAGATACCTCGATCTGAGAATGAAGATTGTAGTCACCGAGGTATTTTGCAATTAAGCTCCGAGGAATGGCGCGAGATGGGATCCATTCCATGTCCAATTTATACGGTGGCACAGGCAAGTCAAGTACCCCAGGATCATAATAGTCCCACAGGTAATGTCCTTGTTCGAGCTTCAGCACACCCAAGGCATTCAGCCAACCTTGCTTGTAGCCCTCGTTATTGGCATTCTGGATACGATCATCTAAATGGAATAATGCTTCGTTGTATCCACCTATCCAGAACTCCCTGGGATATTTTTGAAATTGAAAGGTCAACCTTGCAATCTTCTCGTTAAGACTCTGGATGAAAAGTTCATTAGTCTTCAATATTGATTCCTTTAAAGAGAGTTGTTGTTCCAATTCTCTAACTTTCTTGGACAGCTCAGACAAGGCTTGGTTCTTAGCCATTAATTGGAATGCTTGGTTTTCCAACGCTGATTGAGTACGAGATTCTTCAATAGTACGACGAAGACTTCTAGATCCTCCCCGAGCAGGTCGAGAACTTGGTTCCTCGGCAACATTCTGAGCAACTCTTCCTCGTCCACGAGAACCTCTTCCTCGTCCCCGAGTAGCAGTAGAAGGCCCAACTCTTCTCAAAGTCTCTAACTCTTCTCGCAACTTGGCATTTTCCACTTCCAAAAATGAGAATC
Source organism: Sambucus nigra (assembly GCA_949130495.1). Taxonomy (NCBI): domain Eukaryota; kingdom Viridiplantae; phylum Streptophyta; class Magnoliopsida; order Dipsacales; family Adoxaceae; genus Sambucus; species Sambucus nigra. The sequence goes on along the minus strand of OX422217.1, from coordinate 297,201,352 downwards.
CTTCATCGGTGACAGGTACTAAGGCAGTGGAGGATGAAGCAGCAGACCTCAGCTGAGCTAGTTCTTTTTGCAGATTGTTGTTTTCCTGTTCCAATAGCTCAGCGATTTGCCTGTGCCCTTCGGCATCTTCTTTCAATGTTCTCTCTCTCACTTCATAGCCAACAAACATCTTGTTGTAGCCTGTTTCAACACTAAGTTGTTTAATTTTCTCTCATATCCTTCGTGCAAAAGAGTTGAAGACTCTTTATACTGATGCTGAAGTTCATTGAGAGTACCTTGCAAGTCTTCAATCATCTCGTAGTAAGCCACATTATTGGCCAGCGCTCGATCAAGTAAGCATTTCAGGTACTGATAAGCTTCGATTGCCTGCTTTGAAGCATCCTGACCAAGGATGTCGGCAACTTTTGATACACTCAGTTCTGTGTGACCAGCATTATAATATTCATGACATTTCTCCATTAGCTTTGTATCATTAGCAGACAGCAGATCCATCCTGGCCAGAAACTAGCAGAGAAAGAAAAAGTAATCATCAACAAGAAGAGAAAATAGGCAATCATATGGAAGAAAAGAACTCAAATTTTATTATATCATAGTGCAGAGTTACAAAGATCTTGGTTACATTTGAAAAAGGAGAAAAATAGAAAGAGAATACCGAACAACTTCACACCTTTTCCTTGTCTCCCAAGACTTTCTCGGGAGGCTGGGATGAGGAGCTCGGTTGCTCGGTGGAAACAACGAGTTGGTCGGCTGGAGATGGAACTTGTTCAGGAGGAGCAGGCATAGATGAAAGCTCCTCGTCAGCAGGTTGGGTAACGATGAGATCACCGACTACCATTGAAGATTCTTCGGAGGCAGCTTCATCCTCTTCTTCATCTTCAATAGCTGGGGGAGGACCAGGGAGATGTTGTTGAAATAGTTTTGAGTCCTCATTAACCTTCAACTCTTGCAGGGAAGCCACCCAACCATCTCGGAAGTATTTCAAACTCCCATATTGCACCTGAGTCATCATGGCTGCTACCCCCTTGTTCCACCCTTTGTCCCAGCCTGTGTTGAAGGACTTCTTTATTGCCATTTTTCTTTTTATTTTCTCCGAGGAGAGCTTCTCGGATAGAAGATCCTCGGTGGACTTCAACTTAGCATCTACCTCCTCCTTCTGGCGATTTACTTCTCGCAGAAGGGTTAGCTCTTCCTCAGCCATTTTCATCTTGTCTTTAAGCTCCCCAAAGCTCTTGAGCTTCTCGTCAGACTTCTCTTTCTCTCCCTCCAAATTTCTCACTTTATTTTCCAGCTGCACCTTTTCTGCCTCAACTGCAGCCAACTTCTTCTCCCATTCAGCCTTATCCTCGTCATACTTTTGACGGGAATCCTTCAAAGATTTGGTTAATCTCAACAAAGCATCCTCCACTCCATACGAGGAGCTAGAAGCCTTGATTGCTTCATCCTTCTTCACAATGGTGTTAAAATAACTCACCAGCTGAAAAACGAAGATAATGATAAGTTAGCACAGAGATACATGTATTGATGGAAAGAAAGAAAATTCAGAATATGAGAAACTTACTGAAGCAATGTGATGAGTATCCAGGGATGTAAGCATATCCCTAGACATACTCTCCTCGATTCCTTGGACTTCAGGAACAGTCCAAGTCTTTACCGAGCTCATTGCAGAGCTCGGGGGAATGATAGTTGGAACACCAGCTCCACTAACTTGGAGCTGGGAAAGGTTTTCAGCCAAATTGACCGAGGAGGATATCTTCAGTCTCCTCGGTGGCATTTCAGCAGTTTCAACCAAAGAACTTTTGGTGGGAGAGATGGTGACCACTTCCACAGAAGCATTTTTCTTGCTCGGAGTCACTGGGGGCTTCTCGGTAGCCTTCTGAGGAGCAATAGAAGGGGCAACATCTATTTTCTTTGTCCCCTTTGGGATATCAGTCTTGTTTCTTTTCCCATCTCCAGCAGAGGTAGCCTCCTCAAAGAGAGTAGGAACTCTTCTTTTGCCCATTTTCTGACTTAGAGGAATGTGAGATTCTGGAGAAGAGTCCTCAGGAATTGATGCTGGTTCACTGGTGTTGACCACAGGACGAGCAGTAAAGGATGTTGTATAACTCCTATACTGTAACAAATATGAAGCAGACCTGATGTGCTCGTCTGCAACCTTTCGATGCAAATTCCAGATAAGTTTCAAATGTTTGATGTTAATATCAGCTTCTTTTGGAGTTTTTCTCTTACTGTCAACTGCAAACAAATACATAGTGAAATATCAGTCACGCATTTATTCAAACATAATGAAATCATAATTTTAGAAATAAAATAAAATGAAAATAACCTATCCCATTGCCATATGGAGGGCATCTGGGATCTTGATATACTTCATCTCCAGTCAAAGGGGCATGTTGCCAATTTTTTATAATTACCCCATGTTCAAAATAATCCCTATTGGCATCAGGGAGGTTGACTACTAAGGCCCTATTCAAAAATCTAGTTTTTAAATAAAAAATATTATCTAGAACAGCCCATCTATAACAATACATAATCTCAGGAATTCCTATACGAATTCCATGAGTTTGATTTAACCTATACACCCCATTAACTATCCTCCATGTGTTGGGGCTATTTTTGCAGGGACAACATCGAAATATTGACAGAACTCTAAGTATAAAGGGTTTGGTGGAAAAGAAAATCCACATTCAGCAATAAAGAGGTTAGGGAACTAGTGTCCCTCAGCCAAACGAAAGTAATCTAAAGGCTCAGAAAGATCCTCCAGAGTTACCTAAGATGGAATGGAAAAATCAGAACGGAATTTCTCGAGAGATTCGATAATATAAACCATGGTGAATAAAAGAAATGAATAAGAAGGAAGAAGATCTTAAAGGAAAAAGGGAGATCTGTTGACAACGAACGAAGAAAAGGGCGAACGCACAAGAGAGAGAAAGACTGTGGAAAACTCGAAAGCAGAAATTGGAAAAGGTAGAAGACGACGGGATTGCCTATGAAGCTTAAATACTTTGCCTTGGGAAACGGCTAAAGAAATGATTACAAAATAGAAACTATTACGCTACCGGCGGCTAAAAGGACAAAAAGTGTGCGAAGATCGAAGCGCTTATAAAAATTCAAAAAAGTGGATTCTGCGAATTTGGAAGGACATTCGAATACGAAGAAAATGTTCCTAAAAACCAGGAAAGTCATTTAATATTGCCATGTACCGAGAAGGAATGTTTCATACTCCTCAAAGTTCGAAATATGAAACTTTGGGGGCTTCTGTTGATACCAAAATTAGTATGCTGATATAGACGAATAATAAGAAGACACGTGTCGATCTACATGGCACAATAGCAACGAGGAAGTCTATTTCCCCGACCAAGTCATACTCACTCCGAGGAACATCAACACTCCGAGGAACACCAATACTCCGAGGAACTCTTGAACGACGAACAACTAAGGTTGTCCGAGCTGCATCTCGACCACAGCATTGATTGCCAGATAATCAACAGTTCAACTATTCATTGAATGCTTATTATACAGACGTATATTCTTAAAGGGCATTACTTGTTTACCCTTTCACATGTACAGCCCAAGGTCTATAAATACATTATATCACCCTCATTCAAAGGGGACCGGAATTTCTTGATAGAACTACATATCGAGAATTCCAAAACACTTGGCAATAACAGAAACAGTGGATGTAGGCCATTCTTATAAGGCTGAACCACTTTAAAATTCTTTGTCTCATTTATATTTATCTGTGATTAAATAATTAGAAGCAATCTAATTTTTTACATCAACACCATCAATTACTTTTCACAAATTTTGCATTTGTTGAAAAAAAAATCGCGAGTTATGATCTACACTTTTTACTTTTTTGGATTTACACATTTTTTTATTTTATCTTTAGATTTATATCTATAGATTTCTTTTGTTTTAATTTCATTCTCTCGTATTTTAATTTTTAATTTTTCCTAATTTTTTCCCTATTTTATTGAGGTTAAAATTTTGTGAAACTTTAGTCAAGGTTGAAATTGATTAATGAAACAAAATAGATCACTGATATGTCTTTTATGTAAAATTTTATTGAATTCAAACAAAAAATGTCTTAGACAAATTAAAAAAAATTTATTGACATTTTAAAAAAGTTTTGTTGTGGTCAATTTTTACACAAATCTGATTAGAATTGAAATTTTCAGAATTTTCGAAATGTTTTCGTATACTGTTTTTTGTTGAAGATCTCAAATTTCATGTACTGTTTTTTGTTGTTTGAGTTTTAAATTTTTTATTTGTTGAGGTTGAAATTCTGAATTTTTTGGTTGATGTTGAGAATATTCAAATTATAGATAAGGCTTAAGTTTTTAATAATTTCTACGTTTTTGAAAAGTGAACTGATAAAAATCTTATAAATACTTTTGTTGTAATTTTTGGACTCTGAAATATTTTTTCTATAATTTTAAATTTTTTTAAACAATATTCATGTTACTTCGAGATTACTGTAATGTTTATCTGTAATTTGAATTTAGCACGAAATTAAAAATGACCCTATATATTCTTATAAAATGAGACGTTTCAAAACGATGTGTGGTCAGTAAAGAAAATGAGAGTTACTGGAGTACAGTGTTTGTAGATGTAAAATTCATAGAGCAAGGTAATTAACTCAAAATAGAAATGAAATTACTTTTTTTAGAAAAGGTCTTCCTCTAGTGGAAATGAAGACTATTATGATGGTATTAATGTTTGTTGCGAATTATAAGTGAAGATTTATCCTGAATTCTCAATATAAAAATTATTTTTTCAAAAATCTCAACCCACGTGCTAAAAAGGTTTTCCTTTCTTAGAGTTGAAGATGAGATTATATTGATATTTGCTGCCAAACAAGTCGATATCTATCCATAATCATCAATATCAAAATTGTTTTACCAAAATATCTTAATCACGTGCTAAGTTATTGTAAAATTTTATAAAAAATATGATAAATTTTAAATAGGATAAATTATACCAAACCTCTGAGCTATAGTGATTTTACAGATCTAGTCTAAAACTCCGGACAAAGAACTACCTAAATTATTAAAGGATTAATTATACTTAGACCCCCTGAACTTTGACCCCCCATCCCCAACACTCTGTCACCCCAACTTTTAGTTTTTTCAATTCACTCCCTAACTTTAAAACGGCTACAAAAACTCCTTATCGCCCAACTCCATTAACATTTGACGAGAAACGTTAGGCCTGTGAGTGACACGTGACTTAAAGTAAGGGCATTTTTGTCCTAACATAATTTTTTTGAAAACAATCTTAAAATAATAGCAAAAACATTTACAAATTAAGAAAATATCAAAAAATATTTTAAAATATAAAAAAAAACTTTGAAAAAAATTGATAAATTTTTTAATACATTTGGAAAATGTGAATATATGTTTAAAAATTTTTAAAAATACCAAAGAAATATTTAAAAAAATTTAAATTCAAAAAATAATAATTCAAAAAATATATTGAAAATAATTATTGAAAATTATATTAAAATACAAAAAAAGGCGTTTAAAAATATGGAAATTAGTAAACAATTAAAATTCTGAAAATTACCAAAAAATATAAAAACATGATTTTAAAAAAAATGATTTTGAGCAATAATAATTATTTTCAGCAAATAAAATATGACTTCCATCAATAATAAAATAGTTTTAGAAATAAAAAATCATTTCCAACAAAAAAAAATTATTTCCAAAAGTGAAAAAATAATTTTCAGCAAAAATAAATAGCTTCAGAATTAAAAAAAAATCATTTCCCACAATTAAAAATTGTTTTCAATAATAAAAAAGAAAAGATTTTCAGTAATATAAATTATTTTAAATATATAAAAAATGATTTTCAACAAATAAAATATAATTTCCAGGAATAATAAATTATTTTCAGCAAATAAAATATTATTTCCACAAGAAAAAAATAGAATATATATATATATATATATATATATTCAGAACTAAAATACACACACACACACATACACCTACACACAAAAAATTTCTTGTAAGGACTTATTACGGGGTTGACCCCGGTACATACCATTTTTTTTAAATGGTAAACAAAATTAATTTTTTGATGAAACTTCACAGTGAGAAGATCATCTCCAATTTTTTTCATCAAAAAAGTCAATGAAAAAAATCATTGAGATGAGGTTGTGGTGACAAGAAATCTCAACACAAATTACAAGCAAATGCAATCACCAGAAAATGTAAAGAACATAAATTAGAATAACTGAAATCACACACAACACAAGATATACGTGGTTCGGCAAAATGGCCTGCGTCCACGGTGGTGCTCTCTGTTTTATATTTCTCCTATCTCCAGGGGAGTGTTTACAATTGCATTCCCTTTGCCCTAAGCTGGGGGATCAATATATACGTGTAATTCTCGGAGAGTGGAGGTGTTGGGCACCTCCACGTTGGCCCATAATCCCTAGAATATCTTTTGAGAGATTTTAGAGCTTGAATGGGTCACTGTTGAATTAGTTATTTATAAGACCTTAGATTTTAGGTCGAATTTTACCTATCTTTGATAGGGCTTAGTCGGGCTACTTCTCTGGGCCAAGACAATTAAATCAGGTACCCACAATTGCCCCTAAAATTTTTGGGTCACAATTTGGGCTCAATAATTTTAAATAATATCCCTGATGGTATTTTTGTGAATCACAAGAAGCTTTGGGGAGCGAAACGTCGTTCCCAAGTAGATTTAAGTGGCAGATGAACTTCATTCTCCATGCGTAATCATTGAAAAGGTTTAAATTTATTTGAAGAAACCATTTTCTGATGTCGCTTCAAACCTCCTTGCATTCTCAAGATTTCTCCAGCTTTTCATTGTGTTTTCTCACTTACAGGTCTCTCCTTTCATCTTCGAGCTCTTTGTTGTCTTCCCATATTCTTTGCTTGTTGCCTTATATCGTCTCAAACTGATTTCTACTTTGTACGTTTTCCACAACTCTTCCCTTTTCTTTTCTGCTGAGATTTCTTCTTTATCGCTACTAACGTTTTTATCTTCTGATGGCAAGGATAGGTAATAGGTCAATAGCAGAGTTTAGAGAGTTTTATAACATCCCTAACTGGGTGGACATTGAATGTTACCTTGTTCCTCGCAATGTTCAAGATATTGAGGATGGGCATTGGATTCATGTCCTCTTGTTGTCCCAGGGGGTTTAACATTTCCCCCAAATCGCTTATTTGTGCGCTTCTTTAGTTACTTTTACATAGTTCCTACCCAATGTTCTCTAAATGTTTGGAATATTATCAACGGTTTACATAGGATCAATCAGCTCTATGGAACCAACTTAAGTCTTGCTAAAATTTATTATTTCTATTCCTTCTCTCGAACAAGATCTGATCTTCTCTATCTGAAAGCTAAAAGTCCTGATAGGGTATTGGTAGTCAATCTACCTGATTCCCACAAGGACTATTGGCAAGAGGGGTTTATTGCCAGGAAGTGGTAGTTCCCTCTCCAAACTGAAGGGGCGAGGTACAAGGGACCTATGATTACCTTTTATGGGGAGGAGTGCATAGGTAGGCATAGCTCTTGTTCTGCTCATTGATTTTCTCTTAGTGTACTGTATTTCTTATGTTTTTCTTTTTTCTTTTTTTCAGCGAAGTCAATGAACTCAGAATATGCACTTCGCAAAATTCGAGCTGCCGAGTTGGTCAAGGCTTGGAAGATCAGGGAATACTTGGCTGACAGTGATCATCCACGATCAGTTTCATTCCTTTTGGAGTATAAGAACATCGGGTCCAGCTTCATCGCCCGACCTGTGGATAGTATTCCTCAGCTAGATATCACAAAAGAGGTTGTTGCTAAACCAATTCAATTAGACGAGGAGGAAAGTAGTTCTGGTGGAAAGAGTGAGGGAGCTGACAGAGGTGGAAGTGAGGGTGATTATAGCGAGGAAATTTCAAGAGAAAAAGAATCTTCCAGTTCAGAGGAGGGTTCAGAGGTTTTGGAGGACTCACAGGATTCAGATAGCTCCAGCGAGGAAACTATTGCTCCTCCTAGGAAGAATTTGATCCAGGTTGATGATGAAGAAAATATTTCTCTCGCTCGTAGGTTGAAGAAGTAGAAGTCTGGGAGTGGGGATACTGCCACTGGCTCCCATACTGTAGCTCATGAGCAGGATTGGAAGAAGAAAGAGGAGGTAGTGGTGAGAGAGAAAGATAAGAAGAAGGAAGAAGTAAGAAGAGAGGAAGAGGGAGGTAGAGAGGAAGAAGAAAAGGAGGGAGGAAGAAAGGAGGAGAGAAGAAGTGAGGACAAATATGATTCAGTCTCTAGTGTCTGTGTCTGCCCTAGCTGAGGGGGCTTCTATTGCTCTTTCCCCTCAGCTGGCTCCTACGGTGCTCGAGAGAGCAGTCTTGCCGGCTGATCGTTAGAGGTTGTCGAGTATAGGGACCGACCAGTCATCCCTAAAGGCAATTCAAGGGATAGCCTTAGTAAGTATGTTCTTACTTATCTGCTTTTGTTATTCTTCTTTCAATATCTTCTTTACTAATGTTCTCTTTTTTTCTGCAGTTTTTATCTGACTTCACCATCCTCTATCGCATCCGTGATGAGCTTACGAGGAAGAATGTTGAGTTGGAGACGATCTTGAAGGCTGCTAGTGCAGCTCAGAAGTCTTTCGACCTTGCCTTGGACAAAACTAATAAGTCAAAAGAGGAAATGACCAAGGAGCTCGAGGAGCTGAGTCATTCTTACGACTTAGTCTGTATAAGCAAGTTGGCAGTGGTCGAGGAGAACAAATAGCTTGTCGTGAAGATGAAGAAGATGGAATCTGAGGCTGTCGCCCTCAAGGAGAGCTCGTACAATATTGGGTGGATCACAGCATATGAGGATGCTGAGGCTCAGATCGTCTACATTACCCGCCTCAACTTCAAGAAGGGTTAGGACAGGGCTTTGCTCACTACCGAGGTGGATGTTGATTCCCCCCTTTTTAACGAGCATGACCCTGGCCCCAAGCCTGTTATGGATGAGGCACCCTCTTTTGCTGCCAATTAAGGTGTCCCATCCATTATGACTACTGTTGTTGATTCTCCCCTTTATCAGGGAATGGTGATTGCTCCATCTAAGGGAGGTGTACCTGGGGCTATCGCGGATAAGGGGAAGCAACCAGCCTCCTCAAAACAGACTAAGGTTACCAACTAGTCTTCTTAGGGACCTTTGTATTTTTTTATTTTTATTTCTTCTTGCTAATGTACTCTAACTATTTTTGTTCTAATGAAATAAAGTTCTGCTCTTCTCCATGCACTGATTTATTTATTCTTGATGCTCGTATGATTTGTAGCTTATCGATGTTGAGGAATATATTCCTGCTACCTCTCAACTAGGAAAAATTCTTGGTCCCGATGTGAGTAATCGAGTTTGTCGTGCCTTTGTAAAAATATGCAAATCTCTTAGGTCGAGGAATTAAGACTATAAGGACCAGTCAGAGCTCGTTGCCAAGATGAAAGATAAGCTTCAGGAGATAGAGGAGGTTTGCGCTTCTGTTCAAGAAGAAGTGGATTCTCTTAACGCTAAGCTTCTGGATGCTTCCAAGATTAATTAAGTTGGAGAGATACTTCAATAAGAGAATGATTCTCTAAGGAGGGAAGTCTCCCGACTTAGGGAAAATGCTCTGAGCATTTCCCCTTGAGTTTTACGTGGTTCCACTTCATCAACTGGGCCAAGAGCTGGTACTGATGATAGTGGTTCATCTAGGGAATTTTTCGAACTATGAGGTGACGTTTGCAAGGCGTACGTGATAGCCGTGGTCTCCAAAGAGATTTCACTTTACTGAGGCACCTGTTCAAAAAGGTCCCCGACAGGTGTGGGCTAATGGCTACGACCAGGGTTGGACTGAGGCTCCAATGAAGTTGAAGGAGGTTGAGTAGTTAGCTTTCATAAGAGGGTCGTTGAGTGCCCTTAGGGAGTTGTAAGTTTCTAGGAACTCTGTTCTCTGGTATCGTCATGAGATCGCTCCTTCAACTTTGATGCCAAACCCATTCATAATGGATGATCGATGGGTTCCCATAGATGCGATCCCAAGACAGCTCACGGAACCAAATTTAGACAAAGTCGAGGAGGAATTAGCTCCTCACCCTGATGATGGCTGAAGAGCACGAGTGGATGACTACCTTGCTCGGCGACCTAGTTCTCACTAGAATTTGAATTACTCAGCATATGTACCTCTTTGTATATGTAATGAAGTACTAAAATAGTTATGTTTTGGGTAATTTTTTGACTAAACATGTGTTGTGTTATTTTTTACTTCATTGATCTCTTGTTCAATTATCTTGGGCTCTTCCAGTCGGCTAGATTTAATTTAGGCAGAGTTAGTTGTTGAGTGAGTATCCCCCCAGTCTAGTATGCTTTATGTACCATTATTCCTTACTTTACCTCTTAGGTTGTGTCGTCATACTTCCTTAGGCCTAAGTGAGGCAATGGCGAGGATACACCTGGTATTGGATGTTCTATCTGAGCAGGATTTTTTAGACAAACAATGTTGGCGACCAAACTGGGTTGGCCATATTTCCTAAGGGTCCCCTGTAGGGCTTCATATATTGCTAGGGGCAAGCTAGGAGGTCATTCGTGTTCATTGACGAATGCCTGAGGAGGGTTATTGTACATTGACCCTACTTTAATAAGTTTCTCGTGATCATATTTTTGCATGTTAAGGGGGGAGCCTGTAACTTGGAGAGGGTGCATGAAATATAATGTAGTTGAGAAAAATCAACACTCCATAAAATGCTACTGCCAAATAAATTTCATTAATCATAAATGAATTGAAAATTCAATAATGAGTTCAAAAAGAAAACTAGAAGTAGAATTTCTTCAAATTGGTTGCATTCCAAGCTCTAGGTATCTCCCTACCCTCCAGCATTTCTAAGTGATAGGCTCCCTATAGGTCATCTTTTATCACCTTGAATGGACCCTCCCAGATAGGTCCTAGCTTGCCATTTGATGGTTTTACAGCGCTGCCAAAACTTTTCTCGGGACGTAGTCCCCAACCTAGAATGCTCTTCGATTGACCTTTTTGTTGTAGTGCTTTGCTAGCTATTACTGATAGGTTGCTAGTTTCACTGGAGCCAACTCCCTTCGATCCTTAGCTAGATCAAGTTCAGTGAGCAATGTTGCATCATTCTAGCCTTGGTCGACCAGAGTGGACCTCATGGTAGAGAGTCCATCTTCCAAGGGGATAATTGCTTCCATCCCATACGTCAGTGCAAATGGTGTCTCTCTAGTTGCTCGTCGTGGGGTAGTGCGGTAAGCCCATATGATGTGGGGTAGTTCATTTACCCATGTTCCCTTGGCTCACTCCAAACGCTTTTTAATCCATCAATCACTGTTTTATTGGAGGCTTAAGCCTGTCCGTTACTCTGAGGGTATGCCACAGAGATGAAGTTGTGCCTCATCCCGTGGTTGCTGCAAAAACCCTGGAAGAGGCCACTCTCGAATTGGATTCCGTTGTCAGTGATGATGGTTAGGAATCCCAAATCAAGTAACGATGATCCTCCATATGAATCTTATCATGTTTACGTCTCTAATATTTGCTAGTGGCTCTGCCTCTATCCATTTGGTGAAGTAGTCTGTTGCGACCAGCAAATATTTGCAATTACCAGCTGCAATAGGTAGAGGGCCCACGATGTCCATACCTCATTGGGTGAAAGGCCATGGCTAGTAAGTGACTTCAGGTTACTAGCTAGCTGGTGAACTATAGGTGAGTGAAGTTGGCACTTTTTTTCATTTGTGAGCATATATTCCAGCGTCTTTTTACATGTATGGCCCCCAGTAGCCTTCTTTCATTGCTCGAAAAGCTAGCGACTTGCCCCCAATGTGACTCCCATATATTCCCTCATGGAGTTAATATAGGACTTGCTCGACTTCCCTTGGATGACCGCATTGGAGGTAAGTACCAGTGAAAGATCTCTTATACATCTTGCCCTCAGAAGATAAGTGAAAGTGAGCAGCTTTGACTCTTATCTGATGAGCGGTCTTCTTATCGTCTAGTAGCACACCATCCTTCAAATAATCCCTTAATGGGTCCATCCAATTGGGGGTTGTCTCAATCTGAAGAACATGCCCCACACTCGGAAGCTCGTCGACCTGGTTGATACTTAGATGTGCAAGGAAATCAATCGGAATTGTTCTCTTCAAGTTAGAATTGATCGCTGAGCTCAAGGCTATTAGGGCCTCAGCATGATCATTTTGACTCTGGGAAACTATTGGATGCTAACTTATTCAAAGTTGTCCATCAATTCTTTCACAGTGGCGAGATAGGCTGTCATCCTCTCATCTCTAGCGTTGAAATCGCCACTTATCTGGTGTGAGACCAATTGTGAGTAGCCAAACACTTGGAGTTGTCTTGCTCCGAACGTTCGCATCTTTTATAGTCCTGCGATCAGTGATTCATACTCTGCTTCGTTGTTGGAGGCTTCGAATCCAAGCCCGATTCCTTGCTCGAGTGTTGCATCTTCGAGGGTAATCAACATGATGCCTACTCTTGCCCCTTTGGAATTGTAGTCTCTGTCAATGAATAGTCTCTAGACGCCTGTTGCCGGGGGAACTTCATTCTGACGGATTGTTTGGGGTTGGTTGCAAGGATGTTCTCCTATAAACTCTGCGATGAAGTCGATAAGGATCTGCCCTTTAATGGCATTCCTCGGCTGGAACTAAATGTCAAATCGCCCAAGCTCGACTGACCACTTTGATAGTCTACCTGACAGGTCTACTTTTCTCAGGACTTCTTTAAGACGGTGGGATGTAAGTAATATGATGGAGTGGGCTTCGAAGTAATGTTTCAATTTCCTTGAGGCTACCACTAGCGCAAAGGCCCGTATCGTTGTTCAGCGTTCAAGAGATTCTTGCTCGTGTAATAGGTTGGGTGTTGGATCCCCATTTTTTTCATACCAGTGCATAAATTATAGCATCGCTGGATACTATAAGATACAAGTATAGAGAATCATTCTCTTGAAGGATTACGAGCAAGGGTGGTGTGCTGAGGTAAGCTTTGAGCCCTTCTAACGCCCTCGAGCAATCCTCATTCCACTTCACATTTTTTCTTTTCTTCAATAATTGGAAGAACATCTGGCACCTTTCGAATGACTTTGAGATTAACCGATTTAGGACGGCGAGCATCCCCGTGAGATTCTTCACGTCTCTTATCATGGGGGGGCTTTACCCTGTTGATGGAGTCAATTTGGTCTGGATTGGCTTCAATACCTCTCTTGCTGACCAAGTACCCAAGGAATTTTCCTGGACATCGAAGGAGTATTTACTTGCGTTGAGCTTCATTCGATACTTCCTGATGATTTCGAAGGTTCTAATAGGTCAGAGAGGTGGTCGTCTTTGATCTTTCTCTTTCTGAGTATATCATCGATGTAAACTTCCATAGTGCTTTACATTTATAAGGACAATTTGTCCATCTTTATGTATATGTCATGTCATACGCCGTTACAAGATTGATGGTTGAAAAGATCACATCGTCATCAACGAAATCCAAAATCCGAAGATCAAAAGAAGAAGGAATCAGACCTGACTGGACCGATCCGGCCCAGATAAAAGAATCGATTCGATTCATCCGGACCGATCCGCCTAAAGGGACCGGACCGATCCGCCTACTGAGATGAGGCCAGTATACCCCAGATCCATAACGAATCGATGAAGCCAAAATACCGAATCGATCCGATGCCAACCGGATGGATCCGTCTTCAGAAAAAGAACCAATCCGAGTTCACCGGACCGATTCGCCTAAAGGGACCGGACCGATCCGACGAGGATAATCTCAACCAAATCGTGTTCAGATCATGTTTCGAAATTTAGGGCTAAAGTTCTCCTATTTAATCCCACTACGGGAAGTGGTTTTTCTAAGACTTACACACGATTTTCTGAGTTCCATAACTCTTCAGTCTTCATGGTATTTGAGTCCATTGATTCATACCATTGATTCACACAAATTCCATACATTTGTGAGTCACATTTGGTAACCCAAGAATACCATTACTGTTGTTCAACCCTTGTGAAGTGGACCGCTTCTTCCTCTTCATTGCTGCCCTACTGGACAGGGATAGTTCCAGCCGCCAGCCCTACTGGAAAGGGTTTCTTCCAGCCGCGACTACAGAATCCGATACCTGAGGGTAATTCTTAGTCAAAAACCTGTATTTCATTATAAGTCGTTTCTCTTACAAATTATAGTGATATACAAATGGTTCTGCCCCTGTGGGGGATGTTTCCTTAAACTTTGTGTGTTGAATATTTATTGCATGATTTCATATTGTTTCAATCACACCTAGTTGCATGCTTAGGGTTAATTTGGGTTAAAAATGGTATTTATTATATTATTTCCTAATTGAACGCAAGCGCCAACTCTTTCAAATTGGTATCAGAGCGGGTTACGCTAATTTATCGCGTGATCCTATTTTCCGCAAAATTTTTCTAAGATTTCAATTTTCTGAAAAAATTGATTTTTGAAAAGTGTGTGTTCAAATGGAGAAATCATACAATAAACGGCCTGTCTTTGACGGAACTAATTATGCATATTGGAAAGTCCGTATGAGGTCGGCTTTAAAAGCCATTGATGAACGGGTATGGATTCTTGTTGAAACAGGGTGGACATCTCCCTCCGTCACTGTTGATAACGTGACAAATTTGAAACCTGTCACGACTTGGACCGAAGATGAATTTAGATGGTCTTCCTTTAATTCTAAGGGATTGAGTGCTATTTCTGCTTCTATTACTCCTGATGAGTTCAAACGCATAATGACGTGTTCCACGTCAAAAGAAGCATGGGATGTTTTGCAACTTACCCATGAGGGTACGAACGCTGTTAAAGAATCTAAACTTCAAAATTTAACCACCCAATTTGAGACTATCACCATGTCTGAGTCCGAATGTTTTGATGAGTTTTATGCACGTTTGTCGGACATAGTCAACACTTGTTTTAATTTGGGTGAGGAGATTGATAACACGCGTGTTGTTAAAAAGATTTTGAGATCTCTCCCAAAACGCTTTATTCCTAAAGTCACTGTTTTGAACTCTTTGGGAAATTTGAAATCACTTAAGTTGGAAGAACTTGTAGGAGATCTTCAAACCTATGAGATTGACATGTTTCCCAAAACCATTAAGGCTAAGGATAATGGGATTGCTTTAAAGACTCATTTTCAGAAAAAGAAAGAAAAAGTTTTTGAGTCCAAGTATGAATGTGATTTTGACTTAGATGACTTAGCCCTGTTTGCAAAAAATTTCAAAAGAATTCTCAAATCCAAGAAAAGTGGAAATTTCAATGAAGAGGAAGAAGCGGTCCACTTCACAAGGGTTGAACAACAGCAATGGTGTTCTTGGGTTACCAAATGTGACTCACAAATGTATGGAATTTGTGTGAATCAATGGTATGAATCAATGGACTCAAATACCATGAAGACTTAAGAGTTATGAAACTCATAAAATCGTGTGTAAGTCTTAGAAAAACAACTTCCCGTAGTGGGATTAAATAGGAGAACTTTAGCCCTAAATTTCGGAACATGATCTGAACACGATTTGGTTGAGATTATCCTCGTCGGATCGGTCCGGTCCCTTTAGGCGGATCGGTTCGGTGAACTCGGATCGGTTCTTTTTCTGAAGACGGATCCATCCGGTTGGCATCGGATCGGTTCGGTATTTTGGCTTCATCGGTTCGTTATGGATCCGGGGTATACTGGCCTCATCTCAGTAGGCGGATCGGTCCGGATGAATCGGATCGGTTCTTTTATCTGGGCCGGATCGGTCCGATCAGGTCTGATTCCTTCTTCTTTTGATCTTCGGATTTCGGATTTCGTTGATGACGATGTGATCTTTTCAACCATCAATCTTGTAACAGCGTATGACATAACATATACATAAATATGGACAAATTGTCCTTACAAATCTCCCCCTATGTCTATGCCGGAACAAAAATAAAAAATCCGAATTATCAAGTATGAACAATGCCTATACAAATCTACCCTTCCATGAACCCAAAACTGAAAGAGGTACATATGACTAAGGCTGCATCGTTTGTTCTTCAATTCTTCAGGAGTCTTCATGCTTTTCTCATCAGGGTGTGCAACATGGGATTATCAAAAGATGTACCTACACACATGAGATAAAGCAAATACCAAGTGACGTATCGAGTTTGAAATGAGTGAAACATAAGCATATATATCAATTTAAGATTCAAACCCCTCCCCCATAATCAGATACACATGATCTAGTGGACAATTTAAAATAAAAGGAAAGGAAAGGCCAAAGAAAGTGGTGAGAGGGAAAAAGAGACTGACTCCGATGAGGAGTGTGAGGAAGATTTTGAGAACGTCACTTGTTTTGAATGTGGGGGTAAGGGACATAAGTCTTTTGAGTGTCCTACGTGGCTTAGAAAGAAAGGAAAGAAAGTAGCCATGCCTGCCACACTTAGTGATAGTGAGTGTGATGAGACTAGTGGTGAAAAGTTTGTAGCTTTTTCTAGTCGTGTGAGCACACCCACCTTGTCCCACAATAGTGCACACGAAAGTGATAGTGATGGTTTGAGCGCTTCAAGTGAGGGAGAAAGTGAGAGTGAAAGTGGAGATGAAAGTGAGCTCCAAAAAGCTTTTAGAGATTTGTACACCGAGACCTTGAAAACAAAGAAGTATAATAGGGATTTAGGTCATCGGGTTTTAGATTTGGAGAAAGAGAAGGAGGTTTTGAGAAAGGAGAAGTGTGATTTGACCAACACGTTGTCTAGTCTGACGACACGTGTATCCCAACTCGAGAGTGATCTCGAACGTGCCAGGGTGGTCAAATTCAAGTTTGAGAATGCACCTAAGAATATTGAAAAGGTGGTTCTTAAGGGTAAAGGTGAGAAGTTAGGAATAAGTCATGACGGTGCTTCTACTTCCCGATTAGCACCCGAGCCAGTTCCCACTTTAGTGACAGTTTCACATGTGTCTCACCCTAACCCACCTAGGCGTCCCATTCCTATTAGGAAAGTGCGTCCTAGAGTTTTTGAGAGAGATGTTCCTAGGCCCATTTATGTTTGCTCACATTGCAAAAGGAGAGGACACCTTAGGGAATTTTGCTTTAAGTTGGGGTATGTGTCACGTTTTGCTTCTACACGTGTTTCTGGCACACATGCACCCACACATGATACTTTACATGCTCCCGGAGACTACATGAGAGAGTTTGCACATTTAGGAGAGCAATTTAAGTTTTTAGTCAAAACTTCACAAGAACTGATGGAGGTTTTTCATAAGTTGTCACCACCTTTGGAAAACCCCTTCGCACCTAATGATTGAGGTTTGACTTGCTTACTAGCATAGGATGATTTGCATGATGTCATTGTTTGCCTATTGCTAGTATGTATCATTTTTGTATATATTTTTGTTTTGAAAAATTTTGAAAAATACAAAAAGATTTTATTTTGATAAAATTTTTGAAAAATTGAAAAAGAGATTTGTTTCTTATGGATAAGCATTTAAGATAGCCAAGTCACAACTTCATTCCATATATCCATGTGACTGTTTTATAGAGATTTGAGAGGCTACATCATTTCATCCATGTGATTAACATTGATTGGAGTCCTTGAGATGTAATTAGTGATGTCTTCCTACATGTTTGACTCCTATATCCTTTAATGCACACATGCACGGCTACATTTGATTATTGCACTTGTCTATCACATATTGGCTTGAGTGTTTCTATCTCAATTCTGTCTATACAATGTAAAATATGCGATAAAACTTGACAAGATTGGAATGCATGTGAAAACCGTTTTGGTGAGACTGTGTGATTATTTGCATAACGGGGAGGGGCTGCGAAAGTTGATTCTTTATACTTTGCGCAAAAGCCACCGTTAAAAAGGACCTAAAAAATGGAGGTATTGTAATATCCGAGGTCCTAAGAGGTTACAAGAGCCCGAAAAAATTTAAAGGCAATAAAAAGCATTCATGCCAAATATGGGCCATTGTAGGTTTCACCATCAATTCTCCAAAGTTTGATAATTTAGTATACCTCTATTCAAAATATAAATCTGAGGGAGTTTGGTTGGAGATTGAAAAACGGGTTTGCACTTCCTTGAAAGTCCTGAAAAAGCATGAAAATCATTTTGGACGTTATTGGTGTAGAAATCACTTTGAGCTTTGATTTGTAGATTTGATATAGTCAATGTCTTATATTTCCAATCTTTTACACCAAAGGAAGCATTTGAGTTCATTCGTTAGGAATATCCAATATTCATCGTGCACATATGTCATGTTTGTATGCATTGATTTTCCTATCGAATTTTGATCACACCCATTCATTTACGCTATCACCGACTTGGTTGTTTTATGTTCATTCATGGTGTGATATTTGCCTTGTGACACCCCGGTTTTGCTTGTTTATTTCATTTCTCTCATTTTGTCTATTTGGGGACATCATAAAAAGTGGGAGAATGAATTATCTGATTATGGGGGAGGGGTTTGAATCTTAAATTGATATATATGATTATGTTTAACTCATTTCAAACTCGATACGTCACTTGGTATTTTCTTTATCTCATGTGTGTAGGTACATCTTTTGATAATCCCATGTTGCACACCCTGATGAGAAAAGCGTGAAGATTCCTGAAGAATTGAAGAACAAACGATGCAGTCTTAGTCATATGTACCTCTTTCAGTTTTGGGTTCATGGAAGGGTAGATTTGTATAGGCATTGTTCATACTTGATAATTCGGATTTTTTATGTTTGTTCCGGCATAGACATAGGGGGAGATTTGTAAGGACAATTTGTCCATCTTTATGTATATGTTATGTCATACGCCGTTACAAGATTGATGGTTGAAAAGATCACATCATCATCAACGAAATCCGAAATCCGAAGATCAAAAGAAGAAGGAATCAGACCTGACCGGACCGATCCGACCCAGATAAAAGAACCGATCCGATTCATCCGGACCGATCCGCCTAAAGGGACCGGACCGATCCGCCTACTGAGATGAGGCCAGTATACCCCGGATCCATAACGAACCGATGAAGCCAAAATACCGAACCTATCCGATGCCAACCGGATGGATCCGTCTTCAGAAAAAGAACCGATCCGAGTTCACCGGACCGATCCGCCTAAAGGGACCGGACCGATTCGGCGAGGATAATCTCAACCAAATCGTGTTCAGATCATGTTCCGAAATTTAGGGCTAAAGTTCTCCTATTTAATCCCACTACGGGAAGTGGTTTTTCTAAGACTTACACACGATTTTTTGAGTTCCATAACTCTTAAGTCTTCATGGTATTTGAGTCCATTGATTCATACCATTGATTCACACAAATTCCATACATTTGTGAGTCACATTTGGTAACCCAAGAACACCATTGCTGTTGTTCAACCCTTGTGAAGTGGATCGCTTCTTCCTCTTCATTGCTGCCCTACTGGACAGGGATAGTTCCAGCCGCCAGCCCTACTAGAAAGGGTTTCTTCCAGCAGCGACTACAGAATCCGATACCTGAGGGTAATTCTTAGTCAAAAACCTGTATTTCATTGTAAGCCGTTTCTCTTACAAATTATAGTGATATACAAATGGTTTTGCCCCTGTGGGGAATTTTTCCTTAAACTTTGTGTGTTGAATATTTATTGCATGATTTCATATTGTTTCAATCACACCTAGTTGCATGCTTAGGGTTAATTTGGGTTAAAAATGGTATTTATTTTATTATTTCTTAATTGAACGCAAGCGCCAACTCTTTCAAAATTAAATCTGTGAACATTTTTGTGACCAACCGTTGATATGTTGCCCCTGTGTTTTTTAGCCCAAAGGGCATGACCTTGTAGCAATATAGCCCAATTGTGGTTATAAATGTTGTTTTATCTTGATTCGGCTCATATAGAGGGATCTGGTGATACCCGGAGTATGCGTCTAAGAAGCTCATCCTTTTGTGTGCTGCAGTGGCCTCCACCAGTTGATCAATCTTTGGGAGAAGGAAGCTGTCTTTAGGGCATGCCTTGTTGAGGTCAGTGAAATCGATGCGGACTCTCCACTTTCCGTTACTCTTAGGGACAACCACTGGGTTGGATAGTCTTTGGGGGAACTAGACTTCCCATATGGATCCTGCGTCTAGCAGTTTTTTAACTTCTTTCTCCACTTCCTTGGCTTTTTTCGAAGCAGTACATCAAGCTTTCTGTGCAATTCGCTTGAATGCTGGATTGACGTGCAGTCGATGACAAGTGATGCTCGGATCAATCCCGAGCAGCTCGTAAGGCTCCCATGTAAAGACGTCTAGGTTACTTCGGAGTAGGGTGACCAATTCCCTCTTTTCATGTCCAGTGAGTGAGGTTCTAATCAAGAACTTTCTTTCAGTTGAACTGCTACTGGCTGTGACTTCCTCCAGGTCCTCGATGACTCTTTCATAGGGGAGGAGCATGGTATCCTCCACTCCTGGTCTCCCATATCTTAGTTGCTATTTGGAGGGCATTAGCCTCTCCTACTCTTCATGCTTGCTTATAACTTTCTCAACCTTCTTCTTTGGCTTGGGATGGATGCCTGCTATGAAGAACTTTCTCGCCATTGCTTGATCTCCATGGATCTCCACCACTCCTCGTTCAGTCACAGATTTGAGTTTCTGATGGTAGGTAGAGGATCGCCTGGTAGGGTGAGTCAATATCGACCACGAGAAATTCGATCATTTTTTAGATGTTTCATGCCCT
Source organism: Sambucus nigra (assembly GCA_949130495.1). Classification (NCBI taxonomy): domain Eukaryota; kingdom Viridiplantae; phylum Streptophyta; class Magnoliopsida; order Dipsacales; family Adoxaceae; genus Sambucus; species Sambucus nigra. Next base: position 297,180,697 of record OX422217.1, on the reverse strand, counting down.
TACAAGCAGGACAATCTTTCTCAAAGGGATGGTTACTTTCGAAGCGAAGCCCACTAGAGGAACGATGGCTTCCTTTAGATCGGAGATACTTAGCTTTAACTACCTGAACAGGTCGAGGTACATTACTTCGGATGAGCTACCTCGATCAACGAGAAACCTGTCAATGTCATAGTTAACTATCATGAGTGTAATGATCAATGCATCATGATGTGGGGTTCTCACTCCCACTAATTCCTCATCTGTGAACACGATATACTTATTGTAGTCGACATCCTCTGCTCGACGACGCTTTCCTGCTTGCATTTCGGCTATATCGATTTGAAAAGCTTGCATTAGTGTTGTAAGATTTTTGACTTGCTTTCGAGATGTATTTCCTTAAATCTTTTTGAGGTTAGATGCCCCATGAATTACTGTGAACTCATGGATGACGTCTTCCTCGAGCACGTTGTCAGGCCTTTGATCTTTATTGGAAGCTACCTTCTCTGCCTTCTTTTCCACAAATTCTCTTAAGTGTCCAGTTTGAGCTAACTCTTCAAGGTGAGACTTGAGGGCTTTTCAGTTCTCAATTTTGTGACCGCCCTCTTTGTGGAAAGCACATCTTAGTTCGTTGCTCCTCTTTAAGGGGTCTCCACCCATCTTCCTAGGCCACTTAACGAACGGTTCATCCTTGATCTTTCCCAGAATCTTATAGATCGATTCTTTAAAAAATGTGTTCACTGCTTAAAATGCCTTCGAGCTATCATTCTTGTTACCATTCTTAGGTCCTCTCTTGCCCCCATTCTGGCTCCCTTTCTTTTCGTTCTCAGTTTTATCGCTGCCCTTACCAGTGAATTTGGCGCGATCATTTTCTCCTGCACTGAGATGGGTCACATCTTCAACTTTAGTGTATTTTTCAATACGAGCCATCAAGTCGTCAATGGTTATGGCCTCCTTCTTAGTGAGGGATTGGTGTAAGAGGTAAGAAATGGGTAAACCAATCTTAAAGGATGCAACAGTGACCTACTCCGAGCAGTCCTCGACCTCGTTGAATAGTTCCTAATACCTCTTTGCGTAGTCTTTAAGACTCTCCTGAGGCTTTTTCTTCATAGTCAACAAAGCATCCATCCTCTTCGGGTGGGAGCTACTGGTAATGAAGCGAGTTGTGAAGAGATCTGCCAGGGACTCGAAGTCCCTGATGGATCTTTGAGGGAGTTTCTCAAACCACTTTTGAGCCACGTCATGTAAGCTCAATGAAAATATCTGGCACATCAAGGCGTCATTGTGGTTCCAAAAGGTCATGGCCTGCCTATACTGCCTGACATAGTCAATAGGATCAACCTTTCCATTATAGATCTTGAACCTAGGCATTGTGAACTTCTTGGAGGCTTCTTCTTCCTCTATTTCCCTTAAAAAAGGGGATTTCATCTGGGTCCTGAGAGCTCGCCTGGCTAGCTCTCTGGTCGACCTGGCACCCCGATGTGTTGGGTGTTGGTCTATTTCTCTCCAAACCAAATTTTGTATGTCATCGTTTCCTCGGCCTGGGCTATGCATCGGCAAGCTGATTGTTGTTTCTCGAACCAATCATTCTTCAACTTGTGTCCCTCAATCCTTTGAGATCCATGTCTTGGGATCCTTTCTCGACTTCGATATTTTCTCGCCTGAGGTCTAGGATTGCGATAATGACGTTGCCTTGTGCTGGGATGGAGTTCTCTCTCCATATTCTCTAATCTCCTTTTGAGGTGAGTGTTCCCGGCTTCCTGCTTGCGAGTGGCTTCCTCCTGCTCTTGGAGCCTGGCCTCATAGGCGTCGATCAGCTTGGAGACTTGCGTGGACCTAGCTAGTCCCTGACTTTCTTCTGATGCTTTACGTTCTGGTCAAGGCCTTGGGTTTGAGGGTCGAACTTCAGACCTAACCCTACGAGGGGTAGGTTGCTCTTGAATATCTCCTGCTTGAGGGGCATTATTGTTGTGACCAGATATTCTAGGTTCTTATTGGTGAAGTCTTTCTTAAAGGAAGAATAATCGCTTCCCACAAACGGAGCCAATTGTGGTGACATGAAATATAAACACAAATTACAAGCAAATGCAATCACCAGAAAATGTAAAGAACATAAATTAGAATAACTGCAATCAGACACAACACAAGATATACGTGGTTCGACAAAATGGCTTATGTCCATGGTGGTGCTCTCTATTTTATATTTCTCCTATCTCCAGGGAGTGTTTACAATTTCATGCCATTTGCCTCGGGCTGGGGGGTTCAATATATACATGTAATTCTCGGAGAGTGGGGGTGTTGGGCACCTCCATGTTGGCCCATAATCCCTAGAATATCTCTTGAGAGATTTTAGGGGTTGAATGGGTCACTGCTGAATTAGTTATTTATGAGACTTTTGATTTTGGGATGCACTTTCCCTATCTTTGATAGGTCTTAGTTGGGCTACTTCTCTGGACCAACACAATTAAACGAGGTACCCACAGAGGTGATATGTAAAAAATGGTATAAATATGCATTTTCAACCGTAAAAATTTTGGGTATGCGCCAACCACTTGATTGATTAAATTTTTTTATGAAACTTCATGGATATGATCTTATCACTATCGAGATCACATCCATGTAATTTCATCCAAAAATTTAATCAAAAAGCGGGTGAGATGATCGCCAAAATTTCAACGGTCGAAAATGCATTTTTATATCAATTTTTACGTATCACCTCATTTCAATAGTTTTATTGAATTTTTTTGGTGAAAAAAATTGGAGATGATCTTCTCACCGTGGACATCATATCAATGAAGTTTCATAAAAAAATTCATTATTTTACTCTTCTAAAAATATGGTATATACCGGGGTCAGCACCTTAAAGGAGTCCTTAAAGGAGGGGGCATATATATATATATATATATATATATAACAACAAAAACTGACCCCACCAGCCCCATCCTCGATTTCACTCAGTACCACAGCCCACCCCACCACACTCCTTTAAAGTCGATCTTGGTGAAGAAGGTCTACTCTCCACACAGTCAATCTTCTATCACCACATTTTGGGAAGAACTGGAAATGGAAGCAAGCAAGGCAGTAATTAAACCCCCACCAGTCCCATCAGCGATTAACACCCCCGATCAGTTTGTGTGGGTGTGTTAGTGATCGTGTGGGTGTATGTGCGCGTGTGTGTGTGGGTGTAATACCCCGTAATTCTCTAGAATAAATAATAAAGTAATATTTTTGGAATAAAAAAAATTGTTGTCATTGGACTTAATTGATAAATTTAAATTATTAATTACGAATATGTAACTCGTTGCTAAGTCATAATTATGTGTGGTTGATTTTGTATGCTAATGGTTATAAAAATTTCATGTATCGTAGAAAATATATAATTGAGGTGTGACACAATTAGAAATATATAATGTTGGGATAAAAGAATTGGGACGCATTTCGGGGAGTATACGGGCTCGTTTAGGCGTTTTAAACCTTTAGAAATGGTCATGTGCTAGTTTGGGCATTTCGGGGAGTATACGGGCTCGTTTAGGTACATAAGTTGAAAAACGTTTGGGCTAGTTTGGGTATGGATTCGGGACCATTTGAGGATCCAAAATTTGGGAATTTAACCCAACTCGAGATTTGAAATTAATAAGTGTTAGGGAAAGATAAACCACTCCCCGCTACTTATTATAAAACCTAAACATAACTGCTATACCAAGAGAGAAAATGAGAAGAACCAAAAAGTGAGAAAAGGCAAGAGATTGAATTGGAATTCAAAAGGACTTCTTCCACTACACATTATGGCAAGAATTTTCTTACTCAATTTACTTTACAATTTGCTTCTTGATGCATTATAATAACTCCATATGATTTCTGGGATTTAGATTGGATTTTAATGAATAATTGTCAGGAATTAATCTCATGTATGTAGAGGATTAATTGTAACATAGATTATAACCCAGAAATCTAGGAATAGATTCTAGAAATTTGAGGTTAGATATCTAGTGTTCTTGAGTTGAAATTGGGGAAATCTTGGTAAATGTTTGTATAGGACTTTGACACATGTTTAAGGTCTGCATATCTGATGTATATCCCATGCTAGATACCCCATACATTGAATTATACATTGTTGAGATTATGGAAGAAATCTGAGTTTAGATTTTGTAATTCATGTTCATAAGTTTTAGGAAATTGAGAATGAAATTGGGGTTAACGTATGAAATTTACCATTCTAAGAAGAGTAATTAAGTGTTAGAGGCTTAACTATATAATTATAAAATCGAATAAATCATTAGAAGTAAACTTGGGAATTAAAGGAGAAATCCTATATTAGAAATAACAAACAGATTTTGGCTTTCGCATAATTCTGAATCGATTCGTCCTTGGAGCGAATCAATTCGGGTTGGCAGCGAATCGATTCGGCCAAGAACCGAATTGATTCGACCCTGGGGGCTGAGCGAGCTGGGGCCATGGTTAGTTCTAGAATATTTTTATAAGTCCGAACGAGTTGGTAGGATGATGTTTGGGCTAAACGGGAATTTATTAAAAATGTAAATGTGTACGCCTTTTCATTGGAATGCTCTATTCAACTAGATGGTTAAATAAATTGATATGGGGAACAAAGTTAATAATGAACTGTCTGGTGAATTGTTAATGAACGGATAATTGTGAACTTCATGTGGGACTATATTAGGGTAATTATACAGTAGTTAACTATACATATTATATTAGATAAATAAAATGTACTTATGTGTATTTGTATAGACATACCAATATTCGTGGACGGTCCTATCGGCTTAGGGTATCGTACGTTCGGACTGTGTAGCTCACATCGGCACTGGCGGGCTAAACGATGTGTAGGTTATTTAGGTACTATGTAGGAGCGCCATGTATGAGAGGTAGGTGTTGATGCTAGTAGTTTTTTCACCGCTGGATATGGGTCGTGAACTGGTATACTACATAGGGACCGTCCCAACTTATGTGTGTTTTGTAATGTCCGCTTTGGATAAGAGATTCCTTCGGACTTGTCGATAGAGTACGAATGAGACACCAATGGTAGATGACTTTGTGTATCGTATGTACGAAAGGACATATATATAAATTACCCGAAATTTATTAAGAATATCTAAATTGTCTAAGATTGGAGACATAAATTGTATACCCTTATTATATCGCGCATAATATATGTTTATGCCACTTTCATGATATATATATATATATATATATATATATATTATGTTAAAAATGTATGTATGATATTTTAACTTTTTATGTATGCTATTTTATGTTTTTATGCTACATAACATGCATGCATGGGCATGCATGAAATATCATGCTAAAAGTTATTTTTTTTTTTTTTTCAAAGGGAAAAAGGGGGTTTTGTTTTTTGTTTTTTTATTTTTTTAAAAAAAGGGGGGATTTAAGGATGTTTTTTTAAATGGGGGGAGGGGGGGTTAGTAATTTTTTTATTTTATTTTTAAATTTCACTCTTTTTTTGGCCCATGGAAAATGTTTGTTTTTGGCCCGGGGGCAAATTTATGGGAAAAATTTTTTTTTGCCCGGTAAAATGGTGGGGGGTATTAATTATTTTTTTTAATTTCACTTTTTTTTTTGCCCGGGGAAAATGTTGTTTTTTTTGCCCGGGGAAAATGTTGTTTTTTTTGCCCGGGGGAAAATTTATCGTCGTAGAGGGAGGGGGGGGGGGGGGGGGGGACGAGCAGGGGGGTTGGGGAGGTGGGTAGTAATTTTTTTTTTAATTTCACTTTTTTTTGGCCGGAACAAATGTTTTTTTATGGCCCGGGGGCAAATGTTTTGAGCAAATATTTTTTTTGGCCCGGTAAAATTGGGGGGGGGGGGGGGGTAGTAATTTTTTTTTATATTTTAAATTTCACTTTTTTTTTGCCCAATGCAAATGTTATTTTTTTTTGCCCGGGGGCAAATTTATCGTCGTGCCATCGGCACAGGCACACACTAGTATATATATAATACAGTGATTTTACACCATATATATATATGTAAAAGACTAGTAATTAATTATAGTCAGCTCCGTTGTAATAATTTGGAGTAATTAGTCCAATACATAATAAATTAGCACGATGTCATGTATATATGTATGATTTTTATGTTTTCAATGCTACATAACATGCATATATTTCATGCATGCATGAAATGTCATGCTAAAAAAAATTCTTTTTTTTTAAAGGGAAAAAAGGTTTTTTTTTGTTTTTTATTTTTAAAAGAGGGGGGGGGGGGGGGGGACACGGGCAGGGGGGAGGTAGCGGGTGGTAATTTTTTTTGCCCGGGGGTAAATTTATCGTCGTGCCATCGGCACGGGCACACACTTGTATATATATAATACATTGATTTTACACCATACATATATGTAAAAGACCTGTAATTAATTATAATCATCTCCGTCGTAATAATTTGGGGTAATTAGTCCAATACATATTAAATTAGCACGATGTCATGTATATCATCGTGGGACTTATTGGGATGCGGATAATATCGCACTTTGTTAAGGGGTGAGATGTTAATCGCATGCGAGTGACGATGGTGAATATTCCTTTTGCATCAACTGTATTTATTGCATTTTAAATTGATTAAATTAATTCTTGCGCACCTAGGATTCTGACCCAAATTTAAATATTTTCTCCCCCTAGGTACTCCTAGATAGGGACATCGGGACTATTGACTTGACAGCCTTACATTCTCATTTTTCTCCTCAGGCTTTCGGATCAGTTGATTCTAGTTTAGGTGCTTTTTCACCTTCAGTACTTATATTATTTTGGGATTACTTTTATTTACTTCCTGTTGGGTGGTGATAATTACTTTCATGTCAAATTTATTATATACTTGGTGTTGGTTTGAATTTAATTACTACGGAAATGTTGATTTAAAATTCAATTGCGGGGCTTTAATGTAAAATTTATATCAAGTTTGTGCTGAGAATGGTATTAATTGACATATAAGCCCCATCTTCGACGTATTGTGCCTGGCCAGCCTTTACGAGAGAAAATGGGGGTTGTTACAGTTGGAATCAAAGAACGGTTCTAGTGTCCTTAGGATCTGTGTTGCGTTCAGTACGTTCTGCGTTGGGTTATTTGATATGTAGAGTATATGCTTAGGGTGCATTGTATTCTTACGTTTGTATTAATTCGAACCTAGTTTGCTTTCAGTTTGTAAACGAACAAAGAGGTAGGTCGAGGCGTGTAGATGCACTTTCTGCCGAGAAGGAGGCTCACCCTGAGCCACAACAGTAGCCACAGGCCCCATAGGCCCCATTGTTGCTTACATCCGCAGATATAGCCACGTTTGTGTCTCAAGCAGTTTCTACAGCTATGGTAGCCATGCTTCAGCACTTCCCATCGCCACAGGAACAATAGTGGCCACCACCACCACAACAGGTGCCCATACCAGCTCAGGCACCAGGATTTATGTGGGACAGGGCAAGGGAGGCCTTCGTTAAGGGCCAGCCTCCAGAGTTTTCAGGTGGTTCAGATATATTGGTAGAAAGTAGGTGGAGGAAATACATAAAGACACATTTACAGATGGTAGAGTGCACACCAGTGCAGAAGTAGATGCTAGCATCGTTCCGATTAGTGGAGATCGCGCTTCAGTAGTGGGAGGCAATTACGACACTTGCCGAGAGGGACAGTCTTATATTCATGAGTTTTGGGAGAGATTTGTAGGGAAGCACTTTCCTCTAGCCATGTAGTCTGAGATGAGGAGCATGTTTATACAGCCTAAGAAGGAAGGGCATACCATAGCCGAGTACGAAGAGTAGTTCACCTCCCTTTAGTACTTCACAAAGGAGGATGTCAGCATCGAGCAAAGGAGGATGGACAGGTTCATAGTAGGATCAACCTGGCACATCAGGAAGGCTCTTCTAGGGAATCCTACCTTCACAACGTATAATCAGCTAGTGAGTGTCGCACTCCTCCATTGCCAGGATCATAGTGCATTCTAGAGGAACAAGGGTGAGAAACGCCATGGAGCAGAGACGTCGAGCCAGTAGGGAAAAGTGAGTGGGGGAAGCTGATTCGGGCCCCAGAAGTTCAGGGGCACCCCATCCACCGATCAGACTAAGAAGTTCATGGGTTTAGATGACCGATACTGATAGGGTCAGGGGAAGTCAGGATAGGGCCAGCAGAGCTAATAGTACAGAGGCGATCAGGGAAGGGATAGAAGGGTATAGGCCATCAAGGCTGCTAGACTTAGTAGCGTCCATTTTAGGGGAATTATTTTACGTGTGGAGATAAGGGTCATACTTCGAGGCGGTGTCCTCGAGGTAACCAGATAGCTCAAGAGTAGGGAGGTCATAGGGGACATCAGGCGCCACAGGGACAATGCCCACCATTTTCAGCTTCGGGAGTCGCTACACTAGTCGCTCTAGCACCCGTCGCCCCACCTCAGGGATAGAAGCCACTACAGTATGGACGGGTTTATCACATTGCGGTCGCATAGGGGACAGCACTGGCATAGGTAGTTGAGGGTATGTTTCCCATATTTGGTCACATTGGTCACATTCTATTCGACATGGGTGCATATCATTCTTTTGTTTGCACGGGTTTTGCATGGGAGACGGGGATGGCAGATTATGCATCCGATATTGTATTACACATAGATACATCGGTGGGTTGAGGGGCACCCATACAATCAGTGAGTTGGGGTATCGGGATTGAGATAGGATGACTCACCTTTGTTCCGACTTATTAGTACTTGATATTCACGAGTACGATGTCATTTTGGGGATGGGATGGCTAGCTACATAGAGAGCATATTTGTCATTCTGGAGCAGGATATGTACCTAGTTGCGATGTCTCACCCTGGGGGTCGGTCGAGCATGCATTTATACTATATCGAGGAGGACACTTCTTCGGAGGTTATGGTGATGCTAGACTCCATCCCGGTGGTGATTGATTTTTCTAATGTTTTTGGGGAGATCCAAGGATTGCCACCTAGTTGAGAGATTGACTTCATGATCGACTTGATTTCGAGCACGAAACCCATTGCTTGTACACTGTATCAGATGGATCCTCTGGAGATGAGGGAGCTATGGGAGCAGACTGAGCAGTTGTTAGGGTAAGGATTCATCAGGAGGAGTATGTCGTCGTGGGGTGCTCCAATTTTATTCGTAAAGAAGAAGGATGAAACGTTGAGGCTTTGTATCGACTATCGAAAGTTGAACAAAGTCGCTATATAGGATAAATACCCGTTTCCACGTATTGACGATTTATTTGACTAGCTAAGGGGTACTGCGTATTTCTTAATGATTGATTTGAGATCGGGTTACCACCAGTTGAGAGTCCGAGAGAATGAAATATCAAAGACAGATTTCCTTATGAGATATGGGTCGTACGAGTTCTTGGTGATGATATTTGGGCTAACCAATGTACCGACAATATTCATGGACTTTATGAGTCGGGTGTTTTGAGATTAATTGGATCGGTTCGTCATCATGTTTATAAACGATATCCTGATTTATTCTCGGACTACGGAGGTGCAATTTTTGGTTGAGAGAGGTGCAGTTCTTGGACCACATTGTGTCTGAGCGGGAGATATCCGTGGATCGGGGGAAAGTTTATGCCATGATGGAGTGGGGATAACCCCCTACATCCACCGACGTGCGCATCTTTTTAGGACTGGTTGGGTACTACCGTTGATTCATTCAGGGATTATCCAAGATAGTCGGTCCCTTAACAAATTTGACGAGGAAGGGAGTACCATTTGTGTGGGATAATGTGTGCCAGCGGGCATTTGAGGAGAAGAAGACTAGATTGACTACATCACCAGTTTTGGCATTGATTCGGGCAAGGATTGACTATAAAGTCTTCACAGATGCGTCCTTGAGGGGACTTGGAGGGAGTTTGATGCAGGAGGAGAGGCCGATAGCTTATGCTTCCCAAAAGCTTAATCCTCACGAGGGACATTACTGTAACACCCGACGTAAAACACGAGGCGCTATTATGATTAAAACTAAACTAAATCTTCAATAATTAGTATAGAGCATCTATATTCCACAAAATAAATATAATGAATCCAAAATTTACACTTCCAAAATAATTACAATTGAATGTCACTCAAAAATAATATTAAGCTCTCTAAATAAATTACACCGCTAAGCTATACAAAAATAAAATCCTCCAAACGTCGTGCTCTTAAATCCTCTAAAAATCCATAGCATCCAAATCCACACTAACCTACCACTGAAAGAAAAATATGAGGAAGTACACAATACGACACGAATAGATGCTCAAAATAATAACGGTGAATAAAATGCAGCCTACCAATCTGAATTCAAGTCCAATGCGACATCCGAGCATTATACCAATTTAATTCTTCAATAACACATCAATAGGTCACCAAGCCTCACCTCACCTCACCTAATCTTCTTAAAACCTCATTATGGCTATTGGACTATTTATGGGTAACCATTCTCCATGCCATATAAAAATTTCATGACCCCATGCCCATTAACAAATACAATATCTCAATCGAATCAATATTTTATATTATAATAAATGTCATGATATTAACAATATGAGTACAAATAGATGAGGAACAAATAACTATTCTTGAGAGATTGAAGGAGCATATTGCGTAAACCCCGTACCTTAAAATCATCACAATAAACTCATAAGATTCTGCCTCAAAATTCTAATAAGACCACTGTGTTCCTCTCGTGAAAACCATAAAAACTGATTCTAGACCAAACTCGAGAAAACACCAAATAAGCCTTCAAATCATGGGTTGAATATTGAATAAAATTGGGGCTAGGTTTTATAGATAGAGGGAGATGAAAATAGAGGAGGCTAATGATTTTTGATAAGACTAAAATGTGTTTTAAAAGTCTTAAACTCGTCACTTCACGTTTATATACCAAAAAGAATTAGAGTCCTAATCAAATACAAACACAAAAAAAAATGGACGATCAGACTGTTAGAATTGGCTGAAATTTAGAGGCATAGTAGCTAAAGGCGAGAGGAAGCTGTATAAAAAAATTCAGCTTGATCGGACGGTCGAATATTTTTTTTCTCCTTAGGTGTCGGATCCTCCCCCGATTTTATACAAAAAGTTATAATTTCCAAATTTTAATCCCAATTTAAATTACACCTAAAACCGTATTTTTATATATAAAGACCAACATTTTTACACACCAAAATTAAATAGATTCCAAAAATTCTTTTTTTCGACATCCGAGTTAATTTAATAAAAATCGGTTTAAAAATCTCAGGTTGTTACATACTTTCCCACTAGTATAGGAATTTTGTCCTCGAAATTCAACGAAGCCTAACGCTCAAGATAAAATACAGTGCACAAATGCCTACCTATGAAAACCATGATTAGGCACCCATGCACCCAATCCTACCCGCATGTTTCCCCACGCGCTCTCTCACAAATCACTACTCGATTCTATCTCTCAAAAATCATCACAACACTAAAGTCCTTAAATCAATTCTAAACATCCTCAAATCAAGATTACTAATCCTAACCTCGATGCCTACCACGTCCTCAACAAAATCTCCCTATCTCCAACGAAACACATCTAACCCGCTTGATAGACCCAAACCCAAAGACCCAAGGGTTGCTGTATACCTAAGCTCTGATATCATCTATAACGCCCCGCGTAAAATACGAGGCGCTACTACGATTAAATCTAAACTAAATACTCAACAATTAGTATAGAGCATCTATATTCCACAAAATAAATATAATGAATCCAAAATTTACACTTACAAAATAATTACAATTAAATTTCACTCGAAAATAATACTAAGCTCTCCAAATAAATTGCACTGCCAAGCTATACAAAAATAAGATCCTCCAAACGTCGTCCTCTAAAAATCCATAGCGTCCAAATCCACGCTAGCCTCACACTAAAAGAAAAACATGACAAAGTATAAAATATGACAAGAATACATGCTGAAAACAATAACGGTGAATAAAATACAACAATACGAATCTGAAATCAAGTCCAATGCAACATCCGAGCATTATACCAATTTAATTTCTCAATAACACATCAATAGGTCACCAGGCCTCACCTCACCTCATCTACGATTCGTAAAATCTCATCCTGGCTATTGGACTATTGGTGGGTGACCATTCTCCATGCCATATAAAAATTTCATGACACCATGCCCATCAACAAATACAATATCTCAATCGAATGAATATTTTAGATACTAATAAATGTCATGATAGTACAAATAAATGAGGAACAAATGACTACTCTCGTGAGATTTAAGGAGCATATTGTGTAAACCCCGTACCTTAAAATCATCACAAGAAACTCATAAGATTCTGGCTCAAAATTCTAATCATACCACAGCGTTCCTCTCGCAAAAACAATAAAAACTCGTTCTAGCCCAAACTCGAGAAAACACAAAATAAGCCTTCAAATCATGGGTTGAATATTGAATTAAATTGCGGCTAGGGTTTATAGATAGAGGGAAATGAAAATAGAGGAGGCTAATGATTTTTGAGAAGGCTAAAATATGTTTTAAAAGTCCTAAACTCGTCACTTTATGTTTATATACCAAAATGAATTAGAGTCCTAATCAGATACAAACACAAAAAAACATTCTGGACGATTAGACCGTTAGAATTGGATGAAATAGACGTAGTAGATGAAGGCGAGAGGAAGCTGCATAAAAAGTTTTAGCTCGATCAGACGGTCGAATATATTTTTTTTCTCCTTAGGTCGGATCCTCCCCCGCTTTTTTACAAAAAGTTAGAACTTCCAAATTTTAATCCCAATTTAAATTCCACTGAAAACCTTATTTTTATATATAAAGACCAACATTTTTACACACCAAAATTAAATAGATTCCAATTTTTTTTTTTTTAAATCTGAGATAATTTAATTAAAACCGGTTTAAAAATCCCGAGTTGTTACAATTATCCCACCCATGACTTGGAGTTAGCAGTCGTGGTTTTTGCATTACGAGTGTGGAGACATTATCTCCTGGGGGAGAAATTTTAGATTTTCACAGACCATAAGAGCCTAGAGTATATGTTCACACAGCAGGAGTTGAACATGCGATAGAAGAGGTGGCCAGAGTTTGTGAAAGACTATCAATTCGACATTCAGTACCACCCGGGGAAGGAGAATGTCAGGGCTGATGCTTTGAGCCGTAAGCCTATTTTGGAGTTAGCTGCAGTGTGGAAGGTGAAGTGAAAGTCACTTCGTGGGGATGAGAACCTGACCCACGCATTTATGGAAGTTCTCACCATCACCTCCGAGATCTTTATTCGGGTGGTGAAGGCACATGCAGGAGATCAGCTTTGCCAGGAGAGAGTGAGACAATTGGTAGCCGAGGGGGGAGCATTATTTCATTGGGTCGGATGGTGGTTTGAGATACTAGGGGAGACTGATTGTCCTAGATGCAGGGATTTGAGGCGAGCCGTTATGTCTGAGGCTCACAGGTCATGCTTTACGATACATCCTAGAGGGAATAAGATGTACCACGACATGCGATGTCACTATTGGTAGGCCGGGATGAAAAATGACATAGCAGATTTTGTGTCCAAGTGTGCTACGTGTTAGCTTATGAAGATGGACCATCAGCGTCCTGCATGTGTTTTACAACCTTTGGAGATCCCGGTGTGGAAATGGGAAATCATCTCCATGGACTTCATTACTGGTTTACCTACATAGCAGAGGGGGTATGATTCCATATAGGTGATCATCGACAGATTGACGTAGGTGACTGACTTCTTACCAGTGAGGACATATTACAACTCTGAGCAGTATGCTAGACTTTTTCCTACAGTTATTGTTAAGTTGCATGGGGTACCGTGCAATATCGTGTCAGACAAGGACATGACATTTGTGTCCCACTTTTAGAGGAGCTTTCAGTAGACCTTGGGGGCAGAGTTGAGTTTGAGCACGCCCTATCGTCCTCAGACCGAAGGGCTGGCAAAGAGGGTGAACCCGATGTTGGAGGACATGTTACAAATGTGCATTTTGGATCTTAAGGGAAGTTGGGAGTAATATTTTCCTTTAGTGGAGTTTTTGTATAATAACAGCTACCAGTTCACGATAGGGATGGCACCGTTTGAGGCACTCTACGGGAGACATTATCGTTCACCCTCATGCTGGTTGGAGGTGGGGGAGAACCAGTTAATTGGGCCAGATTTCATTCAGGACACCTCAGAGAAGGTAGAGATGATTTGGGCCAGGATACAGATTGCCCAAGATAGGTAAAAGAGATATGTGGATGCGGGACGGAGACACTTAGACTTTTATATTGGGGATCAGGTGTTGATTAAAGTGTATTCCATGGAAAGGGGGGATGAGGTTTGGGAAAAAAGGGAAGATGGCTCCCTGATACATGGGATGGTTACCTATTATATAGAGGATTGGGCATGTGGCATATCGGTTGGGATTATCGGACCACTTGCAACGGATGCAGGTGCCGATAGGCAGGATCTGGGACCTGCCATTTGGTAGTGCGCCTCAGGCTTTTTCGGAAAATTAGCCACCGAGGGCAAATCGTTGGTCAGAATCGCGCACGGGGCATACCGTTGGAAAGGTATTTTAGAGACCTTCGAAAGTACTTTGGACCGCTCCCGAGTTTGGGAGTTGACTTTGGGTCAAATGTGGCTCGGAAGCGTTTGTCGGTCCATTGGACGGGGAATCGCGTGGGCGTAAATGGCGCGTTCGTCCGCATGGTAAGTCTGAATCGCGCACGGGGCATACCGTTGGAAAGGTTAGGAGATGTACTTAGACATTACAAAGAGTTTGACCGAGTTTGGAGAGTTGACTTTGGTCAATCGGGCCTAGGAAATGCTCGGTGGCTTCCTGGAGTCAAACGGATCGTTCGTCCGCATGGAAAGTCGGAATTATGCACGGGATGGACCATTGGAAAGGGTATTCAGTGCCCTTTGAATATTCATTCAGCCTCAGTCGAGCTGAAGAGTTGACATAGGTCCAATAGAGCCCGAGAGCGCCCGGTGGCCTCTAGGTCAGGTTTCAGACGCAAATGGCGCGTTCGTCCGCATCGTAAGTCGGAATCGCGTAAGTTGGAATTGTGCACGGGGTGGACCGTTGGAAATGGTATTCAGTGCCCTTCGAAGATTCATTGAGTCTCGGTCGAGACGAGGAGTTTGAATTTTAGGTCAAACTGAGCCGAGGGGTGCCCGATGGCTTCCAGGTCAGTACTCGGGAAGTGACCTGAGTTTATAGTGATGAAGGGAGGTACTAGGGACCTAAGGAGAGCTAAGGGGTAACAGAATGGGGTGTCTACAGAGCCCCTCGACGGGTGAGTTTGGAACAAATGATAGCCGTCGATTAGACACCGCATGATGCTTTTGAGGGAGTATGACAGATTCAGAGGGTCGAGGTCAATTCTGAGGACCTAAGAAGTATGCTGGGGGTGATCAATTCGGAGGACCTAAGGAGATGAGGATGACCAATTCAGAGGGTCGAGGTCAGTTCAGACCTAAGAGTGGTGACGATCGAGGACCGAGGTCAATTCTGACCTAATTCAGGTGACGATCCAAGACCGGGGTCAATTCTGACCCAAGAGTGGTGACGACCGAGGACTGAGGTCAATTCTGACCTAACTAAGGTGATGATCCAAGACCGGGGCCAATGCTGACCCAAGAGTGGTGACGACCAAGGACCGAGGTCAATTATGACCTAACTAAGGTGACGATCCAAGATCGGGGCCAATTCTGACCCAAGAGTGGTGACGACCGAGGACCAAGGTCAATTCTGACCTAACTAAGGTGACGATCCAAGACCGGGGTCAATTCTGACCCAAGAGTGGTGACGACCGAGGACCGAGGTCAATTATGACCTAACTAAGGTGACGATCCAAGACCGGGGACAATTCTGACCCAAGAGCGGTGACGATCGAGGACCGAGGTCAATTCTGACCTAACTAAGGTGACGATCCAAGAACGGGGCCAATTCTGACCCAAGGGTGGTGACGACCGAGGACCAAGGTCAATTCTGACCTAACTAAGGTGACGATCCAAGACCGGGGACAATTCTGACCCAAGGGTGGTGACGACCGAGGACCGAGGTCAATTCTAACCTAACTAAGGTGATGATCCAAGACCGGGGCCAATGCTGACCCAAGAGTGGTGACGACCGAGGATCGAGGTCAATTCTGACCTAACTAAGGTGACGATCTAAGACCGGGGCCAATTCTGACCCAAGAGTGGTGACGATCGAGGACCGAGGTCAATTTTGACCTAACTAAGGTGACGATCCAAGACCGGGGCCAATTCTGACCCAAGAGTGGTGACGACCGATGACCGAGGTCAATTCTGACCTAAATAAGGTGACGATCCAAGATCGGAGCCAGTTCTGACCCAAGAGTAGATAAAGATTGTATTTTGATTCTGCTGGAGAAAGATCTTTGTGATTCTGATTTGAGCTGGGGAGCTGCTAGCTGGGGGAAGATTTTTAGGAGACCTCGCAGGGGAGAATAACCTATTTTGGGTACTATAAGAGAATTCCCTAGGGAAGTGATCAGGTGATCCTTAGGGATTTTCCGGAGCTTTGCCGGGAGGAGATTTCACTTAGTTTTTGAGGATTCCGCTGGCGAAGAGGGGTTCCGTTGGGAATAAGAATTTGGATCTGAGATTTCGGTTGGGAATGATGAATGGGCCGGGGAAAATTTGGATTGTCCTTTGGGAGAGATTGCTCGGGGCGAGTGGTTCTTTTAATTTCTGCTGGGAAAAATACCATGTGATATTATACCGCACCGGATAGCCGATGGTTGTAAAGTCTGATGAGGAGGTGATTCAGTGGTCCGGGCGCCTTTCCCGAGAGGTCAATCGCTTGGATTTTGAGGGATCCTTTGGGGAAAACGGTGTGTCGCCCGAAGGAGTACGAAATTTCCTTAATGAAAACGTTCTAAATCCTTCCTGGAATTTTTCAAGGATTTTTTGAGGCTTTCAGGTATTTTCTGGGAATTTTTGCACGAAATTTTAAGGGTGGTGCCGGTCGGCATAGACTGAGAGGTGCTATTCGATAGTGGCATGGACTTTTGGGCTGCCTCGGGAAGGTGAGGAGATAGTGCCATACTTGAGGATGTTTTCGAACATCCCTTTCTATGATTGGGGGAGTCTGACCCTGGCGACCCTTTACTCTTCTCTGGATGCGTTCAGTCGGTGTTGTCGACAGACTTTTACTGGAGCCACTTATCTCCTTGAGGTATTCTTTACTTTGCGCATCTCCATTTCATGCATTCGCATTTTCCTTTCATGCATTCGCATTTTCCTTATGCGTCTCTTTTTGCTAGTGAATTCAGACGTGGTTTTATGAGGTGATTGGGTGCAACACCCCACTGATTTCTCTGAAGGACGACACCGTCGGGGACTTCTGTAGCTTGTATCGATGGCGTAAGGCCAACCGACAGTTGAAGGGATCTCTCTCCCTGGAGGCGGTGCGTCAGGTCTTGAATGACCTGACCAGTGGTAGGGTAAGACGCTTTCCATTTCAGCCTTAGTTTTTTTGCCTCTTTTGATTTTGTATTGACTTATGTCTGCTTGGGGATTTTCAGGTGACCTTTTATCCTTGGGGGACCGCCATTCAGGATACGGGGGTGACTGGGGTGAACGCGCAGATGAGGCGTTTGTTGGCACATGAGTTCGGCCATTCCTGGTACCTCGGGGAGAGGGTGATCCGTCAGATTGCTGAGGAGGAGGTGGTGGTGCCTCCCGCGCAGCCTCCTACTTCTATGAGGCGGGAGCGACAATTATTGGAGGATGAAAGGATCGCGACGATGATTAGCGAGTCCTATGCGTTGTATACTGATACGGCCGCGCCGTATGATTATATGGACTTTGTGACGAGCTGGTTGATGGCGCCCAACATACATGATGCCTTGCCTTTCCCTCCTGCTGGTTCGAGTCGGGCGGTGGGGTCTTCCCACAGTGGTGGTGGTCCATCGGCACCTGCGGCGGCGGCGACCTCGGAGGTACCTTTTGTTCGGCTGCACACTCCTTCGTACAACATCCGGCGGGCTGATGGAGGGACGATGCCGATGCTACACCATCCTCTTGCGATGGATCCGGAGGAGCTGGGCTTGACAGAGGACGTCCTTCATCCTGTGGTAAACCTTTCGGTTCTCTTCCTCTCTTTTTTTATTTCTTTTGCTTGATACTGATTCTGCCTTTCCTTTGCAGCAAATCTGGGTGTCGACCACTTGGCTCAGGGACATCAGGGATTGGATATCATCGGTGACTGTCCACATTCGAGAGGCTATCCCTGTTCCTTCTTGCTTGGTGCCGTCAGCCTCGTCCGGGGGAGACTCTGGCTTGGGTAGTAAGGGCGTGTCGTCTCGCCGTAGGGGATAGAGAGAGCATCGCCGGGTTGGAAATTCTTGAGAGAAAGAGGGAGTGAAATGTGGGTTCGGACTGAGTCCCGTTGTTTTTGGTTTTTCTTTATTTCCTACAAAAATGATGTAACACAGAAAACATATATTTGCAATGCAATGCGGTTTTTTGACTATATTTTATCCTAATGGTGAATGAATGAATGCATGCACGTGCGCTTTTTAATTTGCTACCAAGACCGTAAAATAGGAGTATTTTTGGAATTTTTCAAAGGAAAGTTTTTATTTAAAAGGGGAATTATGTAAAGAGAAAAAGGATTTTGAAATTCTATTGAGAATATCAATTTATTTTTATGGAGTTTTTCTGATTTAACAAAAAGGGAAAGGAGGAAATTTCCAAAAATGGGGGGTTGCTGATCGGCAAGCACCCTGGCCTGCCTATCGGCAGTTCAGTTCAGTCCCATCAATTGAAAGCTTTATTTAGTACCCTCTTCAGCCTTTAGTACCTTGTGGGGTAGGATTCCTTTCGATTTCTGCAGGGATTATGTCCCTTGTGAGGATTTTTAAGTATAAAAAGGGAGAAGGGTGGAGTGTTTTCCTCACACCTTTTACATTCTTCATACCCACCCATCATCTTTTAATCTTGCAAGATGGCTCTCCCTGGTAGCATTGAGTTTGCCAATTACCTCGAAGCCTTAGAAGCTATGTGCTCTTATAATGTCGACTATGATGCCTTCAATATGCGTCGAGTCTCCTTGTGGCATAATCGACCTTTTAAGTGGAATATGCTGTTGGCGGCAGTACAATTTTGGTACCCCGAAGACCATGTATTCCGCTTTGGGTTGGAAGAAGTTTGTCCTACCTACGAGGAGTTTTCTTCCATACTGGGCATGAATCCTAGTGTTGCCGCGGCTTTACCCAAATTTTCCCGTTCTCCTAGGAATTTGTTGGTCGGGCTTCTTCATATCTCACCTTCGACGGCCAGGTCATTGGTGGCCGGAGGAATGATCTCCCTCCCGGCGCTGTTGCAGTCTGTGCATTCGCGGGAAGTAAGTGATGCCGGCTATGCTGGAGCCGTCGTTCTGGGCTTGGTTTTAAAATTTCTGTTGGTGACTGGGGAATTTCAGGTGAACCCACAACTTGTAGCCATTACCTCATGGATATCATTCCGTCGCAATCTTGCGGCGGTGATATTGGCAGAGACTCTGAATGGCCTGGATGCTTGGAAAGAAGGCCATTCAGACTTTTTGAGGGGTAGCCCTGTGATGCTGTTCATGTGGTTGTCTGAAAGATTCCGCTTGTCGACTCCTCCAGAATATCCTTTGTCGGCTGTACCCAACTTCTTTTCGCGCTACTTCATCCGCATGGGCCTGTATGTTGAGAACTGAGAGAATTGGCTTGTGGAGCATGGGGCTTGTGGGCTGTATTGGTCAGTGCCTTGGTGGGGACAGTTTCAGCCTGTTCTGAAGCTAGGATAATATTCATATGTGCGGCTGGTTGGTCTCAGGCAGACCTATTTTTATTTCCCTTGGCAACTTTTGCGCCAATTTGGCTGGGCGCAGGTCGTGCCCCCTCGGACCTCAAATTTCTTTCCAGTAGAAGATTTGACTAAGCGCTTGCGTCTGTTGCTATGATCTCTGTGGGAAAATCGGCGTCCGTCGACCCGTCCCTCTCAGTCTGTTGGGAAGTTTTGCCATGTCCCCAAAGATTATATGAAGTGGTTGTGGAGGGAAGTAGTCAGCAAGATGTTGGCAGTAG
This sequence comes from Sambucus nigra, assembly GCA_949130495.1. Lineage (NCBI taxonomy): Eukaryota > Viridiplantae > Streptophyta > Magnoliopsida > Dipsacales > Adoxaceae > Sambucus > Sambucus nigra. The sequence goes on along the minus strand of OX422217.1, from coordinate 297,160,679 downwards.
ACACCGGTCGGAGGTGCTTTGTTTTATCTGACTCCATGGAAGGGGGTGTTGTGGTCTTTTCGAAGATGGTTAAGGCTCATCGGTCCATGGAGTGTTTGCGGCACTCCATTCAGGCAGGAGAAAATTAGGGTCCTCAGGACGTGGATGATGAGGGTGCAGGCTCTTCGGGTAGCTGTGGGTAGGACTCCTGGGGAGTTTATTTATGTAACAGATGTGGGGGATTTTGTCTGGTTTTTATGGTAGTAGGGGGGAAGGGAGTTATCCGTTCCTTTTTCTTATATAATCCGTATTGTAGTTTCTTATTAATGAAATAAATAAGTTTCTGATCATCCAGCTGTGCCTTTCGATGAATTTTGTATTTTGAATTATCTATACCAATCACTAAGGCATACATAATCCTTTTGTTCAAGTAGATGTTTAGAATGAACTGTCGTTCTCGGGGGTAAGAAAAGAATGGTATTTTTTGAAAAAGAAGGGGCCTTGCTCATGTGAGGAGTATGAGCTGCCTACGTACCTCTGGGGTTTTTGAAAAAGTTCTTAATAGTTTGAAAATAGTTTTTTCAGAGGATCAGGCCCACGTAGTTATGGGTAGAGGGAAATGGAGAGAGTTTTTTTTTTTTTAGAATAGAAGGGGGATAAGAAGAGTCGTAGCGTGCCGAGATTTTGGACTAGGGGTAGAAATTCTTGAAACGGTCCAGACTGACTGGACGAGCCATCTCTTCCCCATCCAGGTCAATGATCATGGCGACACCGCCAAATAAGATTTTCTTCACAATGTACGGGCCGCTCCAATTGGGTTTGAACTTTCCTCTGGGGTCCCAGATGGGTTAAATTATCTCTTTGAGGGCTAAATCCCCCTCTCGGACACCGCGGTCCTTGACTCTCTTGTTAAATGATCGCGCTATTCGGCGATGGTATCCTTGTATGTGGTAAAGAGCTTTTAATCTCCGTTCTTCTAGGCGGGTCAGCTCATCAAGACGGCCTTGGCACCAGTCTTCTTCACTAACCTTTCTTTTGAGCATGACACGTAACGAGGTTATTTCCAGTGCTCCACAGGTAGGACTGCCTCCATGCCGTAAACCAGGGAGTAAGGGGGTAGCCCCAGTAGAGGTTCGAATTGAGGTTCGATATTCCCAGAGGGCGTAGGGGATCCGGTCGACCCAATCCCTACAACTTTCGGTCATCTTGTTGATGATGGATTTGAGGTTTTTGTTTGTGGCATCAACTTCACCATTGGTCTGAGGTCGATAGGGAGAAGATTTGTGTCTCTGAATCCCATATTCGCTGACTATTTCTGTGACTTCTGCCTCAAAGTGCAAACCATTATTCGACACTAGCTCGTGCGGGACCCCATATCGGCAGATGATATTCTTCTTGATGAATTTGGCCACCTTCTTATCATTTAATACTGCGTATGACTCAGCTTCGACCCATTTGGTGAAGTAATCGATGGCAACCAGGATGAACTCATGCTCGTTTGACGCTTTTGGTGTGACCTTCCCTATGATGTCGATACCCCAGGTGGAGAACGGCCAGGGAGAAGTCATGTTGTATAATTCCCGCGGAGGTAGATGTTGGAGATTGGAGAACTGTTGGCATTTAGGGCACCTCCGAACATAGGCGGTGCAATCCTGGGCCATGGTGGTCCAGTAGTAGCCTTGTCGGATGATCTTTTTGGTAAGCATGTGACCGTTCATGTGAGGTCCGCATTCTCCGCTGTGGATTTTCTGCATTATCTTTTCAATGTCAGCCCCTACAATACAGTGAAAATGAGTTCCATCGAAATTCCTCTTGAGTAGTGCTTTATGGCAGATGATGTACTGAGCGGTCAGCCTTCGGAGGGTTTCTCGGTCTTTTTTGTTGGAACCCTCGGGATACCTACCGTGTTTGAGGAGGCACAAAATATCATAGTACCAGCAATCAGCTAGTTCGGGATCTTCAGTGGAGACAAGCTCAATATGGTAGCAATGGGTCGGTCTGTCTTATTTTTGAACTAGGAAGGGGGTCATTGTTATTCCCTCGGGCATGTCGACCATGGAAGCCAAAGTAGCGAGAGCATCTGCTAGGTTGTTCTTTACTCGGGGTAGGTAATGGAAGGTGATATCTCGGAATGGGGAGGCCAACTCTTCTAATTTGGCATGAAAGGGTTGAAGCTTTTCGTCTTTGACCTTCCACTTTCTGAGCACTTGACCGATGATAAGGGCAGAATCCCCGTATACATCAAGGTATTGAATACCTTTCTCGAGAGAGACCTGGAGGCCCACTGTGCATGCCTCGTATTCTGTCATGTTGTTGGTGAAAGGTAAATCCAATTTAATGGTGATGGGAGTGTGGGAGTCATCTGGGGCGACCAGAAGTATCCCAATGCCATATCCCTTTTTGTTGGCAGCACCGTCGAAGAACATTTTCCATCGGAGGTGGTCTTGAGTGGTGCAGAGGACATTTTCATCTGGAAATTCGGAGATCCAGACATCTGTTTCTTCTACAGGGTAGTCATCGAGGTAGTCAGAGATGGCTCTTCCTTTAACGACTTTTTGTGTGACGTACACGATATCAAACTCGGTTAGGAGCATCAACCATCGGGCCATTCGTCTAGATAAGGCGGGTTTCTCAAGCAGGTATTTGATGGGATCCATTCGGGATACTAGTTTAATGGGGAAGGTGAGCATGTAATGTCGCAACTTTTGGGTGACCCAGACAAGTGCGACACAATCTTTTTTCAAAGCAGTGTAGTTGGCCTCGTATTCGGCCAACTTCCGACTAGCGTAATAGATGGCTCTTTCTTTGCGGGAGTCCTCGAGGTACTAGGCTAGCGAAGCCCTGGCTGCAGTGTCTGTTATGGTTAGGTATAAGAGCAAAGGGAGACCAGGCTGTGGTGGCATAAGAACTGGAGGTTGGGTTAGGTATTGTTTGATTCGATCAAAAGCTTCTTGGCAGGCCTCGTTCCAAACCTTGGTTGAATCCCTTCGGAGGAGCTTAAAGATTGGTTCACAGATGGAGGTTAGCTGGCTGATGAACCGGCTGACATATTGTAATTTCCCCAGGAAGCCTCGGACTTCCTTCTCTGTTCGGGGAGGTGGCATCTCAAGTATGGCCTTCATCTTGGCGGGATCTGCTTCTATCCCCTTCTCACTGATCATGAATCCTAAGAGTTTTCCCTTCGTAACGCCGAAGATGCACTTTTGTGGATTAAGTCTCATCTGATACTGTCGCAGTCGTTCAAAGAACTTCCGGAGAGCGGGAACATGACCTTCTCTAGTTTTGGACTTGATAATCATATCATCCACGTAAACCTCGACCTCTTTGTGGATCAGATCGTGCAGGATGGTTTTGGCAGCCCTTTGGCAGGTAGCCCCAGCATTCTTGAGACCGAATGGCATAACGGTGTAGCAAAAATTTCCCCATGGGGTGATGAATGCGGTTTTCTCTTGGTGGTCGGGATGCATCTTAATTTGGTTGTATCCGACAAATCTGTCGACAAATGACTTGAGAGCATGACTGGCTGTGTTGTCCACGATCATGTCGATGTTGGGTAGCGAATAATCATCCTTTGGAGAAGCTTTGTTTAAATCTCAGTAATCCACACACATTCGAACCTTTCCTCCTGATTTTGGTACAGGTACAATGTTGGCCAGCCATGTGGGATATTCGATTACTCGAATGAAACCCACATTCAACTATTTGATCACCTCTTCTTTGACCTTAAGCGACCATTCGGTGCGGAGCTTTCTCAACTTTTGTTTAACTAGCTTGGCATCTGGGAGAATGGGGATCTCGTGCTGAGCTATTTCGGGATCAATACCGGGCATGTCGTCATAGGACCATGCGAAGACATCCACGAACTCCCTTAGAAATTCTTCGAGTTGTGCGCGCTCATGCTCGTCAAGGGTGGCCCCTATCCTAATCTCGCTCAGTTTGCTACTAGAACCGAGATTAATAACGACAGTCTTTTCTTCATTAACTTAAACGCGGTTATGTTGTTTATTATTAACCTTATTTAGATCAGTTAAGAATTGTTCATCTGCAAAATCATCATCATCAAAAGTTTGATTAAAATCCATACAATTAATGTAAGGCACAGTAAGATACTCAAAATCTTTGTTTATTTCATTGATAGGAAAAACAACATTGAGAACCTCATCAAAAGAGGTCTCTATTACATTTGAGCAAGGATGGACAACAGTAGATAAAACAGGGTAAACATTGGGGTTAAGGGAGATTTCAACAGGTAGAGTTGGCGTAGCATGCCAGTTGAGGAGAGGTGTATCTGCAGCTTTAATTAGACGGGATGGGTCCCTTGATGTAGTGCCAGAATGAACCATACAGAGTGTTAGCCCCAGTGTCTGCAGGTTGAAGGAATCTTCGGAGTCACTTTCCTCAGTTTCTTCAGTATCTTTGATAAGCGGTGGCACCTGGTATTGGTAACTTTCGGCCCATGGGTAGCTATCTTCGAAGAAGATATCTATTCCAGGCTTCATCTTCTTATCTGTATGGTCATACCACGGTTTTAGAAAACCACAAAAGGGGAAATCCTCGCCTTCCTTGATGAATCGTCCATTTAAAGAATCTCCCGAGATAGTTTGGACGAAGTCTAACCCTCTCTTTGATCGAGTCTGGCGGATCATTCTGAGCTCTGGTTCTGATGGTTGATATCCCAAGCCGCAAGGAGTGAAAGCTTTCTTCAGTTCGACGGGCTCAAGTATCCCCTGCTGTCTTTGTCCTAGCCCCAGTCCGGGCATAAAGTGCATGTTTTTGAACATCTGAATCACATTGACATTGCCATGAGGGTCGTATTTTGGACAAATCCTTTCTTTGAAATCGTCCCCTGTCGGGAGTAGGGATGGTTCAACTTGGAAACCTGTTAGGAGCATATCATTTGACCCATGTTGTATCTCAAGGATTGGACTGCCGGTGCTTGCACCCTCGGTGTTACCTTCGTCACCCAAGATGGTGATGACTCGCCCATCGGCGAAGAACTTCAATTTCTGATGGAATGAGGAAGAGACACCCTTTATACTGTGGAGCCAGGGTCGTCCGACCAACAGGTTAAAATAGGTCGGGATATCGATGACTTGGAATTCGACGACAAGGTTTATAGGTCCAACCCCTATTACAAGTTTTATGGATCCCATCACCTCACGGCGGGTATTATCGTAGGCACTCATGGTAGCGGATGTTGGAGCGAGGTCACTTTCTTTCAGACCTAAACATTTGAAGGTTCTCAGCGGGCTGACATTCAAAGCGGATCCGTTGTCAATGAGAGAGAGTGGTACAACCTTCCCCATAACTTCGACGGAGATGTTGAGTGCATGATTGTGATTTGGCCCAATTTTGGGGATTTCTTCTTCAGAAAAGGACAACATTCGGGTAGAGGTCAAGGATTCGACCAGGTTCACCGCTTCTTCTGGTGTGGTAGAGGGAGGAACTATGGGTCCAGTGAGCAATTTGATCAAAGCATTTCTGTGTAGCTGGGAAGACATGAAAAGACCCCATAGAGTGATGTTAGCTTGAGTTTTCTTCAATTAATAGAGGATCTTGCTCTCCTCGAGGGTCATTTCTGGCATAAGAAGGTTTTTAATTCCCTTTCCCTTATCATTGGTTGGTAGTGAGTTTGGAATTTGGTAATGTCTCCCAGATCTGGTCATGTGATTTACTGAAGAAGGGAAAAACTTAAATCCAGTTTCCTCATCAATCTCAGGTTGTTCTGCCACCTTATCTATTTCTCCGAGGAGTTCCTCAAATGATATCATCCCACATAAGTCAGCTATTGGGCCATTTCCTCCTGAATCTTGTTCTTCATTTGGAACTTCGAATTCTTCCCCCCATCTGGTGGCAACAATTATATTTTCCCTTGTGAAGTCAATGCATTCCATAACTCCAACGGCTTCTTCATATAGGTATTCCCATTCTGTGGGGATGTGTAAGGGTGAAGGTACCAGGTGCCCTTGCAGCTTCAAAGCGTCAAGTAACTCGGTGATACTGCAAATGTTGTTGGTTTGCCTGAATGCTTCCGTCATGATCCGGACAACATCATCTAAGCAGATTTCATCGGTTGGTACCATCCACCTATCTAATTCTCGGGCCCATTTGTGTGCTTCCAAAAACAACGTATGGAACCTCTGGCAGTCGATAATCATCTGTGAGGGCAATTTCAGCCCGAACTCTAGGAGTTGGTTTAACACCTCTGATAATTCCATACCTCCAGTTTCAGAACAGGTCCGGACAGTGATGCACGCTCTGGTAAGGAGTGACAGCGCCTGATCAGCGCAGCTAGTAGGGTGTAGGAGGAAATATGGGCAAAGTTGAAGGGGTTTAGGAAGGTATAAGGGTGTGATTTGAGTTGATGGATCGAAATCTGGGTTTTCTTCCAAGAAGATGGTATTAGTGTGACTTGGAAGTGGGTTATGAGTAGTGTTTGGTTTAGAATTGGCTGGTGGGGCGATGGTACCCCGGTCAATGAGATCTTGGATTATGTTTCGATGGTGGAAGCATTGGTCGGTGGTATGGCCAGCTGTTTGGTGAAAGGCGCAATGAGCATCGGTCTTGAAATTTCTGGGAAGTGGATTGGGTAACGGACGTGGATCCAGGGGCTTTATAAGGTTTCGGCTTAACAGGGCTTGATAAACTTTAGAGAGGGGAGCATGGAGCTCAGTGTATTCCCTTCGGACGGGAGCAAGGCGGCTTTCCGGTGCCCATGATGTGGTTGGTTGAGAAATGTTGTTGATGGTTGAGACTGCGACACTGACATGCTTGTCATATTTTTTGGGGGTAAACTGTCCGGACACCTTCTTTGGTTCAACTTCTGTTTTGGCAAGACCCTCTTCGATTTCTACTCCTGCTTCTCTGAGAGCTCGAAAATGGGGGTAGTATTGTCCTCCCATGGTTTCTCGAACATGGGGCAAGAAATTCTTCTTCACTATGCTGACTTTTTCTTCTTCATACGGCCGATTGGTCATGGTAGCCGCTTTTTCCCTCCATCGGGCTATAAAGTTACTGACTGATTCTCCAGAGTTCTGTTTGAGCAACTCTAAATCACGGCGTGTGACCTCAAGCTCTTCGTTGTATTTGTACTGCGACATGAATTCTCGGGCTACATCCTCCCAGCTACGGATTCTGGATTCCTCAAGAGATAAAAACCATCAGAGAGCACTATCTTTCAAAGTTTGCTGAAACAATTGGGCCATCACTTATTCCGAAGCCCCTAGTAGAGTCATGGAACGATGATAACTGCGAAGATGAACAATTGAGGGACCACTCCCTCCAAATTTCTTGATATTTGGCATTTTGAACTTCTCGGGTAACCTTGCTTTAGGATAAGGAGACATATGGGTGTAGCCCATGTAATTCCCAGAGATCCTAAATTGGTCAAACTTATTGGTGAGCATCTTGAGATCCTCTTTGACTTTGTTCAACTCCTCTTCCTTTGGATCAGCAACCAGAGGCAAGTTAGCCATAGGCTGGGCAATGTTTGGCATTGGAAGCTGGGCAGGCGGCGACCCATTAGCAGGAGGGGCACGCGGAGCGTGCTGATATTCTTCCAGAACCCAGATGGGCTCGGGTGGACCCATAGCACGAGGGAACAGGGCCTCAGGCTCTTGAGGAATAAGACCTTGGTTTCGTTGCATTTCTCGGACCTCAGCTTGGAGGTTGTCAATCTTGGCCACGAGCTGAGCTAGGACTATCGGCATATCTGGTTGTATGACTGGTGCTTGATCCGCATTCTCCATGGAAGATGGATGGATTCCGGACTCGGAGGAAGTAGTAGAGGAACGGACGAAACTCCGGGGTGATTTGACTGAAGACCTAAGCCAATAGGGAGCCAGGCCAAGGGCGTGCGATCAACCTGAGAAGGGGTAGGATGAGATTTATTTTTGAGAAAAGGGAAGGAACTATTTTTGGATTTTTGATAAAAAGGGAGAAATGTTTTCGGATTTTTGATAAGAAAGGGATAAATGTTTTTTTAGATTTTTGATAAGGAAGGGAGAAATGTTTTTGGAGACGGAAGTCAGCATGATTATTATGATTATTATGTTCTCACTTGTATTTAATTCTCCTAAATGCAATGCCGGACGAGACCTGAGCCTGGAAAAGTGGGGTTTTAATATATGCAAAGCTACGGTTTGGGACTTGTAACCAGGCTCGCGGATAAAGTCCCATTTTAAAAATGCACGAAAATTGGGCAAAAAATCGACCCGGAATTTCGGCAGAGTTTCGGGTCAAAACCGGCAATCTAAAGTGCGTGTCCTAGGTTTGACACCTATATGCGGGTATGCATTTGGTTGGGTGAATCGGCATGGGTTCCCCCCTTTGGCGTGACTTCCACGATATACGTCTTGCTCTTGCGGGCAATCGATACGTGTGGACAAACCATTTGATATACCTGAGTGTACTTGAATTGCCTCACCATATACCTCATGAGGACGGTACGTGTCAGAGCGAATTCGATATACTCGGTGTACGTGAACGAATTCCCTGCGATATACCTCCCGTTATGACTTCGGTCAAGCGGTACGATGCGGGGGAACCGTTCGATATACGTCGAAGGTACTTGGCCAATGGAAGGTGAGAGTCATATCGCTTAGGCTAACTGCGACCTGCCGAACCAGCTCCCATCACGAAGTGACCCTCCAGTTACTGGGTAAAATTTGGTCAATATCAATGCTCTTTGGTGATGTCGTGTGAATCATGCATGATTCTCTTATTAGTAGCTTATGATGATAATGCCTTTCTTTGATTATGCCAAACCGGGAACAAAGTACAAGTACCCCAAAAGGTACGCCAAGTATGGATAGGTGATGCGTGCAATATGGGGATATACGTGATCCTAGGTGTACGTGGTGTGATGTGTACATGGAGGATTTTCTACAAGTGTGTGAACATAAGCATAAGCATGGGATATACATGTGAGAAAGGGGAACACGCAGATATGGAGGGGGAAGCATAAACAAATATAGCATCCATGTAAATAGAGTCAAGCCCTCAAAATAAATAAAATTCCCCAGCGGAGTAGCCACTGTGGCCATCCCCGTCGATCCCCGCCCTAGAGGGAGGAGGAATCCTTCGGGTCCCGCGCGTCCCCTCTTGGGAGAGCACTTCGGCCGGCGTCGATTTTGTGAGGTGTGAAAAATGTAGAGAGATTCAGAGTCGCCAATCTATTTTACTCAAAACAGACAAAAGAAAAAGAGGAAGCCACCCCGAAGGATGGAATCCAAAGACATACTGGTGCGTGTGAAACCAAAATGATTCAAAAAGGGTTCGGAGGCTTAGTTACGAAATGGGAAGGTGTTAGGCACCCATTCCGCCCTTTCGATCTCTCATGGATATTTGCTATTTTCCTTTATGTTTCCCCCCGTGAGATGTGTGCATGTGTATATATATATAGAATGGAGGTAGGAATCCTCGGCTTGTATCATGGAAAAGATAAAGCGAGTCATCCATAGGAAGATTATAAAAGTAATATTAGAAAAATAAGATTTACGCGGTTATCCCTACGTTGATCGCTATAAAGGAACGATAACGCACATGGAGTAATGTGTCACTAAGACTAGGGATATATATAATATAAGAAAACTAGATTTAGAGAAAATAAGAAATGAGAGAAAAAGTGAGAGAAAGGTCTCGAGTCTCGGGTTTTACCCCCGAGACGCCTACGTAGCCTATAAAGGCATCAAAGTCCACGTATTTCGCATACAAAGAAAAGGGGTGGGGTTTATCCCATAAATCCAAATGTGGGATCTCTTATTTGTAAGTGTGTGTGTGTGTGTGTAGAAAAGGTGTTTTAGTTGTGAGAAAAATGTGGAAAAAGTGTGAGAATCCCTACTTGGAATTTATGAGCAAACCCTCTTTTTCTTGTTTTGGGGTTTTTATTTATATGAAAATAAGAGATGTGCAATAATACTAAATAAAAAGTATATTAGGATGTGTGAGATGAGATTATAAAAGTGCTAAGTAAGAAAACAAGTTATTGGGAATTCAAGAGAATTTAAGAGAGAGAGTTTGAAAAAGTTGGACCTTCTTGAAGATCTTGAGCTTGATCTTGAATGTTGGAGAGCAGCCCTTGAGCTTGGATGATGATGGAGAGTGGTTAATTCACCAAGTTTGATGAAAAGGATGATGAAAAGTTAAGGTAAAAGAGGGATTTGGGAGTTGAAATCACGCTGCCTTCGAGAGAGGTTTCTGGGATTCGTTCAGAGAGATTTCTATCAGATCTGGGCTCTCCCTGCAAATGAGACCAAGGCCTCCTTTTATAACCCCAGGGGACTGCCGATCGGCCCTATCATGGCACTGCCTATCGGCAGGTGCCGATAGGCAGGATCTAGGACCTGCCATTTGGCAGTGCGCCTCAGGCTTTTTCAGAATATTGGCCACCGAGGGCAAACCGTTGGTCAGAATCGCGCACGGGGCATACCGTTGGAAAGGTATTTCAGAGAACTTAGAAAGTCCTTTGGACCTCTCCCGAGTTCGGGAGTTGACTTTGGGTCAAATTTGGCTCGGAAGCGTTTGTCGGTCCATTGGACGGGGAATCGCGCGGACGCAAACGACGCGTTCTTCCGCGTGGTAAGTCCAAATCGTGCACGGGGCATACCGTTGGAAAGGTTAGGAGATGTAATTCGACATTCAAAAGAGTTTGACCGGGTTTGGAGAGTTGACTTTGGTCAACTAGGCCCGGGAAACGCTCGGTGGCTTCCCGGAGTCAAACGGATCGTTCGTCCGCATGGAAAGTCGGAATTGCCCATGGGACGGACCGTTGGAAAGGGTATTCAGTGCCCTTTGAAGATTCATTCAGCCTCGATCGAGATGAATAGTTGACATAGGTCAAATAGAGCCCGGGAGGGCCCAGTGGCCTCTATGTCAGGTTTCGAACGCAAATGGCGCGTTCGTCCGCATGGTAAGTCGGAATCGCGCACGGGGCGGACCATTGGAAAGAGTATTCAGTGCCCTTCGAAGATTCATTGAGTCTCGGTCGAGATGAGGAGTTTGACTTTTGGGTCAAACTGAGCTGGGGGTGCCCGATGGCTTCCAGGTCAGTACTCGGGATGTGACCTGGGTTTATAGTGTGAAGGGAGGTACTAGGGACCTAAGGAGAGCTAAGGGGTAACAGAATGGGGTGTCTACAATAACCTCATATGATTTCTGGGATTTAGATTGGATTTTGATGAATAATTGTTAGTAATTAATCTCATGTATGTAGAGGATTAATTGTAACATAGATTATAACCCATAAATCTAGGAATATATTCTTGAAATTTAAGTTTAGAAACTTAGGGTTCTTGAGATGAAATTGGGGAAATCTTGGAAACTATTTGTAGAGGACTTTGACACGTGTTTATGGTCTGCATATCCTATGTAAATCCCATGCTAGTTACCCCATACATTGAATTAAATATATGGTTAGATTATGGAAGAAATCTGAGTTTAGATTTTGTAATTCATGTTCATAAGTTATGGGAATGAAATTGGGGTTAACGTATCAAATTAACCATTCTAAGATGAGTAATTAAGTGTTAGAGGCTTGACTATATGATTATAAAATGGAATAAACCATTAGAAGTAAAGTTGGGAATGAAAGGAGAAAGCCGTATTATAAATAACAAGCAGATCTGGCCTTGTGCTTAATTTCTAATCGATTCGGCCTCAGAGAGAATCGATTTGGGTTGGCAGCGACTCAATTCGGATAAGAACCGAATCGATTCGGCCCTGTGGGAGGAGCGAGCTGGGGCCATTATTAGTTTTGGAATATTTTTATAAGTCCAAACGAGTTGGTAGGACGATGTTTGGGCCAACGGGGAATTTATTAAAAATGTAAATGTGTACGCCTTTTCATTGGGACACCCTATTTAACTAGATGGTTAAAAAATTGATATGGGGAACAAAATTAATAATGAACTAGCTGGTGAATTATTAATGAACTGATAATTGTGAACTTCATGTGGGACTTTATTAAGGTAATTATTGAGTAATTACCTATACATATTGTAGAGGGGGCTTGAAGGTAATCCTGAGATTATGGATAATCCCCCCCCATTGGCAACAGTGTTTGGGATTAAGAAACTGAGGCCACTCAGCGTGGTAGCCTGAGATTAGAGATATGTGAATTCAAACTGAGTCTATTTTCATTGAGTAGTGTTTGTATGTCCTATGGTTAATCAATAGTGTCGCTATTTATCTTATCATTACTATACTAAAAAAGGGGTTACGCCTCCATCTTATCTAAACTACCCTCTTACATTTGGCGACTCTACTGGGGAGGCATTCTTCTAAGTAAGGAGTATGGCGCAAGATAATGTTAATCAAAGTCTCAACTTTGATGACATCTAACATAATGAAGAACAAGCGGCAAGAGAACTGGAGGCTCTAAGGGATGGGGCTCCTCGAATAGAGGTAACTCCAGTTCAGGCGACGACAGGAGTTCTAGGGGTGACACAAGCTTCCATGAGTGCATGGTTAGGACCCGCTCAGGTGTCACTCCTTATGAGTAAGTTTTATGAATTTTTGCAAACTCTGGTAGCTTCAACGGTGTTAGAAGGATTTGAAGCAAATTCCTTCGTAACACCAGGGGCAGCCTCAACGGCCCCACCGAGTGCAGGTGTAATGGGAACAGTCCCAGCAAGTATACCCTATGTTGTGAATCCAGCAGTGGGAACATCAGGAGTATCAACGGCCCCAAATGTGACAATTGCTCCAGCTGCAATGGGCACTCAACCTATGGTCCCGTTGGTTGTTACTCCAGTGGCATCACCCATTGAGGAGATGTGGAAGGAGATGCTGAAGTTCATGCAAGTTTCCTCGCAATCTTTGGGCGAGGTAGCTTCGATCTATGACGACTTTCGAACACCTTACCCCCAGGAATACAACCCTGAGCTTTATCCAAAAGATTATATCCCTCCTATCTTTAAAAAATATACAAGAAAAGGTGGAAATCCGAAGGAACATATTAAGCTCTTCGTTGAATACTTGGGGGCGCATTGCAATAATAAGAAGCTTAGGTTGAGGGAGTTTTCTAAATCCTTAACCGATAAAGAATATATAGTTGGTATTCTCATTTGGCTCCCAAGGGCATTTCTACATGGGAGGAGATGCATGTTTTGTTCGTCCAGAAGTTCTTTCTAGCGGAAGATGAGTTTACTTTGACCCAACTGGGGAGGGAGAAGCAACGAACCGGGGAAGAAGTGGTGGCATACATTCGAAGGTTCAGGGAAAGGTCCCTCGATGTGAGGGTGGAGGCAAAAGAATCCAAGTTATTACAGATCTGTGTGGAGGGGCTGCTTCCTGAGTACATCTGTCATTTCATTAATGAAACGCGCGAGGGGACTTTTTCGACGTTCTTAAAAGCAGCAAGAAATATCTCCTTGGTGGTACGAACAAATCCAGTGGTGGTGCCCATGATGTTTAGGCAACCTATACAACCTGTGGGAGGTAGGTCTCAGCCCCCACGAGTAGGGTACACCGAGGGAGCAGAAGGGGGCAAGGCACCGATGAAGGTCAATAAGAGGAAGTTCGGAAGAGACAGGGAGCACCCACCACCCTTACCTTGTACAGTGGAGGAGGTTGTCAGCTGTTACAATGCAATGGTCCAAGGAGGAAGGGTCTATGAACCAAAGGGCATTCCCGGGGGGAACCCGATGCGGCAACGAGGGCAGATCCCAAATATTGTCAGATTCATCAGAAGATCCAGCATCCAACAGAGAGATGTTTCACGCTGAGGAGAATCATCGATAAGTATGTGAAGGTAGGGACATTGCAAATCCCCTCGCAGAACTTTAATAACAACCCACTCCCAGCACATGGGGCCAATTTGGTGGTGGCCTATGACGAGGAAGTAGAGGGGGAAGAAAGAAAGCCAACTACGAAGCGGGGAGAGTTCGAAGAATCTTTGGAAGATTGTAAAAAGGGAATGGCTAATGTAGTACTAGTCTATGATAAGGCAAGCGCCAAAGACGTGGAGGATGTATACAACATTGAAAGTGAGGAAGCAGACCCAGTTCTAGAGTACTGTGCAGTTTCAAAATCCTCAAATTCACCTGGCTCTTCGACCAGGTGGGGAGAACGCAGTCCCTTCGCTGAGATTGAAGGGACCCATGGCCAGGTTGGTAAGGAGGTTCCTGTCAGAAGTAACCTTCAGCGATGCAGATAGGGCTGTAAGATTCCCTCTTAACAGGCCATTTTATGTGACCGCCAGTGTCAACGAAATTAGTTTCGCAAGGACTCTTATGGATGGGGGAGCTTCCATCAATATTCCAGAAGAAAGGTTGGTCCCCATACATTTGGTGATTTCAGGGTATGATAACCAATCTTCCAAGTCCATTGGGTACATGAATGTTAGGATTGTAATGGGAAATCTGAGTTCCCATATCAAGTTCCACGTAATAGAGAGTGCAACTTCCTATCATCTGCTAATAGGAAGGGTGTGGATGCACAACTAAGGGATAGTTCCTTCTGCGTACCACCAATGTGCTAAGGCGAATATTAAGGGAACGGAGGTGGCCATTAGGGCTATAAAGAGGCCCTTCGCTGTCGAGGAAGCTCACTTGGTAGATGTAATATTTTACACAGAGTTGGAGGAGGTTGTTCGGGTCCTAACGAGAAGAATGGAGGGAGCATGGGTTCCCTCGATCAGAGAAAGGATGGAGCCCTTGAATGAGCATAATAAAGAGGTTGCAAGCAGCGCAAGAGTGATTACCGAAGAAGCTCACTCGATGGCCCCTCGACCCCAAAACATCTTGAAAAAGCTCAAAGACAGGATGAGGCCCAGAGTGGATCTAATGGAGCATGAGGTCCAACGACAAAGTGTGTTGAGCCGGTTCTCAGAAAAAATAGTGGTCGAGGCTTCTAGAGAGAAGAAGAGGAAGGTATATACATCTACCAGCAGACAGTGCAAGAAGGTTGTTACCGAAGAAGGGAAGGTGATATATCAATTATAATGGTGTAAACGGGCGGCTGAAGAAGCTGACAATGAGGCTGACCCGATATATGAGTGATTTTTAGTGGATTAGAGGGGACAATGTATGGTGTCAGATAACTCCAACGTACAGTAATTTGTAGAGGAAGTCACCGAGGAACCAGAATACATGGCGGGTCAACCAAAATTGCAGGCGCAAGAACTGGAGCAGTTGAACCTGGCGAAAGAAGAGGAGGACCTAAGGCATAACTTTATCGTAAAAGATCTCGGTAAGGAGAAATGAGAGGCTTTGGTTATGTTGATTCGAGAGTTCATAGACGTTTTTGCATGGAAATACACGGAGATGGAAGGGCTGGATAAGGGAGTCAATTGTTACAAATTGAACGTAATGCCTTCAGCTATTTCGGTGAAATAATCAACAAGAACGTACAAGTCTGAGCTAGACTTAAAGATAAAGTAAGAGGTTCAGCGCTTATTAGCGATAGGGTTTATCAAACTGATACAGCACCCACTTTGGCTGTCTAGCATTGTCTCAGTGGGAAAGAAAGATAAAAAACAAATAAGGATCTGCGTGGACTTTAGAGATTTGAATAGAGCTTGCCCCAAGGATGAGTTCCCTATTCCCTCCATTAATATCTTGATATATGCAACGGATGGTCATGAGATGTATAGCTTCATGGATGGGTATATAGGGTACAACCAGATCAAGGTGGACCCCTCGGATGCAGAGAAAACGGCGTTCAGGACCCCATTGGGAAATTTCATGTACAGAGTAATGTCGTTTGGACTCAAGAATGCTGGGGCTACTTACTAGAGAACAATGATGGCCATTTTTCATGACTTCTTCCATAAATTTATGAAATTCTATGTGGATGATTTATTCATCAAATCAAGGAAGGAGGAGTCCCATCTGGGCATTTTGAGGAAGGTGTTTGCCCGATGTAGGAAATATAAATTGAGGATGAACCCACTAAAGTGCGTCTTTGGGGTAACAAGTGGGAAATTTTTAGGCTTCATGTTTGATCGGCAAGGGGTGCAGATGGATCAGGATAAGCAGCGAGTGATCTTGGAGATGCCAAGTCCAAGAACGGCGAAGGACGTGAAGAGTTTCCTCTGTAAAGTCTCCTATCTTAGGAGATTTATGCCTGGATTAGCCGAGATGATACATCCGTTGATGCAGCTGTTACGAAGGAACACAAAATTCAAGTGGGAGGAGGTTCACCAGGATTCACTCATTGGGCTGAAGAAGCTGCTCGTTTCACCACAAATCATGGTTCCCCACATGCAATAATACCGTTGCAGCTATACCTCACATCCACCACAAGGTCCGTGGGAGCTTTGTTGGCACAGGAGATCGATGGGGAAGAATGGATGGTCTACTACCTCAGTAGAATCATAATTGGGCCAGAAGTCAAATATAGCATCTTGGAAAGGCATTGTTTAGCCTTAGTATTTGTAGCATAAAAGCTTAGACATTATATGATGTCTTTTACAATTCATATTGTAACTAGATGTGATCCTATTAAGTATTTGCTGGCAAGAAATATTGATTGGTAGGGAAGCTAGGTGGTTCCTCATCCTCTCTGAATATGACTTAAAGTGTGTGGTTCCTCGCGCAATCAAAAGCCAAGCGTACGTCGATCTGTTGGCAATCTTCCCCTCGGAAATGTTTGAGCCACCTAAAGAAAGTATTTCGGGAGACGATTTGGAGGCCAATCACCTAGACATAATGGACGAAGAATGGACGATGCAGTTTGATGGATCTTCGATGGAAAAGAAAGGAGGAGCAGGGGTTATTCTTTCAAAAGGAATGGAGAAGATTTGCCTTTCCTACAAGTTAGATCTCCTTTGTTCCAACAACGAGGCAGAATATAAAGCATTGGTGCTGGGGTTGCTAGAGAATCTTCGAAGAAGAATTCGTACACTTTGCATCAAAAGTGATTCAAACTTGGTAATTCAGCAAGTGAACTGAGAATATGCGTTGAAGCACATGAGTTTAGCACCATACAGGACAATCATTCAGAGGCTCCTTTTCCAGTTCCATTGGACAAAGATCAAGAGACAGTCCAGAACGATGAATCATCACCCAGATGCCTATGCCACCATCGCCCAGAAGATGGTCATGAGGAATGATATAACTATCGTCGTGATCCAATGAAGGATGGCTCCTTAGGTAATACAATCAATTTTATCGATGGAGGAGGACGCGAACTGAAGGGGAGAGATCGGGAAATAACTGGAGTCTGGCGAAGAAATGATGGAACTAAGAGAATTAGCGCAATACTTCATAAATTGGGGAACCTTTACTTTAGGAACGCATGAGGATGGCTGTCAAGGTGCATCGGCTCCAAAAAAGAAGATCGAAGATTGAAGAAAACACATGAAGAGCACTGTGAGACAACTAAGATACCTCTCTACTGAAGGATTCAAAGAGAGGGGTATTTTTGTCCTAGAATGAAATAAGACGCGGAAGAGCTGCAACAAAAGTGCGATAAATGCCAGTTATTCTTTGAAGCGGTAGAATGTCATTTTGTGGAAACTCAACCTGATTGGAGACGGCCCTACATAGACTTCATTAGAGATGGAGTCATCCCAATAGAAAAGATCGACACGACGGGACTCAAGCGAAGGGCCCTGAGATTTTACGTTCAGGAGGGACATCTTTACCGAAGGGGATACTTCAACAGGCCCCTGCGTTGCATCGCGAAAGAAGAAGCAACTAAGGTCCTCATACAAGCATACGAACTAGCTCACATAAGAGGGGCCAAGTTGTATGATCAGTTGATGACATTGGGGTATTATTGTCCAATGATGGAGAAAGACTCTGCTGAGTTTATTTGAAAATCCAAAGCTTGCCAACTTCATGGAAATATGATCTATGCCCCATCGGTGGACCTACACTCCCTGGAAACGCCTTATCCTTTTCACACTTGGGCATTCGACCTGGTAGGGGCAATACACCCTTCTTCGAGGGGGAAGATATGGATACTAGTAGCAACAGAGTGCTTTATAAAGTGGGCTGAAGTGATACCACTGAGAAGGGAAACAACCGGGGGGTGAGCAACTTCATCAGAGAAGACATCATTTACCTTTTTAGGATCCGAAAGGTTATCCTTTCAGACAATGGAACCCCTTTTGTCAATTCAGAAGTAATGATGCTCACAGACAAGTAATCCATTGTTCATCATACTTCGACGGTGGCATATCCAAAGGGAAACGGTCAGGCTGAAGCGACTAACAAAACTTTGGTTAATATCTTGGCTAAAATGATGGAGGATTTCCCAAGAGCATGGGATGATAAGATACCAGCTATATTGTGGGCCTACCGAACAACTAAGAGAAAGCCCACAGGGTATACTCCGTCCTCCCTCGTTTATGGGGTTGAGGCAATCCTTCCGGTGGAGTTAGAAGTTCCCTATGCTCGGTATGCCTTGTGAAGTAGCATGCTCCCTCAGAGTAGACATGTGCAGCTGGAGTCGTTGGATGAGCATAGAGATAATGCGATGCAACACTTTTGAATGTATACAAAATAGCTTTCCAGGGCATATGATAACTTGGAAAGATCGAGCAAGTTCGTGGAGGGAGACCTCATGTTGAAGGCAGCAGTGAAACACATCAGGGGGCTTCCTCTACCTTAATTTTGCAGCAAACTGGGAAGGACCTTTCATTATAAAAGAAGCTCATGACTCAGGTTATTGCTTAATTTCTAGGATGGAGGAAGATAAGACATTCAAGATTAATAATAAATGGTTGAAAATCTACCATGTGTAAGTAATTAGGTTTGGACCACGGATGTATCTAGCTGTTGTTATGAATAAATGACTTCTTTTTATGATGAGTACGCAAGTTCTTTTTATTATAACTCAAGTGGAGATGAAAGAATTATAGAACTTCATAATGTACACAAGCTATTGTAACACAAAGAGATGACATAGAAAATATACATTTTTTCTTCATTCATAAACTTTGGGGCATTACAAAATTGGGAGCTATTGCCCAAGAATTACATAAGAAGAAGAAAAAGAAAAATATATACAAAAGTTCATTAGCCTAAGAGGAACCACGGATCTGGGGAAGAGAAAAAATCTCCAGGAAGGCCCGAAGAAGCTGCCAAGCAAGGCTGTTGGGCATTTATAAAACCCTCCAGCATCATTTACGCTTGTGTACGCTCGATGAGGAGCTTCTCTCGCTTCGACTTTGACAAGCGCATATCTTCTTCGAGGTCCCCCACCTATTTGCCAATAGCTTCAAGAAGAGGTTCTAACTCAGCCAACTTAGCTTCCTCATCCTGTTGATCCTCCTGTTGCTTCTGGAGCAGTTCCCTCTGGCTATCCAGTCGGTGGCTCTTCAAAGTTTTCAAATGCGTAATAAGCCCATCAAGACGAAATCCATCACGACCCAACTCCTTCAGGTGACCCAAGAATTGGTTGAGGAGGGTTCTAGTAATGGTTGAGGTCGGAGCACTAGCAATCTCAGCCACAACGGTAGCCATGCCCTGAAGCCTGTAACTCATCACAGAGATGTTGGAACGCAGGAAATCCACGATGAACATTTCAGGATGGTGGTTTGCAAGCAACTCAACTACCAAGAGATGGTTAACAGGCATCTGAGGAGAATGCTAGAGCACCATCAGGCAGAAGTCATGAGGAGCCAAGTCGGGCAGAGGAAGTTCACAGCCAGATTCGCTCTCAGCAGCAGCATCGATCATGGAACCTTGATCGTTGTGGCCGTAGTCTTCTGAAACAATGGGTTCTTGACGGGGTGATGAGGTAGGCGAAAGAACTGGTAGATAATTCTCTCGTGCAACCTAGGAACAGGTAGAACAAATAATGAGTGTATGAAAAATCTTAACAACTGTTTTCATTATTAAGTCACCATTACAGGTGGAGTTTATGAAAAATCTTAACAAGTGTTTTCATTGTTAAGTCACCATTATAGGTGGAGTTTATGAAAAATCTTAACAAATGTTTTCGTTGTCAAATCACCGTTATAGGTGGAGTTTATGAAAAATCTTAACAAGTGTTTTCGTTGTTAAGTCACAGTTATAGGTGGAGTTTATGAAAAATCTTAACGAGTGTTTTCGTTGTTAAGTCACCGTTATAGGTGGAGTTTATGAAAAATCTTAACAAGTGTTTCGTTGTTAAGTCATATAGATGGAGTTTATGAAAAATCTTAACAAGTGTTTTCGTACTTAAGTCACCGTTACAGGTGGAGTTTTTATAGGTGGATTTTATGAAAAATCTTAACAAGTGTTTTCGTTGATTAAGTCACGGTTATAGGTGGAGTTTATGAAAAATCTTAACAAGTGCTTTCATTGTTATTGTTAAGTCACCGTTATAGGTGGAGTTTATGAAAAATCTTAACAAGCGTTTTCGTTGTTAAGTCACCGTTATAGGTGGAGTTTATGAAAAACCTTAACAAGTGTTCCCAGTATTAAACCACCATCATAGGTGAAATTTGAAAGGTTAAAAAAAGTTCAAAAAAAAAACTGGCGAAGTACCTCAGAAGTAGCTGGAGCAAGAATGGGAGTCACAACGGGGACTCTAACTGTAGAAACCGTTAGGGGAAGACTTATTTCCTCAGGATCATCAACGGCACCCTCAACCTAAGAAGCCTCAATGGCCGGCGAACCTTACTCGCCACTAAAAGGTACTAAGGTCAACATGGGCATTTCACCGGGAGAAGATATTGGAACCTCAGGAGATGCCCCAATGCCGATGGGTACAGAAGAACTAACACGATGAGAAGTAGCATCAACTTTGACCTTGGAAAGAGAAAAGCCACTAAGGGCAAAGGGTGCGGTAAGGCTCGGTGAAAGCTGTAAATACAAAGCCAAGTGTTAGACACAAGGAGTAATTACAGGAAAAAAAAGGCAGGAATACATATAAGTGTTACTTACCCCCGTTATGGCACCAAAAAGGACAATTGCAGTCAGGGGTCTCATCAACGCAGTGGGAAGAAGAATGTTAGCTATCAGAGATGCCACTTCCACCTGAAACATCCCAACATATCAGAATGATAAACAAAGCAATGGGATAAGGAAAATACGTGAGACTTGATAAGAAATTTACCTTAAGGGCACTCTCCTCAACCACAATGATGGGTAGAGGGACATCTTGCTCGGACGGTAATTTAGAAGAGGCTGGAGTAGTTGCCTCTAGTTGGGCAGATATTCTAACAGATCCAACGGTAGAAGCCCCCGCAACAGCATCTTTGGCCCGCGGGGAGGACAAACGACGAGAGTAGGTAATACCTATCATGGGGGAATGGGGAGTAGTAGTATAGGCTTGAGAGACACCGAAATTCCCCCCATGAAACGTCTCACGGGGGAACCAGGGGGACTGGGCCTTTCTTCAACTCCCTGCACTAAAGTTATCAAAGAAATAAGCAAATGCAGCTTGCCTTAAGAAAAGGGGAACAAGAACAAAATATGCACACATACCTCAGATCTGGAGGGAGAACGAGAAGGTATAACCACTGGTGAAGGTGGAGAGGAGGCAGTAGTAGAAGGGGCCAAGGCGGGATGTATCTCGGGCGTCCATTTCTTTTGGGACTTGGTACCCAGAGTTTTCTTCCTTGTGCCCGTTGCACTAGCGCCTTGAGGGACCCTCGAACTTTTTCTCCTCTTCACCATTGGCTCAGTTGGATCAACCACGATTGTGGGAAATGTAGCCGAAGGAGGAACGACGACAGCGTGCCATTGAAACTCAGCATTTATTCTTTCGACCTCAGCTTGAACCTGCCTCCTCATCTCTTCACTTACCTCTGCAGACATAGGAGGGGGAATGGAGGCAATAGGGAACACCTCCAAAGGAGTTTGTGCTTGAGCTTGGGACTTAGACTTTGAGGCCTTGAATTTCGAGGAAACCCCACTTTTGGACTTCTTGGTCTTTTTAGCAAGTGGCTGAGAAGGACCTTCCCCTGTTGCGGCTTCGGTCGAAGGGGCAGGTTGTTTGGGCGTTGCAACAGCCTTAAGCTTGGGCATGGTAGTGGGGATTATGGGGAAGTATGGAAGAAGTTCAGTAGGAGGTACCTTGGGGGTTTAGCTTAGAGGGAACTCAATCCCAAGAATGGAATTACCTTTTAACCCCAACTCCAAGGTAGAAAATGAAAGAACTGGAGGATACACGGGATCCCCCTCGATGAACTCAGAAATTTAGGCCAGTTGTCTCGGCCAGTACTTTGTTGCAAATAGAGGGGTCACGTACCCTTGCCTAGTGATGCTGGGAATGGTGACTCACCCAACCATGGTAGAACTCACTCCCCACGCAGCAGTTGAAGAGAATAGGGAACATGCCTCGCTAAAAGAGACCTTGGGCTTAGATGATTGAAAAATTAGCCGAGGAGCCCCTTGATCGAAACCAAACTGACGGCTGCATCGATTGGGATTGTAGTGCTCGCTGGTATATCCCCACTCGGTCTAAGAGGGCAGGTATCCTCGCGAAAACACAAGGACCACATCTAGTGAAGGGTCTTCAACAATAAGGTCTAGAGTAGTTTCTCGGACCACTCTTGATTTATGTTTGAAAAAACCACAAGTGTAGAGAAAGTATCCTTTTCATGAGTGGTAACGTTCTAGCGAGACACTAGAACGAGAAGGGAAACATTATTCTTGGATAGGGTGAACTCACCAAACCACTTAGCCCGATGAAGCCCAATTTTGGTGAGAGTATCAGCATGGGAACTATGCATATGGGAGTTCTAGGAAGCAAAGTGAGCAGGAGATCACCCAAACCCTTCGAAGTCGATATGGGACCACGAGAAGTCCCCTCGCTCAAGACGAAATTAGAGAAACCCCTCTGGAGGTAGAAAGCCCCAGTCATCAGCACTTTTATCTTCATCACTAAGCATCAGAGCATCATACTTGGCATTAAAAATGCAAGTCTTACAAAACCCAGTAAAGTCATAACCCTTGCCGAATATAGGGCACCGGCGGTAGAAGCGCAGCTGGTCCTGGCGAGCAGCAGTCAAAGAGGTGGCAGTATAGGTGGTAGCAATGGGAGTGGTAGACGGAGCAGTTGTGGGGTTTCTTGAGAAGGTCATTGCAGACAACAATGAAGTACGAAAAAAGAAGCTCGGTAAAAGAAGAGTTGGGAATGAATATGGAGAAGCACAACCACATGTGGTGGCATAAAAGATGAGAGAAGGAAGAATCTAGGTAAGAGCTTAGTAAACAATGGAGTTCGCACAGAGTTCTCTCTCTAAAGAAGACGGGAGCTTGAAGAAGATGAAGGAAAGAGAAGGGTTTGAAAAAAGAGACGTTTGAAACCTTTTTAAGGAACTCGTCTGATGAGTTTCCCACGGCCACATGTGCAAAGCGGCCTATAATCATTTTAAATAAACATGTGGAACTTCGGGAAGTGTTTTAACAGTTGAAAAGACAGCGCCACATCATTTACGAAGAGATTCCTGGGGAATAGAAGGGGTTGCCTTCTTCAGCAAGTTTGAGTTTTGGCGCCAGAATTTTTGACAGACATATCCAATAACTCCCAATATAAAACATGTCCCAACGGTTCAAAGAAAAAGCTACGATGACCCCTCGCTACAAGTCCAAACGTTGTTTAAATGGTGACTTGGCTACATCGGGGAAATTTTTTTCTTTTTCGAACATAGAGAAGTGTTACAAGGGAGAATTTCACTTACTAAGAGTCAAATCGAGTATTTGAGAAGGTTAGCAGGCCTTTCGGGAGAATTTCAAATAATAAAGTTAGAACGGTTAAAGCTCAGTATAAGGAAAAAGTGGCGATGTCCCTTCGTCAAAGCAACAATAAGCCGTAGCACTTCGGTTCAGGTACATCGGGGAGAATTTTACTTTTTCTTGAAGATTCTAACGAAGTGGTTCTAACGAGGGAAAAGATACCAGAATTTTTTCACACAAAGAAGTTTTATCGGATTGAGAACTTTTCGTGCAGACATTTCTTGCTCCAACAACAAATCTCTCCACGAAGGGGAAAATGTAGAGGGGGCTTGAAGGTAATCCTGAGATTAGGGATAATACCCCCATTGGCAACAGTGTTTGGGATTAAGAAACCGAGGCAGCTCAGTGTGGCAACTCATACTTTAGCTTATTGTGTTAGTCATATTGTATCTTTGTTTATATTGACTATGAGTTATAACGGTTGTAATGATGTAAGGAGAATAATAATGAGATTTAGTGCGAGGTCAAATGGTACTCGCGAGAGACCAGGCTTGGCAGGGCCTGGAAGAGCTTTCATGCTCTATCGAATAACCTCGTCGTGGGAAACTTAGAGAGGCTTAGTTTAAAGGATTGAGAAGTGAGTCACCGTTGGGGCTTATCCGACCATCTTAGATATACCTGGTAAAACACCGAAGGACCTTGACCGTGGAACCTCGGGGGGAGCAACCTTGAGTTCCATCGGGCGTTGAGTTGTGAGACAAACAACCCTCTACTTAATATCACATCCACTTTATCTGATGTCACTAACCAACTAGGCAATGTCAGACGTGCCCTTGAGTAAACCACCGTGGTATTTGGGACTGTCAGATAGTTGGTGATCCACCTCTGTGACAACAGCCCCCTGACACATAGTGGTCAGGCAAAAGGCATGTCTTGGCATTTAATGTTTATGACGTGGAGACAACTAGTACATCAGGTATTTAATGTTTGTGACATAAAGTATGAGGGATGTCTTTCATAGTCATTAATGGTGAAGTTACCTCGGGGGTGGTGTGGGAGGCTATTTAAGGACCCCAACCACCTATGAGGAGAGGATGATCTTTTTTGAGAGTTCAGAAGTGATTATTAGAGTGTTATTAAAAAACCAGAGAATTGACTTACCCACCATTGTCATTTATTACAAAGCTTTTAATACTTAACAGATATCCTTGAGGGTGGTTGGTGTGTTTGGATGCCTGTCAAGGTGTATCTAGGGTGCTCACTTCTCTCTCCCTCTTGATAAGTTACTTCTAATTTCATTACTACCTTCTGAGTTATACACGAGAGATATGTGAGTTCAAACTGAGTCTATCTTCATTGAGTAGTGTTTGTATGTGTTATGGTTAATCAATAGTGTCACTATTTAGCTTATCATTACTATACTCAAAAAGGGGTTACGCCTCCATCTTATCTAAACTACCCTCTTACACATATTATATGAGATAAATAATATGTGCTTATGTGTATTTGTATGGACATACCAATATTCGTGGACGGTCCTATCGGCTCGGGGTTTTGTGCGTTCGAACTGCGTAGCACACATCGGCACTGGTGGGCTTGACGTTGTGTAGGTCATTTAGGTACTACGTAAGAGCATCATCTACGAGAGGTAGGTGTTGATGTCGGTATCCTTTGTCGCTATTGGGTATAGGCCGTGAACTTGTATACTGCGTAGGGACTGCCACAACTTATGTGTGTTTTGTGATGTTCACTTTGGATAAGAGATTCCTCCGGACTTGTCGATAGAGCACGAACGAGACACCAACGGTATATACCTTTTTGTATCGTATATATGAAATGTCATATATATAAATTACCCGAAATTTAATGATATTAACTAAATTGTCTAAGATTGGAGGCATAAATTGTAGACCCTTATTATATCGTGCATAATGGATGTTTATGCCACGTTCCTGATATATATATATATATATATATATATATATATATATATATATGTATGTATGTGTGTGTGTGTGTGTGTGTGTGAAAAGGACCGATAATTAATTATAGTCGGCTCCGTTATAATAATTGGGGGTAAGTAATCCAATACATATTAAATTGGCACAATGTCGCGTATATCATCATGGGGCATGTTACGATGCGAATGGTATCGCACTTAGTTGAGGGATGAGATGTTAATTGCATGCGAGTGACGATGGGGAATATTCATTTGCATCAACTGTATTTATTGCATTTTAAATTAATTAAGTTAATTCTTGCACATCTAGGGCTCTAACCCAAATTTAAATACTTTCTCCCCTGAGGTGCTCCTAGACAGGGATAGCGGGACTGTTGACTTGGCAACCTTGCATTATCATTTTTCTCCTCAGGCATTCGGATCAGTTGATTCTAGTTTAGGTGTTTTTTCACCTTCAGTACTTATATTATTTTTGGGATTCCTGTATGGGTATAAGTCCGAGATTTATTTACTTTATGTTGGGTGGTGATACTTACTTTCATGGCAGACTTATTATATACTTGGTGTTGGTTTTGATTTAATTACTATGGAAATGTTGATTTAAAATTCAATTATGGGCCTTTAATGTATAATTTATATCACGTTTGTGTTGAGAATGGTATTAATTAACAGGCAAGTCCCATCTTCGACGTATCGTGCCTGGTCAGCCTTTACGTGAGAAAATAGGGATTGTTACAGGGGGTGTTTTTATATGTGTGTGAGAGGGGAAAGAGACGAAGTAGAAGAGAGTTGAGAGAGGCTAAAAGAGAGAGATAATAGTGAGTTGTTATTTTTTGAAAAAAATATCAAATACCCAAAATACCCTTTTGTAAAAGTTAAAAGGGTTGTCATGTGTCATTTCACAAGAAAAAATAATGGAGTTGGACGGGAGGAGGTTAATTTTAGCCGTTTTCAAAGTTAGGAGGTAAATTGTAAAAACTTCAAGTTGGGACGAAAAGTGATTGGGGGGTCAAAATTCAGGGGGGTCTAAGTGTAATTAACCCATTATTAAATTTTGACACCTAACACATTTTCATTGAAAAATGATTGATAAAAATATAATGATATTGTTGATGTAAAAAACTAGATCGCTCTAATTATTCAATCACAGATAAATAAATAAGACAAAGATTTTTAAAGTGGTTCGGCTAGGAATAAAGCCTACGTCCACTGTTATGTTATTGCTGAGTGTTTGTGGAATTCTTGATTACAAGTTCTCTCAAGAAATTCCGGTCCCCTTGAATGGGATTGATACAAGGTATTTATAGCCTCAAGGCTGTTCATGAAAGGTCTACTACATTAAATGATATACATATGAATGGGTAATATATTTAATGCGGCGTGTGCGTCAAGACTCTAATGAATAGTTGAACAGTTGTCCGTCTGATAATTGATGATACGGCCGAGGTGCAGTTCGGACCGCCTTAGTTGCTCGTCGATCAAGAGTTCCTCGGAGTACTTAGAGTATCTCGGGATGAAAGAGTTCCTCGGATGGAGTTCCTCGGTATGATAGAGCTCGGTACCAACCATGGTTGTTCAGTAAATGATCTTCCTCGCTGTTATTGTGCCACGTAGATCGACACGTGTCTTCATACTATTCGTCCACGTCAGCATATTAATTTTGGTATCAACAGAAGCCCCCAATGTTTCATATTTTGAACTTTGAAGAGTATGGAACATTCTTTCTTGGTATGTGGCAATATTAAATGTACTTCCCGGGTTTTAGGAACATTGTATTCAAATTTTCCTTCTTATTTCGCAGTTTCCGCCTTTTTGATAAGCGCTTTGATATTCGTGCAAATTTTGTCCTTTTAGCCGCCGGAAGTTTAATAATTTCTTTTTGGTAATCATTTCTTTCGCCGCTTCCCAATGTAAAGTATTTAAACTTCTTTGGTAACCATACCGTTGTCTACGTTTTTCATTCTCTGCATTCAAGCTTTCTCTTCTCTTCTTCTCTTGTGCGTTCATCTTTGTTTCCGTTCGCTGTCAACACATCTCTTTTCTTTCTGTAAGCTCTTCTTCCTTTCTTCTGCATCTCTTTTATTCAATATGGTTTATATTGTTGAATCTGCTGAGAAATTTCGTTCTGACTTTTCCATTCCTTCTTGGGTAACTCTAGAGGTTCTTTCTGAGCCTTTAGATTACTTTCGATTGGCTGAGGGACATTGGTTCCCCAGTCTTTTCATTGCTGAATGTGGTTTTTCTTTTCCCCCAAATCCATTATGTCTTGAGTTTTGTCAATATTTTGACCTTGTTCCTGCAAAAATAGCCCCCAATTCATGGAGAATAATTAACGGGGTGCATAAGTTAAATCTAACTCATGGGACTCGTATAGGGATCCCAGAAATCATGTACTGCTATAAATGGGCCACTTTAGATAATATTTATTATTTAAAAACTAGGTTTTTAAATAGAGCCCTTGTAGTTAACCTCCCTGATTCAAATAGAGATTATTTTGAGCATGGGTTGGTCATAAAAAATTGGCAACACGCGCCTTTATCTGGGAATGAAGTATACAACGGTCCCAGATGCCCCCCATACGGCAATGGGATAGGTTTATTTTTCATTTTTATTTTACTTATAAAATTGCGTATTCATCATGTTTGACAAAATGTGTGACTGAGATTTATGTATTTATTTGCAGTTGATAGTAAAAGAAAAACTCCAAAAGAGTCGGAAGTGAATATCAAGCATTTAAAACTTATCTGGAATTTGCATAAGACGATTGCAGACGAGCACATTAGATCTGCATCATATTTGCTGCAGTATAAGAGCTACACAACCTCTTATACTGCTCGCCCTGTTGAACCAGCCTCAACACCAGAAAGTTCATCTTCAGATTCTCATATTCCCCTATCTCATAGAATGGGCAAGAAAAGAGCTCCTCCTGCTCTATTTGGTGACACTTCCTCTGCTGTTGGAGCCCAGAAAGGCAAAATTGATGTCCCAGAGGGGACTAAAAAAGTAGATGCTGGTTCCTCCAAAATTGCCGAGAAGCCCCCAGTGGCCCCGAGCAAGAAAAATGCTCCTGCTGATGTAATTGCCATCTCTCCGACCAAGACTTCTTCCTTGGTTGATGCTGCTGACCGTCCTTTGAAGAGATTGAGGAAATCATCCTCGGTTAATCTTGCTGGAACTGCGTCTTCTCTACCCGCTGGTGGTAGTAGTATTTCAAAAATCATTCTTCCGAGCTCTTCAACGAGCTCAGTTATACCCGAGGTTCTCGGGGTTGATGAAAAGATTCCTAGGGATACACTGACATCCCTTGCTGCTCGCCATCTTTCTTCAGTAAATTTCTCATACCTTTAGTCTTTCTTTTCTTTTTCCTGAAATCTTGTATTTGTGTTAACTCTATTGTTTTTCTTACCTTTCAGCTGGTTAACGGTTTCAATACCATTGTGAAGAAAGATCAAGCTATTAAAGCTTCCACTTCCTCGTCCGATGTTGACGATGCTTTGTTGGGTTTAACCCAATCTGTCAAGGAATCTCACCAACAGTACATCGAGGAGAAAACTGTTTGGGAGACAAAATTGGCTGTGGCTGAGGCTGATAAGATGAAGATGGCCGAAACCTCCAAGAATTTGGAGGAGAAAATTAAAGATCTGGAAATTAAACATCAGGAATCTGATGATAAATTGAAGAAGGCAGAAGAAGAAATATCTACTCTGCGAGATATTAAAGTTAAGAAAGAGGAACTGGAGGTGAAGCTTTCCTCAGAGAAATCGAGGAGAAAAGTTGCTATCAAGAAACATTTCAGTGTTGGTTGGGAGAAAGGATGGGAGAGAGGGATAGCTGCAATGACGTCCCAAGTCCACTATGGGGAGTTGAAATATTTCTATGATGGTTGGGTAGCTGCTCTGCAAGAGCTAAAAGTCCAAGATAATTCTGAGCTATTCCAAAGGCATCTCCCTGGTCCTCCTCCACCAATTGAGGAAGAAGAAGAAGATGAACCTGCATCAGATGAATCTTCCATAGCTGTGGATGTCCCAATCTCTGCTTCTCAACCCTCTATCATTGAGGACATTTCTTCTATGCCTCCTCCTGCTGAGAGGATTTCTGCCGACCAAGCTGTTGTTATCACCGAGCAACCGAGCTCCTCATCCCAGCCTCCCGAGAAAGTCTTGGGAGACAAGGAAAAGGTGTGAAGTTGTTCGGTATCATTCTTATCTTTTATTATTTGTAATCGAACACTGTAATCCTTTTATGATCTAATAAAATACTTCTTTACTCATCGTCGTTATTGATGATTCTTTGTTGATTGTTGTCTTTTTCTTGTCTTTAGTTTGTTGCTAGAATGGAACTAATCTCTTCTCATGATACCGAGCTGATGCAGCAATGTCACCAATACTATAGGGCTGGTCATACGGACCTTAGTTCTTCTGAAATTGCTGACATTCTTGGTCATGATGCTTCAGAGCAGGCAACTGAGGCTTATCGGTATTTGAAAAGTTTACTCGACCGAGCTGTAGCTAACAATATCGCTTATTATGAATTGATTGAAGAGCTGCATTGTTCTTTAAAGGATCTTCAAATTCAACATAACGAATCAATGGCTTTGTTGCATGAAGATTATGAAAATAGATACCAGCAGCTTTCTTCAGAAATAGGCCACAAGAAAATCATTGCTGGGTATGACATCAGGGAGAGGACTTTAAAAGGTGAAATTGAAGCCTGCAGACAAATCGCTGAGATCCTGGAGCAAGAAAATAACAATTTGCAGAAAAAATTAGCTCAGTATGAATCTGCTGCTTCATCCTCTACTGCATTAATACCAGTCACTGATGAAGGGTTCTCATTCTTAGAAGTCGAAAACGCCAAACTGAGGCAAGAGCTGGAGGATTTAAGAAGATCTTCCATTTCTGGAACTGCTCGGGGACGAGGAAGGAGTTCTCGGGGACGAGGAAGAATCGTCGAGGAGCAAAATTCTCCAATTGCTTCTCGGAGCCGATCAAGAGTTCTTAGCCATAATGTTGAAGAATTTCGCACCCAATCTACTCTGGAAACTCAAGCATTCCAACTGAATGTTAAAGATCGTGCTCTATCTGATTTGTCTAAGAAAAATTTATCTTTAGAGGATCAATTGACTGCGATGAAATCTGATCTGAATAATAAAGATGCTCTTATCAAGAACTTTCTCGAGCAAGTAGATAGATTAACTTTCCAATTCCATAAACAACCTCGGGAGTTCTGGAATGCAGGTTATAATGAAGCTCTTTACCATTTGGATGATCGCCTTGAAAATGCTAACAACGAAGGTTATAAACAGGGATGGTTGAACGCCCTGGGTGTATTAAAATTGGAACAAGGTCATTATTTATGGGATTATCATGCTCCTGGATTGCTAGACTTGCCTGTTCCTCCCTATAAATTGGATATGGCATGGATTCCTGCTCGCTCCATTCCTCGGAGTTTAATCTCTAAATATCTTGGTGATTATAACCTTCATTCTCAAGTTGAAGTATCTCGTCCTGAGCACCTGTTGGATACTCCTACAATAATGAATGTCAGAATGCTGGAGGACATGAACTTTATTAATTCTCCTCTGTGTCTAGAGGATCCTCCTGCTGGCGATGAACCTGTCTCAAAGGACAAAGGAAAGAAACCAATAGAGTAGGAATCTTTAATGTAATAGTTAGCACATTCATGTAACATGTAATACATTTTTATCTTAATGAAAGAATTTCATTTTCTGTTTTGCCAATAGCTATTTTTCTGTTTGCAAATTATATGGTTCATCAACCAAATTAGAATTTATAATAAGCATAAATTGTTCAAAATTGTTTCCAACCAACCAAGGTGGATAAATAATGTTTGTCGACCAACCATAGTTGATGGGTTTCTATCCCTGACCAACCATACTTGGTTCAATTTTCAAATATAAACATGTGTCCGACCAACTAAGGTCAATACTTTTATCCTCGTCGACCAACTACAATTAGTGGGTTTTTATCCCCGACCAACCATACTTGGTACAGTTTTCAATATTTTGTTCTTTAAAGAACTTTTTGTAATAATGTTACCTCCCGACAAACATAAGTTGTAATGCGAGAGTATATAAAGTCTTACCAACCGTAGTTGATCATGCTGGTCTACACCTCCTAATCAAAGGAGTAGTAGGGTTCTTTCGAACTTTTTGGCTCCTTGGAGCATATCCTCCTAACCAAAGGAGGTTGGCTACTTATAGCACTTTTGCTCCGTAGAGCGCTCCGGAGAGCTTATCCTCCTAACCAAAGGAGGTTGGCTACTTATAGCACTTTTGCTCCGTAGAGCGCTCCGGAGAGCTTATCCTCCTAACCAAAGGAGGTTGGCTACTTATAGCACTTTTGCTCCGTAGAGCGCTCCGGAGAGCTTATCCTCCTAACCAAAGGAGGTTGGCTACTTATAGCACTTTTGCTCCGTAGAGCGCTCCGGAGAGCTTGACTCCGTAGAGCATGACTCCGTAGAGCATGACTCCGTAGAGCAGTCTTCTTCTTTGACTCCGTAGAGCATGGCTCCGGAGAGCATGACTCCGTAGAGCAGTCTTCTTCTTATCAAGTAATGTAGTGTTCAACACTAGTATTCCCCGAAAAACTTTCAACAGAAAGAAAATGGTGAACCATCCTCGTTTTATTCATAATGAAGGAAATGCTTTACATTTTACATTACTGATAATACTTTCGCAGGTGTTCAGCATTCCATGCATTCTGAAATTCTTCTCCTTCTAGAGTTGCTATTCTGTAGGTTCCAGGTCGAACAACCTCTGTAACTCTGTAAGGTCCATGCCAATTTGCTTCCAGTTTATTCTGTTTCTGAATGACTTTCTTCAGCACATAATCACCCTCCTTCAGATCGCATTTCTTCACCCTTTTGTTGTAGAACAGAGCTGTTCGTTGTTGATAAGCAGCATTCCTAATGGCTGCCTCTTCTCTTACTTCTTCGAGCATGTCCAAATCCATTCTTCTCATCAAATCACTGATCGGAGAGTTGAAATTCAGCACTCTATGCGTTGGGAGACCCAACTCGGCCGGTATCACAGCCTCACTTCCAAATGCTAGCATATATGGTGATTCTCCAGTTGCTGCTCGGGGAGTTGTTCGGTAGGCCCATAATACTGATTGGAGCTCATTAATCCAATTTGCTTTAGCTTCACTTAGCCTCTTTTTCAACCCATTCAGTAATGTTCTGTTCGTCACTTCAGTCTGTCCATTGCTTTGGGGGTGTCCTGGTGCTGAATGAAATTTCAAAACATTCGACTGATGACAATAGGCAGCAAATTCTTCATTATCAAATTGTGTTCCATGATCTGTGATGAAAGCATGAGGGAGACCATATCGACAAATGATATTCTTCCATATAAACTGGTATACCTTCTCGTACGTCATATTGATAAGAGGCTCAGCTTCCACCCACTTAGTAAAATAGTCCACTGCAACTACGAGATACTTGAATCTTCCTCGGGTGATCGGCAGTGGTCCAACCAAATCAATTCCCCACATGGCAAATGGCCAAGGGGAAGTTATTGGTGTTAGCAATGCTTGTGGAGTTCGTCGGATGGAGGAAAAACGTTGGCATTTGTCACATTTCTTGGCATAGGCTATACAATCAGCCCTCATTGTCGGCCAGTAATATCCCTGTGTCATCACTCTTTGTAAAAGTGTTCGACCTGCTACATGAGCTCCACAAGATCCTTCATGGATTTCTTCAATCAATTCTTTCACCTCAGTGGGATGTACACATCTCTGCAAACCTGCCATAATTCCTCGTCTATACAAAATACCATTAGTTAATACATACCGGGCAGCTTTATACTTCAGTTTCTTGGCAGCGAGTTTGTCCTCCGGCAATTCGCCCTCTTCAACATATTTCCTGATTGGATCCATCCAAGATGGTCCTAAATCAAGAGTAATCACATTCGTTGTCAGATCTTCATCTATGCTCCGACCTTCTAATACTTCAATCGGTATGGTTCTTCGCATCTCGGTACGAGTAGCTGATGCTAGTCGGGCCAGTGCATCTGCTTGTACATTCTCCATCCTCGGTATTCTCACCAATTGAATGGCATCAAATTCTGTCAACAATTTCATCACCTTTGCATGATATTTGATCATTAAGTCTCCTTTAATCGCATATATTCCCATCATCTGATTCACAATTAATTGAGAATCACTGAATACCATCACCTGTTGTGCTTCCATAGTCTTTGCTAGATTAAGACCTGCTATCATGGCCTCATACTCCGCTTCATTGTTAGAGGCTTTGAATTGGAATCGCAAAGCATATTCCATGTCAATCTCGTCTGGGGTGATCAAAACAATTCCTGCCCCACAACCAGCTGTGCATGATGATCCATCTACATATAATCTCCATGTAGGTATTTCGTCTTCAAATTTCTTATCTGTCAGAGTTCCTCGATAAAATATCTGCTGTTTTCTTCCATCATCCCCCGGTATCTTTCGCTCCTCGTCAGTCATCTGCTCGTACTCTTTTACCAACCGTGGCTGGTCTGAATTTGAATATAATGATTTCTCTACATCCACAAGTCCTTTTACCAACCTTGGTTGGTTTGGACCTATTTCTGCTGATCCTGTATCGTCCACAGGTAGGTCAGCAAATGTTTCTGTTGATCCTGTATCGTCCACAGGTAACTCAGCAGGCATCTTTTGCTCCTCGGGGGTATCAGGGTATGTGAACTCTGCTATAAAATCTGCTACAGCCTGCCCCTTCAATGATGATCTGGGCTCATACACAATATCGTATTCACCAAGTTCTACTGCCCAGTACATCAGTCTCCCTGATTTTTCTGGCTTATGGAAGGCTTGTCTCAATGGCATATCAGTATAAATAATGATGGTATGGGCTTGGAAATATGGCCTCATTCTTCTGCTTGCCTCAATTAGTGCCAATGCCAATTTTTCTAGCTTTGGGTACCTGATTTCTGCACCTCGGAAAGCCTTACTTGTGTAATAAATTGGCTTCTGGATTCCATTCTCCAATCTGATCAACGCTGAACTGACTGCGTTCTCTGATACTGCCAAATACAAATACAACTTTTCTCCTGTTATTGGTCTGGACAACAGTGGAGGTGTTCCCAAATATTTCTTCAAGTCTTGAAAAGCTTTTTCACATTCCTCATTCCACTCAAAGGTTTTTCGAAGTGTTTTGAAGAATGGTATGCATTTATCAGTTGCTCGAGATACAAATCTGTTGAGCGCTGCAACTCGTCCGGTAAGACTCTGCACTTCTTTCTTCGTCGTCGGAGATCGCAGCCCTAGAAGAGCTTTGATCTTATCTGGATTTGCCTCAATACCTCGCTGATTGACGATGTATCCGAGGAACATTCCTTCTCGTACTCCAAAGGTGCACTTCGTCGGGTTAAGCTTCATTTGGTATTTATCCAATTGATCAAAAGTTTGACTCAAGTCAATCAAATGATCAGTAGCTTTCTTGCTTTTAGTGAGCATGTCATCGACATATACCTCCATGTTGCGGCTGATTTGTTCGGTAAAAACCTTGTTCATCAACCGCTGATATGTTGCACCTGCATTTTTTAAACCAAAAGGCATAACATTATAACAATAAGTTCCCCTAGGGGTAATAAAAGAAGTACTTTCCCTGTCTTCAGGTTTCATTTTGATCTGGTTGTAGCCAGAGTAAGCATCCATGAAGCTGAGTAGCTCGTGTCCCGAGGTAGCATCCACCAGTTGATCAATTCTGGGCAATGGAAAATGATCCTTGGGGCATGCCTTATTGAGATCGGTGAAATCGACACACATTCTCCATTTGTTGTTTTTCTTCTTTACCATCACCACATTAGCCAACCAATCTGGATATTTTACATCTTCAATGAATTGGGCTTTCTGGAGTTTCTCGACTTCCTCCTGTATGGCCTGATTCTTCTCGGGACTAAACACCCTTCTTCTCTGCTTTACAGGTTTAATCTCCTTATTCACATTGAGTTCATGACATAAGAAGTTTGGATCTATTCCTGGCATGTCTTCATGACTCCAAGCAAAAGTATTTTTCCTATTCTTCAAGAAAGCTATCAACTCCTCTTTTATCGACATATCCAACGATGAACCTATCTGGGTTATTCGTTCAGGATGTTCGTCGTCCAAAATAACGTTTTCTGTAGATTCCATCACCTGTCCTTTTACAAGTTGAGATTCATCCCTGGGATCAAGAGTTTCAATTTCTGTACCTTCTTCCACCTGGTAAGTTGTAGTCTTTTTCATCGATCCTTCTAGTTCTTCTTGCTCGGCCGACGAATAATAGCATTCCCGAGCTACTTTTTGATCACCTTTCACCACTCCAACTCCAAAATTTGTTGGGAATTTCAAACATTGATGTACTGTAGAAGGAACAGCTTCGAACTTCTTCAATCCAACTCTTCCCATGATGATGTTGTAGGCTGACTGCACATTCTTATCCATCACAAAGAATCGTATTCTTTCTGTTCGACAAACAGGCCAGGTTCCAATGAATATATCCAACTTGATCGTCCCAAGTGGAAAAACTTTCTCGCCAGCAAAACCCAGAAGGGGTCTGTGATAAGGTTCTAGTTGGGATAATTTTAAATTCAGGCTATCAAAGCATGAATAGTACATGATGTCTGCCGAACTACCATTATCTACCAACACCCTTGAAATGATCACGTCCTTCATTCTCATTTTAATCACCAAAGGATCATCATGAGGGTAAAGAACACCTGCCAGATCATTTTTTGAAAAACCAATTACTAGCTTCTCTTTGTTTACCTTCCTCGGACGATCATCCTCGGCCAGGTTTATTCGCTGAATATATGAGCAAGCTTGAGCCTCTCCGAGATAAGCTTTTCTTTCCGCAGTAAGGTCTCCTCCTCCTGCATCTCCCCCTGTAATAACGTTACAATGAAATGATCCAAAACGTATGGAAAATACCTCTCGTTCAGGTTTTCTTGGCTTCTTGGGAAGATCGGGGTCATCATCTGGATCCTCTTCATGGTCCTTCCTCTTATTCTCCTCTGCACGACGAGGAGATCTAGATCTCTTTCTAATTCTGTCCTCATTTGTTCTCTCGCCTCTGCGATCTACATACTTTGATAATTTTCCTCTTCGAATGAGCGTTTCAATCTCGTTCTGAAGGGCTATACAATTTTTGGTCATATGGCCATGATCTTTGTGAAACTCGCAATATTTGGTCTTATTCCTCATGTCTGGATCTGACTTCAGTTTCTCTGGCCATTTGATTTCCTCGTTATTCCTGATTTCTTCTAAAACATGATTAATACCCATTCTCAATGGAGTATAATTATCATACTTCTTTAGGGCTTCCAACTTTATCCTGTTATTCCTGGAATATTTGTCACCACCATTGCCTTTCTGATCTTTCTTCTTAGAATTGTCGACCTCCACTTTAACTTCTTTATCCATATTCTTCTTCGCAGTCATAGCCTCCTCGGCATTCATGATTTTGGCTGCCTTTGCCATCAATTCCGACATATTTTTAGGCGGATCTTTGGCCAGAGTATAGTATAGCTTGTTAGGCAGCAAACCACTCATCAAAGCAGTGATTGCTGTCTTTTCTTCATAATCTATGACTTCCAACTTTTCGTTATTGAAACGAGTTATGTAATCTCTAGTACTTTCACCTGATTTCTGTCTAACACTTAGCAAGTGTGCTACTCGCTTTACCGGCTTTGCTCCAAAACAAAAATTACCAATAAACAGCTCGGCTAACTGAACAAAAGTTGAAATCTTACCCCGAGGAAGATTATTGTACCATATCTGTGCAGATCCGGTAAGAGTTCCCGAGAATGCTCTACACCTCATCTCGTCGGGGACAGCATAAATATCTGCAGCAGCTTGGTATTGTTCTATATGAAGTACAGGATCTGTCTTACCATCGTACTTGGGGGTCACTACAGGTGCTTTGAATTTCGACGGTGTAGGGAAATCCACAATGGCTTGCACAAAAGGTGTCCCTTGAACAAAAGTTCTCTGTAAGGGGTTCCTCGCCTTAGCCATTTCTCCCAGTCTATCCTCCAATCGTTGAATGGAACCTTTCCATGCTTCATTCCCTTCTTCGGGCCGCCTAGTCCGAGCAACTGATTGCCCTGACGTAGCTTCCTGAGATTTATCTCGACGAGTAATTGGTCGTGATTGTGCAGATCTTTCTCTCGAACCTGGTGGTGTTCGAAAACTTCCTGATGGAGCCCTAGGTGGACTCATGTTCCTCCTTGGTCCTAACCGACTGAAAGGAGACACCCTGCTTAATCTTTCTAAAGCGCTAGTTCTCTCAGGAGAAAGAGAGATATGTTGATCTGTATCCGTAGCCTGTATTGATGAAGTTCGTCCAGGTTGATAAGAAAAATCATTGGATTCCCCATTGCGATATGACCCAATACGTCTGGATCGTGATTGCCCATGATCAGTCCTTTGCCCTGAATAAGTAGGTATACTGCCTTGAAGAGTTTGAAGGAGTTGCCTCATAGATTCTTGCATGGCGGTTTGTCCCTGAGCCAGATTCGTCATAATTCCTGCCAGATCTGGAGATGTAGATAGATTTGGAAGATTTCCAGTATTTCCAGCATTCCGATTACTGGATTCTGGATTATCTGCCATTAGTGACAAATGATTTTTATGAAAAACGATAACAACAGTCGTTTCCCACAGACGGCGCCAATCTGTTGATGTAAAAAACTAGATCGCTCTAATTATTCAATCACAGATAAATAAATAAGACAAAGATTTTTAAAGTGGTTCGGCTAGGAATAAAGCCTACGTCCACTGTTATGTTATTGCTGAGTGTTTGTGGAATTCTTGATTACAAGTTCTCTCAAGAAATTCCGGTCCCCTTGAATGGGATTGATACAAGGTATTTATAGCCTCAAGGCTGTTCATGAAAGGTCTACTACATTAAATGATATACATATGAATGGGTAATATATTTAATGCGGCGTGTGCGTCAAGACTCTAATGAATAGTTGAACAGTTGTCCGTCTGATAATTGATGATACGGCCGAGGTGCAGTTCGGACCGCCTTAGTTGCTCGTCGATCAAGAGTTCCTCGGAGTACTTAGAGTATCTCGGGATGAAAGAGTTCCTCGGATGGAGTTCCTCGGTATGATAGAGCTCGGTACCAACCATGGTTGTTCAGTAAATGATCTTCCTCGCTGTTATTGTGCCACGTAGATCGACACGTGTCTTCATACTATTCGTCCACGTCAGCATATTAATTTTGGTATCAACAGATATTTTTATGCATTTGTTTAGAGTCAAAATTTAATAATTTAGGGAGCTTTGTGTCGATTTTTTTTAGATTAGAAGCTATCCACAAAATCGCTATAATTAAAAAAGATTTGGTATAATTTACCCATTTAGTTAAGATGCATAATATTGGTGTCACTATTAACACTCCACATTGGTACTCTCTCACTTCAAAAATGAATTTAGTATGGAGTACTAATAACTATACCCATAAATTTCTATACATAGCTGTGAATAGGGCTACCATTCACATTTTAATCTAACAAAAAACTACTCAAGAAAATCAAACATAAAAACATCACACATCACGAGATAACGTGAGCCCAAAATAACACATCACAAAATTTTGGTAAATTAGTGAAAAATTTTTAGCATGACACAATATCCAGTAAAAAATCCAAGACATGAAAGACAACTAAAACAAGACATATATGTGTTAATTTCGTGTGTCATTACCAAAGTTGCCACTCAAAGTCTAACTGCTCCACCCCGAAAGAAAAGTACAGGTTCACATAACCCAGCTAATCAAATCAATGTCGATTGAGACGTTAAAACATTTCTGTAGGGCTATAGTGAAGGTGTTTAGCCCAGAGTATTGTCGCACGGCTACAGCCAAAGATGCCTGCATGCAGCTCGAGAATGAGCAACTTGGTTTTCGTGGGACGATTGGGAGCATTGACTGCATGCACTGGGAATGGAATAATTATCCACATGCATGGAAAGGAAAATATCAAGGCCATTGCCATACTGCCAATATAATTTTAGAGGCTGTGGCATCTTATTATACTTGGATTTGGCATGCGTTCTTTGGAATGCCTGGTGCATGTCATGATCTGAATGTTCTGGCCAAATCTCATGTGTTCGAAGAACTTCTGGAAGGAATCGTACCCTTATGCACTTCGAAGTAAACGGAAACACGTATGACATGGGGTACTACCTTGCAGATGGTATTTATCCGCCCCTCGCAACTATTATCAAGAGTTTTAAGAGACGAGTCACTCAAAAACAGAGGGTGTTCACACGAGCTTGGGAAGGAAGCCCGAAAGGATGTGGAAAGGACGTTTGGCATCTTGCAACAACAGTTCCATTTTATCAAAAACCCGACAAAATTCTAGGAATATAAAGACTTATGTGTAATTATGAAGGCTTGTGTCATATTACACTATGATTATCGATGAGGAGTTGCAGGACGGGAGTTGGCGAGTTGACATTCCCTTACATGAGGCACCGCCCTGCTTAAGCAGGCAAAGTCTCGCTGGCCACTATCAGTACCAAGTGCGGGAGGTGAAGATGTGGAACAAGGTTGTCCATAACTAGTTATGTGACGACCTTATGGAACAAATTTGGAATCGTCATGCAGAATCATCATCTTGATTATAATTTCAATTTTATCCATGTACCCAATCGCATCCATGTACACAAATTTATCCGTGCTAAATAGAATTTGGTTAATTAAAAATAGTCATTAAAAAACATTGGTCAAGAATTTAATAACTAATAAAATTGCATTACATAAATAACCATATAAATCTATTTATCTATTATGAGAAGTTCCGATATGCTTGAGACCGACGATGCATTATCTCATTCATTCGCATCTCGTGAAAGGCATGTTGTTGGGCCGTGAAGTTACTTGTATCCATGTACATAATTCGATCTTCATCATGTTGGAGTTGAGCTTCGTACTCTTTGATGGGAATTGAAATTAAACCATCAATCTTGTCATTTAGATTGCTTCTTAATGTTTGGGAATCTGCAGAATTTTTGTTATAAAGTGTGTTGAATTCGTCAGAGTTCTCTAAAAGGATCGTGTGTGTAGCCGCACTGTTGGCGGCCACTCATTTCTTCCATTTCTGTTTCGCAGCTATACATCCTTCCGATCACTTTAGATCATTATTTAATTCCCTTGTTTCATTGTCGTTCGAATCAAGCGGACTCTCATTATTTTCTTCATCGGTATATTGTAGGGGTCGTACCCAAATTTATGACCCGCTTTGTTTCTAAAGTTATCACTAACTCGTTTGAGCTATATAAAAAAAAATTGTCGCATCAGTGTTGTAAAATTATGAATTTAAGTATAAATAATAAACTAAACACAAATTAATTATAATTACCCACTAACCTCCGTCGTGCCGCTATCTTTCCCTCTTTCGTATGCTTGGGACAACTTCGCCGCATACAACAAACACTCTCTGTTTATTGTTCGAAATTTTCCCTGCAATGCATTCTCGGTGCGTTTGTAAATAACACCCTCGCTAGTGTCATATTCGTTAGTAATTTTTTCCCACAAGGTTGAACCAGATTGGTTAGTCCCCATAGCTTCATCTATAGAATATTTCACGTACGCCACACAAAGCAACACTTCGTCATGTGAATTGAAATTTAGTAGCCCGCTCGAATTGGGCAGAGTATTTTGAGAAGGAGAATCCATATAAATAATTTGAATGGATGAAAAGTTGTGTTGGTATTAAAGTACTTGGGACGTGAAATGATGAAAAATAGTGTTGGTGAGTATTTGAGTATAATGTATATATACAAATATAGAGTTGTTGAATATATATATATATATATATATATATATATATATATATATATATGGCCGTTGCATTCCTACTGTTATTGATAATATGCAAATATTGCGTATTTCATCTTCTGAACCTACGCATTTTAGCCCCCTCGGGTGCCTTAATCTTTATATTTAAGCCCGTTAACCAGACAACCTCGGTTTATATTGTTAACATGCTATATGAGGTATAATTGGGCTATTGTAGGTATTTAGGTACCAAGTATGGAGTTCGGACGCATTCCGGTGAAGTTTCGTAAGCAATCGCACGTTCAAGGGCAATCCGGTCATTTCACAGTTGGGCACCTGGACCGACATCTACACGGAAGTTGTAGCCCTCCTCGCAAGCTTCGCGTGGCCGCGAACGGTGCGCGATTCTGATTCATAACGAAGAAGTTACGACGTTTCTAGCGGAAGGAAAAACAATTAACCAAAAGAGGGGAGAAGAGAAAGAAAGGAATGCAGAAGGCTGCTGCTTGGTTCTGCCCTGCTTGGTCGATCGATCGATCAAAAGGATCGATCGATCGATCCTTCATAAATTTGCCACGATTTCAATGATCGATCGATCGACCAAATGGGTCGATCGATCGGATCTCTGTTTTCTGCAGATATTTTGCTTTCTTTTCTTTCTTCTTTTCTTTTGTACCAACTTACTATATAAGCCAATTTTGTTGTAATATCAGATATACTTAGTTTTAGAATACATTTTAGGTTAGGGTTTGGTTTGGAGAGCTCATTTCTCTTCTTCTTGGGGTGACAACCAATTGGTTTTATAAGATTGAACTTTCCATCTCATTTACCATTAATATAGTTTTGTTCTTCATTTTTCCTTGCTTTGTAGAATAATTTCCATGCTTTCTTAATTAGTTTAATTTCTTTATTACTTGCTTTCTTAGTTTAATTAGTATAAATTAGCTTAGTTCATTATGTGCCTTTAGATAAATAGGGTCGGGATGTCGTTCCGCCATTAACGGGCCTCGAGCTCCGAAAATTAGGTTTTGTGTAAAATTGCGTTTAATTGAACCCGTGCGAATTAAAGTCAGATTATTATGCATTTAACTTTCATTGTCATGCAACGTTAGTGTTTATAGCGATAATCCGAGTTTAATCCGCGTGCGGCCATTTTCGAATTAAATGTTTAATCTCGCAACTTTGGATTTAATTCCTTATTATGTGATGTTTATGTTTAATTGATAATGCTCGATTAAATTGCTCTCGAGCCGGAATTCTGATTATTAATTGTTTCGAGCCGTATGGATGGATGATATCCCGACCCTCGCTTTACTTATATTTAGACTTAACTTATTCTTTTCTTTTATTTCCTAGCACACATCATATTTTTACACTTTTATTCCTGGATTAATAATCAGTTACGATCTATCAAACTTTCTCTGTGGATTCAATACCCGACTTACCGCTATACTCACCAGTTGAGTGTAATCGTAATTTAGGTTTCTTTTGTATTATCACAATGAAACTAAAACAACGATCGGTGTTTGACACGCGCCGCCTTTCACACGCTTTATCAGTTATGCGAATATTTTTTTTTGTCAAAAAAACATTGGACGGGGAAGGATTACACGCCCAAGGACTGGGCAGGCAAGGCTTAGCCACCCAACTGTGAGCCCCACCGTTTACACATTGTGTAGCGGCAATGTAAATATACATTGCCCTTACACTTTCTCTCTCCAAAATGTGCACATTTCGTTACCCACTGTGCGCCGAGAAGATCTCAATGTGCACATTTAGCTCTCCCACTAGAGATGGCCTAAGAGTGCTCTACTAAACTTTAGCATCTGAATTTCTAAATCAGCCCGTTCAAAAGTCTTATTTGTTAAATGAATAAACTTATGTGTACCCTTACTTGGTTTTCTCATTCGTACCCTCTAATAAGACAAGACAACAAAAGGTTGTACTTATTGTTGTGGATCCCGCCAAGACAACAAGTACAATCTCTTATTGCCTTGTTTTATTAGAGGATGCCAAATGAGGTAACATTACTCTTGTTAAATATTGAAACATGAAATCCAAAACCAATTTAGGACCCAGAATTTAATATACTATGTACGATTTTATATCTCAACACACACCCTCACGTTGAGCAATTGACCATTGGGGCATGTACTATGTACGATTTTATATCTCCACACACACCCTCACGTTGAGCAATTGACCATTGGGGCATGTATAGTCTGCTTACAATGGTAAATATTGAAACATTCAATCCAAAATCAATTAGCAATGTATTGAGGGATCCAGGATCTTATAAACTAAGCTCTAACTTTCTCATTTGAGCAATAGGCCACCATTGAACCAATAAACAAGGATGCAATGCAACATTACTCCAAGACGAGCGCTAAAAAATATTTATCTGCCAAAATATAAGCAAAACTACAAAGTCATGAAAATATTTACAAGCATGTACCAGATGAAAGAGCAGGATTGTTACATACCCAGACAACCAACCAAACTGTCTGTTCGGGTAACATAAACATAAAGAATTTATAGTTATAGTACCAAACTGATCTTGGCACTGCCTAGCCAGTTTCATGTCAATATTTCCCAACAATA
Source organism: Sambucus nigra (assembly GCA_949130495.1). NCBI lineage: Eukaryota > Viridiplantae > Streptophyta > Magnoliopsida > Dipsacales > Adoxaceae > Sambucus > Sambucus nigra. The sequence continues at coordinate 297,116,786 of OX422217.1, read as the reverse complement.
TCTACCAGCCTATTCTTCAACAATGACCGATAAGCATATGGACGCCACATCTATTGAAGTCCAATACAAACATGACCAAACATGACAAGTGAATATCTGATGAAAAAACTGCATTACATAAGCATCTTCTGCTAGAGCAAATTATCCAAGAAACCTGCAATGCAAATTATATCAACATTCAATGAATTTAAGCATGGAAATTATATTAATATTTAATACCATTTTACATGAAAAATATTATGCGAGTGTAACCTACAAGCACAATACAACAACCAATTCGCACTGAGCGTGGGATTTCAGTACCTTAGCATTTCCATTAATTCCACAAATCAAAAAAGAAAACACAAGATTGGTAGTCCAAAAAATTACCTAAGTGAGGATCTCAACAGCTACCCCACTTGGTTGTGCAAACGCATAAGCAGCGTCTTTGAGAGAGAGGGAGAATATTACCCATGATTTCCACGTTATACTAGCCTGTAAACACCTCTAGAAGAAATACCCCATCTTCATTCTGAGTTCCAACATAGAGAATTCTATGCAGGTACCCAACAGCAACTAGCATAGAGAACCCGACCCTTCCAACCCTGCAGCATCCAAGGACCGTCTTGATCGAACAAAAAATCTTTATGGTACCTTGGTATCACCCTAGCCCTTATTTTCTTCAAAACTTCCTGCTTCAGAGGGAGGGGCCTAAAACCTGCCCTCATAATGCGAACCATCCACTGCTTGTATATCTCGGGCCTCACAACCCTCTCCGACCCCTCACACGCAACCACATTCATAATCTCGCGCCCAGAAAACTCTTGCTCAAAATTCAGCCGATGCTGATCTTCACAGGGTAGCGTAGCCTCAAACACATCAAACAATGCTGAGTAGTGAAAGAGTGCCTCCCGGAACCGAGTGACAAAAAAGGGAGCATTGTACGACCCATTAATTACAGCCTGGACGAAAATATCTGGCTTCATCTTCCTGATCAATTTTAGAACAGCATCCCTTGGATTGTTCACAACAACCGTCTCATCGAGTAAGTTCTCAAACCGTAACAAGCAGTTCACAGCAAGGACCTCATTGCCCTTGAGATTCAAATCCTCGATTTTGATATTTTCCCATTCTCGTGTTGCTATGGTATGGTACTCAAATGGAACTTTAAACCGCTCACAATACTTTGCCAAACGACGCCCCGTCTCCTCTACCCTTTCCGCTGGCCTGAAGCCAGGTTGTGGAAGCTCTATTCCAGTAATCCGAAGCTTGCACGGCCCGCCATCTCTCATTGACAGTTGTTGGATAAAGATAGGCCACTGGAAACCATATAGTATACCAAAATCTACAATGTGAAGAGTATCTTTTGAAGCTAGATCCATAATCATTTTGTTCGCAAAGAAAACTGAGTTCTTCTCGAATGGGTTGGATGAAAGATAAACTTGGTACGCTTTCAACTTTTCAGTGGCTGATATCCTCTTGGAAGCCAAGGCGGCGTAAATCAGGGTTCCTGTGCCGGCCAAACGTGCCTCAATACCTTTACAAAATATATGGGCCAGCCTCTGATACGCATCACCTGTTGGAGAAGCGTGCTGCCTTATCTGCTTTAATTGTTCAATTGCAGTCCTGCAGTCATCAGAAGCAACGGATTGTGCACAACTAATTAAAAGAGTCCTCAGATCCACCGTTTCACTATTATTGCTCTGTCTCTTAGCACGAGTCCTCCCATTACTAGTTTTGTGTGTCTTTCCATTCTGCTGAAAAATCTTGCACACTTCCTTCGGCGATTCATCACCACAATAGCAACCACATCTTATAGGCTTCCCTGTCACATCAGTAAAGAGTAAAACCCTATCAAACATCTCTGGCAACTCAGTCTCATCCACATAAACGGCAGACTGTTTACTACTCCTCTCTTCTTCAATATCAGTGTCATCCTGATGATGATGCTTTCTCCCTTTCGAGCGGTTTAAATAATTTTCTCTCTCATCCTTCTCTATCTTGACTAGAGACCCCACATCATGTTCTTTCGAGTCAAGGGGCAGGGAGTACTTATCCAAATCGATAACTAGCGGCGTACCGCTCGGGAGGAATTTACTAGCTTCCTCCATCCCTCTCTTAAACTGCAACATAGACTCCTTGTCACTAAGTATATTTTGAATGAGATTTGTGCCGTGATAAGAATCCACTGAGCCATTGAAATTATTACTGAAGCTGTTTACAGAACCAAACGACAGCGGACTGCTCTCCATGGTGGATGGTGAAAGGTCCGCCGCCGAAGGACGAGCTTGTGTAACTGTTGAATTGAACGCTAAGGAACCACCAACCAACTGAGGATTAAAGTAGTTGCAAGTACTCGTGCTGCTGTTCAGACTGTACCCGCTGTATCTTCCCAAGAAGTTATCATCCGGGCTTTCGACAGTTTGTTCGATGCAAATCTGTGGCCAAGAGGAGGGTAAAGAGGGGTACTTCTCGCCAAGGACTTCATAGAAAGATTGTTCAGCAGCTTGTAGAGCCAGCGGATCGTGAAACATGCTGGGCTTCTCCTCCATATTCTCTTCCATGAGTATCTGATTCAGGTACTTGAGAACAATATCAGAAAAGTCATCGGGAGAATCCCATTCGGAGCTCTCGTTCGAGTATGGAAGCAAAGTGCCCGGGGCATGATCAGACGGACGAAAAGGCGGATCCAAGAAACTGAGATTCAGTGACTCACCTTTATGTTCGAAACCATTGGCAAGGTTTGGGGGGTAATTAAAATTGAAATTGGGGAAAACAGTTTTGTGATCACATCTGTGGCCATTCATTGAATCAGGAAATCCCCTCAAATGTTTATCCATAACCATCTATTACCCCAAACTCTATATGGCTATATCAAATCCAAACCCAACTCTACAACCAACGGATTTTTAGCAAATAACAAACCTACAAAAAGAAATATGTGACAGAAATGATAAGCAAGCAATCAGTTAGTTAAAATTAACTTCTTTTCCCCAAAAACACATATCAGCAAACATCAATTACAAAGCCCAAATCAATCAATCAGAAATGGAAAACTATAAATTAGGTGAATATAAACCCAAAACCCAAAACTCTAGACACGCTGTGGAATCATCTTCAAACTAAAATAAAATCAGATTAATAAAGTGAACAGATAAACAAAGCAAAACAGAGAGGGAGAGAGAGAGAGAAGAGGTAACTAATTTGCGTACCTGAAGAGATGGGAGAAGTGAAGAACAGAAAAAAGGGTTGCGGTAGAGGTGGCTATGATAGTATGCTGCGCAGAGGATTTTTATTTTGTCAGCGGTCTCCTTGGACCAGATTTCGTCAAAGTCGTTGGAAGAGAGTGTCCCGCTATCTGCTGCTGTGTTCATTCTGTTATCTGTATTGAATTGAGACACGATATCGTATATAACACCATACGATCGATGAGACATCAAATTAAGATTTTGATTGGCAATGTCGTTAGCGCGAATTTATTTTGATAAGTAATATGAGTTTTTAGTAACATTATTGATCAATCAAAATTCATGACTTCAAATAATTTGATGTCTCAAAGGCATCAAATTTTTTTCCGCACACGATGCATGGACACTTTGAAAATTAAAATAATCATTAAATTTAATTAATAAAATTAAAGAAATTTGGTGGTGATTTTCTTTGTGACACAATAGTAAATAAATAGTTTGTAAGATTTTGTTAAAATAATAAAAAAATAATGAGACATAATGGTCTAATGTGATTACATAATATTATATTAGTAATTATATATAGGATCCCATTATTCTCACTTCTTAATAAGTTTTCCCCACTCCTCTTTTGTATTAAAAGATCCTAATACCCTCAAAGCACATTATCTTTTTTTCATTCATTCAAAACTCACTTATAAAAATTCAAAATTATTTTTATTACATTAAAAAACTATTTATTAACAAAAACTGTTTTTAAAAAATAAAAAATGTTTTAACTTTTTATAACTATTTAAAAAAAACATCTCAACTGTTTTTAAAATAAATAGATTTGACTGCAGTTTTTAAAAACTGCTTATAAAAATTTGCCTTTTATATTAAAAAAACTATACATTTTATTTCAAACTATTTTATAAAAAAAATTAACACTATTTTCTATAAATATAAATAGTTGTTTCTAAAAACAGTTTTTTGTTTAAAAATCATCATATTCTCAAATCGAGAGACCCGTGACTGTGCGGTTAGTTCCTACAAGTTACATTGGTCCCATGTGAGGTGTTAGTGCCTCTTACGGGGTCGTTTGGGGGCTGATTTGGGTTTTCACCCTTCAACGGTTTGTTTATAAGACTAATCCATATACTTTCAAAGTATCGTCATATTCTCAAACTGAGAGCCCCGTGACTATGCGGTCAGTTCCTACAAGTTATATTGATCCCGTGCAAGGTGTTAGTGCCTCTTACGGGGCGGCTTGGAGGCTTCTTTGGGTTTTCTCCCTTCAACGGCTTGTTTCTAATCCTAATCCATATATTATCAAATTATCATCATATTCTCAAACCAAGAAACCCGTGACTACGCGGTTAGTTCCTACGAGTTACATTGGTCCCGTGCGAGGTCTTAGTGCCTCTGAGAGGGTTGTTTGGGGGCTGATTTGGGTTTCCACCCTTCAACGGCTTGTTTCTAAGACTAATCCATATATTTTCAAAGTATCGTCATATTCTCAAACTGAGAGGCCCATGACTATGCGATCAATTCCTACAAGTTACATCGGTCACATGCGAGGTGTTAATGCCTCTTATGGGGCCGCTTGGAGGCTTGTTTGGGTTTCCAACGGCTTGTTTCTAAGCCTAATCCATATATTATCAAATTATAGTCATATTCTCAAATCGAGGGACCCATAACTATGCGGTTAGTTCCTACGAGTTACATTGGTACCGTGCGAAGTGTTAGTGCCTCTTACGGGGTTATTTGGGGACTGATTTGGGTTTCCACCCTTCAACGGCTTGTTATTAAGCCTAATCTAGATATTTTCAAATTCTCGTCATATTCTTAAATCGAGAGACCCGCGATTATGCGGTCAATTCCTACGAGTTACGTTGGTTCTATACGAGGTGTTCGTGCCTCTTACAGGGCCATTTGGGGTCTAGTATAGGTTTTCACCCACTAACGGCATGTTTCTAAGCCAAAGTCTAGATATTTTCAAATTATCATTGTATTCTCAAACCATATATCCCATGACTACACAGTGAGTTCCTACGAGTTACATTAGCCCCGTGCGAGGTGCCAGTGCCTCTTATAGGGACGTTTGGGAGCTGGTTTGAGTTTTCACCCTCGAACGACATGTTTTAAAGAATAATCTAAATATTTTTAAACTATCATCATATTCTCAGACTGAGAGACCCGTGACTACACGGTCAATTCCTATAAGTTACATTGGTCCGGTACGAGGTGTTTGTGCCTCTTACGGGAATATTCGGGGTCTAATTTAGGTTTCCACCCACTAACGGCATATTTTTAAGCCAAAGTCTAGATACTTTCAAATTGTCATCGTATTATTAGACCATATGTCCCATGACTACATGGTCAGTTCCTACGAGTTACATTGGTCCCGTGCGAGGTATTAGTGCCTTTTATAAGGCCGTTTTGGTGATGCTTTGAGTTTTTACCCTCAAAGGACATGTTTGAAAGAATAATCTAAATGTTTTTAAATTATCATCGTATTCTCAAATCAAGAAACCCGTGACTATACGGTCAGTTCCTATAAGTTATATTAGTCCCGTGCGAGGTGTATGTGCCTCTTAAGGGACCGTTTGAGAATTGGTTTGGGTTTTCACCCTTTAATGGCTTATTTTTAAGCCTAATCTAGATATTTTCAAATTATCATCATATTCTCAAATCGGGAGAATCGTGACTATACAATCAGTTCCTATAAGTTACATTGATCCCATGCAAGGCGTCCGTGTCTCTTACGGGGCCGTTTGAGAGTTGGTTTGGGTTTTGACCCTTTAACGGCTTATTTTTTAGCCTAATCTAGATATTTTTAAATTATCATCATAATCTCAAATTGGGAGACCTGTGACTACACGATCAGTTCCTACAAGTTACATTTGTCCCGTGTGAGGTGTTCGTGCCTCTTACGGGACCGTTTGGGAGACGGTTTGAGTTTTCACTAGTCTAAAAATGAAATTTTTTTTTATTAAACGTGTATGTTTTCTAATCTCTCTAGATCCTTTAATCAAACTATAACCACAAGATGAATCAATCGAACATGAATATAAAAAATTTACAAACTTGTGGAACCGATGTGTCGATTTCAAGAAAGCCTACAGATTCCATCGTCTTGCGTATTTCCGATACAATCAACGTAAGGAAAACATAGATCAACATATGAATATTTTTTGTATTTTCACCCTCACTGTTATTTGAACTTTCGTATTACACACTCACTTATATAATAAAAATTGGACCGAAGTCTTTTGTTGGAACAAATAATATACTTCAGAGACATTTATTATAGAAAAATAAGAACGAGAGATATAAGAACTGACTGAGATATATAGAATAAGAATGAGAGATATTAGGGAGAGGGTTTACCTCTAGTCTATTAGTGAGCAGTGTAATGTTATTGTGGGAGACCTGTTAATCATACTTAGATGCCCCAATATCTTCCCCTCATCCATAAGCCACTTGCCAACTCAACATGTGCTCACTTTGTCACCACCAACAGCAGGGATTCCTAGAATCAAGAAAATAAATAATTAATTACATTTAGACATCAGTGAACTACTTGGGATCACTTTGATTAGTTAGTTTTGGATTGTTGAAATAGGTTATTATTGGATTTGAGTAAAAAATTGATATTGGTTTGTGACAACCCGCTAACCAAAATAAGGGGTGGCCAGCCCAATACTCCAATATAACAGGAGTCCCGGATGGAATCATTCTCAGCATCACAATAAAATATAGAGTATCCAGGATAACCACCCATTTTTTCAGAAAACGGGTTGCCAAAAATTTTGTTTTAAAGTTAAAGAAAGAATTTAAACAACCCAATACTGAAAAGATAAGGGAAACCCCAAGAATGTATATATACTATAATAACAACGAGTATACAGAAAGAGGACCAAATAAGCTGTCGGTCAACAGGCTCTACAACAGTATTAAACAAATCAAATAATTTATATAATACACTACATTAAACAATTACAAGGCTTGGGCCTCACGCCCGAATAAAAGGTTTGATCCTAACTAGAGTACAAAAATGAAAGCGGATACACAATATAACCCGTAATACCCGCAAAGCATCACGGCTCACCAAAATCACCGAAATAGGAAAGTCAGAACAGGCGTCCATGCGGCGGAGTACCTGAGCGGATACAAAATGCATGCACAACAAGAAATATGAACGGGTCAGGGCCCGATTTTATATGATCACCAGATGAATAAAAAGTATGACAGTTATGAATAGATATGATGACTAAAAGAAATAAGAATCTACCTACACAATTCTAATACATACTAAGACAATTTAATCAATAAATAAATCTAATTTAACTAAGCAGGAAAAATAAGAACGATTAACATGAATTAAAAGTTTCATCATATGCCTTGATTCATTTCATATATCTATTCCTTAACAGGAAATATATAATCACAATTTTTATGCACTTTATGGCATTCTTATCCCCATTTTACATTTTGTAAAAATCCTTTCCTTATCAGGAAAAAAGTCATTTTTAAATGCTCTTTGTGGCATTTATATGTTCTCTTTATGGCACGTCCATTATGCTCTTTGTGGCACATATATCCATGAAGTCCCACTTGATAAAGAATAGTTATATTCATATATATATATATATATATATATATATAACGATTCTAAGACCGCCCGTCCGGGTTTTCCCACTCTACGCGCCCCTAAATGACCATCATCTTCCATGGTCTATCATCAAGAAAACCTGGGCACCTATAACGCAAGACGTCGGGAAGCGGCCATGTGCCTGTGGGATAGTTAAGACCACACCCGAAATCTCCTACCCATCGCAGAAAAATATACAACAACAAACTCTCACATGGCCTAGGACTATATCCACCCTGCATTCATTAGCCAGGGGGCATCACCTTGCATTCAAACATCCCTTATGATGGTATTTAGAGAGGGTGTGTTTAAACCATTTTCAAAATCAAGTAAATTATCATTTACCAAAATCATTACCATTTCCATTTCATTTTCATTTCCATTTTACATATGTATATTTCATTTATATTCGAAACCATAATCATTTACATTTTTGTAAATACCTCATATTATATCCGGAGCCATACTTAATACACCTTATCATTGTAACCTCGATGAATAAATAAGCTTTCAATTTATTCTCCCAAGATACATTGTGAAGTTATTATAAACCATCAAGATAAACATAGCTCCATGGAGCCTCTAAAGTCCCCCAAACATAACACTACAACTCCTAGTTTAATAATATACAACTAGAAGAAAGAATGCCCTCACATCAATTGGCATATCCCCGGAAAAGCCCCCACATAACCTATTTCTAATGTAGGGTAATTACCCAACTCATCTAGGACTCTAGAACTCTAAGTTTACTTCATACAAGAAGGTTCTTAGGTCCTAAGCCTAAAGAAAAAGAATAAAAATCGAGTTAGAAGAACAACTCAAAAACAGCGTGATTCCGAATCGATTTGCCCAAGGCCGAATAGATTCGCCCCAGGCAGCGAATCGATTCTCCTAAAAGAGAATCGATTCGGACGACAAAACCCACATTCTGCAATTGGCCGAATCGATTCGGCTTTAACCCGAATCGATTCGGGCCTAACAGACCTATAAGCTGACCCCTTAACGAATCGATTCGCCTTAGGGCCGAATCGATTCGCCCCTGCAAATTTGCCAAGAATGGCTTACGGGTTGTAAGCCCTAGTTTTACCCCCAAACCAATTTCTACTCCATTTTTACATACATCCATCAACTTTAATCTGCCCCAAATCATCCTACATGATTATTGACAACTATAATCTAAAATTTCATCATCATAAACCAAGATTAAAGCTAAATCACCATAAAATCCAACAAAACCCATATTTATTAATTTGATCCCATTACATAACTATCAATACAATTTATGCATCTTAAATGATATATTAGCAAGTAGAAAACTTGCCTTGGTGTAGGAATCTCAGATTTCTTTGTGTAGTAGCAACCCCAAATCTTCAATCTCCATTTTTCTCTTCTTTCTCCTCTTTTCTCCCAAGCTCTCTTCCTCTCTCTTTATTTACTAACACACACTTAAGAGAATAAAAGAAAAGTAAGACTTAATCGTGGCTTAAGTCTAAATTCCCAAGTTAAATGGTTAATACCATAATAAAATGACTTGAAAATACGCATTTAAGCTAAAACTAGGTAAAAGTGCCTGAAACATCAAAACGCAATATGGCACTTATTTTGGCTGTCTCGCATATTCCGGGACTAACTACGCCCTCTAAAATAGCATCCGTTAATTTTATAATCTATTCCAAGTTCCGGTTTCAATTAAATCATAATGTCACTTAAAACATTTGACACTATAAAACAATGAACCGAATGATACTTACTTTCACATGCAGTAAATATACAACGCTCTAGCAGTTATTAACTTTCAACTCATAGAATTAATATTTACTCCAGTTCCATCATTTTACATAATTACCTTATGCGGGAAATTAATATAAAATTAGGCTCCTAAAAGCGAGGGTTGTTACATACTCCCCCCCTTATGAGGGAATTTTGCCCTCAAAATTCAGGTGCACCCTACTTCTATAAAGGGGTATACTATTTTAACTATCGTTCTATCACCAACAACAAACCCCCCTTTATTTTGGTGTCCCAAATGGGCTCAAACTTAGGTCGTCCCTATCGATCTCGGCCTACATTCTTGGTGCTCTGGCATAGCACCATATCGCCCATCACGAACTATCGATCCTAACTTCCTACGATGAAAAACGAAGCCCACATGACTCGGCGCAATATACCTTGCCTCCAAAATCAAGTTATACCCCTTCTCAGGGATACTCACACCAACGCTAAATAGCTTAATCCCAATCACTACTCAATTTCTCTTCGCGTAGGCGTAAGCCTTCCAAACATATGTCTCAAAAGCCCGATCCTTAAAGAAATGTTTCGGAACTATTCCAAGTCCAAGGAATATATTATCCAATGGTTCCCTCCAACGAGTAAGTGAATTACTAAATCATCTACGATAGGCCACTCACGGTGCCATACCTTAGGAAGTAATTCATAAGGCCACTTAAAAAGCCCGAGTATTGTTCGAGAATTTACATTCCCTCTATATATCTATCCACTTTAAGGTGGTAAAATATCCGACATTTCCATACGGTTCCCATACCTTCATGGAAACTTTACCAGACTTCAACATGAATATCTAGTCTCGATCCACCACCAGTGGTAAGCACTTCATACAATTCTATCATTCCTTCATAAAAAGCGGGGCATATACTTCTACATATAGTCCACCTATAAGGTCAGAAAAGTAATAATTTGGTCGAACGATCAACAATTTTCTCAAATAGGATTACGACCAGTTCGGTGCTCGCAATTCAATGAAGACATCCATGAACATACCCTTCTTCGTTCCACCACTAGCCTCTTCACACTAGTAGGTGAAGAAATCAATCAATAACATAAATACTCTTGCTACAAAGTCCTCCGAGTTATGCCCGTTCTACTCGACGCATCTACTACCCCAATTGCATTCCCTTAGCGAAGGGAAATTTCCCATCAATAGTCCTTTATGAATTTCATACACCAGCTAGATTTCTTTTACAACATATTGCAACAACTTATTGCTAGCGAGAAAGGCCAATTTCCTGCCCGGTAAGTAGTGCCTCATTTCTTTAAGGCGATCACTACCGCAATGAATTTTAAATCAAGCGTGGAATAAAACTCCCCACAGCGTTTAAGCTTGTGCGACGCATAAATAACGGTCCATGCTCCCGCATTATTACTCCCCATTTCTGGTAGAGACTTATTCATTAAATCCTCCCTCGAGTTTAACAGCATGGGCTCAGGAGCAAAAGTCCACTTATCATATCCACTCCCCGCGAGTTAAGTTACTAACGTAACACTCTATCTAAGAAAGGCCTCATCTCCTTCTGCCTAACCTTCCAAATCTCTCGAGATTCCATACTTTCATTCCTAGGGATCTAATCCCTCTTAAAGTTAGCCCACGACCCATTCGTGGTCAACTCCTTACAACCTTCCTAAATCAACGTCACATGCCCTAATGGCCTTACATCCCAATAAATCTAAGGTTGATCTATATATATATATATATATATATATATATATCCTATCTAAGTCGTATATGTATTATACTAAGTATATCCCTAATGACCAAGACCTTACTCAACTTCCGACATTCGCTCGGTTTCATATATGGGACGTCTCGCCGAAGCGAAATCCAAATAAGGAACCCTCCCGTTACACTACTACCTCACATCGTCAGTCATCAAGATATAATGGTCTAAGACACATGTTTGGTACCGGTAAAAATTCTAATTTACAACCCTACTAATAAGATTTTACTTCTATGTCTTACCATACTAAAATTTTAGAATTTCAACAAATTGGACATTTACTTTCTGCAAATTCATATAAATATCTATCCCAATATATATACAACTTTTTAAATAGCCTTCTCATCAAGTCATAACCATAAGTCTCAAGTCGACTTCGTATCTCAGTCTCCCTCAGATCGTTTAGAGGAGAGAACTATATACAATGCCTCTATCTTGCATTTTAATATCCCTTAATCACTCAACTACGTGATTCTCGGCTAACTCTTCCAATTCAACTTCTAACACAAAATAAAATATAATAAGAGAAAGGAAAAGTAGTATCTCTCCACTCCCAATGTCATTAAGGTTCACTCGTGGAGCGTCCCGCAAAAGCGAAATCCAAACAAGGAACTCGTCCTATGCATTACTACTTAACCTTGTTGGTCATGGAGATAAGGCATAGCAACCACATACAATGCAAATAAGTAATCAAACTCTCAAATAAGTCAACACCTAATACCAATAGCACATACTAAACATACACAATTAAAATATCGTCACTCGCCTCATAACGAGTAAAGAAAACATAAAACTTCCCTACCGCGGAAGTCATATAATAACTCCATTTACAATAGCGTCGATACTATTACAAGCTCGATATACACACCCGAATCTAGCACTAACACCATACCACTCTATCGTATCGTGAGGGATACACCACCCACTACAAAGATGGAATTTCCACCAACCTTCAAGCCAATTACCCCGGTTTATACTAATGGTTCTCAGACACCGTATTCGAGTCTTATCCGAACCAATATCACTTCCGTCATCACCCCGACGAGACACTTTATCTCTGCCCTGGTCCTCCAATCAATAGAATTACAATGAGTGGTTCTACACTCCATGTCATAGCCATTGTTCCAACCCTGGATGATAATCAATTGCCTACGCAGTCCCTTTTTCTTCTTAAATAAAAGAGAGCACTTTACCGGCCTCCCCTTTCTTTAGTGCAATGAATCCTCCCCAGGCGGATATCCACCAAATGGTACTTCATGAACACTGATCCTTCAGAAGTGTTAACGACACTTGTTCTGGAGCATATCGTTCCATCGAGGGGTTCTTTCTTCCTTATACCAATCGTATTATGGTGCAAAGCCTCCCTAACCGTACAACTCTTTATTCACTGTCGGCCTCTGACCGAACCTCGTGTGAACATTTGAGAATTCACCTTCTCATCAGTCCAGTTATCCCAGAGAAACTCACTGTTGCAAGTGTCCACCGGGCTTTTCCATGGGCAAAACTTCTTGCACCCCCAAATGTAGTGACTGCGTTCTCACCGTCTCAACACTACCCCTAAGGGTGAAGGATTTTCCTCCATCCTTTTCATCTGGGCACTTCTACACCCCTCCTCTAGGCCACACTCCTGGACCTTGTGCATCCACCAAACGAGGATGCATCTCTTCCATCTTACTTTTACAGGTGGCCCTTACCATGGGCTCTTCTCCACTTCATTGTAACATCGCCTGGAATCCCAAGCTCAGTACCACTTTCTGCTTCTAGCGATACTTGAAAAACTATGTCTACAGTATTTAGTAGTCGCAATAGCAAAATGAGGAAATGCTAAAAAAAGGGGGCGACCTCCAAAGCGGTCCTCACCCTCGACCACAATTTACAGTTCTTAGTACCTCCATCTAATGACGTCTTCACAATAAACTTCTCTGGAATCCCTCTTCAATCGACCTACGGATATCACACGATTGTAAAAAAGATTCTATGGGTTCTACCTCATGGCAGAAGAGCGAAATCTCACAAGAGAAATCAACAATCTTATTCCTAAGTCTCTATATCAAATCAAAAGCAACGCTGAAAACGTAAAGCGTCCACACAGATTCCTAAGGACTCTAGAACCTGATGCTCTGATACCATCTGTGACAACCCTCTCACCAAAATAAGGGGTGGCCATCCCAATACTCCAATATAACAGGTGTCCCGGATGGAATCATTCTCAGCATCACAATAAAATATAGAGTATCCAGGATAACCACCCAATATTTCAGAAAACGAGTTGCCAAAAATTTTGTTTTAAAGTTGAAGAAAGAATTTAAACAACCCAATACTGAAAAGATAGGGGAAACCCCAAGAATGTATATATACTACAATAACAACGAGTATACAGAAAGAGGACCGAATAAGTTGTCGGTCAACAGGCTCTACAACAGTATTAAACAAATCAAATAATTTATATAATACATTACATTAAACAATTACAAGGCTTGGGCCTCACGCCCGAATAAAAGGTTTGATCCTAACTAGAGTACAAAAATGAAAGCGGGTACACAATATAACCCGTAATACCCGCAAAGCATCACGGCTCACCAAAATCACCGAAATAGGAAAGTCAGAACATGCGTCCATGCGGCGGAGTACCTGAGCGGATACAAAATGCATGCACAACAAGAAATATGAACGGGTCAGGGCCCGATTTTATATGATCACCAGATGAATAAAAAGTATGACAGTTATGAATAGATATGATGACTAAAAGAAATAAGAATCTACCTACACAATTCTAATACATACTAAGACAATTTAATCAATAAATAAATCTAATTTAACTAAGCAGGAAAAATAAGAACGATTAACATGAATTAAAAGTTTCATCATATGCCTTGATTCATTTCATATATCTATTCCTTAACAGGAAATATATAATCACAATTTTTATGCACTTTATGGCATTCTTATCCCCATTTTACATTTTGTAAAAATCCTTTCCTTATGAGGAAAATAGTCATTTTCAAATGCTCTTTGTGGCATTTATATGTTCTCTTTATGGCACTTCCATTATGCTCTTTGTGGCACATATATCCAGGAAGTCCCACTTGATAAAGAATAGTTATATTCATATATATATATAACGATTCTAAGACCTCCCATCCGGATTTCCCCACTCTGCGCATCCCTAAGTGACCATCATCTTCCAGGGCCTGTCATCAAGATAACCTGGGCACCTATAACGCAAGACGTCTGGAAGCAGCCATGTACCTATGGGATAGTCAAGACCACACCCAAAATCTCCTACCCATCGCAGAAAAATATACAATAACAAATGCTCACATGGCCTAGGACTATATCCACCCTGCATCATTAGCCAGGGGGCTTCACCTTACACGCGAACTTCCCTTATGATGGTATTTAGAGAGGGTATGTTTAAACCATTTTCAAAATCAAGTAAATTATCATTTACCAAAATCATTACCATTTCCATTTCATTTTCATTTCCATTTTACATATGTATATTTCATTTTTATTCGAAACCATAATCATTTACATTTTTGTAAATACCTCATATTATATCCGGAGCCATACTTAATACACCTTATCGTTGTAACCTTGATGAATAAATAAGCTTTCAATTTATTCTCTCAAGATACGTTGTGAAGTTATTATAAACCATCAAGATTAACATAGCTCCATAGAACCTCTAAAGTCTCCCGAACATAACACTACAACTCCTAGTTTAATAATATAAAACTAGAAGAAAGAATGCCCTCACATCAATTAGCATATCCCCGGAAAAGCCCCCACATAACCTATTTCTAATGTAGGATAATTACCCAACTCATCTAGGACTCTAGAACTCTAAGTTTACTTCATACAAGAAGGTTCTTTGGTCCTAAGCCTAAAGAAAAAGAATAAAAATCGAGTTAGAAGAACAACTCAAAAACAGCGTGATTCCGAATCGATTTGCCCAAGGCCGAATAGATTCGCCCCAGGCAGCGAATCGATTCGCCTAAAAGAGAATCGATTCGGACGACAAAACCCACATTCTGCAATTGGCCGAATCGATTCGGCCTTAACCCGAATCGATTCGGGCCTAACAGACCTATAAGCTGACCCCTTAACAAATCGATTCGCCTTAGGGCCGAATCGATTCGCCCCTGCGAATTTGCCAAGAATGGCTTACGGGTTGTAAGCCCTAGTTTTACCCCCAAACCAATTTCTACTCCATTTTTACATACATCCATCAACTTTAATCTGCCCCAAATCATCCTACATGATTATTGACAATTATAATCTAAAATTTCATCATCATAAACCAAGATTAAAGCTAAATCACCATAAAATCCAACAAAACCCATATTTATTCATTTGATCCCATTACACAACTATCAATACAATTTATGCATCTTAAATGATAGACTAGCAAGTAGAAAACTTGCCTTGGTGTAGGAATCTTAGATTTCTTTGTGTAGTAGCAACCCCAAAACTTCAATCTCCATTTTTCTCTTCTTTCTCCTCTTTTCTCCCAAGCTCTCTTCCTCTCTCTTTGTTTACTAACACACACTTAAGAGAATAAAAGAAAAGTAAGACTTAATCGTGGCTTAAGTCTAAATTCCCAAGTTAAATGGTTAATACCATAATAAAATGACTTGAAAATACGCATTTAAGCTAAAACTAGGTAAAAGTGCCCGAAACATCAAAACGCAATATGGCACTTATTTTGACTGTCTCGCATATTTCGGGACTAACTACGCCCTCTAAAATGGCATCAGGTAATTTTATAATCTATTCCAAGTTCGAGTTTCAATTAAATCATAATGTCACTTAAAACATTTGGCACTATAAAACATGCAACCGAATGATACTTACTTTCACATGCAGTAAATATACAACGCTCTAGCAATTATTAACTTTCAAATCATAGAATTAATAGTTACTCCAGTTCCATCATTTTACATAATTATCTTATTTGGGAAATTAATATAAAATTAGGCTCCTAAAAGCGAGGGTTGTTACATAGTTTCGATTTCTTGAAGGTGCTCTCCATATTTTTTTCTTGCATTCTTGCTAGATAAATGGCCTGGTTCAAAGAAGTGGGATGAAACACATTAACTAGAGATGGAATTTGCTCCTTTAGACCACTTAGAAAATTCAACACAAAATATTTAAAAAGTAATTCATGATGAGTGTAAAGAATGAATACATAGATTTTAGATTTAATAGCACTTTAATCTCCTGTAGATTAATATACTAAGGAAAATTGGTAAGACACAAAAGAAATTATCTCATTAAGGTCCATACCAGTTGGATATATTTCTCATTAGACAACTATAACCTTCTGAATTGTTTACTCTATAGACATCATACAATAGATGTTATATATAATGTATGGAATATACATTAGTACCTTCATTTGCTCTTGTAGCCTTATCCTGAAAAACAAGACCAAGAAGTACAATTAATTCATCAAATAATTACAATTGATACAAAATTCCATTGTTGAAAATAGTCTACCAAAATAAAGCATAGTTAGTGTTATGCCAACTGAGAAGTTAGTAGTTACTTACATAAAGAAATGTGAATGTAAACATGCTAAAGTCATATTCTGCTGACTACTTTAACATCGCCTTGGGAAACTTTTATGTAACTGTTTATATAACAGTTATATAACTGTTATATCCTTCCCTTCTTCACCCCCTTTTTCTTACCCGAATTCGCATCCTTCTTTTTCTCCCCTTTCACCTCCAACTCACCACCACCTTCCACACTATCCTTAATCCCTTGAATCTTCAACTTCATATCCGGCACCGTTTAATATATCGGCAAAGCCAACGAATTCAAAAACTTCAAATTCAACAACCTCACAACCGACCAACCTTTAGGTACAACAACCTCAACAACCTTATTAATCACAGTAACCACATTCACCACAACCTCCCCAATCTCCATGGAAACCCTCCCAACCCTCACAACACTACACGTCCCCGTCTTCACATAAAACAAAGCCATCCCCTCTCAATTTTCTCCTTCCAATTCTTATGAGCCAAATTCACAGGCAATGGAAACTTCTTTTGCCTAAAAAACTGCTTGCCCAAAAGCTTGGCCAACAAACTAATAACCCTCTTATCAGCAAAGAATAAATCATAAGTATCATATAATTTGATTTAAACCCCAAATCCAATTTGTTACTTTGAAACCCAACGAATCTAGAACCGAATCCCAAATCCAAAAAATTAAAATCGATTTTGTTCCTCACCTTTAAATATCAGACAGTATAACAACAAACTATTTACAAAACCTCTCTATAACTTCTTTAAACAAAAATATATATAACAGATTTAAATCGATTTGTACTTAATGAAATGGAAAAAATGTCATCAACACCACCACAATCCAATTGATCTGGTTTAATGTGTTGGGCAGGAAGTTTCTGAGATCATAGCTGGAACTTGGGTCGTCGAGTTTTGGGTTTTAAGGTGGTGGTCAAGATTTCACAATCATCAGAATAAAGCTAAAGTAAATTTGTTACATATATTTGTTTAAAATATCAAAACTACATTTCAAAGCTTTGGTCAGAGCTTTAGTTTAACTTAATAAGTCTCGGTTTAAATTTGTTTAAAATGCAAGAATACCTTGATTCAAAGATTTTCTCAGTGGACAAACTGGATGGAATTGCTACCTTTGGTCGATTGAAGTCTCGATTTCATCGATCGGAGTTTTTATCATTCGGAGGAGGGTATATGGAGTCAGAATCTTTCATCTACCGGTGGAATTTATTTTTTACCGGCGAGAGAGAGGGTTTTGTAGCTCCATCTAGGTCCTCCTCCTTAAGCTTAGTCCTGGAAAAATTAAGAGAGAGTACACTGCGAGATAATGGAACTGGCCGGAGATAGATAGAGAGAGAGAAAGAGCTGGACAGAGAAAGAGAGGCGAGAACGCCAATGAGATGAGAGAGAGGGGCTTGAGCGGGATTGCAAGAAATGTTATCTAATGTTTTTTTAGGTATTTTATATTTTAATAAGTGTACTCAATTTTGGCACACTTTAAAACAGTGCCAAATTTTGGCATTGTTTTAAAGTGTGCCAGATTATCATTAAACTGTGCCAAAATTTAGCAGAGTTTTAAACTGTGCCAAATTTTTAATATCAGGGTGTGCCAAATTACTGTTTTTGGTATATTGTAAGCAATAAATGTTTGGAAGACTCCCACCAATATTTAGCTTCACCCTTTAATATGAAACTAGCCAAAATTACCTTCTGAGCACCCGGTACATTCATCACTCCGAAGATAGTTTATGTGTCTCTAACCCAAGCCTCAACTTATAAAGGATCTACAAAACCTGAGAATACTGGAATTTGATAAACTTATCGGACAGAGTGTGCTTCTCCTCTCGTTGTATTTCCATTTATCTTCTGGTCAAAGTCTGCTACTCTAAGTACTTGGCTTATTGTTCGGCTATTTGCATCATAAACATGTCTTGTTGTTCTACCATTAAAGTCATGGAACGAGAAATTCTCTGCATGTCTGTAAGTTTTTCAGGTGCCCCTCTACATTATTTGGATTTTATAGGCTCACTGTATTTGAAGACTCATCCTCCACCCTCTCATGAACATTTTCTCCTTCCATATCTTACTATCTATCATGAACTGCAATTATAGAAACAAGTATACAACATTTATTTCTAACATAATATAAATGACCCACACCACACTATTTATGCCTACCACATCTAGACACACTCACCCCAAATTATAAAAAACCTAAAGCTATGATACCAAGTTGTCACACCCTAACCTCATTAGGATATAATTAACTAAATAGTTCACAAACCACATTTATTATTTATTTATTTATTTTGTAATACACATTAAAACAACTTCAAGATAAAAATGCGGAATACTAAACATCCAATCGTTTTAAGGAGACATAATTTAAATAAAACTCCCATACCATTTGATTTAATTACAACTAGTACAATGTATTAAACAAAACTGACGATACCGTACTACTATTCACTCAACGTCCTAGACCTAGCCGTGGCAGCTTCAAAAACTGAAAATGTAAACATATAAAACCATGAGTTTAAAAAGTCAGTGCATGTACTACATCTCTATATACTAAAAGTACTATACTAACATCTCAACATATCAATATATCCATCTCTATGCCAAATTATCCCATATACATATCTGGAGTTATTAAACCCCACATCTCCTCCCCGTAGGTAATAATCATATCCATAGGTTTTAATAACCTAACCTCTCCTAAATTGTATAAAAACTCAACATATATTGACTTTTATAAATCCACAACATCTCAATAGCTCTTGAATTTTAATAAGCCATAACATCTCAACATCTCATGACTTTTAATAAGCCATATGATCTTAATATATAATATATATATACACATTATATCCACAATCAACTCAGTAAGTACACTCACATTGGGTTGTCAACTATGTATTCACGTTTCCTGCGGGTGGAGCTGAACTGGGTTGATTTGACCCTACACCTGTTAATATAACTTAATCAGTACTGAATCTCAATCATAAGTATTATCTTAATATATCTATGTAACTTTCAATGACTATACAACCACAATATAATTCTACTCAATTCATATTCCATGAAACATGTGTAAACACAAAACAATGGTATATATGTTGATAAGGTTATGAACATTCAACCATGGAAAATACCTCGTAAGGAATTTATAACTAAAATCAAGGAAACATAAAAGTATACTTATCAATGAATATACACATGAAACATATACTCAAAATACCCTTGGTAAAGAGCAGATAAAAACATTCTTTCATGCGGTATCCAGTATTGCCTCAAATTATTGTTCGCCATACTTAACCATCCCATATTCATAAATTATACATATATAGGTGTACAATATTATCAATATGAAAATGGATATGAATATAATTTCCATTACAAGTGACTTTGTAGTTTTTCAAGATTCCTAGAGCAAGTTATGACCATTTCTTTACAACCTATTAAATCTGCCCCTCAAGCTCCTCTATTGTTCCTTCAACTTCCAAGAATTTTCATAATTTTTATACAACATAACTTTCCATTATTTTCCACCCATTTTCAATACACATACTAAATAGCACAGAATTAAATTTTCATAATTTTTTGAATTCATTTGCTATGTCAAAAGCTTGACCAAACTCAGGTCATATCGAAATGAAATATACAAACAACAAATATGTACCAACTTGTAACCATTACTAAGGCCCAACCACAAGGTGTTAAATTCTAATTTTAGGATATGATATGAATATATGAGTCTAGTTTCATATACAATTTGAATTTCTCAATTCAAGTGAGCACAAAAAATATATGCAAGTTTGAATACAAGGGATTTCAATAACAAGCAATACGAGCTACTTACACCACTTATCTCACATGTGAACAAATACTTATTATCACAAAGGAGGGTGGATTTTTAATCAATAATTCACAATTTATATACTTTGAAATAATTATAATACAATATTAAAACAATATTAATCACATAATTATACCTTGGAAACACTTTAAGGATTTTCTTTGAATTTTCTTAGCTTTTCTTTCAATCTTTTCTTCCTTAACTTCTACTTTCTCTTTCCTCAAGCCAAACACTCTTCAAACTGAACCTAGGGTTTTATTTGCTAAAGAAATAGGTTAGAAGAAGCATTTTAAGTCGGCCAAGGCTGCCTCCCATGCCAACCAATCAAATTAGAACATTTGATTTACGAAAAGACAATTTACCACTTAAAGGGAATGAACAGATTTGCCCCTTGTTCGTAAATTCGGCCTAACTTCCTACTCGGACATCTCTCCGATGCATCGTTTGTTGTGTAGTAAACCTAACTCATATATCTACAACTATCTGGTTTTCACCTTGAGTCAATTGTTAAATTATAAGGGTTAAAACTAGTCTCCAACAGAAACATTTCTACCGAAAAAAAAAATTTGTGTTTGTACATAATTCGACATTTCATAATTTATGAAAGTAGGATTACACTGCCCATAATCACTTAAAATTAGCTATAATAATAACGCATTATTCATATCACATAAGTTAAGTATGATTTAAATATAATTTATCATAATTATATCCAGGTTGGCACAACTTCCCCACCCCCCCCCCCCCCCCCAGAAAATTTCATCCCCGAAATTTAATATGAATGTCACTTACCAAACAAATAGGGATATTATTTCTTCATGCTATCCTCCGTTTCCCAAGTTGCTTCTTTAATTACATGGCTCATCCATATAACTTTAACTAAAGGAATAACTTTATTCCTCAATACTTGCTTCTTACGATTAAGAATTTCCACAGGTTCCTCGATGTACGACAAGTCTTCTTTCAGTTCAATAGGTTGGGTTTTCAGTTGATGTGATGGATCTGCCAAATACTTACGAAGCATCGATATGTGAAACACATCATGTAAACGAGATAATTCTGGAGGTAATGCTAATCTATATGCCAGGGTCCCAATTCTTTCCAACACTTCATATGGTCCAATGTATCCTGGACTTAGTTTCCCCTTTTTTCCAAATCTCATGACGCCTTTCCACGGTGAAATACGTAGGAATAAAAAATCTCCCTTTTGAAATTCTAGTGGATACTTCCTTTTATCTGCATAAAATTTCGACCTGCATTGCACTATGTTTATTTGTTCCCGAATCATTTTAATCTTTTGATTGTCACATCTATCAATTCAGGAACCAAGATTTTCCTTTCACCTACTTCATCCCAACATAATGGAGTTCTGCATCTTCTCCCATATAAATCTTCATAAGGAACCATACCAATGGTGGACTGATAACTATTATTATACGCAAATTCCATCAATGGCAAATGATCATCCCAACTACCTTTGGATTCAAATACACAG
Organism: Sambucus nigra; assembly: GCA_949130495.1. Classification (NCBI taxonomy): domain Eukaryota; kingdom Viridiplantae; phylum Streptophyta; class Magnoliopsida; order Dipsacales; family Adoxaceae; genus Sambucus; species Sambucus nigra. The sequence goes on along the minus strand of OX422217.1, from coordinate 297,094,583 downwards.
GCTCGTAACATGTCTTCTAATATTTGAATTGTTCTTTCTATTGTCGATCAGTTTGTGGATGAAATGCAGTACTGAACTTCAAACTTGTGCCTAGGTCATTCTGTAAATGAGGCCAAAACTTATAAGTGAACGTTGGATCTCTATCTGATACTATTGACACTGGTTCCCCATGCAAACAGATAATCTCATCAACGTACATACGTGCATATTTGTCAATAGTGTAGGTCGGCTTAACTAAAATAAAATGAGCTAACTTTATCAATCGGTCTACAATCACCCAAATAGAATCATGCCCCTTTGGTGATCGTGGTAATCCTACAATAAAAACCATCGCTATATGTTCCCACTTCTATTCTGAAATAGGCAATGCCTGCAATAATCATACTGGCTTCTAATGCTCCACCTTCACCGGCTGGCATACTAAACATTTAGCTATAAATTTTGTAATCTCACATTTCATATTATTCCACCAGTAATACTCTTTCAAATCTCTGTACATTTTGGTACCTCCAGGATGCATAGAGTAAATAGAACTATGTGCCTCTTCTAATATATCCTTCTTTAAGGATGGATCATTCGGTACACAAATTCTGTTTTTATAACACAACGATTCATCATTTTTAATTTCAAACTCACTCTCTTTACCATCTAGGATTTCCTGTTTCTTCTTCTCGAGGAATGGATGAGTGATTTGAAAATTTCTTATGCGTTCTTCCAGTAAAGGTCTTACTATAATGGGTGAAATTTATGCCCCCATTTTAGTTTAGTTCAACTCTACACCCATCAGTGATGCATAAGAAATTACCTTTCCATGTTGCATGAAAACACAACCCAAACCCTGATGTGAAGCGTCCGTATAAATCATAAAACCTTCTCCATTGGATGGAACAGTGAGAACTGGAGCTAATACTAGCCTATTTTTTAACTTTTTAAAGTTGTGCTGACATTCATCACTCCACGAAAATTTCACTTCCTTTTGGGTTAATTTAGTCAGCGGTAAGGCTATACATGAAAACCCCTTTATGAATCTTCTATAATATCCAGCCAATGCTAGGAAACTCCTTATCTCCATTACATTTCTTGGTATTTCCCATTTCACAATTGCCTCTACCTTCTTAGGGTAAACATAAATTCCATCTCCCGAAACAACATGCCCCAGAAATACTACCTGACTAAACTAAAACTCACATTTTCTAAACTTAGCAAATAATTGACTATATCGTAAAACTTGCAATACAAATCTTAGATGCTTCTCATGTTCCTCTTGGCTAGGTGAGTATATCAAAACATCATCGATAAAGATAAATCACAAAAAAATCTATGAAAGGATGAAATACTCGATTCATTAAATCCATAACCACCACAGGAGCATTTGTTAACCCAAATGGCATTACCAAAAATTCATAATGACCATAGCGAGAACGAAAAGTTATCTTAAAAATGTCATAATCTCTCACCCTTAATTGATGCTAACCCGGTCTCAAATCAATTTTTGAAAATACTTTAGCACCCCGTAATTGATCAAACAAATCATCAATATGAGGCAATGGATATTTGTTTCGAATAGTTACCTAGTTCAAGTGTCATGGTGCCGTCTTTCTTCTTCACAAATAATACCAGAGAACCCCATGGTGATATACTGGGTCGAATAAAGCCTCCATCTATCAAATCTTGTAGTTGAACCTTTAACTTCTTTAGTTCCATAGGTGCCATTCTATATGGAGAAATAGAGACTGGAGTTGTACCGGACATTAAATCAATAGTAAACTCTACCTCTCTGCCAGGTGGCAACCCTGGTAATTCATCTGGGAACACATCTGCAAAATCCTTAACTACTGGGACATCTTATAATTTTTATAATTCCCTGTTTGTAACCACAACATACGCTAAAAAGCCTTGAAAACCCTTATTTAATAATTTCCTCACCCGAAGGGCAAAAATAAGACAATTTGGAACCATATTTCTTTCCCGAGTAAATTTGAATTCTTCCTCCCCCGGCATATTAAATGTAACTTCCTTGCAAAAATAGTTAATTAGTGCATGGTAGGAAGATAACCAGTCCATACCCAAGATTATATCAAAATCTCGAATATCTAGTGGAATTAAATAAATGGTCAACTCCCTCTCCCCCACATACAATACACAATTTTTATACACAAGCTCCACTAACATCACATCCCCCATAGGTGTAGAAATATATAAACCACTATCTAGATAAGAAAATAGTCTACCCAAATCCATGGTAAATGACAATGCTACAAATGAATGAGTAGAACCTGGATCAATAAGCACATAAGCATGTTTATTCATGACAAAAAATATCCTTCCCGGAGCCCTAGAACCACTAGCCTATCCTCTACCTCCTCCTCTCCCTATGCCTCCAGGTGATGAACCTCGACTAGAAGTAGCTGATTGAGACCCTCCTAATAGCATATGATAGTTCTTTTTGGTATGACCAATTTGATGACAGTGATAACACTCTGCCCCTTTAACTTCGCACAATCTGGACTGATATGGACCTCAGCTTTGCAAAAATAGCATGTAAGAGGCTTAGATTGCCCATTCTCATTCTCCCGCTGTCTATTCTCTTGGCCCATCAATCCTGCACCCCTAAAACTACTTGGTGTCCTATTCTGAACATAATTTCCAGTCCCTCTACTGTACTGAAATCTTTGACTCCCCTATTTTGAGTATTTTATATTGCCTTCCTTTTGCTGAGATGGATTAAATCTACTCCTCCTTCCCTTTTTCTCCCTATTCTTTATTGTATCATTATCATCTCTTTCAACCATCATAGCTTTGTTAACTAAAGAAGTATAATCTACCATTTCAAGTGTAGTGAGTCTAAACTTGATAACCAAATTCAACCCATCCTGAAATCTGGTGCATTTGTCATCCTCATCATGTAAGAAACGTAATGAAAATCAAGACAAAATATAAATTTAGTTTCATACTCCCTGATTGACATATTCCCATGAGTCAATGATAAAAATTCTCTCTCTTTTTGCTTCCGATACATAAGAGGAAAATACTTTTCATATAAGACTTTAATAAAGGAATCCTAAGTAATTACCTCACCTCCCCCGGAGTAACACTACACCAAAAACAACAATCTGGCACGGTTTAAAAGTGTGCCTGAATCAGGTGTTCCAAAATGGCCATTTTTTCCTAGCACGATTTAAAAGTGTGCTAGATTTAACCAAATAGAAAAACTTCCAGCACACTTTTAAACCGTACCAGAATTTGATATTTCTGGCACACTTTTGAACTGTGCCAGATTGAGCACATTTTGATAAATTTTTGGCACACTTCAAAATCGTGTCAAAATTTGGTACACTTTTGGCACGGTTTTGAACTGTGCCAAATTTTTGGATAAAAGAAAAAAAATAATTATTTCAAAATAAGAAAATTCACAAATTACAAATCTCGCACGTTATTGATAAACTAATATACATACAAACTTCAAAATATTACAAGTATGTAGTAGTTCACAGACCAAAAAAAATTGGGCAGAGCTTCCTCTATTTTCTGGACATTCTAAAACCTGTTAATATAAAACCTATGTAATATAAAGCATGTACGACTGCAAAATATAACAATAAACTTACAAAAGCCCGCACGACCATAAAAGTTAACAATAAAACTACAAAATCCCTCATGGCCATAACACAAAAAAATATAATCATGAATATTCACGACATTAAATAAATAAACCCCTTGTTGTAAACCATTGACTTTGGTAAATACATATGTAGCTCTGAGTTTCGTTTTTAGGGCCCCTGACGGTAGGCTAGAGACTTATGTTGTGCACTGCCAACAACTACGATTCATTCTTGGCTCCCGCTAGTAGGGCTAAACAACTGGACCATTGAGTAAATGGTCTCTAAGACTACTGAATGTCTACTCCGTGGGGCAAGACCATTATTTCACGGGGATTATGACTCCCCCCTTAAATAAAGAGATACTGACCTTTTTTCTTTGAGGAGCACAATCAACATCACTTCCAACGCCTTTATTGGAGCAAAAGCGGGCAAGGGAAGTCGCCAGGTAGTACTCTAGGGTAGTTTACTTCCCCCTTATCCACTAGGTCTGGAAGGGGAATTAGGAGGATTTTTGAAGCAGTCCCCTTCTCCTCCATATAATTAATATTGATGATAACTTCAATCAAGAATAGGTTATGCATTCAATCATCGTGCCCATTTTCTATGAACGAGGGAACCTATTAATTATATGGCCACCTCTACGAGATCCTCCGGTAAAGACATAAAATAACTTAAGAATGGTGTCAAAATGGCGATTGCAGCATCAGAAATAGCCAATGCACTCATATCTCGAAAGAACCCGCTACCACTAACTTTTCGATAACAAAGCCCTCGCTGAAATGAATGATTCATGTCACTAGCTACCCACCTCTTTCGAGCCCAAGTCAAGCAAAGGGCATCCCCTATCCTTTAAAGCACTTGTAAAATTAAACGTTTTACGTTCTTTTGATCTGTCAACGGCAACGGATCGTTTTCCCTAAACTATACAAGCGTTTCAGGGAGAAAATACAAGGGTTATTCAATTTAGAGACAGCCTTTGCTTGGGCGGGGCCTGAAACGAATGCCTTTCTAGCTCCCCCCGCACCAGGGGACCCGTATATGTTTGTTCGATTTTCTACAGGACACAACCTCTAGGGTACCTCTCATCTTTGCCTTTGTTAGCTCTATCACATCACTTTGTGGCGTGAAATTGTGCTGACAAGGTATACCCGGGAAAGAAGTTTAGTAAATACGCACTTCCTCAATATTAAGGGACAATATCGTCATCAGAGACACCACGATTGTGAATGTTTATAAGGATGTCATTAATCGCTTGGAGGTGATCCAAACTAAAGTCTTTTCTCTCTGATAGATGCGGTCTTGAGTTCACAAAGAAATTCCTAATTCCTTGATAAAGGGCGTGAGCATCCTTGTTCTGGCTCATTCATATGCTCATCCTATTCATGTCACCAGAACCTGTAATAAACCATCATTTCAAACCATTCTATTACAGTGAATCTTTGGATATCAGTTCGAAGGGAGCGCAGAACACCGAAAGTGAAGTAGCTCCTACCTACAGAAGCATCTTCCTTTTTTCAGGAGATTGGGAAGAGGAAATTTGGTGTGAGGTCAACGCTATCAGCCCTATCATTCCTCTTCTGTCTTTATTAGTCTATTCCTTTTCTTCCTTCCCTACTCGGTAATCAGTGTCTGTAGCAATCGAGTAAGGCTAATTGGTGGAAAATTAGAAGAAAATTGCGTTCTGTATCGGGCAATCGCTTCGATGAATAAATCTATCACGGATTCCATTACATTAGCTTAGTTTCTTGTTTGAGATCCCTTCTTTCAGAGAGTTTAGTTTTTTTTACTTCCAAAATGAGGGGTTGGAGAGGCCCTTTGCTTGACTGGGAGTCCTACCTATTTGTGTGAATAAGTGGAGTTATCTTACCCATGATGCAAGGAATAATAGACTGGAGGGGACCCAGTTTGGAATGTAGGTTTTAAAGAATGGAACTGAGGTTATGCGAGTAAGTGGAGTTGGGGGGATGCTCTCTAGGTTCTCATTCATAGATAGAGTAGAGCGTTAGTGTTACGACTGATGAGAAAGTGCATTTTAGGAAGGTGTTGAGTGAGCGATAAGGAAGAATAGTTTTCAATGTGTCCATTCCGAAATACACGACCAAGTAATAAATAAAAACGTTTACCGAACCTGAGGTATTTAATTGATTTGTTGCAGCTTTAGCCAAACAAACGAACAGTAACATTGTAAGCTATGATTGGAGTTGTGATATTAGCTATGACGTTAGGTGAATCAGTCATAATAGAGGGAATTATGCTATAATTGATGTTGTTACTTAGGCTACTGCTATTCATAATTTGTTTATTGTCAACTTCTACGAAAGAGGAAAGATAAGAAAGGAAGATTGAACCAAGATGCATCTTTAATAGGATACAAAGACTTTCTCAATATTAAGGGATTTTCTTTATTACTATTATTATAATAAACATACTCATAAAGATAAGACAGGTGTTGACGTACAAAACTAGATTCGATCTAATTATTTTAATCACAGATAAAAATGAATGAGTAAATAAGACAATAAATTTTAAAGTGGTTCAGCCTTAATAAAATGGCCTACGTCTACTGTTTTTGTATTGCTGATTACTTGCCAGGAATTATCGATAAGAGATTTACCAAGAAATTCCGAGTCCCCCTCTAATGAGGATATTACAACGTATTTATAGCCTTGAGGCTATACATGTGAAAGAATAATGTGTTGTCTTCTAGAAGCCGTATACATCTGTATGATAATAAATTCACATTTAATGCATAGTTATCTTCTGGTATACTTGACGCGTACGCCACAAGTATTTGAGTTGCTTGGACCGCCTTAGTTGCTCGGCCCTCTTGAGTTGCTCGGACCTTTGGAGTTGCTCGGACCTTATTCGTCCAAAGTCTTCATATTCACCATGTAAATAGACACGTGAATTTATATGATTGATCTATGTCAGCAGATTAAATTTGGTATCAATAGAAGCCCCCAATGTTTCACAGTTCGAGGTTGAGGAGGAGTGTGGAACATTCTTCTCAAAATATGATGAGATTAAATAGTCATCCTGAATTTTAGGAGTGTTTTACTTGTATTTAATTCCTCTTTCAATTCATAGAATCAGGCTTCATAAATATTTTGAATTTTTCTAGCTACTTCGATTTTCGTGACCCTTTTGCTCCTTTTAGCTGTCGGTAACGCATACGTCTTTCTCTGTAATTATTACTTTTCTCCATTCCCAAGGTAAGGTATTTAAGCGCTACAGAAAATCCTATCGTCTTTCACTTTTTCAAATTTGTCTCTTTGAACTCTTCCCCTTCTCTCTATCTTGTGCCTTCGTTCTTTCCATCGTTTATTGACAACTGATCTTTATTTCCTCTATAAGATTTTCTTCCTTCTTCTTTAATTTCTTTATTCGCCATGGTTTATCATGTTGAGTCATTGGACAAGTTTCGATCTGAGTTTTCAATCCCTTCATGGGTTATTTTGGAAGAACTATCTGGTCCTTCTGATTTATTTTCCTTGACTGAGGGACATTGGTTCCCAAGTATATTTATAGCCGAATGTGGTTTTTCTTTCCCGCCGAATCCACTATATTTGGAGTTTTGCCAATATTCGATATTGTACCTGCAAAAGTAGCTCCAAATACATGGAGGGTAGTTAATGGTGTATATAGATTGAATCAAATCCATGGGACTCATTTAGAAATCCCATAAATTATGTATTTCTATAGATGGGTCACTAGCGATAGTAATTTTTATTTAAAAACTAGATTTTTAAATAGAGCTTTAGTTGTCAATCTTTCGGACGCCAACAAAGACTATTTTGATCATGGGGTAGTGGTGAAAAATTGGAAACACCCTCCACTTGATGGAAATGATGTGTATCAAGGTCCCAAGTGTCAACTGTATGGCAATGGGATAGGTTATTTTTATTTTTATTTTATTTTTAAAATTATGTTTTCTTCGTGTATGATAAAATGCTTCACTGACATTTGATTTTGTTTGTTACAGCTGATAGTAAAAGGAAACCCCCAAAAGAGATTGACGTCAATATAAAAAACTTAAAACTTATCTGGAGTTTGCATCAATCTGTTGATGGGGAGCATATTAGGTTTGCATCTTATTTGCTTCAATACAGAACTTCGAGTTCATCTTTCATTGCTCGTCCTGTGGTACTTGACCTTGATCAAATACCAGCTGCTGATACTAGTGTGGAAGGTTCTTCCTCTGAGTCAAACATTCCTATCAGTGATATAATGAAGAGAATAAAAGCTCCTGCCTTTTTTGACAAGTCTGCCTCTCCTGCTGTGGAGATAAAGAGAAGTAAAAAAGATGTCCCAGAAGAGGGGATAAATACTGTACAGGTACCCCCTTCTGATGCTGCCAAGAAATTTAGCGAAAAGCCCCCTGTGGCTCCGAGCAAGATTATTGCTCTCTCTCCTCCGAGTGAGGTTATTATCATATCACCAATAAAGACAGCGTCTTTGGTTGAAAATTTTCCTTCCCCTTTGAAGAAGTTGAAGAAGAGTTCTTCTGAGAGACCTGTTGAACTTGTCTCTCAAACTCCAAACGTTGAAAGTAGTGTTCCAACCTTCATTCCTCCGAGCTCCGCTGTCGGCTTAGTAAAATCTTGGACTATACCAGAAGTCCACGAAATTGAAAATACTCTCACTCGTGAGAGAGTTACTACTCTAGCTGCTCAACACATTACCTCAATAGTTATTATTGATCTGAGCCTTTTACTTTTTAATACTATGTTCGTACATTGACTTAGAGTTATTTCTTTTCTCAGCTGGTAACGTGTTTCAACAGCATTGTAAAAAGGGATAAAGCCATCAGTACCTCCAGTTCTTCGGATGGAGTAGAAAAGGCTTTTACTGGATTAACCAAGTCTTTGAAAGACTCTTATCAGAAGTATGAGGAAAATAAAGTTACTTGGGAGAAGCAGATTAAGTCCGTTGAATAAGAGAGAGATCGAGCCGTGGATGCCTCCAAGGAATTGGAGAAGAAATTGAAAGAGTTTGAGAAGAATAATAAAGAGCTTGAGGATAAGCTCAAGAATACTAAAGAGCTTGAGAATAAGCTCAAAAATGCTGAAGAGGAAGTTGTTAGACTTAATGATGTTGATCGCCAGAAACAGGAGGTGGAAGGAAAATTGAAGGATGCCGAGGAACTTCTTATTGAGAGGACTTCCTTGGAGAAGGCAAAAAGAAAAAATGCAGTTAAAAAGTCCTTCAGCGCTGGTTGGGACAAAGGCTGGAACAAAGGCATGGCTGTCATGTCTTCCCAAATGGAGTATGCCAGCCTCAAATATTTTAGGGATGGATGGGTTGTAGCCCTGCATGAGCTGAAAATTACTGAGAATTATGAATTGTTCCAGCGATACACTCACGGCCCTCCTCCCTCTCCTATAGAAGAAGAGGATGAAATTGCCTCAGAGGAATCTTCCATAATAATTGGAGACCAAGTCCCTGCAGTTCAACCTTGCTTTGAGCAACCCCAACCAGCAAACACCTCTGCCGAGTAGATTTCCTTGCCTTCCGAGCAACTAATCTCTTCGTCCAAGCCTTCCGAGGTAGTTTTAGGAAGCAAGGAGAAGGTGTAGAGTTGTTCAATTTTTTCTGTTTTGTTGAATGTAATTTTGGACTATGTACTTATTCTTTTGATGAAATAAAATTTGTACTTTGGTTGTTCATCTTGACTTTCTCTTGTCCTTACTCTGTTTGTATCATCATTAATTCATTTTATTTCTTTCTCTTTACTAGTTTATGGCCAGGATGGAGTTCTTATTAGCTCATGACACAACATTAATGAAAAAATGCAACAATTATTTTAAAGCTGGTCATGCAGATCTTAGTGAAGCCCAGATAATTAATATCCTTGGATCAGGTGCTTCTGACCAAGCAATTGAAGCTTATCAGTACCTGAAATTCTTACTTGATCGAGCTGTGGACAATAATGTGGCATATTATAAAAGAATTGAAGAACTTCAAGAACAATATAAAGAATCTACGATCCTTCTTCATCAAGGGTATGATAAGAAATATCAACAATTGAGCTCTGACAAAGGGTATGACCAATTCATATCTGCTCATGAGAAGAGGGAAAGTATTCTAAAGCTTGAAATAGAAGAGCACAGTAATATTGCCAAGCTGTTGGAGCAAGAGAACATTATTTTGCAGGAAGAAATAAAGCAACTCAAATCCACTACATCTTCTTCTTAGTCCCTGTTAACAACGAAGGTTTTTCTTTTTTGGATATAGAAAATGCCAACTTACGAGATGAGTTGGAAACTTTGAAAAGAACTGGACCTTCCACGTCTACTCGTGGACGAACAAGATCTTCTCCTCGAGGACGAGCAAGGGCTACTCGGATTTTTGTTGAGGATCGAGGACTCAATCTGCCTTGGAGAATCAGGCATTTCAATTGATGGTGAAGAATCAGGCTTTTGCTGAAATGTCCAAGAAAATCTTGAATCTCAGTGAACAACTTACTACTCAGAGTTTCGCCTTGGAGAGTAAGGAAATCTTGGTGAAGAATCTTCACGAGCAACTGGAAAGGCTAACTTATCAACTCCATAAAAAACCCAGAGAATTTTGGATGGCCGGGTATAACGAAGCACTTTGTCATCTTGATGCTCGTTTAAAACAGTCGAATAACGAAGGGTATAAACAGGGATAGTTAAATGCTCTGTGTGTGCTGCAATTGGAGCAGGGACACTTACTATGGAATTTTTATGAGCTTGGAGTGCTTGGCTTGCCCGTGCCTCCTTTAAAGCTTGATTTTAGTTGGATACCTGCTCGATAAATTCCTCATGCTTAATCTCCAAATCTGGATGACTATAGTCTTCATGCCAATGTTGATATATATCGCCCATAGCATTTGCTTGATCGGCCCTATGTGATGAATATTAGAATGCTGAGAGATGTAAATTTCATAAATTCTCCTTATGCCTTAGATGACCCTCCTGCTGGAGTAGAACCTGGTTCAAAGGCAGAAGGGAAAAAACCAATAGAATAGGATTTTTATTGTAATGAAATGTATTTTTCATATTATGTGTAATTCTATTTGATTTGAATGAAGAAATTTTTAGTTTTCTTTATAATTAAATTGTCACTGTCTTGGAAATATCTCCTTTATTCACTGATGAACATGTATATCTGTAAAATTACAAAAAATCCTGTATTATTTTAAATTGCTGACCAACCGGAGTTGGTGGTATAAAGTTCCCGACCAACCAGAGTTGGCGATAATTGAATTGCCGACCAACCGGAGTTGGTGGTATAAAGTTCTCGACCAACCGGAGTTGGTGGTAATTGCTTCCCAACCAATCGGAGTTGGTCGTATTTGTTTCCCGACCAACCGGAGTTGGTGGTAATTTGCTTCCCGAACAACCGAAGTTGGTGGTAATTATATTGTCGATCAACCGAAGTTGGTCGTATTTATTTCTCGACCAACCGGAGCTGGTGGTAATTTTCTTCCCGACCAACCGGAGTTGGTGGTACTTATATTGCCGATTAATCGGAGTTGGTCGTATTTGTTTCCCGAACAATCGGAGTTGGTGGTAATTTGCTTCCCGACCAATCAGAGTTGGTGGTAATTATATTGCCGATCAACCGACGTTGGTCATATTTTTTCCCGACCAACCGGAGTTGGTGGTAATTTGTTTCCCGACTAACCGGAGTTGGTGGTAATTATATTGCCGATCAACCAGAGTTGGTCGTATTTGTTTACCAACCAACCGGAGTTGGTGGTAATTTGCTTCCCGACCAACCGGAGTTAGTGGTAATTATATTGCTGATCAACCGGAGTTGGTGATATTTGTTTCTCGACCAATCGGAGTTGGTGGTAATTTGCTTCCCGACCAACCGTAGTTGGTGGTAATTATATTGCCGATCAACCGGAGTTGGTCGTATTTATTTCCCGACCAACCGGAGTTGGTGGTAATTTTCTTCCCGACCAACCGAAGTTGGTGGTAATTGAATTGTATAGTGTGTAGCACTAATATTTCGAAAAAAAATTTAACGAATAACGAAAAATGGGGGAAACATCACTTTATTCATATTGAAGAAATTGCATTACATAGAAATTTCAACTACTGATAATACTTTCGTAGATGCTCTCCATTCCATACGTTCTTGAATTCTTCTCCTTCCAAGGTTTCAATCCTGTATGTCCCTGGACGAACAACTGATGTCACTCTGTAGGGTTCGTGCTAGTTGGCTTCCAGTTTATTATGCTTTTGGATGACTTTCTTCAACACATAATCCCCTTCCTTCAAATCACATTTCTTAACTCTTTTATTATAGAACGAAGTTGTTCGTTTTTTATATGCGGCATTCCTGATAGCTTCTTCTTCCCTGACTTCTTCTAGCATATCTAGGTCTAACCTTCTCATCAAATCACTGACAGGAGAATTGAAATTAAGTACCCTATGTGTAGGTAAACCTAATTCAACAGGTATGACAGCTTCACTCCCAAATGCCAGCATGTGTGGGGACTCTCCAGTTGCTGTTCGTGGTGTGGTGCGATAGGCCCAAAGCACAGACTGTAGCTCATTAATCCAATTTGCCTTTGTGTCATCCAGTCATTTTTTTAAACCATTTAGTAGCATTCTGTTTGTCACCTCAGTTTGTCCATTGCTCTGGGGATGTCCTAGTGCAGAATGGACCTTCAGTACATTCGATTGATGACAATATGCAGCAAACTCCTCGTTGTCAAACTGGGTTCTATGGTCGATAATGAATGCATGTGGGAGGCCGTATCTACAAATTATATTTTTCCAAATAAATTGATAGAATTTGTTGTATGTCATATCAATGAGAGGCTCATCTTTCACCCATTTAGTAAAATAATCCACTGCGACCACTAGGTATTTGAATCTTCCCTTAGTCGTTGGTTGTGGTCCGACCAAATCTATCCCCCATATAGCGAATGTCCAAGGGGACGTGATGGGTGTTAGTAATGCTTGGGGAGTTCTTTGGACAGAGAAGAATCGTTGGCACTTATCACATTTCTTGGCATAGGTCACGTAATCAGCTCTCATTGTTGGCCAGTAGTACCCCTGTGTTGTTATTCTTTGCAAAAGCATCTGACCTGCTACATGGGCTCCACAAGACCCTTCATGAACCTCTTCGATCAAGTCTTTCACTTTGGAGGGATGAATACATCTTTATAGCGCTGCTATAACTCCCCGTCTATATAAAATATCATTCGTTAATACATAACGAGCAGCTTTGAACTTCAATTTCTTGGTTGCGAGTTTATCAATTGGCAAAGTTCCCTCTTCAATATAGGCCCTGATGGGATCCATCCAAGATGGTCCCAAATCAAGTGCAATGAAGTTTATGATTAGATCTCTGTCTATGCTCCGACTAACTAGAATCTCTATTGGGATTGTTCTTCGTAGCTCGGTGCGGGTGGCTGATGCTAGTCGTGCTAGGGCATCTGCTCTTGAATTCTCCAATCTTGATACTCTAACCAGCCGAACAGCAATAAAACTCGATACCAACTCCATTGCTTTTGCATGGTACTTGATCATTAACTCTCCCTTTACTGCATACACTCCAAGAATCTGATTTACGATTAACTGTGAATCACTGAATACAACAATCTGCTCTGCCTTCATCGTTTTGGCTAGACTTAAACCTACAATTATTTCTTCATATTCAACCTCATTATTAGAAGCTTTAAATTGAAAGCACAGAGCATACTCCACATCAATCTCATCTAGACTTTTCAAAACAATCCCTTCTCCATTGCCTGCAGTGCACGAAGAGCCATCCACATACAAATTCCATATGGGTAACTTATTATTGAAATTTTGATCAGAGAGAGTTCCTAGGTGGAATATCTGGTACTTCCTCTTCTCCTCTTCCAGAACTTCTTGCTGCTCATCAATCAACTTTTCTTGCTCGACTGGCATTTCTTGCCGCTTGCCTACCGACATAAGTTGGTCGAGGTTTGCATTTGATGATCCTGTAACATCCACAGGTTGATCAGTTTTCAAATCCTGTTCTTCGGAGGCATTTTCTTGAGTAAACTCTGTAATAAAGTTTGCTACTGCTTGCCCTTTGAGCGATGATCTAGGCTCATAGATTATGTCATATTCATCGAGCTCCACTGCCCAGTACATCAATCTTCCCGATTTCTCCGATTTATATAGAGCTTGCCTTAATGGCATATCAGTGTACACAACTATAGTATGGGCTTGGAAGTATAGTCTCATTCTTCTGCTGGCTTCAATTAGCGCTAATGCCAACTTTTCTAACCTTGGATATCTGATTTTTGCTCCTTGGAAAGCTTTGCTAGTGTAGTAGACTGGTTTCTGCACTCCACCTTCCATTCTTATCAACGTCGAGCTAACTGCGTTCTCTGAAACTGCCAGATATAAGTACAATATCTCTCCCATCACTGGTCTAGATAACAAGGGAGGTGTTCCTAGGTACTTCTTCAGTTCTTGAAAGGCCTCCTCACATTCATCATTCCACTCAAACATTTTTTGGAGTGTTTTGAAGAATGGGAGACATTTATCTGTTACTCGTGACACAAATATGTTGAGTGCTGCTACTCGCACCGTGAGACTTTGCACCTCCTTCTTTGTGGTTGGAGATCATAGATCTAATAAGGCCTTGATCTTCTCAGGATTTTCTTCAATTCCACGTTGGTTGATAATATATCCAAGGAACATTCTTTCTCGTACTTCGAATATGCACTTAGTGGGATTCAACTTCATTTGATATTTCTCTAGTTGATCAAAGGTCTGACCTAGGTCAACTAGATGATCAGCAGCTTTCTTGCTCTTTGTCAGCATATCATCGACATACACATCCATATTATGACTTATCTGTTCTGCAAACACCTTATTCATCAGCCTCTGATACGTCGTACCTGCATTTTTAAGACCGAAAGGCATAACATTATAGCAATAAGTTCCCCTTGGGGTGATAAAAGAGGTACTCTCCCTGTCTTCAGGTTTCATTTTGATCTAGTTGTAACCAGAATAAGCATCCATAAAACTTAATAACTCATGCCCCGAAGTAGCATCCACGAGCTGATTGATGCGAGGTAGAGGAAAATAATCCTTTGGGCAAGCTTTATTAAGATCAGTGAAATCTACACACATCCTCCACTCGTTATTCTTCTTCTTTACCATCACCACATTTGCTAGCCAGTCCGGATATCTGACGTCTTCAATAAAACAGGCTTTCTGAAGCTTCTTGACCTCTTCTTGTATAGCTTGGTTCTTTTCAGGGATGAACACTCTTCTTCTTTGTTTCATTGGCTTGATTTCCTTGTTCACGTTAAGCTCGTGACATAGGAAGATTGGGTCTATCCCTGGCATGTCTTCGTTGCTCCATGCAAAATATTGTTTTCTATTTCTTAGGAAAGCTATCAATTCCTGTTTTAGTGAGGCATCCAACGACGCACCGATTTGAGTTGTTCGTTTTGGGCGTTCATCGTCCAGAATGATATTTTCAGTTGCTTCCACCACTTGGCCTTTTACAAGCTGCGACTCGTCTCTTGGATCTAATGTTTCAATTTTTACACCTTCATCCACTTGATATGTAGTAGTCTTTTTTTCTAGATTCCTCCAGTTCTTCCTGTTCGGCAGATGAATGGTAACATTCCCGAGCTACTTTCTGATCGCCTTTCACAACTCCTACTCTAAAATTGGTTGGAAATTTTAGGCATTGATGTACATTAGATGGCACTGCTTCGAACTTTTTTAGACCTACCCTTCCCATAATAATATTATAGGTTAATTGGACATTTTTATCCATTACAAAAAAGCATACTCTTTCTGTCTGACAAGCAGGCCATGTACCAATAAGAATATCCAACTTGATCGTCCCAAGTGGAAAAACTTTTTCTCTAGTAAAACCGAGAAGGGGCCTATGATAAAGCTCCAACTGGGCCAACTTTAGATTTAAGCTGTCAAAGCATTAGTAGAACATGATGTCCGCCGAGCTGCCATTATCCACCAGTACACTTGAGATCATTACTTCCTTTATTCTCATTTTGATCACTAATGGGTCATCATGAGGATATAATACACCTGCTAGGTCGTTCTTAGAGAAATCGATGATCAGTTTATCCTTGTTCACCTTCGTCGGACGATCATCTTCAGCCAAATTTATTCGCTATATGTATGAGCAAGCTTGGGCCTCACTGATGTAAGCTTTTCTCTGTGCCGTTAGATCTCCTCCTCTTGCATCACCACCTGTAATGACATTACACTCAAATGATCCAAAATGGATTGAAAATACCTCACGTCCTGGCTGTCTTGGTCTTTTGGGGAGATCGGGGTCATCTTTTGGATCATCTTCATGATCTCTTTTCTTGTCTTCTTTTATCCGAAGAGGAGATTTAGACCTTTGCCTTCCTCGTTCGTTGGTTCGACCACCGCTTTGACGATCAACATACTTGGTCAATTTTCCTCGTCTAATGAGTGCTTCAATTTCATTTTGAAGAGCTATGCAATGCTTGGTCGTGTGACCATGATCTTTGTGGAATTCGCAATATTTGGACTTATCTCTCTTATCAGGATCTGCATTCATTTTTGCTGTCCAGGCTAGTCCCTCGCTATTCTTGATCTCTTCCAGAATATGGTTTATATCCACCTTCAAGGGAGTATAATTTCTGTGTTTCTTCATCTGTTCCAATGCTTGCTTACCCTTTGATTGCCTGTCACCACCACTACTCCTCTACTCATTCTTCTCGATTTTAGCAACCTCAACTTTAAGCTCTTTACTGTCTGAATTCTTCTTTGCAGCCATGGATTCTTCAGCATTCATGATTTTGGCTGCTTTTGCCATCAGTTTTGCCATGGTTCTAGGTGGGTCTTTGGCCAAAGTATAATATAATTTGTTTGGTAATAGACCACTCATCAGAGCAATAATCATTGTCTTCTCTTCATAATCAATTACTTCAAGCTTCTCGTTATTGAAATGAGTAATATAGTCTCTGGTGCTTTCATCTTTTTTTTATCTAACACTCAGCAAATGTGCTACTCGTTTGACTGACTTTGCTCCAAAACAAAAATTTCCAATAAAGAGTTCTGCTAGCTGAAAGAAGGTTGCAATTTTACCCCGAGGAAGGTTATTGTACCACATCTGAGCAGATTCGGTAAGAGTTCCTGAAAATGCTCTGCATCGCATCTCTTCTGGAACAGCATAGATATCAGCAACTTCTTGGTATTATTCTATATAGAGAACAGGATCAGTTTTTCCATCGTATTTTAGTGTTACTACTGGGGCTTTGAATTTTGACGGTGTGGGAAAGTCCACAATCTCTTGTATGAATGGTGTTCCTCAGACAAATGTCATTTGTAGAGGATTCTTAATTTTATCCATCTCCCCTAATCGATCCTCCAATCTTTGAATTGATCCCTTCCACGCTTCATTTCCCATATCGAATTTATTTGTTCGAGCAACTGATCGTATTGAATTCTCTTCTTGGTATCTTTCATTACGGGCTGCTGGTCGGGATTGGGTAGAACCTTCTTTTAGGTTGGCTGGTCGTTGAGAATTCCTCGACGTAGTCTTAAGGGGATCTTTATTCCTTCTGGGGCCCAACCGATCAAAAGGAGAGACTCTACTCAACCTCTCCAGAGCACTAGCCCTTTTCTGGGGTTAAAGAGATACTTCATCGAGAATCTATAGCTCGTACCGACGAGGTCCGGCCAGGTAGATACGAAGGATCAATGGATTCATCAGTACGATATGAATCAGTAATCTATTTCTTGAGGACGGGGGATGGGCACTTCTCTGGGTATTTCGTTGTTCAAAGTGATCCGTTATTCCACCTTGAACAGTTTGCATGAGTTGACATATGGTTTTTTGCATGGACGTTTTCCCTTGGGCTAAATTGGTCATTATGGTAGCCAGGTCTTGAATGTTTGGCAGTGCAGAGGAGTTTGGAGGGACCCTAGTGTTTCGATTGCTAAATTTTGGATCAACCATAGATGATGAGTTTGTTGGTGAAGAACGCTAATTGAAATAGTTCCCACAGACGGCGCCAATCTGTTGACCTAAAAAACTAGATTCGATCTAATTATTTTAATCACAGATAAAAATGAATGAGTAAATAAGACAACAAATTTTAAAGTGGTTCAGCCTTAATAAAATGGCCTACGTCCACTGTTTTTGTATTGCTGATTACTTGCCAGGAATTCTCGATAAGAGATTTACCAAGAAATTTCGAGTCCCCCTCTAATGAGGATGTTACAACGTATTTATATCCTTGAGGCTATACATGTGAAAGAATAATGTGTTGTCTTCTAGCAGCCGTATACATCTGTATGATAATAAATGTTCATTTAATGCGTAGTTATCTTCTGGTATACTTGACGCGTACGCCACAAGTATTTGAGGTGCTCGGACCGCCTTAGTTTCCCGTCCCTCTTGAGTTGCTCGGACCTCTTGAGTTGCTCGAACCTTTGGAGTTGCTTGGACCTTATTCGTCCAAAGTCTTCATATTCACCAAGTAAATGGACACGTGAATTTATATGATTGATCCATGTCAGCAGATTAAATTTTGTATCAACAACAGGGGACACCTTTGGAACTCAAGTCAAAGTCCCCTTATTCCATTCCATCATTGCAAACAAGAAGTACATCCCATAAACTCCACTCCCTTGATTCCTTGAGATTACGAGAGTCCTCTTACTATAAATAGATCAAGAAGGACCTTACAAAATAGATCATCCCACTGTGGAGTAGGAGGTTGTCACCGACAGAGCGCAATTACACCACAACTGAAAGAGAAGGACTCACCATGGTACATTTTCTACAGAAGTTTTGGCATTAGCTATTAGATTAGGCACAAAATAGTCTATGTGGACCCCTTGTAAAAGCGGGGGGGGGGGGGGGGTACTACTGGTCGGGCATGAGAGACGACGTTACTGAGTATGTGAAGACGTGCCTCGTGTATCAACAGGATAACATAGAGTGGGCTTTCTTCCATGTACTTGCTCCTCGGTCTTCTTGGACTTAGTTTATGTCTGATTCCACCCGAACTACTAATATAGGGGTTTTTAGGAAATATCACCGGCACACTCTTCGTCTAAATAAGTTCTCTTTCGTCTTTGTTCTGACCTGCAAAGTGAACTTCAAAAACTGGCAACCTATGACTGCTCAAAATTAGGAACAGTAGTTGATAGAGTAGAAGGTAGGAATCGAGCATTATTGGCCGTAAAGGCACTCTCGGAGTATCACCATGATCTGGTTGGGCTAAGGGGATCAATGGCTACGTGTTATGAAAGCAGGGAGGAACTGATTGTCTAAGATGAGTTTAGTATATTAGTAGTTTAGATTATATAGATTAGTTGGCCTGCTGAAGACACACCGAATCGAAAAACGGATGGTTTGACAGTGACTCGCTTAGTGACTGATCCAATGTCGTGGAGGAGAACCCTATTTGATACTAAGGCTCAAGCACTCAAAAAGTGTGCCCTTTTTAGCTATTGTTTTATGATGATAGATATCACATTACCTATTAGATAAGGGTAGGCAACGAAACAAACAGGAGCTTAAAACTATGCTACTAGAGACTGTCTCCTATAACCGACCTAATTCATGTAACCAAACCTACTACTTGAATTATTACCTTTTCTAGTACCATCACGGGGAGAACCTGTACCTCAAACTAGTTCCTAACACCTATGTCTACCCTAATATCCCGTTCTTGTATGGAAGAGGAAGCGAGAAAAAAAAAAGCGTGTTTTAGATACTAGACTAAAGACTCTAGTCTGAGACTTGAAACTAGCAAACAAGAGATCCTTACTAGAGATCATGACGTAAATAGAACATATCACGAAAAGAGGGATACGTATAGAGACCGAATCATATAGATAGGAGCTTGGTTTTAGGGGATGCTGGTGCGGGTCAAATTCTCTCTATCCAAGTGCAGCTACTGTTTTTGAAGCACCCTCCAGGAGTTCTGGTGAAAGCTATTATTCTAGGGACCTCTCTTATCTACCAACTTATGATGCTAGGAAAAAAGGTCACTAAACAGATCTTCACCATATCTATCTTCGAATCCATTATTTGGAAATGCAGTGAGGCGATCGATCAAATACCCAACTTATGACCCGGAATGATAAGCTATGCTTCTCCGACTGTTGCTGAACCTTTTAGTTAGATCTCAATAGAAAGAGGGAAAGAAATAGGAAATGATGGATCGAATCCTGCCATTCCAAATGCTACTTGAAAGCTCGACATCGAAAGGGAGGAATTCGATCTGCCGCATCTCTTCTGTAGTATAATTTAAAATTTTCTCTATAACGAGTTGTATAAATACTCATTTTGGGAGAGGAAGTTCAAACTGGTTCTCCCTAATCAATAAGTAGGGTAGGAAAGCTCTTTCACTTATCAATATGAAAAGAGCAGGATTTTCAATAACAGCTTTTGCCAGAGGACGAGTCTTTCAAGTATCGGTAGCACTCCCTTTATCAAGTATACTGTGCTAGGGACTCTCTTCGAGTGAAGTAAATAACATAGGAGGCACAATTAGTTGAGTCTAACCTTCCTATAAAATTCCCTTCCTTTAATTTAATAGTTTGATTGGATTCCCGTCTGTTAATTCAATATACTCTTCCCGCTTAGGTTAATTGTACTCTCGTGTAGCAGTTAACGGTTGGTGGGTAGGGAGAATCCCTTCCTTAAAAAGATCAATGCTTCTTTGCTTCAAATTTAATTCCCTTCAAAACTCTCTATTTTTGGCCCTTGCCATTAGTTAGCCCGCACTTTCCTTGCTCGCCCTTTGAGTTTTCAGAGTCAAGGTGTGCTTCCGTTCCAGCCGAATATATTCTATTAAAGCAAAGCTAAGAGGCGATAGTAGTATCGGTCTTCTTATTCCGTGAGGAAAAGGTTCAGAATGGCCTATTTTTATGTCTAAATCGGGAGTTTACGGGCTCTATAGGGTCTCATCTATAGGTTCACTAAACATACTAAAAAGGGCTTTCTTTGAATAGAAATATGCAATCTTCCTTTAGCCATCTCTTCCTGTGTATTCAAGCCTTAAATCAATCTGATATCTATTAGTAATCGAGATTTAGGAAGAAGCCAAGTAAAAATTATCAAATAGCCTTATAAAAATCTTGCCCTTGCCTCTTATTTATTGTGAATTTCTCTTTAGTAAATGATCGAATAGGATCAATTAGGCCTTTAACTCGCTTTGCTCAATCTCTATGTTCTTAATCAGTATGTGCAACATTTGTATTAATGAAATATTCCTGTATGTGTTAGCTCTTATCGAATCGATCTATATAGCTTTAATAAACTCTATATGTCCATTGCTGAGACCACGAATATCGCTTCCATTCCCTTATTTGAATTCTCTTTTTTTAATGAATTCGATTTGTTGTTCTTATTAGCAACTCTTCAGTCAACAGCCCAACCAGTCTAAATTATCCGCCCTTCTACTTCTGTAATTGAGAATAGGTCTGAGGTCAACTGTACAATTATAGGTTTAAATTGTCTGGTCAACGCTCATCCCTTTTTTCCTTCTTCCTAAGATTTATGAAAATCTTCCCTTAAGCAGTCTGTAGTCTCCAGGGACTGTCTTCAAGTGGAAGGTCAGAGTCGGATAGCGCTCATCAGTATGATTCTTTTTTTTATTAAATGAGTAGTCTCTTCCCTTTACTTTAACACTAGACTTGTGTAATTAGGGCATAGAAGCCCTTACTCTTTCCTTTGAGCTCTTCGTTCATTTGTTCATCCCTTGTTTAACGAATCACTTCTTTAAATTGGATCTTCCTCCCCTGCCCATGAATCCCTTCTCTTTCTTTTTATTTTAGTAGTCTTATGCGGTTTGGTCTATCCATTAGTTCTTCTCTATGGCTTCTTTGGTTTAGTAGAAAGCCTGGTTCAATCCATCTCATAATAGGTCGTCCTCAGTACGAGAGGTCAATTCAAATGCGAATGTAGGCTTTATTTCAGTAGATTTTTGCAAATAATCGATTATAGTAAGGGTTTTATAAGATTATAAAGGTCTATTGATGGTCATCGGTCCTGACTAGAATTTTATAGTTCGATTCCTGGTCCCCTATAATCTTATGGCATTTTTCTTCTAGCTTTTAGTTATGTCTAGCGATTCTTGTAAATAAATTTGTCCTACGTACCCTTGGTCCTGCCCCATACTTTATTTATCAATTTTAACTAAATCAATCACTTTATCGAAACTCTTCCCTTGCTTGCTTCATCTCACTTCGATAGTATGACATTCTTTCTTTAGTAACAAGATGTAGTAATAAGGTTTATTCAAATAAAACCACGTCCATCGTGGAGATAAATATTTGAATATGGGAAACCATGTTCATCATGGCATAAATCGTTTGCCAAAGAAAGAAAGGGAACTCCATAAAAGTCTTGCATCTCCTTGGTTTACAGGGGAAAGAAACGACGCTGCCAAAGCTTGCTCCAAATGAGGCTTCTACGAAGGGTGCAAAGCTCGCTTTTTCAAAGGGGAAAGAAAAGAACCGCCGTTGTTACCGGAGCTGCTAATGAGGAACCATGCTCTTTTGACCTCCAACCACAATGATAATGCAGCTGCCACATCTTTCTGGTGTGCCGAGCTACACTAATGAACATGCCAATCTTAGGAACTTCACAGTGGCAAAACTGTTGCACGCCTTTGAGTACTTCCGCTGCTGTAACTTGTCTGCCGAAGAGGAGGCTACACACCATCATCTGCATAACTGGAAATGATGAGGATGGTCGCTCCCCAATCAACACCTAACTCTTACTATCACTAGAGTTAGTTAAATTCTAGATATGAAAGTGAAAACATTCAACGGATTATGAGAGAATTCCATGATTCTCTTTAGGCTTAGAGGGTACTAGAGTCTAGGGAGAATGCTTCTTTAAAAGAGCTCTATTTTTTAACGGATATGTGCAATTTTGACCAGTCATTTTAATCTTTTTCTTCCAATTCTAAGAAAGAGAAATACCAAAAAAGTAAAAGTGACCGAGATGTGAGGGGTAAACTTTATTTAATATTTCCAGAAAGGCCACCTATTTGTTCGTTTACTGAGCTCGGCTCGAAATCATAAATAAACTCTACCAAGAATTGCCAAGCATTCCTCCTCCATTTTTAGTACCAAGTATTGTCAATCGTAGATTACTCTCATAACATAGTACGTCTAGAGTGGTTGGTCACACCCGGCTTCAAGCAACTTTTTACAAAGAGTATTAAGGAAGTCCCCTATAAGCCTATCAGAATAGGCCAGTGTTGAGGTTTAGTTTTATCTGTCCCTTCTTATGCTTGACGTCTCATTCAGGCTAGTATGCCTCCTCCATAGGATGAGGGATTACTCAAACTTCCAGGTTTCACGAGCTTTCAACTGCCTCCCGGGTAAGAGGTGTTGCTTAAGTGAGTTTAGATCATTGGGCCATGCATTGGCTTGCCTCGGTGATCCATTCACCATCTCCCTTCTTATAAATTCTTGGCTTACTAAAGATGATGATATATTTATATAATATAGTAAGTCCATTTGTCAACCACACGTGTATATCTTCTCTTTCAGATCCTCATCATTCACAATTATCTGTCATCCGAGAAGGCTTTTTCTTTGCCTTCCATATTTTGCCAAGGGGACATGATATTACCTTAGGTAATACAATCAAAAGGTATGTTCCCACTATCCAAAAGATTTACTTGGACCATCACAGAGAGAGGATAGGATTTTTTTACTTTGGTGTGTGTGTGTGTGGTCGTTCGACATGCTTTTGGCTGCTCGACTACTAGTTGCTTGGCATGATTTTGTCTACTTGGTGTGCTTTTGTATGCGCTTTTAGGGCATTTTGGTGTAGGACCTAGCAGTTTGATGATGATTTCATTTTTGATGGACTATTGTATAAGGGCCAGCTAGTGCATGTGCCTTAGGGATCGAGAAGCATTGACCACATCCACAGAGAGGGAGGGAGGGAAGACCTACTCCCAAAAAGGATAGGGATCACCGGGGACTTTTACTCACTAGAGGAATTCCCAATCATAGATAGAGGAAAGGTGGAATGTTGCCCCCTTCCCCCAAATCATTCTTTTAACCTTCGGCCAGGCACCTAACTAACCTAACTAAGAGGAAGATCCTAAAGCTAGCACTTCATCTAGCATCTGACCGAAATCGGATTGACTTTTTGTGCTAGATTTATTAAATGGACTAAGAGTGAAGTTCAAGGGCTTAGCTTAAAGGCTCAGATTCTGTATTGACAGTTTGTTCATCAAGCCTATTCTCGAGCCTATATTTACTCTCTTTTCTTTTAGAGGCGTACCTCTCCACGAGATCGAACACTTTACCAAGGATTGAATCCAAAGGCAAGAACTCGGTTGACATCTTGGGTAAAGGTTCGGTTGCACAAGGTCTATAAACCCCGTATTTTCAATTAAAATCTCGATATTCTAATTATTAAGATATATTATTTTCATTACGTAAGTGATTGCGTTAAGTAGTTAAGTAATATACTATAGTTATAGTTATGGTTAAAACTAAGAATTCTACGGAACCTTCTTCTCTATTGAGTGGATCCAATGGCTTGTCTCTTTCCCCATCTCTTTGATTAGAAGCTAACCATGCCCTTATAAGTACTGGCCGACTGGCAGGCAATATGACCTCGGTGAGCTAGAACCATATAATCTCTTTTGAGTAGTAACTCCGTCGAAGCAGGCGAATGACTCCCTTAACTCCACCTCTCGTTAATCTCCTGTACCGGCTAATGGGAACGAATCTCCATCTTTTCCCCTTTGTCTTCCTTCTGCTCTTAAGCGTATTCGAGCAAGCATATAGGAATCCCCAATATGAGAATCTAACCCCTGACATAATGGAAATTATAATGCTCACTTGAATCGGCTCGAGAATAAACTCCTTTGTTCAATCCCTTCCTCTCATGGCTGCTAGCACCAACCAACTGGCAGAGGCACCGGCCCAACTCAACCTCCTATCGACTCTCCTGATCTTTATTCCACTACCGCATCCACATATCCAGTTCCCTTTTCCTATCCCAAACCCAGCCCGAGTAAGGGATCTCGAACTCTCCTTCCTGACTCTCAATCTCTCTTTCCATCCCCAACTGGCTAGCGAGGTTCCAATGAGGAGACATCAAAGGCAAGATCTCCCAGTCCCATTCCTTTCCCATTATCCCAACTAATACCATCTGAGGGGGAAGTGAGTGAGCCTCAACCTCCCCAGGTAGGAACCACTCATTCAATCCCTGGCTCGAACCTCCCACGAGAAATAGGGAACCCCACTCCGAGCTCGATTGAAAGAGATGGGGATTAGGATACAGAGAGATGCCTTGTAGAAGGAGACAGAGCTGCTGTTTACTCGCTTGAGAAAGCTAGAGATGGGGAATAATTGATATGGGGATTCGAATGATGATTTGTACCTGCCAGAGATCCAGTACCAGGGAACCTATGAGTTGGAGTTGGAATCGTAAGTGGTGGTTATGATGCCTTGGCCAGTGGATAACTATCTGCTTTTAAGATCGCGGATCATTTGATTGAGAACTAGCTCACTGGTTCCTAGCTCAAGTCGGGAAGGGAGTAAGGAGAATCAGAGGAAACGTAATTAATAGCTTCGCCACCATTAGTTGGTTGTAGTTGGGGGATCAGGAGACGGAGAAATAGACAAAGGAGATGGTTGCTCTTAGCTGGCTAACACTAAAACAGGAATAGGAGGGGATGGAGGTTACCTGCCGAGGGGAAACAAGGCTCCAGTAGTGGCATCAAGGGATAGTTGATCAATAGATAGATGGCCACTTAGATCGTATGAAGGAATTGGTTTATTGGGTTATCCAGGAGAAATTCGAAGCTTATTCGACCTCTTCTTCTAAGCTAGCTCCATTGATCGCTTTCGTTCGAAATAGATTAGTTGGGAATTAGATGCTCTGTAGTGAAGGCCCTAGCTGCTAAAGAAGTTGATCCACTCGATAAGGCGGGAAATGGATAGAGATAAATATGCAGAGTCTCATACCTCTCATCTCGGTGAAGAAGAGGTGGTAAGTTCGTTTGTTGAATCACTCGATTCGTTTGGTTTCGCTCGGGGAAGGTCAATCGGGAGAGTGATATGCTTTTTTTAGACCGGATGGGACCTAATAAACTCTATATATTCGTACCTGTAACTAACAAGTTAGAAGTGTCCCCTGAGTCCGAGTTAGATGTTCTAGTTCTAGTTCAGGACAAGACAATATGGGACCTATTGCTTAGGGCTTTGGAAGCGAGCAACCACTCGGCAGAAGTAGATCCTAAGTTTCCTATTTGATAAAAGTAGCGTTAACTGAGTAAGAGTAAGTAAGTAAACAGATCAGGTGTGTCCGGCAAACACGGGTGTAGCGATAGAGCAGTTTAGTTTACGATTATATTCAAACAGGCTATTACGCCTAAGAAAATCCCTCGTATCGGTCGGCTGTCTTATAACGGGAGACACAATAAGTAGGTGCGAAGACTTTAAAAATCCCAAAAAATCTTTCTTCGTTCGCACCTTTTAGCCTCTGTTACAGAAGTGGAAGGATCTGTTGGTAGTTTTCTCTCTTTCTAGAGTAGGTATAATCGGATTCGGATTGCCTAAGTAGAAAGCATGGAACTAGTGATTCCTTTATGATCTTATCTTCCGGATCAGCGCACGAATCAGGGTTTCTGACTCACGAAAAGAGGCTAATGTTTTGCCTAAAAGTAAGCATTAGAAAAATGTCCGGGCCTTGAGATTACTTACTTTATTGTAAGAGCAGGTTTAAGCTTATACGCAATATCTAAGTCTAAGAAGCTATTGGCTATAGGCTTAACACATGAAAGTCGGACTATATTGTAGATCAATCTGGTTCACATCTCTAATTACGTATTTTAGTGTCTTGTTTCCCGCTCTTCTAGTAAATAAAGGTGATCCTCCGCCCAATTAAGCCTAACCTGAGAAACGAGTTCTCCAGTGTGGACCGAAATGGACTCGCGAAGCTGGTCCCCGGATGGTGTAAGTCCTTCTCTAATTTGAATAGCAGTAAACAAGACTTACCACAATAGGGGATATAAAGTGATTAAAAAAAATGATAACTAAGAAATCAGTCTACTCATGTACTCTAGCTTCGCTAATGAGATAAGGTAGTTGGCTTACTTGCTTGGAAGAGGACAGGTAGTTTACTACTTGCTGTTGTTAGAGAGAAGGGGATGCTTGTGTATGGATGGAACTAAGAGCTTAGGGTGAAGAGATGGGACTAGACAAACAAGCCAGCCATTAGCCCTCTGTAAATAGGAGTATGAAAGTGTAACTCAGTCTAGTCTGCTCTGCTGCTTTGGCATGAGGGAGGTCTTTCATCAGGGGTTGCTGCTCTGCTGTGTGTGGCTTTTGGTTGCCGTTCGCATGGGAACTGACTGTCGGTATGAGATTGACCCTTATGATTGGGAATGGCTACGGTGCATGCTATATATAAGAAATTTCGTATATTATTTCTCTACCAGAACACAGCCTTATAAAAAAATAGGTTGTTGGATTTGAGATTCGTGGTTTGTTTACGATTAGTTTTGTATAAAACCTTTTCCATTTTACTTTATTAGCTTCCCTTGATTGAGAGTAACAGGAAGTCTCCGTTTTGGTTAGCTACTCTACTCTCTGTGCTCTTTCAACCAACCTCGGTCGTAGTGTCTTTCCCTGCATGAGTTGAGAGTTGATCGAGCGGTAAAAGTGTGTTCGTGTGAGGACACAATCGTTGTGTGTTTCGCCGCGGCGATGCAAAAAATCTAAACTACAACTACACTTGACAAGCAAGCACAGCGGTAAGTCGGGTATCGTAAGAAATCCACAGGGAGTGATTAAATTTTAGATGTTAATTGCTTTAAAACTTCAGGAATAAAAGTGTAAAATAAATAAAAGAAAAGGTGATGGTTGGGAATGGTGGAAAAAGAAAAGAATAAGTTATGCTACACAAAATTAAAGCAAGGATCGGGATCGCATCCTACCACAAGGATCGAAACAACTACTAATTAGAGTTAAGGCTCGAAAGCATTTAATAGAGCATAATCAATTAAGCATAAACATCACACAATAAGGAATTTAACCCAAAGTTGCGAGATTAAACATTTAACTGAAAATGGTCACACGCGGATTAAATTCGGATTGTCGCTATAAACACTAACGTTGCGTGACAAAGAAAGTTAAACGCATAATAATCCGACATTAATACGCGAGGTTTCAATTAAATGCAATTTTACACGAAACCCTAAATTTCGAGGTCCAAACCCATTAATGGCGGAACACAACCCCGACCCTATTTATCTAAGGGCAAGACATAAATGAAACTAATTAACAAAGCAATAAACTAATTACAACAAGAAATAAATTAATCTAGGCAAGAGATATAAATGACATCAATGGAAATAAATCAAGAAATCAACTATATTAATGGTAGGGGTAATGAAAAATCCAACTTACAACACCCAAAAGTTGTCACACCAAATGAGGAAGAAGAAGAGCTCTCAAAATCCCCCAAACCCTAAGCTAAACTAACCTAAAAATGAATTATATCCCCCTTCAAAATGAAGAAAAAGAGTATTTATACAAAACAAATCCCATGGCAAACTTGTAAATAAAAGGAATAAAAAATATCTGCAGGACCGAATCGATTTGGGGTATCCGAATCGATTTGGTCAAAGGGAACTGATCACACTGGTCCAAACCGAATCGATTTGGGGTGTCCGAATCGATTCGGTACCTACAGGTATGAAATTTGCAGCTTTGTCCTATTTTACGGAAAAGGCCGTAACTTCTTCGTTATAGCTCGGAATTAGGCATGGTCGGAGGCTACGCGAAGATAACTCGGAGGAATACAACATCCAAGAAGAAATTGGGCCAAAAAACCAAAATATGTAATGACAAAAGTGCCCTTGAATGTGGCTTTGAGTGTGAATTTGAAGTAAAAACATATTAAAAATGCCATAACTCCTTCGATACAACTCAGAATCATGCACCGTCGGCGGCCACACGAAGAGAAATCAGAGGGATTCAACTTCCGTGAAGAGCTCGGGATTCAAACCCGAATGTTGGAATTACTAAAATTCCCCCGAAGCTGCAATAGTCGACGAAAGTTTTCCGAAAAGCGTCCAAACTTCATACTAAGCATCCAAATACCTAAAAAAGCTCAATTAACCCCTGCAAAACATGTTAACATAGAAATCCGAGGCTGTATGGTTAACGAGCATAAATATAGGGATTAAGATACCCAAGGGGGCTAATAAGGCGTAGGTTAACGGGTGAAATACACAATATTTGCGTCGTATCAAGAGTCTCACGGGAAGTATACTATAGGTCCACTCCTTTCTGTCCCGTGTTATTTCAATGTATCAAAGCTTCATCGACTGAGAATACCAAGTCAGACATTCAATAATAGTCCGATTGATATTGCCTAGCAGAAGCCTATTGCGCTTGATTCTTTCCTACTGTATGCTTAGCTCCCTCCTATCAAGCAAGCACCTCAAGAAAGAGAAGTTATCCAACAAAGGGGCGTAATGCGCACTCTCCATTTGTCCTGCTGCCCCAACGCACTCAAGTAGCTCAGTTTGCTTTCCGAATGAACTCTAACTAGCGAAGCAAAGCGCTCCACCAAAGGGGCACGACGTGCACACAATTCTTCCATTCTATTTCTTAATTGTCAAATGGCGGGTGCGCACACAAAATTCTTTTTTTTTTCTTGCATGATAGTCGATTTCACTTGTTTATTGCATTCGATTTTCTCATTGGATTGGATAATAGATAAAATAGCATGAAGTTTTTTCTTTCTTAGGATGAGCATGCAATAACTACTGTAATTTCTTTCATATATAAAGGGAATGGTCTTGCCTCAGCTGTTAAAGGGAAAGGACTTTTGATCTCCCTTCGATCGATCTTGGTTTACCCATATTCCATACAAGAGGAACTGACATAGGTTATAGTTGTTCCTTTTCCAAAGTCCAAAGCTCAGTGAGGGGTCGAGGTAAATAAGAAGGAATAGGGATCCTTCATTGTTTCATACGCTAGATCGTTCGCTGAATCAATTATTTAATCATAATCCCCATCCTCATACCCCGAATCCCCGTCTGCATAAGCAGACACCTAACCAACAGATCCTTTTCTCTCTCGAACTAATAGCTCTAGTTTCTCCCGAAACAACAGAGCTTATTTCCCAAGCACCTTAATCCGCCGAAGTAGAAGTCTCAATTGAACCTTCTAGTTTCTCCCGAACTAACGAATTCTGTTTATCCCTCATCTAAAGATATCTATGAATCATCCAAAGAAGTAGAGTTATTTGGAATAATAGGCTAAACTGATGAAGATAAGAAGAATCCACTCAAGAATCAACCGAAAGAGGCGCATAATAAACAGACGCATCTACTTCAACTGTAGAATTGACAAAAGAAGACACATTCGAATCAACTGATTCTAGGTCAAAGGGTTTATCTAAAATAGATTTTTCAGATTTTGGGGGGTTCATTTGTGTGGGTAAGGATCGATAATCATCTTTCTTTTAAGGCTTGGAAGTGACAATTTGAATGAAATATAGTTAGTTTGAAGGAAAGCATGTGACGGGGATAAGGTAGTAGCAATAGGTAATAAACATGAGTCAACGGTTGGCACATAAGGCTTGGCTAGTTCAGTTGGAGTGACAGGCACAATCTGATCTACGACCACCCTTTCTTTAGTACCAGATTTAATTCAAGAGTGAAAGGCAAGCATAATAAGGTAATCGATTGGGGAATAGAATATGGGTCTTGTCCTGTCTTATTCACCATATGTTAATGAATTACTTCCCCCAGCTAGATCTTGCTTCCATTCCCATGAATATGTTTACTTTATAAATAGTTCCACCTATCTATTTAAAGCCTCTCATTCCTTGCTTGCTTATTTGGAATGCAGCATAGGTGTTTCGGTCTCAATTGGTGCAGTCGATTCTCTTACTTTATAAAGACTTGCCCCTGGCCTTATCAGCTCATATGTAAGAGTCGAGCGGTCTTCTTTTCTGTCTGATGGTAATGAGAATATCGAATATCTTTATGCTTTATGCTAGAGAATCTCTTGCAATTGGTTTATGACAAAGGATCATCTGTCCAATAATCAGTCGGAATCAGTCCACGTTAAAAAAGCCTTCTTTTAAATGAAATATATCCTTTCTCGCTTTTCTTTCTTCTATTAGTCACTCCAATTGGTCCCTTTACTAGTAAGCCTCTATAGACCTCTATCTCAAATTTCTCGTTTTAATCGGTCGCAACTCTTGCATCTGTAAATTGGAAATGATCTTTTGCTTGTTGACTTACGATTTGCCCATTCCAGTGGTTCAGGACTCGGGCTATAAGGCCTCTTTTCGATAATTAAAAGGCTTGTTCAATCTATCTGATGTAGGAGGAGTTCATCTCTTCGATCTATTTCTTTCTTTTCGGGGTGAAGGAGCTAGGTAAACCAGTTTCAGAGTTCATGAGTGAATTGTAATCAAATAATTGTAAGTTGATGGCCTGTTCAAGTATCATATAATTACATTGAAATTTACGTGGGGGATAAGATGAAATACATATGGTGCAAGAACTCCTTGTATTAGAATCTCCCCCTGGAAGAGCTTAGCTACTTTACAAACTTGTTCCATTAGCGTAAAGTTTAAAACATATAAAGTGTATCCCCCAAAAGAGTATGAAATTATTACCTCTATCATTAGCAACTTTTACTATAAAGAAATCGATTCCCTTCCTTTAAAGAGATAAATCCTCCTTTCCTAAGGACTCTTCTTAGGGAGTAGGGAGTGTTTGCAATCCTAGTCCTTTAAGCTCGGACTCCAATAAGAGTTCGAGCATTAGAAGCAGAGGTAGGACTAGTCTGGGTATGAATCCTTTCCTAGAGTGAGTCCTTCTGTAAGTAGAAGGCAACCATCTAAGGGATGCAACTAGTCCATATGCAAAGCATCCTGTAATAGTCCCTTTCTTTAATAGGAACTTCCTGAAGGTGCTATCCTATAAGCAGAAGTAAATGAAGATCTAGAGTGAGTCTTCATTGATGAGCCTAAGGAGATAGAAGGAGCAAGGCTTTAATCCCAATTTACCTATTGATTAGAGCTAGGAATCCTAGAAGCTAAAAGAGTAAAGCAAGGAAGCCTACTTATTCCCATGTGTTCATTTAGGAGACTAGCTTTCCACGGGCTGCAGACTCACTTTTTTTTTAGAATTCCTTTAGTAAGTTCAGGTCTTTCTGAAAGCTAGTTCCTGAGTTCATGACTTTAAAAGTGAAGCAAGGAAAGCTTCTTTGAAAGTTATCCAATCACTTTAAGTCAGTTTTTGAAGTGAGTTAAGGTCTTTCCGATTTAGGGTCTTCCTGATTTCATGAGTTTAGGAGTGAATGAGATAAGCTACATCGCTATTCCTTACTTGAGATTCCTATTTTATTTATAATTTTCTTATGAGTAAGGAAGCAATCAAAGGATGAGCAGCCGATGACCCGGATTCCAATCTCTGTTACATATGTATTAATGCATGAAAGCTCTTCATATCAATCTCTCAATTACGCCTCCCCAGACCCGAACTACCCATCCGTTCCATTGACAATGAGTTATATTCTCCCTGAACCGAATG
Source organism: Sambucus nigra (assembly GCA_949130495.1). Classification (NCBI taxonomy): domain Eukaryota; kingdom Viridiplantae; phylum Streptophyta; class Magnoliopsida; order Dipsacales; family Adoxaceae; genus Sambucus; species Sambucus nigra. The sequence goes on along the minus strand of OX422217.1, from coordinate 297,062,441 downwards.
AAAGAAAATGATCAGGCGCCATCTCCTTCTCATTTCTCTTTGCCAATGGGGAAGTGAGTCCACCAATTCTTAATTCCTATGCCAGGGCCTTTCAACCATCTCTTTATCTCTCCTGGCTGCTAGCACCAACTGGCCCAACCCTACCTCTTATCTCTTTTGATGCTAAGGCGCAGATATCAATCCATCTGTCTCCTTATCCCAAACCCGCACTCGTCAGTTGACCTCAAGAAATCTTCTTCCCATCCATCCATTAAGGAGTACGAACGAGCGGAGCAATGACCTGAATCTTAGCTCTCGGACGATCCATCTCCTTTCGCATCAATCCTTGAATTCAGTCCGAGGGTCCCCTGCCCTCTTACCCCTATTCGTTCGTTCATTGCTACGCCTAGCCCCAGGAGGCAGTAGGCACAACTAATGAATATCATTTCTGGCTTCCCATTTCACCCCATTCACGCTGATTTTTTATCCCCATCCCGGACCTGCCTGCTACCGCCCAATCTCTTCTCTTTCCCTCGGTAGGACCAAGAGAGATAGCAAGGCAGGATGCCAAGCAAGCCAGTAGGATACTTCATACTAATATACTTCAACATTACTAACAGACTTTTATAGGTGTTTCAGGACCGGCTGTAAATAAGTATTAGCGTTACAAATTTTACCTACCTGGGTAACCCTTGAATCTTAGATACCATCTCTAATAAGCGGGGGTGAACCTCTTCTCTGAAAGGCTGTATATGCATTGATAGAAAGACAAGCAACCGAATCGAACACCCGAGAGAGGAATACAAGGGGGGACAAGTGATGGAACACTCGACCACTACCCCACCTCCCTAGGAAGTCTATAGAGATCTTGACCCCTCATGTGCCTTTATTGCTCTTCTCAATAATATTCCCGATCATTTATCCCTTCTGCTGTTAGACCCCGGCGATGACTGGAACATAAGGCCAACTCTTCCCACTTCCCCATATTGATGAATTAATCGTGCTGCTCAAGCTGTTAAGTCAACTGAGGCGGTGGGGGATTCGATAAATCCACATATCCAATTGCCAAAACGAAGTCAATTGCACCCTGAATGATATTGGACACAGTGCATCTAGTATTAAAATCCCTCTCCAAAACTCTGGAGGCCTTTAAACAGCCTCTATTCGCCATAATGGGCGGAGCATGGCCTTAAAATCGAGTCGATCGAGCAATGGAAACACAAGAATGAAAGTAAGATGTGTAGGAAGTTTGATCTTTAGAGATACACCTTTTGTCATGTCATCCCAAGTTCAGCATCAGACTTACTATTATCTGATCTTCGCCTTCAGTAATTGAATCTAACCTCCTTTGGACCCTCTCGTCAACACCCATCTTCTCATTGTCTTAGCAAAGGCATCGGAGGCAAGAGATTCTAGCAAGCGCTGTATAAGGATTTTAACTATATCAATGCTGCATATGTATGGTACCATCATCTTGTGCACGGGTACTACTCCCTTGGTGCGCGGTCTATCAATGCTGCCTTTGGAGTACTTGATACTACAAACATAGGCGGCTCCCCTAGTGTGCGGGTATTACTGGATAATGAGAAGCTGAAAGTACCATATATATGCACCATGGGACTTTGGTTCCGTGCGTGGTGTTAGTGCCTCTTACGGGGCCACTTGGAGGCTTGTATGGGTTTCCACCCTTCAACGGCTTGTTCTAAGCGTAATCCATATATTATCGAATTATCTTCATATTATCAAACTGAAAGACACGTGACTACGCGGTTAGTTCCTGGGAGTTATATTGGTCTGGTACGAGGTGTTAGTGCCTCTTACAGGGTCACTTGTGGGATGATTTGGGTTTCCACCCTTCAACAACTTATTTCTAAGCCTAATCCACATATTTTCAAAGTATCATCATATTCTCAAATTGAGAGGCCTGTGACTATGCGGTCAGTTCCTACGAGTTACATTAGTCTCGTGTGAGGTGTTAGTGCCTCTTACGGAATCATTTGGGCGCTAGTTTGGGTTTTTACCCTTCAACACTTGTTTCTAAGCCTAATCTATATATTTTTAAATTATCATCATATTCTTAAATCGAGAGGTCTGTGACTATGCAATCAGTTCTTATGAGTTACATTGGTTCCGTGTGAGGTGTTAGTGCATTTTACGGGGCCATTTAGGGGCTGATTTGGGTTTCCACCCTTCAATGGATTATTTTTAAGCCTTATCTATATATTTTTGAATTATCGTCATATTCTTAAACCGATATGCCAGTGACTACGTGATCAGTTCCTAAGAGTTACACTGGTCTCGTGCGAGGTGTTAGTACCTTTTACGGGGCCGTTTGGGGGCTGATTTGGGTTCCCACCCTTCAACGACTTGTTTCCAAGCCTAATCTATATATTTTCAAATTATAATTATATTCTTAAATCAAGAGGCCCGTGACTACCCGATCAGTTCCTACGAGTTATATTGGTCTCGTGCGAGGTATTAATACCTCTTACGGGGCCGTTTGGGGGCTAGTTTGGGTTTTCACCCTTCAATGGTTGGTTTCTAAGCCTAAGCTATATATTTTCGAATTATCTTCATATTCTCAAACTTAGAGGCCCGTGACTACGCGGTCAGTTCCTACGAGTTGCATTGGTCCCTTGCGAGGTGTTAGTGCCTCTTACGAGGCCGCTTGGGGAACGGTTTGGGTTTTCACTCTTCAACGGCTTATTTTTAATCCTCAGCCTAATCCATATATTATCAAATTATCATCATATTCTCAAACCAAGAGGCTCGTGACTACCCGATTAGTTCCTACGAGTTACACTGGTCTCGTGGGAGGTGTTAATGCCTCTTACGAGGCTGCTTGGGGGTTAGTTTGGGTTTTCACCGTTCAATGGCTTGTTTCATAGCCTAATCCATATATTATCAAATTATCATCATATTCTCCAATCGAGAGGCCCATGACTAAACGGTCAGTTCCTACGAGTTAGATTGGTCTCGTGGAAGGTGTTAGTGCCTCTTACGGGGCTGCTTGGAGGCTTATTTGGGTTTCCACCCTTCAACGGCTTATTTCTAATCCTAATCCATATATTATCAAATTATCATCATATTCTCAAACCAAGAGACCCGTGACTATGCGGTTAGTTCCTATGAGTTACATTAGTCCCGTACGAGGTCTTAGTGCCTCTGAGAGGGTTGTTTGGGGGCTGATTTGGGTTTCCACCCTTCAACGGCTTATTTCTAAGACTAATCCATATATTGTCAAAGTATCGCCATATTCTCAAACTGAGAGGCCCGTGACTATGCGATCAATTCCTATAAGTTACATTGGTCCCGTACGAGGTGTTAGTGCCTCTTATAGGACCGCTTGGAGGCTTGTTTGGGTTTCCAACGACTTGTTTCTAAGCCTAATCCATATATTATCAAATTATAGTCATATTCTCAAATCAAGGGACCCATAACTATGCGGTTAGTTCCTACGAGTTACATTGGTACCGTGCGAGGTGTTAGTGCCTCTTACGGGATTATTTGGGGGCTGATTTGGGTTTTCACCCTTCAACGGCTTGTTATTAAGCCTAATCTAGATATTTTCAAATTCTCATCATATTCTTAAATTGAGAGACCTGCGATTATGCGGTCGATTCCTACGAGTTACGTTGGTCCCGTACGAGGTGTTCGTGCCTCTTACAGGGCCATTTGGGGTCTAGTATCGGTTTTCACCCACTAACGGTATGTTTCTAAGCCAAAGTCTAGATATTTTCAAATTATCATTGTATTCTCAAACCATATATCCCATGACTACACAGTGAGTTACTACGAGTTACATTAGCCCCGTGCGAGGTGCCAGTGCCTCTTATAGGGACGTTTGGGAGCTGGTTTGAGTTTTCACCCTCGAACGACATGTTTTAAAGAATAATCTAAATGTTTTTAAACTATCATCATATTCTCAAACAGAGAGACCCGTGACTACACGGTTAGTTCCTACAAGTCACATTGGTTCGGTACGAGGTGTTTGTGCCTCTTACGGGGATATTCGGGGTCTAGTTTAGGTTTCCACCCACTAATAGCATATTTTTAAGCCAAAGTCTAGATATTTTCAAATTATCACCGTATTATTAGACCATATGTCCCATGACTACATGGTCAGTTCCTACGAGTTGCATTGGCCCCGTGCGAGGTGTTAGTGCCTTTTATAAGGCCGTTTTGGTGATGGTTTAAGTTTTCACCCTCAAGCGACATGTTTGAAAGAATAATCTAAATATTTTTAAATTATCATCGTATTCACAAATCAGGAGACCCATTACTACAACGTCAGTTCCTATAAGTTACATTAGTCCCGTGCGAGGTGTTTGTGCCTCTTACGGGACCGTTTGGGAGTTGGTTTGGGTTTTGTGACACCCCGCCTAATTAAACCTTGGGTGATCAAGCCTTAATTCAATTAAAGCAGGTTTCTTAAATGGTTCATTCTTAGCATCACTGTCGAAAACTTTTTAATTTACTAACCACCTAAGTGAAATTAAGCGAGTGCCAAATTATATCTTCTTTAAGCAGAACAAATAATCCATACCAACACATTAAAATTCTAGTAATAATAAAACAATTATATAAATAATTGAATGCAGGTAAAGTCTTTCCGAAAACCACGGCCAATAAAAGACAACTCAAAATCCAGAATCAGAATAACTGTAAAAGTAAATATATGACAACATGTCCCAACTTAGAGTACTAAAACTGAGATCCTGTACTAGAACTGAAAAAGAGGAAGCGTCTAAACAATCCCTGCAACATCCACACGTGCTGCAGCTCCTAAATCCCTGAAATGAAATCATGCTGGGTGTCCCTGTGGCTGGGAACCTAAAAGGTTTTTAACAATTTTACATAGCAAGAGTTAGTACTCAACACATTTAAAAATATTTTGCAAGCAGTTATCACAATTGAGTTATTGATTACACATATTACAGTTTCGCATAACTCCCTTGAACTTCCTCACCTATCTTCTATAGCGCATGTCCAACGAGGACACTTAGTTCACCTAGTTATACTACCCATAAGCGTAGGCAACTTATTTACTGCTCGTTGTCCTTATTCTTGTAATAATTACATCACGCTATAAATTATTACTAAGATTTTTTTTACAATTCATTTCATTATCTACTATTCTCAATTTGTACATTATGCACATAGTATACATTTTATCACACAATGATGTATCTAATATCAGTTATCACTAACATATCCTTTTACTACACATAAAGGACTCTTGGTTCGGAATGATTCATCGACCCCAAGTAAGAGTTGGTTCGGAATGATCCATCGACCCCAACTATTTAAAAATATAAATATATACACATATTCTGGTTCGGGACTCTTTCATCGCGGCACCAGTTTAATGTTTGGTTCGGCATTTTTCATCGACCTCAAACATATAATAACTTTATGTTAGTTCGGAATGTCACATCGACCCTAACATAATTAATTTAGGTAAAATTCTCTTAACCCAAACTTTTATATAATTTAGTAGGTACACACCCGACCTATTAAATCATGCCCGTACGTAATATATTTTACTTATATTCACCGCACTCATCAATTTACAATTTATTTCACTATTGCATTTATTCGAGTATTCACGCAACTCTAAGGGTCCTAGTTACCCCTCCCTTAATTCAGTAGTTAAGTTAACTTTAACCTACTGGTATTTTTCTGGAATTTACTCTCACTCTTTCCGTAATTAAATTCTCACAATCCCAACATACGGCTCAATCGATCGTTCTCCCGTCGGTCCATTTCTCCAAAATTCCTACTCAATCGTTTATGAAGAAATCTAACGGTACACCTACTGGTATTTATGAAGTCTCCTCATAGGTAAAATGTCATCAATAAGGTTCCCATTAAGCGACGGTAATTAAAAGGAAATTTATTCACAAAATTCTCTAAAGTCCAGCCAGGGTCGATCGATCGATGGGATATGGTCGATCGATCGACTGCTCGATCGATCAACATTCATGGGCCGATCGATCGATCAAGCTGTGACAGACCCAGTTCGTCTTTTTCATGCGGGTTTGTCCATTTTTATCTATCTATCTTTCATGATACTCCACCATATTTGCAACTAACAATTTCTAATCATTCCTACATGTTCTGGGATGATTACTAACGATTTAAAATAATAAAATCATTATAAATCTTGGCCAAATTAACTAAAAATCTTACTAATATTCAAGAACCCTAAAAATACATTCTTTACATCTTACATCAAAATTCCAGATTTTTAGTTCGATTCAAACATCTAGTTTTCTATGATATCAGAATATTTGGAGATCCAAAAACGTCCTACATGCAATCCCTACCAATCATGGATCACAATCCATTATTTTTCTCCCAAAAGTATCATAAAAACCATGTTCTTCATCAAGCTTAAATATGGGTATTACAGCTCAATTTATTTTGCAAATAACCACTTGCCTTATGATTTTTAGGGTTTGATTTCATGGTTGTTGATGATGGTTGATGATTTTGATCCTTCAATCCTCCTTCCCAACAAATTTGTGGTGAAATCTCCTTAGAATTCCCCTTCCTTCCTTCTTTTGCCTTAGGAAATTGCCTCTCTGTCTTCTCTAATGACTATGGTGTATTTTCTTTATTTCTAATCCTAGCCTCAACTCTTATAATCTGATTTAGGGTTTCAAAATTCGTAGGTCTACTTACCCATAAATGTAAAGAGACCAAAATGCCCTCGAATGGTCCCGGTTTTAGCCCGAAAATGACCCGGCACTCAACTAGTACCCCCGGGTACACTATTTTGACTAATTCGACCCTTTCGGAATCATCTGTGGACTCTAAATTACCTTTTGAGTCTCTTAAAATATTTTTCTCATCTCATCTTAAATTTTTCTCTATACACGACACTCGATTAAGATAACTCATGTACGTCCATAAAATCGCTAGATCGTACATATCAACATTCAAAATTTACTATTCACATTTAGTAATTTCTTTTAGTCGTCATATTAATATTTATTAACATAATCTCATATTAAATTACTTTACTCGCATAATTTAATTTAAAACGTGTCACATTAAATTACTCTACTCACGTAATTTAAATAAACGTATTTTATCACATTAAATTACTCTACTCACGTAATTTAAATAAAACGTATTTTCCTAATTATGCAGAATTACGGGGTATTACATACTTCCCCCCTTAAAAAGGAATTTCTTCCTCGAAATTAGAAAATACCTGCTGTGAATAATTCGGGATATTGCTCTCGCATATCCTCCTCCCGTTCCCAAGTAGACTCATCCATATTGTGATGTCCCCACTGTACTCACACTAAGGGTACCACCTTGGATCGTAGTTTGCGCTCACTATAATCCAGTATAGCCACGGGTCTCTCTTCATACGAGACATCTGGCTGCAAATCAATCTCCTCCAGTTGAATGTGCCAGAAGGCTCTCTCACTCCTCTTATATTTCTTCAGCGATGCCACATGGAATACATCGTGTATTCGCTGAAGATGCTCAGGGAGTCCCAATCTGTAAGCTACCGATCCCACCCTCTCAATGATAGGAAATGACCCCACATATCTCGGCGCTAATTTTCCTTTCTTGCCGAACCTCATAATCCCTTTCATAGGAGAAACTCGAATTAATACCTGGTCGCCCACATCTAGTTCCACGTGTCTCCTACCGGCGTCAGCATAACTCTTCTGCCTATCCTGAGCTATTCGAATACTTCCTCGAATCAACTCTATTTTGGAGGAAGTCTCCTGTATCATCTCTGGCCCCAATAGCTTCTTATCCCCCACCTCTAACCAACAGGCGGGCGAACGACAACGCCTCCCGTAAAGTGCCTCGAATGGAGCCATGCCGATAGTGAATTGGTAAGAGTTATTATATGCGAATTCTACCAAAGGAAGGTATGGCTCCCAACCTCCACCAATCACCAAAATCTAGGGCACACATCCTTAGCATATCCTCCAACATCTGGTTTACCCTTTCAGTCTGACCGTCCGTCTGTGGATGATACGCCGTACTCAACCGTAAGTCGGTGCCCATGGCCTCCTGAAAGCTCTACAAAAAATGTGATAAAAATATTTTATCTCGGTCCGACACAATATTAATAGGAACTCCGTGCATCTTAACAATCTCTGAAATGAATAGCTGCGCGTACCGTATCGTATCATAATCCGTACGAACCGGTAAGAAATGAGCTACCTTAGTCAGCCGATCCACTATCACCCATATGGAATCGTGACCCTTCTGTGATGTTGGTAACCCTTAATAAAATACATCGAGATACTCTCCCACTTCCACACGGGAATCTCCAGTGGTTGTAGCATCCCTGAAGGCCTCTGATGGTCAACTTTAACGAGCTGACATGTAGCACACTTTGAGACGAATTTTGCAATATCTCGTTTCATACTTGACCACCAATATAATCGCTGCATATCCTAGTACATTTTGTCCCCACCTGGATGTACCAAAATTTTTGACCCGTGTAACTCCGTCATAAAGAAATGTCTCAAATCATCATCTTCGGGTATTATCAGTCTACCATTAAACCGTAGTCCGCCCTCTGAGCTGATGGAGTAGGACTCTGCCCCCTCGGCTAGTAACTGTCGTACTTTGTCCTGACAAAACGGGTCCTCGGCTCGTGCCCTCACTACCCGTAGAACACTCTCAGGATTGATAGCTAAAACTGCCATGCATGCTCTGGCTATTTCATCCTCGTGTCGAAGTTCACTCCACTTCGCCTTCTGAATCTCTGCCAACTCTCCAGTAGGTCTTCTGCTTAATACATCTGCTACCACGTTAGCCTTTCCAGGATGATACTGTATATCAAACTGGTAGTCCTTCATGAATTCAAGCCACCTCCTTTGCCTCATATTCAGATCCTTCTGGGTGAACAGATACTGTAGTGACTTATGATCCGTGAATAGAGTGAACTGCTCGCCCAGAAGATAGTGTCTCCATATCCTCAATGCAAAGACAACCGCTGCCAACTCGAGGTCATGGGTGGGGTAATTCTTCTCATGTGTCTTAAGATTTCGGTATGCATAATCTATAGCCTTCTCTTCCTGCTATAACACACCCCCAAGTCCTTGTAAGGACGCATCAGTATAGACTCGGTACTCCACTCCGCTCCTAGGCAAGGCAAGAATGGGTGCTGATGTCAACTTGTCCTTTAATTCATCAAATGCTAACTAACAACTGTCACTCCATACGAAGGGTACTCCCTTCCAATTCAAGTTCATCAAAGGTCCGGCAATTTTTGAGAACCCCTTGATGAAGCGACGATAATAACCGGTCAACCCTAAGAAACTGCGAATTTCGATCGGTGTCGTGGGCTGTCCCCACTCCCTCACCGCCGACACCTTACTCGGGTCAGCAGCAATGCCTCTGCTAGATACAACGTGGCCTAGGAACTGAACCTCCCGAAGCTAAAATCCACACTTCTCAAATTTGGCGTACAACTGATGGTCCCGCAATGTCTGTAGAACCATTCGTAAATGTTCAGCGTGTTCCTCCTCCGTGAGAGAGTAAATCAGAATGTCGTCTATGAATACAATCACAAACTGATCCAAAAACTCCCTGAATACCCTGTTCATGAGATCCATAAAAACTTTCGGCGCATTAGTTAGCCCAAACGGCATTACTCTGAACTCGTGTGACCCGTACCACGACAGGAAAGCGGTCTTGGGTACATCCTCTTCACGAATGCGCAATTGGTGGTAACCCGACCTCAAATCGACCTTTGAGAAGTATGCATCCCCTCTCAACTGATTAAATAAGTCGTCTATCCTCGGTAACGGATACTTATTACGTATCGTCACTTTGTTCAGCTCTCTGTAATCTACACACAAACGAAGTGAACCATCCCTTTTCTTTACAAATAACACCGGCGCACCCATGGCGATGTACTCCGTCGAATGAAACCCTGTCCCAATAGCTACTGAATCTGATCTCTCAGTTCTCGCATCTCCGAAGGAGCCATACGATACGGTGCTCTGGCAATCGGTCTAGTCCTCGGTGCTAGGTTAATAACGAACTCTATCTCCCTGCTGGGTGGTAACCCTGGTATCTCCTGAAAGACATCCCCAAAATCCCTCACAACTGGGATTGAGTCCAGAGAAACGACAACCCCATGTGAGGTCTCCTCCTTAATATAATATAAATGAGTTCGCTATCCTCCCTCGGGGAGTGGCATTGACACAAGGAACATCTCTTATCCTGGGATGGAGAACACGATAGTCCTCTCATAACAATCTACCATTGCCCTATACTGCGCCAACCAATCCATGCCTAAGATGACGTCATATCCCTCCATATCCAGCACTAGGAGGTCCACCGCTAGACTCGATCTCCCGACCATAATGTCCACACCCTTACAAATCGAGTGTATAAGGGACCCATTACCCATCGGTGACTCCACGCACATAAGATGAGTGTCCGCTATCGCTAATAGGCCGGCTGCCCATGCAAATCTAGTGGCAATAAACGAATGCGTCGCCCCCATGTCAAACAAAATAGTACCCTCATGTCCATAAATAGGAAACATACCCGCGACTGCCGGCGGTTCTGGAGGTGCTGCTGAAAAGGAATATCACGGACGTTGAACACACGCCCGTACTGCATCTGTCCTGGTTGTGGGGCCTGTGCTACTGCTGGGGCTAACGGAGCCTGCTGCCCGTGTTGGGCACCCTGTTGTTGTACCCTGTCTGGCTATGGATAATTTCTATTCTTGTGACCCTGCTGGCCACAAATGAAACACTGACCCTGAAACTGTCTCTGCCCTTGGCCCTGTTGGCCCTGACGTTGGCCCTGTCGACCTTGAGGATGCTGACCTCCATTTTGATTCCCTTGGCCCTGTCGGCCCTGAGGAACTGGTTGTTGGGGACCCTGCTGGCCCTGTCTGTCAAAGCGATGTCTCCCGTGCTTAAATTTTTTGGTAGAGTTCCCCTGTCGGGAATCCTACCCTAACTGGCCTACTGTTTGCTGTTGTGGTGTGCTACTGTCGCTACTTCCAACTATTTTTCCCGGTTGACTAGGCTCACCTCTATTGTTTCCCCTCGCATGAAAGCGGTGGTCCTGACAGTGTAGTAGAGCGGCATTGACGACATCTGTATAAGTCACTAACGCCGGATTGCCGATCAAGTGTTGCCTGATTCTCCAGGTCAAGCCATCCATATATTTTGACTTCTTCCTCTCCTCATCGCTCACCTGGTTTGGCACAAAGTTATCCAAGTGTGTAAACTCCTCCTCATAATCATCAACTGAGCGATCACCCTGAACCACTTCGCTGAATTTCTTCCTCATCTCTGACTTTACTGTTGGAGGGAAATATTTGCGGTTAAACCGCACCCAAAACTCAGAAATTCCCATAGTGTCCCTTTCCTCGGTGGTAGCTGTAAGGCCGCTCCCGACAGACAGAAAGTGGCTAGCATTTGTTTCTGTACCTCGGTGCACTCTAGCATGCGCAAGTGGCATTGGATATTTTTCTTCCAGTTGCACGCCTCCACTACATCGGTACTACCCTGAAACTCGGGTGGGTGTCCTTTCTGAAATGTCTCTCTGACTCGCTGCCAAGTAGATGGTCCTGCTGGAGCCTGAACTACTGGTGCCACAGGAGGAGGTACTTAGGGCTGAGGAAAATGGACTGCCATAGCCCTCATAGCTGTCTTGACTGCCTGAGCCACTATCACTGCAACCTGAGTAGTGGAAATTAACTAGGGTGGGGCTGGTGGTATCGGCACCTGTGGCTCCTGATGAACCTCCCTCACCTCATCTCTGGCTTCAGCCCTCTCCGCTTGCTGTCTCCTTGGTGGCATCTGAAATAAGATTCAAATTGTATAAGTACACAGTTTATACAAATTTTAAGAGCAGGTGTACGATAACGCAAAAGCGGATATTGAATCAACAGTCCTAATAGTAGGGCTCTAATACAACCAAACGTTACACTGAAACGTAGTAAGACGTACAGATCCAATGGACACTAGAACCTGGCTCTGATACCATCTGTGACACCCCGCCTAATTAAACCTTGGGTGATCAAGCCTTAATTCAATTAAAGCAGGTTTCTTAAATGGTTCATTCTTAGCATCACTGTCGAAAACTTTTTAATTTACTAACCACCTAAGTGAAATTAAGCGAGTGCCAAATTTTATCTTCTTTAAGCAGAACAAATAATCCATACCAACACACTACAATTCTAGTAATAATAAAACAGTTGTATAAATAATTGAATGCAGGTAAAGTCTTTCCGAAAACCACGACCAATAAAAGACAACTCAAAATCCAGAATCAGAATAACTGTAAAAGTAAATATAGGACAACATGTCCCAACTAAGAGTACTAAAACTGAGATCTTGTACTAGAACTGAAAAAGAGGAAGCGTCTAAACAATCCCTGCAACATCCACACGTGGTGCAGCTCCAAAATCCCTGAAATGAAATCATGCTGGGTGTCCCTGTGGCTGGGAACCTAAAAGGTTTTTAAAAATTTTACATAGCAAGAGTTAGTACTCAAAACATTTGAAAATATTTTGCAAGCAGTTATCACAATTGATTTATTGATTACACATGAACTTCCTCACCTCTCTTCTATAGGGCGTGTCTAACGAGGACACTTAGTTCACCTAGTTATACTACCCTTAAGCGTAGTTAACTTATTTACTGCTCGTTATCCTTATTCTTGTAATAATTACATCACGCTATAAATTATTACTAAGATTTTTTTTACAATTCATTTCATTAACTACTATTCTCAATCTGTAGATTATCCACATAGTATACATTTTATCACACAATCATGTATATAATATCAGTTATCACTAACATATCCTTTTACCACACATAAAGGACTATTGGTTCGGAATGATTCATCGACCCCAAGCAAGAGTTGGTTCGGAATGATCCATTGACCCCAACTACTTAAAAATATAAATATATACACATATTCTGGTTCGGGACTCTTTCATCGCGACACCAGTTTAAAGTTTGGTTCGGCATTTTTCATCGACCCCAAACATATAATAACTTTATATTAGTTCGGAATGTCACATCGACCCTAACATAATTAATTTAGGTAAAATTCTCTTAACCCAAACTTTTATATAATTTAGTAGGTACACACCCGACCTATCAAATCATGCCCGTACGTAATATATTTTGCTTATATTCACCGTAGTCATTAATTTACAATTTATTTCACTATTGCATTTATTCGAGTATTCCCGCAACTCTAAGGGTCCTAGTTACCCCTCCCTTAATTCAGTAGTTAAGTTAACTTTAACATACTGGTATTTTTCCGGAATTTACTCTCACTCTTTCCGTAATTAAATTCTCACAATCCCAACATACGGCTCAATCGATCGTTCTCCCGTCGGTCCATTTCTCCAAAATTCCTACTCAATCATTCATGAAGAAATCTAACGGTACACCTACTGGTATTTATGAAGTCTCCTCGTAGGTAAAATGTCATCACTAAGGTTCCCATTAAGCGACAGTAATTAAAAGGAAATTTATTCACAAAATTCTCTAAAGTCCATCCAGGGTCAATCGATCGATGGGATATGGTCGATCGATCGATATTCAAGGGTCGATCGATCGATCAAGCAGTGACAGACCAGTTCGTCTTCTTCATGCGGGTTTCTTCATTTTTATCTATCTATCTTTCATGATACTCCACCATATTTGCAACCAATAATTTTTAATCATTCCTACATGTTCTGAGATGATTACTAACGATTTAAAACAACAAAATCATTATAAATCTTGGCCAAATTAACTAAAAATCTTACTAATATTCAATAACCCTAAAAATACAACCTTTACATCTTTCATCAAAATTCTAGATTTTTAGTTCGATTCAAACTTCTAGTTTTCTATGGTATCAAAATATTTGGAGATCCAAAAATGTTCTACATGCATTCCATACCAATCATGGATCATAATCCATTGTTTTTCTCCCAAAAGTATCATAAAAACCATGTTCTTCATCAATCTTAAATATGGGTATTATAGATCAATTTATTTTGAAAATAACCACTTGCCTTATGATTTTTAGGTTCTCATTTCGTGGTTGTTGATGATGGTTGATGATTTTGATCCTTCAATCCTCCTTCCCAACAAATTTGTGGTGAAATCTCCTTAGCGCGTGCGTTCAAATAGAGATATTAGTTAATTAAACGCAGTTTTTGTCAATTCACTCCTAAACATGCATCTAGGCGTGATTTGATGACGATAAAATCAAACATGAATATTCAAACACACACAAATGAGGAAAAATCCCCCAAAGGGGAAAAACCATTTATTTTCACTATAATATTGTAAGGAACGGTTACACGAATTACAGTAAAAATACAGTGACACAGAAATACCCGCGGGTGTCGGTTCTGTAGTCGGCGGCTGGAAATATCCCTTTCCAGGAGGGCAGCAATAAAGAAGAAGGTCGGTCTTCTCCACAAGAGTATGAACAAACACGAGGTTGTGTTATTGGGTTGCAAACTGATTCACAAAGGATTGGAAAAGATGTGTGAATCAAAACATGAGTTTGGAAACTCAAAAAGGTGAAGATTTGAGGTATATGGACTCTCAAATTCGTCTTTCAAAGTCTTTCAAAATAACTCCCCCGAAGTTGGTATTTATAGGAAAACAGATGAAGAGATCCACGTTCTTAAAACTTTAAAATTCTATCCAGCGTACAGGTACCCCGAACCGGTTCTGGGGTACCCTGAACCGGTTCTGGGGTACCCTGAACCGGTTCCCCCCAGAATCGGTTCCCCATGCAGTTTGCGGTACCATTCTGGTATGGGGTTAAAAGAAAACAGCATTCTTCAAGGAATTTTCTCCATCTTCAAAAGGTCATAACTCCTTCACCGTAGCTCGGATTGAGGTGACGTTTCTTCCAGTATCTTCGTTGTGGAGAGCTCTTCAACTTTCCAATTGACCAGACCTTTGGACTATGGCTGTAAAATTACGAAAATACCCTTGAACTTCCCTATCATGCCTTGTTTCACTTATTTGACTTCTCTTGCGTACCACTTGCATTACGAGCCTAAAATCAAGGAACGTGAAGTCGTTGATGCAGATGAGGGACACCTTAATGGAGATAATTCATGCTTGATTCCCAGAATTCGGATATAGGCCGTCATATGAGATCGTGTAGGGACGTGCCAAATGTAAAGGCGTACGACATACAAAACTGTAAGATAATGGACATGAGAATTATGTCCTAACAAATCTCCCCCTATGTCTATGCCGGTACATACATAAAAAATCCGAATTATCAAATATGAAATTGCCTATACAAATCTACCCTCCCATGAACCCAAAACTGAAAAGGTACAATTGAATAAGACTTCATCGTTTGTTCTTCAACTCTTTAGGAATCTTCAACGCTTTTCTCATCAGGGTGTGTAACTGATCATCAATGTAGTACTTACACACATGAGACAAAGAAAATACCAAGTGACGTATCGAGTTTGAAATGAGATAAAAATATATAGTAATTTATGAGAAAACTCAAAAGATCAAAAACTCCCCCATAATAAGATAATTCATTCTCCCCCTTTTTATGATGTCCCCAAATAGATAAATGAGAGAAATAATTCAAACAAGCAATGACGGGGTGTCACGAGGAAATACACAACTATTTTTTGAATTTTTTAATTTTTTTTAAACAAAATCACACCATGAATAAACACAGGACAACCAAGTCGATGATGACGGAAATGAATGGGTGTGATAAAATTCGATAGGAAAATCAATGCATACAAACATGACATATATGCACGATGAATATCGGATACTCCTAACGAATGAACTCAAAGTCTTCCTTTGGTGTAAACAAAAATGGAAATATAAGACATTGACTCAATCAAATCAATAAATCAAAGCTAAAAATGATTTGTACACCAATAACGTCCAAAACTTTTTATGCTTTTTCAGGACTTTCAAAGAAGTGCAAACCCGTTTATATTCTCCAACCAAACTCCCTCATATATAATTTTGAATAGAGGAATTCTAAATTCTCAAACTTTGGAGAATTGATGGTGAAACCTAAGTGGCCCATATTTGGCCTTAAGTGCTTTTTATTGCCTTAAATTTTTTTTGGGCTCTTTTAACCTCTTTGGACCCCGAAGAATAAATTTCCTCCATTTTTTAGGTCCTTTTGAACGGTGGCTTTTGCGCAAAGATGAGATAATTACCTTTCGCAGCCCCTCCCCGTTCTTAAACAAACACTTAGTCTCACCAAAACGGTTTTTACATGCAATCCAATCTTGTTAAGTTTTATCGCATATTATGAGTTATATAGACATAATTGAGATGGAAACACTCAAGCCAACATGTGACAGACAAGTACAATAATCAAATATAGCCGTGCATGTGTGCAATAAGGAGATAGGAGTCAAACATGTAGAAAGATATCACTAATCACATCTCAAAGACTCCAAGAAATGTAAAGCACATGGATGAAATGATGTAGCGTCTCAAATCTCTATGAAACAGTCACATGGATAAATGGAATGAATTTTGTGACTTGGATATCTTAAATGTTCATCCATAAAAGGTGTAAACAAAATACAAAAATCTTTTTGGTCATTTCTGAAAATTTTTCTTAAAGGAAAATCTTTTTGGAATTTTCAAAAGAATAAATAAATAGCTGTACAACATTGCAATGATACATATAAAACAAACTAGCAATAGGAAGCATATGATATTAACATGAAAAAGCATCCTATTCTAGACATAGACCAACCCCTCAGTCAACTGTGCAAATCCCCAAAGACTTCCTAAGACTCTCAAATCTAAGGGCATCTAAAGATTTCGTGAAAATATCGGCTAACTGGCGGTCGGTGGGAACAAAACTCAGGGATACGACTTTCTCCTCAACTAATTGTCGTATAAAGTGCTCACGTATCCTGATGTGCTTTGTGCGCGAATGCTGGACTGGATTGCGAGATATGTGTATCGCGCTCGTGTTATCAAAGGAAATGGTCATGGTGTCCTGTGAAATCCCATAATCTTCGAGCATTTGCTTCATCCACAAGAGTTGCGTGCAATAACTCCCGACGGCTATATACTCAGCCTCTGAAGTGGACAAAGAAATGGAATTTTACTTCTTTCTCAGCCAGGAGATAAGAGCAGAACCAAAATAGAAACACCCACCATAAGTGCTCCTACAACCATCTACATCCCCGACCCAATCATCATCTAAATAGGCGAACAAACGGTCATCAGTATCAAAGGAATACCAAATACCGTATGAGAGAGTCCCACTCACGTATTTAATAATACGTTTTAGAGCAAGTAAATGAGACTCTTTTGGGGATTCCTGATATCGCGCACAGACTCCAACACTAAAGGCTATGTCGGGACGACTGGCAGTCAAGTAGAGAAGACTACCTATCATACTCCGATATAAGGTTTGCTCTACGTCCTTGCCTGAAGTGTCCTTACTAAGCTTGGTAGTAGTACTCATAGGTGTACGGGCATGCTTAGCGGAGTCTAAACCAAATTTCTTCACTAGGTCTCTAGCATACTTGGATTGGGAGATGAACATCCCATCCTCTAGCTGACGAACCTGGAGACCAAGGAAGAAAGTAAGCTCACCAACCATGCTCATCTCAAACTCACTTTTCATCTCCTTTTCAAAGTGATGAGCATGTTGAGAGAACATGGATCTAAAGACTATGTCGTCCACATAGACCAGGGAAACCAAAATAGCACCGTCATCTCTCCTGATGAACAACGTCATATCAACTCCCCCTCTCTTGAAGCCATGGGCTAAGAGATAAGAAGTAAGCGTCTCGTACCAAGCATGGGGTGCTTGCTTCAAACCATACAAGGCTTTCCTAAGATAATAGACGTGCTCCGGGTGCTTAGGGTCTTCAAACCCTTTTGGTTGTTCCACGTAAACCTCCTCCTGTAGAATGCCATTTAAAAAGGCACTCTTGACATCCATCTGATATAACTTAAAGCGCAGATGACATGCTATGGTGAGTAGTAGACGGACGGACTCAAGCCTCACAACAGGAGCAAATGTCTCCCCAAAGTCTACACCCTCTATCTGTGTGTAGCCTTGAGCGACCAACCTAGATTTGTTTCTGATTATGGTACCATTTTCATCCATTTTATTCTTAAAAATCCATCTGGTACCTATCACATTTGTCTCACTAAGTCGGGGGACAAGTTCCCAGACATTGTTCTTTTTAAATTGAAGCAACTCATCCTGCATAGCAGATATCCAGTGTTCATCCTTGAGTGCCTCTTTATGATTCTTGAGCTCGACTTTGGACGTGTAGAAAAGATGGCTAACAACGTTCTCTAGCTGAGCACGAGTCTTGACCCCTAGAGTGGGATCACCAACAATGGCAGAAGGATCATGACTCTTGCGAACCCAAGCAGGAGTGTCCCCTAACACAGGAGTAGGGTCCACGGAGTGTGGGTGAGGGACAAGTAAGTCACTCACAGAGAAGTCCTCATTCTCACACTGTAGGTTAGGATCAATAGACGTCGAAGGTTCGTCATCTTGCACGGTGACGTTTATTGATTCCATAACCTTAGAGCTCTTCAGGTTAAAAACCCGGTACGCTCTGCTATTCGATGAATATCCTAGAAATATTCCCTCGTCACTCTGGGAGTCGAACTTTCCTAATTGCTCTCTATCCCGTAGGATGTAGCATTTACTCCCCAAAACACAAAAATATGCCAAGTTGGGCTTCTTGCCAGCCCACAACTCATAAGGAGTCTGAAGTGTGTGTGGATGCAAATAAACCCTATTCACCGTGTGTCATGCAGTAGACACTGCCTCTGCCCAAAATCTCCTATAAATCTTACGATCTAGAAGCATAGATCTAGCCATTTCCTGGATCGTTTTATTCTTTTTCTCAACAATCCCATTTTGTTGAGGAGTCTTCATAGCAGAAAACTCATGTTTGATCCCAAGGCTATCACAATACAAATCCACCTTTGCTTCTTTAAATTCAGTGCCGTTGTCACTACGTATTCTGTTAATAGTGACTCCGTGTTGATTTTGTAGGACACGACACTTGGTCGTTAAAAACTCTACAGCATCGGATTTCTCTCTCCGAAAACCTATAATGGAGTACCTGGAGAAATCATCTACCATCACGAGGATATACCTCTTACCACCCAAACTCTCAGTACGAGTAGGACCCATAAGATCCATGTGAATCAACTCAAGAACACGAGAAGTGGTAATGGAATGCAACTTTCTATGGGGACTATGAATTTGTTTTCCCAACTGACAGGGTCCACAAATCGTCGAAGTTGACTTTCCAAGCGATGGTAAGCCACGTACTAGGTCCTTTTTAGCTAAGCTATTGAGATCTCTAACATTCACGTGACCTAGACGTTGGTGCCACAAATTCATAGGAGTGATCGTGGCGCTGTTGCAGACAAGTGAGGATGTGGGCTCAGTCCCATAGCAATTATCCTTTGTCCTCACCCCTTGGACTAATAGTTTACCGGCTTGATTATAGACTTTACAAGCATCCCGATCAAACTTTACTACAAAGTCAGCGTCGCACAGCTAGCTAATGCTGAGAAGGTTTGCTTTCAAACCTTTGACGTACAAAACATTTTCTAGCTTAGGAAATCCAGGTAACTCGACAGTACCACGTCATATAATGCTAGACTTGCTCCCATCTCCAAAGGTGACTCTGCCATCTTGATAGTCCTCAAGAGTCATAAAAAATGAGACATCACCTGTCATATGTCTGGAGCACCCACTGTCAAAATACCACTGTGAGGTATTATGTGCTTTGAGAGCAACATGAACAACAAAAGCCTTTTTATCTTTCTTAGGTACCCAATAAGTGGTGACCTTTTGTTTGCCTTGGTTTTAGATCGAATGTGAGAAGCATTCACTAACGGTAAAGAAATCCGTCGAAATTCTTCCATCAGACTCTGAGAAGTGGCAGCTAAGAACTCAACTCGCTCTCTCAGACTAGAAAACTCATTAGTATGACATGGTGGAGTAGTAGTACATCGTGTCCGACCCATGCTATAGCAAAACTCCCTGAGGTGGCCTTTTCTTTTGCAATAAGTATAAAAGAACATAGTCAAAGGCGGACCTTGGTTTGCTTTTCTTGGTCGAACTCTCCTGTGAGGTTTTTTACGATGGCCATAAGGAGTCGTAGTAAACTCAGGAACTGGTCCAGGAGCAATTTGGGACGTGGAGGCACCATCATAACCAATTCCCTGTCGATCACCAAAACCTAAAGTGGGGTCGAGGTGCGTCTTTCCCATTTTCCCAGATCTGTCCTCGATTTGTACCTTGACTTCTCGTGCTTTCTCAAGATCATCAGTCAGCTGGGCAAAAAGGGCTTCAAGTTTCTTTCGAGTCTCCACGGAGGAATGGAGCTCACTCGTAAGACTAGCCACTTGTTTAGTCAAGTCCCCTCTCTCTTTCTCAAAAATACTCTCTCTCTCTCTAAACAAACTTTATTTCTCAAAACAGGCAGATTCTCTCTCTCTCTCAGGGCGGTACAGGTGGAGGACTCTCTCTCTCTCACTTTTCTTAAATCTTCCTCTAAGCCGGTGATCTTAAGAACTAACGCTTTGTTACGCTTTTTAGTTTTAAAAGACTCAGAATATAACTCAGTGTAGGCGCGTTGAATATCACTCTCGCTCTCACTTGTGTCATCCTCCCCCTCACTCACATCGATCTCACTGTCGAGGTGTCCCTGTGAAGCATCATCCTCATCGTCGTGAGGAGAACTAGGAGTGCTCACATGACTGGCCATGAATGCGGTGAAGTTACACTCATGCGGTGACTCATCTCCTGAATCCACCGTCTCGACCTCATTGTCGTCGCTAAGAGAAGCATTAAGGACAGATTTCCCTTTCTCTCTATTCAGACGAGTGGCACACTCAAAGGCTCTATGACCCCTACCGTCGCACTCAAAGCATCTCTCACTTTCTTTCTTAGGAGGCTCTTTAAAAACTTTTTCATTTTTCTTTTCAAGCTTATTTTTCTCAAATTTCTTTTTATTTTTAAAATTCCCATCTTTCTTAAATTTGAGAATCCTTTGAAATTTTTTGCAAAAAGAGACAAATCATCAAAGTCAAAATCACAATCAGAATCTGACGTGTCAGTCTCTTTCTTTCTAGATGACTCTACCCTCTTTCTAGCCGACCCCTCACTCCTTCTCTCTTGGGCATTAAGTGTAATTCCCTTATCTTTAGGTTTAGCAATTTTAGGGAACATATCAATTTCATATGTTTGCAAATCTCCTACAAGTTCTTCCAATTTTAGCGTATTTAAATTGCCCATAGAATTTAGCACAGTGACTTTAGGGATAAAACGCTTAGGCAAAGAATGAAGAATCTTTTTAACAACTCTAGCATTAGGAATATGTTCACCCAGATTAAAGCTAGTATTAACAATGTCAGAAAGTCTAGCATAAAAATCATCAAAACATTCAGTCTCATGCATGGTGATTGTTTCAAATTGAGTTGTCAAATTTTGCAATTTAGACTCTTTCACAGCATCAGTTCCTTCATGGGTGAGTTGTAAAACATCCCATGCCTCTTTTGACGTGGTGCACGTCATTATGCGTTTGAACTCATCAGGTGTGACAGACCCAGAAATAGCACTTAGACCCTTAGAATTAAAAGACAACCATTTAAATTCTTCTTCAGTCCAAGAAGTGACAAGTTTCAAATTAATCACATTCTCAACAGTCACGGAGGGAGGTGTCCACCCTCTTTCAACCAAAATCCAAACACGTTCATCAATGGATTCTAATGAATATCTCATGCGGGCTTTCCAATATGCATAGTTAGACCCGTCAAAAACTGGCATTTTATTATATAACTTCTCTATAATGAACACACTCGTTTTCAAAAAAAATCAATTTGTCAGAAAATTGATATCTTGGAAAAAGTTTGCGGAAAATTACACGGTAAATTTGTGTAACTGGCTCTGATACCAATTTGAAAGAGTGCGCGTGCGTTCAAATAGAGATATTAGTTAATTAAATGCAGTTTTTGTCAATTAACTCCTAAACATGCATCTAGGCGTGATTTGATGACGATAAAATCAAACATGAATATTCAAACACACACAAATGAGGAAAAATCCCCCAAAGGGGCAAAAACCATTTATTTTCACTATAATATTGTAAGGAACGGTTACACGGATTACAGTAAAAATACCGTGACACAGAAATACCCACGGGTGTCGGTTCTGTAGTCGGCGGATGGAAATATCCCTTTCCAGGAGGGCAGCAATGAAGAAGAAGGTCGGTCTTCTCCACAAGAGTATGAACAAACACAAGGTTGTGTTCTTAGGTTGCAAACTGATTCACAAAGGATTGGCAAAGATGTGTGAATCAAAACATGAGTTTGGAAACTAAAAAAGGTGAAGACTTGAGGTATATGGACTCTCAAATTTGTCTTTCAAAGTCTTTCAAAACAACTCCCCCGAAGTTGGTATTTATAGAAAAATAGATGAAGAGATCCACGTTCTTAAAACTCTAAAATTCTATCCAGCGTACAGGTACCCCGAACCGGTTCTGAGGTACCCCAAACCGGTTCCCCCCGAACCGGTTCCCCATGTGGTTTGCGGTACCATTCTGGTATGGGGTTAAAAGAAAACAACATTCTTCAAGGAATTTTCTCCATCTTCAAAAGGTCATAACTCCTTCATCGTAGCTCGGATTGAGGTGCCGTTTCTTCCAGTATCTTCGTTGTGGCAAGATCTTCAACTTTCCAATTGACCAGACCTTTGGAATATGGCTGTAAAATTACGAAAATGCCCTTGAACTTCCCTATCATGCCTTATTTCACTTATTTGACTTCTCTTGCATTACGAGCCTAAAATCAAGGAACGTGAAGTCATTGATGCAGATGAGGGACACATTAATGGAGATAATGCATGCTTGATTCCCAGAATTCGGATAGAGGCCGTCATATGAGATCGTGTAGGGACGTGCCAAATGTAACGGCGTACGACATACAAAAATGTAAGATAACGGACATGAGAATTATGCCCTAACACCCTTCCTTCCTTCTTTTGCCTTAGGAAATTGCCTCTCTCTCTTCTCTAATGGCTATGGTGTATTTTCTTTCTTTCTAACCCTAGCCTCAACTCTTATAATCTGATTTAGGGTTTCAAAATTCGTAGGTCTACTTACCCATAAATATAAAGAGACCAAAATGCCCTCGAATGGTCCCGGTTTAGCCTGAAAATGACCCGACACTCAACTAGTACCCCCGGGTACACTATTTTGACTAATTCGACCCTTTCATAATCATCTGTGGACTCTAAATTACCTTTTGAAGCTCTTAAAATATTTTTCTCATCTCATCTTAAATTTTTCTCTACACGCGACACTCGGTTGAGATAACTCAGGTACGTCCATAAAATCGCTAGACCGTACATATCAACATTCAAAATTTACTATTCACATTTAGTAAAAAAAAATTAATCGTCATATTAATCTTTATTAACATAATCTCATATTAAATTACTCTACTCGCTTAATTTAATTTAAAACGTGTCACATTAAATTACTCTACTCACGTAATTTAAATAAACGTATTTTATCACATTAAATTACTCTACTCACGTAATTTAAATAAACGTATTTTATCACATTAAATTACTCTACTCACGTAATTTAAATAAAACATATTTTCCTAATTATGCAGAATTATGGGGTATTACAGGTTTTCACCCTTTAACGGCTTATTTTTAAGCCTAATCTAGATATTTTCAAATTATCATCATATTCTCAAATCGGGAGAATCGTGACTATACAATCAGTTCCTATAAGTTGCATTGGCGAGGTGTTCGTGTCTCTTATGGGGCCGTTTGAGAGTTGGTTTGAGTTTCGACTTGTTTTTAAGCCTAATCTAGATATTTTAAATTATCATCACTATCTCAAATCGGGAGACCCGTGACTACACGCTCAGTTCCTACAAGTTACATTTGTCCCGTGCAAGGTGTTCGTGCCTCTTATGGGACCATTTGAGTTTTCACTAGTCTAAAAATGAAATAATTTTTTTATTAAACGTGTATTTTTCTAATCTCTCTAGACCCTTTAATCAAACTATAACCACAAGATGAATCAATCGAACATGAACATAAAAAATTTACAAACCTGTGGAACCGATGTGTCGATTTCAAAAAAGCCTACAGATTCCATCGTCTTGCGTATCTCCGATACAATCTACGTAAGGAAACATAGATCAACATATGAATATTTTTTTTATTTTCACCCTCACTGTTATTTGAACTTTCGTATGACACACTCACTTATATAATAAAAATTGGACCGAAGTCTTTGGTTAGAAAAAATAATATACTTCAGCGACATTTATTATTGAAAAATAAGAACGAGAGATATAAGAACTGACTGAGATATATAGAATAAGAATGAGAGATATCAGGGAGAGGGTGTACCTCTAGTCTATTAGTGAGCAATGTAATGTTATTGTGGGAGACCTGTTAATCATACATAGATGCCCCAATATATTCCGCTCATCCATAAGCCACTTACCAACTCAAGATGCACTCACTTTGTCACCACCAATAGCAGGGCTTCCTAGAATCAAGAAAATAAACAATTAATTACATTTAGACATCAGTGAACTACTTGGAATCACTTTGATTAGTTAGTTTTGGATTGTTGAAATAGGATATTATTGGATTTGAGTAAAAATTGATATTGGTTTCGATTTCTTAAAGGTGCTCTCCAGATTTTTCTCTTGCATTCTTGCTAGATAAATGGTCTGGTTCAATGAAGTGGGATGAAACACATTAACTAGAGATGGAATTTGCTCCTTTAGACCACTTAGAAAATTCAACACAAAATATTTAAAAAGTAAGTCATGATGAGTGTAAAGAATGAATACATAGACTTTAGATTTAATAGCACTTTAATCTCCTGCAGATTAATATACTAAGGAAAATTGGTAAGACGCAAAAGAAATTATCTCATTAAGGTCCATACCAGTTGGATCTATTTCTCATTAGACAACTATAACCTTCTAAATTTTTTACTCTATAGACATCATACAAGAGATGCTATATATAATATATGGAATATACATTAGTACCTTTATTTTCTCTTGGGGCCTTATCCTGAAAAACAAGACCAAGAAGTACAATTAATTCATCAAATAATAACAATGGATAAAAAAATTCCATTATTGAAAATAGTCTACCAAAATAGAGCATAGTTAGTGTTATGCCAACTGATAAGTTAGGAGTTACTTACATAAAGAAATATGAATGTAAACATGCTAAAGTCATATTCTGCTGACTACTTTAACATCGCCATGGGAAACTTTTATATAACTGTTTATATAACAGTTATATAACGGTTATATCCTTCCCTTATTCAACCCCTTTTTCTTACCCGAATTCGCATCCTTCTTTTTCTCCCCTTTCACCTCCAACTCACCACCACCTTCCACACTATCCTTAATCCCTTTAATCTTTAACTTCATATCCGGCACCGTTTGATATATCGACAAAGCCAACGAATTCAAAAACTTTAAATTCAATGACCTCACACCTGACCAACCTTTCGGTACAACAACCTCAACAACCATATTAATCACAGTAACCACGTTCTCCACAACCTCCCCAA
Organism: Sambucus nigra; assembly: GCA_949130495.1. NCBI lineage: Eukaryota > Viridiplantae > Streptophyta > Magnoliopsida > Dipsacales > Adoxaceae > Sambucus > Sambucus nigra. Next base: position 297,036,850 of record OX422217.1, on the reverse strand, counting down.
TCTCCATGGAAACCCTCCCAACCCTCCCAACACTACACGTCCATGTCTTGACATAAAACAAAGCCGACGAACACCCCCTCTAAATTTTCTCCTTCTAATTCTTATGAGCCAAATTCACAGGCAATGGAAACTTCTTCTGTCTAAAAAACTGCTTGCCCAAAAGCTTGGCCAACAAATTAATAACCCTCTTATCAGCAAAGAACAAATCATAAGTATCATATAATTTGATTTAAACCCCAAATCCAATTTGTGACTTTGAAACCCAACGAATCCAGAACCGAATCCGAAATCCAAAAAATTAAAATCGATTTTGTTCCTCACCTTTAAATCTCAGACAGAATAACAATAAACTATTTAAAAAACCTCACTATAACTTCTTTAAACAAAAAGATATATAACATATTTAAATCGATTTATACTTAATGAAATGGAAAAAAATGTCGTCAACACCACCACAATCCAATTGATCCGGTTTAATGAGTTGGGCAACAAGTTTCTGAGACCGTAGCTGGAACTTGGGTCGCCGAGTTTTGGGTTTTAAGGTGGTGGTCAAGATTTCACAATCATCAGAATAAAGCTAAAGTAAATTTGTTACATATATTTGTTTAAAATATCAAAACTACATTTCAAAGCTTTGCTCAGAGCTTTAGTTTAACTTAATAAGTCTCGGTTTAAATTTGTTTAAAATACAAGAATACCTTGATTCAGAGCTTATCTCAGTGGCCAAACAGGATGGAATTGCTACCTTTGGTCGATTGAAGTCTCGATTTCATCGATCGGAGTTTTTATCAGTTGGAGGAGGGTATATGGAGTCTGAATCTTTCATGTACCGGTGGAATTTATTTGTTACCGGCGAGAGAGAGGGTTTTGTAGCTCCATCTTGGTCCTCCTCCTTAAGCTTCGTCCTGGAAAATGAAGAGAGAGTACACTGCGAGATAACGGAGCTGGCCGGAGATAGATAGAAAGAGAGAGAAAGAGTTGGACAGAGAGAGAGAGAGGCGAGAGCGCCAAGAAGATGAGAGAGAGGGGCTTGAGTGGGATTGAAAGAAATGTTATCTAATGTTTTTTTAGGTATTTTATATTTTAATAAGTGTACTCAATTTTGGCACACTTTAAAACAGTGCCAAATTTTGGCACTGTTTTAAAGTGTGCCAGATTATCATTAAACCGTGCCAAAATTTAGCACAGTTTTAAACTGTGCCAAATTTTTAATATCAGGGTGTGCCAAGTTACTGTTTTTGGTATAGTTTAAGAAATAAATGTTTGGAAGACTCCCACCAATATTTAATTGCACCCTTTAATATGAAACTAGCCAAAATTACCTTCTGAGCACCAGGTACATTCATCACTCCGAAGATAGTTTATGTGTCTCTAACCCAAGCCTCAACTTATAAAGTATCTACAGAACCTGAGAATACTGGAATATGATAAACTTCTCGGACAGAGTATTCTTCTCCTCTCGTTGTATTTCCCTTTATCTTCTGGTCAAAGTCTGCTCCTCCAAGTACTTGGCTTATTGTTCGGCCATTTGCATCATAAACATGACTTGTTGTTCTACCATTAAAGTCATGGAACGAGACATTCTCTGCATGTCTGTAAGTTGTTCAGGTGCCCCTCTACATTATTTAGATTTTATAGGCTCACTGTATTTGAAGACTCATCCTCCACCCTCTCATGAACATTTTCTCCTTCCATATCTTACTATCTATCATAAACCACAATTATAGAAACAAGTATACAACATTTATTTCTAACATAATATAAATGACCCACACCACACTATTTATGCATGCCACATCTAGACTCTCTCACCCCAAATTATAAAAAACCCAAAGCACTGATACCAAGTTGTCACCCCCTAACCCCATTAGGATATAATTAACTAAATAGTTCACAAACCACATTTATTATTTATTTATTTTGTAATACACATTAAAACAACTTCAAGGTAAAAATGCGAAATACTAAAAATCCAATCGTTTTAAGGAGACACAATTTGAATAAAACTCCCATACGATTTAACTTAATTACAACTAGTACAATGTATAAAACAAAACTAACGATACCCTACTACTATTCACTCAACATCCTAGACCTGGCAGTGGAAGCTTCAAAAACTGAAAATGTAAATATATAAAAACATTAGTTTAAAAACTCAGTGAATGTACTACATCTCTATATACTAAAAGTACTATACTAACATCTCAACATATAAATATATCCATCTTTATGCTAAATTAGACCATATACTTATCCGGAGTTAATAAACCCCACATCTCCTCCCCGTAGGTAATAATCATATCCATAGGTTTTAATAACCTAACCTCTCCTGAATTGTATAGCAACTCAACATATATTGACTTTTATAAATCCACAACATCTCAACATCTCTTGAATTTTAATAAGACATAACATCTCAAAATCTCGTGACTTTTAATAAGCCATATCATCTCAATATATAATACATACACATCATATCCACAATCAACTCAGTAAGTACACTCACATTGGGTTGTCAACTATGTATTCACGTTTCCTTCGGGTGGAGCTGAACTGGGTTGATTTGACCCTACACCTGTTAATGTAACTTAAACAGTACTGAGTCTCAATCATAATTATTATCTTAATATATCTATGTAACTTTCAATAACTATACAACAACAATATAATTCTACTCAAGTCATATTCCAGGAAACACGGGTAAAGACAAAACAATGGTATATATGTTGATAAGGTTATGAACATTCAACCATAGAAAATACCTCGTAAGGAATTTATTACTAAAATCAAGGAAACATAAAAGTATACTTCTCAATGTATATACACATGAAACATATACTCAAAATACCCGTAGTAAACAGCAGATAAAAACATTCTTTCATGGGGTATCTAGTATTGCCTCAAATTATTCTCCTCCATACTTAACCATCCCATATTCATAAATTGTACACATACAGGTGTCCAAGATTATCAATATGAAAACAAATCTGAATATACTTTCCATCTCAAGTGACGGTGTAATTTTTCAAGCTTCCTAGGGCGTGTTGTGACCATTTCTTTACAACCTATTAAATCTTCCCCATAAGCTCCTCTATTGTTCCTTCAACTTCCAAGAATTTTCATAATTTTTCTCCAGCCTAACTTTCCATTATTTTCCACCCATTTTCAATACACATACTGAAAGTACAGAATTAAAGTTCTATAATTTTTTGACTTCATTTTCTATGTCAAAATCTTGACCAAACTCAGGGTATATCGAAATGAAATATACAAACTACAATTATGTACCAACTTGCAATCATCACTAAGGCCCAAACACAAGGAGCTAAATTCTAATTTTTGGATATGAAATTAATATATGCGTCTAGTTTCATATGCAATTTGAATTTCTTAATTCCAATAAGCACAAAAAAATATATGCAAGTTTGAATACAAGGGATTTCAGTAACAAGCAATACGAGCTACATACACCACTTATCTCACATGTGAACAAATACTTATTATCACAAAGGAGGATGGAATTTAATTAATAATTCATGATTTATATACTTTGAAATGAGTATCATAGAAGATTAAAACAATATTAATCACATAATTATACCTTGGAAACACTTTAAGGATTTTCTTGGAATTTTTCAAGCTTTTCTTGCAATCTTTTCTTCCTTAACCTCTACTTTCTCTTTCCTCAAGCCAAACACTGTTCAAACTGAACCTAGGTTTTATTTTATAGAGAAATAGGTTAGAAGAAGATTTTTAAGTCAACCAAGGCTGCCTACCATGCCAACCAATCAAATTAAAACATTTGGTTTAATAAAAGACAATTTACCACTTAAAGGTAATGGACATATTTACCCCTTGTTCGTAAATTCAGCCTAACTTCTTACTCGAACATCCGTTTGATGCAACGTTTATTGTGTCACAAACATAACTCATATATCTACAACTATCTAGTTTTCACCTTGAGTCAGTTTGTACATTATAAAAGTCAAAACTAGTCTCCAACAAGAACATTTTTATCAAAAATAACAAAATTTTGTGTTAGTACATAATTCGACATTTCATGATTTATGAAACTAGGATTATACTAACCATAATGACTTAACATTAGATATATTAATAACATGTTATTCATATCACATAAGGTAATCATGATTTAAATATAATTTATCATAATTATGTTCGGGTTGTCACATCCAAAATTACTGGCCAGAACATATGGTGGCATCGTCGGCAGTGTGGAGCTCGTTAAAGCACGTGGTTATTGAAAGATTATGAAAAAAGATAAAGAAATATAAAACATGTCAAGAATTGGGTTGTATGGTGAAACTTTGTAATGACAACCTTACTTGAATGAATTAATAAATGTTCCAGTAAAGGTTAAAGTGGGCAAGAAATGAGTAAAAATATTAATGTCCATAAGGTAAAGGGAAGGTAAATTATAGTGGTTAAATGGGTCGTTAAGAAACCTAAGAGGTTTAGCCCATAATTAACATAAGAGTGTATTTGTGAAAGATTTTTCAAAGGTTAAATAAGTATTTTCTATCACGGTATTCACGTGTGTTGAAATGGTGATTTTCAATGAAAATACTAACGTGGATTGATTTAAATGAAAGGAGTAATTTTGGTAAAGAAATGATTTTTGGTTAGATAAAGTGTAGTTGTTTTAAGTATTTAACTGTATTTGTTAATTAAAGGAATAAATGTAAAGTTAAGTAAGAAGAAACTCTTTTATGAGATAAGGTTAATTAATCAAGATAAATCACATTTTTGGAGTAAAAACAGTTTCATGCACCCACCCACCCACCCACCCACACACACACACACACACACACACACACACACACACACATATATATATATATATATATATATATATATATATATATATATATGGTAGTTTTATTGGTGACTTCAGTTTGGCCATTGCACTTTGGATGTCTCGAGGCATATTATAACTTTTGGATGTCAGATCCGATGCAATAGTCCTCAAAGTCTTGATTATTGAACTGCGTGTCATGATCTATGATGAATGCATAGGCATGCCATAGCAACATATGATATTTTTCCAAATGAATTGGAATACCCTTTCACAGGTAATCTCAACCAATGGCTCGGCTTCTACCCATTTTGTGAAGTAGTCCACTGCCACCACCAAGTATTTGAATATCCCCTTTGTCCTTGACAATGGTCTGACCAGATCAATTCCCCACATCGTGAATGGTTAGGGTAATGTAATCGGTTCTAGTGGTGCTCCTGGTGTACGGTGTATTTTGGCATATTTCTGGCATTTGTCACACTTCCTTACATAATCTGCACAGTCTACCTTCATTGTAAGCCAATAATAGCCTTGGGTTGTAATGCGCTTCACCAGCGATCTTCTAGCAGAATGTTCTCTACAACATCCTTCATGTACTTCCTTAATTATCTTGCTAACTTATGTGGAATGGACTCATCTTAGCAATGAGATGATATATTCCCTCTTGTACAACACTTTAGCCTTTATTATGTAGTGGTTTTCTTTGTAGCACAACATTCTCGCTTCTTTTGGATCTAAGGGGAGTTCGCCGACCTCAATATAGGGTCGTATGGGATCCATCCTTGATGGTCCCAGACTTACATCCATCACCTTTAAGCTTTCCTCATACGTACTTTTGTGAGTCAGTATTTTATCTGGTACCATCCTTCTTTAAGCAGTTCTTCTACCGAGGTCAAATCGACTAAGGCATCTACTCGAGCCTTTTCCAATCTGAGAATCCTCACAACCTTTACTTCTGTAAATTTTTCCAATTGTTATCGCACTATGGTCAAGTATTTCACCATGGAACTTTCTATTACTTCATAGACTCCCAGCAGCTAGTTGACTACTAGTTGAGAGTCACTATATGCCATGACGTGATCTGCCCTCAGGGATGAAGCTAGGAAAAATCTGCCAATTAAGGCTTCGTATTTCGCTTAATTATTGGAAGCTTCAAATTGAAAGCGCAAGGTGTATTCCACGTCTATTTCATTCGGAGTAGCAATGATAATGCCCGCACCGCTGCCCACCGAATAATAAGATCCTTCAAAGAATAATTTCCAGATAACACTGTCCTAGCTAAAGTTCGCTTCTTTAATTTTACCGAATCTAAATAGCTTTTTCTGAGATTCGTTGCGCTAGAGTTTGTCCTCCTTTGTTGAAGAGCTATCTCCAAGGGGAGTCTTCTCTACTTCACTAGGGATTAATATCTCTTTTGGGGAAGTCTGCTTGTCTTTAAGAATCGAGCTCTCTCTCAAGGGAGTCTGCTCAGATGGCTTTTCCTCGTAAGTAAACTTGACAATGAAATCTGCTAATGCTTGCCCCTTGATGGTTGTCCTGGGCTCGTATTGTATGTTGTACTCACCAAACTCGATCTCCCAATCCATAAGCTGACTAGACTTATCTAGTTTATGCAGGATCTGCTTCAAAGGCAGGTTGTTGTAGACCATAATGGTGTGGTCTTGGAAATACGACTTCATTATTTTAAAAGCTTCCTCAGTGATAAAGATAACTTCTCCATTCAAGGATACTGGATTTCATCCCCTCAGTACATTTTTCTTGTATAATAAATTGGTCTTTGAATTCCTTCCTCCTGCCTTACCAATGCCGAACTGACAGTTGATTCTGACACAAAGAGATACATGTAGAACTTTTCCCTGACAGCAAGTCTTGACAAGAGAGAGGGTGAGACCACGTACCACTTCAGTTCCACGAAAGCATTCTCGCATTATTCATTCCACTCAACAGAATTTCTCAACACTTTAAAGAAGGGAAGGAACTTATTATGGCTCTAGAGACGAAACTGTTAAGTGTTGTCACCCGCCCTGTTAGCTTTTGCATGCCTTTTTCGTCGTGGGAGATTAGATGTTTATCGGAGCATGGATTTTGTTAGGGTTGGCTTCGATACCCGTTAATTGATGATAAAACTGTAACAACCCTCGCTTTTGGGAAACTTATTTTATATTAATTTAGTGTCTAAAGTAATTATATAAAATGTTGGAAAATGGAGTAAATATTAATTGAATGAGTTGAAAGATAATGTTTACTAGATTGTTGCATATTTACTGTATGTGTATGTAAATATCATCATGTTGCATTTTATAGTGTCGCACGCTTTAAACAACATTTATGGTTTAAATGAAATCAGAACGGGAAATGATTTATAAAATTTTCGGATGCCAATTTAGAGGGCGTAGTTGGTCCCGAAATGTGCGAGATAGTCATAATAAGTGCCATATTGTATTTTTGGGTTTCGGGAACTTTTGACTGGTTATGGCTTAAATGCGTAGTTATGAGTCATTTTAATGTGGTATTAACAATTTAAGTTGGGAATTTAGACTAAAGGCGCGTTTTAGTCTTGCACCTCATTTATTTCTCTCAAGTGCATTTACTAACCTAGAGAGAAAGAGAGAAGAAGAAAATTGAGGAGAAAAGAGATAGATTGAAGATTGAGGCTTGGGATTATTGCTACCACAAAGAAATCTGAGATTTCTACCTCAAGGAAAGTTTTCTACTTGCTAATCTATAATTTAGGATGAATAAATTGTGTGATTGTTGTGTATATGAATCAATAGAACAAATGTGAAATTTATGGATTTTTGTGGTGTTTGAGCCGTAATCATAGTTTGGTTGGATGATTATGGGGAGCATAGTGATTAGAGATCACGTATGTTGGTTTTGGTTGAATTAATGTTGGTTGTTATGGGTAATTATGAAGGATAAATGAATGATCGAAAAAGTAGGGTATAAAACTCCATAGCTAAAATTGGGATTTCTAGGGCTAGGCGAATCGATTCGCCCCTAGTGAGTCGATTCGCTAGAGGGGAAGCTTACATGTCTGAGTGGATCGAATCGATTCTACTTATTCGAATAGATTCGATAGTATGAAGAAAGTCAGGTCCTCCTATCCGAATCGATTCGGTTGGTCCAAATCGATTCGCTTTCAGACCGAATCGATTCGGCCAGGGCAAATCGATTCGGAAATGCTACAGTTTTGAGTTATTTTTCTAACTCAATTTTGACCCTTTCCTTTTAGGCTTAGGACTTAGGGACCTTCTTGTATGAAGTAAACTTAGATCCCTAGAGTCCTAGATGAGTTAGTTAACTACCCTACATTAGAAATGGATTAAATGGGGCTTATACCGGGGGTGTACAAATTGATGTTAGGGAATTCTTTTCCTTTAGTTAATTATTATGAGACTAGGAGCTGTAAGGTCATATTGGGAGAATTTAGAAGCTCAATTGAGGTATGCTAGATTCGATAGTTTATAGTAACGTCATGAATTCTTAGAGAATTAATAAGAGGTCTATTAATCATTGAGGTTATAATGATGGTATAAATTATGTATGGCTTCGGATAAAATGTGATGTATCTATAAAAATTGAAATGAATATGGTAAATAATAAATTACTTAAACACACCTCTCTAAATTCTATCATAAGGGAAGTTCCTGCATGAGGTGAAGTCCCCTGTCTAGTGAATGCAAGGTGAATATAGTCCTCGGCTATATGATCGGTTATTATGTATGTTGTATTTATTGTGCGACTGTGAGGTAATTTCGGGTGTGGTTATGACTCACTCGCATGTATATGGAGACTTCCCGACGTTGCGTTAGGATGCCCAGGTTGTCTTGGTTGATAGGGCCTGGAAGATGATAGTCCTTTAGGGGTGCATACAGTGGGTAAACCCGAACGGGCAGTCTTAGAATCATTATATGTATATGAATATAACTATTCTTATTCCAGTTGGACTTGATTTATGATAAATGCCATAAAGAGCAAATAACTGTGATGATGTTTCATAATGAGAAATGAAACGATGAAATGAAATAGTGTAAACATAATGAGATATGGAAAGATGAAATGAAACAGTGTAAATGATGGAGATTGTTCATTAATAATATTCATTCATATCCTCTTGCATAACTAAATTAAACTTACGATCATTTAATTGCTTTAGTTTATGCTTTGAGATTGAGTAGGTAGATTCTTATCATTATCAATCATGATTAACTGTTCATAACTGTCATACTCTTTATTCATCTGGTGATCATATAAAATCGGGCCCTGACCCATTCATATTTCTTGTTGTGCATGAATCTTATATTCTCTCAGGTGCTCCACCGTAAGGACGCCCGTTATGACTTTCCTATTCCGGTGTTTTTGGGGAGCCGTGATACTTTGTGAATATTATGGGATATGTTGTTATAGACGTCTTCATTTTTGTACTCTAGTTATGATCGGATCATTTACTTGGGCGTGTGGCCCAAGCTCTTGTAATTGTCTAATGAAATGTATTATGTAACTTAATTAAATTATTGTAACTACTTATATGAGACTGTTGACTGACAGCATATTCGGTCCCCTTATTGAATACTTGATGTAGATGGAATATAAGACTTTTTGGGTATCCACTTTCTTTTTAAATTGGGTTGTTTCAATTCTTTCTTTAACTTATAAAACAAAATTTTTGGCAACCCGTTTTACTGAATTATAGGGTGGTTATCTCGTATACTTACTATATTATTATGATGCTGAGAATGGTCCATCTATGATTCCCATTATTATTGGAGTATCGGGATGGACACCCCTTATTTTGGTGAGCGGGTTGTCACAGATGGTATCAGAGCATCAGGTTCTAGAGTCTTTAGGATCTATGCGGACTTGTCACGTTCTACCGTAGTGTTCTTTGATATAGAGCTTAATGTTATGACTGCTTTGTTTGCCTATGTTTGCGACCTTCTGCAAATTAGATTGTTTTATATAGAAATTTTAACTTTATTATTTCTTCATCTCAAATGCCGCCTAAGAGAGGTCGCCCCGCTAGAAGAGATAGAGTTGTAGAAGAGGAGGTAGGTCCTCCACCGCCACCACAAGGAACTATAAATGCTGCTGAAGTAGCAAATATTATGGCCTAAGCGGTCAACGCAGCGATGACTATCGTGGTTCAGTAATTACCACAAGCTCAACAGTAACGAGCTCAAGAGGTACAAGATCATGCGGGACCTTCTCCGTGGGAGAGAGTTAGGGAGTCCTTTTTAAAGGGCCATCCCCCAGAATTCCAAGGAGGTTCAGACGTCATAGTAGCTAATCAGTGGAAAAGGGATATGCAGCGCCATCTACGCATGGTGGAGTGTAGTGAGGAAAGAAAAAAAATCCTTGCTACTTTTAAATTAATTGGAGCTGCATTACATTGGTGGGAGTTGATGACTACGCCAGAGCAGAGGGATGCTATGACCATCAATGATTTCTGGGTTCTGTTTGATCGGAAGTATTTTCCTCCCGCAGTTCAAAGGGAGATGAGAAGAAAACTTCAGGGCGTAGTGCAAGGAGAGCGTACGATCGCGTAGTATGAAGAGGAATTCACTCGATTAGCTAGTTTTGTACCTGATGAGGTAACTCCGGAGGAGAGGGGGATATCCAAATTTATTGGAGGTTTGCACTGGAGGATATGACAACATTTGTTGGGCAATCCAGCCTTGCAGAATTTTAGAGATGTGATGAATGCGGTGTTACTCCATTGTCAGGAAGATCGATTATATGTTCAAGGTAGTAAGAAGGCTTCAGTTTTGGGGTAAGATGGGAAACCCGAAGGCAATGGGATAGGAGTAGGAACATTTCCCTCATCCGGATCTTCGGGAAATAAATAAAAAGAAAGGGATCCCCAGCAAGGGGACTAGTCTAAACGACAACGTTTTGGTGGATTTAATGTTGGTGGTAGTAATGTTAGGCATGGTCAAGGTGCCCCACAACAACAACAAGAAGGTCGGGGTGGTAATGGGGGTAGAGGCCATCCAGGCCAAGGAGTTGGGCAGTTTAGAAATAATCCGGGCTGAAATCAGGAGAATGTGACGAATCGATGCTTTCAATGCGGAGAGTTGGGTCACTACAGGAGGGCGTGTCCTCAGTTGATTGGGAATCAACTTCCTAGGGTTCCACAACACCACAAGCTCAGTTACCGCCACAAGTACCTAATCCAGTTATCCCTTCACAACCGGGACAGCTACAGTATGGTCGTGTTTACCACATTCAAGATGCTATGCTTCCTCCACCCCCGCCAGCGCCGCCAGCTATTGAGGGTAAGTTTCTCATTCAGGGGCATATGGGGTCGTGCATTGTTTGATATGGGTGTGAAACACTCGTTCATTTCTAGAATCTTTGATCAGTCTACAGAGTTGATTAAATCTACAAAGAGTACCTTCACTAGTGTTGAGTCTTCTATGTGTGATGGTTCACTTATTTTCTTTATTTGTAAACAAATAGGAATAAATCTTGGTAACTTGTGTTTTGAGGCCGATTTGCTCGTCCTTGATATGGTCGAGTATGATGTAATCCTGGGTATGGATTGTCTAGTGACGTATCGTGCGCAGTTAATTGCTATGGGAAGAGTATAGTTTTTGCCATTTCGGGGCAAGAAATGTTTTTAGTGGTCATGCCTCGTTCAGAAGGAGGTTCTAGAACTTACTTGTATTATATCGCTGAGGAGACTTCTCGGGATGTAGTTGTTTCTTTAGATTCGATTCCAGTTGTTAGAGATTTCCAAGATGCTTTTCGGGAAATACCGGGTTTGCCTCCGAGTAGGGAGATTGAGTTTATAATCGATTTAGCACCGGGAACGAGACCGATTGCGAGAGCTCCGTATCGTATGGCTCCTGTTGAGAGGAGGGAGTTAAGAAATCAGATTCATAACTTGCTAGAGCAAGGGTTTATTAGGCGAAGCACGTCGCCGTGGGGAGCTCCGGTGTTATTTATGAAGAAGACGGTTCTCTCCGGTTGTGTGTTGACTACAAGGAGTTGAATAAAGTCACCATCCAAAACAAATACCCTTTACCTCGAATTGATGATTTGTTTGATCAACTTAGGGGAGCGTCGTACTTCTCTAAAATAGATTTGAGGATGAGGTATCACCAGTTGAGGATACGAGAACAAGATGTGTCCAAGACTGCTTTCCTAACGAGATATGGGTCCTATGAATTTTTGGTTATGCCTTTCGGAATAACCAATGCTCCTGCTGTGTTTATGGACCTGATGAATAGAGTGTTTTGAGACTTTCTGGACCAGTTTTTCATCGTGTTCATTGATGATATTCTACTGTATTCTCAAACAGAATCCGGTCATGCTACTCACTTGCGGTTGGTCCTGAAAAAGGTTGAGGGATCACCAACTGTATGCCAAGTTCGAGAAGTGTGGTTTTTGGTTGCAGGAAATACAGTTTCTGGGTCACATTGTGACAGCCCAGGGTATTTCGATAGACCCAAGTAAAGTTGTTACGGTGAGGGAGTGGGGTCAGCCCACGACACCTACCGAGATCCGTAGTTTTCTGGGTTTGGCTGGTTATTACCGCCGATTTATCAAGGTTTTGTCTAAAATTGCTAGCCCTTTGATAAATTAACCCGGAAAACGATGAGGTTTGTATGGGATGATTCTTGTCAGTCGGCTTTTGATGAGCTGAAAGATAGATTAACTTTTGCTCCAGTTCTTATGTTACCGAGGCCAGAATTGGAATATTTGGTCTTCACCGACGCATCTCTGCAAGGGTTGGGAGGTGTACTTCAACAAGAGCAGCGAGATATTGCTTATTCCTCTCGTAAGCTAAAGCCCCATGAAAATAATTATTCGGTGCATGATTTGGAACTTGCCGCAGTAGTTTTTGCTAGGGATGGCAACGGGTCGGTTCAGGGTCGGGTTTTAACTCCCCGTCCCCATCCCCATTAGAAAAACCATTCCCCGTCCCCACCCCATTCCCCATTATAACGGGTTCGGGGATCCCCGTCCCCGTTTAAAATGGGTATCGGATTCCCCGCGGGGAACCCATTTTGATTTTTTTTAAGAACACAACCCCCCCCCCCCAAAAAAAAAAAATGCTTACAAAATTTAACAACACAAAACCCCCCAAAAAATGCTTACAGAAAACTATGGAATGACATATGAAGGCTGTGAGAGAGCTACAACACAAAACGTTTTTTTTTCCTATAGGCTACTATAAACTATATTTCACCATTTGAGACCCAAAAAACAAGAGATAAAAGAAATGAGATAAAAGAGATCTACCTGTGAGAGAGCTGTGAGGAGAGAGGCGAGGGCTGCCTGTGGTGGAGCTGCCTGCGGCGGCGTGAGAGCAGCGTAAGATCTGCGAGCTTGCGGCGGTGTGAGGGAGTGAGTAAGGGAGGGAGTGAGGTCATGAGGGAGTGAGGGAGTGAGGAAGGGAGGGAGTGAGGGCGTGAGGGATCTGCGGCTTAGCTTAGGCTGCTTAGCAGATGTGTGTGTGAGGGAGTGTGAGGGAATAAGTCTAGGGCTTTAGTTTATATATTTTTTATAATATAAATATATATTTTTTATTATACATTAGTAATTCGGGTATCCCCGTGGAGACCCGAGGGTATACCCGAAACCGACCCGAAACTTTTCGAAAATTTTCCCACTCCCCGAACCCGATCCGATCCCCGAATTTTCGGGGATTTTTTTCGGGTATCCGTGGGGACTCGAAATTTTGGGGAAAATTGCCATCCCTAGTTTTTGTCTTGAAGATTTGGAGGCATTATCTCCTAAGGGAGAAATTTTGTCTTTTCACGGACCACAAATCGTTGCAGTATTTGTTTTTCCAGAGAGATTTAAATATGGGAAAACGCCGGTGGTTAGAGTTTGTGAAAGACTACAAATTTGTCATCCACTATCACCCGGGCAAGGCAAATGTAGTAGCAGATGCTTTGAGTCGGAAGCCCGAGGGGGAGTTAGCGGAGATATGGAAAGCCAAATATAAGGAGCTTAGTCAGGAGGACGCGTTTGCTAGGGCATTTATGTCGGTGTTGATAGTTACGCCTACTATTGTGGCAAGGGTTGTAGAAGCTCGTGGAAAGGACAAAGGTTGTCAGGACCGTATACTCCAATTGTTAACCGAGGGAGCAGAATCCTACTCAATAAGCTCGAAGGGTGGGTTACGTTTTCACGGGAGACTCATTGTCCCGGATGAAGGGGATTTAAGTCGGGCTGTGATGATAGAATCTCATGGGTCTAAATTTTCAGTGCATCCTGGTGGGAAAAAGATGTACCAAGACATGCGGCGTCAATACTGGTGGGCGGGCATGAAGCGGGATATTTTCGAGTTCGTTTCTCAATGTACTACTTGTCAATTGGTGCAAGTAGACCACCAAAGACCAACGGGATTGTTTATATCGATGGACTTTATCACGGGATTTCCTATGTCGCAAAATGTTCACGATTCTATTTGGGTTATTGTTGATCATTTAACTAAGTCGGCACATTTCCTACCCATACGCACCGATTATAATATTGCTCGTTATGCCCGACTATTTATTACGGAGGTTGTTAGACTCTATGGGGTGCCAATAAATATAATCTCCGACAGAGATAAGATATTTGTTTCCCATTTTTGGCGAAGTTTCCAAGAAGCTATGGGAACCGAATTGAAATTGAGTAATTCTTATCACCCTAAAACAAATGGAAAGACAGAAAGAGTCAACCAAATGTTGGAGGACATGCTCCGAATGTGTGTGCTTGATTTTAAAGGTGGTTGGGAACAATTTCTCCCTTTGGTCGAATTTGCTTATAATAATCCGTACCAATTTACTATTGGGATGGCACCCTATAAAGCACTTTATGGCCGGACTTGTAGATCTCCCACTTGTTGGTTGGAGGTGGGGGATAATAAATTTCTTGGACCGGAAATGATCCAGGATACTTCTTCCAAGATTGAACTCATCCGGAATCGCATCCGAATAGCTCAAGATCGTCAAAAGAGTTATGCCGATGCGAATAGAAGGCATGTAGAGTTGGAAGTTGGAGATCAAGTCTTGGTGCGAGTATCCCCAATGAAAGGTATAAAGCGCTTTGGGAAGAAAGGAAAGCTTTCGCCGTGCTATGTTGGACCTTTTCCCGTTATTGCCAAGATAGGTCCAGGGGCGTATCAACTTTCCTTACCGTAACCCTTACAACAAATCCATGATGTATTTCATATTTCCTCTGTGAAGAAGTATAAGAGGTGTAAAGGAGCCCTTTGGCATATTCCTTTGGAGGATATCGAGTTGCAACCTGATATTTCGTATGAAGAACAACCGGTTGCAATCTTAGAGCACCGAGAGCGTAAATTAACATCGCGAGTGGTGCCCTTGGTGCGAGTCCAATGGGGTCATCACGACGCCAATGAATCAACATGGGAGCATGAGGATATTATGCGGGAAAAGTATCCGCATCTCTTCTTGCAAGGTATGCCTGAATTTTGAGGGAAAAATTCCCTCATAAGGGGGGGGGGGGGGGAGTATGTAACAACCCTCGCTTTTGAGAAACTTATTTTATATTAATTTACTGTGTAAAGTAATTATATAAAATGTTGGAAAATGGAGTAAATATTAATTGAATGAGTTGAAAGATAATATTTACTAAATTGTTGCATATTTACTGTATGTGTATGTAAATATCATCATGTTGCGTTTTATAGTGTCGCATGCTTTAAACAACATTTATGGTTTAAATGAAACCGGAACTAGAAATGATTTATAAAATTGTCAGATGCCAATTTAGAGGGCGTAGTTAGTCCCGAAATGTGCGAGATAGTCAAAATAAGTGCCATATTGTATTTTTGGGTTTCGAGCACTTTTGACTGGTTATGGCTTAAATGCGTAGTTATGAGTCATTTTAACGTGGTATTAACAATTTAAGTTGGTAATTTAGACTAAAGGCGCGTTTTAGTTTTGCACCTCATTTATTTCTCTTAAGTGCATTTACTAACCTAGAGCAAAAGAGAGAAGAAGAAAATTGAGGAGAAAAGAGAGAGATTGAAGATTGAGGCTTGGGATTGTTGCTACCACAAAGAAACTTGAGATTTCTACCTCAAGGAAAGTTTTCTACTTGCTAATCTATGATTTAGGATGAATAAATTGTGTGATTGTTGTGTATATGAATCAATAGAACAAATGTGAAATTTCTGGATTTTTTGTAGTGTTTGAGCCCTAATCATAGTTTGGTTGGATGATTATGGGGAGTATAGTGGTTAGAGATCATGTAGCTTGGTTTTGGTTGAATTAATGTTGGTTGTTATGGGTAATTATGAAGGAGAAATTAATGACAGGAAAAGTAGGGTATAAAACTCCATAGCTAAAATTGGGATTTCAGGGCTAGGCGAATCGATTCGCCCCTAGCGAATCGATTCGTTAGAGGGGCAGCTTACAGGTCTGAGTGGACTGAATCGATTCGGATTATCCGAATTGATTCGATAGTATGCATAAAGTTAGGTCCTCCTATCTGAATCGATTCGGCTGGTCCGAATCGATTCGCTTTCAGACCGAATCGATTCGGCCAAGGCGAATCGATTCGAAAATGCTGCTGTTTTGAGTTATTTTTCTAAGTCAATTTTAACCCTTTCCTTTTAGGATTAGGACTTAGGGACCTTCTTGTATGAAGTAAACTTAGAGTCCTAGAGTCCTAGATGAGTTAGTTAACTACCCTACATTAGAAATGGATTAAATGGGGCTTATTCCGGGAGTGTACAAATTGATGTTAGGGCATTATTTTCCTTTAGTTAATTATTATGAGACTAGGAGTTGTAAGGTCATATTGGGAGACTTTAGAAGCTCAATTGAGGTATGATAGATTCGATGGTTTATAGTAATATCATGACTTCTTAGAGAATTAATAAGATGTCTATTAATCATTGAGGTTATAATGATGGTATAAATTACGTATGGCTCCGAATAAAATGTGATGTATCTATAAAAATGGAAATGAATATGGTAAATAATAATTTACTTAAACACACCTCTCTAAATGCTATCATAAGGGAAGTTAGCGCATGAGGTGAAGTCCCCTGATTAGTGAATGCAGGGTGAATACAGTCCTCGGCCATATGACCTGTTATTATGTATGTTGTATTTATTGTGATACTGTGAGGTAATTCTGGGTGTGGTTTTGACTCACTCGTAGGTATATGGACACTTTCCGACGTTGCATTAGGATGCCCAGGTTGTCTTGGTTGATAGGCCCTGGAAGATGATAGTCATTTACGGGCGTGCACAGTGGGGAAACCCGGACGGGGGGTCTTAGAATCGTTATATGTATATGAATATAACTATTCTTATTCAAGTTGGACTTGATTTATGATAAATGCCATAGAGAGAAAATAACTGTGATTATGTTTCATAATGAGAAATGAAATGATGAAATGAAATAGTGAAACATAATGAGATATGGAAAGATGAAATGAAACAGTGTAAATGATGGAGATTGTTCATTAATAATATTCATTTATATCCTCTTACATAACTAAATTAAATTCTTATCTTAATCAATCATGATTAACTATTCATAACTGTCATACTCTTTATTCATATGGTGATCATATAAAACCGGGCCCTGACCCGTTCATATTTCTTGTTGTGCATGAATCCTATATTCATTGAGGTGCTCTGCCGCAAGGACGCCCGTTCTGACTTTCCTATTCCGGTGTTTTTGGGGAGCTGTGATATTTTGCGGATATTACGGGATATGTTGTTATAGAAGCCTTCATTTTTGTACTCTAGTTATGATCGGGTTATTTACTCGAGCGTGTGGCCCAAGCTCTTGTAATTGTCTAATGAAATGTATTATGTAACTTAATTAAAATTTTGTAACTACTTGTATGAGACTGTTGACCAACATCATATTCGGTCCCCTTATTGTATACTTGATGTGTATGGAATATAAGTCTTTTTGGGTATCCACTTTCTTTTTAAATCGGGTCGTTTCAATTATTTCTTTAACTTATAAAACAAAATTTTTATTAACCCGTTTTTCTGAAATATAGGGTCGTTATCCCGTATACTTACTATATTATTGTGATGCTGAGAATGGTCCATCTATGATTCCCATTATTATTGGAGTATCGGGCTGGCCACCCCTTATTTTGGTGAGCGGGTTGTCACAAAAACACATAAACATGCCTTCCTTCAACCTAAACTCACATTTTGTTGGGTTCAGCTTCATCTGGTGCTTTTCCAGTTGGTCAAAAGTCTTCCGAAGATTCTTGATGTGTTCAGTGGACGTTCTGCTCTTTAATGCTTATCATCCACATAGACTTCCATGTGTTACCGTAATCTGATCTTCAAAGACTTTGTTCACTAATCACTAGTAAGTATCTCTTGCATTTTTTATACGAAAAGGCATAACGTTATAATAATGAGTACCTCTATATAACACCCCGTGTTTTTATTAATTAATTATTTAATTAATTCGGAAATTAGAGAAACATAAAATTTTGGATTTAATTATTTTTAATAATTAAATATGTTAGTTTTTATATTCAAAATTCAAAAATCTAGATTAAAATACTCCTAATATGAGTATATATAAGTCTTTGGCCATTTAGAAGAGTCCTCAAATCATAAAACTCTTTAGAAAAAAAAATACAAAAAAAATATTCGATCGTCCGATCAAGTTGAATTTTTTTGTACATCTTCCACTCGTCTTCAACTACTTCGGCCCCAAATTTCAGCCAATTCCAACGGTCCAATCGTCAGAGTTTTTTTTAGTGTTTGTATCTGATTAGAACTCTTTTTTAAATAAAACTCTTAATCCTTTATATATCACAACAAGTTCGTGGCTTGACTTTTCAAATCACTTTTTCATCAACTTTTCAACTAGAAGACCTCTCCAAAATTATTCCCTTTCTTCTAAAAACTTTAGCCCCATACTTAATCAACTGTTTGACTCAATATTTGAAGGTTTAATTGGTGTTTTCTCAAGATTGTTCAAGAACGACTCTTTGCTAATTTTTCGAGAGGAATCCAACTGTCAACTCAGATCTTCTTCATCTAAATCATAGGTTTGAATATTCTATTCCTTTCCATTAGTATTATGCGTCTTAAGTGTCACCTAAACCCTTAATAATGTGATTTGTTAAAATCAATTAGTAACTTAATTAGAGAAAGTGGACACTAATTTGGGGACGATTTTTATAAAACTTTTAAATATGAATTAATCTTTAAAACCCTTGAGTGCTTAGGTTAGATTATTGGATTCTTATGGTTTTGGGTGTAGGTTCTCATGTAGAATTTTATGGGATTATTTATATGTTATTTGGGACGCGTACACACTTTTAAAAAATTAGATGATTTATAAAGAGAACGATTATGTCATCTAAAGATTACTACATGTTAATCAATTTAATATTATTGAATGGAATTAATTGTGTTGAAATCAACGATGGTGTTTGTAATTGATTTAAATTAAATTGGTACCCTTATGATTAAATTGTTATGTGGTGCTTATGAATTGTGATTTGTTTTAGTCACTTTTGCCATCGCGGGGATGTGACACCCCGACTAATTAAATACCGGTTAGATACTCCTTTATTCAAATTAATACAAAATGTCAAGTTGGCTCAGTTTATAGCATCACTGTCGAAAACGTTTTAATAATTACTATCCACCTAATATTTAAAAAGTGAGTTGTCAAATTTTAATTAAATTCAATTAACATGCAGTGAGTAAGATTATGAAATGTTAACATACAACTATAACATAGTCACAATAGAATAACCCTGGAATAATAATGAATCTGGAGGAATACTCCTCACAACAATTCGAATAATGAAATAAACAAATACAAAGTTTAATTCATTAATTAATTACAACCCAAAATCTGAAATAAACTAAATAGGTAAAATGTCTCTAAAAGAAATGGGGCGACATGCCCAACATATGAGAAAATATGATAATAGAATCAAGATCGAAAATGGAGGCGTCTACTGTCAAGGTCCTGTAACTTCCACAACTGCTACAGCACATCACCGGAATGGAAATATTATGCTTGGTGTCCTTGTGGCTGGGCACCTAAAAGATTTTTACAAAAAAATAGATTTGGAAGCAAACGGATCAGAGCCCGATTGTGAAAATAGTTTAAAATATAACAAGTGTTTAATATCATTAAACAGTGAACATAAAGTACATGATAGTGTGCACTCACATGAGTTCCTCACCTCTCAACTAATTGTGCACACCTATCGTACCCGTACCCGTACCCGTTGTAGTTATTCCCATACCTAACTAGTCACATACATAATCTAACATTCCTGTACAATTCAGGATTCAATTCCCGACATCTTAATTTAAACAAAGAGTTTTACTTTTCTTCTCGGTTACCAAAATAAATAATACTATTCACTAGAGGTTTTCCATTTTCAATTCTACTACCATGTTGCCATTATTCACACTTACATTTATACATGACAATTCATTTCAATTAATTGTATATTTTTCTCATCATAAATATACAATACTGGCACCCCGAGACTAGGCTGCGGTGCACACATACTCTGCTATCCAATCCCGGTACATCACGTACATAAGGACTACGCATTCCGAATCTCTCAGGAATCGTTCTCAGATAACAACAATCACACATAATGGAGGCGAACATAGTTCACATCACATGGGTCATGCACACACCTACGCTCCCATGATCAGCATACTTATTAACTTCTTAATAAGTCCTTCTCTAACCTATGTCCTCGAGGTACCAATCTAAATCCCCCGTAGGCGCACAAAGATTAGATGGCCCTGATCGAACGCCAACCTCCCATGATAGCAAGTATGGTAGGTATGTTATACACAAATAACCACATATACTAAGCATTCGCACATCTTAGATATCTCAAAATATTAATAGAGGTATACTTCTCGTTCTTATACCATCATTTAGTGTTATACGTTTACAAGTCCCCAATTCATATACATTAAGGTGTCAACTCTTCTCACGTCGTAATTAGGTACTTATTTTCTAATCCATAAATGTCATTCGGTTTACTACAATATTCTAAGTTTTACTCCTCAACGTATTCCAATCTCTCGATTATTCCCACTAGTTAATAAGGGAAGGTTATTACTCCATTAAATAAGTCTTTGGGAACATTTGAAGTAAAATCAGGCCAAAAAGGTCATTCTGTCAACTCGTTAGAAGTCTCGTTCGAACGAGTGTCGTTCGAACGAAAGGCTTCGAACGAACTACCAACTCATTAGAATGGATACTGTCATCTCGTTAGAAACTCATTCGAACAAGGTCGTTCGAACGACCTCGGCAGGTCTTCTAATGAGATGGCAGAATACGCCCAGAAAATCCTAAACTCGTTTTTCTTCATTCTCCTCTTCTCTAAATCCACCCTAACACTATCCAAATACGTTTTAATGTTTGTAAACTATTATTAGCCGCCCTAGATCAATCCTTAACATGCTTTTGGGGTTAAATCTTACAAATTAACATGCCAAAATCATAAATCCCCAAATTCTTGTTCCAACCCCTACGAACTTGAACCCAGAATTTAATTTCATAAAAAGACTCATTTTTAATCCGTTCAGATCATCAAAAATTATATTTTTGTATAATGAATCCATCCACAATCATTCTACATGCAAATCCCTACCCAAAACCATAAGTTTCACAATAAATTTATTGGGTGTTCATCATCAAAATTTCCAAGATATAAACAGTTTTCTACAATACACATGGAGGAAATATTCATTGCAAATAAAGACATCAAAACACTTGCCTTAGATTTGTTTCTTCTGAGTTGATGTTGGTGAATGAAGGTTGATTTCTCCCCTTTCTCTACAGAATTCTCTCAAGGATGGTGATGGTGGTTGGAGGTTTCTTTTGGAACCTCTTCAAACTCTCCCTTTAACTCCCGTAGCCCACTAACTTACCAAATGCTGATAATAGACCTAGTGGGTTCATTAGTAATATATTATTTAACCCTAAAATTTGTGGGTTTTAATTCCCCAATTTTTAAAATTACCAAAATACCCTTCTAGGTTATCGGTTTGGCCTAAAAATGCCCCGGGACCCAAACTAAACCCCCGGCTAGTGTTTTCTGACTATTTCGACCCTTTTGGACATGTTGGCACACTCAAAATGACCATTAGATTGATAAAAATATAATTCACTTTTTAATTTAAATAATTATATTCCTGACCCGACTGACACGCGCGTCCTAACTAAATTTCCCAAATTATCGTATTTCAGCCTCGCGATAAATTAAATGTTTTCAATACTCATGTATTACCATACATACTCAGAAATATTAAATTTTAACATCATAATCAAATACCAACTCACATTTCGCTAGTATTTATATCCAGATTAATTCCCAAATAATTCTCATTTAATTTAATTAATCCCTTAAATAAAATTAATAAAATTACGGGGTATTACATACTTCCCCCCTAATAACAGAATTTCATCCCGAAATTTGAAACTAAAGAGTACCTGGTAAAAATAACTCTGGATAACGCTCGCGCATCTCATCCTCGCGCTCCCATGTGGACTCCTCGGCATTATGATGCCGCTACTGAACACGTACTAATGGTACTATCTTTGACCTCAGTTTCCACTCGCTTCAGTCCAAAAAAGCAATCGGCCCCTCCTCGTAGGAACAATCAGGCTGAAGATCGATGTCCTCTAAAGCAATGTGAGTATGGGCCAAATCGTCCCTAAGATATTTCCTTAGCGAGGAAATATGGAACACGTCATGGATCCTATGCAAGTGCTCCGGTAACCCAAGTCTATACGCAACTGGCCCAATACGCTCGATGATAGGAAATGGACCCACATATCTTGGTGTCAGTTTCCCCTTTTTCCCAAAACGCATAAACCCCTTCATAAGAGATACTCTGAGTAACACCTGCTCCCCCGCCTTGAATTCTCTGAAGAACCTCTTGGCATCAACATAGCTCTTCTGCCGGTCCTGAGCTACCCAAATACGAATATGTATCATCTCTATCCTTGCCGAAGTATCCTGAATCACCTCCGGCCCAAGAAGTTTTTTATCCCCCACCTCTAACCAACATGCTGGGGAATGACAATGTCTGCCATACAAGGCCTCGAATGGAGCCATGCCAATGGTGAACTGATAGGAGTTATTATAAGCAAACCCCACAAGTGGAAGGTATTGCTCCCAACCACCTCCAAAGTCTAGGATGCACATACACAACATGTCCTCCAACATCTGATTTATCCGCTCTGTTTGCCCATCAGTCTGCGGGTGATATGCCGTACTCAGCCGCAATTCCGTACCCATTGCCTCCTGGAAACTCTCCTAAAATCATGAAATAAATATCTTGTCTCGGTCAGACACGATATTTAGAGGCACATCGTGAAATCTCACTATCTCCGCAATGAAAATCTGGGCATATTGTCCCGTAGTGTAGTCTGTCCTCACGGGTAGAAAATGAGAAACTTTGGTCAACCTATCCACAACCACCCATATAGAGTCGTGACCCCTCTGTGACGTAGGTAACCCCGTGATAAAGTCCATGGATATGCTCTCCCATATCCACGTCGGAACCTCTAACGGCTGTAATAGTCCTGCCGATTTTTGATGGTCCACTTTTACTAGGTGACAAGTGGCGCATTTAAAAATGAACACGGTGATATCTCTCTTCATCCCTCTCCACCAGTACTGTCGTCTCATGTCTTGGTACATCTTATCCCCACCAGGGTGTACCGTGAGCCGTGAACCGTGGACGACGTCTCATGTCTTGGTACATCTTATCCCCACCAGGGTTCACAATTTGAGACCTTTGGGAAATAGGATATGATCCTGAAGTTTTGGATATTTTTAAGGTCCTCTGGGGACGTTGTCGGGGAGAGATTCGCTTGGATTTTGAGAGTTCTACTGGGGAAATAGGGGTTTCGCTTAGGGGAGTGTGAAATTTTCTTGGTGAAAATGTTCTAAATCCTTTTCGGGATTTTTAGGAATTTTATGAGGATTTTCAGGGTTTTTTGGGAATTTCTGTATGAAAATTTAGGGGGGTACTGGTCGATATGGTGTGGAGGGTGCCATTCACTCCCAGTCCCTACAAGGCCTTGGGAAAGTGTCTCTATGGACTTCATCACCGGATTGCCAAAGGTGAAAGATTTCACTTCAATTATGGTGGTAGTCGATCGGTTTTCCAAATATGCAACGTTTATTCCAGCCCCGAAGATTTGTTCGGCGGAAATTGCAGCAGATTTGTTCTTTCGGTACGTGGTAAAGTGGTGGGGATTGCCACTTGACATCATCAGTGATCGGGATGCGAGATTTACGGGGCGGTTCTGGACCGCTTTGTTTGAGTTATTGGGGTCACAATTGAAGTTCTCTACAGCAAATCACCCACAAACGGATGGGCAAACAGAGAGGGTGAATGCGCTATTGGAGGAATACTTGCGACATTACGTAACTGCCAACCAACAAAATTGGGTTGAGTTACTTGATGTTGCTCAGTTTTGTTACAATCTGCATCAAAGCTCGTCAACAGGGCAGAGTCCGTTTGAACTTGCAACCGGACAGCAGCCTCTTACTCCTCATGAGATTGCGAAACAGAAATCCCAAGGGCGTTGTCCAGCAGCATACAGGTATGCAAGAGGAAGGCAAGAACGAACCGAGGAAGCAAGGGATGTTTTGGCAAAATCAGTTAGAAGGATGAAGAAATGGGCCGACGAAAGTAGGCGCGACGTGGAATTTGATGTTGGTAATATGGTAATGCTGAAGCTCACTCCACAAGTTTGGAAGAAGGTGAGTCGGAAAACAGCACACAAGGGTCTTATTCAGCGGTATGATGGACCGTTTAAGATCATAAGGAGAATTGGAAGGTTAGCTTATCAGTTAGAGCTACCTTCTCGGTTGAAATTACATCCTGTTTTTCATGTTAGTTTCTTGAAGAGATTCTATGAAGACGGTTCAGATCCTAACCGGACAGATCAGGTGAGAGCGCCACCAACGATAAGGAAGCAATACTCCGAGGTTGCCGAGAGAATTCTGGACCACCGCACGGAAGGAGCAAGTAGAAAGAATAGAAGAACTTTCTACCCTGTAAAGTGGAAAGGAAAGGCAGTTGAGGAAGCTACTTGGGAGAAGGACACGATGTTGTGGCAGTTTGAGAATGTGATTCACCGGTACTTGGATTCTGTTTCGACGAGGACGTCGTCAATTCGAGTGGGGGAGGGTTTGTCACACCCCAAACTTACTTGAGTTCTTGGAAACGGAAACATACTTGCCTTAGTCGCACTTTGCTAAGGTAAGTGAGCTGGGAAGAAGTGATGGAGCAAAACGAAATCAGGTTGGTTGTCTATATGGGCTTACGATCTTTTGGCAGTTAATGTCCACTGCTACCACTGTGGATTTTTAGTTAAGAACATATATAAGGAGGGGGGGTCCTCCGAGGCAGAACTGGCATTTCGTCCATAGGTGCTCCTAGGCTTATGGCTTACTCGTGGGATATGTGGGATTGTCCGATGACCAACGTGGGATTGGTAGTGCATGGTTTTGGGTCGTGATCGGGGTAACCATCCCGAATCAGCCCGTGTTGGATCAGGTTGCTGTTTACGTGGGTAAAGCTTGTTGGAATCAAGGTGAGGGTGTCCAGAAACATGGGAATGGTTTCTAGTAACGTTCATGTATAAGTTGGGCTTGTCCTAATGCAGTTTTGGGCAGTTTTGGGAGCAGTTACATGGGAGATCATGGGGCTACACGGGTTTGAATGTGGAGATGCTGATAACTACCTTGTAACTTCCCAAAGACACATGTTCAGCAGATAAAGCAGCAGTTACTTGAGCAGTTCCTATGGAATTTGCTGGCAGCCTTATTTCTAGACACTTGTACCCAGTAGTTGGGGTTGTCAACTGCATATTGCCTTGTATTTAAAAGCATTGTAACCTGATTATTTGGGCAGAGAGTTACCTAGACGTTTTTGTAAGGGTTCCCTATATTTTGTGAGTAATAAATATTGGGTTGGGGAGTTTCTCCCCGTAAATACTGTGTTGCCTTTACTTGTTGTGATTGTGTGTATTGCTCTCTCTCTTTGGATGCGGGGCGTCAGGTCTTGAATGGCCTGACTAGTGATATGGTAAGAATTTTTTCTTCTTCAGTCTAAGACCATTGTGTGCTCTTATTTTGTATTCCCTTATATTTTGTTAGAGATTTTTCAGGTGACCTTTTACCCTTGGGGGACTATCGTTCAGGACACAGGGTTAACTGGAGTAAATGCACAGATGAGGCATTTACTGGCGCATGAGTTTGGCCACTATTGGTATCTCGGGGAGAGGTTAGCTCGACATATTTTTGAGGGGGAGGTGGTGGTACCACCTTAGAGGCCCCCTATGTTTATAAGGTGGGAGCGACTGCTATCAGAGGATGCGAGGATCGCGGTGATGATTAGCGAGTCCTACCTACTGTGCACCGATACGGCTGTGCCGTATGATTACATGGACTTTATGACGAGTTGGATAATGGAGCCTAACATATATGATGCATTGCCCTTCCCTCCTGCGGGTTTGAGTCGGCCAGTGGGGTCCTCCCACAACGGTGGTGGTCCTTCGACATCTGCGGCGGTGGTGACTTTGAAGGTTCCCTTTATGTAGCTGCATACTCCTTCATACAATATTCGGTGGGCTGATGGAGTGATGGTGACTATACTGCATCGTCCTCATGCGATGGACCTGGAGGAGTTGATCTTGACAGAGGAGGTTCTTCGTCCTGAGGTATATCTTTCTGTTCTTCTCCTTTGGTTTCTTTTGACCTTTTCTGCTTGATGCTGATTTTGCCTTTTCTTGCAGCACGTTCCGGTGTCCACCACTTGGCTGAGGGATATTAAAGACTGGATATCTTCAGCGATTGTCCATATTCGGGATGCAATTCCTGTTCCTTCTTACTTGGTGCCATCTGCCTCATCCGGGGAGTAGTCTGGTTTAGGTAGCGGTGGTGCATCATCTCGCCGTCGGGGAAAGAGAGCGAGTCACAGGGGTAGAAGCTCTTAGGGGAAAGGGCAAGTGAGAGAGAGAGAGAGAGAGAGAGAGAGAGAGAGAGAGAGAGAATGTGGGTTTGGGTGGAGTCCCGTTGTTTTTTTCTTTTCTTTCCTGCAAGATGATGTAACATAGAGAAATATCTATGCAATGCAATGAAGTTTTTTTTATTATCCTGTGTTAGTGATGAATGAATGCATGCACGTGCACTTTTTACTTTGCTGCTAAAACCGTAAAAAAAATATTTTTGGGATTTTGAAATAAAGCTTTATTCAAAATGAGAATTTATATAAAGATGAAAAGGGGATTTTTTAAATTCTATTGAGAATATCAATTTATTTTGAGTTTTCTGAATTTTGATAAAAGAGGAAAAAGGAAAATTTCCAAAAGTAGGGGTTACCGATCGGCAAGCACCTTGTCCTGCCTATCGGTAGGTCAATCTAGTCCCATCAATTTAAAGCTTTGATTGGTACCCTCTTCATCCTTTGGTACTTTGTGGGGCAAGATTTCCTACGATTTCTGCAGGGGTTATGTCCTTTGTAGGGGTTTTCAAGTATAAAAGAGGGGTAAGAGTGGAGTGTTTTCCTCACATCCTCACATCCTGACTTTATTGTTCTGTGAGATGTCTCTCCCTGGTAGTGTTAAGTTTTCCAACTACGTCGAGACTTTGCAGGCGATGTGCTCCTATAACGTCGACTATGATGCTTACAACATGCGTGGAGTTTTTTTTATGGCATAATTGGCCCATAGAGTGGAACATGCTGATGGCGGCGGTACAATTCTGGTACCCTAAAGACCATATATTTTGCTTTGGCTTGGAAGAAGTCTGTCCGAGCTACGAGGAATTTTCTGCCATGTTGGGGATAAATTCCGGCATTGCTGTGGCATTGCTGCGGCTCTGCCTAAGTTTTCTCGATCTCTCCGGGAGTTATTGGCCAGGCTTCTTTATGTTTCATCCTCGACGGCCAGATCACTGGTGGCTGGAGGTATGATTTCTCTTCCGATGGTGTTGCAGTCCGTGCATTTGCAAGAGGTTGGCGATGCTTGATATGCTGGAGCTATCATTCAAGGCTTAGTGTCAAAATTGCTACTGGTGACCGAGGAGCTGCTGGTGGACCCAAAACTTGTAGTTGTTACTTCATGGATGTCCTACCATCGCAATTTCGTGGCGGTGATACTGGCGGAGACTTTAAATGGCCTGAATGCCTGGGAAGAAGGTCGTTCTGACTTTCTGGGGGAGCCCCGTGATGCTGTTCATGTGGTTGTCTGAAATATTCTGCCTGGTGACTCCTCTGAAATACCCTTTGTCGTCTATACCTAATTTCTTTTCGTGCCATTTCATCAGTGTTGGCCTGGATATTGAGAACTAGGAGAACTAGTTTGTGGAGCATGGGGCTCTAAATTTGTACTAGTCAGTGCCTTGGTGGGGATAGCTGCTGCCTATTCTGGAACTGGGAGAATACCCGTATGTCCGGTTGGTTGGTCTCAGACATACCTCTTTTTATTTCCCTTGGCGGATTTTGTGCTAATTTGGCTGGGAGCAGATCATTCCACCTCGGACACTAGACTTCTTTCCGATAGAAGATTTGATAGAATGTCTGCACATGCGGCTTGGCTCTTTGTGGGAGAGTAAACGTCCGTCTTCCCGTCCTTCTCAGTTTGTTGGGAGAGTTTGGCACATCCCTGGGATTATATGAAGTGGTTGTGGAGGAGAGTAGTTAGCAAGATGTTGGTAGTTGAGACTAGACAAAGGTGGCTTGTTTTATCTAATACCATGGAGGGAGGTGTGGTAGTTTTTTCAAGGCTGATGCGGCACTCCATTCAGGGAGGAAAAGTTTGGGGACCCCGGGATGTAGATGATGATGATGGAGCAGGCTCCTCTGGTAGCTGTGGGTAGGACTCCTGAAGAGTTTATTTTTTATCGGGAAATAAGTTTGGTTTTTTATTTGGCTTTTTAGGAAGGTAGGGGGGAAGGGAGTTATCCGCTCCTTTATGTAATTGCACTGTAATTTCTCATTATGGAAATAAACAAGTTTTTTATCATTATGTTGTGCCTTTTGATGAAATTTATATTTTGAGTTATCTATACCGATCGCTAAGGCATGCATAATCCTTTTGTTCAAATATATGTTAAAGTGAATTGTCATTCTCAGAGATAAGAAAATAATAGTTTTTGTGAAAAAGAAAGGGACGTGTTCATGTAAGATGTATGAGCTGCCTACGTACCTCTGGGGGTTTTTTGAAATTTTTTAATTTTTCTAGGAATGATTTTTTTTTTTTTGCAGAGGATCAGGCCCACGTAGTTATGGGTAGAGGGAAATGAAGAGATTTTTTTTAGAATAGGAGGGAGATGAGAAGAGTCGTAGTGCACCGAGATTTCGGACTAGGAGTAAAATTTCTTGATACGGTCCGAGTTGACTGGACGAGCCATCTCTTCTCCGTCTAAGTCAGTGAGCAGGGCGGCACCGCCGGACAATATCTTCTTGACAATATATGGGCCGCGCCAATTGGGCTTGAATTTCCCTCTGGGGTCCTAGATGGGATCTACTATTTCTTTGAGGGCTAAATCCCCTTCTTGGACACTGCGGTCCTTGACTCTCTTATTGAATGAACGTGATATTCGGCGATGGTACCCTTGTATGTGATACAACGCCTTCAGTCTCCTTTCATCCAAGAGTAACTGCTTATCGAGGCGTCTTTGATGCCAATCCTCCTTACTGGCCTTACTTTCAAGCTTGACATGTAAGAGGGTATTTCTAGCTCCACGGGTAGGACTGCTTCCATGCCATAGACTAGAGAGTAAAGGGTAGCCCCAGTAGAGGTTCAGATTGAGGTTTGGTAGCCCCAGAGGGCATATGGGATTCGATTGGCCCAAACTCGACAACTTTCAGTCATCTTGTTGATGATGGCTTTGAGCTTCTTGTTGGCGGCTTCGACTGCACCATTGGTTTGAGGTCGGTAGGGAGAAGATTTATGTCTTTGGATCCCATACTAGTTGACCACTTCTGTGACTTCTGCCTCAAAATTTAACCCGTTATCTGACACTAGCTCGTGCGAGACCCCATACAGGCAGATAATGTTTCTCTTGATGAATTTGGCCACTTTCTTGGCATTCAGAGCTGCGTATGACTCAGCTTCGACCCATTTGGTGAAGTAATCAATGGCAACTAATATAAAATCATATCCGTTAGAGGCCTTGGGTGTAACCTTTCCTATAATGTCGATGCCTCGGGTGGACAATGGCCAGGGAGAAGTCATATTGTATAATTCTCGCGGAGGCAGGTGTTGAAGGTTAGAGAACTGTTGGCATTTGAGGCATCTTAGAACATAGGTGGTGTAATCTTGGATCATGGTGGTCCAGTAGTAGCCTTTTCATATAATCTTCTTGGCAAGCATGTGACCGTTCATGTGGGGGCCGCATTACCCATTGTGAATTCTCTGTATTACCTCTTCAATGTTAGACCTTGCGATGCAGTGTAGATGGGTTCCATCGAAGTTTCTCTTGAACAGTGCTTTGTGACAGATAATATACTAGGCGTCCAGTCTTCGAAGGGTTGCTCGGTCTTTCTTATTGGAACCCTCGAGATACCTACCATGCTTAAGGAGGTGCGAGATATCATAATACCAGTAGTTGGATATCTCAGGATCTTCTTTGGTGATGAGCTCAATGTGGTAGTAGTTGATTGGTTTATCTTGCTTTTGGACCAGGAAGGGGGCCATTGTTATTCCTTCGGGCATATCGACCATGGAGGGTAGGGTAGCAAGGGCATCGACTAGGTTATTCTTTGCTCGAGGTAGGTAGTGGAAGGTGATGTCTTAGAATTGGGAGGCCAGTTCTTCTAGGTGGGCATGGAAGGGTTGGAGTTTCTCATCCTTAACTTTCCATTTTCTGAGCACCTGACCAATGACGAGGGCAGAATCCCCATAGACATCTAGCTGTTGGATACCTTTCTTGAGAGTAACTTTGAGGCCTATCATACACGCCTCATATTCAGTCATATTATTGGTGCATGGGAAATCCAATTTGATGGTGATGGGAGTGTGGGAGTAATCTATGGTGATCAGAAGTATCACATTGCCATATCCCTTTTCGTTGGCAGCGCCGTCAAAGAACATTTGCCATCGGAGGTCGTCTTGAGGGGTGTAGAGGATATTTTCATCTGGGAATTCGCAGATCTAGTCATCAGCTTCTTCCATAGGGTAATCAGCGAGGTAGTCAGAGATGGCTCTTCCTTTCATGGCTTTCTGTGTGACATACACGATATCAAACTCGGCTAAGAGCATCAACCATCAAGCCATTCGATTGGATAAGGCAAGTTTCTCAAGCAGGTACTTGATGGGGTCCATTCGGGATACAAGTTTGATGGATAAGGCAAGCATGTAGTGTCGTAACTTTTAGGTGACCCAGATAAATGTGATGCATGATTTTTCCAAAGTAGTGTAGTTGACTTCGTATCCGGCCAATTTACGACTGGCGTAATAGATTTCTCTTTCTTTGTGGGAATGTTCAAGGTATTGGGCTAGCAAAGCCCTAACTGTAATGTCGGTTATGGTTAGGTATAGGATCAAGGGGAGACCATGCTGTGGTGGCATGAGTACCGGAGGGTGAGTCAGGTATTATTTGATTCGATCGAACGCTTCTTGGCAGGCCTCATTCCAAACTTTGGTTGAATCCTTTCGGAGGAGTTTGAAAATTTTTTCACAAATGAAGGTGAGTTGGCTGATGAACCGGCTGATGTATTACAATTTCCCAAGGATACCTCAGACCTCTTTCTCAGTTCGGGGAGGTGGCATCTCAATTATGGCTTTTAGCTTGGCAAGATCTTATTCTATCCCTTTTTTACTGACCATGAATCCCAAGAGTTTTCCCTTTGTAATACCGAAGACACATTTATATGGATTGAGTCTCATCTAACACCGTCGCATCGTTCGAAGAACTTTCGGATAGCGGTAACATGATCTTATCTAGTTTTGGATTTTATAGTCATATCATCCATAAAGACATCAACTTCTTTGTGAATTAGATCGTGCAAGATGGTTGTGGCAGCCCTCTAGTAGGTAGCCCAAGCATTCTTGAGACCAAATGGCATAACAGTGTAGCAAAAGGTTCCCCATAGGGTGATGAACGCGATTTTGTCTTGATGATCTGGGTGCATTTTGATTTGGTTGTATCTGGCAAACCCGTCGATGAATGACTTGAGAGCATGACTGGCCATATTATCATCCTTTGGAAAGGCTTTGTTCAAGTCCCGGTAGTCTACGCACACCCGAACTTTCCCTCCTAATTTTGACACAGGTACTATGTTGGCTAGCCATGTGGGGTATTCGATCCTACGAATAAAACCCACGTTCAACTGTTTGACAACTTCTTCTTTTACCTTGAGCGACCATTCGGTGCGGAGCTTTCTTAAATTTTGTTTAACCGGCTTATAATCTAGAAGAGTGGGGATCTCGTGCTGAGCAATTTCAGGATCAATGTCGGGCATATCATCATAGGACCATGCGAAGACATCTAGGAATTCCTTCAATAATTCTTCGAGTTATGCGCACTCATGCTCGTCGAGGGTAGCCCCTATCCTAATCTCGCACAGTTGTCTACTAGAACCGAGGTTAATAATAACAGTTTCTTCTTCATTAACTTGAACGTGGTTATGTTATTTATTATTAACCTTATTTATATCATTTAAGAATTGTTCATTTAAAAAATCATCATCATCAAAAGTTTGAATAGAATCTAAACAATTAATGTAAAGCACAGCAAGATACTCAAAATCTTCGTTTATTTCATTGATAGGAAAAACATCATTGAGAACCTCATCAAAGGAGGTCTTGATTACATTTGAGCAAGAATAGACAACAGAAGAAGAAATGGGTTAAACATTGGGGTTAGGTAGGATTTCAACATGTAGAACCGGCGCAGCATGCCAGTTGAGGAGAGGTGTATCAGCATCTTTAATCACGTGGGATGGATCCAGTGATGTAGTGCCTGAATGAACCATGCAGAGTGTTAGCCCAAGTGTTTTCAAGTTGAACGAGTCCTCAAAGTCACTTTCCTCAGTCTCTTTGGTGTCTCTAATGAACGGTTGTACATGGTGTTAAGAACTTTCGGTCCATGGGTAGCTATCTTGGAAAAAGATCTCCATTCTGGGTTTCATCTTCTTATTTGTATGGTCATATCATGGTTCCGGAAAGCCGCCAAAGGGTAAGTCCTCACCCTATTTGATGAATCATCCTTTCAAGGAGTTACCTGGGATAGTCTGGATGCAGTCTAATCTTTTCTTTGGTCGAGACTGGAAGATCATTTTGAGCTCTTGTTCTGATGGTTGATACCCCAAACCACAAGGAGGGAAAGCTTTCTTTAGTTCAATGGGATCAAGTATCCCTTGTTGTCTTTGTCCTAGCCCCAGTCCAGGCATGAAGTGCATGTTTCTGAATATCTGAATCACATTGACATTGCCATGAGAGTCGTATTCTAGACAAACCCTTTTTTTTGAAATCTTCCCCTGCTGGGAGTAGGAGTGGCTCAACTTGGAATCATGATAGGAGCATATCATTTAACCCGTGCTGTATCTCAAGGATTGGACTGCTGGTACTTGCACCCTCGGCATTATCGCCGTCGCCCAAAATGGTGATGACTCATCCGTCGGCAAAAAACTTCATTTTTTTATGGAGTGAGGAAGACACACCCTTGATACTGTGAAGCCAAGGTTGTCCGAGTAACAGGTTAAAACAAGCTGGGATGTCAATAACTTGTAATTCAACGACGGGGTTTATAAGGCTAGCCCCTATTACAAGTTTTATGGATCCCATCACCTCTCGATGGGTATTATCATTGGCACGTACAACAGTGGAAGTTAGAGCGAGGTCACTTTCTTTAAGTCCTAAGCATATGAAGTTTCTTAATCGGCAGACATTCAAGGCGAATCCATTATCGACAAGAGAGAGTGGTATAATTTTCCCCATAACTTCGACGGAGAGATTGAGTGCATGATTGTGGTTTGGCCCAATTCTGGGGATTTCTTCTTCGAAAAAGGATACCATTCGGGTAGAGGTAAAGGATCCGACTAAATTTACCGCTTCTTCTGGTGTAGTAGAGGGAGGAACTTTGGGTCCAGTGAGCAACTTGATCAAAGCATTTCTGTGCAGCTGGGAAGACATAAAAAGCCCCCATAGATTGATGTTAGCTTGAGTTTTCTTCAGTTGATCGAGGATCTTGCTCTCCTCGAAGGTAATTTCTGGCATAGAAAGGTTTTCAACTCCTTTCCCCTTGTCATTGGCTAGTAGTGAGCTTGGGATCTGGTAATGACTCCCTAATCTGGTCATGTGATTTACTGAAAAAGGGAAGAACATGAACCCTGTTTATTTGTCGATCTCGGGTTATTCTGTTACCTTGTTTATTTCTTCGAGGGGCTCTTTAAATGATATTATCCCACATATGGCAGCTACCGGTCTAGTTTTCTCGAAAACTTATTCTTCATTCGAATCTTCGAATTCTCCCCCTCCCCATCCGATGGCAACAACTCTGTTTTTCCATGTAAAGTCAATGCATTCTATAACTTTAATGGCTTCTTCATACAGGTCTTCCCATTCTATGGGGATATGTAAGGGTGAAGGGACCAGGCGCCCTTGTAACTTTAGAGTATCAAGTAACTCGGTCATATTATAAATATCGTTGGTTTGCTTGAATGATTCTACCATGATCTGAACGACATCATCCAGACTGACTTCATCGGTTGGTACCACCCATTTGTCTGACTATTGGACCCATTTTCGTGCTTCCAAGAACTGCGTACTGAACCTTTGGCAATCACTGTGAGGGCAATTTCAGTCCCAATTCTCTAATAATTCCATACTTCCATTTTCAGAATGGGTACGAACAGTGATGCATGCTCTGGTAAGGAGTGACAGTGCCTGGTCAGTGAGGCTAACAGGGTGTAGGAGGAAATATGGTTAAGTTTGGAGATGAGAGAGTGTATGGGTGTGATTTGAGTTAAGGGATCAAATTCTAGGTTCAATTCTATGAAAATATCATTGGTATGATTTGGGAGTGGGTTGTGAGTAATGTTTGGCTTAGGATTGGCTAGTGGGGCAATGGTACCCCGGTCAATTAGACCTTGAATTATGTTTCGAAGGTGAAAGCATTGGTCAGTGGTATGACCAACGGTTTGGTGAAAGGCCCAATGGGAATCTGCCTTGAAGTTTCTTGGAAGTGGATTTGGCAATGGACGGGGATCCAAGGGTCTGATGAGGTTTTGGCTTAACAGGGGTTGATAAACCTTGGAAAGGGGAGCTTAAAGCTCGGTGTATTCCTTTCAGACTGGGACAGGGCGTATTTCTGGTGCCCAAGAAGTGGTTGGTTGAGAGATGTTATGGACACTTTCTTTGGTTCAACCTCTGTTTTAGCAAGACCTTCCTTGATTTCTACTCCTTCTTCTCTGAGAGCTCGAAAGTGGGGATAGTATTATCCTCCCATGGTTGCTCGGACATGGGCCAAGAAGTTATTCTTCACTATGTTGACTTGTTCTTCCTCGGATGGCCGATTGGTCATAGTGGCTGCCTTTTCCCTCCATCAGGCTATGAAGTTACTGACCAATTTCCTAGAGTTCTGTTTGAGCAGCTCTAAATTACGACGGGTGACCTTGAGCTCTTCATTGTATCTGTACTGCGACGTGAATTCTCGGGCTACATCTTCCCAATTAAGGATTCTGGACTCTTCGAGAGACAAAAACCATCGGAGGGCACTATGCTTCAAAGTTTGCTGAAATAATTAGGCCATCACTTCTTCAGAAGCCCTTAGGAGAGTCATGGAACGGTGATAACTATGAAGATGAACAATCGGTGGTTCAATTCCTCCGAATTTCTTGATATTTAGCATCTTGAACTTACATGTAACCTCGCCTTTGGATAAGGAGACATGTAGGTGTAATCCATGTAATTTTCGGAGATTATGACTTGGTCGAACTTCTTAGTTAGCATCTTGAGATCTTCTTTGACCTTGTTCAATTCTGCATCTTTCGGATCAACGATCGCAGGCAAGTTAGCCCCAAGCTGGGCAAGGTTTGGCATAGGAAGCTGGGCAGGCGGTGGCCCATTAACAGGAGGGACATAGGGGGCATGCTGATATTCTTTGGGAACCCAGATAGGCTCGGGTGGACCCATAGCGTGAGGGAATAGGGCCTCAAGCTCTTGAGGAACAGGAACCTAGTTTTGTTTCATCTCTCGAACCTCAGTCTGAAGGTCGTCAATCTTAGCCACGAGCTGAGCTAAAACTGTCGTCAGATCTGGTTGCGCAACTGGTACTTGATATGTGTTTTCCATGGAAAGTGGATGAATACTAGACTCGAAAGAGGTAGTAGGGGAACAGACGGAACTCTGGGGTGATTTGAATGAAGACCAAAGCCAATAAGGAGCCAAGCCAAGGACGTGCGATCGACCTGAGAAGGCGTAAAACGAGATTTGTTTTTTGAAAGAAAGAATCAAAATATTTTTAACATTTTTTTGAGATTGAAAGACAAAATATTTTTGAATTTTTGGTAATGAAAGGAGAAATATTTTTGTATTTTTTATAATTAAAGGAGAAATGTTTTTGGATTTTTGATGAAGAAGGGAGACATATTTTTTTTGGATTTTTTATAAAGAAGGGAGGAATATTTTGGAGACGGGTCTCAGCACTATTATTATTATTATTATTATTATTATTATTATTATTATTATTATTATTATTATTATATTCTCACTTGTATTAAATTCTCTTAAATGCAAAATGAAATGTCGGACGGGACCCGAGCCTGGAAAAGTTGGGTTTGTAACATATACAAAGCTATGGCTGGACTTGTAACCAGGCTCACGGGTAGGGTCCCGTTTTAAAAATGCGCAAAAATTTGGGCGACAGGCCGACCCAAAATTTCGACAGAGTTTCGGGTTGAAACCGGTAATCTAACATGTGTGTCCTAGGCTTGACACCTATATGTGGGTATGTAGCTTGGTTGGGTGAATCGGAAACGGTTCCCCCCTTTGGTGTGGCTTCCACGATATACGTCTTGCTTTTGAGGGCAATCGGTACGTGTGGACAAGCCATTTGATATACCTTAGTGTATGTGAATTGCCTCACTATATACCACATGGGGAAGGTACGTGTGAGAGAGAATTTGATATACTCGACGTACGTGGATGAGTTCCCTGCGATATACCTCCCGTCATGACTTCGATCAAGCGGTATGATGCGGGGGAGCCGCTCGATATACGTCGAAGGTACTTGGCTAATGGAAGGTGAGAGTCATATCGCTTAGGCTAACTGCGCCCTGCTGGACCAGCGCCCATCACGAAGTGACCCTCTAGTTACTGGACAAAATTTGGTCAATCAAAATGCTCTTTGGTGATATTGTATGAATCATGCATGATTCTCTTATTAGTATCTTATGAAAGAATCTTTCTCGGTCATGCCCAACAGGGAGCAAAATATGGGTGATGCGTGCAACATGGGGATATATGTGATCCTAGGTGCACGTGGTGTGAAGTGTACATGTAGAATTTTCTATAAGTGTTTGAATAGAAGCATAAGCATGAGGTACACATGAATAGTAAAAGGGGAACATGCAAAATAGGGGAAAATATACACAAATACAACACCCATGTAAATAGAGTCTAGCCCTCAAAATAAATAGTCCCCAGCAGAGTCGCCACTGTGGCCATCCCCGATCCTCGCTACAGGAGAGGATCCTTAGTCCCGCGCGTCCCTCTCAGGAGCGCTTCGGGCGGCGTCGTTGATGAGGTGAAAAATGTAGATAGATGGAGTCGCCAGTCTATTATACTCAAAACAGACAAAATAAAAGGGAGCCATTCCGAAGGACAACATCCAAAGACATACTGATACATATGAAACCAAAATGATTCGAAAAGGGTCCGGAGGCTAAGTTACAAAATGGGAAGGTGTTAGACACCCATTTCCCCCTTACGGTCTCTCATGGGTTGTTGCTATTTTCCTTTATTTACCTGTGATGTGTGTGCATGTGTATACGTAGCGGAGATAGGAATCATCGACTTGTATCATGGAAGATAAAGCGAGTCATCCATTGAAATGTTCCTAAAAAATAATATTAGAAAATAGGATTTATGCGATTATCCTAGCATCGATCATTATAAGGGAATGATAACGCATGTGGAATAATACGCTACTAAGAACAAATATAAGTATATGTAAATATATAGAATCTAAGAGAGTTAAGTTTAAAGAACGTGGAAAAAGTAGGGAAAAAGTAGGATAAGGACTCGAGTCTCAGGTTTTATCCCGAGACGCCTACGTAGCCTATATTGGCATCAAAGTCCATGTAGTTCGTATGCAAAATGAGGGGTGGGATTTATTCCATGAATCCAACCGAGGAATTCTCTTATATATGTGTGTGTGTGTGTGTGTGTGTGTGTGTGTGTGTGTGTGTGTGTGTGTGTGTGTATGTGTGTGTGTGTGTGTGTGTGTGTGTGTATGTGTGTGTGTAAAAAAATGTTTTAGTTGTGAGAAAAGTGTGAGAATTCCCGTTTGGAATTTATGATCAAATCCTCTTTTTCTTATTTTTTTTGGGTTTTATTTATATGAAAATAAGAGATGTGCAATAATACTAGATAAAAAGTATATTAAAATATGTGATATGTGAGGATAAAAGTGCTAAGTAATAAAACAAGTTAATGCGAATTTAAGGGAATTTAAGGAGAGAGTTGAAAAAGTTGGACCTTATTGAAGATCGTGAGCTTGATATTGGATGTTGGAAAGCACCCCTTGCACTTGGGTGATAATGGAGGGTACTTAATTCACCAAGTTTGATGAAGAAAGTGATGAAAGGTGAAGGTTGGAAAGGGATTTGGATGTGAAAATCACGCTGACTTTAAGAGGTGGCTGAGCTTGCTTAGAGAAATGGATCTCTGATTTCCTCCCTTTGGAATGAGGTTAGGCCCTCCTTTTTATAGGCCCAGGGCATGACCAATCGGTATAGCCCTGGTCCTGCCAATCGACAGGTGTGTTTAGGCACACTGTCGATAGGTAGGGTTTGGAACCTGCCATTTGGCAGTGCCTTTCAGGTTCCTTTGGAAAATCGGTCATAGAGAGAAAATTATTGATTCGAATCGTGCATGGGGTGAACCGTTGGAAAGTTATTTCAGAGACCTTCGAAAGTCCTTTGGACTTCTCCCGGGTCCGGGAGTTGACTTTGGGTCAAAT
The DNA here is from genome assembly GCA_949130495.1 of Sambucus nigra. NCBI lineage: Eukaryota > Viridiplantae > Streptophyta > Magnoliopsida > Dipsacales > Adoxaceae > Sambucus > Sambucus nigra. The sequence continues at coordinate 296,997,866 of OX422217.1, read as the reverse complement.
GTGGCTCGGAAGCGTTCGTCAATCCTTTGGACGGGGGATCGTCGGACGTAAACGGATCATTCGTCCGCATGGTAAGTCAGAATCGCACATGGGGCAGACCGTTAGAAAGGTTAGGAGATGTACTTCGAAATTCTAAAGAGTTTGACCTGATTCGTGGAGTTCACTTTGGTCAACCCGGGCCTGGAAGCATTCGGTGATGTTTCGGAGTAAAATAGATCGTTCGTCCGTACCGTAAGTTAGAATCGCACACGGGGCGGACTGTTGGAAAGGGGTTTCAGTTCCCTTCAAAGATTTATTCAGTCTCGGTCAAGCTGAAGAGTTGTCTTTGGTCAAACGGAGCCTGGGATTGTCCGATGACCTCCTAATTGAGTTTTGGGGGAAAATAGGTCATTCGTCCGCACCGTAAGTCAGAATCGCGCACGGGATGGACCGTTGGAAAGGGTATTCAGTGCCCTTCGAAGATTCATTCATCCTTATTCAAGCTGAAGAGTTTGAATTTTGGTCAAATGGAGCCTGGGAGTGCCCAATGGCCTTTAGGTCAGTACCCGGGGTATGACTTGGGTTTACAATGATGAAGGGAGGTGCTAAGGACCTAGGGATAGGTTAGGGGGTATTAGAATGGGGTGTCTACAATAATATGTACTAATACCTCACCCCACACAGGCAAAACTGACGATGTGTTTGTACTCTACTATCAAATCCCGGTACCTCACGTACATAATAAGGACTATCGATTCCGAATCTCTCAAGAATCGTAATAAAAAAAATCACACACAAAGTGGAGGCAAACATGGACCACGGTGTAATGGGTCATGCATATACCTACACACCCATATAAACCAAACTTATCCAGTGACAAATAAGTCCTCCTTATATCCCATGCACTGAGGTACCAATTTATAATCCCCCAACCCCCGAAGGGCTCCTCAAGACAAAACTGTCCCCTTCAAGACCTCCCAGTGATAACAAGTATGGTAGGTATGTCATACACATAAAAATTCATGAAATACATATTCACACAACCTAAGTATATTTACGTTCAATATTGATATACACACACTCCATATTATAAGTTTCACACATTGTATTTATAACTCGTATATCATACATAAATTTAATTAAAGCCATAACCCTTGTGGTATAAATTCAAGTATCTTTCTCCATCTCAAAGGTTTACAAATTCACCCTATTATTTCTTAGGTTAATTCAGTACTATAGTGTTCCCCTACTACTGGCATTAACCCTAAGTCGTCATTTATCCGAATTAAACCCCAATTCATAAAATTTCCCCATTCAATCCCATACATAATGATACTTTCCACGCCTTAACTATAATCCTACTGACCTTCCCTAAATCCCGTTATTTTCAATTAATCAACATTAAGGGTTCTTAAAAGTTGGGGTTGCATCGAAACTAAAGAGGAAAATAAGTCACAAATTTCAGGGGAGTCGATCGATCAAACATGTATCAGCTTGGCTTTTCTACAAATTAAGGCTACGGGTTTCCTCAACCAAAAATCTCTAAAACCTTCTTAATTCATTACCAAACTCCAAAACGACGGTGCTAAGCATTAAATTAACACATGTAGACAATTTCTAACGTACAAGAATCATTTAAACATCAAGATTCATTAACTTTTCAATTGAATTCTAATATAACTCCCCAAAACCCTAGTTTATGGCTTTTCTTCAAGAACATGATAAAAAATCTGAATCTTCTACATAACAATTCCAAAAATGTATTAAATTTCATTTTACTTCAATCCTAATCATGAATTCTACCAAGAATATAATTTAATCCAAAATTTGTCCTCTACATACATGTAATTTAATTCTGAATCATATTCTAATGACATGGATAATTTATCTAGCTGGATTTAAGCAAGAACAATACTTGCCTTATAACAGTAGGTCTGATCCTTTGATGATGAAGGGTATGACTACGTTCCTCGTCTTCTGATCTACACTCTGGTGGCTTTAATTGTGAAAGAGGTGTAACTATGGGTGGTTTTTGGCTTGGGATCTCTTCTCCTTCCTCTTCCAATGGACTCTATTATTTTTGTGTTTGATAACCTTAGAATACCTAACCCTAACAGCTGATATAGCCTTAGTAAATTCGTGGGTTTAATTACTCAAAAAATTAAAATGTCTAAAATACCCTCCTAGGGTGACGGTTTGGCTTAAAAATGCCCCGGGACCCAAACTAAACTCCTGGGTAGACTTTTCTGACTATATCGACCCTTCTGGACACTTTGACGCACTCAAAATGACTATATGGGTGATTTATAAATAATGTAATTTTATTCCATAAATTTTAGTCCCGACATGGCTGAGATGCGCGTCCCGACTAAATTTTCCATAACTGTCGTATTATTCACTCGACAATTTGAATAAATTCATAATTACATATTAATTGACTCTCTGAGTAATATTCAATATAATTCACATCAATAAATACTAACTCTCATCACGCCAGTAATTATCAATTTAAATCCAAATTAATTAGAAATAAATTTCCCATTTTTTAAGCCAATTAATCCCATAATTAAAATCATTAAAAATACGGGTTAGTACATCATTATCTTTGTCAGAGGGTTTCATCTTAATTTGTTTATAGCTATATTAGGCCTCCATGAAGCTGAGGATCTTGTGGCTTCAGGTCGCATCTACTAGTTGGTCAATCCAGGGTAATGGAAAATGATCCTTAGGGCACGCCTTGTTCAGGTTGGTGAAATCGATGCACAACCTCCACTTTTCATTCTTCTTACGCATTAACACTATATTGGACAACCACTCGGGGTATTTAACATCGTCAATGAAATTCAACTTCTGTAGCTTAAGTACCTCCTCCCTGACGACGAGGTTTTTCTCGTATTCAAAAACCCTTAGCCTTTGCTTGATTGGCTTGGCCCCCTCCATCACCTTCAACTCATGGAAAATGAAATTAGGATCAATATCGAGCATATCCTCGTGGCTCCATACGAACATGTTCCTGCGTTGCTAAAGGAAGTTTATGAGTTACTTCCTCAAACATGGAGCTAGTGACGATCCGATCTGGATCGTCCGCTCTGGGTGATCTGCATCCAGTGGTACTATCTTAATTTTTTTAACCTCCAACCCTTTAAGTAGTTTTTCTTCACCTCGAGGATCAATGGTTTCGATCTAGTAGGTGGTCTTTAGCTTCTTCAGTTCTTCCTAGTCTGTGAAAGTGTAATAACACACTCGTGTCTCCACCTGGTTTCCTTTAACGACCCCCACTCTGTAGTGAGTTAGAAAATTCAAGCATTGGTATACTGTGGATGGGACGACCTTAGATTTCTTCATTCCAGCCCTTCATAGTATCACGTTGTAGGCGTATAATACATTTTTATCCAATACAAAGAAATAAACATTCTCGGTGCGACAAGTTGGTCATGTGCCTACTATAACCTCGAGTTCCATCATTCCCACGGATAAACCTTTTCTCCTAAAAATTCAATCAAGGGTTGGTGTTATGGCATTAACTTACTATCACGGAGCTTCAAACTTTTGAAATAGTTGTAAAACATATCGTCTGCGGAGCTGCCATTATCCACCAATACCCTAAAAACTCTATATTAGTGGATCATCATGGTGGTGACCAAAGGGTCGTCATGAGAATATAGAACCCCAAATAATTCGTCTTTAGAGATTCTACCATTAGCTTATCCTTGTTCACCTTGCGGGGGCATGTGTCCACCTCTACTGCTAGGTTTATCTGTCTCACATGAGCACATGTTTTAGCCTCGTTCAAGAGACCTTCCTTTAAGCTAGGTCTTATCCTCCGCTTTCAACTACCCCGATGATGAAGTGACACCCAAAGGATATTATGTTGATAACATGTAGGGGTCCTTCAGCTTTTTTGGAGGTCTGGATTGTCATCTGAGTCGTCATTTCTTCCTCGCTTGTTAGTGTCTAACCTACGACCCGACGATTCTGATTGTCAGTTGGACTTACATTTATCATAGTCTGGTCATCCATCTTTGTCCATGTACCTGGACAACTTGCCTCTCCTGATTAAGCCTTCGATCTCATTCTTCGAGGCAATACAGTTATCAATATTATGATCGTCATCTCTATTAAACTCATAGTACTTGTTCCTGTCCCACCTATTCGTCGGCTCCTTCATCTTCCCTATCCACTTGAGGTCCTTGCTTCCCCAAATTTTCCTCTAGAATGTGATGGATGTTGACTGTCAGTTGTAAGGGAATTTTTTTTATCATTGCCCCTAGTATCCAGGACTTGTCCATAGAATCTAGATTAAATAAAGTATGGCATATCCCATTACTTCCGTCATGGCACTTCACGTTCACACATTCAAGAAGAAGAATGTGATTATCAAGCGACTTCAACATGCTCCATGATGTCACATAAATTTAGTATAGTTGTTGTTTTGTTTTTCGTGGATTTTTTAAAAAGTATTGGGAGATTTTTATAAACAAATATTTTACAAAACGAGGCAGTTTTTCAAATAGTTTTTGAAATTAAAAATAACTTTATTTTTTGACAGTTTCGTTCAAATGTGATAGAAATATCGTTAGAACAACCTTGGATCTCGTTAGAAGGTTGTTTGGAGCATTTATCAAACGAGGGCTTACTATCTTGGATTTTTACGTCTCGTTAGAAGCGAGGTCTATGTCGTTTGAATGCTATAAGCATGTCGTTAGAAAGAGGTTAGAGTCATATTCGAACGTGGTTGCACCCCCTTATATTTTCTGTCCCCCTTTAAATACTTGTTTTCGATAGTGTTTTTGTTAAGATTTTGTATTTACAAAAATTGCAGAACTGCTACTATAAGTCTTCACTTTTAAAATGGAAAAATACTATTTTATTCACACAATCTTTCCCAAATCATTACTTAAGTGAATCATCTTTGAAACCCAAAACACTTTTATATTGAAGTTACTTTTGTGAAGAAGGAGTCTTCACTGTTGACCTTGTAGAGAAGGAGTCTCTATTGCTACTCTTGTGATTCTTGCGGGAATCATTGCTAAAGAAAGATTGCAATCTTTGTGGGACTTGAGAGAACCACTACTGAAGAAGATAAAAGGTCACTTGCGAAATATTCTTCAGGCTGTATTTCTCTATTGTATTTGTAAGTTGTGATTTACAAACCATGAAATAAAAGGATTGGCCCCTTTGGGGATTTTTCCTAAAATTGTGATTTCTTTACATGCTTGATTCGAATCACCAGTTGTATGTTTTAGGATTTAAAAGGATTAAAATTTATTTGAGGATTGACATCCAATTAAATAAGTTTGAGCTATTAGAGAATTGGGCACTCTCAAATTGATATCAGAGCATTTGTACCCTGCATTTTCATGAGCAGAGTATATTTCTCATACTTTTTTTACTTTTCCACCTTTCGATCTTTCTGATATTTCTTATCCCTCGCTTTGTTGGATGATGATTTAGGATGTTCAAACTCCTTGTCATCCATAGCTTCTTCGGCGTTCATGATTTTTCTTGCTTTGGTCAGCAACTCCGTCATCGTACGAGGTGGCTCCTTTGCTAATGCCTAAAATAACTTCCCCGATCGTAGATCGGTCATCAGATCATCTATATCAGTCTGCTCATTGTAATCTACCACCTCCAGCTTTTCGGTGTTCAAGCGGGTGATATAGTTATGGGTGATTTCATCGACCTTCTACTGAACACTAAGCGAATGGGCCACTCTCTTTCCTGGTTTTGCGCCGAAACAAAAGTTACTGACAAACAGGTCGACCAATTGATGGAAAATGGATATTTTTCCTCGAGGCAGTCTATTGTACCAGATTTGAGCGGAACTTGTGATTGTGCTAGAGAAGACTCTGGATCACATCTCATAGGGAATGAAATAAATGTTTACAGCAACTTAATATTGCTCGACATGAAGGACGGGATCTGTCTTTCCATTGTACTTTGGCGTAATAACTGGTGGATTGAATATGCCGGGGTAGGGTACGTCACAACAGAAGAGACGAATGGTGACCTTTTTGTGAAATCCCTCTGCAGAGGGTTCTTATAGTTAGCCATCTCCCTGAGTCGATCCTCCAATCGTTGAATGGATCCCTTCCATGGTTGGTTATCCTCTTTGGTTTTTCTGCCAGTTGACTTTGCAATTCGGCCTCGATTTTTGATCGATCTCTCTTCCTAAGAAGTCTGCTCGGGTTCAACCGATACTCTAGAAGATCGGTAGGAGCCCCCAGTGATGGATTTACCTAGATTGACTCTTATCTAGCCGAGACCTCAAGGTGGTGTTGTTACTTGCGAGCGATTGCATGTGGGCCCAACCGATCGAATGTTAAACCCCTGCTCAACCTTTCCAACACACTAGGGTGCTCTTCATAGTACGATTGATCATCACTGGATGGAGGGCATGGCTCCGGGGTGATAGGATGGGCCCCGTTGTGATCTGAATCGTCGGGCGGAGCTTGTGTTTTTGTTGGACCCTAGGCTCAACTTCCTGGGGTTCTCTAGAGCTTGCCTATGATATTCCTTTCTCCTATCTCTGTAGGGCGCTGGGGGAAATATTCCTCCTCTGCTTCGCGATTCCTCTGACCTAAGAGTAATAATATTCGGGTTGGGCTGTGTTGACTCGGCTTAAAGAGTGTATGACAATTGCTTGACACTCTCTTGCATCGCATCTTGGCCCTTAGCCAAACTCATCAGTAGGCTGTGTAAATCGCCTATCCTAGTGGGGGTGGACAGTGTTTGGACCTCTGCTATGTGGATTCTCTCAGGATTATCCGATATTCTTAGGTATTTTAGGATAGGTGATGAATGAAGGAATTCAGGTAAGGATCATAATGGATTATCGTGTACCCATAGACGGTGCCAATTTGTTATCGTCCAAAAATGGAGATATAAAATAAATGAGAAGATTAATAATAAAGAGAATGGGGGTGAAAGACAATGAGAATGGAACAAATTTATATGTGGTTCGGCCTAAGATGGAAACCTACATCCACGGGTACTATTACTTTTCCCTTCTTCTTATCAGATATACAATTAGGGTTGTATTCACAGAATGATTGAGTCCCCTTTTTTGTGGATTTTCCCCTATTTATAGGTGGTTTCTAGAAAATATTTAGGGGACAAGTGGACTGCCTTTTAAGGTTAGGAAGTTATATCAATATACATGTTCTAACAAATAAATAACCAACTGACATGCCTTAAATTCCGTGCAAGCATTTCTGATGTGCGTGCAGGTAATAAACACCAAATAACCACATTCCCTTATTTTCGCGTGACTAGTGAGAAGTTTATCAGGTATATGTGTGAACACATTCGTGTGGTGTGAATGAATAACTGCACTGGAGGAGGACAACTGTCAATGAGGCTGACTGAGTAGGCTGGTACCTGAGCCGACCTCCTATTAGAAGTGAGGCCGAATGCATGGCGGGTCCTCTCCTTATATCCACTTCAAGATACTGTGATGGGTATCCCTAGTGTCGGAGGATGAAGAGGATTCGGAATGAAGTAGGGAGAGATCATGGTGGTAATTGTGTTGGAAGGTGGTGTCATATATGGTGGTGGGTGAAGGTGTAAGCGTAGGTCAAGGTGTCGGGAGCCTAAAATGTCAAAATATCCATCGGAGTCATAAGGCTGTTCGTGGCGGTCAAAATGAGCAAAAAGGTTGGATGGTCGGAAGGTGTCGGGATCAGTTAGTTGTCCTAAGGAATTGGAATCGTTGCCCGAGGAAGTCGAGGGTTCGGGAATAATGTGGATGGACCAGAAATGTGGAAATTTCTAAGGGGTTTGCTTGTTTTGACATGGGCGGGTAGGGATGATTTTTCAGATAGGCCGAGAAGTTCGGAGCCTTATACAAAGACAGGGAGTTCTGGAGTATCAACATTTTCGGTTACTCCGAAATTCACCCCAAGGATGGGTCGACAGGTTTTTCTTCCCGAGATAGTGGAACTGAGTTGCCTGGTTTTTCGGAGGAGGTCGGGACCTTCAGATGAGGCAGTGAGCCTTGAGTTCACCGATGAACCCACGGAGTTCGGGATTTCCTATTTGATCGAAGATGGAAATCACTTTAATGCGTCCAGGATGGCCGATAACTTGAATTAGGGGGGGTGGTCCCCTTGACAGAGGCGGGTTGCCTGGTGATTTCAGGAACTCTAAAATTTTTGGTACCATCAACAGGTTCGGATCGACTTCCCATAGGTTCCTTTCCATTTCTTCAGGAGGGTGGTTTGTTTTTGGTAGGTAATTATTTTTTGGTGAGGAGGAGAAAGAGAGAATCAAACTTCTTGTGTAATTCTAAGGTTTATTGATCAATTTTGTGTCTTAATTCTTGAATCTCCTCTTGTTGTTTGGATTTTTTTTTTGGAGCCGTTGAGAAAGTAGGGGGCGAAACACCGATACACCAATACACCAATGTTGGAGCGACACCCGCTCTAATACCAATTTGATGTAAACTACACATCAATGGCCAAAAATAAACAAACACCAATTTTAGAGAGAAACTAAGAATTTCTTATATTCCAAAATGAAACCATCTCCAAATGAGGAATACATGGAGTATTTATACGGAGAGAATTACTTTCTAATCAAGTAATTGCCTAAATGACTAAAAAGTATAAGCATTAACAAAAAAAATATACCTAATTAGCTCCAAACATGCTTGGAGACCAATTAAAAGAGAGAAAGGAAAATAATAGAATCTAAAAAAGGAAAACATATGAATTCCCATAAGTTAGAGTACCAAAATGGAATGCCAATAATTATACCTATAAATTTCTATACATAGCTATGACAAAAAGGCTATCATTCAAATTTTAATCCGACAGAAAACAACCGAACAAATCAAACACCACACATCATTAGATAACGTGAACCAAAAATAACACACCACAAAATTCCGCTACATTTGGTAGCCAAATTTTAGCATGACACAATATACAGTAAAAAAAAATCCAAAACACATCAGACTTTTAATAGAAAAAAGAAAAGTAGAAGTCCACACAACCCAGCTAATCAAATCAACATCACATGATATTAAGGGTACTCTACTTTAACTTTAGCATCTGAATTTCTGAATCAACACATTCATAAGTCTTATTTGTTAACTATTAAAGTATGAAGCCCAAAACCAATTGACAAGGAGCAAATTATAGTATATAGCTGAAGTTGACAACGGAATCAGGTGTCGACATTTGTCGCTTTCACAAAAAGACACACGTACAATTTCAATGATTCAAATTAAGTTAATCCCTTAAATCTTTTTGTATTCCACATAATTACAAATTTAGAATACTTTAATTCAAAACTTTTCACATAGTAATATACCTTTACAAATTCATGACTCGTCCCTCTCATCTCTCTCTCCAATAAAATCCTTTTTCCAAGCCAGCATAACATACGGAGAAAAAATGAATCTTATGAAAAACCGCCATATAAATATATGAGCTCTTCCAGTTGCACCTCTTCTCCAAGGTACTCTCTTTATGAGTTTTTGGAGATTTCAAGTCCTTTTCATATAATTTGTCAACTTCTATTTTCATTAATGATTATAAGCTTCTCTTTGCTCATTGAAATTGATCCAATTCCTTTAGGACATATATAATTTTATGCCAACTTCTAACAATTCTCTTCAACTTATTCAATTTTGATATTTAATCATCAAACCCACTTAATTTAGGCATGAATATTTAAATGTTGCTTTGATTTATCTAAAAAACAAATGCGGTTCATCACATTCCTCTCATCTTTTTAATTCACAATCCACCCTTAAATATCATTTGTTGTTAGAGCATACTAATGGGTATTTTCAATGTGTATTAAAAAAAACCATTGGTTATGTTATGTTCAAAATGTATAAAAAAAAAACCATAGGTTATATTATATTTGGAGTGTGCTATGACAGTTAACACTCAAATTTATACTACCATACCCTATTACCCTAATATATCTTGGAACATATGACTTTGTTTTTCTAATTGTTCGAGATGTTAGTCGTCAAACCCGTAGAAATGGTTAATTTAGCTATTTAATTTTGAATTTGTTCTAATTACTGATTCTATGTTTCTATGTATTGTAAATTTAATTTTTACACATCAGTGCGTAAGAAAAAGATTTTAAGGTTATCATTGTATTCGAAGAAAACCATTACATAATTGTTTTTTTTAGTTTTTTGGATTTGAAGAAAATTACATTTTTAATTTATCATTTAGGGCTATGTTTGACAAATTTCTACACGTAATAATTTTTTTTATGATTTCTAAAACACTATTTGCTATTTTAGTGTATATTTTAATAATTTCGTTAAAAATGGCTCTGCATCGCGGGATTTGCATGCTAGTATATCATAAATATTAAAGCATTCAATCCAAACAATCCAAAATCAGTTGGCAATACATTGAGGGATCCAGGATCTTATAAATTGTTGGGCAAAGATCTAATTTTCTCATCTGGGACTTCACATCTCAACAATATTATCTGATCTTTGGGCAATAGGCCAGCATTGAACCAATAAACAACGATGCAATGCAACGATACTCCAAGACAAGCGCTAAAAAAATTTATCTGCCAAAATATAAGCAAAACTACAAAGTCATGAAAATATTTACAAGCATGAACCAAATGTAAGAGCAGGATTGTAACATAATAGCCAGACAACCAACCAAACTGTCCGTTTGGGTAACATAAACATAAAGAATTTATAGTTATTGTACCAAACTAATCTTGGGCACTGCCTAGCCAGTTTCATGTCAATATTTCTCAACAATATCTACCAGCCTAAGAATGACCAACAAGCATATGGTCGCCACATCTATTTAAGTCCAATACAAGCATGACAACTAAATATCTGACAACTAAATATCTGATGAAAAAACTGCATTACATAGGCATCTTCTGCGAGAAGGCAGCTGCTAGAGCAAAACTCTCCAAGAAACCTGCAATGCAAATTATACCAACATTCAATGAATTGAAGCATGAAAATTATATTAATATTCATACCATTTTACATGAAAAATATTACGTGAGTGTAACCCACACGCACAATACAACAACCAATTCGCACCGAGGGTAGGGGTGTGGATCGGTTCGAAACCGACCTATTTGGATCAAACCGAATCCAATCCAACTAAAATCGATTTTTAAATTTTGCAATCCAATCCAAACCGACATTGAGTTAAAATCCAATCCAATCCAACTGTAATTGGATTGGATCGTTTTTTTTAATCGATTTCGAGTATCTGATTTGGGTCCATTTTTTTCATAGTTGGATTGGATTTGGATCCAATCCAATCCATTTACCTGATCCAATTGGATCCAATAATCCAACTCAATCCAATCCAATCCATATTTTTGTTTATTTCAGTATATTTGATCAATTATAATTCCAATTATCCACATTTTTTTTTCAAACCAAATAATAAATAATAAACCAGAATTTAATACAAATATATTAAACCAAAGAACCAAATACAAATAATAAGCCTTCACACATAATCTTCCCAAAACATTCAAACAAAATATTACAGTAGCATTCAAACCAAGGTTCTAAAAAACGCGGGGCGTGATCGAGGCGTGGATGCCAAGCCTTAAGCCTTAGAAGCCTAGGCGAGCCTTGGCGTAAAAAGGCGTGAAAATGCGTTTAGGTCTTTTTAATATATTTTAATATTTTTTAACCATAACAAGGCTATTAAAATACTAAAATTGTACATATCATAAAAATATGTCTGAATATTTGCAAATAAAAATACTATTTGATTATTTTGGATGAGATAATGATTCGGTTTGTAAAAAAATCTTTAAAAGGGGATATCGTTTCACTAAAGCATTGTTGTTTTTAGAGAAAAAGTACGCCTTAAGGGTTTTACCAAGCATAAGGCGCCAAAATCTTAAGGCAAGGCGTTTCTCCCAAGCCTCAAGCCTATGCGGATTTTTTTAGAACAGTGATTCAAACAAACCTTCACATGATCTTCCCAAAACCTGCCTAAAAGCAATCAAACAAAACTTACCTAAAACTTGCATAAACCAAATATTACAGTAGGCCAAAATATTACAGTACTGCCAAAAACCCATCTCATTCAGCTTCTCGAAATCTACCCAAAAGCCTTCACATAATCTTCCCAAAACTTCCAAGATCCAAGCTTGTACCCAAAAATCAGTAGGCTGCTTTCTACTCCTAACAAAAAATTGGCATTAGTAACTGAATATTAATGGCAAAAGAGAAACTTTACAAGTTGTATGGAATCCATCGAGTGATATTGTAAAATGATCCCACGCGATTGAAGGAGGCCGAGTTGGTTTTCTTTTACCTTTAGTAGTTGCTTCTTGTTGACTCGGTAGTGAACTAGGTTGTTGAGCTTGAGATGCATCTTCTTGATCCACTTGATCACTATTTGAACCATTGAGATCGGACGGATGATCATTTGAAGGTGTTCCATTAATTTCTCTGTTAGGATCATCATCCATCTAAAAAAGTAAAAAGAACTAATTAACAACACATTTAATTAATTATAATATAATCTGAAAATATAAATAAAAATGAAACTGATGGTTTACATTCAAATTTACCCGACACGATGCGCCTGAAGATTGAGCCGTGATTACTCTTTAATGCACAATGAAAAGTAACAGTAAGATTGAGCCAAAATGATCAAATCTATTTTAAAAAAAATATGGAAGCAGTAAACAATGAAAAGCCCTACAACTGTTAAAAATCAAACCATTAACAGTTTACTCAGAGCACTCAGTGTTAACAGTTTAATCAAGTTTACTCAAGTTTTAAAGGAGTAAACTTGAAATCGTATTTTCCTGTTAACAGTTTTAAAGGAGCCAAACACTGTTAACAGTTTAAAGGAACCAATGAAGACATCTCTCTCTCTGGTGCAGAACCATTAACAGTTTACTCAAGTTTTAAAGGCAAAGAGTAAACCATTAACAGTTTACCATCTGCTTTGTCTTAAAAATCGAACCATAAAAATATGGAAGCCCCAAGCTTAAAAATCGAACCATAAAAATCAAATAGAGAGAGAAGCGTAAGGGGAGAAGAAAAAAAAATCAAACCAACAAGAACAGATCAGCCAAGAACAGAGAAGCATAAGGGGAGAGAAGCGTAAGGGCTTTTTTGTGTGTGTGTTTGTGTATATATGTCATATATATATATATATATATATATATATATATATATATATATATAGAGAGAGAGAGAGAGAGAGGGGAAAGAAAAAAATTAACGCTGGCGGTGGAGATCAGATCAGATCAGATCAGCTCAGCCGTGTAAGGGGCGGTGTAAGGGGGAGGAGGAGAGTGAGAGGAAATGTGAGGATGGGAGATCAGCCATAATGTGAGGAAATGAAATCGGGTAGTTTTTTTTTTAATAAGAGTATATATATTGGGGTACTAAATCGGGTGGGTATTAAATCGGGTAGGATATTGAGTATTTTTTTAACTACATTCATTTCAATTGGATCGGTTCAGTTTTTTAATCTGTTTTTATCCAAGAACTGAAACCAAAACCGATCCAATAAAATCGGTTTTTGGAAATCGAAATCCAATCCAATCCAATTGAGGTCTGTTTTGTGGTTGAATTGGATTGGATCGGTCGGTTTAATCGGTTTGGTTTGGATTTTGCACACCCTCATTGAGGGTGGGATTTCAGTACCTAAGCATTTCCAGTAATTCCACAAATCAAAACAGAAAACACAAGATTGGTAGTCCAAAAAATTACCTAAGTGAGGGATCTCAAAAGATAGGGGCGCCATGGCACCCCAGTATAAAAGCTCCACCACTTGGTTGTGCAAACGTATAAGCAGAGTTTTTGAGAGAGAGAGAGAGAGAATAGTACCCATGATTTCCACGTTATCCTGGCCTGTAAACCCCTCTAAAAGATATTCCCTGTCTTCATTCTGAGTTCCAACATAGAGAATTCTATGCAGGTACCCAACAACAACTAGCATAGAGAATCCGACCCTTCCAACCCTGCAGCATCCAAGGACCGTCTTGATCAAACAAAAAATCTTTATGGTACCCTGCTATCACCTTAGCCTTTAATTTCTTCAGGACTTCCTGCTTCGGCAGGAGGGGCCTAAAACCTGCCCTCATATTGCGAACCTGCCACTGCTTGTATATCTCGGGCCTCTCAACCCTCTCCGACCCCTCACATGCGACCACATTGATAATCTCGCGCCCAGAAAACTCTTGCTCAAAATTCAACCGATGCTGATCTTCACATGGTAGCGTAGCCTCAAACACATCAAACAATGCTGAGTAGTGAAAGAGTGCCTCCCGGAACCGAGTGACAAAGAAGGGAGCATTGTACGACCCATTAATTACGGCCTGGACGAAAATATCTGGCTTCATCTTCCTGATCAATTTTAGAACAGCATCCCTTGGACTGTTAACGACAACCGTCTCATCGAGTAGGTTCTCAAACCGTAACAAGCAGTTCACAGCAAGGACCTCATTGCTCTTGAGATTCAAATCCTCGATCTTGATATTTTCCCATTCTCGTGTTGCTATGGTATGGTACTCAAATGGAACTTTAAACCGCTCACAATACTTTGCCAAACGACGCCCCGTCTCCTCTACCCTTTCCGCTGGCCGGAAGCCAGGTTGAGGAAGCTCTATTCCAGTAATTCGAAGCTTGCATGGCCCATCATCTCTCATTGACAGTTGCTGGATAAGGATAGGCCACTGGAAACCATATAGTATACCAAAATCTACAATGTGAAGAGTACCTTTTGAAGCTAGATCTATAATCATTTTGTTCGCAAAGAAAATTGAGTACTTCTTGAATGGGTTGAATGAAAGATGAACTTGGTACGCTTTCAACTTTTCAGTGGCTGATATCCTCTTGGAAGCCAAGGAAGCGTAAATCTGGGTTCCTGTGCCGGCCAAACGTGCCTCAATACCTTTACAAAATATATGGGCCAGCCTCTGATACGCATCACCCGTTGGAGAAGCGTGCTGCCTTATCTGCTTTAATTGTTCATTTGCAGTCCTGCGATCATCAGCAGCAACGGATTGTGCGCAACTAATTAAAAGAGTCGTCAGATCCACCATTTCACTATTATCGCTCTGTCTCTCAGCACAACAATCTTGTCCACTTCATTCGGCGGTTCGTCACTAAAATAGCCATCACATCTTATAGGCTTTCCTGTCGCATCAGTAAAGAGTAAAACCCTATCAAACATCTCTGACAACTCAGCCTCATCCACATAAACGGCAGACTGTTTACTACTCCTCTCTTCTTCAATATCAGTGTCATCCTGATGATGATGCTTTCTCCCTTTTGAGCCGTTTAAATAATTTTCTCTCTCATCCTTCTCTGCCTTGACTACAGACCCCGCATCACGTTCTTTCGAGTTTAGGGGCAGTGAGTACTTATCCAAATCGATAACTAGCGGCGTACCACTCGGGAGGAATTTACTAGCTTCCTCCATCCCTCTCTTAAACTGCAACATAGACTCATTGTCACTAAGTATATTTTGAATGAGATTTGTGTCAAAATAAGAATCCACTGAGCCATTGAAATTATTACTGAAACTGTTTACAGAACCAAATGACAGCGGACTGCTCTCCATGGTGGATGGTGAACAGTACGCCAAAGGACGAGCTTGTGTAACGAACTCTAAGGAACCACCAACCAACTGAGGATTAAAGTTGTTGCTAGTACTCGTGCTGCTGTTCGGACTGCACCCGCTGTATCTTCCCAAGAAGTAATCATCCGGGCTTTCGACAGTTTGGTCGATGCAAGACCGTGGCCAAGAGGAGGGTAAAGAGGGGTACTTCTTGCCGAGGACTTCATAGAAAGATTGTTCAGTAGCTTGTAGAGCCAGTGGATCGTGAAACATGCTGGGCTTCTCCTCCATATTCTCTTCCATGAGTATCTGATTCAGGTACTTGAGAACAATATCAGAAAAGTCATCGGGAGAATCCCATTCCGAGCTCTCGTTCGAGTATGGAGCACTCACGCTCGAGGATGGAAGCAAAGTGCCCGGGACATGATCAGACGGACGAAAAGGCGGATCCAAGAAACTGAGATTCAGTGACTCACCTTTATGTTTGAAACCATTGGCAAGGTTTGGAGGGTGATTGCAATTGAAATTGGGGAAAACAGTTTTGTCATCAAATCTCTGGCCATTCATTGAATCAGGAAATCCACTCAAATGTTTATCCATAACCAACTATTACCCAAAACCCTATATAGCTATATCAAATTCAAACCCAACTCTACAACCAACGGATTTTCAGCAAATAACAAACCTACAAAAAGAAATATGCGACAGAAATGATAAGCAAGTAATGAGTTAGTTAAAATAAACTTCTTTTACCCAAAAACACATATCAGCAAAGCAAACATCAATTACAAAGCCCAAATCAATCAATCAGAAAGGGAAAACTATGTGGATCAATCATTAATTAGGTGAATATAAACACAAAACCCAAAACTGTAGACACGTGTTGTGGAATCATCTTTGAACTAAAATAAAATCAGATGAATAAAGTGAAGAGGTAAACAAATCAAAATAGAGAGAGAGAAGAGGTAAATAATCTGCGTACCTGAAGAGATGAAGGGCTAGCTTGAAAAGGAGGGTATGATGTAAAGGAGACTTTTTATTTTCTCCTTATACCAGAGTTTGAAAATTAATTATATTATTTATTGCACACGGTTACATAGCGTTGGTGACAATTTACTGGCTATATTTAGTTGTAGTAACAATAAATCTTTATAATTTCATCCACAAAAGTTTGTTTGTCAAAATGGAATAATACAAAAAAAAATTACAAAAGGGAAAGAAAAAGGGAAAACTAAGACACCGAACATCTAATACTGACTCAATGCGCTAGTCTAACATATTACACACTACAGCTGCCATGTAGAATCAATTCATCGTTATTGGAAAAAATTAGGAGACCATATTCAGCAAAAAAAAATACATTATGACAATTCATTATTTCAATGAAGGATTGCTGTTGAAGATGCCTTAGTGGCAGAAGGGAAGATTCTTGAGCAAGTGTGATGTGCCAAATTATAATAACATTTGAATGGAATAAAGAATGTTGAATACTATAAGAAAGCTTGAGGACAAATAATACAAATAGAAAATAAGGGATCTACATAGAATGTCTTTCCAATAAAGCATCATTTCATCGTTCAAATAAGTTAGAGATAATCAAGTTTATTAATGCTAGAAAGTCATTACTACTAAAAAAATACTTAATAACTCAATAAATAATTAAATGAAAAAGAGCAGAAAATAAGAACAAAAAGTAATTAAAAATGAAACATACTCAAGAACCTCATATCCATCAAGCACAAAAAATTGTATTTATTTACTTGGTTACCTCGCTAATGGTTGTTTTTATACTATATTTTTTTTGAGGATTTTGTATATCTTGTGCTGATAGTCCTCTAAAGTTCATAATCAAACATTGTAAAAATAGAAATCGGAAAAAAACTCTAAATAATATAATAATATAAAAAAATTCAAGCGATAAAATAATAACTAAATATAATTAAGAAACAAACATTATACAACGAATTCATTGAACACATAAGAGGGAATCTGATGTAGAATTCTGGTTTTATGTCTTAATGGTCCTTTGAGCACTACATGATAAATTGTTAAAACATTCATTTTATCTTTATCCACTCAAGATATATCTTGTGTATAGTTTATTCCCATTGAATATTAATGGTTCATGCCTCATAAATTCTAAGTGTAAAATATTGTTCGGAAGGTTTAACGGAAATTAGAAATTGTTCCATCAACCGTTAATAAATATATGCAATATCGATTTAATAAAGAATAATAAAAGATCAAATAAGGCAATACACGTTTCATGTATTTTCAACGTAGTGAAAAATAGATACTATTCATATAAAAAATGTGAAGACATTTCATAAGGGAAAAAAATTTAAATTCTTACAAAATATAAAATAGATTTTGTAAGTTCAACAACAAAAAACACACACACATAAAATAATAGTCCTCTAAAGTTCATAATCAGACATTAAAAAAATAGAAATTGGTAAAAAAAATTCTAAATAATATAATTAAAACAAAATAATATAGGAAACAAAATATAATTAAGAAACAAACATAAATGCAACCAATTCATTGAACACATAAGAGGGAATCTGATATAAAATTTTGATTTTATGTCTTAATGGTCCTTTGAGCACTAGATGGTAAATTGTTAGAACATTCATTTTATCTTCATCCATTCAAGATATACCTTTGGTATAGTATATTGCCATTGAATATTGATGGCTCGTGCCTCATCAATTCAAAGGGTAAAATATTGTCCAGAAGGTTTGACGAAAATTAGAAGTTGTTCCATCAACCGGTAATAATTATGTGTAATATGGACTTAATAACAAACAAAAAAATATCAAATAAGGCATAAGATGTTTCATGCATTTTCAACATAGTGAAAAATAGATACTATTCATATGAAATATGTGAAGACCTTTTAGAGGGGAAAACTTTAAATTCTTACAAAATATAAAATAGATTTTGTATGTTCAATAACAAAAAAAAACATAAACTAATTACAATTTACCTTAATGGACCACATGTAAAGGCTTAATAATCTAACCATAAATTCATTGATGAAGAGTTACAAAAAAAAAAACTAATAGTTTTTTTGTTTGTGAGTACATGCTTGTTTCAACGACTAAGGTTGCATATACCCATGCCTATTGGACATATATATAAACAAAATGGTTTCATACGAAAAGATATGGAAGGGGATCTATTTGGTCACCTTGGAAAGACGGGGGATAGGGAGATAAGAAAGAGTCATCATCATCATCCTTGCCTTAGTCTTATCATATGGGGTCGATCACGTGAATTCTTATTTTCCATTATAATCTATTATATGCATTATTATTATTCAAGTTTAATTCTATGATAGGGATAAGAAAGAGTCAGTCTCACTAATTGCATTGGAATGGGGATTTCCACGTGGCATAGCTAACAAAGGACTAAAAGAAACGTGTTATTCAACTATTATAGAAATATGTATCCAAATATTTTCAGTGAGCAAATTTTTCTATTAATTGACAATTACATAGAAATTGGAATTAAATTTGCATAAAAAATTAATTGACATGAAATCCGCTTATATCAAGTAAATAGGATCCAACATTTTATGATATATGTAATACTCCGTATTTTTACTGATTTTAATTATAGGATTAATTGAATCAAAATGGGAAATTATTTGGTAATTGATTCAGATTTAATTACTAGCGAGACGAGAGTTAGTATTTGATTATGATATTTATGTTGAATATTACTGAGAGAGTATAGTAATATATGATTATGAACTTATTAAAATTATCACAAGTAGAAAATACAATAATTTTGAAAATTAAGTTGGGACACGCGTGCCAGTCGTGTCGGGAGCAATTTATTGAATTATAAAGTAATTTATTTTTATGTCATCCTTATGGTCATTTTGAGTGCGCCAATGTGTCCGAAAGGGTTGAGATAGTCGGAAAAGTCTACCCGGGGGGTTTAGTTTGGGTCTCGAGGCAGTTTTAGGCTCAACCAGCAACCCGAGAGGGTATTTTGGGCATTTTGAGCATTTTAAATTATAGAGTATTAAGATCCACGAAATTCCTAAGCCTATATCAGATGCTAGGTTAGGCCATTAGGGTTTTATTAAACACAGAAGCTAAGGAACCCATTAGAGGAGGAAGGAGAAAGGATTCGCAAGCCTTGAACCACCATCTCTACACCTTTTGCACCGCCGTCACCACCAACGCGTAGATAGAAAATAGACGATCGCTCCTATATCACCTTCTCCAAAGGATCAGAACTTCCATTTGAGGCAAGTGATTTTACTTGTTATGATTCAGCAAATATATTATCCATGGTAGTTTAGAATTGGAGACTGAATGTGAAATATTGATAATTTCATGAATTGGGAGAATTTAATCTTGAATATGGGTAGGTTTTGCATGTAATTGAACTTCTGATATATAGAGACAACAAAATCATGATTCATGTATAGAAATTCACGAGCTAATGTTGAGATATTTGATGTTCTTAAAGAAAAATTGATGAACAAGTGTTTTATGAAAAATACATGATTTGTTCCAAGATAATTATTCCCCGTGATGATTTGATGATTCGGAGATGTTAGAAATTATGTAATTATATTGGTGTAACCATTGGTATAAATATGTGGGAGTTTGGGACATTAAAATAGAGGATTTGAGGGTTAAAATTGATGAAACCCGTAGGCAAAAATTTGCAGAATTCGTAGACCAATATCTGATGGATCGATTGATCAACTCAAGAATGTCGATCGATCGACCATTTCCTTTGATTGATCTACTCCCCCTGTATTTATAATAAAATTTCCTTTTAAGGTTTAACCAAACCTCGACTTTTAAGAATTATTGGTGTGGACTATTTGAATATATTGGGACTTAGATAAGGTCAGTAGGGGTGTATCTGATGCCTGGAAAATATTAGTTTTGTTTGGAATTAAATGATAAACTTACAAGTGTCCGACTAGAATGTTACGATTGAAAATTATGGAAATTTGAATTTAATATGGATAAACAATAACTTAAGGTTAAATACAGTAGTAGGGGGACTTTAATTTACTGAAATAACCTTAGAGACAAGTGGGAGACTTAGTAACCTTTCGAGATAGGTTTAAGTATTCAGATTTATACGACGAGAGTTGTCGCGCTAAACATATTATGTAGGATAATCAGGATGAAACTATACTACATATGAGACTTGTAATATAGGACATGAGTATACCTATGTTGAAATGATGATTACTTAGGTTGTGCGATTACCTAGTATATGGATTATTATGTGTATGATATACCTACCATGCTTGCTATCACGGGAGGTTGTAGGAAGAGGACAATCTTGTCTTGTGTTCCTTCAGGGGGATTTAGATTTGGTACCTAAAAAATATAGGACTGTGAAGACTTATTTGAGAGTTGATAAGTCAACTGACTATGGGAGCGTAGGTATGTGCGTGACCCATGGGTATGTGAACTATGTTCACCTCCAATATGTGTGATTTGTATTGATACGGTTCCTGAGTAATTCGAAACTCATGATACTTATGTACGTAATGTACGGGGATTTGATAGCAGAGTATGCATGCATCTCAACTTAGCCTAGGGGTGCCATATGTGTATATATGTACTGAGAGTGATATAAATATATACTTGTGATTATTCACTATTGTTTAGTAGATTAGAATGACTAAGATATTTAAATGACTTAAAGATGTGGGAACTTATATAATACATGAGATAATTGATTCAATGAATGAGTATTTGGAATGTAATTATGTCTTAATTGGGTAATATGGGTAGGCATCGTAAAGACGTTCTATATTGACAAATTTGGTACAGACTGGTTAGGTAGTGGTAAAATTAGAATTGGTTAAAAGAATGCGTTAGACGTGCACAATAGTTGAGGGATGGGAATCTCAAGTGAGAGCACGTGACTAACATGTATATAATATTTATTGTTTAATAAAATAAAACACTTGCTATTTTAAAAATATTTTCACCTCGGGCTCTGACCTGTTTTCTTCCAAGTCTATTTTATTTTTGTAAAAACATTTTAGGTGCCCAGCCACAGGAATGCCAATCATAGGAGTTCCATTCTGTTGACGTGTTGTAGCTATTGTGAAAGTTATAGGATCTCGGTATTAGACGCCTCCACATCTATCTTTGCTTCCTTCGGAGTCATTCATATCAGTTAGGGCATGTTGCCCACTCTTATTCAGAGATAGCAGTTCCAGACTTTCATTTATTTCAGCTGTTGGATTTATTTATTCAGACTCATGTATTGGGATTATTTGGTATTGAGACTATATTTGGAGTGTTACTCCAGACTCTATTAATTCTTTATATTAATTATTCCTATGAGATTGTTTATGTGAATGTGGAATGTTTGGTTATTCATTACTTAGTTGTAAGTTAATTTAATTAATAAAATTTGACGTGTCACTTTTTAAATATTAGGTGACTAGTAATTAATTAAATGTTTTTCGACAGTGGTGCTAAGACTGAACCAACTTGATATTCTGTATTAATTTAATAAAGGAGTATCTACCCGGTATTTAATTAGACGAGGTGTCACAGGTGGTATCAGAGCATCAGGTTCTAGAGTCTTTAGGATTTGTACGACTTGTTATGCTTTCCACGTAGCGTTCTTTGATATAGAGCCCTATATTTTAGGACTGTTGTATTCTTTAATTGCATATTTTACGTCTTCATCCCTTTTGTGTTAATAACTGTAGACTCTTAAAGCTTCTCTATCATTTCAAATGCCTCCTCGACGTGCACAGCGAGTTCCCAGGGGTGCCCAACCCGAGCCTCAACCAACACCAGTTTAGGGTACTATGAACGCCATTGAAGTTATCGCTATAGTAGCACAGGTGGTAAATGCATCTTTAGGAGTTGTGCAGTAAGCGCCACTTCAGGCACCGGTGGTGGCCCAGTTCAGGCTCATGCATTCCTGTCTGCTTGAGAACGTGTCAGAGATGCCTTTCATAAGGCACATCCTCCGGAGTTTGCAGGAAGCTCTGATGTAGTGGTGAGCCAATAGATGAAGGACATCCAGAAGCACTTGAGAATGTATGAATGCACAGATGTATAGAGGAAGATACTAGCTTAACTATATTTAAGCTAGTTGGAGCAGCGTTGTAGTGGTGGGAGTCTATTACCACTGCTAAGGAGAGAGATATCTTTATTATTCAGGATTTCTGGGTGCGGTTTGACCGCAAATATTCCCCTTCCGCCGTTCAGACTGAGATGAGGCGAAAATTACTAAACCACACCCAGGAGGGTAAGACTGTAACTGAGTACAAGGAAAAGTTTACTAGGCTGGCTAATTTTGGTACCAACAGAGGTACCTATTGAGGAGAAGAAAATACAGATGTTCATGGATGCCCTTACCTGGAGGATTCGATAGCATCTTCTGGGTAACCTTTCATTGCAAACCTGTACTGATGTGCTTAGTGCAACACTACTTCACTACCAGGACCATCACTTCCATCTGATAGGGAGTAAGCGAGTAGGGGAGTCCAGCCAGCAGGGCAGGGCAAGAGGTAGTGGTGCGAGTGGGGCACATCCAGCTCAGGGCCAGCAGAGGCAGGGTCATCAGAATTCCCAACAGGGGGATTCTAAGCGTTTCAAAATGGGAGATTTTCGACACGGCCAGGGAGGTTATAGGCATGGCCAGTAGGGTCATCATGTCCATCAGGGCTAATAAGGATAGTAGGGTCATCAGGGCCAGCAGCAATATCAGCAGGGCCAAGTGAGAGGTGGTAACGGCCAACAGGGATGAGGGCAACAGGGACAGAAAGGGGGAAACATTTGTCGAAAGTGTTTCATATGTGGCAAGACTGACCACAAATGTCATGATTGTCCTGAGAGGGGTAGGTTCCTGTAGTCACAGCAGTAGGGTGCTCAATAGGAGCCTCAGAGACTGATATTTCCTGTCGCCCTCCCAGCACCACCACAGATGCCAGCTTTGCCAGCTATACCAGCGGTCCTAGTTCAGTAGGGGTAGTTACAGTATGGGCATGTTTACAATGTTCATCAGGCTGCAGTCCCACATGCTCCACCCACAATTAAGGGTATGTTTTCTATCCAGTGGACCTTGTGGCGTATTTTGTTCGACACGGAGGCATCACATAGTTTCATTGCCACTAGTTTAGCACGTGCCACAGGGTTATTAGAAACGACAGAGAGCACAGTTACTAATGTAAATTCACCATTCAACTATGGATCATTGATAATTTTATATGTCGGGGAGTGTGTATAGAGATTGGGAGATTGTTATTACCGACAGATATGCTTGTCTTAGTTATACACGAGTATAATGCGATTATCGAGATGGATTGGCTAGTTATGTATAGGGCCATGATTGATCGCTATAGTCGTAGTATTGTGCTTGCCATACCGGGTCAGGAGATGTTTTTAGTGGCGATGCCTCGCCCGAGGGGGGGGGGGGTAGTCCACCCATTTATAGTATATAGAGGAGGAGATCTTTAAGGGGGTGGTGATACCACTTGATTCGATTCCAGTTGTTCGTGAGTTCGCTGATGTATTCTAGGATATTCCAGGATTTCCACCTAGTAGAGAGATAGACTTTGTTATAGATTTAACACCAGACACTCGACCAATAGCCTGTGCGCCTTACCGTATGGATGTGACGAAGATGAGGGAGTTACGGGATCAAATTGAGTAGCTGTTAGGACAGAGGTTTATATGTAGGAGTACCTCGCCTTGGGGTGCTCCCGTACTATTTGTGAAGAAATGGGATGGATCTTTACGATTGTGTGTTGATTACCAAGAGCTAAATAAAGTCACGATACGGAATAAGTATTCGTTGCCCTGAATCGATGACTTATTCGATCAGTTGTGAGGAGTTGCCTTCTTCTCGAAGATAGACTTGAGATATGGATACCATTAGTTGCGTATCAGGGAGAAGGATGTGTCTAAAACTGCATTCTTGATGAGATATGGATCCTACGAGTTCAGGATTATGCCATTTAGGCTAACCAACGCACGAGTTGTATTCATGGACTTGATGAACAGGGTGTTCAGAGAGTTCCTTGATCAGTTTGTCATTGTCTTCATGGATGACATTATGATATATTCTCAGACTGAGGAGGACCATGTCGAGCATTTACGATAGGTGTTACAGACACTGTGGCAACACGAGTTGTATGAAAAATATGAGAAGTGTGGGTTTTGGCTGAATGAGGTCTAGTTTTTGGGGCACATAGTATCAGACAAGGGTATATTCGTAGATCCGGGCAAAGTGTTAGCGGTGAGGGAGTGGGGATAACCCACGACACCAACATAGATACGTAGTTTCTTGGGCCTAGCATGATACTACACGAGATTTATTCTGGGATTCTCGAAGATAGCGGGTTCGTTGACACACCTGACTCGCAAAGTGGTGGAATTCATCTGGGATGACGCATGTCAATTGGCCTTTGATGAACAGAGGGATAAGTTAACTTCAACACCCATTCTAGCGATGTCCAGGCCAGGAGTGGAGTATTTAGTCTACATTGATGCGTCCTTACTGGGACTCGGGGGTGTGCTTCAGCAGGAGGATCAGGCTATAGCTTATGCTTCCCGAAAGCTTAAGCCTCATGAGAGGAATTACCCCACCCATGACTTGGAGTTAGCGGCAGTCGTGTTTGCACTTCGGATATGGAGATAATATCTCTTGGGGGAGAAATTTTGCTTATTCACAGATCACAAGTCACTAAAGTACCTCTTCACCCAAAAGGAGTTGAATATGCGTCAATGCAGGTGGCTTGAATTTGTGAAGGATTATCAGTTAGATATCCAATACCACCTAGGGAAGACTAAAGTGGTAGCAGACGCATTGAGCTGTAGGCCAGTAGGTGAGGTGGCCGAAGTGTGGAAAGTGAAATGGAAGGAGTTGGGACACTAAGATGTAGTGGCCTGATCATTTATGTCTATTATGACAGTCACGCCTTAGATTATTACAAGGGTGGTACTGGCTTAGGCAACAAATCCCTTTTCCAGGATCGAATAGTACAGCTCCTAGCACAGGGGGCTGAGTCCTACACTGTTGGTTCATATGGAGGGTTGCGCTTCAGTGGGAGACTGATTGTTCCTGGGGGGGAGGACTTGTGACACAAGGTGATGACAGAGTTACACGATTCACATTTTACGGTACATCCCGGTGAGGATAAGATGTACCAGGATATGAGGCGACAATACTGGTGGAGTGGAATGAAGAAGGATATTGCCGAGTTTGTTTCGAAATGTGCCACTTATCAGCTGGTAAAAGTGGACCACCAGAGGCGGCCATGCTCCTACAGCCGTTAAAGATCCCTATGTGGAAAAGGGAGAGCATTTCTATGGATTTCATCACGACGTTGCCTACATCTCAGCGAGGTCACGATTCGATATGGGTGATTATGGATCCTTTGGCCAAGGTAGCTCACTTTCTGCCAGTTCGGACCGATTATACTATGGGGAAGTATGCTCAGATATTCATTACGAAAGTAGTAGGAATCCACAGGGTGGCCCCTTGATATTTCATTCGACCGGGATAAGATTTTTGTGTCCAGATTTTAGGCGAGCTTCCAAGAGGCCATGGGTACGGAGTTACAATTGAGTTCGGCCTATCACCCACAGACTGATGGGCAGACTGAGTGAACAAATCAAATGTTAGAGGATATGTTGCGGATGTGAATCCTAGATTTTGGCGGGGGATGGGAGCATTATGTCCCACTAGTGGAGTTTGCCTATAATAACTCCTACTAATTTATGATAGGCATGGATCCATTTGAGGCGTTATACAGTAGACCTTGTTGTTCTCCAACATGTTGGTCAGAGGTGGGGGACAACAAGCTACTTGGTCCGGAGGTGATCCAGGATACTTCAGCCATGATAGAAATAATTTGGAGTCGTATTCTTGTTGCTCAGGATCGACAGAAGAGCTACACCGATGCCAAGAGGTTTTTTCAAGAGTTCAATGTGGGAGACCAGGTGTTGCTGAGAGTATCTCCTATGAAGGGGATAATGCGTTTTGGTAAGAAAGGGAAGTTGGCACCGAGATATATGGGGCCATTCTCTATCATCGAGTTGATTAGACTAGTTGCTTATAGACTTGGATTACCGGAGCACTTGCATAGGATTCATGACGTGTTCAATATTTTTTCGCTGAGGAGATATCTTCGGGATGAGTTGACCCATACTCCCATTGCTTTGGAGGAGATTGATATGTATCCCGATAATTCCTACGAGGAGGGGCCGGTTGTTATCCTCGATCGTAGCGAGAAGAAATTGAGATCGAAGGTAGTACCGCTAGTACGTGTTCAGTGGTGACATCATAATGTCGAGGAGTGTACCTGGGAGCGCGAGGATGAGATGCGCGAAAAATATCCCGAGTTATTTTTACTAGGTATACCTTTATTTTTGAATTTCAGGACGAAATTCCATTATTAGGGGGGGAAGTATGTAATACCCCGTATTTTTACTGATTTTAATTATAGGATTAATTGAATTAAAAATTGAAAATTATTTGGTAATTAATCCGGATTTAAATACTAGCGAGACGAGAGTTAGTATTTGATTATGATATTTACGTTGAATATTACTGAACGACTATGGTAATATATGATTATGAACTTATTAAAATTATCACAAGTAGAAAATACGACAGTTTTGGAAATTAAGTAGGGACACGCGTGCCAGTCGTGTCGAGAATAATTTAATGTATTATAAAGGATTTTATTTCTATGTCATCCTTATGGTCATTTTGAGTGAGCCAATGTGTTCGAAAGGGTCAAGAGAGTCAGAAAAGTCTACCCGGGGATTTAGTTTGGGTCCCGGGGCAGTTTTAGGCCAAACTGTTAACCCGAGAGGGTATTTTGGGCATTTTTAATTTTAGAGCATTAAGACCCAAGAAATTCCTAAGGCTATATCAGATGCTAGGTTAGTCCATTAGGGTTTTATCAAACATAGAAGCTAAGGAAGCCATTAGAGGAGGAATGAGAAAGGATTCTCAAGCCTTGAACCACCATCTCTACACCTTTTTCACCGCCGCCACCACCAATGCGTAGATCGAAAAGAGAGGATCGCTCCTATATCACCTTATCCAAAGGATCAGAACTTCCATTTGAGGCAAGTGATTTAACTTGTTATGATTCAGCAAATATATTATCCATGGTAGTTTAGAATTGGAGACTAAACTTGAAATATTGATATTTTCATGAATTGGGAGAATTTAATCTTGAATATGGGTAGGTTTTATATGTAGTTGAACTTCTGATATATAGAGACAACGAAATCATGATTCATGTATAGAAATTCACGAATTAATGTTCAGATATGTGATGTTGAAGAAAAATTGACGAACAAGATTTTTTATGAAAAATACATGATTTGTTCCAAGAAAATTATGCCCCATGATGATTTGATGATTCTGAGACATTAGAAATTATGTAAATATGTTGGTGTAACTGTTGGTATAAATATGTGGGAGTTTGGGACATTAAAATAGAGGATTTTAGGGTTAAAATTGATGAAACCTGTAGGAAAAAATATGCAGAATTCGTAGGCCAATATCTGATGGATCGATCGATCAACTAAAGAATGTCGATTGAATGACTGGATCAATCGATGGACCATTTCCTTCGATCGATTGACTCCCCCTATATTTGTGATAAAATTTCCTTTGAAGGTTTAACCAAACCCCGACTTTTAAGAATTATTGGTGTGGACAATTTGAATATATTGGGACTTAGAGAAGGTCTGTAGGGGTGTATTTGAGGCCCGAAAAATATTAGTTTGGTTTGGGATTAAATAAAATACTTATAAGTTTCCGACGAGAGTGTTACGGTAGGAAATTATGGAAACTTGAATTTAATTTGGATAAATAATAACTTAAGTTTAGAGACAGTAGGAGGAGGACTTTAATTATTAAAATAACCTTAGAGACAAGTTGGAGATTTAGTAACCTTTTGGGATAGGTTTAAGTGATCGAATTTATACGATGAGAGTTGTCTCACTAAATATACTACGTAGGATAATCAGGATGAAACTATACTATGTATGAGACTTGTAATATAGAACAAGAGTACACCTGTATTGAAATGGTGATTAATTAGGTTGTGTGATTCCCTAATATATGGATTATTATGTGTATGACATACCTACCATACTTTCTATCACGAAAGGTTGTAGGAAGAGGACAATCTAGTCTTGTGTGCCTTCGAGGTGATTTAGATTTGGTACCTCAAGAACATAGGACTATGAAGACTTATTTGTGAGTTGATAAGTCAGGTGACTATGGGAGCGTAGGTATGTGCGTGACTCATGGGTATGTAAACTATGTTCGCCTCCAATATGTCTGATTTGTATTGATACAGTTCCTGAGTGATTCGAAACTTATGATCCTTATGTACGTGATGTATCAGGATTCGATATCAGAGTATGCATGCACTGCAGCTTAACCTAGGGGTGCCATATGTGTATATATGTACTGAGAGTGATATAAATATATACTTGTGATTATTCACTGTTGCTTAGTAGATGAGAATGGCTAAGATACTTAAATAACTTAATGATGTGGGAACTTATATAATACATGAGATAATTGATTCAATTAATGAGTATTTGGAATGCAATTATGTCTTAATTGGATAATTCGGGTAGGCATCGTAAAGAAGTTCTGTATAGACATATTTGGTACAGACTGGTTAGGTAGTAGTAAAGTTAGAATTGGTTAAAAGAATGCATTAGGCATGCACAACAGTTGAGGGGTGAGAATCTCAAGTGAGAGCACGTGACTAATATGTATATAATATTTACTGTTTAACACAATTAAACACTTGTTATTTTTAAAATATTTTCACCTCGGGCTCTAACCAGTTTTCTTCTAAATCTATTTTGTTTTTGTAAAAATATTTTAGGTGCCCAGCCACAGGGATGCCAAGTATAGGAGTTCCATTCTATTGACATGTTGAAGCTGTTGTGGAAGTTACATGATCTCGGTATGAGACTCCGACACATCTATCTTTGCTTCCTTTAGAGTCATTCATATCAGTTAGGTCATGTTGCCCCTTCTTATTCAGAGATAATAGTTTTAGACTTTCATTTATTTCAGATGTTGGGTTTATTTATTCAGACTCATGTATTGGGATTATTTGGCATTGAGACTATAATTGGGGTGCTACTCCAGACTCTGTTATTTCTTTATATTAATTATTCCTATGAGATTGTTTATGTGAATGCTGAATGGTTGGTTTTTTATTACTTAGTTGTAAGTTAATTTAACTAATAAAATTTGACATCTCACTTTGTAAATATTAGGTGGATAGTAATTAATTAAATGTTTTTCAAGAGTGATGCTAAGACTGAACCAACTTGATATTCTGTATTAATTTAATAAAGGAGTAGCTGCCCGGTATTTAATTAGACGGGGTGTCACAGGTGGTATCAGAGCATCAGGTTCTAGACTCTTTAGGACCTGTACAGCTTGTTATGCTTTTCGCGTAGCGTTCTTTGATATAAATCCCTATATTTTAGTATTGTCGTATTCTTTAATTGCTCATTTTACATCTTCATCCATTTTGTGTTAATAACTGTAGACTCATAAAGCTTCTCTTTCATTTCAAATGAATACTCAACGTGTACAGCGAGTTCCCAGGGGTGCCCAACCCGAGCCTCAACCAACACCAGTTCAGGGTACTATGAACGTAACTGAAGTTGCTGCTATAGTAGCACATGTGGTAAATGCAGCTTTAGCAGTAGTACAATAGGTGCCACCTCAGGCACCGGTGGTGGCCCTAGTTCAGGCTCATGCATTCCCATCTTCTTGGGAGCGTGTCAGAAATTTTTTTTGTAACACCCCGCCTAAAATAATAACGGGTGGCCAGCCCTATACTATATTAAATCAGGAGATTCAGATGGTCCAGTCTCAACATCAATTGTCGGTACTATATAATATAGGATTAACTACCCGATATCATATAGGTGAGATGTTAAAATAAATTAAAACATGCAACATACAACAAACCAACACTATAACACTACTAAAAAAATGAATAAAAGATACATGGGAGAACTATATTAAAAAAAGAAATGCTAGAATAAAATGATATAATCAACTACAACAGAATGTGATACAAAAAGTAGACCCGAATAAGCTGTCGGGTCACAGCAAATACAATGACTGAAATGAAATAAATATAAACATGTATATAAATATCCCTTGGTACAAACCCGATATACAACATGAATCCTACCTAGAATTTTAAAAGCAGGAAGCGACTACCAGATACATCCCGCGACAATCCGCACCTGTCACGGCTCCCAAGACTCTGGATAGAAAGTCATCCGGCATCCATGCGGTAGGACACCTGTATTAGTATATATATATATATATATAGGCAGGAGAGAAAAGTAAGCGGGTCAGAGCCCCGACTGTGAAAAATATTTAGCAAGTGTGTTAACCGTGCATAATAAATACCGGTGCACTTATTTCATAATTAAAGTGAGACCGCACTCTCGTGAAACTCCAACTCACCTCTCATCTAAAGGCGCGCACCTAATCGCGTCCTCAAGTTTTAGTTAAATTACCCCCATTTATTAAGACAACCTAACTTATCATAGGCCTAGCCTAAGCCCACGAGAAATGCCTTCCTAACTTAGCCCAAGAATTCACCTCCTTATTCTAAACACAATCAAATATTTATTTTCGATCATATGTGCCTTATTAGGCTTAGTAGATTCCGGTTTATACTTTAAACAATTATAATTTAATAGATTACCCAATATGCAATTGGGTTGAAACATATGATTTAATTTCTAAATAATAAGACTACAAAATTATCATTGATACAACTTCCCTCCAATTTCAACGCTGCGCTGCGTTTCGTGCGTGGGGTGTCTCGCAAAGCGAAATCAAAACAAGGAACCACCCCGTTACACTACTCCATGTCAACGTCAATCCTGGAGATCCATTATGCCACACATAAATATCGACAGAACTTCTCTCTACTCTCAACAATGTACTACATTTCGTTCGTGGGGAGTCTCGCAAAGCGAAATCCAAACAAGGAACCGCCCCGTTACACTACTCTTTGACAATGTCGATCATAGAGATCCATAATGCCGTGCATACCATAACTGGCAGAACTTTTCTCCAATTTCAACACTGCACTACGTTTCATGCGTGGGGTGTCTCGCAAAGTGAAATCCAAACAAGGAACCACCCCGTTACACTACTCCTTGACAATGTCGATCCTAGAGATCCATAATGCCATACATACCGTATAATACTATTTCTACTACTACTACTACTACTACTACTACTACTACTACTACTACTACTACTACTACTACTACTACTACTACTACTACTACTACTAAATTTCTAATAATATACTTGGGAAGATGTAACCGAAATATTCCTTAAATGCGATACATCAACCCCCATCAATCATCTAGTACACCATAATCATCTACGATGTACTCCATACGAGTCCATATCCTCTCATCTATAGGATATATATAAATAGATATATATATATAGGTATTTTATTCCAACCATATATATATATATACCATCATCATCCATCCAATAACCAAGTGTACATACTGCATATGATGTACAAGGCCATGCACATAACATATCCGGCTATATATATATATATATCGCCGATAAACTGCATCAATGCTATCATCTTCCCAGTGCTCGGCTCACGTAGCAATACTGGGGCCACCATGGTGGGACTAAACGACACCCATCTCATGGTTAACTCACGCACACGACGTCCCGGGAAGCGGTCATAACTCCAAACCGACAATGAGACGAAACATACCCACCACGTCTCATCCCAAAAATAAATATATATATCATATAATAGCACACGGGACGACTATGACCTGGGGAATATCCACATCCTGCTTTTCTAGCCAGGATGCTCACCCTCTACGCGCGCAACTTCCCAATGATAGCATAAGCGGGGTATGCTTAACCAAATAAGTATACATCATTCACATGCACAATATATACATCCATATGATCCAATCATATGATCAAATATTAAACCATCATGTAAGGTTTAAATATCCATACCACATATGTCCACAACATAAATATATCCATATTTTCATATCTATATAGATATATAAACATATATTCGCATATCGCTGTATCATTATATATACAGACTAATTCCCGTTCATATGTATAAGATATATAAAATCGGTTATAAATATACATAATCCTCAATATACAAGTCGTCACCTCAAACTCATATCATTTACCTTGATATGTGAATACAATCCCTCATTTGAAACATATTCGATCATTTTTCCTATGATGAATAGTCTCCCAAAATCATATGTATATATCTATACATATATATTCAACATTAGGGCTATCACGCAAGAGTTTGCGTAGGAATCCATCACTACACATTTCATCAATTATTCAAAAGTGCATAGTTTCCTTCAGTACCATTTAACCATAGGCACACACATGACTTAATAGTCTAAAACCTCAATTTATTCCAACCTCATTTCAAGTATTGGAATCTCAATGGTCATATCCCCATAATTACGTGTAAACTATCCTAGCTAGAATTTATGCTACCGCTTATTCTAGTCGATAGTACGATACTAATCGTTCCCAATTCCACCTATGGTTCAATTTTTCTTATGAACCCTTACTCCTATTGAGTTAACAATTGTTCCTTAGTCTAAACATTTCTAAGGATATTATATCCCTTACTCTCTAAGAGTTCTCAACCTCACATCATATTTATACTTGTATCTACAATTGGTATCCCCAACCTCAAGGAGGTTTCCCCACAATCTCCATATGCAACCCCAATACGTACATGGATATACTTCTCCCAAATACCCTAAGGAGTCCCCAAATCCTAATATGTGAGAAACTCCTTCAATGTCTCCAAGAACATATCTCTCACATCATAAGAGAGGGTCTCCAAATCAATAAACCCTACCAAAAAGGATTTGGAATCGCTATGGAGAAAACACCACAAAATGCCCTGTTTTCGAATCAATTCGGCCCTATTCCGAATCGATTCGGCCTCCAAGGCGAATCGATTCGGGTCCAAAGACCTGGGTTATTGCCACAGGCCGAATCGATTCGGCTTGGGTCCGAATCGATTCGGTCAATGCAGACCTGCCAATTTTCCTAAACCGAATCGATTCGCATAAGGGGGCGAATCGATTTGGGCCTGCAAATTTTGAAGGGGTCTTCTTCTTCATCAAAACCCACGAATTTTAAACCCTACCTTTTTCATTCTAACCCCCAAATCACATCATGATTTTAAGCCCATTAATCAACCCAAAGTTGATCCCAACCATTTCTATGCCATTAAATCCAAGTTTAAACATTGATTTCAAGATTAAACCCAAAAATCTAGGTTTTGATATTAATACCAAAAATCCATTTCTTTAACCCACCAATTATGAAATGAAATACACAAATAGCTATTTAGCAAGATTAAACACTTGCCTCAGATTTGTAGAGGTTGAATCATCCTCGATGTCGCGGTTGGGCCGGAAACCCCCAAGCTTTCTTCCTCTCTCTCTTCTTTTCTTCTTCTTTCTCTCTTCTTTCTCCCTCTAGGGCTTTTTCTCTCTTTCTCTCAAATGAGAAATGGCTTCATCCATAAGCCTCCAAATCCTTTAAAACAAAATCCCAATTTTAAATGTTAATACACATTTTAAATGACTCGTTTACTCCAATTCGAGTCAAAATAACTTAAAAACATTCCGGAGCCAAAATAAGACCCAATGACAGTCATTTTGACTATCTCGACCCTTCCGGGATCAATGGTACCCTCAAAATCATCATCCGGAATACTTTAAAATGTCCTCTATTTTTGGACTTAAATTACCAAATTTAGAATTCTCCAATTTAATTAAATTTTATTCTCCCAAAATTTAATTTCTCAATCTCAAAAGTCTTGGGGTGTTACAATCTTCCCCCCTTACAAAAATTTCGTCCGCGAAATTTAAGATGTGCCTAGGACCTCAATATAATCTAGTCCTTACATCAATCCTCGGGATCACTATACCGATACTTTCTAGTTCTCACATCGAACCAAATAGATTTTAAAACATGCTACTACCCCGGGGCGCCCATACACCCCGTACCCGAGTTCAACTCGTAGAATTATAATCAATCTCCATTAGCCTCAAATCTTAACATGACTATTACCAGTATAATCTATAATAACATATTAAATATATAAAAGTTTGAAAATTCCCAACGGTTGAACTCTCCTCAATTCCTGACGCTAGCTATCTTCGTGCGGGGGAGGTCTTGCAAAGCGAAATCCAAACAAGGAACCCTCCCAATACACAACTGTGTA
This sequence comes from Sambucus nigra, assembly GCA_949130495.1. NCBI lineage: Eukaryota > Viridiplantae > Streptophyta > Magnoliopsida > Dipsacales > Adoxaceae > Sambucus > Sambucus nigra. The sequence goes on along the minus strand of OX422217.1, from coordinate 296,962,994 downwards.
GCTAGGTCGGAAATTGAGATTAGTTGAACCAGGGTTAAAGTTTTATAAAAAGATTTTAATATATTACATATTGCCCGAAGGCCTATATAAGAATATAATATAATTAAATTCCGCGTCTTCCGACACGCCCAAACAAACACCTTATGTTTAGGGCACAAGGTCTCAACAAATGCAACACTATAACCAATACCTAGTTCTCAAAACTGGCACATCTGTGAGCCAAATTATCCGCTCAACATACACCTACTAAACTTGAACTTCTCAAGTACATAAAATAAATTTCCCTTACAACGCATCAACACCTTTCCATAACTGAGTTCTCCCCTCAAAGAACCAACAACCTTAACAATTTACATACCCAAAATCAATAGAGCCACTCTCTACTAGCTCCTTGTAGGACGTTGGACTATTCCCGAAGGTATCGCATAAAGACCACACTTGCCCATTTTTCTCAAGGCCTAATTCTCCTCAAAGAATTTTATTCCTCATAAATCCTTCCTAACCACATTGAAGGACCAAGCTATTGCGACTATCGAAAACTCCCTCCATCCTACACAACGAAACTGAGTCTCCAAATGCATTCTCCCTCATCCTAGAAGGCGATACTCCCGATGTTGGGATAACTCCACACCTCACATCAAGGAAAGTCACCAACACCAGGCTTCCTAACAAAGGTTAACGGGTTTCTCAACCTAAACCTCCCAAAGACTACACTATATTTCTCTCCTCAGACTTATTTTACTAAGTCCAAGGCTCGCCATTCGAGTAAATTTTCTTTTCTTACTCAACCGTCGATAAATCACCTCGAACCACTACTAGAAATCTCCTCAATATCTCCTCCGGAATCGGGGAAAACAAATACCCCCGATTAAAGCGTACCCAAAATATGCTATGGGTATTGTACTTTTAATCCTATTCTTTCCTATACGACAAAATCTAGGTGACGTCTGAAACGAAAACAAGAGCAACCGTTCTCAGAACGTCAATCAAGTGAATATACTTCACTGAAGAAAACAACACAGTGAACACAACAGTCCTAATTGTAGGGCTTTATGTCAAGAACGTTAACGGAAGAATCCATAAACTCGCACAGATCCTAAGGACTCTACAACCTGATGCTCTGATACCATCTGTAACACCCAGTCTAAAATAATAACGGGTGGCCAGCCCTATACTATATTAAATCAGGAGATTCAGATGGTCCAGTCTCAACATCAACTGTCGGTACTATATAATATAGGATTAACTACCCGATATCATATAGGCGAGATGTTAAAATAAATTAAAACATGCAACACACAACAAACCAACACTATAACACTACTAAAAAATGAATAAAAGATACATGGGAGAACTATATAAAAAAAGAAATGCTAGAATAAAATGATATAATCAACTACAACAGAATGTGATACAAAAAGTAGACCCGAATAAGCTGTCGGGTCACAGCAAATACAATGAGTGAAATGGAATAAATATAAACATGTATATAAATATCCCTTGGGTACAAACCCGATATACAACATGAATCCTACCTATAATTTTAAAAGCAGGAAGCGACTACCAGATACATCCCGCGACAATTCGCACCTGTCACGGCTCCCAAGACTCTGGATAGAAAGTCATCCGGCATCCATGCGTTAGGACACCTGTATTAGTATATATATATACAGGCAGGAGAGAAAAGTAAACGGGTCAGAGCCCCGACTGTGAAAAATATTTAGCAAGTGTGTTAACCGTGCATAATAAATACCGGTGCACTTATTTCATAATTAAAGTGAGACCGCACTCTCGTGAAACTCCAACTCACCTCTCATCTAAAGGCGCGTACCTAATCGCGTCCTCAAGTTTTAGTTAAATTACCCCCATTTATTAAGACAACCTAACTTATCATAGGCCTAGCCTATACCCACGAGAAATGCCTTCCTAACTTAGCCCAAGAATTCACCTCCTTATTCTAAACACAATCAAATATTTATTTTCGATCATATGTGCCTTATTAGGCTTAGTAGATTCTGGTTTATACTTTAAACAATTATAATTTAATAGATTACCCAATATGCAACTGGGTTGAAACATAGGATTTAATTTCTAATTAATAAGAATACAAAATTATCATTGATACAACTTCCCTCCAATTTCAACGCTGTGCTGCGTTTCGTGCGTGGGGTGTCTCGCAAAGTGAAATCCAAACAAGGAACCACCCCGTTACACTACTCCATGTCAACGTCAATCCTGGAGATCCATTATGCCACACATAAATATCGACAGAACTTCTCTCTACTCCCAACAATGTACTACATTTCGTGCGTGGGGTGTCTCGCAAAGCGAAATCCAAACAAGGAACCGCCCCGTTACACTACTCTTTGACAATGTCGATCATAGAGATCCATAATTCCGTGCATACCATAACTGACAGAACTTTTCTCCAATTTCAACACTGCACTGCGTTTCATGCGTGGGGTGTCTCGCAAAGCGAAATCCAAACAAGGAACCACCCCGTTACACTACTCCTTGACAATGTCGATCCTAGAGATCCATAATGCCATACATACCGTATAATACTATTTCTACTACTACTACTACTACTACTACTACTACTACTACTACTACTACTACTACTACTACTACTACTACTAAATTTCTAATAATATACTTGGGATGATGTAACCGAAATATTCCTTAAATGCGATACATCAACCCCCATCAATCATCTAGTACACCATAATCATCCAAGATGTACTCCATACGAGTCCATATCCTCTCATCTATAGGATATATATAAATAGATATATATATATATAGGTATTTTATTCCAACCATATATATATATATACCATCATCATCCATCCAATAACCAAGTGTACATACTGCATATGATGTACAAGGCCATGCACATAACATATCCGGCTACATATATATATATCGCCGATAAACTGCATCAATGCTATCATCTTCCCAGTGCCCGGCTCACGTAGCAATACTGGGGCCACCATGGTGGGGCTAAACGACACCCATCTCATAGTTAACTCACGCACACGACGTCCCGGGAAGCGGTCATAGCTCCAAATCGGCAATGAGACGAAACATACCCACCACGTCTCATCCCAAAAATAAATATATATATCATATAATAGCACACGGGACGACTATGACCTGGGGAATATCCACATCCTGCTTTTCTAGCCAGGATGCTCACCCTCTACGCGCGCAACTTCCCAATGATAGCATGAGCGGGGTATGCTTAACCAAATAAGTATATATCATTCACATGCACAATATATACATCCATATGATCCAATCATATGATCAAATATTAAACCATCATTTAAGGTTTAAATATCCATACCACATATGTCCACAACATAAATATATCCATATTTTCATATCTATATAGATATATAAACATATATTCGCATATCGATGTATCATTATATATACAGACTAATTCCCGTTCATATGTATAAGATATATAAAATCGGTTATAAATATACATAATCCTCAATATACAAGCCGTCACCTCAAACTCATATCATTTACCTTGATATGTGAATACAATCCCTCATTTGAAACATATTCGATCATTTTTCCTATGATGAATAGTCTCCCAAAATCATATGTATATATCTATACATATATATTCAACATTAGGGCTATCACCCAAGAGTTTGCGTAGGAATCCATCACTACACATTTCATCCATTATTCAAAAGTGCATAGTTTCCTTCAGTACCATTTAACCATAGGCACACACATGACTTAATAGTCTAAAACCTCAATTTATTCCAACCTCATTTCAAGTATTGGAATCTCAATGGTCATATCCCCATAATTACGTGTAAACTATCCTAGCTAGAATTTATGCTACCGCTTATTCTAGTCGATAGTACGATACTAATCATTCCCAATTCCACCTATGGTTCAATTTATCTTATGAACCCTTACTCCTATTGAGTTAACAATTGTTCCTTAGTCTAAACATTTCTAAGGATATTATATCCCTTACTCTCTAAGAGTTCTCAACCTCACATCATATTTATACCTGTATCTACAATTGGTATCCCCAACCTCAAAGAGGTTTCCCCACAATCTCCAAATGCAACCCTAATACGTACATGGATATACTTCTCCCAAATACCCTAAGGAGTCCCCAAAATCCTAATATGTGAGAAACTCCTTCAATGTCTCCAAGAACATATCTCTCACATCATAAGAGAGGGTCTCCAAATCAATAAACCCAACCAAAAAGGATTTGGAATCGCTATGGAGAAAACACCACAAAATGCCCTGTTTCCGAATCGATTCGGGCCTATTCCGAATCGATTCGACCTCCAAGGAGAATCGATTCGGGTCCAAAGACCTGGGCTACTGCCATAGGCCGAATCGATTTGGCTTGGGTCCGAATCGATTCGGTCAATGCAGCCCTGCCAATTTTCCTAAACCGAATCGATTCGCATAAGGGGGCGAATCGATTTGGGCCTGCAAATTTTGAAGGGGTCTTCTTCTTCATCAAAACCCACGAATTCTAAACCCTACCTTTTTCATTCTAACCCCCAAACCTTCATCAAATCATGATTTTAAGCCCATTAATCAACCCAAAGTTTATCCCAACCATTTCTATGCCATTAAATCCAAGTTTAAACATTGATTTCAAGATTAAACCCAAAAATCTAGGTTTTGATATTAATACCAAAAATCCATTTCTTTAACCCACCAATTATGAAATAAAATACACAAATATCTATTTAGCAAGATTAAACACTTGCCTCAGATTTGTAGAGGTTGAATCATCCTCGATGTCGCGGTTGGGCCGGAAACCCCCAAGCTTTCTTCCTCTCTCTCTTCTTTTCTTCTTCTTTCTCTCTTCTTTCTCCCTTTAGGTCTTTTTCTCTCTTTCTCTCAAATGAGAAAATAATTCATCCGTAAGCCTCCAAATCCTTTAAAACAAAATCCCAATTTTAAATGTTAATACACACTTTAAATGACTCGTTTACTCCAATTCGAGTCAAAATAACTTAAAAACATTCCGGAGCCAAACTAAGACCCAATGACAGTCATTTTGACTATCTCGACCCTTCCGGGATCAATGGTACCCTCAAAATCATCATCCGGAATACTTTAAAATGTCCTCTATTTTTGGACTTAAATTCCCAAATTTAGAATTCTCCAATTTAATTAAATTTTATTCTCCCAAAATTTAATTTCTCAATCTCAAAAGTCTTGGGGTGTTACACTTTTCAGATGGCACATCCTCCGGAGTTTGCAGGGAGCTCCGATGTTGTAGTGGCGAGCCAATGGAAGAAGGACATCCAGAGGCACATGAGAATGTATAATTGCACAAATGTACAGAGGGAGATACTAGCTTAGCTACATTCAAGCTAGTTGGAGTAGCGCTGCAGTGGTAGGAGTCTATTACCACTACTGAGGAGAGAGATGTCTTTATTATTCAGAATTTCTAGGTGTGGTTCGACCGCAAATATTTTCCTTTCGCCGTTCAGACTGAGATGAGGCGAAAATTACTAAACCACACCCAAGAGGGGAAGATCGTAGTTGAGTACGAGGAAGATTTTACTATAAATTATTTCAAGGGACTCCATAAAAATATCAGTTCATAATATATTATTTTGCTATTTTAAGAAAAATGGTCAAACTATGTCAGTTTTTAAGCTATTAAAAACTGACGAAGTTTGATCGATTTTTTTAAAATAGTAAAAGAAATTATTTTAAATTGATTTGTTTTTGTGGGGTTGCCTAAAATGTTTAAATACGACACAAAAAATTGAATTCAATTTTTTTTTACTATTTTTAAAAAATAGTCCGCATAGGTGGTATGTATGAGAGTCTCTCTCTCTCTTTATATATATATATATATATATATATATATATATATATATATATATATATATATATATATATGTTGTCTAATACTTAAATGATTAATAAATCCTTTCAGGAAAAAACTAAAATAATGAACCTTAGAAATTTTTGTCAACCTATGAATACGTTCTTGATATTGATCCTAAGTTCTGGAATGAAGAAAAAAAATTGTTAAATTGATTATAATACATGGAGAAATTTCTTAGAATATTAGTTTGGAAATAACAATATTTCAATTAATTAAATGTTGTCGATCTAAATCTAATATATATATATATATATATATATATAAATGATGTCTCTTCATCTCCTCTCTTAAATTTCATGTAATTCATTGAGGGAGTAAATTGGATAAGCTACATGGCGAGAGACACCATTTTTATATTTATATACTATATATCATCACACAATAATAACTACACAAATTTATATCCGATTTTATCAATGTTTTAACAATTCACATTTTTATTCACCATTGGTTGAGGTAGTTAAACAAATTCATGTTGAACTTTAAGCTGGTTTGAGTCGACTTGAGTTTTATTTAAAACTATATTTTATCCCCTTGCGATGTGCGAACGGTTTGTAAATCTTACTCTGACGTATTTGCAATTGCTCAAATGTTATGCTTATGGGCGGAGAATGTAAAACATCATTAACCGTTAAATAGCCATATCATATCAAATCAAATCAAATCAAATACTATAATTTCATAATGGAAGCTTTAAATGTAGGTCTTCCACGTGTCTATAGTTAATTCTATTTCACATGTATATTATTGAGGTCCTCTCTATGTTTGGCAGGCTGTCTCCATTATTTGTGTGGATACATGGCAAGTAAATTAATTGCGCTTACGGGCATTTAGTCCTGCATTTGATATTTTTTAATGAGTAATCCTAAGCCTTTTCATTTTGGATTTTAGTCCCATTCCCTATAAATGTGCTCACTATAAAAAAACTGCCCACCCATAAAAAAAAGGAGCATTTGACACATAAAATGAGCATAATAGTTGAAAATCTAGGACTGCCAACAAAAAATAAAAGACATGAAATCGGTCCCATGTAAAACATCGGAATACAGGACTAATCATAAAATATCTAAAATTAATTTTCAAGCATCTCTCCTTCTCACTTAACCCATACGTCCCTTTCATTTCCCACCTCTTTGTATCTCTCTCCGCATAACCCTCTTAAATTCACACCTTTCTAAATCCCTCTGAAAATCAGTGTGATCGATTTTATGCCTGTCCAACCCATATATATTATAATTTATCCCACTCTAATATCACTCACACAACACCACTGGTGGTATTCTTATTCGATCGACCACCATAGATGAGGGTTCCATGTCGCAAAGACTATCACTTTTGTCACTTATCAAAACAGAGTAATATACATGCCCTCCCCCCCCCCCACCCCCACCCCCACCCCCACCCCCACCCCAAACCCCTTTTTGTCTTAGTAAAATTTAAATTCAAGGTTTCATTTTTGATAGTTTTATAGATTAGGGTTTAATTTCATATTTGAGATTAGAATTTGGGTCTCATATATTGGTTTCAATATAATAATTGTGCTTCGATTAGTAATCTCTCTTCTTTTATACATGCCATTTCGTTTGCAAAAATTTTATTGTCCCTCTCTTGTAACTCTCATCCGTTGTAGATCCATTAAAGCATATTTTTTTGAAATCAATAATTTGTTCCCTTATATAAAAATACTAGGTTAGTCCTCTCTCTTTATATATAATTATTTCCTCCAATCCTTTCATAATTTGTCCTATTTTTAGTGGTTTTATAAAAGGGAAAATTACTCTTAGATCCCTCGCAAAAGAATTTTAAACACTAAAGGAATTTTGACAAATTTTAAGCACTTAGGTCCACTAATTCTCGTCTTGTAAAAGTCTACGCTAGTGGCATAATAAGTGAACCTAATAATAAATTGTCCTTAAATGTTTAAAAATTATCAACAAGGGACCTAATTGTAAATTGCCTATTATAAAAATAGGAATGGTACCAAATATATATGTTTTATTTTTTGTTATAGTTTATTACAGGAAGTTAAAAAACCAGTTGGATGAAACCCAATAAGAAAATGATGAATGCGGTTAAGGTTTGCGTAGTAATATTTTGGAAGGTATCTTGATTTCATCATCTATTAATTTTTGTTGGTGGTCCTGCCATCTGTCGATACATGTATATTATAGGACTTTTATGCACTGTTTAAATTTAAGTTAGTTGATACACCATCTGTATTGGTATACAAGATTATTATTATAAATATATATCGTACCAAGCACATAACATGGATGATTGAATTTGATTTTGATTGTTTGGGAGAAGTTTTGATAGTTGATTTTTCATCAAATGGTGAAGCATATGTCCTAAATTTTCCACTTAAATGAAAATATACCATTCAAAGAACTACTTGAGGTGAAGAACATGTCATGGGTTATTTTTAACTACAAATTATTTCCTCGTGTTTTTTCATCAATAAAGTAACACTGAGATGTAACACACACACTTCTATGTTTTTCTTTGACTTTTTTATCTTGATTTCAATTGAATTATGTCATCCTTTATTTTTATCATTACCTAGAAGCATATTCCACAACATTGAAACAAGGACCCCAAAAGGTGGGGATAGCAGCTATTTTAGATGCGTTAACATAAATTTATTTTTGGATTGTGGGTCACAATCCACAAAGGACATTCTCAATTAACAACATACTCATTAACAACTATGTTGTTTAGATTCATTTTCCAATTATATTATTTGGTTTATTTTTTTGGTGCTTTAATTTAGTGTTCGTAAGATTAAAGTAGGTATGTGATCGATTTGATTTGTATTTGTAATTGGTGTGCTCATATCAGAAATTAACGCAAAAATATTTGTTGATGTTATTTGAGAATTGAACACTTAAATTTGATGTTTTCAATTCATAACCAATAGTTAGTTAGGGATGTTAAATATTTAGTCCTATTTATAAAGATTTACTTGTCCTCACTCCCATGTTTTTATTTTTTTAGTTGTTAGTCCTATTGTAATAAATATGGGGCAAGCGTAATTTTCTACAAAAAGAAGGATGGGTGGTTACAGGGAAGTTATAGGTGGTTTTGGGTGGTTATAGGACTTTTGACAATTTTTAAAACATATAGGAGTGGTGCGTAGATACATCTTTGTAGATGAGACTAAAGCCAAAAAAACTATAGTTAATAATATAATTTAAGCTTCTTTTGATTGGGTTAATGTAAAACACATCCACATAAGTACAAATATTGAATCTTTAATTTATCGTTTTTAGCAAGAAGCAATAATGGATAAGAGTTGGGATTTGTATTTACATATTACGTCAAATAATTCACGCTGTTTGTACTTATAAGTAAACTCCAATTCACTTCAAGTTTAATACTGAAATAACACTAAATTTGTTGAAGAAAATGATTATTAAACTAAAATTTACATATATTTATTAGTATTTTTTTGCCGGTTGTTATGCTTATTGAACTGCAATTAATAAATGTGTATTAGTATTATCTCTCAACTATTTAATAAAAAAATAATAAATTGAAAGAATTCTATGTTGATAGGAAATAATAAAATAGACAATTTAATGTCTAGGTAGACAACATATATTGATCACAATTAACACTCAAAACAACTTCAATAATTTATATGTGTATACACATAATTGTCATCAACAATCGATTAATTATTATTAGTACGGACACCTTTGAAACCTTGAACAATTACATGCACCTTGCAATAACCCTAACATTTTGCGCATTTCCTAACCAAAAATTATACCATGAGTATGATAATTACATTCATTTATTTACCTACTCACCAAAGTCAAGTTATGATTACTCTATTTATATGGAGGGTACAACAACCCTTACAAAGCGCCAACGCATCGCGTGGGGCTAAAATCTAGTTTCCCATATATTTAACATATTGAACTCAAACAAATGATGTTAGCTAAAGTAGTAAATATATTACATAACTCTTAAATATCAAATATATTACTATTTTGAGAAGCCAAAATCAAACCTATCAACACGTAAGGCTAATTTCTCATACATCTTTCATCAAACATTCAACATGCTTTCATTTAATTTAAAAAGGATCTGATGAGACTATGTATTATCGAAATAGAGATTCAAGATATATAACTCTAAAAAAAATATTCCCAAAAACTCTATAAAAAAGTGTTTCGAAATTAAAATAAACAAGACAATTTGTTGACAGAGACATTCGTGATAATTTTACGGTATAATATTCACATGAGTCAAAAAATAATAATCAATGATAATGGGTTTGGGGTAAAAATGACAATAACTACCACTATTTCTAACAGGTGATCTATGTTCATAATAAAGAAAACCAAATAATTTACTTGCAATAACAATTGACTATAGTATTTGAATAAAACCCAAATCATAACAAACAAAAATAAAATAAAATAAGGGTTAGTTGTTAAGGTATAAAACATATATTATGTATACAATAATTAAAAAATAGAGCTTTTTATTTCAACCCACTTTTTTTTCCTAACCACCCCAATTTTAGCATACCCCTATTTGTTGGGTTGATTTTCTATTTGCCCACCCCCTCTCATGGGGAGGTTTAAATGAAAATTAAAATATACTTTAAATACATATGCAAACACTATAAAATATTTTTTTCACGTTTTGTTTTTTATATATTTTCTTCATTATTGATACTTTTCATTTATTATTCCTCTTAATTATTTCTTAATGCCTTTTATTTTTATTATATCTTAGTAAAAAAAATTCTCCTTCTATTTTTGGTTTCATTTTTCATCTTACAATACACATACAATACAGGAAAAAATAAGCTTAACATAATAGAGAAAAAATATATTTATAGTTACATTCTACGAAATAATAATGACATAATTATGAAAACTTCAATCATGAAGTCCTTAAAACACAAAGTACTAACATTCAAAAAACTAATGTTTATGCAATAGTAAAATAAATGTCTGAAATAAGCAAATAATTGTCTATTAATAAAATTATCAAAATGACGTTGTTGAGATGATGCTCATGCTTTTCCTGCAAAACAAAAAAAATGGGTTACATTTGCTAATTATATGTGGAGATTTAGTTAAAAAATCATGAAATGGTTGTATATTTTCCATACCTTTGAATCCGTAGTTAGTGATGTGTGTGTTAATCGCACAATAGATGTGTAAATCTCCCCTTTGCTGTTAAGAATTCATAAAAAGTAACATAATTATTAGATAACAAATATTGAAGTAAATTTAACATTTGAGATGAATTAAAAAAAAAGTTGCATTCATGTTTCAATCTTCATTTGAATTAAAGGGATGCGACCTATAATGTTGTCCCACTCAGTAATAAGATCACTCATTAAATCTGCCCATCGTTGAGCATCTGGATAACGATGATATTCCCATCCTGGAAGAATGTGAGGTATAGGAGCTCCTTGTTTGAGACTTACTTGCATAAAATGATTGTTATCATATAATACTATTGTCACAATAGTTAAAACATCAGTGGTTGGTCCAATCCGTAGTGGAAAGTATGTGATATTTTGTTTGGGAGAATACAGAAAAAGGATACAGTTGAATGCAGTGGCAAATAAGCAACCCATAGCAGGAAACTACGTCCAATATCGACAGTGCACACACTTTGTGTCAAAAAAGTCTAACGCCTCCTCAACATCTTTGTAAGTTTGATCTCCACCCAACATTGGCAAGTGAAATTCCTTATGTGTGCGTAGTTCGATCAACATTTATTGACGCACGACCATCCATCCATCATCTACACTCTTATGCAATAACTCAACACAACACTTGTACCCGCAGTGTCCATCTGGTGCTACGTCCGAAAAACCATGAATAAAAAATTCTTCAATTTTTGGATCGAACTCCCTTAATAGTGACGCACCGTATTCTTGCTCGGTCATGTTAGCACCATATGTTGTTTTTTTTCTTACTTTTTTACTTTCTCATGGTCTTAGGCTTTGTGACTGATTGTTGGCTTTTTTACTACTCTATTGTCTTTGCGAATTCAAATCCTGGTGGCTCTCGTTTGGTACTATAATCTACCTTCAATGATAATTTATTCTTGATTTTACTTGGTATACCGTTGGTAAATTTATTCGTTTAAGGTGGTGCCAAGTTGGTGGAAGACGGGTTACTAATCTGTCAACAACAAATATATTAAAAATATGCACAAAGAATAATAAAAATGCACAAAAAAAAATATTATTTCCCACCTACTGTATGTATTTTAACATCATGCATTTTTGTTCTTCAGATGCACCATAAAACCTCTGGTTGAATGATGATACCTCTAAGTCACAACCAATTGGCTTCCATGGTATGTCACTTGGAATTCCATTCAACTTCCTCCAACGTGGATGAATTGATGATACAGGTATACCCCTCCCTTCACGCGGATATTCTATTATCTCGTGTGCACAAGGAACACCATGTGTATGCTTCAATATGCATCTACATTTAGACACATAAAACCTTACATCATTACCCCTGCTATCTTTCTTCAAAAATCATTTTCAATGTAGGGCAAGAAACGAGCCTCTCAGTTGATTAAAATCAGCAATTTAGTGAGCGTGCTTATTCGAATTCAATGATTTATCAAATGATGCATTAATGGCTACATGTTTGGATATAAGTAGGTTGGGTATCATTCTCAAATTATTTATGAGGTACCCACTACACATACCGAGATACGTCTTCAACAACTCATGTTGCAATTCCACTCTATTGGTCGTAATATTGCCAAAATGCATTACATTGTTTGTCCACGGTGCCGCAAACTTTTCTTTGTAAACTGACAACCATGTATCATCAATATATTTAAGGAGTTCACCAAACTGATGATGTCAAAATTTAAAATTATCAAGTGCATTATAAAATGAATCTTCCATGTCCTCCTTAAGAACTGCATGGAAATCTCGTAGAAAATTATCCCACTCTTGGGTTGTTTCAAACAAGTTCTTCCCATGTGTTTGGATATTCTAAGAAATATGCCACGTACACAATAAGTGTATAGTATCTGGAAACTTTACTTGTATCTCATTTATTAATGCCAACTCTTTGTTAGTCATAGTTACTGAAACGGCTACTGATGGGTAGAGAATATCCTTCAAACATTGTAATTCCCATGTAAAATTATTTTTCTTCACTGTTTTAAGATATGCATGCGCTACAATAAAAGTTTTGTAAGTTGATGTAACCCTGACTATCTCTAGTAAAGGCATTTAGACTTTATTGGTATTGTAAGTGCAATCCATTTGTAATAATTCCAGGAAGCATTTAGCAAGGGCTATGGAGTATGGATGTGCAAAAAAAAAATCTAACACATCATCTATGTCTCCATACCTTCTATGAAATTCCACTTATTTTTTTATGAAGTATGTGCATCATTTGTTGCATTTTAGTTATCCCTTTATTCTCAAGAATTTTATGTTTCACTTTAAAATTATATATCGTTTCAATTGTTGAAGCATTACGCGGATCTCTTCTTTTTAGCACAAAAAGAATCTCTCTTGGTTTAACCCCACAAACGCACATGTCATATACTATTTTTTCCTCACTCCTGGAAAGTCTCCCAACATAAGAACGACCTTCAAATATGGTATCTTTATCAAGTGAATGATTGTGCATATCGCATATAACTTGCACTTTCCACTTGTCATCATCTCCTATTTTAAATCCTTTAAGTAAAAATGGTCACCCACAATTTTTTGTTACAGATCTCCTTGTCTTCTTCTCGGTATTTTTGAGTGCCTTCTCAGAATTTGAATTCATGACTCTTTTTTTGTACTCATCGCCCCTCTCATAAAAATACATCACTCATCCATGTCGATTCTACTTTGGATTATTTGATCTTTTAATGCACACCACAACACCACATATTTTACTAACAGATTTACACCATGTTGTTAAGTCATCTCGTGAATCAAAAACCTGTAAATACGAACCTATACATTCAAATACGACCACATATATGTTACTAAGTGTTAACATGATTCACAAAAAAAATTATTACGTCATTAGTAAGAAAGAAAGATGAACAATCTTGTTCGAATATATCGCATTCTACTCTAGCTTGTTGAAGACTGTTATGAGTATCACCAATACCATTATCGTCATCACCACTAGAGCTATTTCTTTGATATGATTTTAATAGGGACAAAGAATCCACATAACGGGGACTCATATTCTATGACATTGATTCCTACAATTTCGTTGAAAATGATAATGAATCAAATAATATAAAATTATTTCATTTATATATACACTATATGTATAACGGTCATCCCATATTAAAATCATAAATATAACAGTATATACAATTATATATACTATTATATAACAATATATATAACTGTTATATACATTTTTATATAACAAGTATATATATATTGTTATATAATTATAACTATAACTATAACTATATATGATATACAGTTTTATATATATATATATATATAACTGTATATCATATATATACACAATATATATAACAATGTATATATACACAAAGATACCCACATATAAATACAAATACCTATTTTCGCTAGGTTGCAGTTGAACTGAGAGGGTGGGATTTTAGTTTGACACATGAATGACATTGCCTCAACCAAAGTTTTTGTTGGTACGGAACAATATTGTCTCAACTAATGTTCATGTGGGTACGATTTTAGTTAAATACGGAACAAAGAATTGGGGTGGTTTAATTGTATTTATCTAATCCCTTTAAAGTAGGGTGTTTTATTTTATTTGGGGTAGTTAGATAAAAATAAGAGGTTTATATAAAATCTCTCTTAAAGAATGCCAATAGAATCAAGATACGGGATAAATGTAATACCCCGTATTTTTATGCTATATTAATTTGGGGATTTATTAAATTTAATGTGAATTAATTATTTAATATAAATCCGGAAATAAATTATGTTATAATTATTAACGTGATGAGAGTTAGTAATTATGGGAAATTTGTTGAATATTACGAATGAGCAAAGTAATATATAATATTGGTTATATTAAATGTCACAAGTGCATAAAATGACAATTTGGAAATTTAAGTCGGGACGCACCCGTGTTGTGTCGGGCCTAAATATTGACGAATAAAAGTGAAAATATTATAAGTTACTCATATGGTCATTTTAAGTGCGCCAAAGTGTCCGGAAGGGTCGAGATAGTTAGAAAAGTGTACTCGGGGGTTTAGTTTGGGTCTCGGGGCGTTTTTAGGCCTATTTAACACCACGGGAGGGCATTTTGGACATTTCGCATTTTTGGGTAATTAAACCCACGAAATTTCAAGGGTTATATCAGATGTGTAAGGTTACCTTCTAGGGTTAAAACAACTCAAACTTTAGAACGGCCATAGGAGAGGGAAGGGGGAAGCTTTCCAAGCAATCCAAGGCCAAAAAGTCACCCGATTGCACCGCCACCACCGCCAACGCGTAGATCGCGCGACGGAGAACGCAACAACACAAAAATCGTCCGCAAAACAGAATTCTAAAAATCCCAGGCAAGTTTTTATCTTGCTTATTTTCGTTAATGCATCACTCATGTTAGTCTAGGGATAGTTAGGATGCGTTTTATGGAAGAAAACCCAAATTTGAGATAGGAAATCGCATGTAGTAATGATTTGAATGTAAATCTAGAAACCCCTTCACATGTAGAGGATTAAACCACGAAATTATGATGTTTTAGAAGAAGAAAATTTTGGAAAATACTGATTAGAACCATGTTAAAGAGATTTCTAGGGTTCTTGAGATTTACATGAATTTTGGTCTGTTAATCCATGGTTATTAATGGAAATTTGCATGCTTTACGTAAAAGATGTATGAAATGGGTTTATAATATTAGTAGTACAAATTTCTGGGCGATTGGGAATGAAAAGTTTGCATTTGGATGAGGTTATGTGATAGAACCCGTAACTGGTTAACTGCAGAATTCGCCATACCTGCTTGATCGATCGATCGAGCCAAGAGCTTCGATCGATCGAAGGTTCGATCAATCGAGCCCCAACCCTCAAAGGTTCGATCGATCGAGCCCTAGCCCTCAATCGATCGACCCCTTTTAGCAGACTCATATTTCCCTTTTTAATTTAGTTGAATTCAATTTAATGAGAAATAATCCTTGGACACCCTTATTAAAATGGTTTGGGAGATAAAGAAGACCAGTAGGACTTATAAATAATTATGGGGACTTTAATGTAAGATGAGAGTTGTATTTTTTGGATAATTACATATAAGGGAAGATGAAATTATGTATTAAGGGGAGAGACGCGTAAGATGGTTACGTTGGAAATTAGATGAGTACCTACTGAATTCTACACTTGGGAGGATAAAGTCCATGAGTGTTACGTAATAAGTTGGAATGATCCCTCAAATTTAAGTAAGAAATGAACGGTTATACGTGAGAACTAAATAATGAGAAATAAGGACAAATGTCGTAATTATGGGATTTGAGATGTACCTAATTTGATATGGTAATATTAGTATATTTATATGACTGTGTTTATGCATATACTATCTATGTGTGAAAATCGTGCCCGCGCTACTTGCTATCCCTAAGGTTACCGAGCAGGGATAGTCTTATCTCGATGGGACCTTTATGGGGGATATTGAATCGTACCCTAGAAGATAGAAATCCTTGGTAGAGGCTATCGAATCAATAGTTCAGACGGTCCTAAGAGGCGTGGGGGCATGTGCTATCCTCTTAGAAACTTGGAATCTATGCTTCGCCTCAATATTGTTTGTGTATGTGTTAATACAGTTGGAGAGTGATTCCGAACTTGTATTTCCCTTAGTACGAGAGATACCGGGATTGGATAGCAGAGTATGCACGCACCATAATTTTTATGTGGGGTGCTGTTAGAATATATATATTATACGAGTATTTAATATATATATATGAAATTCTGAAATTTGGAACTGTCTATTGTGTTATGATAAGTAAGACATGTATAATGACTCGAATTTGAAAATACTTGTTTTGAAAAAGTATAACATGACACTGGGAAACTTTATTAATAAACAAAGTTAAGATGAGAGCTTTGTTACTGAATGAATTTTTCCTCTTAAACCATTATATTTTTCTGTTTTAAATCTTACGAGTAACCTAAGATAAGTTAAACCATCGGGAAGTTTAATGCGATATAAGATAAGATAATCCATTGGGGAGATTAATGCGATAGGCGTGCACATTAGGAGAGAGGTGAGAATTTCTCAAGAGAGTGCCGCACTAATATGTTGTTGCATTGGCCTGTAAACATTTTAAATACTTGCTAAACAAATTTTAAATCATCTACACTATCGGGATCTGACCCGTTTATATTTCTCTTTCTCTCTTGTATATATATGTATATATTACAGGTGCCCAGCCACAGGGGCGTCTTGCATAGGATCCTTTGGAAGGAATGCGCTATAGCTTAGGTGGGAGTTGCAGGCCTCTTGCTTAGACGACTTCATTTATTTGACTCCACTCCTAGCATATTCATTTAGTGGGGCATGTGTCACCCTTTCCATTATTCAGTTGTTTATTTGGACATTGTGATTTAGTTATTTCTAGTATTGTCACTTTGGGATTTATTACTGTCTCGATGTTTTACTTTAAGCTTTTAAATGTTGGGATTTAGTTGTTGAATGTTTAAATTATTTGGATTATATATTCCAGGATTATTGTGGTGTGATTCTTTAATATTGAATTGTTGTAAAGATTTAAATATTGGTTTATAAAATAAAATTTGGAAAGTAATGTCTAAAAATAGTTTTGACACTTAGCTGAATTAATTAGGGCATTTAAACTGGAAAAGTTATTTTTACGACAGTGATGCTAAGAATGAACCAACTGTTCACCTTGATTTTAATTTAATAAAGGAGTGATCGCCCGGTATTTAATTAGGCGGAGTGTCACAGGTGGTATCAGAGCATCTGGTTCTAGTGTCCTTAGGATTTGTACGGCTTATTTCTCTTTCAGCTTAAGATTTTTGCTATAGAGCCCTAGCATTAGGAATGTTGTATTCGTCTTTATGCGTTGGAAATTCGTGCTTCTGCGACTTGTCGATACGAATGTTAAACTTATTCTGATGTAATTTTAAAACTTTCAGATGGCCCGTCAGGAAGAACAAGCTAATACCATTGGGGAAGTTAATGAGTAAGGACAACTCACGCCTCAGGTGTCTCCGAAGAGGGTACCAATCGCCGAATTTATGGGCATTGTGGCACAAGCAGTTACCACTACAGTTTTACAGTACCATGAACGCAGCATACAACTTAGAGGAGGCAAAAGATCTAGAGAGGTTAACCAAATGCATGTGACTAAAGTTGACAATTGTGCGAAGGCACCGAAATTGCAACAACAAACCACCCAAGACCGAGTCAGTTCCAGGGATAACAAAATTTATGCAAAAGGCCAAAAGTGTGAGGGCCAACAAGGTAGGGGTCAAACTAAAGTCACAAGGAGGTGTTTCAAATGTGGAAGGAACGGTCATAAACGTCAATCATGTCTGAATCAGACTGGGGAGAAACTACAACCCGACCAGCAAGGAATTTTGGAACTCGGCTATAAATGTGGACAACTGAATCACAAGTGGAGGGATTATCCTCAACCTGACATCGTTTTTCCACAAATTTCTTATCAAGGTCAACTAAACCAAGAAGAAAGCGAGACTAGACAACAACGTAGTAAAGTGAGACAGTTTTAAGGGAGGCGTTTCCGATGTGGCAGGAATGGCCGTAGGTGTCAGGATTGCCCAGAGAGGAATAAAGCCCCAAGTCAGCAGGGCCAGCAAGGCCAACACCGACAACAGTAGGGTCAGAGGGAAAGTAACTTCAGAGGCCGAAGTTTTGTGTGCGACAAGCATGGCCATAAGCGTCAGGATTGCCCAGAGGGTGATAGGGCCCCACAGCAGCGGAGTGCCCATAATGAACCACATAGACCACTTTTTCCAGTCATCCTCCCAGCCCCAGCTCAAGTACCAGCCCTACCAGCCGTTCTAGCAGCTCCAGTATAGCAGGGGCAGTTACAGTATGGACGTGTCTATAACGTCCACCAGGCAGCAGCTCCACAGGCACCACCCACGAATGAGGGTATGTTTCCTATCCATGGTACTATGGGTCGAGTTTTGTTTGATATTAGGGCGACGCACTGTTTTATAGCTACGCATTTTGCGAAGGCCTTAGGGTTGTTAGCCACAGCAGAGAGCACGGTGACGTGTGTAGACTCACCACTAGGGAGTGGGTCGCTTATTTTCTTTATATGCCGAGGAGTGGGGGTAGAGATTGGTAGCTTGGTATTACCTGCAGATATGTTAGTCTTAGATATGCATGAGCATGACGTTATTATCGGTATGGATTGGCTTACAGCTTACAGAGTCATAATTGATTGTTTTGGTGGGAGTATTTTCTTTGCCATTCCGGGGCAAGAGATGTTTGTAGTGGCGATGCCTTGCCCAGAGGGAGGCTCGATTGCTCATTTATATTATATAGAGGAGGATGCCTCTAAGGAGGTTGTGATTCCCTTAGACTCAATTCCAGTTGTTCATGAGTATTTCGATGTATTTCAGGAGATACCAGGCCTACCCCCCAGTCGAGAGATAGATTTTGTCATAGATTTATTACCGGATACTAGACCGATAGCACGTGCTCCATACCGTATGGCTCCAGCAGAGATGAGGGAGTTACGAGATCAGATAGAGCAGCTGCTAGGTCAGGGCTTCATTCGTAGGAGTACCTCACCTTGGGGCGCTCTAGTTCTGTTTGTGAAAAAGAGAGATGGTTCACTGAGGCTATGTGTGGACTACCGGGAGTTGAACAAGGTCATGATACAGAATAAGTATCCGTTGCCTCGAATCGATGATCTGTTCGACCAGTTGAGGGGAGCAACTTTCTTTTTGAAGATAGATCTGAGGTCGGGGTACCATCAGTTACGTATTAGGGAGCAGGATGTTTCAAAGACTGCTTTCTTGACGAGATATGGGTCCTATGAGTTCAGGGAGATGCCATTTGGCCTCACAAATGCTCCAGCCATGTTCATGGACTTAATGAACCGAGTGTTCAGAGAGTTCTTGGATCAGTTTGTCATCGTCTTCATAGATGACATTTTGATATATTCACACTCCGAGGAGGAGCATGCCGAGCACTTGAGACAGGTTCTTCAGACTCTACGAGAGCATCAGTTGTATGCAAAGTACGAGAAGTGAAGATTCTGGTTACGAGAAGTACAATTCTTGGGGCATGTTGTTTTGGAGCAGGGGATAGCAGTTGACCCGAGTAAAGTGTTAGCGGTGAGGGAGTGGGGACAGCCCACGACACCGACGGAAGTGCGAAGTTTCTTGGGGTTAGCCGGATATTACAGGAGATTCATTTGGGGATTTTCCAAAATAGCGGGTCCATTGACGAACCTGACTCGCAAAGGGGTTCCATATGTTTGGGATGATGCTTGCCAATTGGCTTTCGACGAGCTAAAAGAGAAGCTTACTTCAGCACCGGTCCTTGTTTTACCAAAGTCGGGTGTGGAGTACCTAGTTTACACCGATGCCTCTTTACGGAGACTTGGGGGAGTACTTCAGTAGGAAGAGAAGGCTATAGCTTTTGCCTCCCGCAAGCTTAAGCCGCATGAGAAGAATTACCCCACCCACGACCTGGAGTTAGCAGCGGTCGTTTTTGCATTGAGGATATGGAGGCACTATTTATTGGGGGAGAAATTCCGCTTGTTCACAGACCACAAGTCACTGCAGTACCTGTTCACTCAGCGAGAGCTGAATATGCATCAACGCAGATGGTTAGAGTTTATGAAGGACTATCAGTTCGACATGCAGTACCATCTGGGGAAGGCAAACGTAGTTGTTAATGCGTTGAGCCGTAGACCGGTAGACGAGGTAGCGGACGTCTGGAAAGCAAAGTGGAAGGAGTTAGGCCACCAGGACGCAGTAGCCCGTTCCTTCATATCTGTTATGACAGTGACACCAGAGATTGTTACGAGGGTGATACAAGCACAGACCGCAGACCCGTTTTGCCAGGAGCAGATTGTACGACTCTTAGCTGAGGGTGCTGAGTACTATTCTGTTAGTTCTGATGGGGGTTTGAGGTTTAATGGGAGATTGGTGGTTCCAGAAGGAGCAGAATTACGTCATGCAGTGATGACCCAGTCTCAAGGGTCCCGATTTGCGGTACATCCTGGAGGAGATAAGATGTACCAAGATATGTGGCGGTAATACTGGTGGAGTGGGATGAAGAAGGACATTGCTGAGTTCGTGTCCAAGTGTTCTACCTGCCAGCTGGTAAAGGTGGACCATTAGAAACCGTCAGTGTTGCTTCAGCCATTGGAAGTACCCGTATGGAAGTGGGAGAGTATTTTCATGGATTTTATTACAGAGTAGCCTACATCACATAGGGGCCACGACTCTATCTGGGTGATTGTAGACCGTTTGACCAAGGTGGCTTATTTTCTGCCGGTGCGGACAGACTATACCACGGGTCAGTATGCTCAGTTGTTCATTGCTAAGATTGTCAGATTACATGGGGTGCCCCTGAATATTATGTCAGATAGAGACAAAAAATTTATGTCGCATTTCTAGGAGAGTTTTTAGGAGGCTATGGGTACTGAGTTGAGGTTGAGTTCAGCTTATCACCCACATACAGATGGACAGACATAGCATACTAATCAGATGTTGGAGGATATGCTACGCATGTGTGTTCTTGATTTTGGAGGAGGTTGGGAGCCACATCTTCCACTGGTAGAGTTTGCTTATAATAACTCTTATCAGGTCATGATTGGCATGGCTCCATTTGAGGCTTTGTATGGCAGGCCTTGTCGTTCCCCAACTTGTTGGCTTGAGGTGGGGGATAAAAAGTTGCTAGGACCAGAGGTAATTCAGGAAACCTCCGCGAGGATTGAGATGATCAGGAGTCTCATTCGAGTAGCCTAGGATAGGCAGAAAAGCTACGCCGATGCGAAAAGGTTCTTTCGGGAGTTTAATGTGGGGGACCAAGTGTTACTACGTGTATCTCCTATGAAAGGAGTGATGAGGTTCGGGAAGAAAGGGAAATTGGCCCCGAGGTACGTGGGACCATTTCCCATTATCGAGAGGATTGGGCCGGTAGCATACAAATTGGGATTGCCAGAGCATTTACATTCGCATTCACGATGTATTCCACATCTCGTCATTGAGACGGTATCTTCGGGATGATATGGCCCACACTCACATCGCGATAGATGAGATAGACTTACAGCCTGACAACTCTTACGAGGAGAGACCGGTGGCTATCCTAGACCATAGCGAGAGGAGATTGAGGTCGAAGGTAGTTCCACTTGTACGGGTCCAGTGGGAGCATCATAATGTGGAGGAATCCACTTGGGAGCATGAGGCAGACATGCGCGAGAGATACCCAGATTTATTTTTACCAGGTATGCCTTATATTTTGAATTTCGGGATGAAATTCCATTATTAGGGGGGGAGGGGGGAGTATGTAATACCCCATATTTTTATGCTATATTAATTTGGGGATTTATTAAATTTAATGTGAATTAATTATTTAATATAAATCCGGAAATTAATTATGTTATAATTATTAACGTGATGAGAGTTAGTAATTATGGGAAATTTGTTGAATATTACTAATGAGCAAAGTAATATATAATATTGGTTATATTAAATGTCACGAGTGAATAAAATGACAATTTTGGAAATTTAAGTCGGGACGCGCCCGTGTCGCGTCGGGACTAAATATTGATGAATAAGAGTGAAAATATTATAAGTTGCTCGTATGGTCATTTTGAGTGCGCCAAAGTGTCCGAAAGGGCCGAGATAGTTAGAAAAGTGTACTCGGGGGTTTAGTTTGGGTCTCGGGGTTTTTTTAGGCCTATTTAACACCCCGGGAGGGCATTTTGGACATT
The DNA here is from genome assembly GCA_949130495.1 of Sambucus nigra. Classification (NCBI taxonomy): domain Eukaryota; kingdom Viridiplantae; phylum Streptophyta; class Magnoliopsida; order Dipsacales; family Adoxaceae; genus Sambucus; species Sambucus nigra. Next base: position 296,940,194 of record OX422217.1, on the reverse strand, counting down.
TCGCATTTTTGGGTAATTAAACCCACGAAATTCCAAGGGTTATATCAGATGTCTAAGGTTACCTTCTAGGGTTAAAACAACTCAAACTTTAGAATGGCCATAGGAGAGGGAAGGAGGAAGCTTTCAAAGCAATCCAAGGCCAAAAAGTCACCCGATTGCACCGCCATCACCGCCAACGCGTAGATCGCGCGACGGGGAACGCAACCACACCAAAATCATTCGCAAAATAGAATTCTAAAACTCCCAGGCAAGTGTTTATCTTGCTTATTTTCGTTAATGCATCACTCATGTTAGTCTAGGGATGATTATGATGAGTTTTATGGAAGAAAACCCAAATTTGAGATAGGAAATCGCATGTATTAATGATTGGAATATAAATCTGGAAACCCCTTCACATGTAGAGGATTAAACCACGAAATTATGATGTTTTAGCATAAGAAAATTCTGGAAAAGACTGATTAGAACCATGTTAAAGAGATGTCTAGGGTTCTTGAGATTTACATGAATTTTGGCCTGTTAATCCATGGTTATTAATGGAAATTTGCATGCTTTACGTAAAAGATGTATGAAATGGGTTTATACTATTAGTAGTTCAAATTTCTGGGCCATTGGGAATGAAAAGTTTGGATTTGGATGAGGTTATGTGATAGAACCCGTAACTGGTTAACTGCAGAATTCGCCATACCTGCTTGATCGATCGATCGAGCCAAGAGCTTCGATCGATCGAGCCCCAGCCCTCAAAGGTTCGATCGATCGAGCCCTAGCCCTAGATCGATCGACCCCTTCTGGCAGACTCATATTTCCCTTTTTAAATTAGTTGAATTCAATTTAATGAGAAATAATCCTTGGACACCCTTATTAAAATGTTTTGGGAGATAAAGAAGACCAGTAGGACTTATAAATAATTGTGGGGCCTTTAATGTAAGACGAGAGTTGTATTTTTGGGATAATTACATATAAGGGACGATGAAATTATGTATTAAGGGGAGAGACGCGTAAGATGGTTACGTTGGAAATTAGATGAGTACCTACTGAATTCTACACTTGTGAGGATAAAGTCCATGAGTGTTACGTAATAAGTTGGAATGATCCCTCAAATTTAAGTAAGAAATGAACGGTTATACGTGAGAACTAAATAATGAGAAATAAGGACAAATGTCGTAATTATGGGATTTGATATGTACCTAATTTGATATGGTAATATTAGTATAGTTATATGACTGTGTTTATGCATATATTATCTATGTGTGAAAGTCGTGCCCGCGCTTTTTGCTATCCCTGAGGTTACCGCGCTGGGACAGTCTTATCTCGATGGGACCTTTATGGGGGATATTGACTCGTACCCTAGAAGATAGAAATCCTTGGTACAGGCTATCGAATCGATAGTTCAGACGGTCCTAAGAGACGTGGGGGCATGTGCTATCCTCTTAGAAACTTGGAATCTATGCTTCGCCTCAATATTGTTTGTGTATGTGTTAATACAGTTGGAGAGTGATTCCGAACTTGTATTTCTCTTAGTACGAGAGATATCGGGATTGGATAGCAGAGTATGCACGCACCATAATTTTTATGCGGGGTGCTGTTAGAATATATATATTATACGAGTATTTAATATATATATGAAATTCTAAAATTTGGAACTGTCTACTGTGTTATGATAAGTAAGACATGTATAATGACTCGAATTTGAAAATACTTGTTTTGAAAAAGTATAAGATGACACTGGGAAACTTTATTAATAAACAAAGTTAAGATGAGAGCTTTGTTACTGAATGAAATTTTTCTCTTAAACCATTATATTATTCAGTTTTAAATCTTATGAGTAACCTAAGATAAGTTAAACCATTGGGAAGTTTAGTGCGATATAAGATAAGATAATTCGTTGGGAAGATTAGTGTGATAGGCGTGGACATTAGGAGAGAGGTGAGAATTTCTCAAGAGAGTGCCGCACTAATATGTTGTTGCATTGGCCTGTAAACATTTTAAATACTTGCTAAACAAATTTTAAATCATCTACACTATCGGGATCTGACCCGTTTATATTTCTCTTTCTCTCTTGTATATATATGTATATATTACAGGTGCCCAGCCACAGGGGCGTCTTGCATAGGATCCTTTGGAAGGAACGCGCTGCAGCTTAGGTGGGAGTTGCAGGCCTCTTGCTTAGACGACTTCATTTATTTGACTCCACTCCTAGCATATTCATTTAGTGGGGCATGTGTCGCCCTTTCCATTATTCAGTTGTTTATTTGGACATTGTGATTTAGTTATTTCTAGTATTGTCACTTTGGGATTTATTACTGTCTGGATGTTTTACTTTAAGCTTTTAAATGTTGGGATTTAGTTGTTGAATGTTTAAATTATTTGGATTATATGTTCCAGGATTATTGTGGTGTGATTCTTTAATATTGAATTGTTGTAAAGATTTAAATCTTGGTTTATAAAATAAAATTTGGAAAGTAATGTCTAAAACTTAGCTTAATTAATTAGGGCATTTAAATTGGAAAAGTTATTTTTACGACAGTGATGCTAAGAATGAACCAACTGTTCACCTTGATTTTAATTTAATAAAGGAGCGATCACTCGGTATTTAATTAGGCAGGGTGTCACAATAAATACCTTCTTTATCTAGAGAAAATGGGGTTTTGTAATTTTTACAAATCTCTCATCTATAGCGTTTCTTGTCTTGTCATCTATAGTTTAGGACTATATGTAATGGATCGATTAATGTGTGTCTTTTAGAGTTCATATAATAGGGGATGGGAAAGATGGGGGATATTTATATATAGCGAGAAATAGATGCATTTGAGGGGAGAGTTGTAAAGTAAATGTTGTAGCTTTTCATCAGTTTGCCATGATTGCAAAAGGTGTAAAGGTTGTAGTGGAAAGTTAGGCTTTAATGTAGTTAGCAATTGAACATGGCGATACACATATCACAATCACCGTTTTTATATAAATTAGATTTTAATACCGCACGATGCGCGGACGTTTTACAAATCTCGTATAGAAAGACTAAAAATATGTTATTAAAATAATATAGAAATACGTATCTAAATATTATTAATGAGCAAAAAAAATTTGTTAGTTGACAATTACATAAAAATGGAATTAAATTTTAATAATAAATTAATTGACATGAAATCCACCAATATCAAATAAATAATATTCAACCTTTTATGATATACAACTCTTTCCACGGGAATTGTGTTAAAAACAAATTTGACACAATTGTAATTGAATAGTTCTGCGCACAATGTTACAACTTAATACTGAAAACTATCTAATGGTGAATATTTTAGAATTTGACCATAGCCCCAACCAACCTAAATTTCAATGGTAACGAAATGATATATAAAATAAAGAAACTTTTGTATCCTTAGATTTTTTTATTCTTATTACAAAATAAAATAATCAAATAATCAATTTAGTTGAGTAGAAATGTTCTTTTTATTTAAGCAAAAAAATAAACACATTTCTTAATAAAAAGTAATCAAACTTTGTAGTCAAACAAATACAAAAATATAGTGATAAAATCTTATACCACATATGAGGTCCACCAATGTGCACCTTTTTTTTAAATAGTAAAAAAAATATTTCTGATGATTTTTTTGTGCGGTGTTTAAATATTTCAAGGGACTCTACAAAAATAATCAGTTTAAAATATTTTTTTTACTATTTTAAAAAAATTGGTCAAAATATATTAGTTTTTAAGTGGTAAAAACTAACATAGTTTGACCAATTTTTTTAAAATAGCGGAAATTATTTTGTTTTTGTGGTTTCACCTGAAATGTTTAAATACCACACAAAAAAATAAATTCAAAATTATATTTTTTTTACTATTTAAAAAAAATGGTCCGTGCTGGTGGTATGTATAGTTTGTGTGCATGAGAGTCTCTTTTTTTCTCTCTCTCCCCCCTCTCTTTAATTGATCATGAGCTGTGGAATGAAGAAAAAAAACAATTGGACATATTGATTATAATACATAATGGAGTTTCTTGAAATCTTAGTTTAGAAACAACATGAATTCTATTTAAAAAATGTTGCCAATCTAATTGTAATATATATCTAATCTAATATATTTAATATCTTAATATAAAAATAGTGTCTTTTCATTTCCTCTCTTAAATTTCAAGTCATTCAATAAGAGAGTATATAAATATGAAAATGGTCTCTTCATTTCTTCTCTTAAATTTTAAATAATTCAAAGAGTGAGTAAATTGGATGAGCCACATGGCGAAACTATTCTAAGAGACACCATTTTTATATTTAGATACTAGCGTGCAGGCCACGCGATGCAGGACCAATAATTTTTAAATTCTTAGTTATTATTTTATTATGTTGTCACACAATATATCTGAGGAATGAAATGAGAAAGAATAAAGTCTCTATGTTTGAACTCCAAGAAACTGATTTTTTAAGTGTCGGCAAAAGGTTTTGCGACATTTTTTCCGGCATTTTCTTAAGTGCCGTAATAGCCAATGTGATAAAAAAAAGTGGCATTTTTAATATGCCGGGAAAAGTTGGCTGGATTTTTCTCGGCACTTCGAAAAAATGCTGAAAAAAGTACACAACATTAATGTAAATGCTGAAAAAGCTCTTTTGTAGCATTAATAAAAATGCAAAAAACACTTTTTGAGGTATTAATAAGCTTCAAGGAAAACACTTATAGCATTAGATTAAAATGCCTAGAAAATTTTAAGGACACTGATATAAGTGGTTGGGACAATTCTTATTTCTTAAATGTCAAACATTCATTTAAACTTGGAAAATTTACCATTACACATGAGAAATAAAATAATCACTCTCATATTCCCCAAAATAAAAGAAAAGTTCAAGCAACATTTATATGACTTAAAATATTCATGCCTACAACTTACAACCATTGTAATTTAAGAGAGCATCCACCATCCACAAATAAAAACTAATACATTTGCTCTAAAAAAATCTCTCTCTAGTAGATTAATTTGGAAGTGAATGGGTCCTTCATTGTCAAGCATCCAGTATCACCCAATGACTACAAGAAAAAATTGAACAATTGATAAATAATTTTTTATACGAAATTTAATAACAGAAATAAAATTAATACATCAACAGGTTCAGTATTCCTTCAAAATTTTTGACAAACGTCCATGTTACAGATACATATGTCCCCAAGGCTTTGGATACTTTGTCTAATATTTTGCAGAATTCTAAGTTTAAGGAGCACGAGATTAATCGCAAGCGCAATGTCATTCTCAGGGAAATGGAGGAGGTTGAAGGAAAACATAAGAAGTTATTTTTGACCATTTGAATGCTAGTGCATAATAATATACTCCTTTGGTAGAACAATTCTTGGACCCGCTCAGAATATTATGACAAAATCACCAAACAACATTTTCAGGATTATATTGTATCACACTATGTTGCTCCCAGAATGGTAGTTGCTTCTTCTAGAGCTCTTAAACATGAAGACACTGTTGAGCAAGTGAAGAAGTTGTTCACAAAGTTGTCTACGGATACAATCTCAACTTCTGAGTTAGCTTCCAATGAACCTATAATTTTCACAAGTTTTGAGGTTCTGATAGTTGACGATGATATTCTTCTCGCCCAATTTATGGTTACTTTCAATGGCGTATCTTGGACGGATCCATATTCGATTCCTTTGATGGTTATGCAGTTATTGGTAGGCTCTTGGAATAAGAGTGAAAGTGGCGGAAAGCATATGGGTTCCAAGCTTGAACAGAGGGTTTGCATTAATGAAATAGCTAATAACATGATGACTTTTAACACCAACTATAAAGACACTTTACTTTTTGGCATTTATGTTGCTACTACGCCGTATTGCTTGGATGACTTGGCCTATGCAATTATGTATGAGATAAGCAAGTTATGTTATCGAGTTTCTGAGGCTGATGTGATTCGTGCTCATAATCAGTTAAAATCTCTGTTGTTTCTTCACATGGATGGAAACAGTCCTGTTGCCGAAGATATTGAACGCCAGCTATTTACATATGGCCGAAGGCTTCTATACACTGAGCTGTTTGCTAGGATTGAGATAATTATCTTCAACAAGCCACAAGATCAAATGAATTATCTAGTGACCAATGTCCAAGCCTACAACACGAAGAAAAAAATTCAAAAACAAAACCAAATCAAAGCATAAGTAATCTCCTAGTAGTGTAGTGATTCTGAAATAAAATATAAATTCAGGTTTGTGAGAAATTACAGAATGAAAAGTTTTGGGGTCAAATTTAATATCCAAATGAACCATTTGTGTAGATAAATATTGTTTAAAAGGTATATTTCATAATATGGTTTTTCTTTGAAGTTTATATAGCTTAGGATTTAACAGAAATCTTAAGAAGGTTATATAGCTTACATATATTGAATATAATCTGAACAAAGCACTGTAAACTTCAAAATCGTAAAGTGCACTACCAATTGCCAAAATATTTAATAAATAGAGCATAAGATTCATGACTTAAAAGATAAATCAAATAGCTTGTATGATTCTTTGAGATCTTCCTATTCCCTCTTGTTTCAATATCTCCACTTTGATTAGCTAACACCTATTCTGATTTGAAAGACTGTCACATTTTTAACATAACACATAACCTCATTCTTGCAAGTACATTGGAGAACCATTAGCTAAATATCCTTATATAGATAACCTGTAAATAAGTACAAATTAAAAAGGTACATTTGTACTCTAATGTAAATTCACACTCGGAGAGTGGACTGGGCTGTCTTTGTTAAGAGCAGAGATGGTGGTCTTGTCTAATGTATTATGTATATTTACTCTCTAACAAAAAAAAATGAATTATAAAAACATTTAAACTTGAGTAACAAAATGGATTTGTCAAAAAGAATACTCAACCATTAAAATCATACCAAACCCATAGCAAATTAAAATTTTACTTGATCTGCAATATCTTAAAAACCTAATACATGCCTTTGAATAACTCTAGCTATGGCAGTATTAAATTGTGAAACCAAACCCAATTTATACTTGTGAAAGAATTAACTATTGTAGAATAAGAGTATTACTTGTAAAGTAGTAACCACTCGAATTTTTGCTACAGATACCCTTTACATCCTTATGAATGGAATAGCATGGACTCTATCTCGAACACAGTAAAGGTAATTGCCGTTGGATCCAGATCCTAATCAAAAGAATCAACATAAATTACACGAACAATATTAATCCCAAATTATTGCATCCCCAACATCACCGCCATCACCTGCTATTAATCTTAAACTCTGAAGGTGATGTTAGAAATTAAGTTTGGCGTAGATTACTTTTTGTAGTACCACCATTGCATTTTTCAAAGAATGGCAAAATTGAGCCAAAGTCCTTGGATCTATACAATCGATACTTCTGAGCATAAATAAAAAGAGATTCAATATTTTCTTTAATGAAAACTGGAATTTTCTCAAACTAATTTAAAGAAAGAAATTACATTATACTTGAATATGATTTGTAACTGTAAAGATACAACCGGCATCCAAATTTTTGAGTTCAAGCAAAACATATAAATAACCTTTGCCCAATAGCCAAAAATTGACTCCATTTGGGACATGGAATTATAAGGAAATAATTTAAAAATTATTCATTTAAGAACTCCAGAGACAGAGATTCAGCTCAAGCTAAGAAAGATATTTTCCTGTGACACCATTAGGGCCACTCGAAAACACACGCTATAGCTCAATCCTAGCACATCACTTACCATTACAATAACTTAGGCATAAGTTTGGAGGCCGGTGGACAATTTAGGCTACCTATCAACCCCTACACATGGATTTTACAGGATTTCCATCTCCTTTGAGAAAGTCGACTCCCTCATCAATACTAAGACGAGCGCATTAAATAAAGAAGCAGAGCATTTTATTCTCCAAGCACTATAAATAGCATGTTCACCCAATGTCCTTAACACGAAAAACATCCTACAGAATTTCTCTCACTCACACTAGGTCATTTGGAAGTTATTTCTCTTGAATCCTTATTCATTATGCTTACTTATTACACCCGAACACGCATTTTATTCACACTCACTACTCACAAACATCATAAGAGGTGTTTGTCTCCCCTCTCCTAAGAGGTGCTCGTATTTCTCATTTTTTCACAACTCTCCTCAATCACACGAGGCACCCCCTCTCTGCCACTATACGTCTTTTACCTTATGTGTTAACCTTGGGACTAATAGACTACGCCTATCGCTCCATGAGCAACTCACAACCCTCTCAACCTCAATTACGATCTTACACTAAGAAAGGTTATTTTATTATCTTTTACCAACACTGAAAATATGGGTTAAAAATATAAAGTATAATAATAATATAGTATTTCTAAAGGAACAAAAAGGAAAGCACAATATCAATTACAAAAAACACATACTTGATAGACAAACCAACACTGCTTGGAATATTAGCAGGTTGCTCATGTTAGTTCAACAAATGCATTACACTTGATGTAAGAAAAAAATACAACATAGAATTCCCATTATCAAGTATTATTCCCATTATTTTTATATATTACAAAACTACTGACATGGAAAGTAATTACCAAGTCATTAGCTTTATTAAAATTAACATTCCTTGGTAAACATATGGAGAAAAGTATTTTATAATAATGCATCCACAACGCGATAGAATTTTGATCCAAGGAATAATAAAGATGTTTAAACGATGTAACCTCTAGGCCTCGTCTCCGTTGTTAAGAGGCAAATAGGTGGTTGTTGTAGAATTTAAGTTCGCATCTGTCATGGCCTTAGATACTAAATCAGAAAATGAATATTATATAAAAGACAACATACTGTTGATATCCCTAGATTATGTACATTAAGTCCAACGGACACCAAACTTTTATCCTCAAACCAACAAACTCTTCAATATTACGAGACATTCCAGAACCCTGAATAGGAAATTGATCACAAATAAATTAAGATATGCAAAATATTGGGACAAACAACCATCAGTTTAGAGGGGGAGAATAATTATAAAGCAGAGCAACCCCATATGGAAAAATAATATTTAGACCAACTTAGTATACTCAAATATAAAAAGCATTCTGCATTAGTTTTGTATAAATAATTTAGAAACCAGTGAAAAATTAACATAGTTTGGTATAAATATCTACATGAAAGTTGCAGTTTTTAGTTTGTTTCTAAATGTTGAGAGATTTCATGCTTCATATTTAGTTTAAATACAACAGTTCACAATCGTGCAAATATAGGATTGGTAAATCCAATCAGATGTCATTAAAAGACAATATCATTTCAGCAAAAATTAAAGCACAACGATTTAAATGTGATCAACTTCTACTACACTACTGAATCTTAAAGATTTATCTAAATGTCAGCCTACATATTAGCATAAACATCAACATGAAATTCTAGTGCAGCATTCTACTTTGGAGATTTAAATTAAAAAAATAGATGTTATCCTGTCAATAGCGAAAGAGATTTACTATAAATATTCCATCATAATAATTTGTACTTGGATTACTTTCAGAAATAATTGTCTTTGTTATTTCAACATATGTTATACTGCAACGTCTTCACATGATACTTCTCCTCATTTTCTTCATCATCTTGCAGTTCTTGAATTATATTAAGTGAATCCATGACTGGTGTTCACTACTATATGTTTTATATAGAAGTAAGAAACACAATATAAATGGAATTTTACCTGCTAAACGTTTGACTTAATATCATAAATTTGTTAAGAGAACTGTGAACATCCATTCCTAACCACATATTAATTGTCCACAATTTAATAAAAGAGTCATACCTCTTCCTGTCTCGAAGCCTGCTTCCTTTTGTGTTTTGTCTTAAAGGATTCATTCGACGAACTATCATCTCTATTCAATGATTTGATGACAGATGGAGAAACCAATTCCTGTAGACCGCATCAGATAAAAGATTAATAAATTAAGAACCACGCATTTGGTTGCACAATTGACCTTTAAATTAGTTTAATTTCTGTTAATACCTAGTCGCTAGATTCTCCAGTAACACACTTATTCGTTTTTTATCCTCCACTTTTTGAGCTAATGATTCTTGTATGACTTCAAAATCACTAATGACCTAATCTTCCTTAACGACATTTGAAGTCTCTGAATCAACTTTTTTCCCAATTCATTGAATATTCAGCGTTTGAACACTGGACATGCACCACTTTTAATCCTCATTTAGTGAATATTCACTGTTTGATCACTTTCCAAGTATAATATGCACTTTGTGAAAATTCACTGTTCTAATGTTACTCGAATCGCAATTCAATGAATATTCATTGTTTGAACACCAATATACACCCCGTTTTTTCAAGCCCAATTTAGTGAATATTCATTGTGTGAACACTCAAGTATAATTTGCACTGCTCTTTTTTGACAAATAACAAGTCAGTGACTATTCACTGTTTGGTCACTTTCCAAGTATAATATTCACTTTGTGGATATACTTCTAATTTTCATTAGATACACTGTTTTGACTTAGATACCAATTGAGTGAATGTCTTGCATTCGCAATGTTAGTGACATTGGCACAAATTCACACCCTTTAAACAATGTTGGTCCATGCCAGCGACACTAACCAATCACGAATCTAAGTCATCAAACTTTGATATCTTAGAGACATAAAATAAAAATTCGATAAATATTCACTGTTTGAACACTTCTCAAATATAATATGCACTCTTTGAAAAATTATGTTTTTTACTTTAATATATATTGTGTATATATTCACTATTTTAGTAAACAAGCACTGTTGACTTAAATCGCAATTCAGTGAATATTCAGCGTTTGAACACTCCAATAATATGCACCACTTTTAATCCTCATTCAGTGAATATTCACTGTTTAATCACTTTTCAAGTATAATATATACTTTGTGAATATTCACTATTCTAATTATTACTCGAATCACAATTCAGTGAATATTCACTTTTTGAGCACCAATATGCACCCCGTTTTTTTTCTAGCTGCAGAATTTAGTGAATATTCACTATTTGAACACCCAAGTATAATTTGTTCTCCTCTTTTTTGACAAATAACAAGTTAGTGACCATTCACTATTTGGTCACTTTCCAAGTATAATATACACTTTGTGGATACACTTTAAATTCTCATTAAACATACTGTTTTGACTCAAATACCAATTCGGTGAATGTCTTGCATTCGTGATTGGTTAGTGGCGCTGGCACAAATTCACATCCTTTAAATGATGTTGGTCCGTGCCAGTGGCACTAACCAATCGTGAATCTAAGTCATCAAATGGGACCTGTTGGAGCAAAAAAAGATGACAAGACCTATTGAACTACATACTTAATAAACGAGACTAATTGATGAAAAAAACCTAATATTTTTCAACGCTCTGACCAGCCACATAATACACTGAAATAAAACCAATAGAAAAAAGTGAACATATATTGAATATATCTACTAAATATCATTAGTAATTGATAATCAGTTGTAAATCCATTTAAAGGTATATATATATATATATATATATTAAGGAAGAGGGACGAAATTATTAATAAAATGGAGAAAAATTCTCTCCAAATTGAATTACAAGCTCAATAAAGACTTGAAGAAGAGAATGCTTAGGGGAGCCAATTGCCCAAAGTATTTTTTGAAAAATGAAATTTGGGATTTTATAATAACCCCATTACAATCAACAAAACTATTAACCCTTACTAAAAGAAAAACTAAATCTAATGTAGTGACAACCAATCCTATCAAGCTTATATGTACCTCTCACCATAGTAGGAAGATCCCATATATTGTTATAGATTTTAAGACCTGGGTATGAAATACCAATGTTGCTAAGCCATCAGCTACCATGTTTGCTTCTCTAAACATTTATTTTCAAAAAACTATGCTATCATAATTTTAAGGTAAAGAAAACCAGTCAAATATTAAAGTGAATCGGTGACTATAAAATAACCAATCATGTGTAATATATAGGGAACAGTACTCTTAGGACCCTCGCAAATAAATTTTAAACTCTAAAGGAATTTTGACAAATTTTAAACACTTAGGTCCACTAATTATCTTCTTGTAGAAGTCCACGCTAGTGACATAACAAGTGGACGTAATAGTAAATTATCTTTAAATGTTTAAATATTGTTAACAAGGGACCTAGTTTACAGTGAAAAATGATATAATGGTCTCAGAAAAATCTCAAATCATTGAGACAGAAACCAATGATCTTTTAAGAAATCATAATAGAAGATTGATTTCAACGGTAGAGAGTTGTTTACCATGTTGATGTCAAAATAAAATAATAATATAAAAACAATGAGGGCCTTACTATTATAAATTTAGCGCATCCAATTTTGATTGAGTCAAAATGGGTATCAAATAATACCCCATAATTTTCCCTTAGGTATTTTAAATCTATGTAAACGAATACACACATTATGTAGTGGTTGAAATATATAAATAGATTTAATCGCAAGCATAAACTAATTACAAACAAGAATCACGCCAAATCTAAATTGAACCTTTTAATTTTTTGCTCAATATCATGTATTTGGTAAAAACCAATCAATAAGGGGAGGAGAGAGAGTGAAAGACCTGAAACGTGAGTGTTCTACTAGCAACGAGCTTCAATGTTCTAATGACGACCAGCATTTGAAGTATATTCTCCCGATCGATGGATTTGGGAAGAGTGAGAGTGAGATGAGGATGAGTTATGGGGTTTTGATGGTTTGATAAGGATTCGATATGTGATCATTTTGGTTCCTGTTTGTTATTTTGAGGTGGGGGAGAATATTTGGGGGAGAAGAAAAAAGTGCGGGATCAAAAATTAAGAACGACGCCTATTTTAAAATAAAAGAGTAAATGTTCTGCACTTACTAAAAAATGCCAACAAAATATAATTTCTCCATAATTTTTAAAAAATGCCACAAAACATATGCTGAAAAAAAAGTTAGTTTCTTGTAGTGGACCAAACCAAACTCCTTAAGATAAAGGAGATAATGGAAATATAGAGAATATCTGAGATATAGAGGGTTTGATTAATCTGAAAAATAAAAGATATAAACAGTTAGATATGCATCAAATCCGGAAAAAAGTGGACTAAATGTGTATTAAAAATATTCGAGGAGATTTTTTGGTAATTGATCCTTAAAACAAAACTGAAAATTAGGTGATTTGATGTTTAGATGTAAAAATAAACAAAATAGAGACAGTGAATTAGTTCATATCAAATGATGTTGCCTAAGCCATAAGGGTGTCATTTCTAAAACTATAAACTAACCTTGCAACAGAAATACTTCGTGCCCAACTACTATCATTTTTAGTTACATATTGTAGTTACACAATATCTTATTTGTAGCAATTCATCAAACATCATGCACCATGATGAATTCGTATGTACTTATTAATGAATTATTTTAAATTAAAATTACCCACATCATAAATAATTTAAAATACAAAAACATCCATCAAGAGATCAAAGATCATTTCTAGAGATCAGTTTAGCTACTCATATAGTGTTGGGGATAAATTTAGGGTGATATTAGTTATTATAAAGGGCACTTCAATTTTCTAGTGCTCTAGCCAATAAAGTTTGAGGAACACTCTAATCGAATAAACAATCTTGAATTCCCTTCTCAATATGATTCCTTTTTAATACCACATTATTACTAGGCTTTATTATATATAGGTCCCATATGAACAAAGTTTCCTAACTAATTCCTATTGACTTTTCAACCATTAAATAGGTCATATTCCTAATTTTTTTGGACTTTTGTTCACAATTTTACCCTTTTAAAACCAACCATCTGTAACTTCCTAGGGGAAGTTACATAAGTAGTTGAACTTTTTTTTCATTCTATTAGGGTTTATTATATATAGGTCCTATATGCACAAAGTTTCTTTAACTAAGTCCTATTTACTTTTCAACCATTAAATAAGTCCTATTCCTCATTTTTTGTAACTTTCTTTTTCACAATTTAACCTTTTAAAATCAATCATCCGTAACTTCATAGGGGAAGTTACATAAGTGGTTGAACTTTTTTTTCATTCTATTTTTAATTTCAAATGATCAAAACTTTTGATTGACAAATCCCTTTTTCACAAAATTACTATTTTTGAAATCTCCTCGCCGGTTTGTGTAATTTTTTTTCTTTGAAATTTTATAGGCTTCATGGATCTTGTTTGATAGATCTCAAAGATGAGATTTCAAAAATAGTAATTTTGTGAAAAACGGATTTGTCAATAAAAAGTTATGATCATTTGAAATTAAAAATAGAATGAAAAAAAAGTTCAACTACTTATGTAACTTCCCATAGGATGTTACAGATGGTTGATTTTAAAAGGGTAAAATTGTGAATAAAAATTTCAAAAAATTAGGAATATGACCTATTTGATGGTTGAAAAGTCAATAGGACTTAGTTATGAAAACTTAATTCTTATGAGAGCTATATATAATAAATCCTTATTATTTACCACATTAGCTTCATTTTCATTATTGATTATACATGGTTCATCCTATGCATTATATATAAAAAAATATTTAATTCTCAACTGATTAAAGATGAATTATTTTTCCAATATTAATTTTGAGAATGTAAACATGAAAAAAATAAATTACAAATACCTTGTTGCTCCAATTTATTATTCTTTGGCATCAACTTCAACCAGCACCCAATCCTGATCATATTCATCAGTAACTAAGCAATCCTCCTGTAACATGGATTGTATACCTTTTTCATCACAAAGTAACACGTCTTCATTTAACATTGGTGGGCATGGGCTACCCTTGTCATCCTGAAAACGAATTCTAATTTGGCACACTTATTTAATTAAAGTCTATTTTTAAATCAAATTAATTCAGTCGCTAAACATGCAACTATGTATCAAACCAAATAAGATATAGCATGTGGCACAAAATTTCAGGAAAAATCTCCGAAGGTCAAAACCTTTTATTTCTAGAACTCTGACAAGTTTACAAGACCATTGATTTAAATAGCCTAATAGGGTCAAACTACGCATGCAAAGGAGTATCTCAAAAGATTCCACAAACTATTTTTTGATTTTTCAATTTTTTTCAAAGCAAAACTAATGTTACAAAAATCACACCATGGATTTAACTAAAACAACCAAGTCATGGAAATGGAATGAATGGGTGTGAACACATTCGATAGGAAAATCAACTCAATCAATCATATGTGAACGTTGAATACGTGTACCCCTAATGAATGAACATCAAAAGTAACCTTAGGTGTAAAAATTATTGAATTTAGATGACATCGTCTTATGCAAATCAACAAATCAAAGTCAAAGTGATTTCCACACCAATAACGTATAAAACTATTTAATGTTTTTTCAAGACTTTCAAGGACGTACAAACCCGTTTTAAATTCCATCCAAACTCCCTCATGCATATTTTCTTTTAGAGGTAATCTAAATTCTCAAACATTGGATAATTGGTGCAAAAACCTAATGGCCCCTTTTTGGCATGAATTTCTTTTTATTGCCTTTAAATTTTTTCGGGCTCTTTTAAACCTTTTTGGACCCCGGATAATAAAATTCCTCAGTTTTTTAGGTCCGATATAATGGTGGCTTAGTATTCGCAAAGGCCAAATGAACCTTTTGCATCACTTCCTCGTTTTCAAATAAAGCACACAACCTGGCCAAACGGTTCTTACATGTACTAATTTCTTGTCAAGTTTTATCGCGCTTGGTTCATTTTAAAGACATGATTGAAGTGAAAACACCCAACCAACATGTGATAAGACAAGCACAATAATCAAACAAATCCGTGCACGTGTGCAATAAAGGAAATCATGAGTTTAACATGTAGGAAATAACACTTAATTATATCTTAATGACTCCACACATTATAAAGCACAAAGATGACATGATATATTGTCTCAAAACACTATCAAATAGTCACAAAAAAAATGGAATGATGTTATGACTCGGTCATCCTAAGTGTCCATCCATAAACGGTGTAAACAAAATACAAAAATCTTTTTGGAATTTTCAAATTTTTATCAAAATAATTTTTTTTTGTATTTTTCAAAATTTTTCAAAAATAAAAATCTAATACAAAAAGTACATGTCATTACACTAGAAAATATATATCATGAAACCACAACTAGTGTATGAAAAATATGCAAACACAATCATCTATATGATATGGCAAGAGAAAAATCTGGGACACCCCGCCTAATAAAATACCGGGCGATCACTCCTATATCAAATTAAAACAGGAATCTCATATGGATCATTCTTAGCATCACTGTAGAAAATCCATTTTATTACTAATAACCTATTAGGCTAGCGTCAAAATTTTACTTAACTTCTCTTTTTAAACAACTACAAATAAAAACATCCACACAGTTTATGTAAATGAAACTGAAATGAAATAAAATTACCGAACACTCGGTCAAAATTATACAACCATATCGAATGCCGCACTAGAAGGCGAGAAAAATAAATAAATGCTGTTGGGTTATTAGACCGAATGTTTATACAGTACCTCCTATCTAGAGTACAAGAATAGTACAGTTTACGGTAACCCTTCATACATCCACAGCTGCTACAGCAGACGCCTGACTCGAAAGAAGTGTCATCCAGGCATCCCTGTGTCTGGACACCTATGTAATATATAGATATAGCAAGCGAAGAAAAATAGATAAACGGGTCAGAGCCCGAGTTGTGAAAATATTTAGCAAGTGCATAAATGCTTTATTTTTAAAAATATGTTTTATCTCATATTTAAATTGGTATCGCGCTCACCTCTCTTCTAATAGTGCACACCTAGCGCATCCTAACAAAATACCCTAGTCAAGCTACCCCTACCTAAATAGTCTGTTAATCCATCTTCTAACAACCCTAGTTCTTCCAAGTACTAAGGGATAAACTTCTCCCCAGTCTCAACACTATGCCATGTTCATGCGTGGGGTGTCTCGCAGAGCGAAATCCAAACAAGGAGCCCCCTATACACTACTATGCGGCAAGGTCGATCGTCGAGATCCATTAGACCCTCAGTACATAACTTATATACATACTATATAATGATATACATAACATACTTACTCTAATATACACAATTTAATATACATCCGAATAATATCTCCCGGACTGAGGTTTATTCTATTCATCTTTATAATACACATCCGGATCTATCTCCCGGGCTGAGGATTCATTTACAAAATATTTACAAATTCAATTCAATTTCATTTCAAAACTTTCTATTTCACTTCTTCTATCCAGGAAATATATTTAAAGCAAGTGTTATTATCATAAAAATGCTTTTCCGTTTCATAACATCCCATTTCCCTTCTTCCATCCAGGAAATGTATTTAAAGCCATTTTATTATCAAAAAATGATTTAACCTCAATAATGTCCCACATTATTGAGAATAGTTATTTTACATATCATATAATATTTCTAAGACCGCCCGTCCGGGTTTCCCCACTGTGCGCGCCTCTAGATGGCTATCATCTTCGAGGGCCTATCACCAAGACAACCTGGGATCCTACAACGTAAGACGTCGGGAAGCGGCCATATGCCTGCGAGAGAGTCATAACCACACCTAGAATTAGCTCACCAGCGTAGAAAACATACAATAATCTCTCATATGGCCTAGGACTATATCCACCCTGCATTCATTAGCCAGGGGGCTTCACCTCACGCGCGCAATTTCCCTTATGATAGCGATTTAGAGAGGTGTGTATACATAAATTATCATTTATGAAAATCATTTTTTTTCCATTTTGAAAACATTCATTTTTACATCCATAAAACCATTGATACTTATTCCTTAGGTATCAAATTTTAAACCATGCATTTCTTATTCTTATAGACATATATATTACCTTGTTCTCATGCACAGGGAGTACACTATATAATACACATCCGTATCATATTTTATATATACTTTAATCACATAGTGTATATATATATATATTATATATATATATACTCCTCGAATACATATAAATGACCATAATTGCCAATCACATACTAATATTTAAGTATTCTCTCTCTTAAATATTATTCACACCTTAATCACCATTTAAGGACTTGTACATAAACCCGAATGTACCAATTCATACTAATAATAACATTTACGTAATCGTACACTCACAATACTTAACCCAAAATTATTTCCAAGCATTTATTAAATCCATACCCCAGATCGTACACTAAATTAATCTGAGGTTCCTTCTTTCATCCCGAGGTTTAATCACCCTCAATACCATTATCTAGGAGTCTTAATATCATATCTAGAATCCCTGATAATAATCTACAAAACCATAGTTTAAATCCCCCTAAACTTAAAAGGATATAACCTCAAAAGTCTGCCAGTACCGAATTGATTAGTCCTTTTCGAATCAATTCGAAATGGTTCTACTTTCAAACTGTCTCTTACTAAATTGATTCGGCTTGTCCGAAAATCCCAAATTTGCCTAGGGTTTTTATATATAACCCAAAGACCCAAAATTTAATCCAATCACCATTTAAGTTATAACTCGGATTTATTCCTACAAACCCAAAGTTTTCATATCCCCTTAAGTCCTTTAGAGGTCCTAACACTCTATTTGAGAACCCGTAATACTTATCTCCAAATAATTCTAACCTTAAGTTCTGACTAACGATTTCGATCTCGGATAGCTTTTCGTAGAAAAATTACTATAAATCCAAAAAAAATCAGAAAAATACGCGGTCGGTGCCCACGCGACCATATCAGAAAGATTTACAAATTTCATTTTTTGACCAAGAGCCGAATCGACACTCCCTGGCCGAATCGATTCGGTTAAGACGCAGGTCACTATTCACCTTCATAAAAAAAAAATCCAAACCTCCATTATTCTCCATTTTTGTTGTTTCTAAGCTCATCCAACAACTCAATAAACATCTAATCTATGTTTTACACCTAACACATCAATTTATTTGGGGTATTAAACCATTTCTCTTAGATTTCAACCCTAAAAGCATAAAAACCCCAACTTATCATTTTACCCCATTTCAATCCTTTTCTTCACTCCATTTACATGGATTTAACACTAGAAATATTTAAGAGTTTACATTACATCAATATGTAAATTCATATTCAAAATTTACCAAATTTATTTTAAGGGTTCTAACCCAAAATCATATAGTTTACCAACTATAATATGAAATAAATGCACAAAATGAAATAAAGCAAGTATGCACTTGCCTGGAGGATGAAATCCGACGACCTCGAGTCGAATCCGATGGAGTTTGGGCCGGAATCGCCCATTTCTCCGCTTCTCTCTTCTTCCTTTCTTTCTCTCTCTCTTCTCAGCTTTCTTTTCTCTCTTTTATTTTCTATTCTCTCCCTCTCTCCCTCCTTATATAAGGAGAAAATGGTTTATACCCCTTAAAATCCAAAAACGACTCGTTTACTCAATTACGAGCCCATTTTAACTCTAAAATTTCTCGAAACTCGATTTCGACAATCGGACAGTATTTTCCGACTATCTCGGCCATTTCGAGACTCACGGCGCAGTCGAAATTCCCATCCGAGGTACTTGACCGCAACCCCCTATTTTAACCCATTACATTTCAATGCGGATTTTCCAACTAAAATCTGACCTTTTGTCGCTTTACTTAACGACGATGTATAATTAAAATACTTCGACCTATTTAATCCCAAAAGTAATTACAACACCCATCGAAAATCATTAAATCCTCAAAAATTCCAAAAATCACTATTTTGAGAAATTCCTCAAATCTCCTATTTACACCCAATTATGTAATTTAACTACTCCCAAAAAGGACGGGTTGTTACATACTCCCCCCCTTACAAAGGAATTTCGTCCTCGAAATTCGGATATAACCTACACCACCAACCTAAGATCACAAATTCCACTACGACTTAGTAACCCCCAAATCAAAAGGTGCTAACACGATAGTCCCCTATCATATTCCACCTACCTCAAGGTGTACTCAAACCTACTAGCTTCACCACAAGCTCATATAACTTCCCTCCTGCTAACGCACAACAACGACGTTCCATCTCATACACTCCAATTCCATTCGTGACTGCCTCCTGGCAAAAACTTCAACTTTATATACTACCCCCCTTCTATTTCAGGCGGTATATAAACCAACCCACTAAGGTGCCCATACAACTTTTTAACCCGTGCATGTCTACATGTCCATTGTGAACGTTCGACACGTAACACTCTCTTTATACAAGGGTTATCTTTCCTCGGTGTAATACTCACATATGGGTCCTCCCAACCCGCGAAATTCAATTCTCCTTACCTCGGTGCCACTAACTCTATTGAGCTGATATCCTAATACTGCTACGGTCTATGCCTTACCCTACCTACGCGGAACAAGTATACTCCTAAGTATATCCCTAGTGCCCAAGGCCTCTCTCAACTTCTGACATTCGCTTGGTTTCAAGCGTGGGACGTCTCACATAGAGAAATCCAGACAAGGAACCCTCCCGTTACACTACTCCCTCACGTCGTCGGTCATCGAGATATAGCGACCTAAGGCACACCAGCGGGATGTCCAAATTCCTACCCCACCTATACGAAAAGGAAATCTAACTAAGCGAAGTGCCAACTCTCTCTGTAAAAGAGTTACTAACATCATACCCAAAATATACTTCCTCAAAATTTTCCTTTTCATTAAGGCTTGGACATAAGCCTCAAATCAATTTCTCTAAGTCCTACTTCACCCACCCACTTGTGGTGAGAGGACCTCTTTAGTGCTTTTCCATAGCACAATATTTCCATAAGCATACTATTATCACATGGCTCATAGTCTATAGTGTTTCATCTACAGTGTAAGACTTATCCACAAAACCAACATCCTTGCATCCTATAACATCTCTCCACTCCCGACGTCGGCAAGGTTCATGCGTGGAGCATCTTGCAAAGAAAAATCCAAACAAGGAACCCCTACACACACTACTACTACCTTGTCGGTCATGGAGGTCCGTTATTTTCGAATATGAAACCGGGATAACCCCATCCCCTCTTTTAACCCAATGTGGTCTGAACTCCCATTTCTATCCAAGAGCCATATCACTAAGCGTTCGCACTACACTCAGTCCTTGCGCAATCAATAATGAGCTTAATCTCACAGCTCAACAATTAACCCGACACACCTCAAATCACATCTATAAGGTCGCCACGCACTCAAATCATGATAATGAAACTTTTACTCATCGAAGTTTGATCTATGCACATAATAAAGGCGAACTCAACCTATATCCAGGTGAGACATCGCAATAACAACTCGTTCCACCCTGGAACTGCGGACACGATAGTCTTTCCATCCGAATATACCATAACATATTATACTCATCATATTACCATACTCATATAACACATATAAAACGATTATCACAAGCCATATATATTTAAAATATCAACACCTGCCTTTACAGTGAATGAAGGAAAATAAAACTCCGCTACCATGGAAAACACATAGACATACATTATATAATGTTATCGATACCGCCACAAATCTCAAATTACACACACGAGTCTAGGGCTAGCGAATACCGCAACTTTATCTAGTCACACCAAATATACCTCTTCATTCTGAGGTTAAACTCATAACAACAACTAAGCCCCACCTCCTTCCCCCTTCCTCGATCAGCACACGAATCTCGAACGAGCGCGCAAAATATTTTCCATAATCTTATACTATGGCAGGAGAACGAAATCTCACAAGAGAAATCAACAATCCTAATCCTGGGGCTCTATATCAAATCGAGAGCAATGCTGAAAGTGTAATACGTCCGTACAGATTCCTAAGGACACTAGAACCTGATTCTCTGATACCATCCGTGACACCCCGCCTAATAATATACCGGGCAATCACTCCTATATCAAATTAATAAAGGAGTCTCATATGGATCATTCTTAGCATCACTGTCGAAAATCCATTTAATTACTAATAACCTATTAGGCTGGAGTCAAAATTTTACTTAACTACTCTTTTTAAACAACTACAAATAAAAACATCCACACAGTTTATGTAAATGAAACTGAAATGAAATAAAATTACCGAATACTCGGTCAAAATTATACAACCATATCGAATGCCGCACTAAAAGGTGGGAAAAATAAATAAATGTTGTTGGGTTATTAGCCCGAATGTTTATACAGTACCTACTATTTAGAGTACAAGAATAGAAGCATCTAGGGTAACCCTGCATACATCCAGAGCTGCTGTAGCAGATGTCTGACTCGAAAGAAGTGTCATCCAGGCATCCCAGTGTCTGGACACCTATGTAATATATAGATATAACAAGAGAAGAATAGATAAACGGGTCAGAGCCCGAGTTGTGAAAATATTTAGCAAGTGCATAAATGCTTTATTTTAAAAAATATGTTTTATCTCATATTTAAATTGGTATCGCGCTCCCGTGAGATACCCCTCACCTCTCTTCTAATAGTGCACACCTAGCGCATCCTAAAAAAATACCCAAGTCAAGCTACCCCTGCCTAACTAATCTGTTAATCCATCTTCTAACAACCCTAGTTATTCCAAGTACTAAGGGCTAAACTTCTCCCCAGTCTCAACACTATTCCATGTTCGTGCGTGGGGTGTCTCGCAGAGCGAAATTTAAACAAGGAACCCCCCCTATACACTACTACGCGGCAAGGTTGATCGTCGAGATCCATTAAACCCTCAGTACATAACGTATATACATACTATATAATGATATACATAACATACCTACTCTAATATACATAATTCAATATGCATTCGGATAATATCTCCCGGACTGAGGTTTATTCTATTCATCTTTATAATACACATCCGGATCTATCTCCCGAACTGAGGATTCATTTACAAAATATTTACCAATTCAATTTCATTTCAAAACTTACTATTTCCCTTATTCTGTCCAGGAAATATATTTAAAGCAAGTTTTATTATCATAAAAATGCTTTTCCGTTTCATAACATCCCATTTCCCTTCTTCCATCCAGGAAATGTATTTAAAGCCATTTTATTATCATAAAATGATTTAACCTCAATAATGTCCCACATTATTGAGAATAGTTATATTACATATCATATAACGTTTCTACGACCGCCTGTCCGGGTTTCCCCACTGTGCGCGCCCCTAAATGGCTATCATCTTCCAGGGCCTATCACCAAGACAACCTGGGATCCTACAACGCAAGACGTTGGGAAGCGGCCATATGCCTGCAGGAGAGTAATAACCACACCTAGAATTATCTCATCAGCGCAGAAAACATACAATAATCGCTCATATGGACTAGGACTATATCCCCTCTGCATTCATTAGCCAGGGGGCTTCACCTCACGCGCGCAACTTCCCTTATGATAGCGATTTAGAGAGGTGTGTATACATAAATTGTCATTTATGAAAATAATTTCTTTTCCATTTTGAGAACATTCATTTTTACATCCATAAAACCATTTATACTTATTCATTAGGTACCAAATTTTAAACCATGCATTTCTTATTCTTATAGACATATATATTACCTTGTTCTCATGCACAGGAAGTATACTATATAATACACATCCGCATCAGATTTAATATATACTTTAATCACATAGTATATATATATATATATATATATATACTCCTCGAATACATATAAATGGCCATAATTGCCAATCACATTCTAATATTTAAGTATTCTCTCTCTTAAATATTATTCACACCTTAATCACAATTTAAGGACTTGTACATAAACCCGAATGTACCAATTCATACTAATAATAGCATTTAAGTAATCGCACACTCACAATACTTAACCCAAAAGTATTTCCAAGCATTTATTAAATCCATACCCCAGATCGTACACTAAATTAATCTGAGGTTCCTTCTTTCATCCCGAGGTTTACTCACCCTCAATACCATTATCTAGGACTCCTAATATCATATCTAGAATCCCGGATAATAATCTCCAAAACCATAGTTTAAATCTCCCTAAACTTAAAAGGAGAAAACCTCAAAAGTCTGCCATTACCGAATCGATTCGCAGGGTACCGAATCGATTCGGCCTTTACGAATAGATTCGAAATGGTTCTACTTTCAAACTGTCTCTTACCCAATCGATTCGTCTTGTCCTAATCAATTCGGCTTGTCCAAAAATCCCAAATTTGCCTTGGGTTTTATATATAACCCAAAGACCCAAAAATTAATCCAATCACCATTTAAGTTATAAATCGGATTTATTCCTACAAACCCAAAGTTTTCATATCTCCTCAAGTCCTTTAGAGTTCCTAACACTCTATTTGAGAACCCCTAATACTTACCTCCAATTAATTCTAACCTTAATTTATGACTAACGATTTCGATCTCGGACAGTTTTTCGTAGAAAAATCACTATAAATCCAAAAAAAATCAAAAAAATACGCGGTTGGCACCCACGCGACCGTATCGAAAATATTTACAAATTTTATTTTTGACCAAGAGCCGAATCGATTCTCCCTAGTTGAATCGATTCGTTTAAGATGCAGGTCACTATTTACCTTCATAAAAAAATCCAAACCTCCATTCTTCTCCATTTTTTTTGTTTCTAAGCTCATCCAAGAACTCAATAAACATCTAATCTATGTTTTACAACTAACACATCAATTTGTTTGGGGTATTAAACCATTTCTCTTAGATTTCAACCCTAAAACCATAAAAACCCCAACTTATCATTTTATCCCATTTCAATCCTTTTCTTCACTCCATTTACATGGATTTAACACTAGAAATCATTAAGAGTTTACCTTACATCAATATGTAAATTCATATTCAAATTTTACCAAATTTATTTTAAGGGTTCTAACCCAAAATCATATAGTATACCAACTATAATATGAAATAAAGCAAGTATACACTTGCCTGGAGGATGAAATCTGACGACCTCGAGTTGAATCCGACGGAGTTTGGGCCGGAATCCCCGATTTATCCTCTTCTCTCTTCTTCCTTTATTTCTCTCTCTCTTCTCCTCTTTCTTTTCTCCCTTTTATTTTCTATTCTCTCCCTCTCTCCCTCCTTATATAAGGAGAAAAGGGTTTATACCCCTTAAAACCCAAAAACGACTCGTTTACTCAATCACGAGCCCTTTTTAACTCTAAAATTTCTCGAAACTCGATTTTGACAATCGGACACTCTTTTTTCGACTATCTCGGCCATTCCGAGACTCACGGCGCAGTAGAAATTTCCATCCGAGTTACTTGACTGCAACCCCCTATTTTAACCCATTACATTTCAATGCGGGTTTTCCAACTAAAATCTGACCTTTTGTCGCTTTACTCGACGTCGATGTATAATTAAAATACTTTGACCTATTTAATCCCAAAAGTAATTACAACACCCATAAAAAATCATTAAATCCTCGAAAATCCCAAAAATCACTATTTCGAGAAATTCCTCAAATCTCCAATTTACACCCAATTAGGGAATTTAACTATTTCCAAAAAGGACGGGTTGTTACATACTCCCCCCTTACAACGGAATTTTGTCCTTGAAATTCGGATATAACCTACACCACCAACCTAAGATCACAAATTCCACTACGTCTTAGTAACCTCCAAATCAAAAGGTGCTAACACGATAGTCCCCTACCATATTCCACCTACCTCAAGGTGTACTCAAACCTACTAGCTTCACCACAAGCTCATCTAACTTCCCTCATGCTAATGCACAACAACGACGTTCCATCTCACACACTCCAATTCCATTCGTGACTGCCTCTCGGTATAAACTTCAACTTTATATACTACGCCCCTTCTATTTCAGGTGTTATATAAACCAACCCACTAAGGTGCCCATACACCTTTTTAACTCGTGCACATCTGCACATCCATTGTGAACGTTCGACACGTAACACTCTCTCTATACAAGGGTCCTCTTTCCTCGTTGTAATACTCACATATGGGTCCTCCCAACCCGTGAAATTCAATTTTCCTTACCTCGGTGCCACTAACTCTATTGAGCTTACGTCCTAATACTGCTATGGTCTATGCCTTACCCTACCTACCCATAAAAAATATAATCCTAAATATATCCCTAGTTACCAAGGCCTCTATCAACTTCCGACATTCGCTTGGTTTCATGCGAGGGACGTCTCGCAAAGCGAAATCCAGACAAAGAACCCTCCCGTTACACTACTCCCTCGCGTCGTCGGTCATCGAGATATAGCAACCTAAGCCACACCAGCGGGACGTCCTAATTCTTACCTCACTTATACGAAAAGGAAATCTAACTAAGCGAAGTGCCAACTCTCTCTGTAAAAGCGTTACGAACATCATACCCAAAATATACTTCCTCAAAATTTGCCTTTTCATTAAGGCTTGGCCAAAAGCCTCAAATCAATTTCTCTAAGTCCTACTTCACCCACCCACTTGTGGTGAGAGGACCTCTTTAGTGCTTTTCCATAGCACAATATTTCCATAAGCATACTATTATCACATGGCTCATAGTCTATAGTGTTTCATCTACACTATAAGACTTATAGATAAAACCAACATCCTTTCATCCTATAACATCTTTCCACTCCCGACGTCGCTAAGGTTCATGCGCGGAGCGTCTCGCAAAGAGAAATCCAAACAAGGAACCCCTCCACACACTACTACTTAACTTTGTCGGTCATGGAGGTCCATTATTTTCAAATATGTAATCGGGATAACCCAATCCCCTCTTTTAACCCAATATAGTCTGAACTCCCATTTCTATCCAGGAGCCATACCGCTAAGCGCTCGCACTACGCTCAGTCCTTGCGCAATCAATAATGAGCCTAAACTCACAGCTTAACAATTAACCCGGAACACCTCAAATCACATCTATAAGGTCGCCATGCACTCAAATCATGATAATGAAACTTCTACTAATCGAAGTTCCATCTATGCACATAATAAAGGCGAACTCAGCCTATATACAGGTGAGACATCGCAATAACAACCCGTTCCACCGTGGAACTACGAACACGATAGTCTTACCATCATTAGCCTGCTATCGCTCCGAATATACCATAACATATTATACTCATCATATTACCATACTTGTATAACACATATAAAACGAGTATCACAAGCCATATTTTTTTAAAATATTAACACCCGCCTTTATAATGAATGAAGGAAAATAAAACTCCGCTAACGCAAAAAACACATAGACATACATTATATAATGTTATCGATACCGCCACAAAGCTCAAATTACACACACGAGTCTAGGGCTAGCGAATACCATAACTTTATCTAGTCACACCAAATATACCTCTTCATTCTGAGATTAAACTCATAACAACAACTAAGCCCCACCTCCTGCCGCCTTCCTCGATCAGCACACGAATCTCGAACGAGCGCGCAAAAGATTTTCCATAATCTTATACTATGGCAAGAGAACGAAATCTCACAAGAGAAATCAACAATCCTAGTCCTGAGGCTCTATATCAAATCGAGAGCAACGCTGAAAGCGTAGTACATCCACACAGATTCCTAAGGACACTAGAACCTGATGCTCTGATACCATCTGTGACACCCCACCTAATAAAATACCAGGAGATCACTCCTATATCAAATTAAAACAGGAGTCTCATATGGATCATTCTTAGCATCACTGTCGAAAATCCATTTAATTACTAATAACCTATTAGGCTGGCGTCAAAATTTTACTTAACTACTCTTTTTAAACAACTACAAATAAAAACATCCACACAGTTTATCTAAATGAAACTGAAATGAAATAAAATTACCGAACAGTTTATGTAAATGAATTGAAAATAAATGGGATGGAAACCCTAAAAGAAGAAGTAAAAAATAGTGCTACAGATTCGTTGTTTTCAGTCTTTCAAAATGCTGGGACTTCTTAATGAAAATGAAACCATTTAATGAGTATTTATAGAAAATTGCACCGCCTGGGTCGTTCTAACGAAAAGGAGATCTCGCTCTAACGAGATGCATTTCGTTCAAGTGACTTTGCGCGACAATGAAATGCCATTCGAATGACAGAGCAAAGTCGTTTGAACGACTGGAACATCAGACAATATTATTTTAATATCCGCTCCAATACTTAGAAAAAATACCCAATCTCAAATTTTGACGAAAAAAATCCGCTTCAACACTTAGAAAATATTTTGTAAAAATATCCCAAAGCTCTAAGTGCAAAGTTAAGGTATTTAAAACATAACCTTACCAAAGTAAACTTTGCGGAGGCTTTTTGTTGAAGAACCTTGATATATTTGGATCCGTCTTGATGTAGATTTCTCTTGAACTTCTTCGAAGGTTGTAACGGTATACGACATAATTAAATGTGACGGACATTTATAAAACATCCCCGTACATATCCTCTCCCAACACCTCACATTCTCCATCTTTAGCTGACAACACATCTGCAGTCCTTGCTAACATCTACTCAAACTTAGCAGGTAAACAATGCATCTGAACTTGAATACCTTGGGATGTCTCTAAACGCCTAAAAATAGTGTTCCCCATAATATTGGGGAAGTGGAAGAGATTTTGGAAAAGAAGGGACGCTAAAAAATCTCATGAATGGAGAGACAGAAATTGAAGGCGATTTGTCTTCCTTAGGAAGTTAAAAGGAAATTAGGGACTTTTAAATTACTGCTAACACGAATCTAGCTTAATTGTTTAATTATGGCATTAGCCACCCGTCATTCTCAAAATGATTTAGACTTGTATTTTTTATATATACATAGATTAGATTTTAAGTCTGAATTATATTCGGACAAAACTCGAGCTACATGTGATTCAGCCTAAATTGGACCAAAGTTCAAAAATTATTTTTTGAATATATATTTATTTATTTATTATATACAAATGAATGTAATTTGTTATCGATTTAAATAATAGATTTTATAGAGAATGGGTTTTGTGTTTTATTCTTTCATACTAATAATTTTAGAGTTTTTTAACTTAAATATGTCCATAATTACTCTATTTTACGTTTGGTACCCTTTATTAATTGACATTGAGTTTGATACATTTTTTGTCAAGGATCTATTAAACTTAACGGTCATGTTCCTCAGAAATCTTGGTCTTCTTCTTTGCCTCTCATCTCTCTCAAGCTCATAATATCTTATTCTTTATATGTGGTAGATAATTATTGGTGTAATTAAGCTAAGACTCATCATAAATATCACACCAATTTTAGACACCAATAGATTAGAGTCGTATGCTTAAATTGTAATACCCCGTACTTTTATCATTTGTTAATTTACGTATTATTAATTTAATTGGGGAAATTAAATTAGATTTGAGTAAATATTAATTAGCGAGATAAATGATTAATACTTATTATAATTATTATTTACTTGTGTGTGATGAGTAAATAGTTATATGATTTATTATATGTCAGGTATGATCGATAACGACAGTTTATTATTATATGTCGATAGAGTGTTACATCGATGGATCGGTGTAATTCATGGGTGACTCATAGGGTACGCACGTGTCAGGCCTAATTATTGAGTCAACAAAATATTTATAATTGGGTGACTCGGATAACCTTTTCAAGTGCACCTGTGATCCGAGAAGGGAAATAGTCCAGAATAGGTACCCTGACTGTTATGAATGTCTCCTTCTTTCGAGTGCACCTATGATCTGCCATTAACCCTAACGTAAAAATTCTTATCTCCTTCGTTGTCTCCCATCTATCTCTAGCTCATAATATCTTTATTATTTATCTGTGGCAGATAATTATTAGTGTTACTAAGACTCATCATAAACACCACACCAATTTTAGACACAAATAAATCGACGTCGTATGTGGAAATTGTAATACCCCGCACTTTCATTATTAATTAATTTTTATATTATTAATTTGATTGGGGAAATTAAATTAGATTTTAGTAAATATTAATTAAGGAGATAAATAATTACTATTTATTATAATTATTATTTACTTGTGTGTGATAAGTAAATAGTTATGTGATTTATGATATGTCATGTATGATCAATATCGATGGTTTATTATTATATGTCAATAGAGTGTTATATTGACGAATCGGTATAATTTATGGGTGACGCGTAGGGTTCACAAATTTCAGGTTCAATTTTTGAGATGACAACATATTTGTAATTGGGTGACTAGGATAACCTTTTCGAGTGCACCTGTGATCCGAGAAGGGTCGAAATAGTCCAGAATAGGTATCCTTAGTGTTATGTTTGGATTCTAGTAACTTTTTAGACATAACAAGGCCTATAAAAGGGTCATTTTACGGGATAAGAAGGAAAAGGGGATTAGGTTAATTAGATGGATATTTAAGAGGTTGGGAAGGTGGATGACATCCCACCTTTCATATTTTATATAAGAGATTGAGAGAGAGACCTAGAGAATGGAAAGAAAGAAGAAAGAAGAGAAAGCTCGAAGAGGAGAAGAGAGAGGACTCAACCCGTTATCAAATTCCTAGAGGTCTTCGGATTTCAATCCACCAAGGAAAGTAACTACTTGCTTTATGTTGCAAATTAAGTATAGTTGATTACTTTCATTATTAGAAATAGAAATTTGAGATTTAGCGCATGAAAGTTTAAAACTTGATTAATTGATGACTAGCAATCCCTAAGTTGTTTTAAAGATGAGTTGTGTTACAAAGTTTTAACATTTAAGTTTTAATCTTGGATTGGATGTTCTTAGACCCATAATATGCTGTCAAAAGGTTTAAAAACATTTTCCTATACTTATATTGGGTTAGGGTATCGATTGGGTACTCTAGTGGAGAATCGATTGGGGTCATGAAGTTTTAGATCTTTTCATTACGAACATATGGCTATCAGTTTCATATTTTTCTGATTTTTTAATTAGTTATGAATTTTCTACAAAAGGGTGTGCGAGATCGAGATCTTTAGTTGGTTATTTTGGGATGGACTTTATTTTAGGCACGATTCTGTTTAAATTGATTATAGAACCTTGTGGATGTATTATCTTGGTTAATATGAATTCATAGTTGATGAAATTGAGGTTTACAATGCTTAGAAGTCGTTAATGGAGTTTAGGAAAACTGCTTATGGAATTTTGGGGAAGAAACCCGTATTGAAAACAAGCAGATCTAGACTTCTGCCGTATTTTGAATCAATTCGGCCTCTAGGATGAATCAATTCAGTCAGGCGAATTAATTCGGTTCTGGAAGGCGAATCGATTTGGCTCCTGGGCTGGCTCAAGGTTGGTTCATGGAAACGTTCAGGGGATTTTTATGAACCCAAATGAGTATGTGGGAAGTTATCCAAGTGGGCGAATATTTAATTAAAAATAGGTTTGTGTCACTATTCATTATTTAGGGAATTTAAAAATTAACTAGGGTGTTAATTCGTGGGTTCGAGTGGGGAGAACCAAGGATATAAGTAAGTGACTATTTGATTAAATAATTGGGATACTGGGTTGAACTTCGAGATTGGGTGGATCGTTCATTATGGGATCTGCGTAGGAGTTCGGTTATTATTATATATACATATTAGAGTAACGTGTATATATATATATATGTATGTGTGAATGATATATGTTTTTATTTAAATATACCTACTAGGTAGTGCTATCGTAAGAGGTTGCGCATAGCTGGCGATCCATCATGGTGTTGACCGACAGGTATTAGATTAATTCCCTTGGTCATAAAACTGTTGCATGACCACAATCCGTGTGTGAGGATAGGTGTTGGTTTTAAGTTCGGTTGGGCATGATGTGGTATGGCTGTAACCCTGGATGCATGTCTATGACTGCCTCCATTGTATGCGTTTTAATTTTGGATCGTTGGTGAGATTTTGACCCTGGTGGCTCGGTGTGAGGCGTGATGCCTGGAGATGGATATCACACGAGGGATGCATCTGCGAGGCCTCAGCTTTGGGGAAGAGGTTATACGTATATAATGAGTGACATATATGTGAGTGCAAAATTATCACAATGAATATTTTCCAGCAAGCAATAAAATAAAGAAGGAATATGAAATAATCACAAGCACAACACAAAATATACGTGGTTCAACAACTTGCCTACATCCACAGAGATGTCACTATTATTATTATGTTTCTCTTAGATGTTCAGAGTTGCATCCATATGCCCCAAGGTTAAAGTTTTATGTATATAATAGTATTCAAGATGTTGAGTTATATATGTAACTCACCCTAATTGAGTGTAGCTCATTAAGTGTCCCTGAATATCTCTCCGAGATTGTTGGTAACCAAATTCAAGATTATCATAATTTATTTAAGCACATGTTAGATACACGAATGTAATTATCTGTTAGTTATGGCCCGGTCGGTCTTGTAATATAGTGGGGTGGTCCTCCATTTCCAAAATGGGCCTAATGAATAATTTAGTCCCCTCAATTACCCCTAAAATCTCTGAGCTGAGACTTATTAGGCCCGCAAATTTTGAGCTTGATGCAAGTCTAGTATCCATTGTTGTTGGGATCGATGTTAAAAACTTGTAATATCCCTGATCCGCTGAGGGTACGCTGGTCCAATCTAAGTTTGTGGTGATCAACATGGTAAACTTACTATAACTTTGAAGTTATGGGAGTAAGCTGGTCCCAGAAGCAATCTGAAGCGCCAAAAATCTTCTTCGAGAACCGTTCCTCATCATTTTGCTCAAGTTTTCGAATGAGGTCCAACTACTCCGAACCTTTTCTTCACATTATGAGATTTCTTCTTCGTGAGTTTACTAAGATATTACCTTCTCGTTCTTCTTCTCTTTAAATCTTTTTTGCACCATTTTCTTCTTGTAAGTCCCTTTGTCTTGCTTCTTTTGTTATTTGAATTTCTTGTTCATCAATGGCCACTCTTTATGGCAAAGCTGTTAAAGAGTTTAAGAAAATATACTCCATTTATATTGAGTGGAGATTGACTGTGCCCCCATGCCTAGAGATGTCAACGACATGGATGAGGGGCACTGGATTCACACCCTTGATGTAGTCCAAGGTGGTCTAACCTTTCCCTAAAATCGCCTATTTTTAGAATTTTTTCGAAGTCGTTCCTGCCTAGTGTGCCCCCAAATACTTAGAGGATAGTAAACATCGTACATCGGATTAACGAGCTCTACAGGACCAACCCGGGGATCCCTAAAGTCAAAAGCTACTACGTCTGGTCGCACACTTGCGATAGTCTTCTGTACCTAAAATCGAGGAAGGCTAACAGAATTCTGATTGTGAAACTACTTGATTCCAATAAATATGTAACATCCCACGCATTCTGGTGTCGGCCACCACCAAACTATGCCGGGTATTACTAAATTAAATACCATTCTTAGCAAGTGATAGAAATATGAGACATTAAATTTTTCTTTCACAAGATATATTCAAATTAAATCCAACGAATATATAAAAATATCCATCCATCACCATGCTAATCTCCAAAATAAATCCAACTACAATTGTATTTAAAACGTAAATGAAATAATCCAATATTAAATATCTGACTAATACCATAAACAACTGTGGAACCGATTGGCCCATCAAATCTATAAACAAATGTCTCATAATAAAAATGATGGAATGGAAAAGTAAATCTATACTATCAAGTAGATTAAATAAAACTCCAACAACACTCCAAAGATCACCAATGCATCCTATGCAGATGCTCTAGCAACTATACCTGAAATGTTAGTCAATGCAATGGGTCAGAGCCCACCGCTTGAGTACTAGCTACTCCTACCAATGAGGGTCCGTGAACCCAGACAATAGTTCTATACATAATAAACATCACAATAGAGTATTTTAAATAAAACGAGATATATGCGAGTAAAAATAAACTACTACCATCAACCAACATAACTAAGCCACCCCAATTGTTTAAATCTAATTATTCCATTTCAACTATGATTTAAACATTAGCTCTTATCCTTACTTAATTTAATTATCCAATTATTTTTATTCGTACAATACCACTATGACCAGTCAACCCTTTATCGATCCTGCACACACTGTTGACATGCTTAAGTTCCAACACATCACACCTATTCCCCTCACTATAGTCAATCAGATCGTATTCTGTCATCCCTGCACATACTCGCGATGCCAACACACACCTTATCACTATATCCAGTCAACCCGATATCTGTCAGCGCTGCACATACTTTCGATGCAAATTCATTTTAATACCCGTTCTTTTTCTTAGGCATTAATTCTCAACTTCTCAATTAGTCCCATCCTTAGTCGAGCATAAATTTTTAAATCACGCCTAGTCCCATACATAGAGGTTTTCAAAACACAAGTATATCCTAGCTTATCATTTAGGAAGAATACCTACCAATAGTTATTACCTAACCTCGCACCTAGGCTAACGATCCAACGGAACAACGTACAATTTATCCCCACCCCCAAATCATCCATTCATAAAAACCTACTAGTCCCATACCTACCAAGCAAGCTAAAATAAGGTGAGATCAACAACTACCCCAACAATTCCATTGTCCCTGCGGTGTTTATTATTAATACAATTAGTAAATCACATAAGACATATTTTCAACTTATCCCCACAATTCTTTAAATTAATCGCAAGATCATTATTTATCCCAATAATGTCCATTTAATTATAACATTAATTAAATATTTCATTTTCTCATCAATTTGTAGAATTTTTATTCACATGCATATTTTTGGAAAACATATAACAATAAATCTCTACTCTAGAAGATGTACATAATTAACATGGTTTTACATGTCGAAATCAATTTATAACCTCCATACGATTTATTGTACAAGCGAACATCACAATTCTAACGGAATCCCTACCTTTAATCTAGGTATGCAACGGTTTTGAGTCTTAATTAGTATTAAAGATTCGAATAAAATCAGTACCAAACTTTGAATTTCAGTTTATCTAATTAGTCTTTCTAATTGATTTTAAGAAAATAATAATTATTAGTGTTTAGGCAATATTATAAAACACATAATACCAAAGGGGAACAATAGAAGTATTCATGCCTGTAAAGAAGTCGTCTTGAAAATCTGGTTACAGATTTGCGTTCCTCTCACGAAATTAGTAAAGTTACATTCTTGTTTGTTCTTGAGAAAACTTGAGTTAGATCTTGAAAATTTGGGTTGTATCTTGTTTTTAATGGGATTAGATTTTATAGATTAGAGGAGATAATAATTTGGGAGGATACTTCTCTCTGAGAAGGGTTAAAAGTTTTTTCAAAAGTCAATAATCCCCTCCATTATATAAAGGATTCAAAGAAAGAGTCATAAATAAATACAAACACTCAAAAATAAATTTAGGACAATCGAACTTTCGAAATTCGCTGAAAGTTTTGATATATTATAGCTGAAAGCTAGCCGAAGCTTTTGTCCGAAATTAGCTCGATCAGACGTCGTTGAGATCGTCTGCATCACGTTTTCGAGTTTGGATTATCGGATTTCCTTGAAGTTTTTATATGTTATAGCTGAAGGCAAGACAAAGTCGTGCAAGAAAAATCAACTCAATCGGACATCGTTAAGGTCATCTGCATCACGTTTTGGAGATCGAGCAGTCAAATTTCTTATCCTCCTTAGGTCAGATTCTCCCCCGATTTTTATATAAAGAGTTATAATTTCTAAATTTTAATCCCGATTTAAATTCCACTTAAAACCTTATTTTTATATATAAAAACTAACATTTATACATACCAAAATTAAATAGATTTCAACAATTTATTTTCTGAAAATTTTAATTTAACAAAGATTTTTACGGCTAAAAAAAATCACGGGGTATTACAAAAGGGTATTGAGATCAGGTTTTTATCGTTAAGAACTCTCAACATCTTCCACTTCCTGAGGGTGAGAGGCACAAATGCCCTTATGCCATGATTGGGGAGAGGATCACATAGGTTGTTATTTACTTTTCCTTATGCATATATGGCCACCAGTTTTCCTCCTTAATTGCTCAGAATGTTTCTACCTATGTGACTCCCAAAAATCCCATCGTGAAGCTTAAAAAGAACTTGCTAGGCATCTTTTGGGTGGGAGATAAGTACATGTGAAAGATATTCTGTAGATTTTCCCTCCAGGAACAAGATAAAAATGATCAGCCTTTACTCTCACTTGGTGAACTAATTTCTTGTTGGTCAAAAGTGTCTCATTCTGTAGGTATGTAATGATTGGGTCCATCCAGTTGGGACCCTTTTCAATGGTGAGAACCTGCTCACCGACTATCGTCTTATCAATACTAGTATTGGATAAGAATTCCACTTTAGTTGTTTGATTGAGGTCTGAGTCTATTGCCGAGCTTAGGGTTGCTAAGGTGTCAGCATGATTGTTTTTCCCTTTGGGGAACTACTAAACGTGGACTTCTTTAAACTTCGCTATAAGATCACTAACCACCACGAGGTAAGCTTCCATCCTATCATCTTTTTCATTTAAATCGTCATTGACCTGGTGGACACAAGTTTCGAATCGTTGAACACATTGAGCCACTTTTATCCCCAATAGTAGGGCCTTGCGCAGGACAACTATTAGCTCTTCGTACTCGGCTTCATTGTTGGAGGCTTCAAAACCTAACCTAATTACTTGCTTAATAATGGTGTCCTCTGGCGTTATCTAAACCACTCCTACTCCCTCCCCCTATGAAATGGAGGCTTCATCAATGTACATGTAGACACGACATCCTAGGACCCCCCTAAGTCTCTCCTTAGGTCCCTAGAACCTCCCCATCTACTATAAACCCTACATCATACTCCAATTACTGATCTAGAGGCCATCGGGTTACCCGATCCCCGTTTGACTCTGGTTAACTTCATTGTCATAGAAAAATCTCAATGAATTATCGAGGGGATCTGAATCCCCTTTCCAATGGTCCACCCCGTGTGCAAAATGGCACTATCGTCTTGTCAATACTAGTATTGGAGAAGAATTCCACTTTAGTTTGCTACTGAGTAACCAGATGAAGTTTTGTTTCATCTCCTGTCATATGTTTGGAACATCCTGAATCTAAGTACCAACCAGATGAAGTGTGTTCAGCTTTTAAAGCAGTAATGGCAATGTTACACTTCATTTGGGGTAAAAGGTCCTATTTTCTAACCCAAATAGCTCTAGTTTTAATTTTGCGTAATTTTTCCCTCATTTGATAAAATTTTCGAGACACAGCTTTTTGTCGAAAAACATTTGGAGCAGCAAACTGATTATTGTGAAAAATTTGAGCTTTTGGTTTAGGAAAGTTTCTGGGAGCCTTTCTCTTAAATGAACTCTTAGTTTTGGTCTTTCTATCTCTGTAGTTAGAGTTCTTATCAGGTTGTCTTGGAAGGACATAATGGTTACGATTTTGCCAAGAATAGTTAAAGTTTTTATAGACAGAAGTGTTGTACACAGGGGTGTTTAGACGCCTAGCATAACAACATTCAAAGGAATGACCATAAATGTCACAGTATGAGCAATATTGATTACTTGAGGGATGAATTTCCTTAGGAAAACTTCTAAATATAGGTTTGACAGCATTCAGTTCAGAAGTTTTATTCCTAGGAGGTATGGTCTTATAGGTAGAATCAGCCTTTCTGATCGAAGGACAGACGTATTTAGTCTTAAGTGCAGTCTCAGCCTTAGAATTACTAGATTCTCCAATGTCTTTCTCTTGTTGCTTTTGATCAAATTCATTTTTAATCAAATGAAAGTCTGGACATGTTTCCATTGGTCTTTTGCCCCCAGACACAAACTTAATAGGTTCAAGTTTAGTAATTTGTGGTTTGTTCTTAGGGCAAAATCCAATACCGGTTCTATCATCATAATTGGTCTTGGAGTCAACAACAAAGTCAGTAAAACAGTTTCAATTGTTTTCAAACTTCGAAATTTTTTTGAAAACAGTAGCTGTCTTTGTTTTTGCTTCCTCCAATTCTAATCATGTTTCCTTATATTTCATTTCCAGGGTTTCATTAGTTTTAGTCAACTCTTTTAATTTTTGATCAAAAGTATCAATTTCAGATTGATGAGATAGAAACTGATTAGTTTACTCTTCATCATTCAACTTCACAATAAGACTTAGATCATCTAATTTCTTAGTAAGGTCTCTAACAGTCTTTTCCAGTCTGGTGCCTTTTTTAAGAGTTTTAGCATACAAGGTATGGATATCTGGGAGGTCATCTGTGTCTGAGTCGCTAAGTGAAGTGTGTGTAGTGACCCCTAACGATTCAGTTTTAGTACTCACACACCCATTTACATCGTCATTATCGAGATCACTTTGACTCACACACACGGAACTAGAACTAGCAACATTTTCAGATAGTAAGGCATCTAGGCCAGTCAAAACAGTATTCACACAAGCAGGAGTAGGAGCATCATTATCACACACAGGCATATCATCATTGTAAATGATCTTGGCATAAAAAGACATGCAAGGGTCAAGAGCATTTGATGACTCAAGTTCCTCTTCATCAGAGTCACCTGAATCATCCCAAGTTTTACAGACATTGGCTCTATTGTGTGTGTTGGCTTTATTAAGATTAACTCTGCAATCGTGAGCAATGTGACCTAGTTTCCCACATCTAAAACATTCAATCTTTTTAAGGTATCTTGTGGGTCTGGAGTTATTATCCTTAGGATGTTTGTCAAGACCTCTCTCATGAGGTTTAGGGTTAGACAGACTAGGATAATTAGGCTTGCCTTGTTTAGTTGCCTGTTTGTTTCGAAATTTGACAATTTTCTTAAATTGTTTAGACATCAAGGCAATCTGATTATCTAGTTTGTCTATATCACACTCCTCATCAGAGTCAGAGTTGGTCAAATTAGACTCAAGTTTGGGTATCTTAGAAGTAAAACTCAAGTTAGAGTTGGGCTGTTTCCTTTGAGAATGATTTAATTATTTCTTAAAGTCTAATTCCATTTCCACAGTTCTGAGTTTTCTACTGAGTAACTCAGGGGTAAGGTTTTGATCATTCATTTCCTCAATAGCATACCTCTTACTGTCAAACTTTTGTGGTAATGACCTTAGGATTTTAGAAACAATTTCATTTCTATCATAAGTAATACCATTAGCATGCAACTTAGTGACTATATCAGTTAAGTTCATGTAAAAATCATCAAAAGATTCAGAATTAGTCATGATCAAAGAGTTGTACTGCTGGATAAGCATTTGGGTTTTAGCAGCTTTAACTCTTGAGTCTCCTTCATGGGCAGTGATTAATGTGTCCCATGCTTCCTTAAAAGTGGCACAAGATGAGATTCTTTTGAACTCATACTCATTAATGAACAAAAATGGCATTCTTGCCTTTATTATTATTACGAGAAATAGTTTTTTCTTCTTGGGTAAATTCACTTAAGATTTTCTTTACCCTCTCATCACTTCCTTCAGTGGCTGGTATTGTAGGATAAGTGTATCCATTTTCGATAATGTCCCAGACATCATCTCCTAAAGTCCCTTGGATGAAGGCAACCATTCTTACTTTCCAGTAAGCAAAGTTGTTTCCATCAAAGAGTGGAGGTCTGGACAGATTACCAAACCTTTCATTCTTCTCGTTCATAGTTGAGTTTTTCAGAAAACGATTTCAGAAACACAAGATCTTTTAAAAAAAAGTTAACAGGGCTCTGATACCAATTGAAAAACGTCGCTAATGCCGTTTAACACAAGGTTAAACTGTATAAGCAACTCCGAATGTTTGTTGGAGAAACCCTTTTCTTTTTAAAATAACAATTATAAACAAGATTTGTTTACAAAGAAACTTATGTACGAGAGTAATAAAGAATGTGTAATCAGTTTTTAAAACTAAGGCAGTTTCAAAAATTCAGCACACTTAAAGAATGAGGTGAGTAGATGAAGATAATCAACACAATGATTTTTAACGTGGTAAAACCTCTCCCAACAGAGGAAACATCCACGGTGACTTCTAAGTCACAAAAGCAAAAAAATCCACTAATAACAAAAATTAGTTACAAACTATACAACATGCAAGCACACAAATCAACCTATTCTAAGTTTAGGAATATACCCCACTTGGTTCCTTCTAACTTCTGATAGATCTGATTTGTTGATGATGTTCCTCCAGTTTGCTAACTTCCTTTGCTTTAGCTTCTTTACGTCGACTCAATGATCTCAGATCTTAAACACAACACTTCCAGTGTAGTAGTGTGTTAAGTGTTTGTGTAGTGATTCCTATTCACATGCATGAACTCACACACACTTAGATTTACAAACAGTCCTATACAAATTACATATAAAGTCTATATGCAGTGATTTTGTTGTTTTTCTTTCTTACAAAACTAAAAACCTTTTGACCTTTAAATATAACCCAGATTCCACGGAAATCTCGCTTTAAAAATCGAACAAGACCTAATCAATCTCTTTTAGAAAACATTTGTGAGATTGAAAATCTTCCAAGTGTGAATCCAACTAGGTCAGGTTAAGTTTTGTAAAAACAGAAACTATAAAACATTTTAAAACCAGAACATAAATGATTTTCATAAACCAAGTTGAAAATATGCAGATCTAGTGAAAAATGTAACATGCAGAGTATAGATCTAACGTTTCTATGGAAAAAGAAACAAGATCTTCACTCTAAAGTTTAAGTTGTGTATAAGATCAAAAATCACGAGGTTACAGCAATGATCTGAACAAACCACTCTCTCTCTCTCTTTCTCAAACACTCAGGTTGTGTTTGGGGTAAGGTTTATACGAAGGTTTGTTTCAGAGACGAAGTGTTTAGGGTTAGGGTTTGGTTTTGGCTAACTGTTTCCCTTTCTCTCTCTTCTCTCTATTCTTTTCTCTCTTCTCTCACTTCTCACTTCTCTCTTCTCTCTTCTCTCTTATTTTTTTTTCTCAGAAAGAAGAATGCCCAAAATTTCTCTAAGGCTGAGAAGTGAAGGGTATATATAGTGCCTGGGGAAGGTTCTGGATGATCGAGGCAAATCAAAGGCTGAGATCAAGTGTTCAAAGGTTTGACTTGATCCAATGGTTATAGAACAGCGGTGGCTTAAAAGGATTGTGATTGGTTCATATGAATAGCACCGGGATTAATCAAGAACGCATGCAGACCCTTGATAAGAAATGATCCAACGATCAACAATCATCCATCCAACCCTCTCACATAACAAACACAAATACATTAACCCAGAGGATGACAAGTGTTGGCTGGTAAGTGGCTCTCACACGCGCATCAAAATAATTACAAAACATCACCCTGAAGTCTCTAGCGCTTTGAGATCGTACCCAACCAAACAATTCAGTGAAAAAAAGAAGTTTCCAAAATAGGATATTAACCCCACAAACTATATTATCCCATTTTATTAATAAAAACATTAATTAAAAAAATGTTTAAAAAATGTTTAAAAAGGATTAAAATTATTTAAAAATTCCCAAAAAATTATTAAAGCTCCAATTCAAGGGGAATTAAACACACACTCAATTTAAAGTAATATGAACACATGTATGCACTTTTAATTGTGTGTAGTGTGATTCATTTTGTATCTTCATAGATCATTGAAGGGGATTAGAGAGATAGGTTCTGAGGCTTTTTGGATTCTCGGAAAGGCAACTAATTTTGTCACTATTTCCAAACTAGTTGAGCACTTATATAATGTAGACTTAAGTAAGTCAAAGGTATAAGGTGCTTCATAACAGTTTAGACAAACCGATCATTTTACTACTGAAAAATGATTTAGTGGCCACCAGATGCTCCTGGACCCCGATTTGACCCCAATCAACTTACCTTCAGAGTGAAAACTCAATGGATCTTTTAATGGCTCTGAAATCTATTTCCAACTTTCCACCCTGTGAGGAAAACGGCATAACCGTTTAGACGAACTAGCTATTTTCCCCCAAAAATTAATCCGGATACCACCGAACGCTCCTACACTCTATTTGACTAAAGTAAACTCTTCATCTCGAATGAGAATGAATGAATCTTTAAAGGTTACTAAATACCATCTCCAATGGTCTTCCACATGCGCAAATCAACTTTATCGTTCGGACGAACGACCCATTTTACTCCAAAAGGTCACCGGGCACTTTTGAGCCCCATTTCTCCAAAGTTAACTCTTCGAACCGAGCGAAGCTCCTTGGAACATTGAAGTACCTCGCACAACCTTTTCAATGGTCTACCCTGTGTGCGATTAGGACTTACGATTTGGACGAACGATCCATCTTCATCCAACGATCTCTAGTCCAAAGGACCAACGGGCGCTTTCGAGCCACGTTTGACCCAAATTCAACTCCCGAACCTGGGAGAGGACCAAGTACTATCAGAGGTATCTGAATTAATGTTTTAATGGTATGCCCCGTGCGCGATTTGGACTTACGGATTGCGTTTGATGACCAGTTTTTCAAAAAATCTGCACGAGACTGCCAATTGGTAGGTTCATTTTCCTGCCTATCGGTAGTGGGTCTAGGGTTACCTACCGATAGGTAAGATAAGTAAAATGTCGATCGGAAATACCCCTACCCTATATAAGGAGAGTATGATCTCACTTCGACAAGCACCTCAGAAACATCAACCTCAGTGATCTCAACAATATTCTTCTTAATTCAATGAAGTTTCCTTGTGTGAGATTCTTCTCCACCTTTCATTCCCATCATTTTCATACCCAATTTAGACAAAATCCCCTTATCTCTCATCCTACATTCATCCGAACTTGCAAGGAAGCTCATCAAGGATCAATATTAAACTTTAATTCTCTAAAGAAGGTCCAAATATGATTCTCTCTCTTTAAATTCCTTTTATTCTCACATTAGTTACATAAAATCTTAATTTATATTTTGTCTTTTATTAGATCATACACATATTAATCCTCAATCCTTTATTAGTTATATTGCACATAATATATTTTCTATAAAAAAATCCAAAACAAGAAAAAGAGGGTTACACCTATTAATTCCAATGTAATTCTTCATTACATTTTCTCAGAACTAAAAATATATTTTCTAGACACACACACTTATAATAAAATCCACGTTTAAATTCATGGGTTAAATCCCATCTTCATGCCTCATGCGAACTACGCGGACTTTGATGCCTTTATAGGCTACGTAGGCTTTTCGAGCTAAAATTCGAGACTCGAGTCCTATTTTCATATTGTCATCTTTTCCTATTTTTTTCATATATTATTCATTTATATCATACTTGTGATTCATACTTGCGTCTTATCTAACATATATTATCGTTTCATCATAATGATCAATATCTCGATAAATGCACACATCGTATTTTTCTATAATTATAATTTTGGGAACATTCTAATGGATCACCACACTCCATCTTTTCCATGATGCGAGTCAAGCGATTTCGATCACCACTTATATATACACTCACACACACTTAATGGAGAAATTAAGGAGAATAGTATCATAAGACCATGAGAAATTGAAAGGGCGTGATAGGTTCCTAACACCTTCCCATTCCATAACATAACCCCCGAACCTCTAAACTATTTGTTTTGCAAGCATCAATTTGTCTTTGATGCCGCACTCTCGAGGAGGAGACATGTTCTTTTGCTTATTTTGTGAAAAATAGGTTAGTGACTCTATCTATTTACATCATCCCAAAATTGACGACGGTCGAAGAATCCCTCGGAGTAGCGGAGGTATGGGACCTTTATCCTCACTTTTTGCCACGAAAGTGCCAGGGGGGGGGGGGAGATCTCGGGATGGACACAATGGCGACTCTGCTGGGGATTAACTTGTCATAAAAGGGATAGACTCCATTTGCATGGGTGTTAATATTTTCTGCTTGTCTGCGTATGCACCTACCTATATGTTCCCTTTTTTACTCTATACCTTCTTGTATATCTACCTCAAGTTTATATCACCTCTCACTCACTTTTCACTTCACATACTTGTAAATAATCTCCATGTACACCTCAAACTACCTACACTTGTATATAGGTTCCCTTATATCCACATATTGCACACACCACTTAGAATATCCATGCTTAGGTGTTGCTAGCACACACATCCACTTATCACACTTGTATATATCCATGCTCACTTATACTTATTACACACCACTCGTTGTTGATCTATGCTTAGGTTCACTGTCACACACTCACTTATAGATATTCACACATCACCCACTCACACGTATCCATGCTTAGTGAAATCTTCATGCTCCATACTAGATTTACTTTTCATGATACTTGTACATTCTTCCTCATTAGCATAGTGCTCATCATGCCAAATAAAATACTCTCTCCATAATAAACAAATCAAGAATCATGCATTTTTCACACTACATCACCAAGAGCATTGCTATATTGATAAAAAATTATCCTGTACTGGGGGTCACTTTATGATGGACGCTGGTCTGGCAGGTTGAAGTTAGCTTAAGCAATATGACTCTCACCTTCCA
Source organism: Sambucus nigra (assembly GCA_949130495.1). NCBI lineage: Eukaryota > Viridiplantae > Streptophyta > Magnoliopsida > Dipsacales > Adoxaceae > Sambucus > Sambucus nigra. The sequence continues at coordinate 296,896,038 of OX422217.1, read as the reverse complement.
TTAGCTAAGTACCTTTGATGTATATCGAACGTTTCCCCTAGCATCGTACCGCTTGACCAAAGTCATGACGGGAGTTATATATCAGGGAATTCGTTCACGTATGTCGAGTATATTGAATTCACTCTCACATGTATTTCCCCTACGAGGTATATAGTGAGGCAATTGACGTACCGATTGCCCTTAAAAGAAAAAAACGTATATCATGGAAGTCACGCCAAAGGGGGAAAGCTTTCCCAACAACTGCAAACCCTCATATAGGCTTAAAACCTAGGACACTCATATTTTGTTTTTCGGTTACTACACAAAACTCTGCCGAAATGCCGGGTCGGCATGCCACCTAAAATTTTTGCGTGATTTTATCTTTTTCCAAAATGGGACCCTGTCCATAAGCCTGTCAACAAGTCAAACCATGCTTTACATATTTTTTTAACCCAATTTTTCCCAGAATCGGGTCCCATCCGTCATTTCTTTTTTCATTTAAGTAAACCTAATACAAGTGAAAACATAATAATAGTAATAATCATGATGAGACTATTCTCTCGTGTTTCTTCCTTCCTTACCAAAAGTGTCAAAAACATTTTTCCCCTCTTTTATCAAAGTGTCGAAAACATTTTTTCCTCTTTTATCAAAATGTCAAAAATATTTTCCCTCTTTTTATCAAAATATACCAAAATCATTTTGTCCTCCCTTTTCCAAAGAATAAAATTGTCAAAAACATTTTCCTCCTTCCCCACAAAAATAACTATTCCTTTTCTATTTAAAAAAAGTTCAAATCATTTTCCTTTTTAGTTCGATCACATACCCGACCCTTGGCCTGGATCCCTATTGGCTTCGGTCTTCCGTCGAACCGACCGAAGCTTCATCAATCTTCTCGCTACTCCCTCCGAGTTTGGAATCCACCTTCACCAACTCTCCATGGAGAGCACAGACCAAGTACCAAATGTGTAGCCTAATTTGATGACAGTCCTAGTCCAACTTCCTGACAAGATTGACAACCTACAAATCGAGGTTTATGAGATGCAATGGAATCGTATACCAATTCCCAAAGAGCCCAAGGTCCTCTTTCTTCACGCTATAGGTCCACCGCACCTGAGCTTATTTGGGTCCAAGAAGAATATCAGCACGGTCCACGTTCCCCTCCTGCTAATGGGACACCACCAACTCAGTTCCCTATGCTAAATCTTGCCCAACCAGGGGCTAACCTGCCAGTAAGGAAGAAGAGTGGAACAAGGTCAAGGAGGACCTTAAGCTGTTAACTAACAAGTTTGATCGAGTCTGAATCACCCTAAACTACATGGATTACACCCATATGTATTTCTAACCTAAAAAAAGGCTACCAAAAAAGTGTAAGATTCCTAAAATTGAGAAGTTTGGGCCCCATCGTTCATACTTAAAGCTATCATCGAGACATGACTCTCCTAGGTGCCTCTGAGGAAATAATGGCACAAATTTTCCAGTAAACTCCGAAAGATAGTGCTCTTCATTGGTTTCTATACCTCAAGGAATCTAGATTCACAGTTGGGAGGATGTTTCCCATGAATTCATGTCACAGTACAAATACAACAAGGAGTTGGAGATTACATGCTACGATTAAGTACTTCTCAAGCAGAATCCCGGAGAAATCGTTAGAAATTTCATATCAAGGTGGAGGAAGAAAGAGGCCACCATGACCAACCAACCTTCCGAAGAGGAGCATGTTAGTATTGTGAAGAAAAACTTCTTACACCATGTCCAAGTGACTATGGGAGGATAGTATTACACATAATTTAGAGCCCTCCGAGAAGCAGGAGTGGAGATTGAAGAAAGTATTGCCAAGATTGAAGGTGAGCCAAAGAACGTATCTGGACAGTTCATCCCAAGAAAATATGAAAAGCCTAACATCTCACAGCGTGCTACCTTATGGGCACCCGAAATTCATGCTAACCCATCTAGAAAAGAATACACCGATATTCTTGCTCCTCTCTCCAAAGTCTACCAAGCCTTATTGAGCCGAAATATCATCAAGCCGTTGGACCCTCTTCCATTATCGAACCCACTTCCTAAAAATTTCAAACCCGAGGCCCATTGTGATTTCCATTAAAATGTCGGCCATTCCACTGATTAGTGCTTCCATATTCAAAATGAAATCTAAGATATGATTGACCGGGGTGTCAGCATCCCACCAGCCAATCCCAAACCAAACACCACTCACAATACACTTTTCAACCACACAAATTCCATCTTCCTAGAAAATGATCCTAGATTTGACCCATTTACACGAATTGTACCCATTATACACGTATCTTCACCTAAACCCCTGAAAGTTTGCCCATATTTTCTCCTATACCCTACTTGTTTTGCCGACCAAAACATGTTGCTTCTTACAAGAGCGTGTATTTCCATTCCTATCTATTCCGGGGGAAATGATAAGTAATTGCTAGTGGTACTAAACTAGATCCTAGATTTTGGGCTGAAATTACCCTAAAAAATTACCATTGATTGCCAGAAGTTTAACACACAGTCCATGGAATCCCAAAAGTGGGCTCGCGAGTCAAATAATTGGGTGGTACATATCGATGAATTAAGTTTCGACGATGCAGTTCAGATCATGGAAGGCTTGTTCTGAACATCTAATCAGATTTGCAGTATGTCCTAGATACTTGATGCTTTGAAAATACAAGGGAGATTGATCCTTTCACTTCTGCATCTCCCCGTTGAGTGGGAGGATCTATATGAAGAAGTCATTGAGGTTGTGGAATGTATTGACTTCTTGTGGAAAGATGACATCGTTGACATCGGATGGGGGACGCATTTGTTAGCCCAGAGGAAGAAGTAAGCTAAGAAAATATTAATTAGTAATCAGTATGTGTGGGATGATACCATTTGAAGATTTGTTAGGAGAGAGCTCAACAAAGTGGTTGTACAGCCCGAGATAGACGAAGAAATGGGGTTTTTGTTCTTCCCCTCCTCCGTGAACCATATGACAAGATATGGGAGGCACTACCCAAGTTTGATTCTTCAGCTAACAGGAATTGATAAAGGAAAGGGAGTTATCGAGAGACTCCCTATGCTAGAAATGACTATCTAGGAAAGTAAGATCCTTGACCATCTCAATAAAACTTATGCCAATATTACCTTATGGGAACTCTTCATATCTTCCCAACTACACCAAAACACTCTAATAAAATTGCGTATCGAGACCATAGTCTCTCCTTCCACCACTCCGAAAGATGCCATGAACCTAGTCGGGTCCTTAACCTCTACTAAAATTCTTTCTTCTCTCAAGAAGAAATTTTAAAGTTTGGTCATAATCACAACTATGCTCTTAACATCTCTGTTGAGGTAATGGCAAGACAATCTCACTCTCAATCATCGATAATGGATCATATCTCAATATTCGCCCGTTAAGAACCTTCAACTACCTAGGTTTTAAAAGTAAGTGACCTTGCTCAAACTTCTATCGCGGTGCGTGCTTATAACAACACCCACTGAGAGGTGATGGGATATGTAACACTCACAGTAGGGGTTGGCCCTACAAATCCTGTTATCAAGTTCCAAGTTATCTATATACCTACTTATTTCAACCCCTTGCTTGGTCGACCATGGCTTGAGAACATCAAGGGGGTATCTTCCTCTCTGCATCATAAAATAAAGTTATTCGTCAAGGGGAAGGTCATCACCTTCTTGGGCGATGATGATAATAATGATAATGCAAGCACCAATCATCCGGTACTAGAAATACAGCATGGGGTGCTGGCAGTGGGGATGACACTTTGCAAGATCTACTCAGGTGCTACATCATCGAATCCATCCATTTTGATTAAGACTACTGATGCACCCCTTCTCAACTGGAATGTTATACTAGTTCCACCCGCTGAAATACAACCTAACCCAAATATTTATCCTATTTTTTCCTCTTTTGTTGTTCCTCCTTTTTCTGATAACAATGTAATCGATACCTCATTTGACGAGGATTTCAATGTTGTTTTTACCAAGAATGTAATAAATAAAGATTTTGAGTATCTTACCGTGCCTTATATTTATTGTCTTGATTCTAATAAAACTCTTGATGATGATTATTTTACAAATGAATAATTCTTAACTGGTCTTAGTAAGGTTAATAACAAATAACATAACCGCGTTCAAATTAATGAAGATGAAACCATTGTTATCAATCTTGATTCTAGTAGCCAACAACGTGAGATTAGTATAGGGTCCACCCATGACGAGCATGAGCGCGCTCAAATTGAAGAATTATTAAATGAATTTGTTGACGTCTCTGTATGGTCCTACGATGACATGCCCAACATCGATCTTGGGATAGTTCAACACGAGATTCCAAGTCTCCCGAAATGTAAATCAATCAAACAAAAATTGCAAAAGCTCTACATTGAATGGTCGCTCAAGGTTAAAGAGGAGGTGGTCAAATAGTTGAATGTAGGCTTCATCTAGGTGATTGAATATTCCACATGGCTATCTAACATTATACCCGTGCCAAAATCAGGAGGAAAGGTCCGCATGTGCATTGACTACCGAGATTTGACCAAAGCCTCTCCGAAAGATGATTACCCATTACCTAACAATGATATGATCGTGAATAACACAACCAATCACACTCTTAAATCATTCATCAATGGGTTTACCGGATACAATTTGATCAAGATGCACCCTGATCATCAAGAAAAAATGCATTTATCACCCCTGGGGAACCTTCTATTACACAATTATTCCATTCGGTCTTAAAAATGCATGGTCTACTTGCCAAAAAGATACCACAACCATCTTGCATGATCTTATACACAAAGAGGTCGAGGTATACAAGGATATATGATCATTAAGTCTAAGACTCGGGAAGGTCATGTTCCCACTCTCCAGAAGTTCTTCGAATGCCTACGACGATACCAGATGTGACTTAACCCACAAAAATGTGTTTTCGACATCACTGAAGGAATTTTTTTATAATTCATGGTTAGCGATAAGGGGATTGAAGCGGATCCTTCCAAACTAAAATACATGCTCGAAATGCTACCACCCCGAATGGAGAAGGAAGTTCAGGGATTCTTGGGAAAATTATAGTGTATCAGTCGGTTCATCAGTCAATTGACTTCTATTTATGAACCCATCTTGAAACTCCTCCGAAAGGATTCTACTAAAGTCTTGAATGAGGATTATTAGGAAGCCTTTGGAAAAATAAAGTAGTACCTTACCCGACCTCTGGTACTCCTGCCACCTTAGCCTGGTCTCCCTCTACTCCTATACTTGACCGTAATAGACACCGCAACTGGGGCTTTTCTATACCAATACCTTAAAGAATCCCACAAAAAAGGTCCATCTACTATGCTAGTCGTAAATTGGTCGGGTATGAAGTTAACTACACTTCCTTAGAGAAAACATATGTTAACCTTGTTTGGGTTACTAAAAAATTACAACACTACATGCTCGCCTTTCCTATCAAACTTGTGTCCCGAATGGATCCTATCAAATACCTACTCAAGAAACATGACCTATTTAGCCAAATGGATCAATGGTTGATGATACTAGTCGAGTTTAATATTGTGTATGTCTCAAAGAAAGCCATGAAATGGAGAGTCATCTATGACTACCTTGCTGACTACCCTATGAAAGAAACTCACAGTTGAATCTCTGATTTCCCAGATGAAGATATCCTTTGCACCTCTCAGGTAAACCTCCGATGGAATATGTTCTTTGACGGTGCTTCCAATAAGAAAGGATACGACATTGGGATACTGCTAATCGCCCCTGATGACTCTCATACTACAATTTCCATGAAGCTATATTTTCCCTAAACCAACAACATGACCGAATACGAGGCATGCACCGTAGTACTCAAAGTCGCTCTCAAGAAAGCCAGTGTCTAGATGTCTATAGGGATTCTGCCCTTATCATCGACCAAGTCCTTAGAAGATGGAAAGTCAAAGATGAAAAGCTCTTACCCATTCACGTCCACCTAGAAGATCTGGCCTCCCAGTTCTGAGATATCACCTTCCACTACTTTCCCTGCGCAAGGAACAACTTGGCCGATACCCTTGCTACCTTAGCTTCCACGGTCGACATGCCCGAGGGAATAATGATGAACCCCTTATTTGTCCAAAAATAAGCAAAACCAACCCACTGCTACCATACTGAGATCATCATAGAAGCGGATTTTGATATAATTGAATGTTGGTATTACGACATTTGGAACCTCCTCAAGCACGGTAGGTACCCCCAAGATGCCAACAAGAAAGACTGAGTGACCCTCTGCAAACTAGCTGTCGAGTACATTGTCTGCGATCAAGCACTATTTAAGAGAAACTTCGATGGAACCCACTCATACTGCATTGCATGGGCTGATATTAAAGAGATGATGCAGAAAATCAACAATGGGGAATGCAGAACCCATAAGAATGGGCATATGATCACCAAAAAGATTATTCGACATGGTTATTATTGGATTACCATGGTATAGGATTGCACTGCCTATGTCCGAAGATGCCTTGAATGCCAATAATTTTCCAATTTCAAACACTTAACTCCATGGGAATTATACAATATGACCTCTCCCTAGTTGTTCTCCACATGGGGCATCGATATCATAGGGAAAGTCAAACCCAAAGCCTCCAATGGGCACGAGTTCATCATGGTTGCCATTGATTACTTCACCAAATGGGTTGAAGCTGAGTCATACGCAGTACTGAATGCTAAAAAGGTAGCCAAGTTCATCCGAAAGAACATTATTTGCCGATACGATGTTCTACACAAGCTAGTGTCCGATAACAGGTTACATTTTGAGGTTGAAATCACAGAATTGGTTGACGAGTATGAAATTCAGAGACACAAATCTTCTCCCTACCGACCACAAACCAATGGTGTAGTTGAAGTCGCTAATAAGAACCTCAAATTAATTATCAAGAAGATGTTCGAGAGTTATCGAGATTTGTAAGGACATATTTTACATTGTTTGGGTTACATTATTATATGTCGTATTCCGCTACAACTGTCGAAAAATTATTCAAGTTCCTTCATGCATAAAGACGGATCCGAATATCAGAGTTCTTCAACAAAGAAGCCTCTGCGAGATGAGTTTTGGTAAGGTTGTGTTTATGTACTTTAACGGTTCATATAAAGTGTTGGGATAATTTTTCTAATATATTGTCAAACATTTGAGGTGTTGTATTTTCGTCAAAGAATTTTTTCTAAGTGTTAAGGTTGAGTTTTTAACAGAATAAAAAATTATTTTTTATGCGCCAGGTTGTTCGAGCGGCATGCGCATGTCGTTCAAATGGCATATCTATGTCGCACGATATGTCGTTCGAGCGACATCATGCCTCATTTGAGCGACATGTTGACTTCGTTCGAGGGACATCACCGACTCAAATTTTCTATATAAAGGATGTTAAATGACTCCATTTTCATTAAGAAGACCTGCCTTTTTTCATTTTGCACAAACTACAAACCAACAGAATACTTTTGTCTTCTTCATTTAAGGGTTTAATCATTTTGTTTTCAATTCACAAAAATCCCAATAGTTTAATGAATTATTTTGGAACCCAAGATACATCTTTGCTGAAGTAATTTCTTTGTGGAGTGCTATCTCTATGGCTGATGACTGTGTGTCAATCAGGAGTACTCATGGGTGTTCCTTGCTGAAATGGGTTTGCGTGTTCTTGTGGGCTACTGCGGTTGATCCATTGCTGACTCTAGGTTGCGTGTCTGTGAGTATCGGCGCGATATTCATTGCGAACTTCATTGTGTATGTAAGTTGACATTTATTTTACATAGTGAAATTAAAGGTTTTCCCTTTTGGTTTTTTTCCTGGAATCTGTTTGTCAGCAATTATTTATGATGGTTTGATTTATTCACACGTAGTTGTATGTTTAAGGGATGCATTAAAATGATTTAAAAATTGACTCCAATTAAATAAGTCTAAATTGAAAATTTGTGAATTTATTTAAATCAGTATCACAACGCCACTCTATAAGATTGGGCCGATCGAATCCCTAACGCCCTCTGGGGCTACCGTACTTCAGTTCGAGCATCTACTCCCCTTACTCTTTGGTATACAATATGGAAACAATCATACCCATTGAACTATAAATACTTCATTACACATCATTATTGAAAGAAAAGTCAACTAAGAAGACTGGCATCAGAGACGTCTTGACGAGTTATCGCTTTTAGACAAAAAGAGGCTAAAGGCTCGATATCATATACAGGGGTACCATCTCCGGATAGCATGATCATTCAACAGGAGAGTCAAGAACCGTGGTATCCAAGAAAGGGATTTATCCTTGAAAGATATCATGAACCCTTTTGGGACCCAGGGGGAAATTTAAACCGAACTGGAATAGCCCCGAAATCATGAAGAAGATCCTGTTCGGTGGCGTCGTTATGCCCACTAACCTTGATGAAGAAGAGATAGCAAATTCAGTCAACCTTAACCGTCTCAAGAAATTCTACCCCTAGTTCGAAATCTCGTCACGCTACAACTCCTCTCATACTCCTTATATTCTATAAAAAAATTCTTCTTTTACTTATACTTAAAACTACATGGGGCCTGATCATCTAAAAAACCTTTTTATATTTAAAAATGAAACTCAAATTTTTTTTAAAACCACCACAGGAACGTAGGCAACCCATAACCTTTAGATGGCCACGGTCCCCTTCTTTTTCACAAAATGATATTATTTTCTTACCTTCGAGAACGACAGTTCATTTTATCATTTACCTTAACAAAAGGATTATGTATGCCTTAGTGATCAATATAAATTATTCAAATGTAAAACTCATCAAGAGGCACAACAATATAATTAAAGTCCTTCTCTTATTTCATAATGGGAGAATTAATTACAATTACATGAAATATCAGCACAGGGAGTCAAACAACTATCCCTGTCGCCAACCAAGCTGTCATAAAAATAAATCAAACCAAACTACCCATAAGAAAACTAACCAAACCTTCCCAAATTTATCCCCATAAACCAAAAATAAACACAACCAAATACATCTTCATCACAAAAACTTCACAAAATACCCTATACGCAACTTTCAGAAGACCCAACCCCATCACCATCTTTCCGTGAGGCCCCCAAACTTCCCCTGCTTGGATGGTATGTCAAAAGAGCTCCAATGAACGATAAGCCTAGACCAGCCTATATAAAAACACTATGGCCCCGTCCATAGTGTGAAACATGACAAACCATCTCTTCTCGATCTCGTCTGTCAAGATCTTAGACACTACCCTCTTCCATAGCCAATTCATATAGTCTCTAAAAACATACTACACCTTGCCAACAAATTGGGAAGGACGAGGTTGACAGTAGAAAATTCTCCCACAGAGAGCCTAATCACATCCGGAAGCCTTCAGTTAAATCCTCTACAGGAAAAAAATCCAGGGTACGGGGAGGCACAATTTACTCCCATCTGACTTAACGCTAGAGCTGCCAGGGGAAATATAATGAGGTATATTAGAGACCAACTAATCGAACATACCAGCATTCCTTCAATTCTGAAATAGGATGCAACTCCCCCCACTAGGGCACTAACCAACGCAGTCATCGAGCTCCGTGCTCCACAAACCAGTGAACTCAGTTCTTTATGGATGGGGCAAAGCTAATAAAATAATGAGTGAAGAAATTCGACATAACTGCCAAGGGATATTGAGGGGGATCACCAAACGAAATATCTTGGCCAACCAGATGAATAGTGTAACAGGGCTTCCTCTCAGAAAATCAGAACGGCCTTCCCACTAAGAATGTAGATCGTTCAGGGTCTCTGCCAGTATCACCACCGCAAGATTACAATGATATGACATCCAAGCTGTAATGGCATCCAGTTGAGGGTCCCCCACCAGGTCCCCAATCACCAACAATAGCTTCGAAGTTAAGCCGAGAGCAACGGCTACTGCATGGCCCAAATCATTGATATCCCACAGACGCACATAATACAGTAAAGTTGGGAGAGAGATCATTCCCCCAGTGACCAATGGTCGAGCCGCCGAAGGAGAAATGTGGAGAAATCTTGTTAACAGCTCCCGAGGAGACCGAGAGAATTCAGGCATGGCCGCTACCGCCATACTGGGATTAACCCCTAACATATAGAAAAACTCCTCATAGGTCGGACAAACCTCATCTAAGCCAAAGAAAAAAACATGATCGTCGAGATACCAAAATTGTGCTGGTGCCGCCAACATGTTCCAGTTGATGGGCCGATTGTGCCACAAAGGGACCTGACGTAGGTTAAAAGAGTCATAGTCTACATTATATAGACACATAGCCTTTAAACTCTCGAAATACGAAGCAAATTATGCACTCATGGAAGGGACATTTTGGAAATAATAAGATAAAATCCAAGAAATAAATAAGAAGGAGAAAGGAAGGATGAGTAAAAATAACACCACCTTACCCCCTTTTAAACTTGAAAACTTCGGATAAAAACAAGAGGTTTGAAAATTCGAATGAAAGACATACCCCACCAAAGGGCTCTAAGCTGCAGGAAAGTGACATCAAAGCCCTAGAGTGATTTGATACGACCCATATGCCGATAGACACGATAAGGTGTATGCCAATCGGTAACCCCCTATTTTTAGAAAATTCTATCTTTCCTTTTTGACAAATTCAAAATACCAAACAAAAATAAATCTTTATTTAAAGAACCACCCGGGTTATTCCTTCCTACATTATCCATTTTTACCCATTGTATCTCAAAAATAAATCTTTTTGTCGAGTTATTTAAACTTTCTCTTTGCAAACCCATCCTTTTTAAGGTCTCAACAGCAAAGTAAAGGGTGTATGTAGAATAAGTCATTTAAACAAAGATAAAATAAAATCCCATTCATTTATATATATAATACCATTAACATATTTTTTTAAGAAAATAGAAGAAAATAAAAATAATGGGACTCAGCCCGAAACCCCCAAACTCTCTCTCTCCCCCCTAGGATCCCCCATCCCTACGATGAATGCACTTCCCCGTGTGATAAGCTGAGGAGCCTTCACTACCTGATCCAGATCCCTCCTCAGATATACAAGACGAGACCAGGAAGGAAGGAATCAGAATCGAATCCCGAATATGAGCCGTCGTAGAAGCCACCCAGTCTCGGATGTCCTTCAGCCAAGTAGTCAACACCCACACATGCTACAAGAAAAATAAAAGTTCAAATAAGTCAGTCTAAAGAAAAAGGAAGAAACCAAAAAGGAAAATGAAAAAGGAACAAAAAGATATACCTCTGGATGAAGAATGTCCTACGTCAGCCCCATCCCCGACAGGTTCACCTCATTAGGGCGGTGTTGCATACTAAACGATCCCCCTCCAGCCAGTCTGATATTGTTGGAAGGAGGAGCGAGTCGGATGAATAGAACCTCCATCGCCATCAACCGCCGCATCTGTACAAGATGACCCGTCATCCATGTATCCTGAGGATCCATCCCTAAAGGGTAAAATATCACCTAAATCCCCAATAGAAATTCACCGATCCTACCCAACGTCGACTGCCCCACCTCCGATGTCACCCTCAACGTGAGATCCACCTCTATCTGAAAACCCTTACAATCAATCCCTTGCAGCTACATAACCCCATATCGATTGGCACTTGCCTATTCCCCTTCCAAGGCAACCCAAAAGATCATGCCACTGTCGATTTGCAATTTTTTCCACCCCTCAATCGACAGTATCCTTGAAATTTCTCAGAAAAAATCCTAGAAAATGTCAAAAATTTCCTGGAAAATTCATAAAATTGCTAAATAAATATTGGAACATTTTTTCACCAAGAAAACCATATTTCAAGCTCCCAAATCCCCAATATGATTAATACCATGTTTTATGCCCAACTTAAATCCTGAAAAATCAACGCACCCGCGTCCCAAAATCACACTACAACTCCCTATCGGAATCTCAAAATCCTCAGCAAAAATCAAATGCTTCCTCAGCAGGGCTACGCAATATCTTACCCGCTTCCCTAGCAGGAATTCCCGAATTAAACTTTCTCCTAGAAAAATTCAAATTTTCCCAAGTAGAGATAGAAGCCCTAACCAAACATCTCTCCCCAACGGTGTTTACAAGAAACACATTCCCCAGTGAAATCCCAAAACCTCAATTCATCAACTGTTTTCCCACCGAAATTTCCAGAATAAGAATTTAATCTCCCCTAACAAAGCTATCTCTTATAAAAAAAAGTACATAATCCTCATACAGATGTCTCTTGCCAAATAGAGTCTCCAAAAAAGATTAAAGACTTCCCAAAGAACAAACCCCCACATTATAAATTTAGGCCCACAGAATTGGCCTCGACCCTCAAAATTAGTCACCTCCTACTTTAGGTCCTCAGAATTAACCTCGACCCTTAGAATTGGTCGCCCCAAATTTAGGCCACAAAATTGGCCTCGACTCGCAGAATTGGTCGCCCCCAACTTAAGGTCCTTAGAATTGACCTCGACCCTCAGAATTAGTCGCCACAACTTAAGGTCCTCATAATTGACCTCGACCCTAAGAATTTGTCGCCCTTACTTTAGGTCCTCAGAATTGACCTCTACCCGCAGAATTAGTCGACCCCACTTAAGCTCCTTAGAATTGACCTCGACCCTTAGAATTGGTCACTCCTACTTAAGGTCCTTATAATTGACCTTGACCCTCAGAATTGGTCGCCTTCACTTAAGGTCCTCAAAATTGACCTTCGACCCTCAAAATTGGTCGCCTCCGCTTTAGGTCTTCAAAATTGGCCTCGACCCTCAGAATTAGTCTCCCTTACTTTAGGTCCTTAGAAATGACCCCTTACTTTAGGTCCTTAGAAATTACCTCGACCCTTAGAATTGATCAACATAACTTAAGGTCCTCGGAATTGGCCTCGACCCTTAGAATTGTTCGCTTAAACTTAAGGTCCTCAGAATTGACATCGACCCTCATAATTAGTCGCCCTTACTTAAGGTCCTCATAATTGACCTCGACCCTCATAATTGGTTGTCCCTAATTTAGGTCCTCAGAATTAGCCTCGACCCACAAAATTGGGCGCCTCTACTTAAGGTCCTTAGAATTGACCTCGACCCTTAGAATTGTTCACCCTTACTATAGGTCCTCATAATTGACCTCGACTCGCAGATTTGGCCGCCTTTACTTAAGGTCCTCAGAATTGATCTCGACCCTCAGAATTTGTCACCTCTACTTTAGGTATTCAGAATTGACTTCGTCCCTCAGAATGGGTCGACACAACCTTAGGTCCTCAAAATTGACCTCAGCCCAGAGAATTGGCCATCCCCAGCATTATCTTAGGTTCCTAGAATCGACCTCAACTCTCTGAAATGGGCATCCTCATCCCTTTAGATCCACAAAATTAATCTCTTTCCCAAAACATCACGTGGTGTCTATTCGACGACTTTCACTTGTTCCAAGATCACCCGTCTAGGGGCTCTGTATATACCATATTCTAGGATCCCCCTAAATCTCTCCTAAGGTCCCTAACACCTCCTCATTCACTATAAACCCTAGGTCATACTCTGAGTATCGATCTAGAGGCCATCGGGCACCCCCGAGCCCCATTTGACTTCGATAAACTTCATCGTCTGAGCAAAAGCTCAATTAATCATCGATAGGATCTGAATCCCCTTTCCAACGATCCACCCCATGCGTAAAATGGCATAACGATTCGAATGAACAAACTATTTTACAACTGAAAATCGATCTAAAGGCCACCTGGCGCTTCTGGACCCCGATTCGGCCCCAATCAACTTCATCGTTTGATTTAAATATCAATGGATCTTCAAAGGGCTCTAAAACACCTTTTCAACGGTCTGCCCCATCTGTAAAATGGCATAATCATTAGGACAAATGATCCATTTTCCCCCGAAAATTGATTCAAAGACCATCGGGCTCTCCCGATCTTCATTTGATCCAAGTCAACTCTTCAGATTGAACGAGATTGAATGAATATCTAAGGGAACTAAATACCCTCTCCAAAGGTCCTCCCCTGAGCGAATCAGCCTTACGGTTCGGACGAATTACCCATTTTACTTTGAAAGGTCACTGGATGATTTCGGTTCCCATTTGACCAAAGTAAACCCCCCGAACCGAGCAAAGCTATTTAGAACATCGAAGTATCTCACATAACCTTTCCAACGTTCCACCCCATGCACGATTCGAACTTACGGTTTGGACAAACGATCCATGGTCGTCCAATAATCTCCTGTCCAAAGGATTGATGGGCACTTTTGAGCCCCGTTTGACCCAAAGTTAACTCTCAAACCTGGTAGAGGCCCAAGGATTCTCAAAAGCCTCTGAATTACCTTTCTAATGGTATGCCCCTTGCGCTATTTGGACTTACGAATTGCATTTTAAGACCATTTTTCTAGAAAATATGCATGAGACTCCAAATTAACAAGTCTATTTACCTGTCTATCAATAGTGTGTCTAGGATTACCTGTCAATAGATAGGAAAAGGACAATACCGATCGATAGTCCCCTTACCCTATATAAGGAGATCACGAGCTCACTTCGAAATCCACCTCAGAAACATCAACTTTAGTGATCTCATTAATATTATTATTAAGTCAACAAAGTTTCCTTGTGTGAAATTCTTATGCAATTTTCATCCACATCACATTCATACCCAATTAAGCAAAAATCACCTTCTCTCTTGTAAAAGTGGTGATCACTTAAATAAGCTCTGATACCAATTTGAGAATGTCGTGTTATACTGATTAAACCGAATTCGTAAATTTTCAAGATAATCTTAGTTAATCAATGTAAATTTTCAAACCCAAATAATTGAGCCCCTAAACATGCAATAATGTGCGTGTGTGTCAAACCATCAAAAATAAAATTGTAACTCACAGATTTCAGGAAAAACCCCTTTCGGGTAAAACCTTTTTATTTCACTATGTAAAATAAATCGCAACATACATACACAATAAAATCCGCAATGATTACTCCTCTAAACAATCATAGACACATAGCCTAGAGTCAGCAATGGAACAACTGCAACAACCCATTAGAAACACGCTTTCCCAATTCAAGCAGGAACACCCACGAGGACACGCAATCGACACACAGTCGTAGTCAATCGTAGAGATAACACTCCACAAAGAAATAACTTCACTAGAGTTGTATCTTGGGTTCCAAAACAATCCACATAAAGATTAGGATGTTTTGTGAACTGAAAACAAAAAGGATTAAATCCTTAAACGAAGAAGACAAAGTATTCTGCTGGTTTGCAATTTGTGCAGAATGAAAAACATCAGGTATTCTTAACGAAAATGGAGTGGTTTAACACGCTTTATAAAAATTAAGTCCGTGCCTCACTCGAACGAAATAGGGAATTCACTCAAACTATTCCATGTGTCACTCCAACAAGCTTCGTGCGATAAAGCAATGTCTCTTGAACGACATACTACTGCCACTCGAATGACAGTAAAAAATAAAAAAACAAATATTTCGTAAAAAACTCCACCTCAAAACTTAGAAAAAAATTCTTTGACGAAAAACTCCGCTTCAAAACTTAGAAAATATGTTAGAAAAATTATTCCAACACTCTAAGTGAAACGTTAAGATATTTAAACACAGCCTTAGAAAAATTAACCTGGCGCAGGATTGAATGCTGAAGAACGTTGATATTTGGATCCATCTTAACGCATGATTGAACTTGACTAAGTGTTCGACGGTTGAGGCGGCATACGACATACTCAAATGTAAATAGGACTTATAAAATATGTCCTTACAAATCTCCCCCTATGTCTAAGCTAGTACAAAATAAAAACATACGAATTATAAAATCAAAATGCCTATACAAATCTAATACCCTCCCATGAACCCCAAACTAAAAAGGTTCTAAGCATGTAAGTCTAAAACTTTTCTTGAAAAATATTTTAACATAAAATCATTAAATCTTTAAGCTTTTCTCATCAGGGTATGCAAAATAATGATCTTCAATTTTGTAGTTACACATATGAGACAAAGAAAATACCTTCATGAAGCATCGAGTTTGAAATGATAGAAAAATAAATCAGTCATAATAATCAAATCTCCCCCATAATTTAAACTCCCAAATAAATTCATAATTCGTTCTCCTCCTTTTTATTTGTCCGAAATAGACAAGGAAAAGAATAAACAAAATAAACATGGAGTTATCACAAGAAGAAAATCAAACAAGGATGAAACTAATCTTATGCAAAGGAATCCTCGAAGTCATCCATAAACTATTTCTGATTTTTCAATTTTTTCAAACAAAAATGAAAAAATAATTTTACAAAAATCACACACCGTGAATTTACACTAAGATAACCAAATCATGGAAACGGAATGAAAGGGTGTAAACATATTCGATAGGTAAATCAATGCCATCAAACATAACATATGTGCATGATGAATATGTGTACTCCAAACGAATGAATCTCAAAATGGTCCATAGGTGTCGAAAATTTGAATTTAGATTAGATCGTCTTAATCTAATCGACAAATCAAAGTCATACATGGTTTTCACACCAATAACGTCTAAAAATATGTAACAATTTTTCATGACTTGGTTAAGACGTGCAAAACTGTTTTATATTCCATCCAAACTCCCTCATAAATAATAATTCTTTTTATTTTTCTTTTGAGGTGATGAAACTAAATCATATTGGCCCACTTTATGGAATACTTTTCTTTTTATTGCCTTTAAATTTTTACTTAGGCTCGTTTCAACCTCATTGGGCCTTGGCTTCTATTTTTGTGCCATACATTTTCCAAGTACGATTTAAATGATGGCTTAATCACAAAGGATAAATGAGTACCTTTCGTAGCCTTTCCCTGTTTTCAAATAAATCACACAAGCTCACTCCAACGGTTCTTACATGCACTACTTTCGTTGTCAAGTTTTATCGCATTTGGTTCATTTTAAAGGCAGAATTGAGATGGAAACACATTGACCAACATGTGATATACAAGAACAATAGTCGAACAAATCCGTGCAGGTGTGTAATAAAGGAACTCATGAGTCAAACACGAAGGAAGTAACAGCTGATCACATATCAATGACTCCAAACATTATAAATCCCAAAAATGAAATGATGATGCATATTAAAACACTATCAAATAGTCACATTGATATGGAATAAAATTGTGACTCGGTCATCCTAAATGTCCGTTCGTAAATGGTGCAAAAAAAAATACAGAACTCTTTTTGTCTTTTTCTAAAAATTTATGAAAATAAAATCTTTTTGGCTTTTTCAATTTTTTTTCTCAAAAAAATGAAAATCTTTTTGTATTTTTCCAAAATTCTTCAAAAACAAAAATCAAATACAAAAATTACACAAGTCATAAAACTAGCAAGAATATATCATGAAGCACAACTAGCCTATGACAAACAAACCATGCAAACACAATCATCTATATGATATAACAAGAGAAGAATAATGTGCAAGCAACCGAGAATGAACTAGTCTAACATCTAGTGCCTCTAAAAGTGATTTCCTAACCCAAATAGGTGTGAAACGACGCATGGGGGTTTCGGAACCAAGGGAACACTAGACTTCAACTTCCTAGGACTTCTTCCAAGATCGAAACAAAAATGCTTAAGGTAACCTTTCCTACTGTAGTATGAATATGTGAAAATGAGTGGAACGACACCTATGGGTTGACATTTTCTAATGTACTTGGAATTTATTGACCCTCTAAAACAAATAATGGTCTTGGATTTAACACTCGAAACAAGAGAACAAGACGAGCCACTACAATTTCTACCAACACTACTCGAGTATGTCAAATCATTTTTCATCTCCAAAATTTTTAAATCAAGAAAAAAATTAGACTCTTCCAATTTTAGGGACTCCTTATCTAAATTTTCAATTATTCCTAGAAGGTTATCACGTTTTCCCTTACAATACATACACTTATCCTTATGAGTCTCCTCACATTCCACAAACTCATCGATTAAAATATTTTGATCCTTTTTGGCACAAACACAAACTCTAGAATTTTCAAATTCCTCCAATTCTTTTTCTAAAAATAGGACTCTATCATCACTCTCCTTTTTGGACAAGGTTAAAACATTTAATTCATGGTCTAAGGTAACAAATTTCTCACGATAAAAGCTCTTTGATTTTGAACCTTTTGCAAAAGATCCGTAGTGGATTTAAAATGACAATTTTCTCTTTTCCAAAAAATCAATTCTTTTTGCGAACGTCAAATTCAAATTATTTAAATCATTAAAACTCTAACTCGTGCCATCAAGGAGGGTCACCTATTACATAAGTGCTCTATTGGAAAAATTGTGATTTTTTTCAAAAAAAAAATTTCAAAAAAATCAATGTCACACAATTTTGCGAAAAACAAGGATCACTCGATAACTTAGAGAAACCCGCTCTAATACTAATTTGTAAAAGTGGTGATCACTTAAATAAGCTCTGATACCAATTTGAGAATACCATGTGATATTGATTAAACCGAATTCAAAAATTTCCAAGATAATTTTATTTAATAAGTGTCAATTTTCAAACCCAAATAATTCAGCCACTAAACATGCAACTACGTGTGTGTGTGTGTATGTGTGTGTGTGTGTGTGTATCAAACCATCACAAATTAAATTGCTAACTCATAAATTTCAGGAAAAAACCCTCTTCGTATAATTTTTTTTTATTTCACTATATAAAATAAATCGCAACTTACATGCACAATGAAATCCGTAATGATTACTCCATAACAATCACATAGACACGTAGCCTAGAGTCAGCAATGGAACAGCCGTAGCAGCCCACAAGAACACACAATCTCAATTCATCCAGGAGCACCCACAAGCACTCCCAATCGACATGCAATTGTAGTCAACCATAGAGATAACACTCCACAAAGAAATAACTTCCCCAAAGTTGTATCTTGGGTTACAAAATAATTCATTGGGATGTTTTGTGAATTGAAAACAAAAGGGATTAAACCCTTAAATGAAGAAGACGATATTTTGTTAGTTTGTAGTTTGTGCATAATGGAAAACATCTGATCTTCTTAACGAAAAAGGAGTGGTTTAACATGATTTATTAGAAACTTAAGTCAGTGCGTTGCTCGTACAAAAAAGGGAATTCACTCGAACGATGCCACGTGTCACTAGACTGAGCTTCGTGTGACAAAGCAATGTTGCTTGAACGACATACTGTTGTCGCTTGAACAACAGTAAAAAATAAAAAAGAATTTATTTCTTCAAAAACTCCGCCTCAACACTTAGAAAAAAATTCTTCGACAAAAAACTCCGCTTTAACTCTTAGAAAATATTTTAAAAAAATTATTCCAACACTCTATGTGAACTGTTAAGGTATTTAAACACAACCTTGCCAAAATTAATCTCGCGGAGGCTTGAATGTTGAAGAACGTTGATAATCAGATCCGTCTTGACGCATGCTTGAACTTGAACAAGTCTTCGATGGTTGTAGCGATATACGGCATACTCAAATGAAACATGAATTATACAATATGTCCTTACATCTCTAATCCTACATTCATCCCAACTTTCAAGGAAGATCATCAAGGATCAAGATCAAACTTCAAGTCTCCAAAGAAGTTCCAAACAACATTCTCTCTTTTTAAATTCCTTTTATTCTCGCATTAGTTATTTAAATTCTTAATTTAGCTTTTCACTTTTATTAGATCATACACATATTAATATTAAATCCTTTATTAGTTATGTTGCACGTAATATATTTTCTGTAAAAAAACAAAACAATAAAAATAGGGTTACACCTATAAATGCCGACGGTATTCTTCATCACGTTTTCTCAAAACTAACAATATCTTTTCTACATAAACACATATAATAAAATCCATGTTTTAATTCATGGGATAAACCCCACCTTCATGTCTCATGCGAACTACGTGGACTTTGATGCCTTTATAGGCCACGTAGGCGTTTCGGGCTAAAACCCAAGACCCGAGTCCTATTTTCACATTTTCCTATTTTTTTCGTATATCATTCATATATATCATACTTGTGATTCATATTTGCATATTATCTAATGTATATTATTGTTTCATCATAATAATCAATATCTCGATAAGCGCACACATCATATTTTCTAATTATTATTTTAGGAACATTCTTATGGATGACCCCACTTCATATCTTTCATGATGCGGGTTGAGAAATTTCGATCTCCACTTAGCCCGCGAACCTCTAAACAATTGTTTTCTCAAGCATCATTTGGTCTTTTATGCCTCTCTCTAGAGGCGACGACATGTTCTTTTACCTGTTTTGTGCAAAATAGGTTGGCGACTCTATCTCTTTGCATCACCCTAAAACTGATGACGATAGAAGCACCCCCAAAGTAGTGAGGGGCACGAGACCTTTATCCTCCCTCTTTCCCCAAAAGTTTTGAGAAGGGGAAGATCTCAGGAAGGCCACATTACAAGGTCCACTCCTCAGACTGTGCTTCCTTTTTCGATGGATGCTCCACACGTTGTTGGTCGTTTAGCCCGTCTCCCGCTAATTCTGCGATGAAATTGGTTAAGATCTTCCCCTTAATCATTGTTATTGGATGAAGGTGAATATCGAACCTTCTGAGTTCGTTTGACCATTTTGACAACCGTTAAGAGAGGTCGGCTTTTCGAAGTACAACTTTGAGAGGGAATAAAGTGATTACGATTACAGAGTTGGCTTCGAAATAGTGCTTAAGCTTCTTGGAGGCAACTACTAGAGCATAAGTTAACATATCAAATGGCAAGTACCGTTGTTCTAAATCCAGAAGTGTCTTGCTAGCATAATAGACAGAGTATTGTCTTCCCTCCCTCTCGCATACTAAGGCCGAGCTAATTGCATGACTTGACACTGCTTGGTAGAGGTACATTGGATCTCCTTCACCGAGGATTGCTATCAATAGTGGTTTGATATGATAGGACTTGATTTGTTTTACATCTTTTAAATAGTCGTCATTCCAGGTGAGGCCTTTATCCTTCTTGTGGATATGAAAGAATGCTTAGCAGGGATCCGATGACTTGGAGATGAAATGATTAAGTGCCGCCAGCATCCTAGTAATATTTTAAATATCACACAATGTCTTCACTAGCTGGACCTAATTGATTGAATTAATTTGATCTGGATTGACCTTAATTCCCCTCTTGCTGACTAGGTAACCCTGAAACTTTCCTGATTGGAAACCGAAGAGAATTTTCTCGCATTGAGCTTCATCCAAAATTTCATGAGGATTTCAAAGATGTTGGCCAACTCTCTGACGTGGTTGACCTTGTGTTTTCTCTTAACTAACATGTCATCGATATAGACCTCCATAACATCTTCCATCTGCCACTTGAACATTTTGGTGACCAGCCTCTGATAGGTGGCCCCTGTATTCTTAAGACTGAATGGCATGACCTTGTAGCAGTATAGCCCTACTGGGGTGATGAATGACATCTTATCCTGGAGGGGGTTAAATAACAGGATTTTGTGGTACCTTGAATAAGCATCCAAGAAGCTCATTCATTCATTTTCTTCTATGGCGTCTACCAGGTGATAAATCTTCGGCAGAGGGAAACTGTCCTTTGATTATACTCTATTGAGGTCAGCGAAGTCAATGTAAACTCTCCAACTGTCGTTACTCTTTTTCACCACCACTGAATTAGAAATCCACTAAGGGAATTGAACTTCCCTGATGGACCCTACATCCATAATCTTTCTTACTTCATTCTCCATCATTTTAGCCCTTTTTAGGGCTATTCGACATGCCTTTTGAGCGATTGGTTTGAAAGTTGGGTCCACGTGAAGGCGGTGGCAGGATACCTCGAGATCAATCCCTAACAGGTCGTAGGGATCCTAGGCGAATACGTCCAAGTTACTATTCAAAAAGGTTATTAGCTCATTTTTTTTTTGTGATCGACGAGTGTTGTCTCGATCAAAAAGTTTCTTTGCGATAGGTTATCATCAACGTTTACCTCCTCCAGGCTTTTGATGACCCTATCAGCGGGGGGACCCTGGTATCTTCCACCCCTGGTCGATTGTACCGTAGTTTTTATTTTAAAGGGGTATCCCCATACTGGAATTCCTTTGGGACAACTTTTTATTCCTTTTTAGTTTCTTTTCAGGGCGGGATAGCGACGATGAATCACTTTATAGAAGTGTCCTGGTCGCCAGCAAACTCCACTACTCCCCGATCAGTAAAACTTTTGAGTGTTTGGTGTTTGGTCGACCGCACGATCTTTATAACGTGAAGCTACCCCTGCCTAAAATGGTATGGTAGGGAGAATTAATATCTACCACTAGGAATTCAATCATCTTAGAAATATTCCTTGCTCTGACTGGTAGGAGTAACTTCCCCAATGACATTGCGATCTTCCTTGTGAATCTGATAAATGGAATAACTATTTCCTTAATGTCGGCGAAGTTGAGCTTCAACTTGTGGAATATCTCTAGGTACATCACCTCAGACGAACTCCCTTGATCTACCATAATCTTACCGACGTCCCAATTCCCAATCCTAAGGGTGATTACGCGGGTATCGTGATAAGGGATCCTTACTCTGACCAGGTCTTCCTCCATGACGATGATGTTCTTATTGTAGTCGACGTCCTCTGGTTATCGGAACTATCTAACTTGGATCATTGTGGAGTTAATCTGGAAAGCCTCCATGATGGTCGTTACCTTCTTGATTTCCATACAAACATCGTTTCCTTGGATCTGCTTAAGATCGAAGGCTCCATGGATTACAATGAACTCCTGTCCCATGTCATCATTAAGTAAATTGTCTGGCTTCTGGTTTCCATTGGCTGTGACCTTATCAGCCTTCCCATTTATGTTTTTATTTAGATGCCAAGCCTGGGCTAGGTCCTTCATATGAGATTTGAAGGCTTTGTAGTTCTCTATTCGGTGTTCGCATTCCTTGTGGAACGCGCATCACAACGCATTATTCCTCTTTGTAGGGTCTCCACACATATTCTTGGGCCACTTCACAAATGGTTAGTCTTTGATATTTTATAGGATCTTATAGATTAGTTTTGTGAAGACTGTATTAATAGCCTAAAAGGCCTTTGAAGGGTCAGCATTATTCCTATTTTTTCAACCGTTCTTGCTCCCGTTCTTGTTTCCCTTCTTAAGAGTATCAGACTTGTCTCCCCATTTATTGGTTTTGACATGATCAATTTCCCAAGGACTAGCATGAACCACATCCTCAACCTTAGCATATTTTTCAGTACACACCATAAGGTCTTTAATGGTGTTAACCTCCTTTTTGGTGAGGAACTATGCATCATAGATTTGGCCGACTGATCAATTTTGAAGGATTCTATAACAACCTGCTCCGAGCAATCTTCCACTTCATTAAAAACTTCCTAATACCACTTAGCATACTCATAAATAGTCTCCTGTGGGTTCTTCTTCATCGTGAGTAGTGAGTTTATCATCTTCGGGTGGGAACTATTGGTTATGAAACGAGTAGTGAAGGCCTCAACGAGGGCCTTGGAGATATTAACGGATCTATTTAGTAGTTTATCAAACAAATTATGAGCTACATTGTGTAGGCTATAAGGGAAATACGACACATGAGGGAGTAAGTATGGCTCCACAGGGTCATCGCCTTCCTGTATTGCCTGACATGGTCTGGGGGGTTGATTTTGCCATCGTAGATCTTGAACCTGGGAAAGTAAACTTCTTTAGTACTCTTCTTATTTAATCGCCCTTGAAAAAAGGGATTTTATCTTCTTATTGAGAGCTCTCAGGGACAGCTCTTTAGTAGACCTAGCCCCTCGGTTGGCTGGCTGTTAATCCATATCTCTCCGAACCAAGCTCCTTATATAATATCTCTGATGATTATTGTCTTTATGATGTCTTTTTGATCAGCCACATTCTAATCGGTCCTAGTTTTTCCTGGATCTCCTCCCTCAGCTATGAGTCTTACTCACCTGAGGACTGGGAGTTCGGTCAAGAAGTTTTCGATTGTCTTCATGAAGATCTCAGTCTATTTGTTATAGTCACTTGTGAAGGTAAAAATTATCTTCCATTTTGGGTCATGTGGCCTCCACTTGCTCTGGAAGCCTATCTTCATATGCGTCGACCAACCTGGATATCTGTTTAGACCTAGGAGGTCCATGACTTTCTCCAAAAGGCTATCTTTGCTGACGAAACCTTAGATTTTGCTCTTGGCAAACTTCAGACCTAGCCCTAGGGGGAATGGGGTTAGCCTGCACGTTGATGATCTGAGGTAGGTTTCTATAGCGGTGAGACATCATAGCGCTTCCATCCAGTGGTTAATTTCATTAGAAAAGAGAAAACCTCTTTCCATAGAAGATGCCAATTGTGAGTGCAAAATTGTCACAATGAATATTTTCCACAAAGCAAGAAAATAGAGAAGGAATATGAAACAGTCGCTCGCACAACATAGAATAAATGTGGTTTGGCAACTTGCCCACGTCCACGGAGAAGTCATTATTTTTATTAAGTTCTCTCAAATGTTAAAGTTGAATCCCCCTGGCCCGGGGTGAGGTTTTTACATATAGTAGTGTTCAAGAGGTTAAGTTGAATACGTAACTCTCCCTGCTTAAGTGTAGTTCTTAAGGTGTCCCTGAATATCTCTTCGATATTGTTGGTAACTTTATTCAAACTTATCATAATGTATTTAATCAGATGTTAAATACGTGAATGTAATTACCTAATTATTCGAGGCCGATTGTCCAATTATATAGTGGGTTAGTCCATCTTTGAAAATGGGCCTAATGAACAATTTAGTCCCCACAGTATATATATTGATATGATATAGTGTATGTATCTATTTATAGCACGATCGTAGCTATGTTTTGTTCATTACTTGATTATTTATTTATAGCAGGTGTGTCTCTATAATACTGTTCTGAACGTACACCGGGAGAAGGTAGTTATACTTAGCTAATAGAGGATATTAGTGGGATTGGGCTTAGATAGAGATTATGTGTCCTAGTTAGACTGGGTAGTTTAATTAGGATAATAAATGAACATGTTTGGTGCGCACTATAGTAGAGAGGTGAAATTTTTCTCAAGTGAGTGCGACCGGTTAATTATGAAAGTAATACACTACTATTTTAATCTATCTAAAAAAATTATCTACTTGAAAAATGTTTTCTACTTTTTGGGCTGTGATTCGTAGGCTTTTATTTTTCCCTATTTTTTTTCCTTTTATTATCATAGGTGCGTAGCAGCAGTAGCCAAGACCGCAGGGATAAATCCATTTTTTTCGTATAGTAGATGTGGACGATACATCTTTGATTAGACGTCTCAACTTATTTTATCTAGATAGGATCTGTAATTTTAGTCTTAGTGTTGGGCGCATTGACCATGGATGGATAGGTTTTTATTTTACTGTCAGACATTTATTTTTCAGTACTCAGTTCATTTATTCAGTTTAGACAGTGGGTTTTATTTTTTGGGGACCGATGGTTTATTCGATTCACACTTATTACTTATTTATGCATGGTGATTATTTTATTGACTGTGATTGTATGGGTTGTTAGTATTATTTATATTATAATTTTATTGCAACAGTGATGCTGAGAATGAACCATACTGATATTCATATTTGGTTGTCACCCGGTATCAAAATAGGCGGGTTGCCATAGGAATTTGACAAGCCGTTGTTATTTTTTACTTATTCTCAATCCTAAATTAATTTTCCAATCACTTGCTTGCAAGTACTAGAAAATGGCATACAATACAGAAAGTAGCCACGTAGATGAAACCATCCTACCCACCGCCCCTCCAGGATTAAAGATCTCTAAGGAATTTTGATGAGCATAGCCAAAAGTCAAGAGGCCTACAAAATAATGTCAAATAGTTGACTCAGATGCTGTAATCTAGGCCTATGGTGGGCCTCGTCATGCCATTTGAATGGTTTCTAAACAGTCCCATAACTCCAAGGTTGATAACAATAAGGACTGTGAGAAGAAAGATCAAAAGGATAAGAAGGTAGAGAAACCCAAAAATTATGATGAATACACTCCTATAGCAATCGGTGTGCATCACATTATTTAAGAAATTCAAGGAAGAAGGGATCTGAAATGGCTTGGGAAAATAATTTCCCCCAAATCGAAAGGTTAAAAGAAAGTATTGCAAAATTCATAAAAATCACAGCCATAACATGGACTATTGCATAACCTTAAACAACGAGATATAAAGCCTAATTCGAAGAGGGGATCTGTCAAAGTTTGTGAATAAAGAAAGAAAAATGGATCATTTGGACGAACAGGAAATAAGGAGACGATCTAAATCCCCTTGAAGAAGGGGAAGCGATAAGAAAAAAGGTAGGGATGATGATGCTGGGGATGATCCTGATCTATCGAGAAGATCCAAGGAGCCTATACATGATGTGAAAATGGTTTCTTTGGCTATAATTTTATTACAAGTGCTAATGCCAGCGATGATAATGAAATAACTGAAAGGAAATCCACCCTTAATGAAGCCAAAGTGTGATCCTACATTCAGAAGATCAACCTATCTGCTGTCGTGGATGATCACTCGAGGAAAGTAAACAAAGATCGATTAGTGATAGGATTCTACAAAGATGATTTATCAAGACTAATATTTCCACATAATGCCCTCCGATCATCACCAAGTTGGTTCACGAAGGAAGGATAGCTAGAGTGTTGATCGATAATGGTAGTTCAGTTGATGTACTATTCTACAACTGCTTCAAAGGATTAAGGCTTCATGTTAGAAAGATTGATCCCTATCAAAAGCCCCTCATTAGTTTCTCAGGAGAGAAAATGTATCCTCTAGGATTTGTCAACTTAGAAGTAGTAATTGTTACTTGGGCAACCTGTCGAAATGAGAAAATCCGTTTCTTCATCCTTGACAGGAACACCAACTCAGTGTACAACATTATCCTCAATAAGGTTGGATTGAAGAAGTTTGAAGTTGTTCCTTCTACTATGCACCAGTTTCTAAAGTTCCGCACGCATTATGGGGTTAGCATAGTTAAAGGGAACCAAATTGAAGCCAGGTAGTGCTACTACACCTCAGCCGACCAGGAAGAACAAAAAAAGCTCACCACAACTTACCAGATAGAAACCATAGACCCTAGTGAGGAAGAAAAATCGATAAAAGGAAAGGTGGTGGAAGACATAGAGTTCATTGTTGTGGACGACAACACCCAAAAAAGACAACACAAATTGGCTCCTCGCTAGACCTTACAATCAGGAAGGAATTAGTGGATTTCCTAAGATGACGAAAGAATATATTCGCTTCGAGTCATGAGGATATGCCAGGAACTGATCCAAATTTCGTATGTCATGAACTCAGCATTGTCGAGGATCGATGTAAAGTCGGTCAAATAGAAATGACATGTCTTCGATCCATGTAGGAGGAAGTGAAGAAGTTGAAGAAAGAAAGTTTTATTGAGGACGTTAAATACCTCGAATGGATGGACATTGTAGTTATGGTTAGAAAGAATAATGATAAATGGCGTATGTGTGTTGATTTCACAGACTTGAAAAGCTTGCCCAAGGGACCATTACCCCCTACCAAGGATTGATCAATTGGTTGATGTTATTGGTGGGCATGAACTACTCAACTTTATGGATGCGTATTTGGGTTATTACCAAATTAAAATGAAACTAGAAAACAAGGAGAAAACTTCATTCATCACTAACCGAGGTAGCTATTTCTCAATAGATCAAGAAAGCCTCCGATCATGTTAAAGACCTAAGGTAGATGTTTGACCATTAAGAGAAACACAAGATGAAGCTCAACCCCATAAAATGCGTGTTCGACGTGCGAGAAGGAATGTTCCTCAGTTTTATAGTAAATTAGAGAGGTATTAAATAAGGGTAGTACAAATGATATGTAAAAAAGTATTAAAATGAATAAAAATATTATTATTTCGAAAATTTAAAAATTTGGAATTTATATTTGATTTCCAATTTCATTCCAATTTTTTTTAAAAATTCAAAAATCGAAAAAATTGGGATCGAAAAAATTAAAATGATGCCCAAGTCGAAAAATTCGGAAGTTTAAAAATAATTAACACCCCTAATAACAACATATGAGCTCATAAGAGAGAGTTTTACACTCACAAGTTTCTTCCTTTTGTCCTATACATGGTAGTGGCCACCCTCTAGTCAGGAACATTGAGTTTTGAGTACCAATATGTTGTCAACATTTGATCTCTATAATCAATTAGAATTACAACACCCTCGTAGTCGTAGGCACGCTGCCAAAGCATGAACATCATCGTGTATTTTTTTTATGTGGGGGGGGGGGGGGGGGGGGGGCTTGTTTTCTTAATTGTACGTCTTATTTGGCTTGTGAGCAGGGTCGACCTTAAGGAGAGGCCAAGGAGGCGACCCCCTTAGGCCCCCAAAATTTGGCCAAATATAGGGGGCCTAAATTTGTTTAAATAATATTTGTATGTACCTTATTTTAAATCAGTGTCACTACTTAGTAAATAATTATTGTAGCCTAGTTGGTCACATACACTTTTAAAAAGCATGAGATCCCTTGTTTAAGCCCAAGGGGTAACATTATGTTATTTTATTTTCCATAAAATGAGTCATATTTGGCCTAATTGTGCGAAGGCAAGAAAACTAATAAGAAAATTATTTCTAATGCCACACTTTAAAATCAAGGTATTCAAATTTCCGAGTTCTAGATTTAATTACAATTATTATTTTCTACACTAGTTAATTTCATTCAATTGTCTAGTTAATTAAATTAAATAGTCTAAACCTTAAATGGTCCCACCAGCTCCCATTTTTATCTTTTCCTAATAATATCATTAAGTATTATACGAATATTGTCAATTTAACACACACTTTGATTTCAAATTGAAAACACATTGAATTTTAGGATATTATTAAACTCAATTCAACTCAACAAAGCCTTTTCCAATTACTTGGGATCAGCTATATGACCAACGTAATATCTTCGGTTAAACCACGTGATATCATGTCCTTATTTATTATATCCCACCAAGTCAATTTAGGCCTACCTCTACCCTTTGTGTTACCATCAATACTAACTAAATCACTCTTCTGTAATACCCCGTATTTTCATGGCTTTTAAATTTAAGGATTTATTAAATTTAATTGAGATAAATTAATTTAATTTTAAGCCGAAATGTTGTTTTAAATATTTACTAGCGTGACAAGAGTTAGTAATTATTGGGAATATATTATTTGTTGCATATTAATGGATGAGTATAATAATATATGAGATTTATTTTTATAATATTGTCACGTGTGAATAAAATTACAATTGTGGAAATTTAAGTCGGGACGCGCCTGTGTCGTGTCAGGACTAAATGTGGATTAATAAAAGTGAATATTTTATAGGCTGTTCGTATGGTCGTTTTGAGTGTGCCAACGCGTTCGGAAGGGTCGAGATAGTCAGAAAAGTATACCCGGGGGTTTGATTTGGGTCTCGGGGAGTTTTTAGGCCTAATTAGTACCCCGGGAGGGCATTTTAGTCATTTTGTATTTTTGGGTAATTAAACCCACGAAAATTAAAGGGGTTATATCAGATGTTTAGGTTATCTCCTAAGGTTAGATAACTCAAAACACTAGAACGGCCATTGGAGAGGAGAGGAGAGAACTCTCAAGGCATTTCAAGGCTCAAAACTCATCCATTTACACCGCTGCCACCGCCAACGCGTAGATCGCGAGACGGGGAACACAACCACACCAAATTCAACACCAAACCAGATTTCTAAAAATCCTAGGCAAGTGTTTATCTTGCTTATTTTGTTGATGCATCATCCATATTAGTTTAGGAGTTATTAGGATGAGATTTATGGAAGAAAAACCCAATTTGAGATGGGAAATTTTAATGTAGTGATGATTTATATGATATTCTGGAAACCCTTGTCATGTAAAGGATTAAGAGTTTGATTAAGAAAAGAGTTCTAATCAGATACAAACACTAAAAAAATTATTTCGGTCGATCGAACCATTGTAATCGCTTCAAATTTTAGTATGTTGTAGCGAACGGCGAAACAGGACTGCTGACAAAAATTCAGCTTGACCAGACGGTCGGATTTCTAAAACTATTATTTTTACTAGAAATTTTTATGTTTTGAGGACTCTTCTAAGTAATAAAAAAAATTCAATTAAAACTCCATTTTAATTCCGATTTCAAAACCATTTGAAATTCTCATCTTCGAAAATAAAATTCAAAATCCTTTCATGTAAGGCGAAATCTATATTTTTGGGATATTTTGTATAAGGGATAATGTAAGTATATATTAAAGGGGAGAGACACGTAAGAGAGAGTTACGTTGGAACATAAATGGATATCTACTGAATTGTACATTTGGAAGAATAGAGTCCATGAGGGTTACATAGTAAGTTGGAAAAACCCTTCGAATTAAAGTTAGAAACGAACCATTATACTTCGAATTAAAGTTCGAAACGAACCATTATACTTGATAAATAATAATGGGAAAATAAGGATAAATGTTGTGAATGTGGGTTATTGGATAAACCTAAATTGATATAATAAAAGTGGTATATTTATATGATTGTGTATGCATATATTATATACTTGTGAAAATCATGCCCGCGCTACTAGCTATCCCTGAGGTTACCGCGCTGGGACGATCTTATCTCGTGTGCCTTATGGGGGGATATTGACTCGTACCCTAAAAGATAGGAATCCTAGGTACAGGCTATCGAATCGGTAGTCACGATCCTAAGAGACGTGAGGGTATGTACTGACCTCTTGGACTTGGAAACTATTATTCGCCTCAATATTGTTTGTGTATGTATTTATACAGTTCGAGAGTGATTCCGAACTTGTATTCCCTTTAGTACGATTGATACGGGGATTGGATAGCAGAGTATGCCCGCACCATAGTTTTTATGTGGGGTGCTGTTATGATATATATATATTATACGAGTAGTTAATATATATATGAAATTCTGAAATCTGGAACTGCCTACTGTGATTTGATATGTAGGACATGGTTGATGACTCAAATTATAAATAATTATTTTGAGAAAGTATAATATGACACTGGAAAACTTTATTGATTAATAAAGTTAAAAGGAGAACCTTGGTTACAAATTAAAATCTTACGTTTTAAATACTTGTGTTGTTCAGTTGTAAATCCTGCGAATAACCTAAGATAAGTTAAATCATTGGGGAAAGATAGTGTGGTATATGAAGAAATATACCATTGGGAAGGTTAGTGCGACAGGTGTGCACATTAGAAGAGAGGTGAGAATTTCTCAAGAGAGTGTCGCACTAATATGTTGTTGCATTGGCCTGTATCAATTTAAATACTTGCTAAACGAATTTTTAAATCATATACACTATCGGGATCTGACCCGTTTCTATTTCCTTTTCTCTCTTGTATATATATGTATGTATTACAGGTGCCCAGCCACAGGGGCGTCTTACTTAGGATCCTTTGGAAGGAACGTGATGCAGCTTAGGTGGGAGTTGCAGGCATGTTGTTTAGACGACTTCACCCATTTGATTCTACTCCTAGTTCAGTTTTATCCAGCAGGGTCATGTGTCGCCCTCTTTCTATTATTTAGTTGGTATTGTCAGAGATTGAAATTTTTACTTTCGGTACCTTTATTTCGGGATTTATTACTATCAGAATGTTTGCCTTTAGTGTTGTAAATGTTGGAATTTATTATTGATGATTAAATTCGTGTATGTTCAATTCTATTTTTATTCTTAATGTGTGACTCTTTAGATGTTAATGGTTTAAGGTTTTATAACCGGATTTAATAAAATGAGAATAAGGTTTTAAATGGTTTTGACACTTAGCTTAATTATTTAGGGTGTTTATATTGGAAAAGTATTTTTATGACAGTGATGCTAAGAATGAACCAACTGTTCACCTTGATTTTAATTTAATAAAGGAGTGATCGCCCGGTATTTAATTAGGCGGGGTGTCACAGGTGGTATCAGAGCATCAGGTTCTAGTGTCCTTAGGATCTGTACGGCTTATTATGCTTTCAGCGTTGCTTTGTTTGTTATAGAGCCCTATGTTTAGGATTGTCGATTCCTTTGACGAGATTTCGTTCTCCTGCAATAATGTGTATACACTAGTGAATTCTAATTTCGTTCGGATGTGTGCCAGTGCCAAGCGATGACGGATGTCAGAAGAGGACCGTTAAGCGTACATCAGGAGGCAGGGATCAGTTGAGATTATGAAATATATCCGAGGATGATGACCATAGTCGTGGTCACCTCCATTATGGCACGAGAATCCACGACTAGAAAGGCGACTAAGGTGCAACAATGATTTTCAAATGCTGTTATAGTCAAATGAGGTGCGAGGGTAAACTTACCCAACGTATTAAAAAAAACGTGTAGAGACTGTCAGTGGGAAATTTTAGAAACGCGAAAATTATATGTGTTTACCAAAGGAGGTAAAGTGTCCAAATGCTTAAATATAGGACGGAGTGTGGCAAACTGAAAGTGAAAATTTAGAGAAAAATGGACAAGAATACGGTGCCTAGTAAAGGATGACGATTAAAAATAATTTTGTTTTGATTTGGGCAGACGTGTTACGTCCGAAAACCATTTGTACAGTCAAGACGATTACCAGGATGGAAGTATAAGTTGTATCCTTAGAGGATGCGACGTGTTTATGTGACACGAGCGAGTCACCATATTTTGTTCATTGCTAGATTAGCATGTGAGACGAGTTTAATGCATATCATTATAAATGTTACCATTATGTGAATATTTTTGTTTCCTTAGTATAGCGGGATTTTTCTTTGGTGCTATCCGCGGGGGATGAATGAGTATATTAACAGTGTTTTATACTTTATTGAGGTTACTCGTTGTAGTGATGCGATACACGAGTATGATATTATCTTTGTTAAAATGTTATAGAAATAGGTAGTATGATAGTGGGCATTTATTGCAAGGCTATCGGAGTAGTTACATTAGTGCATCACGTTTTGTTTTGGCGAGGCTTTACCTGTAAAAAGGTTGGACTCGTACTTATATTATCTATCCTAGAGACTTCGGAGGAGATAGTGGGCTCAAGATATTCGATACCAATGTATGTATAGACTTTGTCAGTATAATTCAGTATGTACCGGGATTTACCGTTGAGAGAAAAGACTTGACCCGGTATTATGTTTAGCACTCCGGACTTAGTGATAGGAAGAGTGCAGTGTTATATTTATCCTTAAGAGATATGGGAGTAAAGAGTTATACCCCTAATGTTAGAAAAAGGAAATTTAGAGAATTTCGATCATATGTATCTGAGGTTTATAGAATGTAATTACCATCAACCAATACGGGACGATAGTGAAATTGGTGAAACGTTCTTTGTTAAGCATAATTACGGGAGAAATTGTAACTTTTCTGTCAAGGAACGAAATAAAGGGGTATATACTATGGACGGAGGACCTAACGGATTTCGATAACCGACAATGCTAGATAGTAGTGTATCGGGGGGGTTCCTTGTTTGGATTTCGCTTTGCGAGACATCCCACGCATGAAACTTAGCGTAAGGTTGGAAATAGGGAGACGTTTGGTCACTATTCCATGAGTTCGGTACCCTGGTTGAAATGGGATCAAGTAATTATGTATGTAAGTTGGAAGTTGAATTTTGTTTTAAGGTCATTGGAGTCGAATTTTTGTGGTAGTAAAGCATTGAAAGTTATCCCCACGAGTTGAGGGGTGGAACGATGATAAGGAGAATTTAAGAATTTTGATTTCTAGGGTGATTGAGAGTACCCAAATGTCATAACCGCGTACAGAACACAAGGTGAATAAAGAGTTGGAATGATTTTAGCATTGATTATCTGGAAAGAACTTTATATTATACAAAAGAGATGACCTGTAATTATTTTGATGAATAGAGCGTTAGTGATTTATTTTGGTTGTTGTACATATTTGGGAAAATTGTTGTACTTATCTGAGGAAGGTTGAGGATTATTATTCCTCTTTTATTGTCATGGAATTTGAATGCCCTATTCCTTCTATTCCGTTGAATTTAGTTAGTCCTACAGATGAGTAGCACTCCGTTCGCTCTCCCAGGGCGGTCGGAGTGTTGCAAAAATGTGGGCATCTTGGTTAACTACAGTTAAAATAGTCCGAGTCGAAGGGACGTGGTAATAGACGTGTGAAATATATGTTTGTGGGACTAGTATAACGAAGTGGAAGTGATAGAGTGGATTAAACGTCACATGAGGGGCGATAATCCATACATAAGTGTGCAATTAGAATAGGACGCCCTAACTTGATTGGAAGGCTATGGGAAGCCATTCAAGAATTGGTATTCCTTGAATAGAGTATAATTTCATTGTTATGAAGCACACTCGGAGTGGAGTTGTTATTAGTCAAGTGTGAGAGCGACTTGCGCATACAAAGAGTAATGATGTTAGTATAGTATAAGAGATCCAGGAGTGCGCTTCGTGGAGAGAAGATCACGGGTTGGAACTTTCGGCATACTCCAAGGAAGGAAGGGGAGTATTACGTGTCACTTAATGTGAGACATTTCAAGGGAAGAATCGATGTTTAGCGAGACGTAGTGAGTAGTCTCTACATGCACTGCCCATAGGTAAGGTTTGGTTGAAAGAGGAGAATCAACCAAAGAATTTTGTGTTTATCGAAAATTCCTGAAATTGGAAGAGGTTGGTAAAGTCGGTAAAGTTCTTGGATGGGTTGCCATCCTCAAAACAAGATCAAGGGTTTATCCCAAACATGTGAATTAAGTCGCCGAGAAGGAAGTGATTGATATTCCTTTGGGCTGGCTTACAATATTAACTAGTATGCCCCAGACTTCCTTTGAAAGGAAGGATCGCGCCAGTGCATGGTCCGGCGCAGTATAAAATTCTGAATCAGGATGAGATTGGTGAATCCCACCTTTGATATGGGATTTCAGGAACCAGAGGAGATAAGATTTCATTTCGAGTAGGATGTATCACCCTTAGCCAGGGAATAAGCGCATGGTGATTAAAGATTAGTGGAGCCACGTGAAGGAGATTTTGGAATCTTGGTACGATGATTTCAAGAATGCTCTGTAGAAGCACTCGTACCCGTTTGTCGCGTACGAGGTACTTATTAACGTTTTGTTATGGAAGAACCTCGACTATTATCCTTCCGTATGTTTAGAGGAGAGTAGATAATCAGAATTTTTGGATCGGTCGAGAAAATATCCGATAACTATGGTGGAATTCCACGACTGTTGTAGGCAGTCAAGAGTGGTCAAATGTTCGTATGATCTTCTCAGAAAGGGAATTTTGTGTATGAATAAATCTGAGTAGTTGTCATGTAGTGAGGTGCGGCCTCCTAATGATAGTGAGATAATGGAATTTATAACGTATAGACGTAACCTATTCAAATGTTGTCAGTTGGGAGTGCAATGTGAAGTGCCTCCAATGAGAATGTAAAACAATGTTGCTGTGAGGAAAAAACTATAGTGATTGAGCGTCGTACTATGTAGATAGTTTGCGTACTGACAAGGATATCCAGAATTGTGCTACCTGGTAGGCCTTATTTTCTGAATTTCGGGACGAAATTCCGTTATTAGGGGGGAAGTATGTAATACCCCGTATTTTCATGGCTTTTAAATTTAAGGATTTATTAAATTTAATTGAGATAAATTAATTTAATTGTAATCCGAAATGTTGTTTTAAATATTTACTAGCGTGACAAAAGTTAGTAATTATTGGGAATATATTATTTGTTGCATATTACTGGATGAGTATAGTAATATATGAGATTTGTTTTTATAATATTGTCACGTGTGAATAAAATGACAATTGTGGAAATTTAAGTCAGGACGCGCCTGTGTCGTGTCGGGACTAAATGTGGATTAATAAAAGTGAATATTTTATAGGTTGTTCGTATGGTCATTTTGAGTGCGCCAACGCGTCCGAAAGGGTCGAGATAGTCAGAAAAGTATACCCGGGGGTTTGATTTGGGTCTCGGGGCGTTTTTAGGCCTAATTAGTACCCCGGGAGGGCATTTTAGTCATTTTGTATTTTTGGTTAAATAAACCCACGAAAATTAAAGGGGTTATATCAGATGTTTAGGTTATCTCCTAGGGTTAGATAACTCAAAACACTAGAACGGCCATTGGAGAGGAGAGGAGAGAGCTCTCAAGGCATTCCAAGGCTCAAAACTCATCCGTTTACACCACCGACAACGTGTAGATCGCGAGACGGGGAACGCAACCACACCAAATTCAACACCAAATCAGATTTCTGAAAATCCCAGGCAAGTGTTTATCTTGCTTATTTCGTTTATGCATCATCCATATTAGTTTAGGAGTTATTAGGATGAGATTTATGGAAGAAAAACCCAATTTGAGATGGAAAATTTTCATGTAGTGATGATTTATATGATATTCTGGAAACCCTTGTCATGTAAAGGATTAAGATTTTGATTAATAAAAGAGTTCTAATCAGATACAAACACTAAAAAAATTATTTCGGATGATTGGACCATTGTAATCCCTTCAAATTTTAGTATGTTGTAGCGAACGGCGAGACGGGACTGCTGACAAAAATTCAGCTTGATCAGACGGTCGAATTTCTAAAACTATTATTTTTACTAGAAAGTTTTATGTTTTGAGGACTCTTAGAGAGTTTTATATTTTGAGGACTCTTCTAAGTAATAAAAAAAATTCAATTAAAACTCCATTTTAATTCCGATTTCGAAACCGTTTGAAATTCTCATCTTTGAAAATAAAATTCAAAATATTTTAATGTAAGGCGAAATCTATATTTTTGGGATATTTTGCATAAGGGATAATGTAAGTATATATTAAAGGGGAGAGACACGTAAGAGAGAGTTACGTTGGAACATAAATGGATATCTACTGAATTGTACATTTGGAAGAATAGAGTCCATGAGGGTTACATAGTAAGTTGGAAAAACCCTTCGAATTAAAATTAGAAACGAACCATTATACTTCGAATTAAAGTTCGAAACGAACCATTATACTTGATAAATAATAATGGGAAAATAAGGATAAATGTTGTGAATGTGGGTTATTGGATAAACCTAAATTGATATAATAAAAGTGGTATATTTATATGATTGTGTATGCATATATTATATACTTGTGAAAATCATGCCCGCGCTACTTGCTATCCCTGAGGTTACCGCGCTGGGACGATTGATGAGTGCATTATTTTATATTATTTACACTCAAATCTAAGTGTTGTTATTCCCATTTTATCATAAATAAAGAGCTTTTATAGATATTTTTATTATTTTAGAGAAAAATACAAATTTAAGAATAAATGGGGTTAATAATGCAATTTTGGGAACTTCAAGCTCACATCTTATATTGCTAATTTCTTGTGCAAGTTTGATTTTGAGTATTAACATGTTTAAAAAGAAAGTGGTGAAGTCCGGACGCAAATTGAGCATGGAAAGGTCACTTACGCACCTTCAGGAGCAAAATTTTAAATTCAAATGGCTGATTTCGGACTCGGACCAACCATGGAAATTGAAGGCCTTGAATCAAGGGACGCCTGGGCTCAAACGGCGTATCAATCGGAGTTGAAACGAAGAAGTTATGGCCGTGAAAAGTTTGAATTCAAAAGAAAGTCAAAGTCAAAGCCCCGGGTCAACGCCCAAAGTCAATCCCGAGACCTGAACACTACTGAAATATTGTTGGCACCGAAATGAGGGTCACGTCGGTTCAAACGGCATGTCAATCGGACTCCGAATGAAGAAGTTATGGTGATTTGGGCTATTGTGCAAATTATGAGATTTGGGTTGTAATATGTTGTTAAATATAATTGGGTGTATATTTATATTAAAAAGAGCTGTTAGGTGAGCTGGTTGGGACAAGAATAGTTATGCGCGAGGTCAGGGGTTTGACCCTTGCTTGTCCCATTATTCTTTTTGGCGAAAATAACTAAACCCAAACCCATTTGCCCACTAACCAAACCCACCACCCCACTACCAAAGCCCATGTTTTTTCCCTTCCTTTTTCTTCTGCCGAAGCAGCACTAAATAAACCCACCAACCTATGTTTCTCCCCATAATTCCACCCCATTTTCCCCACGTTATGTACCTAAATTTTTGTCCCATTTTTAGGTTATAAATTAGGGGTTGATTTCGATATTAGAGGGACTTTACTTTTGGATAGAAAAAAAAAAGACACACTTTGAGAGATAAAAAAAAAATCTGTGTAGAGAGTATTTTTGAGACACACCTTGGAGGAGCATATTGTGTATTGTAATTCAAGTCTTGCCACAAAATTTTGTAAGTTGATATTTATTAATGAAAATTATTTTTTCATCTTGCAATATTTGTGTGTCAAATATGTTGTGTGAGTAGTTTAATTATTATGACTTAGGTGATGTTTGTCATGACTAATTAAACCACACATGTTAATTTAATTTCGTACATATTCCGACATGTTCTCATTTGAAATAAAAAAATTCGGTATTCGCTTAAAAATACACGAGAGTGTATTTTTAAACCTCAAGAATTAATTATAAATTCATGCTTTAAAAATTTAGATTTGTCATTTTTGATGGGTTATGCTTGCACATAGATGTTTTGATATCCCATGCTTAAATACACATTAAAAATTTAGAACGTGATATTTTCGAGGGAATATGGATTTATGGTTTCTAATTTAAGAGACGTTAAAATATTTTGAGCGCATGTATTGTTTTATTCTCCGAAATGTACGCGACGAGAGTCGGTATATTTTGTGTTATAAATTCGGAACTACGAAATTAAATTGATGTGTTACTTTAATTAAAATTGACAAACGGATCCGACGTCCTAGTTTCTTCCTCATATAATATTATCTATTGTACTTGTTCGTTTATTTTTTCTTTATTTTTATTGTTACATAATTTGTGTCACGCGTTTATTTATTTATTTTGTTC
Source organism: Sambucus nigra (assembly GCA_949130495.1). NCBI lineage: Eukaryota > Viridiplantae > Streptophyta > Magnoliopsida > Dipsacales > Adoxaceae > Sambucus > Sambucus nigra. Next base: position 296,857,326 of record OX422217.1, on the reverse strand, counting down.
CATCACCCAATCACATTGACACACTCATATGTCTAGTTGGACAATCGATATTTTATCAAAGTTGACGAAATCTCTCTGGGTTCGACCCGTACTTACACACGCTATATTTCAATAGCCCGTGCACTTGCGGTAATTTTAACTTTTAAAATTTGACAACAAGTTTTTGGCGCCGTTGCTGGGGATTTCGGTCGATTTTAAGAATATTGATTTTCGGACAAGTTTTATTAAAAAAAAAAAAAAAAACGAAATATCCGACAAGTTCAAAATTCCAGCAGCAATTTTTTTTATTTATTTTCAGAATATAGAAAAAAAAACAAAGTTAAGTCTTTTGTGATTAAATAGTGTTTTTGACACTAATTTTGTCATAAATTACCTAAATATTTGTAAAAATTCGTAATTATTTTTTTTTTCGTGGATTTTTTTTCAAAACTGCTGTAATTTGCCGGGAAAAAAAAAAGCTTCAAGTGTTTTATGAGAAACTAGTTGTTTTTTACACTAGTTTGTCACAAAAGTACTTAGAATTTTGGAAATTTCGAAAATAATAATTTTTTTTTTTTTGGAAACTTCCAGATTTTCGAGTTTGTATAAAAAAAAAAGAATTAAAGTCTTTTATGAATAACTAGTTGTTTTTAACACTAGTTTTGTCATAAAAGTACTCGAAAATACAAAAAAAAAATTCAAAAAATCCTATAAATAAATAAATAAATAAACCAAAAAAAAAAATCCAACAGCCTTGTTTTTTATTTTAAAAAAAATCAAAATATTAGATTTAATTCTTTTTGTGAATAAATAGTTGTTTTGACACTAGTTTTGTAATAAACTATCTAAAAAAAATTTTAAAAAAAAATTGATATTTTTTTTTCCGGAAACATTCAGAATTTATCGCTGCTATAAAAAATATAGTAAAAGCAAAAAAAAAAAAATTCTGATTTAAGTTTTTTTTAATAAATAGCACTTTTAGTACTTGTTTATCACAAAAATACATAAAAAAATTGAAAAAAAAAATATTTTTTTAATGTAAATTTCCAGATTCTTTTTTTTTAATTAGTGGAAAAAAAAATATTACAAAAAAAAAAAAAAAAATCAGTAGTAATTTCCAAAATAAAAGCAATAAAATTTTTTTTTCATAAGTGTGCTTGGTCAGTTTTGTTTGTGTGTTGAATACACCATTAGTGCGCGTGTCATGTTAATTTTTATTTTTTTTTCTTTCCTTGTCACTATTTTTTTTTTGTGTCGCACTTTACAAATGGTGTATTTATTTTTGTGTTATTTTTCTGATTTTCTGAGAATACTAGGGTAAAATTACGGTTGGGAAAAGGCCAAAAGAAAATGAGGTTGCAAGAGTAATATATGAAAAAAAAGAAAGAAAAAAAAAAGAGATTGAACTACAATGAGTGATCCCAATATTGTTATCACATCATATTTTTCGGATTCCTATATTGATCATTTGGATGTGTGGCTAAAAAATATAGAAAATCCGGATGACTACATATTTCGATTTGAGTCGGATGGGTCAGTAATAATTTTTAAAGAAATTAAAGATGGCATGGACGAGAGTCCAACTCCTTTAATTACAATTTGCCCACAAAAGTGTATCAACTGGGAAGAAGTGAACCAACATTGTAATGACGAGATTTCTAAAAATAGTCATGAAATAATTGAAGATAATCAATTTTGTCTGAAGAAAATTGACAAACTTGACACAAGTAATAATTGTGATTATTTAGATGTTGACTTTTGTCAAGTTTCTTCTTATAATTCAATTGATAAAATTGCTACTTCACCTTATCTGTGGGAAAATCTAGTGGAGGATTTGTTACCCGATTTTCTCGATAATTGTAGTGATTATGATGGTCCTCCCATTTTTGACGAAGAGAATACATTCCCGTGGGATACATCTTCGTCCCGTATTTTTTGTAAAGTCTCATTTAGGATTGGAGTATGCATCTCCAATTTTACATGACTATTTTAAGAATAAGGATAGTAAATATGTGGATCCTTATTGTGATTTGTTACCCCAATGTGATGCATCGACACATAATTCACGTGCTTTGAAATTCTTTATTTGTGATGATGTCGGTGATCACCATTATGACCGTGACTTTAATTTTTGGATTTATGTTGTGCGGTCAAATTCACTAGTTTATACTACTTTTTTACTTAGTACTATAAAGATTATTAATTGGAATGACCCACAACTATTTCGATTATTAATTTATGGTAATGGTGATAATTGTCATTTTTTTTAATTATTATTATTATTTTTTTTTTCTTGTCACTATTTTTTTTTTTGTGTGTCGCACTTTACAAATGGTGTATTTATTTTTGTGTTATTTTTCTGTAGCACACTAAATAAATGCAAAAAAAATAAAATAAAATAAAAATACCCTAGTATTCTCAGAAAATGGGCATGGCTTCTTTTTATGGGTTTTAAACTCCTAGTTGGAGTTGGGTAGGATAGTGGGTTTTCACAAAAGGCTTATCTTCTTTTTTGCTCAAATGGGCTTGCAATGTAATAATGTAAAAAAATATTGGAGTTTGGGTTTAATTTTTGGGCTTTCAAACGAGGGTCTAATCTCATTTCTCAAGTTTCATTAAGTTGATTTGTGTCTCAAGACGACTTACTAAGACTTCTAGTGCGTAAGATTCTGATTTTGACCTTTTGTTTTCAGTAATCAAACAAAACAATGAATTTGAGATCATCAACGAATTTATTACTGAAGGAAAGTTTGAGTTATTTTAACTCGGATTGATTTAAATCTCTCGAAAACGATGAATGGCACAATATCTCACCGGGCTAAAATCTCCACATTTATTCTTTAAGCATATTAACTTTCGCCTCAATATCCATTTTCGATCATATTATATGGCTAAGTGTAATATATTATAAGTTGAGAGATTTGTGAATTAATTCTATATTAAGAAATTGTTTCAAAACTCATTTATATTGAAAATCTTTTTGAATTTTTGAATTTTTTTTTTCAAAAATACTATCCTTACCCCCAAACCTAAATTTTACATTGTCCTCAATGTATACAAAAATCAAAATATGGACAAATAAAATAAAGTAGAGAAGTAAAATGAGGATATTACCTGTGAATTTCCACTTGTGTCACCTACTTACAAACTATACAAGTGTATGTTAGCCAAAAAATAAAGCTAAACAACCTAAAAAAATCTAAGAAGGAGGGAAAAAAATTATATACAAAGTTGTGACAATATTCCGAAAATCAATATTCTTAAAATCGACCGAAATCCCCGGCAACGGCGCCAAAAACTTGTTGTCAAATTTTAAAAGTTAAAATTATCGCAAGTGCACGGGCTATTGAAATATAGCGTGTGTAAGTACGGGGCGAACCCAGAGAGATTTCGTCAACTTTTATAAAATATCGATTGTCCAACTAGACATATGAGTGTGTCAATGTGATTGAGTGATGGAACAAAATAAATAAATAAATGCGTGACACAAATTATGTAACAATAAAAATAAAGAAAAAATAAACGAACAAGTACAATAGATAATATTAAATGAGGAAGAAACTAGGACGTCGGATCCGTTTGTCAATTTTAATTAAAGTAACACATCAATTTAATTTCGTAGTTCCGAATTTATAACACAAAATATACCGACTCTCGTCGCGTACATTTCGGAGAATAAAACAATACATTCGCTCAAAATATTTTTACGTCTCTTAAATTAGACACCATAAATCCCTATTCCCTCGAAAATATCACGTTCTAAATTTTTAATGTGTATTTAAGCATGGGATATCAAAACATATATGTGCAAGCATAACCCATCAAAAATGACAAATCTAAATTTAAAAGCATGAATTTATAATTAATTCTTGAGGTTTAAAAATACACTCTCGTGTATTTTTAAGCGAATACCGAATTTTTTTATTTCAAATTAGAACATGTCGGAATATGTACGAAATTAAATTAACATGCGTGGTTTAATTAGTCATGACAAACATCACCTAAGTCCTAGTAATTAAACTACTCACACAACATATTTGACACACAAATATTGCAAGATGAAAAAATAATTTTCATTAATAAATATCAACTTACAAAATTTTGTGGCAAGACTTGAATTACAATACACAATATGCTCCTCCAAGGTGTGTCTCAAAAATACTCTCTACACAGATTTTTTTTTTATCTCTCAAAGTGCATCTTTTTTTTTCTACCCAAAAGTAAAGTCCCTCTAATATCGAAATCAGCCCCTAATTTATAACCCAAAAATGGGACAAAAATTAGGTACATAACGTGGGGAAAATGGGGTGGAATTATGGGTAGAAACATGGGTTGGTGGGTTTATTTAGTGCTGCTTCGGCAGAAGAAAAAGGAAGGGAAAAAACATGGGCTTTGGTAGTGGGTGGGACAGGCAGGGATCGAACCCCTGACCTCGCGCATAACTATTCTTGTCCCAACCAGCTCACCTAACAGCTCTTCCTAATATAAATATACACCCAATTATATTTAACAACATATTACAACCCAAATCTCATAATTTGCATAATAGCCCAAATCACCATAACTTCTTTATTCGGAGTCCGATTGACATGCCGTTTGAACCGACGTGACCCTCATTTCGGTGCCAATAATATTTCAGTAGTGTTCAGGTCTCGGGATTGACTTTGGGCATTGACTCGGGGCTTTGACTTTGACTTTCTTTTGAATTCAAACTTTGCACAGCCAAAATTTCTTCGTTTCAACTCCGATTGATACGCCGTTTGAGCCCAGGCGTCCCTTGATTCAAGGCCTTCAATTTCCATGGTTGGTCCGAGTCCGAAATCATCCATTTGAATTTAAAATTTTGCCCCTGAAGGTGCGTAAGTGACCTTTTCATGCTCAATTTGCGTCCGGACTTCACCGCTTTCTTTTTAAACATGTTAATACTCAAAAACAAACTTGCACAAGAAATTAGCAATATAAGATGTGAGCTTGAAGTTCCCAAAATTGCATTACTAACCCCATTTATTCTTAAATTTGTATTTTTCTCTAAAATAATAAAAATATCTATAAAAGCTCTTTATTTATGATAAAATGGGAATAACAACGCTTAGATTTGAGTGTAAATAATACAAAATAATGCACTCATCAACGATCTTATCTCGTGTGCCTTATGGGGGATATTGACTCGTACCCTAGAAGATAGGAATCCTAGGTACAGGCTATCGAATCGGTAGTCACGGTCCTAAGAGACTTGAAGGTATGTACTGACCTCTTGGACTTGGAAACTATGATTCGCCTCAATATTGTTTGTGTATGTATTTATACAGTTCGAGAGTGATTCCGAACTTGTATTCCCTTTAGTACGATTGATACGGGGATTGAATAACAGAGTATGCCCGCACCATAGTTTTTATGTGGGGTGCTGTTATGATATATATATTATACGAGTAGTTAATATATATATGAAATTCTGAAATCTGGAACTGCCTACTGTGATTTGATATGTAGGACATGGTTGATGACTCAAATTATAAATAATTGTTTTGAGAAAGTATAATATGACACTGGAAAACTATATTGATTAATAAAGTTAAAAGGAGAACCTTGGTTACAAATTGAAATCTTACGTTTTAAATACTTGTGTTGTTCAGTTGTAAATCCTGCGAATAATCTAGGATAAGTTAAATCATTGGGGAAAGATAGTGTGGTATATGACGAGATAGACCATTGGGAAGGTTAGTGCGATAGGTGTGCACATAAGAAGAGAGGTGAGAATTTCTCAAGAGAGTGTCGCACTAATATGTTGTTGCATTGGCCTGTATCAATTTAAATACTTGGTAAACGAATTTTTAAATCATATACACTATCGGGCTCTGACCCTTTTCTATTTCTTTTTCTCTCTTATATATATATGTATGTATTACAGGTGGGGTGCCCAGCCACAAGGGCGTCTTACTTAGGATCCTTTGGAAGGAACGTGCTGCAGCTTAGGTGGGAGTTGCATGCCTGTTGTTTAGACGACTTCACCCATTTGATTCTACTCCTAGTTCAGTTTTATCCAGCAGGGGCATGTGTCGCCCTCTTTCTATTATTTAGTTGGTATTGTCAGAGATTAAAATTTTTACTTTCAGTTCGGGATTTATTACTGTCAGGATGTTTTCCCTTAGTGCTGTAAATGTTGGGATTTATTATTGATGATTAAATTCGTGTATGTTCAATTCTATTTTTATTCTTAATGTGTGACTCTTTAGATGTTAATGGTTTAAGGTTTTATAACCGGATTTAATAAAATGAGAATAAGGTTTTAAATGGTTTTGACACTTAGCTTAATTATTTAGGGTGTTTAAATTGGAAAAGTATTTTTACGACAGTGATGCTAAGAATGAACCAACTGTTCACCTTGATTTTAATTTAATAAATGAGTGATCGCCCGGTATTTAATTAGGCGGGGTGTCACATCTTCCTTACGGGAGCATCCATTGGTCTACGCTTAACGTGTCTAAACCATCTAAGTCAATTTTCTCTCGATTTATCTTCTATAGGATCTACTTTTACTGTTTCATGAAATTGTTCATTTCTAATTTTATCCTTTCGAGTTTACCACAAATCCATCTTAGCATTCGGATCTCAATAACACTCATTTTCAACACATTTATTTTCTTGGTTTCCCAACACTCTGTCCCATATAATATGGCGAGTCTAATGGCAGTCCTATAAAAATTTTCTTTTAACTTCAAAGGTATACGCCTATCATACAATATGCCGGTATCATTTCTCCACTTGACCCAACCTGCTTTAATCCTATGAATAACATCATCACTAATATCTCCATCTTTTTAGATAATCGAGCCTAAATAACGAAAATGATCATTTTTAGGTATCTCTTGACCCTCTAATTTCACTTCTCTATTTGTCCTCTTATTATTACTCAAATTGTACTCCAAATATTTTGTTTTAGTTCTGATTATTTTAAATCCTCTCGTTTCTAGATTTTCTCTCCACAATTCCATCCAAGAATTAATCTCCATCTTAGTCTCATCCACTAAAATAATATCATCTGCAAATAGCATACACCATGGCATCTCATCTTGTATTTGTCCAATCAACTCATCCATAATAAGAGTAAAGAGATAAGGACTTAATGTTGAACCTTGGTGTAGACCTATAGTAATTGAAAATTCACTACTTTCCCTAGCTAATATTCTTACTGTAGTCATGGCCCTATCATACATATACCGAATCACATCAATATATTTATGAGTCACATTTTTTTATGTAGACCCCACCATATTATATCTCTGGGTATCCTATTATACGCCTTCTCCAAATCTATAAAAATCATATGAATATCCTTCGTCTTCTCCCTATACCTCTCCATTAATCTCTTCAATAAATAGATTGCTACCATTGTTGAGCTCCCAGGCATAAATCCAAATTAATTTTTAGATACTGTTATTTTCAATTTCAATCTATATTCAATCACTCTCTCCTAAAGTTTCATTGTATGACTGATTAACTTAATACTATGATAATTTGAATAACTTTGTATGTCCCCTTTATTTTTATAAATAGGTACTAAAACACTATTTCTCCATTCATCGGGAATACTATTAGTCATTAAAATTCTATTAAATAATTTTGTAAGACAAGATACTCCTTCATCCCCTAAGTACTTTTAAACGTTAATAGGGATACTATATGGTCTTAAAGCCCTCCTTGTTTTCATTTTTTTAGATTAATCTTGACCTCTATTGTCCTAATTCCGCGAAAAATATATTTTCTCGATTCTTCCTAAGTTCCTTTATATCTAATCTACTCCCATTATCTCAATTTAATAACCTCTCAAAGTATTTTTTTTCCATCTTTCCATAATCTCATCATCTTTGACTAGGACTCTAGAATTATCACTTTTAATACACTTAACGTTATTATAATCTTTTGTTTTCTCGTCCCTACATTTTGCAAGCTTATAAATACTTTTCTCCTTCTTTAGTTCCTAATTTTTTATAAAGATCATCATACGCTTTTAACTTAGCATCTCTTACCACTTTCTTAACGTCCTTTTTAGCCAAATTATATTTCTTAAAATTTTTCTTCAATTCTATTTATTTTCCATGTTTTAAAGCACTCCCTTTTTTATTTTTACTATATTTTGTACTTCTTCATTCAACCACCAAGTTTCTTTAGATTGTGTCCCTTTATGTTTTGATTCTCCAATAATTTCTTTTGATATTCTCCTTTATGGCCATCTTATTCCACATTTTGTTAGTCTCTTGTTCAATATTTCATGCTGCTTCGTTTAATACTTTATCTTTAAATTGTTCTAATGTCTCTCCTTTTAAGTTTCACTAACTAGTTTGTGAGTTAATCTTCTCCTTTCTCACTCATAATTGATGTTTAGTATTTATATCCAACGCCATTATACTATGTTGTGAGGTTAATCTCTCTCCCAAGATAACCTTACATGTTTACACATTAATTGGTCTGCTTTCCTAGTAATGCAAAATCTATTTGGATCTTATGCATTCCACTTTTATAAGTTATTAAGTGTTGAAGCCTCTTTTTAAAATATGTGTTTACTAGTAATAAATCATAAGCCATCGCAAAATCTAAGATAGACTCTCCCCCGTCGTTCCTATCTCCAAAAACTATATCCTCCTTACAATATCTCATATCCTACACGATCTTCTCCTACATGGACATTAAAATCTCCCCATATATAGATTTTCTCAGCTACGGGTATTTGTTTAATTAGTTCATCAATTTGTTCACAAAATTATACTTCAGTGTGCTAATCTAATCCTACTTGGGATGCATAAGCACTAACAATTTTAATTATATTTTCATCTAATACCAGTTTTACAAGTATAAGTCTATCTCCTTTCCTAATAACGGTTGAGATATCATCCTTAAGGTTCTTATCAACTATTATTATAACTCCATTCCTATTATTATGTTTTTTATTAGTTTAGTATAATTTAGACCCTGCATTTTCTATTTCTCTAGCTTTCACATCGACCCATTTAGTTTCTTGTAAGCACGCTACGTTAAATTTTCTTCTTATCATGGTATCTACTAACTCCATCCCTTTCTCTGTCATTGTACCTATGTTCCAAGTCGCTAACCTAATTCTAGTATCTAGGACTATCTTCTTTACCCGCACACATCCAGATTATTCCAGGAACCTTCACGTATTTCTCGTTGCATATGGATGCTGATGCAACTTCCCTTGCCTATTTTTCAAGACACCTGGTGGAAGGCGCAATGCCCCTTGCCTATTTTTCGAGAAACCTGGTGGCAGGAGAAACGCATCGCTTAAGGGGAATGCCCTAGTATTAACACGTATACTCATATGATTTATGTTTATAAGGATTTGATAAAGTTTTACATCGTTTGTCAGCTACCTAATTCAACAAAGTTTATATTTTGTCGTTGATATTAAAAAATCAAAAGGACCAATTTTGAGATTTTGCCTCAGGCCACAATATTCTTAGGGTCAGCTCTACTTGTGAGAGTTAATGGTTTTGGATACATCATAGAGTTTGAGTTTTTTTTTTGGGTGGGTGGGTGGGGTGGGGGGGGGGGGGGGGGGTATTTTCGGCACTTTAACCCTACTTACATTTCACCAAACTTAACTCTAATATTTTTCTATGCCCCTAACTTCTTAAAACAACCCAATTTATTTAAAAAAAACTAAGAGTGTTGATTTTTTTTGGACAAAAGCTATCTCATGTGGATAAGAGTGTAAAGGATTTTTTTGCCTAAAAATAAAAGATAGGGTAATAATTAAATATATATGTGGAAAACCAAAAAGTTAATAATTTGACTATCATTCTCTTTAACTCCTTTTAGGTCTGAAAATGAGATGAGATGACTATAAGGCTGCATTTGTTTTTTCATCTTAATCTAAAGTCTGAATTGAAAACTTGAATCTAAAGGGAAATAGTGTTTTTTAAATGATTAAGAGGGTAACGACTATTTTCTACTCTGGATGATTAAGAGATGAATGTAACTCTAAAGTTTGAATCAATTTAAATACATACATTCAGATGTCCATTCAGAAATAAAAACGAGTTATGATCTCTTATTTTTGCTTTTGGATTTACACATTCTTTATTTATCTTTATCTTTAGATCTATAGATTTCTTTTGTTTTAATTTCATTATCTCTTATTCTTATTTTATTTCTTAAATTTTTCTTGACTTTTTTCGTCTTTTTTTATTGCGGTTAAATTTTTTGAAACTTTGGTCAAGGTTGAAATTAATTAATATGACAAGTTAGATTACCGAACTGTCTTTTATATGACATTTAATTGAATTCGAGGAAAATGTGTTGGCAAATTATAATGTTCTCATTGACATCTTTAAAAGTTTTGTTGAGGTCATTTTTATAATCTGGTTAGAGTTGAAATTTTCACATGTTTTAAGATTACTAAAATATTATCCAATACTATTTTTTGTTGAATATTTCAAATTTCATATACTGTTTTTTGTGGTTGGATTTTTTAAATTTTCATTTGTTGAGGTTGAAATTCTGAATTTTTTAGTTCATGTTGAGAATATTCAAAATTATATCTAAGGCTTAAATTTCTAATAATTTCTAGGTTTTTGAAAAGTAAATTGATAAAAATCTTTTAAGATATTATTATTGTAATTTTTGGATTCTGAAATCTTTTTTCCATAATTTTTGAACTTTTCAAATAGTATTCCTGTTATTTCAATATTATTGTAATGTTTATTCTGTAATTTGAATTCAGTAAAAATTTTAAAATGCCCTTACATATTCTTATAAAATGAGACGTTTCAAAATGGTGTGTGGGGTTAGTAAAGAAAATGAGAGTTACTAGAGTGAAGTGTTTGTAGATATAAAATTCAGAGAGTAGGGTAATAAACTCAAAATAAATATCAAACTATTTTTTAGAAAAGTTCTTCATCTCGTGCAAATGACGACTATTTTGATGGTATTGATATTTACTACGAATTATAAGTGAAGATCTATATAGAAGGGAATTTTTATTGGGTCAATTATTAAATAGTCCCTACTATAAATATATATTTTTTAAAAAGGACACATATTTTTAGTTTAACCCATTTAGTCCCTCAAACACTCAATATCCTCTTATTTTTAGAGGTCCGCGCTAGCGGCACTCCCTCTCCAAAATATGTGGCAAAGGACTTTTTGAGGCAAACTAAAAAAGTTTGGACTAAATGGGTATTAAAAAATGTCCGAGGGATTATTTGGTATATGTCCCATTTTTATATGAACCTTGGTTTTCAATTTACACCCCCCATTACTATTTGAACCCACATAAATGGGCTTAATCCCATTTAGCACACCAAGTGATGGGTTTATTAAATAAAATCTCACCCCAAAATCAGTAAGTCGTTCTTTACCCACTGAGACAACCATGTTAACCCATCACCAATGCTACTCCCAATTACTGGCCTGCATTATCTTGCCAATAAAATCTATTGCAACCGACCACCAAGGTTGGCCTAACAACTAGTGTTTTCTCTCCTCCCTCCTCCCTCCTCCCTCCTCCCTCCTCCCTCTAATGGATTATGTTTTCTCTATCTAGAATAGATTGATTTTGGTTCCTGTTTCTTTGACTATGGGTTAAACACAAGAAATAGAGAATAAAAAGCAACTAAATCCTTTTGTTCTCTCACTAACTACACACACACACACACATTCATATATATATATATATATATATATATATATATATATATAGAGAGAGAGAGAGAGAGAGAGAGAGAGAGAGAGAGGGAGAGGAGAGGATAAATAGTTACAAAAATGGATTCTTTTAGTGTTTAAGAGACTGAAACGTTATGTGTGTATATGAGGAAGAGAAGAGAGAGATTCACAAGAGGAATGTGATTTGGAGTTAATAGTGATGGCTATTGAGAAGGTAGGTTGTCCTAGTTAGAATATTGAGACCGAGGGCTTCTCAGATATTAAAGTCTTCTACTTCTTTTAAATTTAACACTTAGAAATGGCCAGTTGAGGGTTGTATAAAGGATCCATGGGTTTATTTAAAAACACCCATCGAGAATTCTTAATATAAAAATTGTGTTTTTCAAAAATCTCAACCCAGCTAAAAAGGTTTTCCTTTCTTGGAGTTCAATATGGGACTATATTGATATTTGTTGCGAAACAAGTCAATATCTATCCATAATCATCAATATCAAAATTGTTTTACCAAAATATCTTAACCCACGTGCTGAGTTATTTTAATTTTTTACACAAAATACCATAAATTTTCATCACAATGAATTACACCAAACCTTAAAAATTGTAGCTATTTTGCACATATTGGGTTTGTTTAAAATCCCCGATAAAAAACCTTCAAAACTATTGAATTTTGACACCTAACACACTTTAATTGAAAATAAGTTGATAAAAACATGATTTCATTTTTAAGCATTGTTGATACGAAAATTAGTCAGTTGACGTGGACCAATTAAATCAAGACATGTGTCATCTTACGTGGCAAATGTTCATCAAATAACTCGCAGCACCGAGCTACATAGCCCGCCGAGCTACTCACCGTGTAGAGCATCTGGACAGGAAGATCAAGCGACAATTCCACATTCAATGAACATCGGACTTAATGAATATAGTTATTGTACAAATGTATATGTCTATAACATGACGGCGTATTGTCTATCCACGCTGACAACCCCAAGGCTATAAATACATTGTAACACTCTCCATATGGGGGAATTTGATCTCTTGTAATCATCATCGAGATTAAGGCAAACATCGACAATACAAAACAGTGGACGTAGGCCATTTTCATAAGGCTGAACCACTTTATAAATCCTTTGTCTCATTTCCTTATTCCTTAATTATCTATGATCAATTAATTAGATCGAATCTAGTTTTTTACATTAACAGATTGGCGCCATCTGTGGGAAACGACTATACATAACATTTTTCACGAAACATTTATCATCAATGGCTGAGATCCCAGAATCCAGTACCCGAAACAATACCGGGGTTTCTCCAAACCCCTCTACTCCCTCAACTATCGATGAACTTACGAGAATAGTAGCGAATTTATCTCAAGGTCAAATGGCTATGCAGGAGGCCACGCGTCAACTCATTCAAACTGTTCACAACGGATCACCTGCCCAGCCAGGTCAATGAAGCTTCCAGAGAAACATCCATTTGCCATTTTCTAGAACCAGACGCACGCTATTTCCAGATGAACCTCAGTCCCAATGCATTGAATCTTATCGTACCGATATATCCAATGATCCTTCGTATCAGCCTGGCTGGACTTCACCCCTAAGAGCTATTGATTCTCAATGAAATGTCACTTTAAACCTAGAGCGAATGAGTGCTCTCGAAAGGTTGAGTAGAGTCTCTCCCTTTGACCGTTTGGGCCCTATGAGGAATGAAAATCCCCCTAGGATTGCGTCGAGGAATTTTCAACAACCAAATGACATAAGGGAAGGCTCAGTCACGCCCAATAGCTCATAGTGAAAAATCCCAAGAGGAGAATTCAGCGCGCTTTGTTGCTCGCGCAAATAGGTCTGAGGTTGGGAACGATGCGTGGAAGGGTTCCATTCAGAGATTGGAAGACCAATTAGGGGAAATGGATAAGGCCAAGAACCCTCTCCAAAGAACTTTTGTCCAAGGATCACCCTTTGTACAAGCAATAGTGGATTTTCCCACACCATTAAAATTTAAAACTCCCCCCAAATCTATGACAGAACTGATGAGTGGTCTATTAACTCTGATGAATGGTCTATTACCTGACAAGTTATATTATACATTGGGCAAAGATCCCCCCAAATCTATGGCAGAACTGATGGAAAAAGTAGCTAAGATTATAAACGTCGAAGAAGACATGCCTGCAAAGAAGAATGATGACACTAAAGTAGAGACCATGGCTGAAGGTACAGTGGAGAAGAAGGATCAAAAGCACAACGGGAGTGGCACGTGACCAAAAGGCAAGGAGATGCTTGAGTAGTTGAAGAAGTATGGCAATTACACTCCCTTAAAGGTGGACATAAACCATATTCTGGAGGAGATCAAGAACAACGAGGAGCTAACTTGGCCGGAGAAAATGAGGATAGACCCCGACAAGAGGGATAAGTCCAAATATTGCGAGTTCCATAGAGATCACGTCCACAAAACCAAGAGTTGCATAGCTCTCCATAATGAGATCGAAACACTCATTAGGCGAAGAAAATTGTGCAAGTTCGTTGATCGCCAAAATGGTGGGAAGACTAACGAGAGAGGAAGGCAAAGGTCTAAATCTCCTTACCGAGCAAGAGATGAAAAAAAGAGGGACCACGAAGATGATCCAGAGGATGACACCGACCTCCCCAAAAAGCCGAGGCAACCTGAGCGTGAGGTATTCTTAATCCACTTTAGATCATTTGAATGCAATGTGATTACAGGTGGCGATGCAGGAGGTGGAGATCATACTAATGAAAGGAAAGCTTACCTCAATGAGGCTCAAGCTTGTTCCTACATACATCACATAAATTTGGCGCAAAGAAGATCGCTCGAGGAAGGTGAACAAGGATAAACTAGTCATCAATTTTTCCAAAAATGATCTCGCAGGTGTACTGTATCCTCATAACGACCCCTTGGTGATCAAGATGTGAATGAAGGATGTGGTGATTTCACGTGTATTAGTAGACAATGGTAGCTCTACGGACATCATGTTCTACCCCTGTTTTGATAGCTTGAACTTGAAGCTAGCCCAGTTGGAGCCATATCATAGGCCCCTCCTCAGTTTTACAGGAGAGAAGTTTTTTCCACTTGGGACGATCAAGTTGGACATGCTCATTGGTACCTGTCCTACTTGCAGAACAAAAAAAGTACATTTTTTCACAATGGATCGCATTTCTTATCATAAGCTGTATAGTTAGCGCGCATTGTTGGTCAGTAGTATCCTTGTGTCGTTATCCTCTGCAAAAGAGTCTGACCTCCTACATGAGCTCCATAAGATCCTTCATGAATTTCTTCCACTAGATCATGAACTTCCGTTGGGTGAACACATCTTTGCAGACCTGCGATCATAACCCTTCTATATAAAACTCCATTGTTTAAGACATATCTAACAGCTTTAAATTTCAACCTCTTGGCCGCAAGTTGTTCGGTTGGTAAAATGACTTCTTCGATGTAAACCCTAATGGGATCCATCCAGGAAGGTACCATATCCAAAGTGATAAACTTAACCATCAAATCTTCATCGATACTTCTACTAGTCAGTACCTCAATAGGAATTGTTCTTCGTAGCTCAGTACGTGTAGCTGAGGCTAACCGAGATAGTGCATCAGCCCTTGCATTCTCCAGTCTTGGTATCCTAACCATTTGCACAACTTCTAAGTTGGCTATAATCTCCATAGCTTTGGTGTGATACCTAGACATGAATTCTCCTTTTGCTGCGTACAGCCCGAGCATCTAATTTACCACTAGTTCTAAATCACTAAACACCGTAACTTGCTCTGCATTCAGTGATTTAGCTAAACTGAGTCCCACACTTACGGCTTCATACTCAGCTTCATTGTTGGAATCTTTGAATTGGAAACGCAGAGCATATTCTATGTCTAATCCATCTGGACTATTAAGAATTATTCCAGCTTCGCCGCCTGTGGCGCACAAAGAACCATCGATATAGAAATTCCATATAGGGATACAGTTATCAAACCCTTGGTCTGACAAAGTCCCCTGATGGAATATCTGGTGCTTCCTTTTATCATCCCACAACTTTGGGCTTTTATCAGAGGATTCTTGTTGCTCAATCACTGTCCCTTACGGCAGGTCTGCTGATGGGAGTTGATCGGGGACAATTTTTGATGATCCTCTAACATCTGTGAGTTATTATGCATTAGACCCTTGTTGGTCGGAGGTATCTGGATAAGTGAATTCAGCAATGAAATCTTCCACTGCCTGTCCTTTGAGAGAAGACCTTGGCTCATAGATAAGGTCATTTTCACCTAACTCCACTGCCCAATACATCAATCGTCCAGATTTTTTTGGCTTGTGTAAAGCCTGTTTGAGTGGCATGTTAGTATATACCACTATTGTATGGGCTTGAAAATATGGCTTCATTATCATATAATAAATCAGTTTTTACACTCCACCGTCCATTCTTATTAAAGCTGAATTGACTGCATTTTTTTAGACAACCAAGTACAAGTATAACTTTTCTCCCAATACTGGCCTGGATAGTAAAGGAGGTGTCCCCAGGTATCTCTTCAACTTCATGAATGCCTTCTCACACTCATCATTCCACTCAAAGGTCTTTCTGATCACCTTAAAGAATGAAAGACATTTATCAGTTGCTCGGAAGACAAACCTGTTGAGATCCGCTACACGTCCCGTGAGGCTTTGTACTTCCTTTTTAGTAGTTGGAGATCATAATTCTAGCAAGGCCTTTATCTTGTCAGGGTTTGCTTCAATACGTCGTTAGTTTACAATATAACCAGGGAATATGCCTTCTTGTACGCCACATACACACTTGGTCGGGTTCAGCTTCATCTGGTACTTCTCCAGTTGGTCAAATGTTTGGCTTAGATCAGCTATGTGGTCAGCAGCTTTCTTGCTCTTAGTCAGCATGTCATCGACGTAAACCTCCATGTTTTTGTTGATCTGCTCTGCGAACACCTTGTTCATCATCCGCTGGTACGTAACACCTGCATTTTTAAGACCAAAAGTCATCACATTGTAACAGTATGTTCCCCGTGGTGTAATGAAATAGGTACTCTCCCTATCTTCTGGTTTCATCTTAATTTGGTTATAGCCGGAATAAGAATCCATGAAGCTCAACAATTCATGCCCCGAAGTAGCATCTACCAGCTGATCTATTCGGGGCATAGGGAAGTGATCTTTTAGGTAGGCTTTTGTTCAGATTTTTAAAATCCACGCACATTCTCCATTTATTGTTCTTCTTTTTTACCATCACCACATTGGCTAACCAATCAGGATATTTGACATCCTCAATGAAAGAAGCCTTTTGCAGTTTCTCTACTTCCTCTAGCCTGGTTCTTTTCTGGACTAAAGACCCTTTTTCGTTGCTTCACCCATTTGATCTCCTTATTGACATTGAGCTCGTGGCACACGAAGGCTGGGTCTATCCCAGGCATATCTTCATAACTCCATGCGAAAGCTTTCTTTCTATGCCTTAAAAACACCACCAACTCTTGCCTTATTGTCGGATCAAGTGAAGCGCCAATTTGAGTTGTTCTTTTCGGTTGTTCATCATCCAAAATAATGCTCTCCGTTACTTCCATGACTTGACCCTTCACGAGCTCTGATTCGTCTCTGGGGTCTAGTGTTTCAATCTCCGACTCTTCAGACTCATCCACTTGGTAAGTGGTGGTTTTCTTCCTAGTATCCTCCAACTCTTCTTATTCGGCAGATGAGTAGTAGCATTCCCGAGCTACTTTTTGATCGCCCTTCACAAGTCTCACCCAAAAGTTGGTCGAGAACTTTAAACATTGTTGTACAGTGGATGGCACTGCTTTAAACTTTTTCAGGCCTACTCTTCCCACGATTATATTGTAGGTCAATTGGATATTTTTGTCCATCATAATGAATCGTATCTTTTCCGATCTACAGGTAGGCTAGGTACCAATCAGCATGTCCAACTTGATCGTCCCAAGTGGAAAAACTTTTTCACCAGAGAAGTCGATAAAGGGCCTGTGATACGGTTCCAACTAGGTGAGTTTCAGGTTTAAACTGTCAAAGCAAGGGTGGAACATGATATCCGTCGAGCTTCCATTATCCACCAATACTCTTGATATGATTACATCATTCATCCTCATCTTGATTACCACAGGGTCATCGTGAGGATACACGACACCTTCCAGATCATTTTTGGAGAAACTGATGACCAGTTTATCTTTGTTAACCTTCCTCGGGCGATCCTCTTCCACCAGATTTATCCGTTGTATATAGGAACAAACTTGGGACTCATTGAGGTAAGCTTTCCTTTCAGCGGTATGATCACCACCTCCTGCATATCCACCTGTTATCATATTACAGTCAGATGAATCAAAGAGGATTGAAAATACCTCACGTTCTGGCTATCTTGAGTTTTTGGGGAGATCGGGGTCTTCCTCCGGATCCTCTTCGTGATCCCTTTTCCTATCATTTCTTGGTCGGTTAGGAGATTTGGACCTTTGTCGTGATCTGTTGTTGGTCTTCTCATCATTCCGTCGATCAACAAACTGTTTCAGCTTTTCTCGCCTAATAAGTGTTTCTATCTCGTTTTGGAGAGCTACGCATTGCTTGGTAATGTGACCATGGTCCTTGTGGAACTCACAATATTTGGACTTATATCTTCTCTCAGGAGTTGTCCTCAATTTTCCTCGCCAATTTAATTCCTCTCTATTCTTGATCTCTTCCAGAACATGGTTTATATCCACCTTTAGCGGGGTATAATTGGCATATTTCCTCAGGTGCTCTAATATTTCCTTGCCTTTCAATTGCTTATTCCCCCCGTTTTGCTTGTGATCTTTTCTCTCAGACATGCCTTAAACTTTAGTCTCTGCTTTTGTCTCACCATTCTTCTTCGCATCCATAGCTTCTTCGGTGTTTATAATCTTGGCTGCTTTAGCCATCAATTCCGCCATGGATTTGGGGGGATCCTTGGCCAGAGTGTAGTATAACTTGTTTGGTAGAAGACCGCTCATGAGGGCTGTAATAGCGGTTTTCTCCTCATAGTCAATGACTTCCAGTTTCTCGTTATTAAAACAAGTAATATAATCCCCTATTCTCTCTCCTGCCCTTTGCCTTACGCTCAACAGATGTGCTACCCTTTTAACTGGCTTTGCACTAAAATAGAAGTTTCCTATAAAGAGCTCTACCAGCTGATGGAAGGTAGCAATCTTCCCCCGAGGAAGATTATTGTACCATATTTGAAGGTCCAGTGATAGTCCTCGAGAATGCCCTTCACCTCATCTCATCGAAAACTGCATAGATATCTGCAGCAGCTCGGTACTACTCTATGTGGAGGACAGGATTAGTTTTTCCATCATACTTTGGCATAACTAGAGGAGCTTTAAACTTCGACGGTGTGGGAAAATCCACAATTGCTTCTACGAAGGGTGATCCTTTGACAAAGGTTCTTTGGAGAGGGTTTCTCGCCTTAGCCATTTCTCCTAACCTGTCTTCCAATCGCTGAATAGATCCTTTCCGTGACTCCTTTCCTGCTTCGAATCTATGGGTACGAGCAACAAATCGCATTGAGTTCTCCTCCTGGGATCTTTTTGGGCGAGCTGCAGGCCTGATATTTGGACGTGATTGGGCAGATCCTTCCCTTAACTCATTTAGTCGTTGAGAATTTCTCGACACAATCCCACTACACCGAATCTGCCGAATTGTCACGGCTATTGACCTTGACAATTCTGGGGGTGACAACGTTTTTTGTCACGGACGTGTCACGGTCATTGACTGTGACAAGTTTTTAAATATTGTCACGGTCATATACCGTGACAAGTTTTGTCACGATCATAAACCGTGACAAATCCGTGACATTCTTTAAAAAATTGTCACGGTCAATGACCTTGACAATTCTGGGCAGAATTAAAAAAAATCTGTTGGACAGTATGGCCACTGCCACTGCCCAGCAGTATATTTGTACCTGTTATAACAACATTATACCTGTTCAAACATCATATATCCAAATAAAATAGAGATAATGCAAATATACATTCAAAATAATATGCATAACGATATAATTCAAATGTAACAACTTAAAACAATTCAATTCAAATAATGTCACTACATGTCTGGGGTAAGGTTTGCTCTGAGGAGGTGAGTAGGCCACTTAATATATGAATTGACACACCTAGCAATATACATCGTGCCTCATTGTTCGCGCAACCACAATGGGGAGTTCTCATTCCTGGGTATCACATGCGTGATGAGCACCTTGGACTCGATGTCTTGAAGCAAACGTCCATGTACTGGCATACCCTGGACAGTATTCGGGTCCCTCAACCCCCGCCCTATCCGTTGGCCATCAAATATGTCCAGTATAAACACGCTCGGCCAACTAAGTGTCGACATCGGTCAGTTAAAGGGAGCCAAATAGGGGAGTGGATCATCAAAGTCCGCACGTATCGGCGATGAAGCAGCGAGGTCCACATCCTCGTCATCCTGCACCTCCTCCTCCCCCACCTTCTCCTTCCCTTTCCCCTTACGATTTCCGCCCAACGAACGCTTCATGAATGAAAACATATCTTGGACCGTCGCCTCCAAATGGGACAGCTTCGCGTCATGCGAGTCCACCATTCGAGCCAATCCGGTGTCGCTCGTCTCCAATCCGATGATCCTAGATTTGTCCACCCGCGAGCTCACCCACTTGTCCTCCCCTTGCGATCAGCGCCAAGAACTTAGCTGAGTGCGTAGGTGGACAAAGATGCCTTGTCGGCATCAGACTGCGACCCATGCACTTCCTTAAGCTTTGTTTGAAACGAGAAAAAGCACATGATTAGTAAAATAAGTAAATAAAAAAATTATAACGTAATTAACAAAACGTAAACTGTCGGATTACTTACAATCGTGGCCGCGACGCTCGAGGACACCTCCTTATCCTTCTCCTTCCCCTTCTTTGTCCGAATAGCTACATAAGTATCGAGCCTATGTGTCCTACCCCCAAGGCCACTCCATGTCCCCTGAAATAAAATAAAGTAAAATTAGTACGACCCTACAAAGTAAAATAATGCAAAATAATATATTTTTATAGTTATAGAAAAATTAAATCTTACCATCATCCTATGCTCCACCTCGGCGTAAGACATCCGGACGGAGTAGTGCACGTCCGTCTTTTTTTGCCCGATTCTCCCTCCCCGATTGGCGAAATGCCAATTGTCGCTCCCCGATCTCATTGTCAATGAACTTTTGCCATTGTGCCAATGAGATCGGCTCCTTCGGCGGGACGGATTCACGCATTCGGATAACGAACTCTCGGGTCTTCCCAAAGTACCGGGTCTGCATATTTTTCTTCCACGTCTTGTGTTGCTCCCTCAACTGCTCCAAGACAGAATCGCGTAGCTTTGGTTCCAGGCTGAATTGTTCCTGTCCAACAAATACAATGTTAGTTGCGAATAAATATAAATATAAATATAAATATAAAATGAAATTTAAATATTCATATAAATATAAATTCATTACCTATAGTGCCACCCAAATATCTAACTTGAGCTCATTTAGCACCTCCCTCCAACTAGTGTACCCTGGGCCGATGATCGTCTTTACCAGCTCGAGGGATCTCGCTAATATCCTCGTCTTGTTCTCGATGGCCATCCCCGATTTGCTATATTTGGGGAGCCTAGGGGACGAGGAGCCCTCTTCGCCTCCGCTACCACCGAGCCCAGACGACATCATCACAATCACAATCAGCATCATCATCCTCGCCTTAATACCTGAAGGAGACATTTGCTGTAAAAAATGTTGTGAATAGTACAAATCAAAATGAATTAGAAGAAGACATGCAAATATGTACAATTACTAAAAATCCAAATGAATTGTTACTGTTTAACACCTCAATTCTGAATTCCAAAACAACAGCATCTAGATCATAATATGTACAATTACTAAAAATCTGAAACATCCCCACCCTCACCCCTACTGCCCACACACACGCACACTACACAAGAGTGAAAATGATAAAGTGAAAATAAATTAAAAGCATTAAAAATGGATTGATAAAGTACAAATTGGAATATTTATTACAAATTGAAAAATTGTTTCAAATTCGGGTTATCATCAAAAACGGATTGATATTCGGTAGGAGCAGCCAAGTCAGACACACTAATATTTAGACGCTTTGGCGCGTGTAGGGCAATTGACCACGGTTCGTTGTTGATATACTCCGAGTAAAACACTTGGTTAACCTTTTGAAATGCACAAACAAACGGCTCATCGCTCACGTGGTCGTTACTCTTCAACTTGGACAAGTCAACCATGATCAAATTGGTGACAGGATGAACTTTACAAGCATTTTTATCCTCAACTCTTACCCAGTCACAGTAAAATACAACCTTTTTTAAGATTATATAATCCAATTCAAATATATTTCGAATTACACCATAGTAAGTCATTTCCGCTTCATTTAATTAATTCTATTTCCTCCATCTCCTCTAATGGGTGAGTGGTCCTATCCCATTCAAGACCGCATATTTCTGTAATATACTTAACAGCTCATGCACATTGTTACGATTTGAAAAAAATTCGACAGCGTATCCCCGTAGTTCTCCAAGTACACGACGTAGATTGGCAAGTGTGAGTATTATTTCAATTGAAATAACAGTCACACTTGTCAATCTAGTATGTACCCAGAGAACATTAGGATATGACTACAGAATTTCCTCCAAAAGTAACAACTTTAAGCCACTAAGAATATTATTATACATAAATTATTCAGTCCCAAACTGTCCAAACAGGACAATTCGAGAGATCTCATTACAGGGGTAATGACTCTCGAACGGGTCTAAGAGTTATTGAATGCATATGCATAAGAACTAGAAGGCTAGTATCTATGCGCACTATGTGTAATTTCAAGTATGTTTCATTTAATTATCATACTATATATATATTGTTCGTTATACAAAGTAATTTTCAAAAAAAGTTGAAAAATTTCATCCCCATATGGATAATAATCTAGTGGTCATGCCACTTTTAAAATTAAACAACCCAACATCGATCCACTATAATCCAACCGCAATGGAAACAACAAATGTGTATCCCGTACTCCTTCTAATTCGTCTACTCAATTAATTAATTTCATCAATTAAACTATCAATTAAAGTATACAATTATTAATTTACTAATTTACAATGAGGGGCAATCCTACTTGCATATGAAATGGGCACTAATTATTAATTTACAAAAAAAATTAACAACCAATCAATATTAAATCAATCAATTCTTTTACAAGGGGCACTACAATATGAGGGGCACTATCTAATAAACCAATAAAATTTTAATTAAAAAAAACACACACACGCACATATACACCCCCTGCCCTACCCCGTGCCCACCACACGCACACGCACACATATATACACACGCACATATACACACACACACGCACATACCCCCTCCCCTCCCACCAGACCTGCTGACTCCCCCCCCCCCCCCCCCCACACACACACGCGCGCACACATTTACACACATATATACACACACGCACATATACATACACATATACATAAATGGGGGAGAAATAGAGAGAAAACATACCAAAGTTATAGAGAAAGAGAGCAGCCGCTAGAGAGAGAGAGAGAAATGGAGGGAACAAATTTGGTGGAAAAAAAGAAGGGGGAGGGTTGTTTTTACTGACAGAATTGTTACGAACGTCTCACGATCATTGACCGTGACAAGTCTTTGTTATGGTCATTGGACTTGTCACGGTCAATGACCGTGACAAAAAACGGGTGTTTTTGTGTCACGGACATTGACCGTGACAAGCCTGGCCGCTAAAAAGGTGACAATTTAACCATTTTGGTGTAGTGATCCGAGGAGGATTTCTATTCCTCCTGGGGCCCAAACGGTCAAATGGGGAGACTTTGCTCAACCTTTCCAGAGCGCTCGTCCGTTCCAGAGTCAAAGTGATGTTTTCTTGAGACTCTACAATTCTTATAGGAGACGTCAGGCCAGGCTGGTAAGATGAATCACTTGAGGTTCCAGTACGGTGAGGTTCAGGACGTCTGGTTCGTGAAGACGGTGGTGGCATGACACTTCGTTGATCGGACTGGATGGAAGCTCCATTTTGAAAAGTCTGGATGAACTGTCGCATAGTATCTTGCATGGTCGTTTGCCCCTGGCTAAACTAGCCAAGATTCCTGTGATATCGTTTGCGTTCGGAGGAGCGTAAGGGTTAAGAGGAATCCCGTCATTGTTCCTGTTGCTAGGTTCTGGGATTTCGGCCATTTATTATGAGTTTTGGGGTGGAAAACGCTACGTATAGTCGTTTCCCACAGACGATGCCAATCTGTTGATATAAAAAACTAGATTTGATCTAATTAATTAATCACAGATAAATATGAATAAATAAATAAGACAAAGGATTTTTAAAGTGGTTCAACCTTAGGAAAATGGTCTACGCCAACTGTTTTGTATTGTTGGGTATTTGCCTTAGTCTTTAGTATGTTTGCTTATGGAAGCTTGCCCCGGTAGGGGGTGTTACAAAGTATTTATAGCCCTTGGGCTCTCAGTGTGAATAGACAATATGTCGTTATTTGATAGACATATACATCTGTACATGATAAGAATGTTCATTGAATCTGTTTTTGTCGTTTGATCTTCCTGACTAGATGCTCGGTACACTGAGTAGCTCGGCATGATGAGTAGCTCAGCATATTGAGTAGTTCGGTACTGTAAGTTACTCGGTAAATATGTTTTATGCCACGCAGGATGACAAGCGTCTTCATATAATTGGTCCACGTCAGCTGACTAATTTTTGTATCAACACTCCCATTATCAATCAAAACCCTGGAGATAATGGCATCATGGATTCTAAACTTGACAACCAATGGATCATCATGGGGATAAAGTACCCCAAAGAGGTCGTTCTTGGAAAAGCCGATTACTAGCTTGTCTTTGTTGACTTTCATGGGTCGATCATCTTCATTCAGATTGATTCTCTGGGTATAAGAACATGTATGTGCTTCATTCAAGTAGGCCTTTCTCTTGGCAGTGTGATTTCCTCCTCCTGCATCGCCACCTATAATTACATGACAATTAAAAGAGCCAAAACTTATGGTTTCTTAGGCTTCTTCCGCAGGTTGGGATCATCTTCATAACCATCTTTATGGTTTCCCTTCATGTCCTCTCTGGGTTTACAAAGAGAATTCGACCTTCCCCTTGCTTCTCTACTTTCTCTCCGATCAACAATTTTTTTCAATTTTCCTCGGCGAATGAGAGATTCCACTTCATTCTTCAAAGAGATACAACTATCAATTGTGTGGCCATGATCCTTATGGAACTCACAATATTTAGATTTTTCCCTTCTGTTAGGTGGTGCCCTCAACCTCTAGGGCCATCGCAAATCTTAATTGTGTTTGATTTCCTCTAGGATATGGTGAATGCTGACAGTTAATGGAGTGTATGTTCCATACTTTTTTATGCTTCTTCGACTTCTGATCCTTCTTCTTAGGCTTAGCTGCTAAACTCTTCTTTGAATCCATTGCTTCCTCGGCATTCATGACATTTCCTTCTTTAGCCATGAGCTCAGTCATGATTTTAGGAGGATCTTTAGCCAGAGCATAATATAGTTTTTTTGGAAGCAATGCACTCATTAGAGCAGTGATGGATGCTTTCTCCTCATAGTCAACCACTTCCAATTTCTCATTGTTGAAACGAGCGATATACTCCCTGGTAGTTTTTCCTACTCGCTGCCTTACACTCAAAAGATGGGCTACTCTTTTTACTATCTTGGCCCCAAAACAAAAGTTGTTGATGAACAGCTCGGGAGAGT
Source organism: Sambucus nigra (assembly GCA_949130495.1). Taxonomy (NCBI): domain Eukaryota; kingdom Viridiplantae; phylum Streptophyta; class Magnoliopsida; order Dipsacales; family Adoxaceae; genus Sambucus; species Sambucus nigra. Next base: position 296,831,912 of record OX422217.1, on the reverse strand, counting down.
TGGTTAAAGTTGGTAATTTATCCTTGGGGAAAGTTATTGTACCATATTTGAGTTGAACCCGTAATGGTGCTTGAAAATGCTCTACATCTCATTTCATTAGGGACTGAAGCTCGATATGCAAAACTGGATCAGTTTTACCATCATATTTAGGGGTGACCACTAGGGTTTTAAACTTGGATGGAGTTGGGAAATCAATAATTGCCTAAATGAAGGGAGATCCTTTGATGAAATTCTTCTGCAAGGGATTCTTTGCTTTTGCCATTTCTCCCAGCCGACCTTCTGATCGTTGGATTGATCATTTCCATGAAGGGTTACTTGCATCAGGTCTGTTTGAAGATGCTGAGCTATTTCGACCATGTGTCTGTGATGAGCTCTCTTCCAAAGAAATCTTCTTAGCGTCAACATATCGTCGGAAACTTGATCTTAACTTGACTGAGTAGTTATAAATAACTATCTAAGAGGGGTTCTGTTTGCTCGGGGTCCCAAACGGTCAAAAGGCGAGGCTCTACTGAATCTTTCAAAAACACTTGGTCGTTCAGGAGAGTAGGAATGGCCATCATAGAACTCTGTGGATCTAATCGACGAACTGACCCCCGGACGATAAGACCTATCGCGCGTGTATCTAGAATTGCTATGTCAGATTTGCCTAGGAGGTGGAGGTGGCTTTTCTCTCCTTGGCGAAGGAACCGTTTGCTGCCTAGAAAGGGCTAGAGATCTAGCTTGCAATGACTGGGTCAATTGCCTCATTGTTTCCTTCATGGCATCTTGACCTCTAGCAATATTGGCAAAAATCCCATTTAGGTCGGTTGTTATAGGTGGAGTAGACAGGACGGTTGGGTTGCCTTTATTTCTGGCACTAGGCTCAGGATCATTCAATTTTCCTTGAATAGGGATGTACGAAATAGAGAACGAAAATTAGACACACGTTCTCACAAACGGCACCAATCTGCTGATGTCAAAAAATGGACTAGATCTAATTTTCTAATCACAGATAAAATATAAGATTGCAATGAAATAATTAAATGAAAGAAAAAGAGTTTTAAAGTGGTCCGGTTATATAAAAAAGTCTGCGTCCATTGTTATAGTATTGATTTGAGTGATTACAGAAAGCTATGTACTCTTGTTAAATAAGAATATCCTAGAATTCGTTTTATCATGCCTTTGATGAAAGGGATACGATGTATTTATAGTGCCCGGAATCAAGAGTTGGGATGCCTTTATATATTCAAGCATTTACTCCCATACATAATGAATGTGATGATTGGTTGTCTATACCACGTTAGAAAAGACCCTTGGTTGTATTTCACATGTGGTGACTTTTTATTTATATTGATAGTCTGCATTCTTTATGTTGCTCGGCATGCCTGTCGAGCAACTATCTATGGAGTTGGTTCAATGACTGCTGACAAGGATTTCTGCCACGTAAGTAGTCGAGTGTCCACTTCTAATTGGTCCACGTAGGTGGATAATTTTTTGTATCAACAAGGATGACCATCAAGACCCATCACATCACCCGGCACAGGTGTGGCACAATCGGCTGGTAAAGGCGGCATCTGTGCTGGTGGTGGATGAGGAGGAGGAATTGGGCCACTAGAGGTGGTGGGGGACTGCAGTGATAACGGAGACACATGCCAATCAAATGGCCACGCTCTCCACAACCAAAGCACCGGCGATCCCTCAGTGGAGCAAAGCAATGAGCGTCAGGTGGGGGGAGGATGTATCCACTCCTAGATACTGCGATGGGTATCCCCGTCGTCGGAGGATGAAAAGGAGTCGGAATGAAGTTGGGAGAGATCATGGTGGGAAGGCGTGTGGGAGGGCGGTGGCATATATGGTGGTGGGTGGGGGTGTAAGCGTGGGTCAAGGTGTCGGGAGCCGAAAATGTCAAAATATCCATTGGAGTCATAAGGTTGTCCATGGCGATCAAAATGGGCAAAAAGGTTGGTTGGTCGGAAGGGGTCGGGATCAGGTGGTTATCTAAGGGGGTTGGAATGGCCAGGTAGATTGGAAATTTCGGCTGGATCGGCATTTTTTTAATTGTCTAGGCAGTTCAATCGTCAAAGCAGGTAGGGTCGAGTAGACGGGTAGTTCGGTATTTTTTTCGAGGAATTCGGGGTTCGAGAATAATGCAGATGGACCAGAAATGTGGGGATTTCTAAAGGGTTCGGTTGTTCTGACATGGGTGGGTAGGGATGATTTTTCTAATGGGTCGGGAAGTTCAAAACCTTGTACAAAAGCTAGGAGATCTGGAGTATCAACATTTCCGAGTAGGCCGAAATTCACCCTAAGCGTGGGTCGACAAGGGTTTCTCCCGAGACTGAAGAATTGAGTCGCCTGGTTTTTCGAATGACGTCGGGACCTTCAGATGAGATAGGGAGCCCTGAGTTCGTCGGTGTACCTGAAGAGTTCGAGATTTTCGATTTGACCGAAGACAACGATTGCTTTAGTGGAGCCAAGAAGGTCAACAACTTGACGCAGGGAGGGCGAGTGGGTGATCCCCTCGACAGAGGCGGGTCGCCTAGTGGTTTCAGGAACTCCGAAATTTCAGATACCATTGATTGGTTCGGAGCGACTGCCTATAGGTTCCTTTCCACTTCTTCGAAAGGGTGATTCGTTCTCAATAGGTAGTTGTTTTGTGGTGAGGAGGCGAAAGAAAGAATCAAATTTCTTATTGAATTCTAAGGTCTACTAATCAATTTTGTGTCTTAATTCTTGAATCTCATCTTCTTGTTGTTTGAATTTTTTTAGAGCCATTGAGAAAGTAACGTACGATTTGTTTGATAATCTAAACACCAATAGACCAATACATCAATGTTGGAGCAATACCCGATTTTATACCAATTTGAAGTAAATTACACATCAATGACCAAAAACAAACAAACGCAAAGAATTTCTTATATTTCAAAATGAAGCTATCTCCAAATGAGGAATACATGCCAATCAAGTAATTGCCTAAATGAGGAATACATACTATGGAGAGAACTACATGCTAATCAAGTAATTGCCTAAATGACTAAAAAGGACAAGCATAAAAAAAATACTTAATTAGTCCCAAACATGCTTGAAAATCAATTAAAAGAAATAAAAGAAAATAAAAGAAATAAAATAATCTAAAAAAGGAAAACTAATATGAATTCCCATTAGTTAGAGTACCAAAATGGAGTTTTAATAACTATACCCATAAATTTCTATATATAGCTGTGAAAAAGGGCTATCATTCACATTTTAATCCGACAGAAAACTATTGAAGAAAATCAAACATCACACATCACGAGATAGCGTGAACCCAAAATAACACACCACAAAATTCCGCTAAATTGGCAGCAAAAATTTAGCATGACACCCCAGACTTTGAAGAGAAAAAAGTAATGTAGAAGTTCACACAACCCAGCTAATCAAATCTCTCGATATTGAAGTATTGAAGTATGAAACTCAACCAATTGATAAGGTGAAAATATATGGTAAATATTGAAACATTCGATCCAAAATCAATTGGCAATACATTGAGGGGTCCGGGATCTTATAAATTGTTGGGCAAAGATCTAATTTTCTCATTTCAGACTTCGTATCTCAACAATATTATCTGAGGGCATCATTGAACCAGATGTAAGAGGAAGGAATACAACAATACTCCACGACAAGCGCTAAAATTTTTATATCTGCCAAAATACAAGCAAAACTACAAAGTCATGAAAATATTTACAAGCATGAACATAGAGAATTTGTAGTTTGTACCCCCAAACTATCTTGGCACTGCTAGGCAGTTTCATGTCTATCTACCAGCCTATTCTCCAAGAATGACTGATAAGCATATGGTCGCTACATCTATTGAAGTCCAATAAAAACATGACGAGTAAATATCTGATGAAAAAACTGCATTGCATAGGCATCTTCTGCGAGAAGGCAGCTGCTACAGCAGATTATCCAAGAAACCTGCAATGCAAATTATATTAATATTCAGTACCATTTTACATGAAAAATATTACGTGAGTGAAGCACAACACAACAACCGATTCACGCTTAGGGTGCGATTTCAGCACCTTAGCTTTTCCAGTAACTCCACAAATCAAAACAGAAAACACAAGATTGGTAGTCCAAAAAATTACCGAAGTGAGGATCTCAAAAGATAGCGGTTCCATGGCACCCCGGTATAACAGCTCCCCCACTTGGTTGTGCAAATGCACAAGCAGTGTTTTTGAGAGAGAGAGAGAGAATAGTACCCAAGATTTCCACGTTATACTAGCCTGTAAACCCCTCTAGAAGAAATTCCCCATCTTCATTCTGAGTTCCAACATAGAGAATTCTATGCAGGTACCCAACAGCAACTAGCATAGAGAATCCGACCCTTCCAACCCTGCAGCATCCAAGGACCATCTTGATCAAACAGAAAATCTTTATGGTAATTTGCTGTCACCTTAGCCCTTAGTCTCTTCAAGACTTCCTGCTTCAGCGAGAGGGGCCTAAAACCTGCCCTCATGATGCGAACCTGCCACTGCTTGTATATCTCGGGCCTCTCAACCCTCTCCGACCCCTCACATGCAACCACATTGATAATCTCGCGCCCAGAAAACTCTTGCTCAAAATTCAGCCGATGCTGATCTTCACAGGGTAGCGTAGCCTCAAACACATCAAACAATGCTGAGTAGTGAAAGAGTGCCTCCCGAAACCGAGTGACAAAGAAGGGAGCATTGTACGACCCATTAATTACAGCCTGGACGAAAATATCTGGCTTCATCTTCCTGATCAATTTTAGAACAGCATCCCTTGGACTGTTAACCACAACCGTCTCATCGAGTAGGTTCTCAAACTGTAACAAGCAGTTCACAGCAAGGACCTCATTGCCCTTGAGATTCAAATCCTCAATTTTGATATTTTCCCATTCCCGTGTTGCTATGGTATGGTACTCAAATGGAACTTTGAACCGCTCACAATAATTTGCCAAAAAACGCCCCGTCTCCTCTACCCTTTCCGCTGGCCGGAAGCCAGGTTGAGGAAGCTCTATTCCAGTAATTCGAAGCTTGCATGGCCCTTCATCTCTCATTGACAGTTGCTGGATAAGGATAGGCCACTGAAAACCATATAGTATACCAAAATCCACAATGTGAAGAGTACCTTTTGAAGCTAGATCTATAATCATTTTGTTCGCAAAGAAAATTGAGTTCTTCTTGAATGGGTTGGATGTAAGATGAACTTGGTACGCTTTCAACTTCTCAGTGGCTGATATCCTCTTGGAAGCTAAGGAAGCGTAAATCTGGGTTCCTGTGCTGGCCAAACGTGCCTCAATACCTTTACAAAAGATATGGGCCAGCCTCTGATACGCATCACCCGTTGGAGAAGTGTGCTGCCTTATCTGCTTTAATTGTTCATTTGCAGTCCTGCGATCATCAGCAGCAACGGATTGTGCGCAACTAATTAAAAGAGTCCTCAGATCCACCATTTCACTGTTATCGCTCTGTCTCTTAGCACGAGTCCTCCCGTTACTAGTTTTGTGTGTCTCTCCATTCTGCTGAACAATCTTGTCCACTTCATTCAGCGGTTTGTCACCACAATAGGCATCACATCTTATAGGCTTCCCTGTCACATCAGTAAAGAGTAAAACCCTATCAAACATCTCTGACAACTCAGCCTCATCCACATAAACGGCGGACTGTTTACAACTCCTCTCTTCTTCAATATCAGTGTCATCCTGATGATGATGCTTTCTCCCTTTCGAGCCTTTTAAATAATTTTCTCTGTCATCCTTCTCTTCCTTGACTACAGAGCCCGCATCACGTTCTTTGGAGTCTAGTGCAAGTGAGTACTTATCCAAATTGATAACTAGCGGTGTACCACTCGGGAGAAATTTACTAGCTTCCTCCATCCCTCTCTTAAACTGCAACATAGACTCATTGTCACCAAGTATATTTTGAATCACATTTGTACCCAGAGAAGAATCCACGGAGCCATTGAAATTATTATTGAAGCTGTTTGCAGAACCAAATGACAGTGGACAACTCTGCATGGTGTATGGTGAAAAGTGCGCCAAAGGACGAGCTTGTGTAACTGTGAAATTGAACTCTAAGGAACCACCGACCAACTGAGGATTAAAGTAGTTGCTAGTACTCGTGCTGCTGTTCGGACTGTACCTGCTGGATCTTCCCAAGAAGTTATCATCCGGGCTTTCGACAGTTTGGTCGATGCAAATCCGTGGCCAAGAGGAGGGTAAAGAAGTAGAGGAGGGTAAAGAAGGGTACTTCTGGCCGAGGACTTCATAGAAAGATTTCTCAGCAGCTTGTAGAGCCATCGGATCGTGAAACACGCTGGGTTTCTCCTCCATATTCTCTTCCATGAGTATCTGATTCAGGTACTTGAGAACAGTATCAGAAAAGTTGTCCGGAGAGTCCAAATCGGAGCTCTCGTTCGAGGATGGAAGCAAAGTGCCCGGGTCATGATCAGACGGACGAAAAGGAGGATCCAAGCAACTGAGATTTAGTGGTTCACCTTTATGTTTGAAACCATATGCAAGGTTTGGGGGGTGATTGAAATTGAGGAAAGCAGTTTTGTCATCAGAACTGTGGTCATTCATTGAATCAGGAAATCCACTCTATTGTTTATCCATAACCATCTATTACTCAAAACCCTGTATGGCTATATCAAATCCAAACCCAACTCTACAACCAACGGATTTTCAGCAAATAACAAACCTACAAAAAGAAATATGTGACAGAAATGATAAGCAAGTAATGAGTTAGTTAAAATAAACTTCTTTTTCCCAAAAACACATATCAGCAAATATCAATTACAAAGCCCAAATCAATCAATCAGAAAGGGAAAACTATGCGGATCAATCATAAATTAGGTGAATATAAACCCAAAACCCAAAATTCTAGACACGTGTTGTGGAATCATCTTCAAACTAAAATAAAATGGGATGAATAAAGTGAACAGGTAAACAAAGCAAACCAGAGAGAGAGAGAGAAGAGGTAAATAATTTGCGTACCTGACGAGATGGGAGAGTTGAAAAGAAGGGGTTGTGGAGGGATGTAAGGGAGACTTTTTATTTTGTTCCTGGTCTACTTAGACCAGAATGCGACTAAGTTGATGGAGGAGAGTGTCCCACTAGCTGCTACTGTTCATTCTTTCTGTTGTCTATTTAAATGAGACACGATATCATATCAGCACACAACAATTACTACTCAAGTTTATATCCGATTTTATCCATGTTTTAATAAATTCACATTTTTTTATTCACAATTGCTGGGGGTAGTTAGTATAATAAAATCTTGTTCGACTTTGTGCTGGTTTGAGTCGACTTGAATTTTATCTAAAATTAAATTTTATTCTCGAGCGATGGTCAGGTGAGTGCAAGTACGAAGGAATTGTCTATAAATGCAAAACATCATTAATCCTTAAATAGTTATATTTAAGGGTCAATTATTAAATAGTTCCTACTATAAATATATATTTTTTAAAAATGACACATATTTTTAGTTTAACCCATTTAGTCCCTCAAACACTCAATATCCTCTTATTTTTAGAGGTCCGCGCCAACGGCACTCTCTCTCCAAAATATGTGGCAAAGGACTTTTTGAGGCAAAATAAAAAAGTTTGGACTAAATGGGTATTAAAAAATGTCCGAGTGACTATTTGGTATATGTCCCCATATTTAATCTAATTTATAAAATATATTATCATTTATTCATTGAGGATCCGTTTGATTTGTGGTGAAATATTTTTATCATGTTAAAAATTAATTCATCTTGATAAAATATGTGTTTGGTTGGGCATTTAATGTGGTGAAATAAAATTAATATGTTGAAAAGTGAGATGAAACTTTAATCATTTTAAACCATGGGTAAAGTAAATAATTTAGGATCAAATACTAAAAAGTTCCTCAAATATTTTTTAATACACATTTAGTCCAAGCATTTTATTTTGTATCAAAAAGTCCCTCAAACACTCATTTAACTAATATTCTCTTAATTTTAAAGCTCTGCACCAGTGACATGGTGAAGAACTTTTTGGAGCAAAATAAAAAGGCTTGGACTAAACATGTATTAAAAAATGTTCGATGGACTATTTGGTATATGCCCCAATAATTTAACAGGTGAAAATAATGAAATTTATATTATTACCAGACTAACCTTTTTTTTATTTTCACTTACAACTATCACACAATCATTAGACATTTCTCCCTCTCAATTAACACGATCATTAACTATTCATTTTTTAAATTTTTCTTTATAAAAATTTAATTTTTTTTATTAAAAAAATAAAGAAAAAATTAAAATAAATAAATGAATATTTGTTTGGTCCAAGGTAATGCGTTCGGAATTTTAACTATTATTTTTATAGTTGGGACTCTTTTTTTTTAATTGGGACTGTTTTTTACAATTGGCAATTTTTTTATTGTTGAAAACTTTTTTTTAAAATTGGGAGTGTTTTCTTTTTTAATTAGGACTGTTCTTTTAAACTTTTTATATTTATTTTTCCTGCATAGCCAAATATGACTAGTTATGTGTGGGGGGAGGTTAATGAATGTTTTTAGTAGCCATGGCACTTATGTGATAAAAATCAAATAGTTAAATATATATATTTTTTGTGTATTTGAAGTGTGAGGGTAATATGGTAATTCTGTTTTTTACTATATTGATCTTAACCATCCAAACAACAAATGATGAAGAAGTTAAAATTTTTACCTAATGAAAAGTGGTGCATCCAAACGCAAATGGTGAAAGCAAAATCACCAAGCTAATCGTTCAACTTTTTTTTTAACGTGGTGAAAAATATTTTAACACGAACCAAACGGACCCCTAAGCTTTTCACCTTGCCATGTGGCACTATCTTTCTTGAAAGCGTACCTCATTGGAAGTTATGCATTGCTACCCTTTTTTTTTTGGTAAACATTGAAAAAGAAATTGATTACTCAGAGTTTACACATCGAAACCATAGGCCATCAAGGCAACAGAGAAGAACTCTAGAAAGAACCATAAAGAAAGAGCAAAGCATAAGGCGAGACAAACTACATAGTAGGATTAGCCAGGATCCGGCGCAAAGCGTTGGGGATCTCCTCAATTTCCACAAAGGTCTCCTCCTGGACCTTAGCCTCCCGTGCCAGCCAATCCGCACCCCGAACCATACCAGGATTGACATAGAAGAAGTCCGCGCCCACCTTTCTCATGAGCTCGTAACAGTCAACCCTAATATTTTCAAAGTCAGTTTCACGGTACTGGACCCCTTTGAAGATATCAATAAGCTCGTGAGAGGTAGTTTCAACAAGAATATCCTTCCAACCCTGCATTTTGGCCATGTTTAGACCGTGGAAAAGGCCTTCCATCAGGGCACGAAGTAGAGAGGGAGTACCCCCTGAGTCGTCCGTAGTAGCCGCTCTTCCAATGTCCCCGATCATCAAGGACATAACCCCCAAAAGTAGCAATGTGGTAGGTAGGGTCAGTACAAGCCTGGAGGGCAACCTTAGTCTTTCCCCGGTCAACATGCTCCAGGAGGCAGAAAAGAGCCTCCGGGATCTCTTCATACTCAGCATAGTCGTGAACCTGACGCCTCCCAATTCGAGCTAAGCCATCAGCCCACATATTATTTGATCTCTTAATATGTGAGACCATAATCTCCATCTCCACCATAATAGCGATGCACTCATCGATAATGTTAGTCAGCGGGTGGTTCTGATGATTCCGTCTATTCAGAAAGTGGACGGCATCCACGCAGTCACTGCAAAGTAAACATCCCATCCAGCCTTTGAGTTTTGCCATATTCAGCCCATGAAGAATGCCCACTAACTCCGCTTTTATGGGGCTGCTATCGCCAATGATTCTGCCACTAAAGCCAATAATCCACCGTTGCTCATTGCTACTGACCATGCCACCAAAGCCACCAAGATTGCTGAAGGGGTCATAGCTGCCATCTGTAAAAATCTCATAACCTGAAAAGGGATAGACACTTGAAGATGAATTAGAAACATTGCCCGGAACATGGTTTGGACTAACTTTGGGCTTTACAAGTAGAACAAGTTCACTTGCGAGGGCCCTTGAGTTAGCCCAAACCATGTTCGAGGATATATTTTTCTTATCAAAAATGCGTTTATTACGTGCAGTCCAAATGTGCCATAAAGTGGAAATAAAAAGGGACTGTCCAAAATGCATAGCTTTATCCCAAATGTTGTCTTTAATCCAATCAAAAAAGTTAATGTTTTTCTGGGTGTTCCACACCTGGGGGGTGAAGGTGAGTTCCCAAACCGCAGTTGCAAGGTGACAGTTTCTAAGTACATGATCAATGTCTTCATCATACTCACAAAAATCACATAGTTTGGAATTAGAGATGCGTCTATTAAATCTTTGGCAATTAGTAAGAATTTTTTTGTGAAATATTAGCCAAATGAAGGTTTTAAGTTTCTGAGGGATTTTAAGTTTCCAAATGAGATTCCAGTTGATGAGATGTGGGGTGTTGAGGTCAATTTTGACAAGGGAATCGTAGGAGGATTTAATTGAGAATTTTCCGTTGGGGGAGGGTCCCCAACTAGGGCTGTCCCCTTGATTCGGAATGTGGGGGAGGGGAGTACCCAGAATTAAGTTGGAAATGTCATTACTGAAGGTGTCCTTAATGAGATGTTCATTCCAGGCCCCTTCCTTTATAAGATCACAGACAACGGACACGTGTTGAATATTGTGGGGTGTGGATAGGGTGGAAGTACCTACCCACCAATCCTTGAAAATATTTGTGGACATCCCGTCCCCAATAATCCATTTGGTGTTTTTAACAATATCACTTTTCCACTTAGAAATGCTCCTCCAAACATGGGATGCTTAGGCCTTACGAGTCCAATTCCTAGGATTGTCGTGTGTATTATACTTCGCTCTAAGCACACGAACCCATAGAGAGTTTTTATTGTTCATAGTTTTCCACCCAATCTTAGAGACAATGGCACGGTTATTTTCCTCGCTACTCCTTATACCAAGTCCTCCAAGCTCTTTGGGGCGGCACAAAGTGTCCCACTTAATGAGATGGACTTTTTTCTTGTCATCCGACTCTCCCCAAAGGAAGTTTCTATTAAGTTTGTCTAGTTTCTCATTGATCTTTTTAGGGAATATCGAGGTTTGCATATTATAGATAGGGATGGTAGCGTGATAGCCTGGATGAGGGTAATGCGACCAGCGAGAGAGAGGAGTTTGGATTTCCATCCAGCAAGTCTCTTTTGGACCTTCTCAATGATATGGTTGAAGTGGTTTGTTGTGACTTTTCCATGGATGAGGTTATTGCCAAGGTACAGTCCCAGATCTTTGGTGATATTAATGCCACAACTTCTACCAATGTCACCCGCACTCTGATTTGGGATGTTAGGGGAGATGAAATTTTTTTATTTTTGAAGGCTTAGGGTCTGGCCAGAGATATCACAAAAATGGTTAAGGGTCTCCAGGAACACACTACAACTATTATGAGAGGCTTCGGTAAAAAGGATGAGGTCATCCGCAAAGAAGAGGTGGGAAATGGTAAGGCCATTGGGGGAGGCCTTAATACCCTTCCATTTGCCCTGATTCACCTGGTGGTTAATGGCCGCTCCTAAATAATCCATACACATGACGAACAGGTACGGGGACAGGGGATCGCCTTATCTAAGGCCTCTAGAAGGCTTAAACTGTGGGAGCGGTGCCCCATTCCACAAAACTGAAGTAGAGGCACTGGTTATACAGCTAAGGACGAGACGTCTAAGTTTAGTGCTGATGTTGAACCAGATGAGGACTCGATCCAAAAACTCCCAGCTTATTTTGTCGTAGGCTTTCTCAAGATCGATTTTAAAAATAGCCCCCCCTTTCTTTCCTTTTTTTTATTAAGGGAGTGTATAATTTCCTGGGTAATAATAATGTTATCCGAAGTCTGCCGACCCGGGAGAAAACTAGCTTGATTAGGGCTAATGATTTTGCAGAGGATTGGTCGGAGTCTATTGACTATGATCTTAGCTAGAAATTTGTAGGGCACATTACAGAGAGTGATAGGTCTAAACTGGGTAATATTCTCTGGATTGTCAATTTTTGTAATAAGAGTGATGTGGCTGGAGTTAGCCTTTTCCGGAAAAGAGAGAGAGGTAAAACATTCCTCAAAGAATTTGAATAAGGAAAGTTTGGTAGTCTCCCAAAAAACATGGTAGAAAAAGGGTTGGATACCGTCCGGGCCCGGGCCTTTGAGCCCATTCATACTAAACACCGCACACCTGACCTCGTCAATTGACAGGGGGAGGTCCAGAATGTTATTGTCAACATCCTCAAATCGGGGGTGATTGAAGTTAGTAAAATTATTTCTAGTAATTGGGGAATAAGAGTTGGTGAAAAGAGATATAAAGTAATTGTTCGTGTGAAGCGAGATCTTTTCACAATTGCCAACCCAAATCCCATCAATTTTTAATCTATCAATCTTGTTACGGCGCCTTCTAATGATGGTAGAGGTGTGGAAGAATTTTGTGTTTTTGTCCCCCTCACTAAGCCATTTTATGCGGGATTTCTGTTTCCAAAGAATTTCTTCATGCCAAAGGATGCTGTTGTACTCGTTTTTCAGCTAGTTTTCAAGAAGATTGAGGTTATGAGAGAAGTGTGTTTCTTGTGCAATTTGAATACCATTAATTCTACGAAGAATACGTTTTTTGTTTAAGTTAATGTGGCCATAGACAACATGGTTCCAATGTTTAATTATAGGAATACAGTTATCCAGGTTATGTTGGAAGCTAAGATTTTTGTTCCAGTTATTTAAGATAATATTCTGGAAATCAATACATTCAAACTAGCATGCAAGAAGTCTAAAGGGGCGGGGAGTGAAAACATTGGATTTTTTACCTTCGAAACGGATGAGCATGGGGCAGTGGTCCGAGGCGGTGCGAGGAATATTCTCGACCACCTCGTCCAGGAATTGTAATCGCCACTCCGGGTTGGCCAGCGATCGATCCAGTCTCACAAGGGTGTTCGCAAAACCGTCTCTACTATTAGTCCAAGTGAGGCGTGGACCTGTGCTGCCAAGGTCAGTGAGGTTGAAATTATTGACATTCTCCACAAATTTATTACACTTATACTCTGTGACACCCCGACTAATTAAATACCGGGTAGCTACTCCTTTATTAAATTAATTCAAAATGCCAAGTTGGCTCAGTTAGTAGCATCACTGTCGAAAACCATTTAAAAATTACTAACCACCTAGTATTTAAAAAGTAAGTTGCCAAATTTTAATTTAAGTCTGATTAACATGCAACAAGTGTAATGAAGAAATAAATAACACCATACACCATACTGAAGTAAAACGAATAACCATCACAATAGAGTAAATAAAGTCTGGAGGAAAACTCCTCAATACAATCCCATAACTGAAATGAATAACCGAATACAGAAATAATACATACTAAAGTCTGAGAACTGAAATGTAAAAGATGTCTCTAAATAGAAATGGGCAACATGCCCTACAACTGATAGATAGTGACTCTGGAATCCAAAAGATAGAAGCGTCTACATGCAAATCCCTGTAGCTTTCACAAACAGCTACAGCTCGTCACCTGAATGAGTATCCTATGCTTGGTGTCCTTGTGGCTGGGCACCTAAAATGGTTTTACAAAGAAAATAGATTTGAAAAGCAAACGGGTCAGAGCCCGAATGTGGAGTTATATTTTAAAAACCTGCAAGTGCTTTAAAAACATTTAAAACATTAAATGCAAAGTACATGTTAGGACATACACTCACATGATATTCTCACCTCTCGTCTAACTGTGCACTCCTAACGTAAGTACCCATCTACAATGATATAAACCACTAGCTAAGAGACATCATAACCAGTTAGACTGCCAAAGGTCCTACCCATATATCTCGGTTCCATTAACATAATAACGTTCGTAATTAAATAGGGGTTTAACATAACTCAGATGTTCAATATGCCATATATATAACAATCAGTTAACTCGTTATATTTTTCGAAACAATACCGTAATTATTTATACAACATTAACATGAATGTTCTCATTACTTAAGTATATTATTCACATCATAAATATACAATATAAGCACCCCGAGAACTAAGTTGTGGTGCACACATACTCTGTTATCCATCCCGGTACATCACGTACATAAGGATCACATATTCCGAATCTCTCAGGAATAGTCCAGATAACACAAATCACAAATAGTGGAGGCGAACACAGTCACATCACATGGGTCACGAACATACCTACGCTCCCACGATCAGCGGACTTATTAATATCCCAATAAGTCTTTCTATGACCTATGTTCATCGAGGTAACCAGTCTAAATCCGGGCAACACAAGGATTAGAGGGTCCTAAGCGAACGCAAACCTCCCGTGATAGCAAGTATGGTAGGTATGTCATACATACAATTCATATACCAATACTAAGTAAACACACATCTTAGTAATACCGTATTTTAGTCGTAGTACATATTGCACTCTCGTACTAACTATAATTATTACAATTTATACTATTCCGGTTTGTAATCCTACGCATCATAATTTACTCTCGTAGTAGTAAAGACTCACGTCTCAACCCAAATGGTTCATTGAATTAAATCTCTTGTATATAAATTTACTCCTCGTAATAACCCAAAAGTCCCAAATCTATCCTTACATCATCAAAGGAAGGTTATCTATATCCTCGAACAAGTTTACGGGATTCCAAAAATCAAAACAGTCCAAAAAGGACGAAACTGTCAACTCGTTAGAAGTCTCGTTCGAACGAGACTGTTCGAACGAGATCCTTCTGTCAACTCGTTAGAAGTCTCGTTCGAACGAGACTGTTCGAACGAGATCCCAGTTCGTTCGAACGAACTGTACCTTCTAACGATATCTTGTTCGAACGAGATATCGAACGAAACTACCCCTCGTTAGAAGAGACTGGTCAACTCGTTAGAAGCTCGTTCGAACGAGCTCGTTCGAACGACCTGGGGGTTGCTTCTAACGACTGACTAGTTTCGGCCCAAATTCTTCCCCAATTCGTTTTTATCCATTTTTACTCCTCAAATCTCTTCTAAAATTCGTTCCAACAATGTATTAAGTTCTCTAACCATCCTCAAACATACTAAGGAGATATGCTAACATCTTTTAAGGGTTTAATACCTTCTAAATATCAATCAATCACAAGTTTCTACATTATTTCCTAATTTTCTTCAAGAACATAAACCCTAGATTCTTCTCATCATAATTTCCCAGATTTTAATCCGTTTATACATCACATAGATATAAAATTTCTGAATTCCATCTTCAAACAATGTTTCTACATGCAAACCTATCCCAAAATTAAATAATAACTTCCAAATTTCATGGGTTTTCTTTTAACTCTTATAGAAGATTGATTATCAAAGTTTCTAACATGGAAGAAGCATTCACTGCTTAAGGAATGTAATTTAAATCACTTGCCTTGGTTTGATTTCTGAATTTGGTGTAGGTTTGATGAAGTTTTCTGCAGAAATTCCTCTCTCCAAGCTCCTTCTCCAATGGTGGCTTAAGGTGGCTAGGGTTTGATTTGGGGAACTTAGAAAACCTAAATGATAACCTACATAGCCTTCTAGGTTAATATGGGTTGGTTATGGGCTTAGTGGGTCAAATCCACATCAGATTTAATTAACCAATTTTCGTCACTTTATATTCCTCAAAATGTAAAATTACCAAAATACCCTTTAAGTTGCCGGTATGGCCTAAAAATATCCCGGGACCCAAACTATACCCCCGGCTAGTGTTTTCTGACTATCTTGACCCTTACGGACGCGTTGGCGCACTCAAAATGACCATACGATTTATAGATTTTAAATTCACTTTTATTATCAAAATATTTCACCGTGACGCGGCGGTCCCACGCGTCTCAACAAAATTTATAAAATGTCGTATATAAATCTCACGACAACTTTTATAATACCAAACACATATATCAAAACACGTATGCACATAATCAAATACCAACTCGCATCTCATTAGTATTTATAACCCGGATTAATTTCCAATTAATACTTATTTAATTAATTAATCCCCAAAAATAAATATAGCCAAAAGTACGGGGTATTACATACTCCTTGTTATGTCTGGAATAACTTCTCTTCTCGGAAGAATCAAAGTGGTCATTAAAGTCACCTGTGGCAAGCCAAGGGGTATCAAGGTCTTGGGCTAGAATTTTGAGGTTGTTCCAGAGGGTTTGACGCAGAGTGTAGATAGGGCTAGCATAGATAGCGGATAAAAGCCAGTCATCGTAGCCCTTGAGTGTAACAAGAAGATGGTGTAATACCCCGTATTTTTGTGATATTTATTTATGGGATTAATTGAATTAAATGTGTATTAATTGAGAATTAATCCGGATAAAATACTAATGAGATGTGAGTTGGTATTTGATTATAATGCGTATATATGGTAGTATATCAATATTGAAAATATTAAAAATTTTGCGAGACTGAAATACGACAATTTGGGAAATTTTGTTGGGACGCGCGTGACAGTCGCGTCAGGAATGTAATTATTTAAATTAAAAAGTGAATTTTATTTTGATCAACCGTATGGTCATTTTGAGTGCGCCAATGAGTCCGGAAGGGTCAAAATAGTCAGAAAATACTAGCCGGGGGTTTAGTTTGGGTACCGGGACATTTTTGGGCCATACCGGCAACTAAAAAGGGTATTTTGGTAATTTTGGAATTTTGAGATTTATAACCAACGAATTTTGGGAATTAAAAATAGGGTATTTAGGAACCCACTAACCCATTACCAGCACTTAACTAATTAGAGGGCTACGGGAGTTATAGGAGAAGTTAGGAGAGGTTCCCAAAAGAGAAAAACCATAACCATCATCTTCAACCTTCAACCTTGGGAGAAATTGTAGAGGAAAAGAGAGCAACATCCAACATCAAATTCAGAGAACAATCTGAGGCAAGTGGTTTAATTACGTTAATTTCAAGCGAATGTTTCTTCCATGCTTAGAAATTTATAAAATTGCATTATTTTGGGAGATTGATAAAAACCTATTGAATTGGAATTAGAAATTCACATTTTGATAAGGAGACTGCATGTAGAATCATGTTTGGGTGATTATTCTGATAGAAATACATCTTTTATAACACAAAAACGGATTTAATTATGGTTATTGATAACTCTAAATTTCTAGGGTTCATGTTCATGAGATTTGGGGAAAATTGGGGAGATTTGATGATTAAATGTGGTTTAGGATGATTTGATCCCATATATATGTTAAAAGACGACCTAAGTATGTTTATAAATGATTAGAAACCTTGAACTACTGTTGAATGATGTTTAGATGAGATTAGAGGTGAAGAAAATTGGGAAAACGAGATAGGAGAATTCTGGGCTCGAAACTGTCACCTCGTTAGAAGGCCTGCCCAGGTCGTTCGAAAGAGCTCGTTCGAACGAGCTTCTAACGAGTTGATAGTTTGACTTCTAACGAGTTGGATGTTCGTTCGATTCCTTTCGTTCGAACGAGATCTCGTTAGATGCCCACTTCGTTCGAACGAACTCTCGTTCGAACAAGTCTCGTTCGAACGAGACTTCTAACGAGTTGACTGTTTGGCCTTTTTGGCCTGATTTGATTTCTAGTGTCCCGTAACCTTGTTTAATTGATGAGATAACTTTCCCGTGTTAACTAATTGGTATAGTTGGGAGATTTGGGATTTATTGAGGAAGTAAATTATAAAATAGTAAATTAGACCGAATGATAATTGTGGGATTGGACGCGAATAACTAATTACGACGTGAGGATAATGGATGATGTGTATATATAAACCGGGGACACGGGTATTGGTATAAGAATGAGAAGTATACCACTAATAAATTATGGTAATTACTAAGATGTGTGCATGCTTAGTATATGTATATGATTTTATGTGTATGACATACCTACCATACTTGCTATCACGGGAGGTTTACGTTTGCTTAGGGCCGTCTAATCTTTGTGTGCCCGGATTTAGATTGGTACCTCGAGGACATAGGTCAGAGAAGGACTTATTTGGAAGTTAATAAGACTGCTGATCGTGGGAGCGTAGGTATGTGCGTGACCCATGTGATGTGACTGTGTTCGCCTCCATTGATTGTGATTGTTGTTATCTCAGAACGATTCCTGAGAGATTCGGAATGCGTGATCCTTATGTACGTGATGTACCGGGATGGATAGCAGAGTATGTGTGCACCGTAGCTTAGTCTCGGGGTGCTTGTATTGTATATTTATGATATGAATGATATACGGTTAAATGAACAGACTTGTCATGTTTAATTATGAGAATAATTTATAGTAACTCCTTGAGAAGATAAATAAGGGGATAACCTCCAGTAAATTGTATTGCTAATAATTGAGAATCCGAGTTTAAGTAAAGCCTCTATTTAATTGATGACGTTGGAATGTATAATGGGAATCGAGTAGAAAGGGGTAGAACTTATGACGGTTTAGTTAGATATGAATGTCACTTAGATGGGTACGGTACGTTAGGAGTGCACAATTAGTCGAGAGGTGAGTATTTCATGTGAGTGCACGTCCTAACATGTATTTTGCATTCATTGTTTTAATGTTATTAAAGCACTTGCTATTTTTAAAATACTCTCCACTTTCAGGATCTGACCCGTTTGCTTTCAAATCTATTTTTGTAAAAACCTTTAAGGTGCCCAGCCACAAGGACACCATGCATAGGATTTCCATTCAGGTGACGAGCTGTAGCTGTTGTGGAAGTTACAGGGCCTTGCTAGTAGACACTTCCTTTGGTTTTAACTCCATATTCAGTTCCACCATTTATAGGGCATGTCGCCCATTTCTATTAGAGACATTTCATATTTCAGTTATTCAGATTCTTAACATGTAATTAATTCAGGATTCAGACTTGGTTTATTATTTCAGTTGTGGGATTGTTGTGAGGAGTAGTTCCTCCAGACTCTTTATTACTTGTTGATTACACTATTGGGACTTTATTGTGTATGGTTATGTTATCCTTGATTTTTCACTTATCGCATGTTAATCAGATTTAATTTAAAATTTGACAACTCACTTTTTAAATACTAGGTGGTTAGAAATTATTAAAACGTTTTCGACAGTGATGTTATTAACTGAACCAACTTGGCATTTTGTATTAATTTAATAAAGGAGTAGCTACCCGGTATTTAATTAGTCGAGGTGTCACAGATGGATGGCCTGATCGAAAACCTTGATGGGGCGGAGTTGTAAGTTACTTTGGTTCCATAAAACCCAGATACCGCCAGAGCGACCTCTGGACTCCGAAACCTCCCAGTTGGTGAATCCCAGACCCTCAAAAAAGCTAGAGAAACTGGAAAACGCAGTTTGAGTTTCGATAATGATGATCACGCTAGGCTTGAAATTTTTGCAGAGTTCATTGAATGTGGGTTTAAAAAGGGGTTTCCCTGCCCCTCTACAGTTCCATGTGAAATGGGGGTTTCCGTGTCTCTTCCACTTCATTACCCCCATTTAATTGATTTATGTATTTTCTTTACATTTCCAAGAAATAAGCATCTTATGTTATGTCTCTTCTACTTTATTACCCTCCATTTAAATGCTTCATCAACCCAAGTTGTTATCATTACTGTTCATAGCCCCCTCTCCTTCTTTCTCTCTATGTGTATGAATGTCCCTAATTACCTTTGTTGGTTGTCGTTCAACCAGACCATGCGAGCTAAGAGATTTATTTTTCCTTTAGTGGTCAATTGTGTGTAGACGTGTGGATCTCTGCACAACTATACATCATAGTTGATTGGTCTTTAAAAACATGGATTAATGCGTTGTTGAATGTATAACTAAGTAAATATGTATTATTACATATTATGAATTGATTTGTAAATTATTGTTAATTAGATGTTTTGTTTGGTATTTATACATTATTATTTTGAAAATGGATTTGTTTTGGATTTAAAAAAAATGATACTCTGAATCATTTTTATTTCATGTGTAAATTGATAGAGTAATGAAGCGAGAAAATGGACTTACATAAAAAGTTGAAATCATTATTGCAACCAAGTTTTCATGATCTTCAAGAAAAAAAGGACGAATAATTTTTCGTCGACTCGGCAAGCACCACAAGAAACCCATTGGCACATGGAGGCAAGCACCATCACCAGATTTATGATTCCAAACTTCTATCCATACCCGTTTCTAAAAAAGGGCTATCTAAGGTTCCAAGTTAATTGTTATTATTGATTATCCGTTTCCTACCATGTAGTTTAGTTATAGATATTTGTAAATGAACTCACTAATAGTTTAATTAAATATCACAAATAAAGAGAAGTAGAATAGTTAAACTACAAATAACTAATTTAAAGTGTATTGAAGGTTTTTTTCTATGGTATTGGGTTTCAAATTTAGGTCTTAGAAATATGAACTTCTTTTTTATTTTCAATATAAATTTATGATGAAGGAAGTTGGTAGTTGGTTATTTTTATTTTATTCAATCTTCCATTTTTTTCCATTAAAATTATTGAATGAAAGTAGTTAGAAGTTATCTTTATATGTATAAGATGCTTATACATACACAGGTTCTGGGGAGGATGAATGAATTTGAATTTAGAGATGAGGGAGAGTTCAAGTTCTATTTTTGGGCTCCTTTGAAGTTTTTTTTCATGCATTCTGTTTTTTACACTTATTATTATTATTTTTGAATTATTGTCACCATTATTAAGTTGTGATATAGTGATATGGTGATGTAGTATAAATATGGTGATGTAGTATTGTTTCAAATTCTGTCAAGTGAGTGTTTTATTAAGTTATATGTGCCACGATAATCTGGTCTATTTATAGTATGAAATTTCAGTAGTTTCCATTTAGAATTTATAAATTTCTTTACATACTCCACTAATATATAACATACTTGCTAATATGAGTGTTTTGAAAAACTAAGGAGTTGTAAAAAACAAGCCAAATTACTAATTATAAGATATTGGAATTAAAAGTTTGATTATACAACTCTCATTCTCACGAGACTATTATAGAAAATTTCTCTTTGATGTAATCTAGGAGAAAAAACTCTTTTTTTAGACATCATCCTTATTATGAAGTAATATATTTTTTTTAAAAAATCATTTCACATGCTAAATTTCTTTCTCATCCAAAAATGATTGATGGAAGTCATTTTAATAATATTTAGATTACAAATATTATTGATAAGCCTCTGCGCATCGCGCGGGTTGCATGTTAGTACTATAATTTAATAACGAAAGCTTCAAATGTAGGTCTTCCACGTGTCTACAATTAATTATCTTTCACATGTATAGTATTGAGGTTCTCTCTCTGTTTTTCTTGAGGTCCTCTCTCTGTTTGGTAGCCTATCTCCATTATGTGTGTGGATACGTGGCAAGTAAATTAATTTTAAGAAGGTGCCTCCTTATAATACCGTGTCCCAATATTTCATTTAAATATTTGTATAAATTGTATTGAAGTGAGGTTTGATGATAATTGTACGAAATTTGTGGGTAAAAAGTTATAATTCGGAGAAAAGAATAAGAAATGAAGGTTCGAACGAGAGTTAGGTCGCTCGAAAGAGGTTTGGATCTCGTTCGAAGCAGGGTATCGAATGAGGTTCCATTGCCCAATAGTTCCAGGTCGCTTGAAGGTTATTAGAAGCCATGGATCGAACGAGATGTCCTTGTAGTTCGAACGAGGCTCAATGTCATTTGAACAATGCATTTCGAAAATGTTAAATCTGACTTGTCATTGTGTGTTGTCACGTTTCTGGCCCTTGGATTATTGAGTTGTCGAAATTTGGTAAGCCAAGATGGGTAAAAAGGGGGTTTGAAAGGATTGTGGGTATTTTATAAGGGTTTGTTTGGCTCATTTGGGGTATTTTGAAGAGAGAAGAAAATGGAAGAGGGAGAGAGAAGGTGGAGTAGTTTTCCACCATTGTTAGCCTTCCACCACCATTTCACCTCAATAAACCACCATATTTGTTATAAATTCCACCATATTTGAACCATATATACCCATTTCCACCATGGATGAGGAGAGCTATGAATTTATGGAGTTATCGTTGGGGGTGTTGAAGATGGAAATGTTTTATTGATGGAATTTGAAGGAGGTTCTTGTTTGAAAACTTGATGGAGCATGCTTTTGGAGTGGGCCAACCTCTTTGAGGCCACCTTAGGAGGTGGAAGGTTGCCATCTTCTTAGACCTTTCATGCCTACCATTGTTGGAGCTCCATTTGAGATGAAAAATCTTACACTTAGTATTAAGACTCTATTTTGTGTATTTGTAGTGTTTTTGTTAGATTACCTGAGTAGGATGCATTTGATTAAATGATAAAAATTATGCATAGTAAGTAACAAACATTTTTATGACATAAAAATATTGCAAAAAAATGTTACTGTGTTGAAGAATAAATGATGAATAAATATTTCAAAGTTTCTTGAAATGAAGGTTGGGATTTTTATGAAAATGTTGTATTTTCTAGAAAATTGAGGTTAAACATTTTATGAAATAAAATGTTTGAAAATGATGATTTATTTCGCTAAAACATTAGTGAAATAATGTTTCAAAGTTTCTTGCAAAATAATGTAGATTTTATGGAAAGATGGATATTTTTTGAGTTTGAAAAGGTAAAAAAATATCTTTTATGACTTGAAAGTGTATTTTTGAAAGTATTATGAATTTCTAGAATGGAATGCATGTTTAATCCATTTAATAGGATTTTTTATGTGAAATCCATCTCCTTGTGTGTGTATACTTGTATTATTTTGATAATGAACACATAATCACGTTTAAATAAGGTTTTAGTGGGTTTAAACAAGAAATAAGAGAAGTAAAAATTATAGTCTCTAAAGTGTGTGAAAAAGGGGTTAAGGGCTTGATGAATATAAGGTTATTAGATTACCAATACACCAAATCCTGCGAATGGTCATGCCCAATTGGTCATGGGCCAAGTCTTTGACCAATTGGTCACGGACTTGGGTCGTGACCATATCAATTTTTGGCTTGACCATATTTATCACCCTACTAAGTCGTGGATGTTTTGGAAGTGGTCACGACCCAAATCCCTTACCACTGTGGGTCACGGACTTGGGCCGTGACCCGATCGTGACCATCTTGGCACCAAATTTGTATTAAAATTACCTCCAAGCTTGGTCGTGGATGGGTCACAGAATTGGTTCGTGATCATAGGCATGACAAAGCACAAAACACGCACACTAAGGGTCGTGACCATTTCCTGACGTGGGTTACGGCTATGGATTTTGACTAGTCAGCGATAGACCATGCGGCTAGCTTCATTAATGGGTTGCAGTTGGTGGGTCACAGCTCTAGGCTGTGACCTTATCATTCCTTAAAAAAAGTAGGTGCCTCATTTTCATTTCCCCACCTTTATTTGCTCATGGCATTTATCAAACGTTGTTGGCTTCTCTCTCTCTCTCTCTCTCTCTCTTTCTCTCTCTAGTCAAAGATGAAGCTATGGTCAATTATAGCTTTAATAAGCCATGGAATAACCATGGTAGACCATGGTATTTCCCAAACACTAATGACTATTAGAGCATATCGAAGATACGCCTCTCTCTCGTAAAAAATGAACAGATATGGGTTAAAGGAATACCCTAATTGAAATGTATGATTCGAAGGTATTTCTAAAGATTTAGGTTTTTATTCATATTTAGGTTTCTATGTATCTCGGTTAATGGGGTTTATATTTATGTTTTGATTCGTATTTGGGCTTGAATTGGGTTAGTGGATTTCAAATACAAATCTTTGGTTAGTTTTTTTTCATTTCTTACATTTTTTGTGGGCTTTGAGTTGTCTTCAATTTAAATTCATTTTATTTTTGTTTTTATTTTTTTCTAGATATTTTTACCACATGAGACATTTATTTCTCTATGTAGTATATTTTTATGAAAAACAAATTTTGTTTATTAGTTTTATTATTATAAATTTATTGCTTAATTAATCTTGTTTCCATATATATAGATAATAAAGTTATTTTTTGTAGTATTTTCATTTATTACAGTTTGAGAGATTAAGTGAGGACCTTAAAACACAAATACATTTTTGTATTATTCAACTCAGATTTTTCAACCGCAAGGTTCGTCATCAACCCCATAATTTGTTAGATTTTTAATTAGCTTTTAGAGTTTCAAAATTAGGGTCTTTATACTATATTTGGTTTTTCAGTTTTAGTTGTTGTTATATCACTTTGAATGAACCATACTTTAGAGTAACTTGTGTATTTAAAGTCAGATCCATCATTTATTTTTTCGATTCCTTATTTTCTTGATGTCTAGATGGTACAACATAGTTTTCCCAAATCAAGGTTTTTGGCATATGTTTCTAAGTATCAAAGTTTTTTGCTAATGTTTTGCAGATCGCACCTACAACGCACGTGTGCTGATGTTTCAACTTACTAATCCATGGTTTGGATAGTTGGGTATGTTTTGAGCCTTGGAAGTTTTTAATTTGGAAGTTTATAGTATTGGATTTGTTATGCTAGATGGTTAACAGTTTTACAAATAAATGTTTTTTCCTCTTTTGGAGATTTGAAGTTACCAATCCATGGTTATGAAGTCAAATACTTGAATGATTTGGAGCGAATCTTTTAAGAATACTCATCTAATGTTGGAAGTGTATAGTATGAAGATATAAAATTAAATTTTCTAATTTCGTACTTATTCATGTCTATGTATAGTCAGTATCTTTTGCATAGTTGATAATTAATATTATCAACAAACATGGTATGCCTCTCAGGTGATCATTAATCTTTTATTAGTTTATAGGCAATGGATTGTGGTACGCCTTAGGAGCCACTGGCATAAATTCTCACAGGTATAGTTCTTTATTCAGGGTTGATAGACCTATGGGATGTTCTGTTCCGCTTTCAATTATTTTTCACATTATAGACATACTTTACTGGTACATTTCAGATCTATGGAATTGATTTTTTTATTGTTACAGTTTTTAAAGAATATAACATTTTTTTAATAGAGTGGGATAAGTTCATGGAACTGAAAAACATAAATTTAATTAGGTTTTTTTGTTCAACTTTTCCTATTAGCCTTAATACACGACCAAATGTGTTCATTTATCTTTTGAGTTACATTCATATATGTTCATTTCTCTCAATATAAATCATCATTATTAATGAACTTTGATTCTAGGGGATGTAATGCACCATATATTTGAATTCGAATCCTGGTTCACAATCAAGTATGTTTACATACTCTATAGGGAAACAGTTCTTTATGCCAAATCAATTACCAGCAAACTTTTATTTGTCTAATTATAACTGATTTGATAGCGTCGTATATGACATGGAATCAACAGCCTTGTAGGTGGGCATTTTTGAACAACAGGAGACAGTTGAGAGTTGGAGTTTCTTTTTGAGTCGGTTACAAGTATTTTATTTCTCATGTGCAAGATGTTGATATAGTCCAAGAATACAACATAGATGAATTCCTATCCAGGAATGCATTTTACAATAGTTTTCAAAGAAATTTTGGTTTTAGTTTATTATTTTGATCATTTTTTGGTTTAATCAAAGGGTGTAAGTTGCAAGACTAAACTATATTTTGGACATTTATGTTATTTCTTTACTTTAATATTAGAGAGTTTTTTTAGTGACTATTCTACTATTATTTGAATGAAATTGGACTTAACAATATAATGGCTTTCTATCATGTTTTAATGATTATGTTCATCTATAAAAGTATATTTCGAGATTTTATTTATGTCACGGCCTTGGGAATATATTGGATGCGTGGATTCCTTAGGTGGAATAATCGATATTCACACGTGTAAGGAAAGAAAGTCATATACGAATTTGTGAGTTTTGTTTGATCAACGTACTTTATGCGCTTGATATTACCATGTTTCCATTATCTCTAAATTGGCTTTTTTCTGAATAGGGGTTACAATTCATGGAGACCATGTTACCATTACCTCTACACAAAGAAGCTTTTTGGGAGATTTCTTAGACCTCAATATAGTACTCACAATAGTTAATATGTATTTCATATCATCTTCTATTGCAATTTGCAATCCCTTTTCATGTTATTTTAGTACTCATCATAGTCGATACTTGGGACATCACCTTTATGCAGTTTGTGATAGTGATGCCCAAGGTTTACGACATGATTAAAGGTCCCATTTTCTATTCATTTACATCGCGTATATTATGCATAGGAATTAGGAAACATATTTGACACAGGGAGTAATATTTAAGTTTTTTTAAATTTTATGCAGGGATTGATTTTTTTAGAATTCAGGCCTTCTGAGAATGCAGCAGTAGTGGCAATATCTGTTGCCATTGAAACTCAATCAGTAGACACTGAAAAAGCACTCTCTCTTCTCACTCCCTATGTACCAAAGGTAAAGAGAGTTATATAAAACTTACCAAAATAAAACTGAACAAGAAATCTAAACCTTTATTTTTACAAATGACATTGAAATGAAAGACAAGAGAGGGAAGTAAATGAGATATTATTTAAGGTGTGGACCTCTTTTATCACGTGGCAGAGTGCCACATCAGTGTGTTTTAAAAAAATACATTTTGTTTCTATTGGTATTTTTAAAAGTAGGATACATAAATGATTATATAAACTTATGTTGTTAGCTTTTCAATTACTAGTTTTTTATTTCGGTTTTTATGGGAGAGAGGTCGAATGTGTTGAAGTTCGAGGAACTTTTTCTTTAAATATGGTGGTTCGAGATATTCTAGATGGTGGTGTTAACTACTCTCGAAGGATTGATAGGCATGGAAAGACTATATCGGATCTGATATTGTGTCACAGGTGGTCTTGCCTCTATGATTTATTATCTTGTTGATCAAGTAACATTTTATTTTCGATGTTCTGCATATTTCTTCATCCAAAAATATTTTATATATATAATCTTATATGAGAATGTGTTTAATGGTGAATTAAATTTCCTTCTAGTTCTATTATGAGTTCAAATAGATCGGTTTTAATATTTTTTTTCTCTTTTAATTGCTGCACCGACGATCCCGTTTCCCCTTCTTCACATATTTCGGCGACCATCTCTCTCTCTCTCTCTCTATATATATATATATATATATATATATATATATATATATATATAACAAGTAACGAGGGTGAAAAGGTAATAAGTAATAAGTAATCATAAACAAGTTGATTTAGACGGTTCCCATTACTATAATCTAGGCAGGTGTAAATTTACACTAAATCAACCTGTATACAATTACTTATTATCTTTTCACCCTCGTGAATTGTTTTATGACACTTAATTTGAGTTGTTGTTGGGGATTCTTAAATTTTTGTTGACTGGTGGATTTGAACATTTAAATGGACATTTAGTTAGTTGGCCTTAGGAATTTCTAATACATCGCGTTATTATTTGAATTGTTGTTTGGGACTCTTGAATTGTTATTGACTGGTGGATTTGAACATTTAGATGGCCATTGAGTTAGTTGGCCCTAGTCATTTCTAATAATTATTGTTGTGATTAAACCAAATATATATAAGACATAAATAAAACATATTATAAATTTAAAAAGCTTGTCGTTAAATAATTAACAGTGCGAAATGAAACATAATTGTGTATAAATCATCACTAAACACATTACTTTCGAATAAATGAAACATACTTACCATGGTCACATGAGAAGTACCAAAACCTCGCATGGGACCAATGTAACTTGTAGGAACTGACCGCATGGTCACGGGACTCCGGATTTGAGAATACGAGAATAATTTCAAAATATTTAGACTTAGGCTTAAAACATGGCATTAGTGGGGCAAACTCCGAAATAGCCTCCAAACGGCATCGACACCTTGGACGAAACTAATGTAAGTCGTAGGAATTGACCACGTGGTAACGGGGCTCCCGATTTGAGAAAAATATGATAATTTGAAAATATCTAGACTTAGGCTTAAAAATATGGAGTTAGAGGGGGATACCCTGAAACAACCCCAAAACTTCCCCGTGAGAGGCACTGACACCTCGCACTGGACCAATGTAATTCGTAGGAACTGATTGCATGGTCACGTGACTCTCAATTTAAAAATACGACGATAATTTGAAAATATATAGAGTTAGTCTTAAAAAGATGACGTTATAGGTGAAAACCCCAAAACAACCCCCAAACGACCCCGTGAGAGCCACCAACACCTCGCACATGACCAATGTAACTCATAGGAACTGACCGCGTTGTCACTTGACTCCCAATTTGAGAATATGACGATAATTTGAAAATATCTATACTTAGGCTTAAAACCATAGCTTTGAAGGGGGAAACCCCGAAACAGCCCCCAACTTGCCTCGTTAGATGCACCGACATCTCGCAGGGACCAATGTAACCCGTAGGAACTGATCATGTGGTCACATGACTATAGATTTGAGAATTCGATGATAATTTGAAAATATCTAGACTTAGACTTTAAAATATGGTGTTAGAGGGAGAAACCCCGAAATAGCCCCGTTAGAGGCACCGACACCTCGCACGGGACCAATGTAACTCATAGGAACTGACTGCGTGGTCACGGGACTCTCGTTTTGAGAATATAATAATAATTTGAAAATATCTAAACTTGGGCTTATAAACATGACGTTAGAGGTGGAAATCCCAAAATGACCCCCAAATGGCCCTGTAAGAGGCATCAACGCCTCACACGAGACTAATATAGTAGGAACTGGTCGCGTGGTCATGGGACTCCCGGTTTGAGAATATGATGATAACTTAAAAATATCTAGACTTAGGTTTAGAAACATGGAGCTAGAGGGAAAACCCCAAAACAACCCCCAAACTACCCCGGGAGACGCATCAACACGTCGTACAGGACCAATGTAACTCGTAGGAACTGACCGCATGATGACGGGTCTCTCGGTTCGAGAATTTGATGATAATTTTAAAACATCTAGACTTAAGCTTAAAAATATGGCGTTAGAGGTGAAAATCCCGAAACAACCTCCAAACGGTCCCATAACAGGCACCGACTCCTCACACGGGACCAATGTAACTCATAGGAATTAATCGTGTGGTCACGGGTCTCCTAATTTGAGAATACGATGATAATTTTAAAATATCTAGTCTTAGGCTTAAAAACATGGCGTTAGTGGTGAAAACCCGGAAATAACTTCCAAACGGCCCCATGAGAGGCACCGACACCTCGCACAAGACCAATATAACTCATAGAAACTGATCGTGTGGTCACATGACTCCCAGTTCAAGAATAGGACAATAATTTGAAAATATCTACAGTTAGGCCTAAAAATATGGCGTTAGATGTGGAAACCCCGAAACAGCCCCAAACTGCCCTAGGAGATGCACCAACATCTCGCACGGGACCAATGTAACTCGTAAGAACTGATCGCATGGTCACGGGAGTCCAGGTTCAAGAATACGACCATAATTTTAAAATATCTAGACATAGGCTAAAAAATATGACGTTAGTGGGGAAACCCCAAAACAACCTCCAAACGACCCCGTGAGAGGCACCGACACCTCACACGGCACCAATGTAACTCTTAGGAACTGATATTAAGTGGTGAAGGGTCTCCCGGTTTGAGAATAGGATGATAATTTGAAAATATCTAGACTTACGCTTAAAAACATAGAGTTAGAAGTGGAAACCCTGAAACAGCCTCCAAACGGCCCCCGTGAGAGACACCAACACTTCGCACGAGACCAATGTAAGTCATAAGAACTGACCGCATGGTCACAAGACTCCTAGTTTAAAAATATGACGATAATTTGAAAATATCTAGACTTGGGCTTAAAAAATGGTGCTGGAGGGGAAAACCTCAAAACAACCCCTAAACGGCCCGTGAGAGGCACCAACACCTCGTACGGGACTAATGTAACTTGTAGAAACTGATCGCGTGGTCACAGGTCTCTTGATTTGAGAATACGATGATAATTTGAAATTATCTAGACTTAGGCTTTAAAATATGGCGTTAGAGGGGGAAACCCCGAAATATCCCCTAAATGGCCCGTGAGAAGCACTAACACCTCGTACGGGACTAATTTAAATTGTAGGAACTGACCGTGTGTTCGCGGGACTCCTAATTTTAGAATTTGATGATAATTTGAAAATATTTAGAATCGGGCTTTAAAATATGGCGTTAGAGGTGGAAACCCCAAAATTGCCCTTAAACGACCCCGTAAGAGGCACCAACACCTCCCACGGGACCAATGTAACTCGCAGGAACTGACTACATGGTTACGGGACTCCCAATTTCAGAATACGACAAAAAATACCTAGACTTAGGCTTAAAAACATGGTATTAAAAGGGGAAACCCCGAAGCAGCCCCCGAACGGCATTATGAGAGTCATCGACACCTCGCACGGGACTAATATAACTCGTAGGAACTCACCCCATGGTCACGGGACTTCTGATTTTAGAATATGATGAAAATTTGAAAATATCTATAATTAGTCTTAAAAATATGGCCTTGAAGGTGGAAACCCCGAAACAGCCCTCGAACAGCCCAGTGAGAGGCACCAACACCTCGTACAAGATCAATGTAGCTCGTAGGAACTGATCACGTGGTCACGGTACTCCCGGTTTGAGAATTCAACAATAATTTTAAAATGTCTAAACTTCGGCTTAAAAACATGGAGTTAGAGGTGGAAACCCCAAAACAGGCCCCAAATGGCCCCGTGAGAGGCACCAACAACTCATACGGGACCAATGTAACTCGTAGGAGCTGATCGCATGATCACGGGACTCCTGGTTCAAGAGTACGATGATAATTTTAAAGCATCGAAACTTAGTCTTAAAAATATGGCGTTAGAGGGGGAAACCCTAAAACATCCCCCAAACGACCCCATAAGAGGCACCGACACCTCTCATGGGACTAATGTAACTCGTAGGAATTGATCGCGTGGTCACGGCTCTCTCAGTTCGAGAATATGATAATAGATTGAAATTATCTATATTTAGGCTTAATAACATGGCATTAGAGGTAAAAACCCCGAACCAACCCCCAAACGCCCCCGTGAGAGGCATCGACACCTTGCATGGGACCAATGTAACTCGTAGTAACTGACCGCATGGTCATGGGACTCCCTGTTTTAGAATTCGATGATAATTTGAAATTATCTAGACTTAACTTAAAAACATGGCATTAGAGGTGTACACCCCGAAACAACCCCCAAACGGCCCCGTAAGAGTTACCGATACCTCGCACAGGACCAATGTAAGTCATAGGAACTGATCGCCTGGTCATGGAACTCCCGATTTGAGAATACGATGATAATTTGAAAATATTTAGACTTAGTCTTAAAAACATGGCATTAGAGGTGAAAACCCCGAAACAACCCCCAAATGGCCTCGTGAGAGGTTCTAACACCTCGCATGGGATCAATATAACTCGTAAGAACTGACCGCGTGGTCATGAGACTCCCGATTTAAGAATATGATGAATATTTGAAGATATCTAGACTTAGACTTAAAAACATGGCGTTGGAGGTGGAAACCCCGAAACAACCCCCAATCGGTTCCGCGAGGGGCACCAGCACCTGGCACGGGACCAATGTAACTCGTAGGAACTAACTATGTGGTCACAGGTCTCCTGGTTCGAGAATATAATGATAATTTGAAAATATCTAGAATTAGGCTTAAGAACATGGCGTTAGAGGTGGAAACCCCAAAACAACCCTCGAATGGGACCAACCCATGACGAAAAATGGTTGTGTCCAAAGTCCGTGACCCACACCGCGACGAAATTTTTTTGGATAAAAATGGTTGCGGCCAAAGTTTGTGACTCCCAATTGCAATGAAAAATGGAGGTGGCAAAAGTCCGTGACCCACACCGCGACGAAAAAATGGAAAAAATGGTCACGAACTTTGGTCGTGACCATTTTTCGTAGCGGTTGGGCGTCAAGGACTTTGACCATGACCATTATTTTCCATTTTTTGTTGCACAGGTCACAAATTTTTTCAGCGGCCATTTTTTGTCACAATTGGGGGTCATGAACTTTAGTCGCGACCATTTTTTTCCCATCGCGGTGTGGGTCACAACCCAAGTCCACGATAATCTTCTATGACCCCTCAGGGCCGTGACCCCCCAACTGGTCAGAGACATGGGCCGCGACTCGCAAAATTGGTCGTTCTCAAAATGGTCACGACCCAAGTCCATGACCCACAGTCTCGGTCAGAAATTTTTGGTCGTGACCATTTGCCTATTTTGGTGTAGTGTACATGTATTGATAAAAAATAAATGCTATTTTATTATAAAAGTAGTCTTTAAGTGTAATTAGATTTCTTGAATGAAAAAGTAAATAAATGTCTAGTTTTTAAACATGGTTAGTAAAGGTGTTGGATAAGTGTTAATGGTTAAACATTGGGAAGTTGGTGTGTGTAACTTAATAATGTTCGAAAGATTACCACTTATGAACTTGAAAGGAAAATAATGGAATAAAGAGTTTTTCAACTTAAGAAGAGCGATACTCCAAATGTTAAACGGTGTTAAACTGTTGAAAGCACATAAGAAGTTAGTGTATGTAACTTAAAGTGGTTTCAGAAGATAACACTCTTAAAATGGAGAAAAATGACAAATTTGCAAACAAATGGGTAAAATGGAAATTTTACTTAAAGCGGAACATTTTTATGAAATAAAAATGTTGAAAAAGGTGTGACACAAATTGGTCCTAAATGAATATGATTTTTAGAATAAAATCAAAGTTAAAGTGTAAAGAAGATTCAATGATAATTTAAACTTGCAACACGAGTTAGGGGAAATCCCGAGTTTGGCTTCGATCGGGTAAAAAAGGAAAGAAGGGATAATGTGGATATTTGTAAAATGTTAAAACACATAAAATAAAATAGGATGACACCGAGATAATAAAAGAGGGATCGAAGCCTTGGGGTGAAAGACCCAAAACCACTGCCAGGGCATATGGTGGCATCACCGGCGGTGTGGATCCCATTTAAATACGTGGTTATGGGAAGCTTTGGAGAAAAGACAAAGGAATAAGGAACATGTTAAGAAATGGGTCGTGTGATAAAATTCTTTGAGAGAACCTAACTTGAATGAATTGATAAATGTTTCAGTAAAGGTTAAATGGACAAGTAAATGTGGAATTGGCTAATGTCCATAAGGTAAGGAAAAGGGTAAAGTAAGTGGGTAAATGGGTAGCTAAGAAACCAAAGTGGTTTAAACCATAATTAACACAACAGTGTGTTGTAAAAGGTTTTCAAATATTAAATAAGTATTTTCTAACACGGTGTTCGCGTGTGTTGAAAGGGTGATTTTCAATGAAAATACTAATGTGAATTGGATAAAATGAAAAGTGTAACTTCGATAAAAATAAAAGGCTTTCAGTCAAACCAGGTGTAGTTGTTTCAAGTATTTCACCGTGTGTTAAATAGAAAAATAAATGTAAAACTAGGTGAAGGGAAGTATTTTTACAAGATTAAGGTGAATTAATCAGGACAAATAATTTTTTCAGAAGGAAAACGGTTTCATGCACTAAGTATATGTATATATATGTGCAAGGTAGTTGCATGTGCACGTAGGGCCAACGCGTAGAGTCTTCTTTCTGGCATTGGTCTTTATACTACATTCGTATATTCCCATTGGGAATTGTCTCACACCCTCATCTTTGTTATGACAGATTGGGTGCGGGTTTGTATTTTGAGAGCGTTACATAGGTAAGTGTTCTATTTAATTTTACGCCAGTAGCTCTGTATGCTTGGACTTCGAGGATGCTCCCCACGGGTCCTTCATGTAGTTTGAACTTGAAACTAGAATCGCATGCTAAACAAGTGAAACATTAATTAAAATAAAACTTCACTAAAAACATTATATAGGTTATTTCATTACACTTCACATCTAACGCTCGGGTTGGACCGAGTTAACTATGGGTAACTCATAAATTCGAGTCGGGGCGTTACAAATAATATGAGAGCTTTAGGTTCAAGGTTCCTTTCGAGAATGACGTGGTGAGGTCGGTATTAGATCTTTCGATATCGGTGTTGGTTTAGGCCGGTCACGGTAGTATTAGTGACAGTTCAGTTTGTGTCCCCTATGGTGAAGTCAAAGAGGTTTTCACGACGATTGAATCCTCTTCCAAGTGGCATATGGCTAACTTCGTTGTTATTAATCATTTTCGCGATCCTGACACCACAGGTTTTAGTGTAAGGTGCATGAGTGTCAATCTGTAGTGATATGAGAAGCCAAGTGAGGTGTAGAGGACGATGAATGACATCTATCGAGTTAAAAATATTACTCGCGTAAAGTCAATCGTGGAGACTAGATAGCTAGTGCGTCATACCTAGACAGTGTTGACTGGTGATAGAAGTACGTTAAAATTCTTTGAATAGGTGCTTCGGGTAGTTAGTACCAATGGTGTGGATAGGTGAATTAGATCATTGGGATAGTAAACGTCATAAGGCAATTGATGATTTAGTGGGAATGATGAACTGTGTTGGTCAACACTTGGGATGTGTACTCAGTCTAGGTTTGTAAGAAATTATTATTACATGTAAGTGCCCTGGTGAATCTTGATTAAAAGTTATAGCTCGTAGGATATGATGAAGGTTGTGGGAAAATTATGAAAAGTATATTATGTTTGCAGCGATGATGATTGAGGAGACTTAGGAGTGAACTCTAGATAGTCTTCTATGTCGGGGTTTTAGAAAATGTGATGTGATTTTTAGGAATATGATCGTTACTGATGTCGGTGATGCAAACCTAGAGGTTTATAGGTTGTAGGCGACATCCTGTATCCTGCCATAATCCTAAGAGACATTAGTTGTGGTTTGGTAAGCGACATTAGTTGTGGTTTGGTATTTGGCTTATGGTCACATCCATTTGGATAAAAGATAATATCATTATCTAGTATAAAGGCTCATTTTAGCCTCCAAAGTGATGACTAGGTGCGAGGTAATCTTAGTGTGAGTGTGGTTTAAAAGTATACTGGAGTGTCCGTAGGACTAATTATGTGGGGCGTCATTAGGAGTATAAATCAACTGTTTAACATCCTGAGGTGTTCTATGGTTAGGGTGCGCTATATATGGAATCTCATGGACTAATGCTTTGCGAGCACCAAGTAATCGTGATGTGTGTATTGAAAGGTTTGTAAAGCTCATCTACAATAATAAAGGTATGGATGATGAAATATTATTAGGGCTTGAGGTCGGTTACATAGAATGTATTTGAGGCCCTTAGGAGACCAGTTAAGTCCCATGTGAAGGAGCATTAACGTCAAAGAAATGATTGTGTTTAAGGTCAGGCGATAGGCGATGATCTCGGGTTATTAGTCAAGGTTTAGAAGAGTCAAATAATGTACGCATCGGGTGCATCTTCCCGAATTGGCACTTATAGGTGGTGCAACCTTCTAGGAGAGGTTAAAAACTTGTGTCATTAAAGGTATGATGCCCGAATGTCTTGAAATGACTAGTATTGGTGTTGTAACACTCAGTTTTGAGGCGTACTAGGAAATGTATTTGAGACTTATGTTGATGACACCATATGGAGACGTGAAAATGGCAAACATGATGGGATAATATCGAAGCATGATTAGAATGTTGGCATGTATCGACGGTATATGTCACATCCTAAACCCAAATACCTTATAATAATTTGTTTTACAATAATTAAATCATAATATCCAACCAAATAAGATATAATTCACTTCACGATTATCATGTATAATGTACACAATGAACATAATCATGTTCTCTATACCATAACGTAATTAACATCAGAGACATAATTAGAGGATATAAAATACTATGATTAACTATTATAATCTTCAAATCAAACCACTGTAACTATTTATAAACAATGTATGAGTGAAATAAAGCCTTAAGTGTGACATTAACAAAAATCCCATGTCTAACCCCAGCTCTCTCTAACAGTGAAACTCTCAAAATCATCCATCGTATGGTATACTAGCTGGAAGTAACACAACCAGAAAAAAAATGTCAAAATACAAACATTAAGCTAAGCTTATTGAGTTACTCCTTTCTTGCAGTAAAATAATAGTTCTATATCAAATCTTTAGATATAAAATCCAACAATCATGCCCGTTATGGCAATAAAAATCCGGGAACAAAAGTTCCAACAAATCCTTATCATGAGACAACAAATTTTTATATCTTTGTCCTATTACAATCCTGGATCATAAGACCCAAAAAATCCTAGATATTTGAATATTCAAGCAAATCTTGACTACCGAAGTATTCAAACCAATCCACTCTTAGAGATATATTCATAACCATCATATCATTTTCATATATATATATATGTATATGTATATATATATATATATATATATATATATATATATATATATATATATATATATATATATATATATATATATATATATGAAACAATCATAAGTACACTCACCTTGGAAACTTAATGAACTTTCCGTTTGCCTTTGTCTAGCACTGGTTTGACTAGTTCTCCTTCCCTTCCTATCATTCTTATAATATTAGTATCATCATAAGAATATTAATAATTCTAAGAATAAGTAAAATGTAACCCAATTCATAAGCATCACATGATCTCATTCAAATCATTTATCATAAATGAAGTTCCATCTAAATTCATGTTAAGATATTTAACATATCATATCATAAACATGCTTTAATTTATTCTTGGTAATTCAATCCTTGTCATATTAGGTTTCCAATACAAAAGACGGTGCATCATTTCAAGTTTTCTAGAGCAAGATAGGCCCATTTCTTTATAACATAGTAAATATGCCATACAAGCTCCTGTAGTATGCAGTTAACTTCCAAGAATTTTCATAATTTCTCTACATCATATATTTTTATAATTTTTCATCCGTTTTCCATAAACATACTTAATAACACAAAATTAATGATTCATAATTTTTAGAGTTTATTTTCTATGTCAAAAGCTTTATCAATCTTAGTGTATATCTAAACGCATTTATGCAAACAACAACCACATACTAACTTACAAACATCACTAAGCCCTAACCACAAGAAGTTTAATTATAATTTTTGGATATTGTATGCACATCTGAGTCTAATTTCATCTTCAATTGGAATTTCTTAATTCCATTAAGTATACAAAAAGATATATAAGTTTGAATACACAACGTTATTAAACAAAGTAAT
Organism: Sambucus nigra; assembly: GCA_949130495.1. Classification (NCBI taxonomy): domain Eukaryota; kingdom Viridiplantae; phylum Streptophyta; class Magnoliopsida; order Dipsacales; family Adoxaceae; genus Sambucus; species Sambucus nigra. Next base: position 296,794,904 of record OX422217.1, on the reverse strand, counting down.
ATAAAGTGTTTACACATTCGACTTTCTTCAAACTTGTATCAATCCCTACATATACACCAAGGCATGAACGTTTAGTAGAAAATTGGTGATTTCTATAATTTCAATAAGTAATTAAAAAGAATAACAAGACTTATTGATAGAATTACGTTAGGGACTCTTATGTAATTTTCTATGGATTATTCTCTAATTTCTCCTTGCACTTTCCTTCCTAAGCTTCACTATTCTCTCTCTTCAAGCCAAAATTCTCACATGTTGAATTCTCTAAAGAAGGAGGTAATTCTAAGGTTTTTAATTTGGCCAAACCATCCTCCCTTTTCTACCAATCAAATTGAGGCAGTTATTGTACTAAAAGACGAAATACCACTTAAACGAATGGACAGATTTACCCTTGGTTCGTAATTTTAGTATAACTTCTTACTCTGACCTTCGTTTGATATGTAGTTTATTGTTTTACAAACCTAACTCATATATCTACAATTATCTAGTTTTCACCTTAAGTCAATTGTTATATTATAAGGGTCAAAACTAGTCTCCAACATGAGTATTCCTACCAAAAGTTCAAAATTTTATCTTTGTAACCAATTCGATATTTCATGATTTTTACGGTAGGACTAGACTAAATAAAATAACCTAACATTATATATTAATAACACATTTTCCATATCACATAAGGTAAGCATGATTCAAACATTATTATATCCGAGTTATCACAACTCTCCCACCGTTAGCAAATTTTATCCCCAAAATTGACATACCTTGGCTGCTCGAGTCAAACAAATACGAATAACGCAGCTTCATACTATACTCACTCTCCCATGTAGCTTATTTCGTGGAATATCTTCACCACATAACTTTCACAAGTGGGAATATCTTAGATCTCAACACTTGTTCCTTCCTATCCTCGATAGCAAATGGTTCTTCCACATAACTCAAGTCTTCCTTCAACTCAATAGGTTTCTCCACCAATACATGTGAATGATACGCTACATACTTTCTCAAAATAAAAACATGGAAAACATCATGTAATTGGTCTAAATCCGGTGGAAATGTTAACTTGTAGGCAACCCTCCCGACTTTCTCAAGAATTTTATAAGGTCCAATATAGTGTTGACTTAACTTTCCTATCTTTTCGAACCTCATAAATCCTTTCCATGGAGATATTCGGAGAAATACATAATCCCCTTTATGGAACACATAACTTTTCTGTCTGCTTTTAGCCATTATCATTTTATCTTGAATAATCTACATTTTTTTAGTGGTGACTTCAATCAACTCTGGACCATCTATCTTCCTTTCACTAACTTCACCCCAATCTATCGATATAAGACACCGTCTATCGTACAATGCTTCATATGGATCCATAGCAATAGTAGACTAAAAACTATTATTATATGCGAATTCTATCAAATGCAAATATTCATTCCAATTTCCTTTCGAAATCAAACACATAAGCTCTAAGTACATCTTCCAAAATCTGGATTATCCTCTCAGACTGCCCATCTGTCTGGGGACAAAAAATTGTATTAAACTTTAAGTTAGTACCCATGGCATACTTCAAACTATCCCAAAATCTAGATGTAAAAGTACGGTCCCTATTCGAAACAATGGATACAGGTGCTCCATGGAATGGAATAATTTCATTAATATACAATCTAGCATACCTATTAACTGTATACATAGTATTGACTGCTAGAAAATGGGCTAACTTAGTTAACCTATCTACCACTACCCAAATCGAATCTGACCCCTTCTGATATCGAGGAAGCCCAATGACAAAATCCTTCGTTACATAATCTCATTTCCATTTTGGTATTGACAATAGTTGAAGCAAACCCCCAGGTTTCTGATGCTCCACTTTTACTTCCTGGTATGTAAGGTATTTAGCAACAAAATCATATATTTCCTTCTTCATATTATTCCACCAATAATGCTCCTTTAAATCCTTATACATTTTAGTACTAATAGGATGCATAGTATAAATTAAATTATGAGCCTCATCTAAAATTTATGCTTTCAATCCATCCACATTAGGCACACATAATCGTTGTTTATACAATAAAGTCTCATCATTAACAATACAAAAATCATCAAACTTACCATCTTTGACATCTTGTCGTTTCTTCTCAATAAATGGATCCTAACTTTGCAAATCTCGAATATGGGTAGCTAATAAAGGCCTCACGCTTACAAGAGCAAAGAATCAGTCACCATCTACTAGATATAATTCCACTCCCATAAATCTCTAATCCATAATATGAGCAACTCTAGCATACCGAAAACAAGATAACCTACTCGAAGTCTTTCTACTAAGAGCATCTACAACTTTATTTGCCTTCACTGAATGGCAGTGAATTGTACAACCATAATCTTTAATTAACTGCATCCACCGCCTTTGCCTCAAATTCAACTCCTTCTAAGTAAATAAATACTTAAGACTTTGATTGTCACTAAAAATTTCACATACTTCACCATAAAAATAATGATGCCACAATTTCAAGGCAAACAAAATAGCATCAAGTTCTAAATCATACGAAAGATAATTATGTTCATGTGTACGCAACTACCTAGAAGCATAAGCAATAACCTTACCATGCTGCATAAAAACACAACACATCCCCTTATGTGAAGCAACGGTATAAATAATAAAACCATCTCCACCATATGGAATAGTAAGAACAGGTGTAGTTTCCAACCTCTTTTTTAATTCTTCAAAACATTTTTCACAATTAGAATTCCATTCAAACTTAACGTCTTTCCAAGTTAATTTAGTCATTGGCAAGGCAATTAAAGAAAATCCCTTTATAAACCTCCTATAATACCCAGCCAAATCTAGAAAACTCACCTCAGTCACATTATTAGGACTCTCTCCTTTTACAATTGCTTCTACTTTCTTGGGATCAACACATATACCATCCCCAGAAATAACATGGCCTAACAATGAAACTTTGATAGACAAAATTCACAATAGATAAACATATCATACAACTACTTACCTTGTAATACCTTAAAAATAGTTCTGAGATGATTTTCATGTTAAACCTTATCACATGAATGAATCAGAATATTATCAATAAAAACTATCACAAATGAATCAATAAAAGGATGCAATACATGATTCATAAGATCTATAAATACAGTTGAAGTATTTGTAACTCCAAAAGGCATCACAAGAAACTCAAAATGACCATACTGAGTATCAAAAGCAGTTTTAGAAATATAACTCTCCTTCACCCTCAGCTGATGAAAACCTGATCGCAAGTTTATCTTTGAAAACACTTTAACACCCTACAACTGATCAAATAAATTATCTATACGAGGTAAAAGTGTGATACCCCGTACTTTTGGCTATATTTATTTTTGGGATTAATTAATTAAATGTGAATTAATTGAAAATTAATCCGGGTTAAAAATACTACCGAGATGCGAGTTGGTATTTGATTATGTGCATATATGATAATATATGAATTTGGAATTATGAAATTTGTCGTGAGATTTATATACGGCATTTTAGAAATTTTGTTGAGACGCGTGGGACCGCCGCGTCACGGTATAATATTTTGATTATAAATGTGAATTTAAAATCTATAAATCGTATGGTCGTTTTGAGTGCGCCAACGCGTCCGGAAGGGTCGAGATAGTCAGAAAACACTAGCCGGGGGTGTAGTTTGGGTCCCGGGGTATTTTTAGGCCATACCGGCAACTTAAAGGGTATTTTAGTAATTTCGTATTTTGGGAAATTAAAAGTGACGAAAATTGGTTAATTACATCTGATGTGGATTTGACCCACTAAGCCCCTAACCAACCCATATTAACCTAGAAGGCTACGTAGGTTATTAGAAGAGTTTTCTAAGTTCCCCAAATCAAACCCTAGCCACCTTAAGCCACCATTGGAGAAGAAGCTTGGAGAGAAGAAATTCTGCAGAAAAGCTTCATCAAACCATCATCCAAACCTAGAGACAATCAAGGCAAGTGTTTTAATTATATTTAAATTCGTAGAATGTTCCTTCCATGTTAGAAAATTGAAGAATATCAATTGTTCTTGAAAGATAATGAAAACCCATGTATTTTGAAGCTTAGAACTTGAAATATTGAGGAGAATTGCATGTAGAATTATAGGTAGATAATTATTCTCATGATATTGGTGATTGGAAGAAATTAAAAAGGATTTATATTGGATTAATTCATGATTCAAAAATTTAGGGTTCATGTTCTTGAAAAAATATTGGGAAAAAGTGTAGAGATTGGTAAATTTGATTGATGTTAGGATGGATTGATCCCTTAAAAACATGTTAGGATGTGACTATATATGTTTAGGATTGTTTAGAGACCTTTAAACGATTGTTGGGACTTAGTTTAGAAGAGATTTGAGGAGTAAAAATGGTGAAAAACGAGATTTAGGAAAATCTGGGACGAAACTGGCAGGTCGTTAGAAGCCCCTCCCCAGGTCGTTCGAACGAACTCGTTCGAACGAGCTTCTAACGAGTTGACCAGTCGCTGCTAATGAGAAGGGATTTCGTTCGATATCTCGTTCGAACGAGATATCGTTAGAAGGTACAGTTCGTTCGAACGAACTGGAATCTCGTTCGAACAGCCCCGTTCGAACGAGACTTCTAACGAGTTGACAGAGGAATCTCGTTCGAACAGCCTCGTTCGAACGAGACTTCTAACAAGTTGACAGTCTGGACCTTTTTAGACTGTTTTGATTTTTGGAGTCCCGTAAAATTGTTCGAGGATATAGATAACATTCCAATGATGATGTAATGATAGAATTGGGACTTTTGGGTATTTATGAGAAGGAAATTATATACGAGAGTTATATTAAATGGACGGTTTGGGTTGAGACGTGAGTGTCTACTACGACGTGAGAATAAATTATGGTGCGTATGATTATAAACCGGAATAGTATAAATTGTGATAACTATAAGTTGGTACGAGAATGCGATATGTACTACGATTAAACTACGGGATTACTAAGACATGTGTTTACTTAGTATTGGTATATGAATTGTGTGTATGACATACCTACCATACTTGCTATCACGGGAGGTTTGCGTTCGCTTAGGGCCCTCTAATCCTTGTGTTTCCCGGATTTAGACTGGTTACCTTGATGAACATAGGTCATAGAAAGACTTATTGGGATATTAATAAGTCCGCTGATCGTGGGAGCGTAGGTATGTGCGTGACCCATGTGATGTGACTGTGTTCGCCTCCATTGTTTGTGATGTTGTTATCTGTGAACTATTCCTGAGAGATTCGGAATATGTAATCCTTATGTACGTGATGTACCGGGATGGATAGCAGAGTATGTGTGCACCGCAGCTTAGTTCTCGGGGTGCTTGTATTGTATATTTATGATGTGAATAATATACACTTAATTAATGAGAACCTTCATGTTAATGTTGTGAAATAATTACGGTATTGATTCGAGAAACATAACGAGTTAGCTGATAGTGTAACATATGGCATATTGAACATCTGAGTTACGTTAAACCCCTACTTAATTACAAGCGTTATAATGTTAATATAACCGAGTAATAAGGGTAGGATCTATGATAGTTTAGCTATAGATGTTGCCACTTAGCTAGTAGTTTGTATCATTCTAGATGGGTACTTACGTTAGGAGTGCACAGTTAGACGAGAGGTGAGAATGTCATGTGAGTGCACGTCCTAACATGTACTTTTCATTTAATGTTTTAAATGTTTTTAAAGCACTTGCAGGTTTTTAAAATATAACTCCACATTCGGGCTCTGACCCGTTTGCTTTTCAAATCTATTTTTCTTTGTAAAACCATTTTAGGTGCCCAGCCACAAGGACACCATGCATAGGATACTCATTCAGGTGACGAGCTGTAGCTGTTTGTGGAAGCTACAGGGATTTTCTTATAGACGCCTCTATTCACTTGGATTCCAGATTCATTATCTATCAGTTGAAGGGCATGTTGCCCATTTCTATTAGAGTTACATTTCCATTACAGTTTTCAGACTTTGGCATGTATTGATTTAGTATTCAGTTTACTTATCAGTTGTGGGATTTGTAGTGAGGAGTTTTTCCTCCAGACGTTATTTACGTTTTGTGATGGTTATTCTATTTACTTCATTATGGTGAATGGTGTTATTATCCTTATTACACTTGTTGCATGTTAATCAGACTTTAATTAAAATTTGGCACTTACTTTTTAAATACTAGGTGGTTAGTAATCATTAAAATGTTTTCGACAGTGATGCTATTAACTGGACCAACTTGGCATTTTGAATTAATTTAATAAAGGAGTAGCTACCCAGTATTTAATTAGTCGGGGTGTCACAGGTGGTATCAGAGCCAGGTTCTAGTGTCCTTTAGGATCTGTACGGCTATTATGTTTCCCCTACGTTTCTTTGATATAGAGCCCTATATTTTAGGACTGTTGTACTCTTTTTGTGTATGCTTCGTTCTTCAGCTATTTTAAGTTTATAAACAACGAACTTATAAACTTTGTTCTTATTTCAGATGCCTCCACGACGTGCATGACGAGTTCCCAGGGATGCAACGCCCAAACCCCCGCCCGCTCCAGTTCAGGGCATGATGAACGCCGCTGAGGTTGCAGCTATAGTAGCCCAAGCGGTAAATGCCGCAATTGCCGTTGTTCAGCAGGCACCACCTCAGGTGCCGATTGCCGCGCCAGTACAGGCAAATGCATTCCCGTCTGCTTGGGAACGTGTACGTGACGCTTTTCAGAAAGCGCATCCGCCAGAGTTTGCAGGTAGCTCAGATGTGGTAGTCTCGAGCCAGTGGAGGAAGGACATGCAGAGGCACTTGAGGATGTATGAGTGCACGGACATCCAGAAGCAGGTGCTAGCTACTTTCAAGCTAGTTGGATCTGCGCTACAGTGGTGGGAGTCTATTACCACCATGGAGGAGAGGGATACTCTCACTATTCAGGACTTCTGGGTGCGGTTTGACCGCAAGTACTTTCCGTCGGCTGTTCACACAGAGATGAGGAGGAAATTGATGAGTCTGAGGCAAGAAGGTAAGATTGTGGCCGAGTATGAGGCCGAGTTCATGAATCTGTTGAATATCGTTCCAGATGAGATACCAACAGAGAAGAAGAAGATTGAGAAGTTCACTGACGGGTTGACTTGGAGGATTCGTCAGCATCTACTGGGGAACCTATCATTGGCCACCTATTCTGATGTGGTTAACGCTGCATTGTTACACTGCCAGGACCACCGTTTTCATATGGCCGAGGGCAAGAGGTCGGGAGAGTCTAGCCATCAGGGCAGGACTGGAGGACATGGTGCCGGTGGGGCACAATCTGGTCAGGGGCAGAGACAGAATGAGCAGGGCTCCCAGCAGGGGGATAATAAGAGGTTCCGGTCAGGGAACTACAGACAGGGACAGGGAGGTTTCCGTCAGGGCCATCAGGGTCATCAGGGTCCAAACGGCCATCAGGGCCAATAGGGGCAGAATGGGCAGCAGTTTCACCAGGGCCAGCAGGGCCAAGGGAGGAACGGTAACGACCACCAGGGCCGGGGACAGCAGGGGCAGAGAGGAGGGAACTTCCCAGGGAAGTGTTTCGTTTGTGGCAAGACTGGCCATAAGAGACAGGATTGTCCTGATAGGGGCAGGGCCCCACATCAGCAGCAGCAGCAGGGTGCTCGCCAGGAGCCACAGAGGCCTATGTTTCCCGCCGCTCTTCCCGCACCGCCACAGATGGCAGCATTGCCACCCATTCCAGCAGTCCCAGCTCAGCAGGGGCAGCTACAGTATGGACGTGTCTACAACGTCCACCAAGCTGCAGTTCCACAGGCACCGCCCGCGATTGAGGGTACGTTTCCTATCCATGGCACTATGGGTCGGGTATTATTCGATACGGGTGCTACACATTATTTTATAGCTACACACTTCGTGAAAGCTTTAGGATTGTTAGCTACGGCAGAGAGCACAGTGACGTGTGTCGACTCACCATTGGGGAGTGGGTCACTTATTTTCTTTATATGCCGGGGAGTGGGGGTAGAGATTGGTGGTTTGGTATTACCTGCAGACATGTTGGTATTAGATATGCATGTTCATGATGTGATCATTGGTATGGATTGGCTCGTAGCTTATAGGGCCATGATTGATTGCTTCAGCGGGAGCATTGTTTTTGCCATTCCGGGGCAAGAGATGTTTGTAGTGGCGATGCCTCGCCCAGAGGGAGGATCGATCGCTCATCTGTATTATATTGAGGAGGATACCTCTAAGGAGGTTATGATTCCTTTAGATTCGATCCCAGTCGTCAGGGAGTATTCGGATGTGTTTCAGGAGATACTAGGCTTACCACCCAGTCGAGAGATAGACTTTGTTATAGATTTGCTACCGGGTACGAGACCTATAGCACGCGCACCGTACCGTATGGCTCCAGTTGAGATGAGGGAGTTACAGGATCAGATAGAGCAGCTGTTAGGTCAGGGCTTTATTCGCAAAAGTACCTCACCTTGGGGCGCTCCGGTTTTGTTTGTGAAGAAGAGGGATGGTTCCCTGAGGTTGTGTGTGGACTACCGAGAGTTGAATAAGGTCACGATACGGAATAAGTATCCGTTTCCTCGAATCGATGACTTATTCGACCAGTTGAGAGGAGCTTCTTTCTTCTCGAAGATAGATTTGAGATCAGGATACCATCAGTTACGTATCCAGGAGGAGGATGTCTCGAAGACCGCGTTCTTGTCGAGATATGGTTCTTACGAGTTTCGGGTTATGCCTTTTGGTTTGACCAACGCTCCAGCAGTGTTTATGGACTTGATGAACAGAGTGTTCCGGGATTTCCTAGATCAGTTTGTCATTGTCTTCATTGATGACATTCTGGTTTACTCTCAGACAGAGGAGGAGCACGCTGAGCATTTGAGGCAAGTTTTGCAGACACTCCGTCAGAACGAGTTGTATGCAAAATATGAGAAGTGCGGGTTTTGGCTGAAGGAGGTCCAGTTTTTAGGACACATTATTTCCGACCGGGAATATCTGTTGATCCGGGGAAAGTATCCGCGGTGAGGGAGTGGGGACAGCCCATGACACCAACGGAGATTCATAGTTTCTTGGGTCTAGCAGGATACTACAGGAGGTTTATTCGGGGTTTCTCGGAGATAGCAGGTCCTTTGACACATCTGACTCGTAAGAGTGTGCCCTACATCTGGAGTGATGCCTGTCAGTTGGCATTCTATGAATTGAAGGACATATTGACCTTAGCACCTGTGTTAGCATTGCCGAGACCGGGAGTTGAGTATTTGGTTTACACCGATGCGTCTTTGCAAGGACTGGGAGGTGTATTACAGCAGGAGAGACAGGCCATAGCTTATGCTTCCCGTAAGCTTAAGCCTCATGAGAAGAATTACCCCATGCATGATTTGGAGTTGGCAGCAGTGGTATTTGCCCTACGGATTTGGAGGCACTACCTTTTGGGGGAGAAGTTCCAACTATTCACGGACCACAAGTCCCTACAGTATCTGTTCACGCAGAAGGAATTGAATATGCGGCAGCGTAGGTGGCTTGAGTTTGTGAAGGACTACCAGTTCGACATCCAGTATCACCCAGGTAAGGCTAACGTGGTAGCAGACGCGTTGAGCCGTAGACCAGCAGATGAGGTGGCAGAGGTGTGGAAGGCTAAGTGGAAGGAATTGGGACACCAGGATGTAGTGGCCCGATCTTTCATATCTGTGATGACCGTTACACCGCAGATTGTCACAAAGGTATTACGGGCACAGGCTAATGACTCGTTCTGTCAGGAGAAGATAGTTCGATTACTAGCAGAGGGAGCCGAGTCCTATACCGTTAGCTCAGAGGGGGGATTACGCTTCAATGGGAGATTGGTAGTTCCGGAAGGGGATGAATTGCGACACGATGTTATGGCAGAGTCGCACGGCTCACGGTTCGCGGTACATCCCGGAGGGGACAAAATGTACCAAGACATGAGACGACAGTATTGGTGGAGCGGTATGAAGAGAGATATCGCTGAGTTTGTTTCGAAATGCGCCACTTATCAGCTTGTAAAAGTGGATCATCAGAGACTGGCAGGATTGCTACAGCCATTGGAGGTCCCGGTGTGGATGTGGGAGAGCATATCCATGGACTTTATCACGGGGTTGCCTACGTCGCAGAGGGGTCACGACTCCGTTTGGGTAATTGTGGACAGGTTGTCCAAGGTCGCTCACTTTTTACCCGTAAGGACTGACTACACTACGGGACAGTATGCCCAGCTCTTCATTTCAGAGATTGTGAGACTTCACGGTGTACCCCTAAATATCGTGTCTGACAGAGACAAGATATTTGTTTTGAGGTTTTGGGAGAGTTTACAGGAGGCCATGGGCACGAAATTGCGATTGAGTATGGCTTATCATCCGCAGACCGATGGGCAGACCGAGCGCACAAATCAGATGTTGGAGGACATGCTACGCATGTGCATTATTGACTTTGGGGGTGGATGGGAGCAGTACCTTCCACTGGTGGAGTTTGCTTACAACAACTCCTATCAGTTCACTATTGGCATGGCTCCGTTTGAGGCATTGTACGGTAGGCCTTGTCGTTCCCCAGCATGTTGGTTAGAGGTGGGGGACAACAAACTGCGTGAACCGGAAGTGATTCAGGATACTTCGGCAAGGATTGAGTTGATTCGGAGTCGCATTCGGGTAGCTCAAGACAGGCAGAAGAGTTATGCTGATGCGAAGAGATTTTTCAGGGAGTTCCAAGTGGGGGACCAGGTTTTGCTCAGGGTATCTCCGATGAAAGGGATTATGCATTTCGGGAAGAAGAGGAAGTTGGCACCGAGGTATGTGGGGCCGTTTCCTATTATTGAGCGGATCGGACCGGTTGCGTATAGACTCGGGTTACCGGAGCATTTGCATCGGATTCACGATGTGTTCCATATTTCCTCGCTGAGGAAATACCTTAGAGATAATTTGGCTCACTCTCATATTGCTGTGGAGGACATCGATATCCAGCCGGATAGCTCCTACGAGGAGGGGCCAATTGCTATTTTGGACCGAAGCGAGAGGAAACTGCGGTCAAAAATAGTCCCGTTAGTGCGTGTTCAGTGGCGACATCACAATGTCGAGGAGTCAACATGGGAGCGCGAGGATGAGATGCGCGATCGTTATCCAGAGTTATTTTTAGCAGGTACTTTCTAGTTTCGAATTTCGGGACGAAATTCAGTTATTAAGGGGGAAGTATGTGATACCCCGTACTTTTGGCTATATTTATTTTTGGGATTAATTAATTAAATGTGAATTAATTGAGAATTAATCCGGGTTAAAAATACTAACGAGATGCGAGTTGGTATTTGATTATGTGCATATATGATAATATATGAATTTGGAATTATGAAATTTGTCGTGAGATTTATATACGGCATTTTAAAAATTTTGTTGAGACGCGTGGGACCGCCGCGTCACGGTATAATATTTTGATTATAAATGTGAATTTAAAATCTATAAATCGTATGGTCGTTTTGAGTGCGCCAACGCGTCCGGAAGGGTCGAGATAGTCAGAAAACACTAGCCGGGGGTGTAGTTTGGGTCCCGGGGTATTTTTAGGCCATACCGGCAACTTAAAGGGTATTTTGGTAATTTCGTATTTTGGGAAATTAAAAGTGACGAAAATTGGTTAATTACATCTGATGTGGATTTGACCCACTAAGCCCCTAACCAACCCATATTAACCTAGAAGGCTACGTAGGTTATTAGAAGAGTTTTCTAAGTTCCCCAAATCAAACCCTAGCCACCTTAAGCCACCATTGGAGAAGAAGCTTGGAGAGAAGAAATTCTGCAGAAAAGCTTCATCAAACCATCATCCAAACCTAGAGACAATCAAGGCAAGTGTTTTAATTATATTTAAATTCGTAGAATGTTCCTTCCATGTTAGAAAATTGAAGAATATCAATTGTTCTTGAAAGATAATGAAAACCCATGTATTTTGAAGCTTAGAACTTGAAATATTGAGGAGAATTGCATGTAGAATGATAGGTAGATAATTATTCTCATGATATTGGTGATTGGAAGAAATTAAAACGGATTTATATTGGATTAATTCATGATTCAAAAAGTTAGGGTTCATGTTCTTGAAAAAATATTGGGAAAAAGTGTAGAGATTGGTAAATTTGATTGATGTTAGGATGGATTGATCCCTTAAAAACATGTTAGGATGTGACTATATATGTTTAGGATTGTTTAGATACCTTTAAAAGATTGTTGGGACTTAGTTTAGAAGATATTTGAGGAGTAAAAATGGTGAAAAACGAGATTTAGGAAAATCTGGGACGAAACTGGCAGGTCGTTAGAAGCCCCTCCCCAGGTCGTTCGAACGAACTCGTTCGAACGAGCTTCTAACGAGTTGACCAGTCGCTGCTAACGAGAAGGGATTTCGTTCGATATCTCGTTCGAACGAGATATCGTTAGAAGGTACAGTTCGTTCGAACGAACTGGAATCTCGTTCGAACAGCCTCGTTCGAACGAGACTTCTAACGAGTTGACAGAGGAATCTCGTTCGAACAGCCTCGTTAGAACGAGACTTCTAACGAGTTGACAGTCTGGACCTTTTTAGACTGTTTTGATTTTTGGAGTCCCGTAAACTTGTTCGAGGATATAGATAACATTCCAATGATGATGTAATGATAGAATTGGGACTTTTGGGTATTTATGAGAAGGAAATTATATACAAGAGTTATATTAAATGGACAGTTTGGGTTGAGATGTGAGTGTCTACTACGACGTGAGAATAAATTATGGCGCGTATGATTATAAACCGGAATAGTATAAATTGTGATAACTATATGTTGGTACGAGAATGCGATATGTACTACGATTAAACTACGGGATTACTAAGACATGTGTTTACTTAGTATTGGTATATGAATTGTGTGTATGACATACCTACCATACTTGCTATCACGGGAGGTTTGCGTTCGCTTAGGGCCCTCTAATCCTTGTGTTGCCCGGATTTAGACTGGTTACCTTGATGAACATAGGTCATAGAAAGACTTATTGGGATATTAATAAGTCCGCTGATCGTGGGAGCGTAGGTATGTGCGTGACCCATGTGATGTGACTGTGTTCGCCTCCATTGTTTGTGATGTTGTTATCTGTGAACTATTCCTGAGAGATTCGGAATATGTAATCCTTATGTACGTGATGTACCGGGATGGATAGCAGAGTATGTGTGCACCGCAGCTTAGTTCTCGGGGTGCTTGTATTGTATATTTATGATGTGAATAATATACACTTAATTAATGAGAACCTTCATGTTAATGTTGTGAAATAATTACGGTATTGATTCGAGAAACATAACGAGTTAGCTGATAGTGTAACATATGGCATATTGAACATCTGAGTTACGTTAAACCCCTACTTAATTACGAGCGTTATAATGTTAATATAACCGAGTAATAAGGGTAGGATCTATGATAGTCTAGCTATAGATGTTGCCACTTAGCTAGTAGTTTGTATCATTCTAGATGGGTACTTACGTTAGGAGTGCACAATTAGACGAGAGGTGAGAATGTCATGTGAGTGCACGTCCTAACATGTACTTTTCATTTAATGTTTTAAATGTTTTTAAAGCACTTGCAGGTTTTTAAAATATAACTCCACATTCGGGCTCTGACCCGTTTGCTTTTCAAATCTATTTTTCTTTGTAAAACCATTTTAGGTGCCCAGCCACAAGGACACCATGCATAGGATACTCATTCAGGTGACGAGCTGTAGCTGTTTGTGGAAGCTACAGGGATTTCTTGTAGACGCCTCTATTCACTTGGATTCCAGATTCATTTTCTATCAGTTGTAGGGCATGTTGCCCATTTCTATTAGAGTTACATTTCCATTACAGTTTTCAGACTTTGGCATGTATTGATTTAGTATTCAGTTTACTTATCAGTTGTGGGATTTGTAGTGAGGAGTTTTTCCTCCAGACTTTATTTACGTTTTGTGATGGTTATTCTATTTACTTCATTATGGTGAATGGTGTTATTATCCTTATTACACTTGCTGCATGTTAATCAGACTTTAATTAAAATTTGGCACTTACTTTTTAAATACTAGGTGGTTAGTAATCATTAAAATGTTTTCGACAGTGATGCTATTAACTGGACCAACTTGGCATTTTGAATTAATTTAATAAAGGAGTAGCTACCCGGTATTTAATTAGTCGGGGTGTCACAAAAAGGTACTTGTTTTTAATTGTAGCTTTATTCAGTTACCTATAATCAATACACAAATGCATAGTACCATCTTTCTTTTTCACAAACAAAACCGGTGCACCCTATGAACATACAATAGGCTATATGACCCCCAATCAAGTAAATCCTGTAACTGAATCTTGAGTTCTTTCAATTCAACATGTGCTATTCTATACGGTGCCATAGAAATAGGGGTTGTCCCCATCCCCAGTGCCAATTTAATACTAAATTCAACTTTTCTCTCTGGAGGTACCCCAGGCAAGTCATTAGGAAACACCTCTAGAAAATCCCATACAATAGGAACATCAACTAATTGTAAGGTCCACATCTTAGAGTCAAGAACATGTGCAGTAAAACCCTCACAACCCTTACTTAATAATTTCCTCATCTGAATATCTGAAATGATGCAACTGGGAACAATTTTCCTTTCCCCCACAAATTTAAATTCAGGCTCACTAGGCATATTAAAAATAACTTCTTTACGAAAATAATCCATAGATGCATGATATTTAAATAACCAATCCATTCCCAGAATTATGTCAACTATAATCACGAAAAATATTAATACCCCCATAGGCATATAAATGTAAATACCTAATCCATTCAACTATAACCATATCCCCGATAGGCATATAAATACCCAAACCCACATCTAAAGGAGTACATGGTCTACTCAGATATATAACAATAGTATGTGACACAAAAAGAATGTGTGGAATCAAGATCAACCAAAACATAAGCACTTCTATCAGTAATAGAAAGTGTACACATCACCACATCTAAAGTAACTTGAGCCTTTTTCATCGTAGAGACTCGTCCACATGGCCTGGAACCACTAGCTTGTACTTTTCCCATATTTTTCACCCCACTGCTTGGAGGTAACACTCTTCTTGCTTCTTCACTTGGTGATACTAAAGGCTCTGCCAGTCACGGACAATTATTCTTAACGTGCCCCATTTGGTGACAATGATAGCATTCCGGTCCTTTAAGCTTAGGACACTCAGATTTATGATGCTCTTCCTCTTTACAAAAAAAACATGTAACAACTCCCACTGAAGCCTCACCTCTTCCCAACCTCCTAACTAGACTAGAATATCTACAACCCTTGGTATCTCTACCAAATCTCCCTTGACCTCTACCACTACCTCCACCGCCTCTCTGCAATTTCTGAGGTTCCACTTTAGTATTTCCACCCTTACCTCATTTAAACTGAGATGAGTCAAACATACTTTTCTTAAAATTATCTCTACTTACCACCCCTTGGTTCATCTGCCTTTCTGCTATTATGGCTTTGTTCATCAAAGAAGAATAATCTTCTAACTCATAAGTAGTCACTCTATTTTGAATGGGCCAAATCATCCCCTCTTCAAACTTACTGCATTTCTCTTCCTCATCCTCCACATATTTACGAGCGAATCTAGACAAAGCTGTAAATTTAGCCTCATACTCCCTCACAGATCTTTTTCCTCGGGTCAAATTTATAAACTCCTACACTTTATCCCACCTATAAACTTTAGGAAAATACTTAACATACAAAGCTTTAATAAACTCAGCCCAAGTAATAACATATGTGACTTCTATTCTGGGCACCAAATGTTTGCTGGCTTCCTACCAATATTTTACCTTTCCTTTCAACCTAAACATAGCCAAAGTTAACTACTGGTTATCTTGAACTTTCATCACTGAAAAAATAGTCTTCAGTTCTTTAACCAACATCTCAGCTTTTATAGGTTCAACTGATCCTGAATATTCTAGAAGATTCAACTTCAAAACCTTTCATACATGGCATCATTAATTTCCTTCCTTGCCTCTTTCTCAATTCTGGCTACAGTATTTGATTTCATATATCTAGTCTATTTTTCTGCCATTAATATCATGTTTCTGTCCTATTGTTCTGCCATCCTCATCATTGTATATGCCATATCCGCATCTATTTAGGTTGTTCATGCTCTCTAGCCCTTCCTACAACACTCTACTCTATTTCAGTATCCTCGTCTATGTGAAAAGCTACTCCCCCTTCTCTATGTTTTCCATCCTCAGGTTCCATCTGTCATTATCTTAATATAAAAAAGTTTTAACAACAAACATAAACAGTTTATGATACTAAACTATTGGTTAGTACATACACAATTCAACAATATCAAATCAAACCAATAACTGCCATCTAACCTCTACACATGTCCATAATTTATAACCTGGACGCTCTAATACCACTAATTGTTACACCCCAAATCCAAATCCATTCTAATCATTTGTTTTACAATAATTAAATCTTAATTTCCAACCAAATGAGATATAATGTATTTCACGATTATCATGTATAATGTACACAATGAACATAATCATGTTCTCGGTACAATAACGTAATTAACATTAAAGTTATAATTAGAGGATATATAATACTATGACTAAATATTATGATCCTTAAATAAAACCATGATAATTCTTTATATATAATGTATGGTTGAAATAAAACCATAAGTGTGATAATAACAAAAATTCCATATCTAACCCCAGCTCTCTCGAACGGTGCAACACTCAAAACCATCATATGGTATCCTAGCTGGCAGCAAGACAACCTAAAAGATGTTAAAATACAAATATTAAGCTATAATCTTAATGAGGTACTTCTTCCTTACAGTAAAATAACAGTTCTATATCGAGTCTTTGGATATAAAATCCAACAATCCCGCCCGTTATGGCAATAACAATCCAGGAACAAAAGTTCTAACAAATCTTTATCATAAGACAAAACAAATCATTGGATCTTTGACCAAATTCAATCCTGGATCATAAGACCCAACCAATCCTAGATATTTGAATATCCAAACAAATTTTTAATACCGATGTATTCAAACCAATCCGCTCTTAAAGCTATATTCATATTCATCATATCATTTTCATATCAATATGTATGAAACGATCATAAGTACACTCACCTTGGTAACTTAATGGGCTTTTTGTACCACCCCACGCGCCTGAGAGGACACGCGACGTGCTACTACGATTAAAACTAAACTAAATCCATCAATAATTAGTATAGAGCATCTAAATTCCATGATTTAAATATAAAAAATTCACAATTCTTCTATTCCCATAATGATTATTACAATAATGTTTCTCCCAAAATACACAATTCTCCAACAAAAATTACGCCACTAATTTATACATCAAAAATAAATCTTCCAATCCAAGCTCTAAAATAATTCTCATAAATAGTCCATAGCGTCCTAATCCACGCTAGCCTGCCAATAAAAGAAAATATGGGAAAGTACACAATATGAGAGGAATAGATGCTCAAAAAATTAATTAGCACGATGAATAAATAGCAACAATAAGAATGTGCATATACAAATCAAATGCAATACTCAAGCATTATATCAATATTAATTTCTTAACAACACATCAATGAGTCACCAGGACTCACCTCATCTCCCCTAGGCATCTCAAAGCCATATAACGGTTTTTGGACTATTGGCGGATGCCCATTCTCCGTGCCATATTAAAATCTCAAGACACTATACTCAAATCAACAATATAATATATCTCAATGAATCAAAATAATATATTCCAACAATTTTTCAAGATTCCAATGAATATCATAATTTAACATGAGTGCAATTGACACAGAAAACAAACGGAATACTCTCGAGAGAATTTCGGAGCATATTGTGTAAGTCCTGTACCTCAAAATCAACACATGGATCGTCACATAAATTTTAGCCTCAAAATCTGATCGCACCATCATGTTCCTCTCACGAAAATAATCAAATCATGTTCTAGCCCCAACACTAGATAACTCCAAATAGGCCTCCAAATCTAAGGTTGAACATTGAATAAAATAGGGGCTAGGATTTGTATAAAGAGGGAGAGGATATATAAAGGGTCTACTACATTTTTGAGGTGATAAAAAGTTGGTTTAAAACTTCTACCCACGACCCATTTTTATAAGGGAAAAGAAAAATTTGTAAAAACAAAAACTCTCCCCAACTGCCGAAGCAACACCGACTCGAACTGGGCTCATCAATCGATCAACTCCATGGATCGATCGATTGATCGAGCAGTTATTTTGAATCTGCCAGTGTGAGAAAAATAAAAGGTTTAAAACAAAAAAACTCTTTATAAACTTAATTTTAAATCCAAATTAATTTATGATTGAAATTCCACTTTTCAAAAATAAAACTCAACATATTTAATTATTAAAAATAATTAAATCCAAAATTTATTTTCCTCGAATTTTCAAAATTAATTTTTAAATACCCATAAAAAAATTCGGGTCGTTACACTTTCCCTTTGGCTTTGTGTGGCATCGATTCGATCGGTTCTCCTTCCCTTAATATCATTCTTACAATATTAGTATCATAAAAAAGAATATTAATATTCCAAAGAATAACTTAAATGTAATCCAATCCATAAGCTTTACATGATCCCATTCAAATCATTTAACATAATTGAAGTTCTATCTAAATTCATATTAAGATGTTTACCATATTTAAATCATAGCCCAAACATGCTTTAATATCTTCTTGGTAATTTAATCCTTATCATATTAGGTTTCCAATATAAAAGACGACGCATCATTTCAAGTTTCCTAGAGGAAGATAGGCCCATTTCTTTATAACATAGTAAATATCCATATAAACTCCTTTAGTATGCAGCCAACTTCCAAGAATTTTCATAATTTTTCTGCAACATAAATTTTTATGATTATCTATCCATTTTCCACAAACATACTCAGTAACACAAAATTAAATTTTCTTAATTTTTAGAGTTCATTTGCTATGTCAAAATCTTTATGAAGCTCAAGGTATATCTAAACGCATTTATGCAAACAACAACCACGTACTAACTTACAACCATCACTAAGGCCCAACCACATGGCGTTTAATTCCAATTTTCAGATATGCTATGCGTATGTGAGTCTAATTTCATATACAATTAGAAATTCTCAATTCCATTGAGTATACAAAAAGAAATAAAAGTTTGAATGCACAACGTTACTAAACAAAGGAATATAAAGGGTTTACACATTCGACTTTCTTCAAACTTCTATCTATCCATACATATACTCCAAGGAATGAACGTTTAGCAGAAAATTGGTGATTTCTTTCATTTCAATCAGTAATACAAAAAATAACAAGATTTATTGATAGAACTACCTTAGGGACTCTTATGTAATGTTTTATGAATTTTTCTCTAATTTCTACTCGCACTCTCCTTCCTAAACTTCACTATTCTCTCTCTTCAATCCAAAATTCTCTCATGGATGAATTTTCTGAAGAAGGAGGTAATTATAAGGTGTTTAAGTCGGCCGAACCATCCTCCCTTTTCAACCAATCAAATTGAGGCATTTATTGTACTAAAAGACGAAATACCACCTAAACGAATGGACGAATTTACACTTGGTTCTTAATTCCAGTATAACTTCTTTCTCGGACTTCCATTTGATATTTCATTTATTGTGTTACAAAACTATCTCATATATCTACAACTATCTAGTTTTACTTTAAGTCAGTTGTTATATTATAAGGTCCAAAACTAGTCTCCAACATGAACATTCCTACGAAAATGTTCAAAATTTTATATTTTTAACCAATTCGATATTTCATGAATTTTGAAGGTAAGATTAGACTAAATATAATAACCTAACAATATATATTAATAACAAACTATCCATATCTCATAAGTTAAGCATGATTTAAACATAATTTATCATAATTATATCCAGGTTGTCACAGTATATGCTAGAGTAGACTTGGCAAGGTAAGGACTAATTTTTGGCACATCCTACCAAGCTAGTACGGATTAGAAGATGTAGCCCTCTGTGGTACTTACTACCCTTAGAATTATAATGGAGGCCAATGTGTTCACCACATAAATTCACCCAGAATTAAGCTTAATGGCAATCTCGTGTAGCCGAAGGACACGGTAAGGTGAAGGCCTATCTTGAACTGACTAATGCCTATGGAAATTTAAGGATTTTGATCATGGTATGAGAAGGAAAGAATTAACCTAGATGCATTAGGTTGGTGACATCATCATCGATAAATGGATAAGATCAGTGTAGACGAGGGTGTTAGGCATTCGCCAATCAGAGTGGTTAATGTGTGCCAAGGATGTGAGGGGAGGGCCTCACTCCTAAGGAGGGAAGTCGGGCACTTGACTTTCTAGAGAATGACATGTTCGTATTTTGATTCCATCTTATGATGATGAATGGTTGTGAATCGACCCATCATGGTTGGGGACTCAATCTAGGATATGTGTCTACGATTAGTACCTAGTGAGAACATTGGGGATGCGTGATATGATTTCGGGCATATGGCATAGGTTTGCTTTCGTAAATCATAGTCTGACGCGTACGGATGGGATTTTCTTAGAATAGTTTCTTATTCCTTCTGACTCATGTGTGCACCTTTTGATTTCGATAATTAGGGATTAGTATTCTCACTTATGTGGTAACTCGAATTGGTACCATGTCATGGTAAGACGTGGTTGAGCCTGGTAGAGTGCGGTGGACCGGGTATGGTCAATGCATATCCACAATTGGGCGTGCCCTATCTAAGGTACTCTTTCTTTTGTATAAATTTCAATGTATAGATTGCTGCACTTTTGACCTCTAGGATTGATCGTTGTGTTTTATTTTCTTAGGATTTGTGACCCTTTTGACTGATCGACATAGAAGTGAGTGGCTCTAGTTTCTAAGAGTGAAATGATGACTTGAGAATATTTTATAGTGTTAAAAATTGAGGAAACTTAATACACAGTGTTGCTTTGTCACAGTAAGTGGATTAGGGCGAGGCTCATGTGAGTGCTCAAAGGTGAGATGCCTAGAGTAGTACTAGGGTCATCAGAATGATGCAGCAAAAGGCATCAGCCAAATGCTTGGTGATGACTGGTAGATGTGTTACTTCTCGGAGTGAGAAATCATCAGTATAAGATTAGTGTTAAGCCTAGGCAAGATTTTGTGCTTAGGATAACCTGTAAATCTTGGGGATGCGAGATATGTAGTTCTAAGAATGGAAATGGTTCTTAATGAGAAATTTGATGACTGGTTGTATTGTGGCTCCCTCTTCGGTGAGTGACGATCATTAGAGAGAATTTTTGTAAAGGCACCGATATGCTTTAGGTGTTAGCCAAGTAACCCTAACACTCGACTGAGCATAATCATCAAGTGAGTGGAGATTCAAAGCTAGTTATGTGATGTTCATGTTTAGCGAAATGGTGAGAGTTAGAGAACATCGTATGTCGCATATTGAGCCTTTGGTGACAAACCCCGTGTAAGGATGTGAGGTGTGACCTTAACTATGGGGGACTTCGATGATTTTGCCTTAGAGGGTTCTATAACTTATATTAAGAGTTGGTAAACCCCACGAATCTGAAGATTTAAAGGATCGAGAATTTCGGGGATGAAATTTCCCAAGGAGGGAAGTTTGTAATACTCTGCCCCAATATTTCATTGAAATGTTTGTATAAATTATAGTGAAGTAAGGTTTGATGATAATTCTAGGAAACTTATGGGTAAAAGGCTAGAATATGGAGAAAAGAATAATAAATGAGGGTTCGAACGAGAGTGAGGTCGCTCGAAAGAGGTTTGGATCTCATTCAAAGCAAGGTATCGAATGAGGTTCTAGAGAGGTCCTATTTCCTAATAGGTCCAGGTTTCCTGAAGGTCATTAGAATCCATGGATCGAACAAGATGCACTTGTCGTTCGAACGAGGCTTAATGTCGTTTGAATGACGCATTTGAAATGTTAAATTTGACTTGCCCTTGTGCGTTGTCATGTTTTTGACCCTTGGATTATTGAGTTCTCGAAATCTGGTGAGCCTAGACGGTCAAAAGGGGGATTTGGAAGGATTGGGGGTGTTTTATAGGGGTTTGTTTGGCTAATTTGGGGCACTTTTATGAGAGAAGAATATGAAATAGGGAGAGAGAGGGTGGAGTTGCCTTCCACCATTGTTAGCCTTCCACCACCATTCCACCCTAATAAACCACCATATTTTTTTACGAATTATACCATATTTGAACCATATATACCTATTTCCACCCTGGATGAGGAGAGTTACGAATTTATGGAGTTATCGTTGGGGGTCTTAAAGATGAAAATGGAAGATTAATGGAATTTGAAGGGGGTTCTTGCTTAAAAACATGATGGAGCACGCTTTTGGAATGAGGCAACCTGCTTGAGGCCACAATATGAGGTGGGAGGTTGACATCTTCTTAGATCTGTCACGCTAACCATTGTTGGAGCTCCATTTAAGGTGGAAAATCATACTCTTAGTATTAAGACTCTATTTTGTGTATTTGTAGTCTTGTTGTTAGATTACATGAGTAGAATGCATTTGATTAAATGATGAAAATTATGCATAGTAAGTAATAAATATTTTTATGAAATAAAAATGTTGCAAAAAATGTTATTGTGTTGAAGAATAAATATTTTAAAGTTTCTTGAAATGAAAAATGGGATTTTTATGAAAATTATGTATTTTCTGGAAAATTAATGTTAAACATTTAATGAAATAAAATGTTTGAAAATGATGATTGATTTTGCTAAAACATTAATGAAATAATGTTTCAAAGTCTTTTGCAAAAAAAATGTAGATTTTATAAAAGATGGAAATTTGTGGAGTTTGAAGAAGTAAAAAAAAATACGATTTGAGAGTGCATTTTTTAAAGTCTATTGAATTTCTAGAATGGAATGCATGTTTAACTCATTTAATATGTTTTTTTGAAGTAAAACCCATCTCCTTATGTGTGTAGACTTCTAGTATTTGATAATGAATACACAACCATGTTTAAATAAGGTTTTTGCCAATTTAAACAATAAATAAGAAAAGTAGAAATTCTAATCTCCAAAGTTTGTGAAAAAAAGGTTAAAGGTGTGATGAATACATGGTTATAAGATTACATGTATTGATAAAAAGAAAATGCTATTTTCTTATTAAAGTTGTATTTAAGTGTAATTAGATTTCTTGAATGAAGAAGTAAAAAAATGTCTAATTTTGAAATATGGTTAGTAAAGGTGTTGGATAAGTGTTAATGGTTAAACATTGAGAAGTTGGTGTGTGTAACTTAATAATGTTTGAAAGATTAACACTTTTGGATTTGAAAAGAAAATAATGGAATAAAGAGGTTTCCAACTTTAGAAGAGTGATACTCCAAATGTTAAAAGGTGTTAAAGTGTTAAAAGCACTTAAGAAATTAGTATGTATAACTTAAATGGTTTTAGAAGACAACATTCTTAAAATGGAGGAAAATGACAAGTTTGGAATTAAATGGGTAAAATGGTAATTTTACCTAAAGTGGAATATTTTTATGAAATAAAAATATTTGAAAAGGTGTTAGACAAATTGGTCCTAAATGAATGTGATTTTTAGAATAAAATTAAAGTTAAAGGGTAAAGGACATGCAATGATAATTTCAAAGTGTAACACGAGTTGGGGTGAAACCCCGGGTTTGGCTTCGGTCGGGTGAAAAGGGAAAGAATGAATATTGTGGACATTTGTAAAATGTTAAAATACTTAAAAGGAACTAGGATGACACCGGGATAATTAAGGAGGACCTAGAGTCCTTAGGTGAAAGACCCAAAACCACTGGTCAGAGCATATCATGGCGTCGCCGGTGGTGTTGAGCTCGTTAAAGTATGCAGTTATTGGAAGATTTCTAGAAAATATAAAGGAATAAGGAACATGTCAAGAAATGGGTTATGTGGTGAAAACCTATTAAGACAACCTAACTTGAATGAATTGATAAATCTTCAGGTGAAGGTTAAATGGACAAGTAAATGTGAAATTGACTAATGCCCATAAGGTAAGGAAAAGGGTAAAATAAACGGGTAAATGAGTGGCTAAGTAACCTAAGATATTCACACCGTAATTAACACAAGTGTGTGTTGTAAAAGGTTTTTAAAGACTAAATAATTATTTTTTAACATGGTGTTCGCGTGTGTTGAAAGGATGATTTTTAATGGAAATACTAATGTGAATTGGTTAAAATGAAAAGGGTAACTTCGATAAACATATGGCTTTCGATCAAACTAGGTGTAGCTATTTCAAGTATTTCACCGTGTGTGTTAAATAAAAGAATAAATGTCAAACTAAGGGAAGGGAAGTCTTTTACAATATTAAGTTGAATTAATCGGGATAAATAACGTTTTCGAAAATAAAACGGTTTCATGCACTAAGTATATGTATATATATAGGTACAATGTAGTTGCATGTGCACATAGGGATAACGTGTAGAGTCTTTTTTCTACCATTCGTTTCTATATTACATTTGTGTATTCCCACTGGGCATTGTCTCACACCCCCGTATTTTATAACAGGTTGGGTTCGGGTTTGTATTTTGAGAGCGTTACACAGTAAGTGTTCTATTTAATTTTATGTTAGTAGTTATGTATGCTTAAACTCTGGGGATGCTTCCCACGGGTCCTTCATATATTTTGAACTTGAAATTGGAATCGCATGTTAAATAAGTGAAAATAAAACTGGACTAATAACATTATATAGGTTGTTTCATTGCAATTCACTCCTAACGCTCGGGTCAGACCGGGTTGACTAGGAGTAACCTATAAATCCAGGCCAGTGTGTGACATTCCTTCTCACTTAACCCATATGCCCATTTCATTTCCCACCTCTCTCTATCTCTCTCTAAACAACCATCTCAAATTCACACATTTCTAAATCCCTTTGAAAATTGGTGTGACCGATTGTATGTCGGTCCATATGTATTTGTAAGGACAAATATTCAATTAAGTCAATATGTAAGTGTTGGGTTAATTTTGAAAAAACTATTTAAGTTGTAAGATAGAAGTTTGTAACCTTCAAGCCTATGACGTTTGAGTTGAAGACATAGCGGCCAAGCATAAATTGAAGATATCATTATTGATACAAAAATTAGTCAGCTGACATGGACCAACTACATGAAGACACGTGTCATCTTACGTGGAAAAATGTATATCCACCAAACAACTCAGTGTGTCGAGCTACTCAACGTGCCGAGCTACTAAGCCTACTGAGCTACTCAGCTTGACGAACTACTCAATGTACAGAGCATCTAGTCAAGAAGATCAAGCGACAATTACAGATACAATGAACAGTCTTATTATGTACAGATGTATATGTCTATTAAATAATGGCACATTGTCTATTCATATTGACAGCCCAAGGGCTGTAAATACATTGTAACCCCCTCCATAACGGGGCAATCGATCATTGGCGATCATAATTGTGACAAGGCAAAATCCCATCAATACAAAACAGTGGACGTAGGCCATTTTCATTAAGGCTGAACCACTTTAAAAATCTCTTGTCTTATTTCTTTATTCATAATTATCTGTGATTAATTAATTAGATCAAATCTAGTTTTCTACATCAACAGATTGGCGCCGTCTGTGGGAAATGACTATACATAGCGTTTTTCACTAAAACATTCATCATACATGACTGAGCTCCCAGAATCTAGCAATAGGAACAATTACGGAGTTCCTCATAACCCGTTTGTTCCTCCAACTATCAGTGAACTCACTGAAATTGTGGCCAGCTTAGCCAGGGGACAAACAGCTATGCAGGATACCATGCGACAACTCATCCAAACTATTCAAAATGCAACGTCTGCCCAGTCAGGCAAGCGAAGCGTTTATAGAAATACTCACCTACCATCTTCGAGATCCAGACGTACTCTGTTCCCTCATGTGTCCTTATCCAGACATACTGAATCGCATCATACTGAGAGGTCCAGTGACCCATCCTATCATCCTGGTCTGACATCTCCTATAAGAGTCGTACACTCTAAAAAAAAATGTCACTCTAACTCCAGAAGGAACAAGTGCCCTGGAAAGGTTGAGTAGAATCTCCCCCTTTGATCGTTTAGGCCCCAGGAGGAATAAAAATCCTCCTAGGATTGCGTCGGGAAATTCTCAATGACCAAATGATCTAAGGGAAGGTTCTGCCCAATCACGCCCTGACGCTCGAACAGAGAGATCCCAAGAGGAGAATTCAATGCGATATGTTGCTCGGGCAAACAGATCAGACGCTAGCAATAATGCATGGAAGGGATCCATTCAGAGGTTAGAAGATAGGTTAGGGGAAATGGCTAAGGCCAAGAATCCTCTTCAAAGAACCTTTGTCAAAGGATCACTGATTAGGAATAAATTCTTCCTAATTTATCCCTTAATTTCAGTACTTTAATCACCTCGAACAACGTAATTGGATTGACTTTATCTCATAATCTTGCTACTGACTTATCCTAACAAGTACACCGAGTTTCTGGTATTTCGTTATGATTTTACAGGTGTCTAATGTCAAGAAATGGAAGAAGGAAACCGGAAGAATAGAGAAAGTCAACAAGAAAAGTCAAAAGGGCAAAAGAGTCATTCCTACCCAGAATCCGAATGAGGTATCTAAAGATAAGTTGAAGGTATCATCCTCACAAGAACTTAGGAAGAAACGGTACCTCAATCGGATACCCGGAGCAAAATATATGGGCAGTCAAAGTTTGAAGAAAAAATCAAATAGGCGGACCGGTCCGCCTAAGACCCGGACTGGACCGACGTACACAAATCCAGAGAACTGCGAACCGAAGGCAAACTGAAGAAGGCAAAAATTAAAAGAACCGATCCGCCACCGGATCGGTCCTCCTAAAAAATAAAAGAACCGATCCGCTTTAGAAGCAGACCGATCCGCCTAAGGGCCGGACCGGTCCGGCCATCGAGATTTTGTTTTCTGATTCTCCTCTAAAGACTCCGACTTATACTCAACTTCTTGTAATTTCATGTAGGGTATAAAAACCCAAATTATTTTCATTGTAACGTAGTCAAGAACGTGGGGAGTTAGTTTAATCTCTCCTTTTCATCCACAAACCCTAGTTTAGCAACTTTATTCATTTTAATTCAAGCCTGAAGCTTTGATTCCGATTGTGAGTATTTCTAGTTAATTGATTACTGCTTTGGTAAAAATTAGTGAGTAATTTCTTCTTTTCAATTCTATTCTACATCTATTAACAAGTTTTTCCTTAGATTAATCATGGTTTTCTGCACATTTAAATCTGTTTTCATCACTTTCGGTATGTCCGGCTAGATTTCCAAGGTCGGGTTACATGAACCCAACCTGATGTGGTAATTGCAGTATAAAATTAATCCTCTGAATTTAGTAATTAATTGTGACCGTTTTGCGTAGGAACACAACAATTGTAGGTCTAAATATCTCGTTTGCCTCTGGGTAACCGGGATGATTGAGAATATGATTCGATTGTCACTATCGTGATACCAATTTACTCATCCTTTGATTAATATGACGCGGGCTTGAACCTCGTATACGTAATGCTTGGGAGTACTAAAGACTGGGTCAAATTAATTAGATAAATTTACGATTAGTATTATAACTGCAGTACACTAGGGTTGGGGGATTGTATTCCCGTCCTATTTTTTCCATCATCTCATTTAAAAGTTCAAATCAAATTTTCATTCACAGTTTAGGTAATTTAGTGTAATTGCACATTTTCATAACTACATAATTGCATTTAGCTTAATCAAACCCAAAATTAATCTTTTCATTTCTTCTTAGAGTCATCGTTAGGATTCCTCCGTCTTATTCCGTCGTCACAACTTCGTTGTCCTTTTTCCCTGAGGATCGATACCCGACTCGTCGGATTATTACTTGAACGACAGGCTTGTACTTGAGCCTAGAGAGTACACACTTTAGAGACACATTCTGAGTCGTGTCAAGTTTTTGGCGCCGTTGCCGGGGAATTAGGTAGACTTATGATTAGATCGAGTCAATCCAAAGCTTTGACCAAAAAATTCAAAAATCCAAAAAAAAAATAAAAAAATTATAAAAAGCACACAAAGATTCACCACCATCTCTCACAAGCTTAATGCAAAATTCTGAAACCACGCCCACACCCCATAATACTCCAACCAGCATTCACGAAAATCCACTCGTTGAGTATAATCCTGATAGTCCCCACACTCCGAACGCCCCACAGTTCTGGATCCCACCTCCCACACCATCGCGGTCAATCTCTAGTAACACTCCCTTCTCCTTCGTAGGACACTCTTCAAGCACACCCAGTGAGAGCGCCGAGTCGTCAAGTGAGAGAGAGATGTCGCAGCACAGTAATGCACCTACCGGTGAGGAAGAGCCTCCGTACTGCCCGTTGAGAGAATTCTTATATCCCGAGCGCACTGTCACTCCGGGATGCATTATACTCCCGTATAATGCCGGGCAGTTCCGATTCAAAAATGGGATGATCCAGATGCTACCACACTATCACGGTATGGATTCTGAAAAGCCATACCTGCATATAAGGGAATTTGAGGACGTGTGTGATACTCTCAACGATCAAACTTGCACACAAGAGGTGATTCGCCTCAAACTCTTCCCATTCTCGTTAAAAGATAAAGCTAAGACCTGGCTATGGTCTTTACCTCCGAGCTCGATTCCATCTTGGAACGAGTTACAATCCAGATTTCTCAAGAAGTTCTTTCCACCACATCGAACAATCTCCATAAAGGCTTAGATTCAATCGTTTAGGCAATTGGATAATGAGCCATTTCATCGATGTTATGAGCGTTTCAATGAGTTAACTGCTTCGTGCCCCCATCATGGATTTGATAGAGCTCAAATCATTTCCTTACTCTATAATGGGTTGAACCTTAACTCCAAGCAACTGATTGAAACCATGGGTAGTGGTCCGTTTATCGAACTAGACTGCCACGATGCTGAGCTTCACCTGAGGTATATCGCCGAGACTACCCAATCATGGGATATTTCTGATCCTAATGCTCAGAATCGAAATCGTCAAGTGACCACCACTCCATCGGCGTCCGGCCTATACCATGTAGATAAGACCTCTATGTCGGACAGTCGGTTGGACACCCTTGAGAAAGGATTTCGAGATTTATGTGAGGTAGTTGGATCTATCAAAACTCCCGTCGAAAAGGTGTGTGCGATTTGTGAGGTGGGACATTCAACTGAGGAATGTCCGACGATACCCGCCTACAAAGTAATGTTGCAAGAGCAAGTTAGTGGTATAGGAGGCTATATGGGTAATTTCGGTGCCCCGCATGGGAATTCATACAACCCTTCGTGGAAAAACCATCCCGTTTTTAGCTATGGGCAACAACATGCCGCAATGAACCCTCCTTCGCATGTTGCCCCTCCTCCACCACAACAATTTCAACAAGCTCCACACATGCAAGGTCATGTGCAAGCATCGCCACCCCATGTAAATTATATCCCGCCACTGCGGAGAACTCTCGAGGATTCTATGAATCAGTTCATTACAAGTCAGACTGCAAACAATGCCAAATATGATCGTCTGATCGGCGACATAAATGCAAATCTATCAAAGATACAATCCTCGTTGAGTGTTCAAGAGAAGGGCAAGTTTCCTGCCCAGGGCCAAAGACCTCCCCAAGGTCAAACTAGTGTTAGCTCCACTTCTACTGATCATCAGGAGCAATGTCAAGCTGTGACCACTCTTCGTAGTGGGAGAGTCGTTGATTTATCACCTCCCCCACACGACACAATCAAAGACAAGGTGATTTCGCCCGACACGAAAGAGGCCGAAGATGTCCCCTCGAATGAGAGTGATAAAGATGACACTAGTGAGCCCGAGGTAGTAGTGAAACCACCCTCCG
The DNA here is from genome assembly GCA_949130495.1 of Sambucus nigra. Taxonomy (NCBI): domain Eukaryota; kingdom Viridiplantae; phylum Streptophyta; class Magnoliopsida; order Dipsacales; family Adoxaceae; genus Sambucus; species Sambucus nigra. The sequence goes on along the minus strand of OX422217.1, from coordinate 296,765,092 downwards.
CGGCACCGTTTCCTCAAAGGTTGATTCCTTCCCAGAAAGGGAACCCACGTGATGACGTGCTAGAAATACTAAAGCAGGTAAAGCTGAATTTACCATTCCTCGATTCCATTAAACAAATTCCAGCTTATGCAAAAGTCATCAAAGATTTATTGACGGTAAAAAGTAAGATGAAAGTAAAGAAGAATGTCTTCCTAGCACAGAACGTGAGCTCCATCCTACTCAATGAGCTCCCTCCTAAATTCAAAGATTCCGGTGCACCCACCATTTCCTGCATCATTGGAGAGAACAAAATTGAAAAAGCCTTACTTGACTTGGGAGCAAGTGTCAATATCCTCCCTTACTCCATCTATAGGCAACTTGATTTGGGCGACCTTAAGCCCACAAGAATCACTCTCCAATTAGCGGATCGAACTGTGAAGGTCCCACGAGGTGTAGTAGAGGATGTGATCGTTCAAGTTGACACTTTCTACTTCCCGGTAGACTTTGTCATTTGGGACACGGAGCCTTCCTTAACCTCGACCAATCATGTTCCCATCATTCTCGGGCGCCCATTTTTAGCGACAGCTAACGCTATTATTAACACAAGGAATGGGCGAATGCAGCTCACTTTTGGGAATATGACATTAGAGACCAACATCTTCAACATAGCCCAACATACGGGAGAGGAAGATGATATTCACGCGGTGAGTCTCATAGATGAGATAGTAGAGGAGTACTTTGAGGAGAATTGTTGTGGTGATGCCTTAGGATCCTATCTGGTTTCGAGCACTGAGAGTGAGGGGACGTATACTGAGTACGAGAGGGAGATTGAGGAGTTAAGAGAGTTACTCAATGAGAGAGCGTCGGACGAGGACGCGAGAGATGTGAATTGGGTTTCTAGATTCGAGGAACTACCTCCGAGGGATACACACATGGCTCCCTCCAGTGAAAAATTTCCAACCCTCGAATTATAGAAACTCCCCTCCCATATCAAATATGAATACCTAGGAGAGGATGAGACATTCCCTGTTGTTATCTCCTCTAGTCTAGATGAAGGGCAGGAGGGCAAATTGTTGAGAATTCTGAGGAAGCACCAAGGTGCTTTTGGTTGGTGTATAGCTGATTTGAAGGGGATAAGTCCTCTGATTTTCACTCACAAGATTCACCTCGAAGAGGATGTCAATCCCTCTAGAGAAATGCAAAGAAGACTGAACCCCAACATGAAAGAAGTTGTGAGAACCGAGATCATTAAACTATTGGATGCCGGGATTATCTACCCATTCTCAGATAGCAAATGGGTGAACCCTATTCAAGTCGTCCCGAAGAATCCGGGTATGACTGTGATTGAGAATGCTAAGGGAGAGCTTGTTCCCCAACGCACCACCACCGGTTGGCGTGTGTGCATTGATTACCGGAAACTCAATGCGGGAACAAGAAAAGACCATTTCCCCTTACCATTCATTGATCAAATGATTGAAAGAGTAGCGGTCCACCCTTTTTATTGCTTCCTTGATGGTTATTCCGGATATAACCAAATTGAGGTAGATGTACTTGACCAAGAGAAGACAACCTTCACTTTCCCTTTTGGTACGTTTGCCTACAAACGTATGCCATTCGGCTTGTGTAATGCACCCGCGACCTTTCAAAGGTGCATGTTAAGCTTATTTAGTGACATGGTCGAAAGAGGACTTAAGGTGTTCATGGACAATTTCAGCGTTTTTGGCACCTCTTTCGATCTTTGTCTAGAAAAATTGGAACAAGTACATGCTCGGTGTGTGGAGAAGAACTTAGTGCTGAATTGGGAGAAATGCCATTTCATGGTCACTGAAGGAATAGTTCTTGGTCACATAGTATCATCTAAAGGCATAGAGGTTGATAGGGCTAAGATAGATGTCATAGCTGACCTTCCCCCACCGAGATCGCTTAAAGACGTGCGCTCATTCTTGGGTCACGCCGGGTTTTATCGGAGGTTCATTAAGGACTTTAGCGCTATCGCTAGACCCTTAAGCAACCTTCTCATGAAGGATAACCCGTTTGAGTGGACCGAGGCATGCCAAAGCTCCTTTGACAAATTAAAGAACATGCTCGTGTTCGCTCCCATCATACAAGTTTCGGATTGGTCCCTACCATTCGAACTTATGTGTGATGCAAGCGATTACGCGATTGGGGCCGTTTTGGGCCAACGTAAAGATAAACAAGCTCATGTCATCTACTACGCTAGTCGGACCCTTACCGAACCTCAACTCAACTACTCTACCATGGAGAAGGAGTTGCTAGCGGTAGTCTTTGCCCTTGATAAGTTCAGATCGTATCTCATTGGTTCTCCTATAATTGTCTTCACCGACCACACGGCGTTGAAATATCTACTCGCGAAGAAAGACGCCAAGCCGCGCCTCATAAGGTGGATCCTACTCCTACAAGAGTTCAATCTCTCCATCAAAGATAAGAAAGGAGTAGAAAATGTCGTTGCCGACCATTTATCACGGCTTTCGTCCGACATACCTAGTGATCCCATTCCCATAGACGAATACTTTCCGGATGAGCAACTTTTTGCTAACTCTTCTTTACCTTGGTTTGCGGATATAGTGAACTACCTTGTCACGGGAGCCGTCCCTCCCGACTGGACACCGTAAGATAAGAAGAGGTTTCTTACTTGGTCGCGCATGTTCTTCTACGATGATCCATTCTTGTTTAAATATTGCACCGATCAAATCATTCGACGATGCGTACCGGATGACGAGATCCCGAAAGTCATCCAGTTTGTCATTCGGAAGCGTGTGGAGGCCACTTTTCCACGAAAAAGACGGCCGCTAAAATTCTGCAATGCGGTCTATATTGGCCCACATTATTCCGGGATGTGAACAATGCTTGCAAATCTTGCAATAGGTGCCAACGGATGGGAGACATTACTCGACGAGACATGATGCCTCTTACCCCCATACTCATCATCGAGATCTTCGACTGTTGGGGTATCGACTTCATGGGCCCCTTTCCCCCGTCCTTTGGTTTCCTATACATCCTTGATGCGGTAGATTACGTTTCTAAATGGGTAGAAGCTATAGCTACCAAAACAAATGACAACAAGGTGGTGATAAAGTTCCTACAGGAACACATACTTTCCCGCTTCGGTGCTCCGAAAGCGATAATTAGTGATAATGGCAAACACTTTTGCAATTGGCCATTCGGGAAGCTTATGAGAAAGTATGGCGTCGTTCACAAGGTTGGAATGACGTATCACCCACAAACAAATGGGCAGGCAGAACTAGCGAATCGTGAGATCAAGAACATTCTCGAGAAGACCCTCAATCCTAACCGGAAAGATTGGTCACTTAGACTGAACGGTTCGCTATGGGCCTATCGCACCGCATACAAAAATCAGCTTGGCATGTCCCCTTTCCGCTTTGTGTATGGAAAGCCTTGCCATCTCCCCGTGGAGTTAGAACACAAAGCGTATTGGGAAATAAAGGAGCTCAATTATGCCATGGATAAAGCCGGTGAAGCTCGCAAGCTTCAAATAAATGAGTTAGAGGAGATACGCAATGATGCGTATGAGAATGCCAAAATTGCCAAAGAAAGGATGAAACTCGCTCACGATGGCATCATTCGACGCAAATAGTTTCTTCCCGGGTAAAAAGTTCTTCTCTATAACTCTCGACTTCATCTCTTTCCAGGCAAGTTGCGGTCGCGATGGTCTGGCCCGTTTGTTGTCAAGAATGTTTTCCCCCACGGAGCTGTCGAATTAGAAGATTTAAAAGGGGGAAATACATTCAAAGTGAATGGACAATGCCTAAAGCCATATCTTGAGGCGTGCGGGGAGGAAGTCGACACCGTTTGGTTGTTGGACCCCGTTTACGGGGTAGAGTGAACGGTTTCAGTTAGGTCGTCACACCCCCGACGCGTATGGGGTGAGAGTCGTGTGTGTCGCGAGAGTCGTGAGTGTCGTGTGCGTTAGTGAGTGTCGTTAGGATTGTAGTACATTCGGGTTTAGCATGTGCATGTTCGGGAATTGGGTCAACTCGGGTGACCGGTGATGTTGAGAGGTCCTTAGTCTATAATTGGTGAGGAGCGCGTTTTAAAAGTGCAATATTTCGAGGAAGAGAGGTTGAAATCCAGTTTCGGGGAAATTCAAGCTTAAAATCCCCAGGCCGGACCGGTTCCTTTAATTTAAGGCCGGACCGGTCCGCCATCGGACCGGTTCCTTTAATTTTAAAATGGACCGGTCCGCCTGTCGAATTTTCTAGAAATTAAAAACCCGGACCGGTCCGCCCCTGGACCGGACCGGTCCGCTTTCTGCAGATTCATTTAATCCTTTCCTCCCATTCACCCCCCCTTCCCCCCAATTTCCATCCTTCCCTCCAATTCGGTTTCCCACATCCCCATACACCTTTTCCCTCCAAATCCCTTCCCCCTCCACTATAAATTCAGCCCTACCCCTCCCCTTCTCTTCACACCTCAAACACAACTTCTCTCCTCTCCCTCTCCAGATTTTTGTGAGTTCCATCCTCTCTGTCTCCATGGCCCCCCGTGCTGCCCCCATCAAATACGCGTCCACCGACATCCTACCCTCCGGGGGCAACGAGTTCCGCTCCCGCCAAGAGGAGAGATGGTGCACACTATTCTTCGGGACAAGCCGCAAACTCCATATGGAGCGCGCGGTTCAATGGAACGCGCTGCCCAATTCTGTCACGGCCCTATTCATGGCCCGGGGGTGGTGTCGTTTCCTCAACGAACCCCATGACGCCGTGTGGGATTCCGAGGTCCGATTATTCTATGGCACACTCGTGCGGACGGACCAATATGAGGCCCAAGCTTACGTCGATGGGACGGTCGTTCCTTTTTCCTTAGCCATCCTCACGGCCAAATTGGCCACCTTTGGTGTTCCGGACCCCCAAGACTTCACATATCCAAGGAACGTTCCTCCGGTCGCTAAGGACGTCATCATGGAACGCATTGCCCCAAACGTGGCTTAGGCGGGTCAAACCGTCGCTGTTGGACGACTCAACGAAAAGGCGCGCCTCACCTTCCAAATTGTGTGCGCCAACATTCTTCAAACGTCCAACGATTTCGCCATGAGGCCTCGGCAAGCCACCTTGGCCTATCATCTCTTCGATCCCCAAACTTCCATCCATTTGGCCCGCACATTGTATGCTGACATCATCACCGCCTCTTTGGATGAGAAGGGTGCCGCCCCTTTGCCCTATGCCCGTTTGATCACGTCTATCCTCCAAGACGCCGGCATTAAGGCCCCGCTCGACCGCACCCGGATTCCCGGTCCTTTTGGACAGGGCACTCGCACTAAGAGTGCCAAACAGCTATCCATAATCCGGGCTCGGCGGGGTCATGATAACGAAGAAGAGGCCGCCTCGGGAGAGAGCACGGGGGAGGAGGCCGCCGAAGCGGACGTTGAGATGGGTGACGTCGGCGCCGACGACGGGTCAGCGGACGAGGAGGACGACCCGGACTTTGAGTGGGCGGGTACCGATATCTCGACCCGATTGTCCACCCTTGAGAACCGATTCGAGACCTTTATGATCGACTACCGTCGAGATCAAAGTCGGGCGTCTCGAAGGCAAGCGGATATCTACCGACGCCTAGGGGACCCTAATGAGCCACTCCCATCACATTTTCATGACCCCTATGGCCCCGACGCGCCCAGCTCATCCCATTTCCCTTCCCCGTGATGTTTTGTTGGTTATGGACTGTTTTGATGTATTCCTTCTCATGTCGCACATATGTTGTATTCCTGTTTGTACCACAGTCTTATGATATAAAAAGTTGCATTTTCTATATTTGTTTGTTTTAATTATTGCACTTCTTATTTTGCCTTATTTAGATTTTAGTCCTTTTTGCTTGAGGACAATGCAAAAGTCTAAGTTAGGGGGGGTCACAAGTGCATATTTCTAAAACTTCACAAATTTTCAAAAATGCCCAAAATTTCAAAAAAAAAATCATAAAATTTTGAAAAATCCAAAAATATTTTTGTTCAAAATAAATAAAAGTTAGGATTCAAATTTTTCAAAAATATCATTAAAAGTAAAATTGAAGTCTCAAAGTGTAAAAAGTCAACATACACAAAGCCGAAATTGACCAAAGATGGAAATTGTGCAAAAAATTGACGACTTAACGAATAAATGTGGAGATTAACAAACCCGGTGAGATTCGAGCCTATCACGTTTTGCGAGATTTTAAATCAATCCGAGTTAATTGTTAACTCAAAGTTCTTTTTAGCGCGTAATAAGTTGTCAAGGATCTTAATTCTTTCATTTTGATCGGTTTTGAAAAATGTGTGCAATATTGCCTTGAAAAACGTGCCAAATTAGTCTGTAAATTAAATTCACCTCGAAACGCATATGGTAACACAATTGGCATTTTGGACAATGAAGTAGGCCCTCGTTTGTCACCCAAAAATATTGGCCAGAAAAAGTAGCGAAAAATTACCCTTTGCAACCCAAATTGAGCCGAATAATTTTTCCTTTCGTTTGACAACCCGAAAAACCCAAAATGGCCCGGAATCGTGAAAGTTGAAAAATCCCCGAATTTGAGTCCGAAGAGTGCACAAAAAGGGGCAAGAAAAAAAAATATGCTCAACAAAAATAGTGAGAAAAGAAAAGAAGTGAAAAACAGAAAAAAATAGAGAAAAAGAAGAAAAAATGAGCAATAGCCCAGAAAAAGCACCAACGGACATCATAAATAACTTTTCCAATTCCAACCTTCCCTACCATTTTCATTTTACCCAATACACCTTTAACCCGAAAAAAAATCCTAACCGAGTCTAAAGTGTAGAATTGGTTACCGCGTAGAGAGCTAATACACCAAAAGATAATAAAGGAGATTAAGTGCGCGAATAAGAGGCAATGTTCCCGTTTTTAAAATCGTAATCCGTTGATGAGATCCTTTCACCATGAAATTTCCGTCTTTCTAATTGTACGCGTGATTTTGCCTCCAGTATATATACTCTTTATATCACGCATACTGAGAGAAAAGCCATATTCCGAGTGGTTTGTTTGAGAGAGCTTCCCATGAGAATTTAAAATAAAATTGAATTTTCGGATAAGTAACGTAATGATTAATCGGTGGAAATCGGTGGTTATATTTCTGGCTTCGCACATACGCACTACAGTTTGAGACTTGTAAACATGACTTAATGATGACTATTTTCTGGAAGAGTTTGAATTATACAATTTTTGGTTATTTTGAAGTTCTTTGAGTCAAATTTTGTGGGTATATTCTCTGCAAACCCTCACGAGACACAACTCGTCCCACTAGGGTAACCTAGGGGTTTAAAGGCTTGTTGCATACGCTAAATGCAATCGCGTGCCCGCGAAAGAGGTATTTTATCCCAATAAAATGTTTTTCAAGAGTTGAGCCTTGCTAGAATTCTTTTACATTGCTCGGGACGCGCAAAGTTCAAAGTTAGGGGGGTTTGATTAGGCATAAATTCTTCCTAATATATCCCTTAATTTCGGTACTTTAATCACCTCGAACAACGTAATTGGATTGACTTTATCTCATAATCTTGCTACTGACTTATCCTAACAAGTACACCGAGTTTCCGGTATTTCGTTATGATTTTACAGTTGTCTAATGTCAAGAAATGGAAGAAGGAAACCGGAAGAATAGAGAAAGTCAACAAGAAAAGTCAAAAGGGCAAAAGAGTCATTCCTACCCAGAATCCGGATGAGGTATCTAAAGAGAAGTTGAAGGTATCATCCTCACAAGCACTTAGGAAGAAACGGCACCTCAATCAGATACCCGGAGCAAAAGATATGGGCAGTCAAAGTTTGAAGGAAAAGTCAAATAGGCGGACCAGTCCGCCTAAGACCCGGACCGGACCGACGTACACAAATCCAGAGAACTGCGAACCGAAGGAAAACCGAAGAAGGCAAAAATTAAAAGAACCGATCCGCCACCGGACCGGTCCTCCTGAAAAATAAAATAACTGATCCGCTTTAGAAGCAGACCGATCCGCCTAAGGGCCGGACCGGTCCGCCCATCGAGAGTTTGTTTTCTGATTCTCCTCTAAAGACTCCGACTTATACTCAACTTCTTGTAATTTCATGTAGGGTATAAAAACCCGAATTATTTTCATTGTAACGTAGGCAAGAACGTGGGGAGTTAGTTTAATCTCTCCTTTTCTTCCACAAACCCTAGTTTAGCAACTTTATTCATTTTAATTCAAGCCTGAAGCTTTGATTCCGATTGTGAGTATTTCTAGTTAATTGATTACTGCTTTGGTAAAAATTAGTGAGTAATTTCTTCTTTTCAATTCTATTCTACATCTATTAACAAGTTTTCCTTAGATTAATCATGGTTTTCTGCACATTTAAATCTGTTTTCATCACTTTCGGTATGTCCGGCTAGATTTCCAAGGTCGGGTTACATGAACCCAACCTGATGTGGTAACTGCACGTATAAAATTAATCCTCTGAATTTAGTAATTAATTGTGACCGTTTTGCGTAGGAACACAACAATTGTAGGTCTAAATATCTCGTTTGCCTCTGGGTAACCGGGATGATTGAGAATATGATTCGATTGTCACTATCGTGATACCAATTTACTCATCCTTTGATTAATATGACGCGGGCTTGAACCTCGTATACGTAATGCTTGGGAGTACTAAAGACTGGGTCAAATTAATTAGATAAATTTACGATTAGTATTATAACTGCAGTACACTAGGGTTGGGGGATTGTATTCCCGTCCTATTTTTTCCATCATCTCATTTAAAAGTTCAAATCAAATTTTCATTCACAGTTTAGGTAATTTAGTGTAATTGCACATTTTCATAACTACATAATTGCATTTAGCTTAATCAAACCCAAAATTAATCTTTTCATTTCTTCTTAGAGTCATCGTTAGGATTCCTCCGTCTTATTCCGTCGTCACAACTTCGTTGTCCTTTTTCCCTGAGGATCGATACCCGACTTGTCGGATTATTACTTGAACGATAGGCTTGCACTTGAGCCTAGAGAGTACACACTTTAGAGACACATTCTGAGTCGTGTCAATCACCGTTCGTACAAGCAGTTATGGACTTTCCCACACCATCAAAGTTTAAGGCTCCTGTAGTTACGTCGAAGTACGATGGAAAGACTGATCCTGTTCTCCACATAGAAAAGTACCAAGCTGCTACCGATATCTATACAGTTCTCGATGAGATGAGGTGCAGGGCATTCTCAAGAATTATCACTGGGTCAGCTCAAATATAGTATAACAACCTTCCCCGGGGACAGATTGTTACTTTTCATTAACTGGAAAAGCTCTTTATAGGAAATTTCTATTTTGGCGCGAAGCCAGTCAAGAGGATAGCATACCTGTTAAGTGTAAGGAAGAAAACAGGAGAAAGTATTAGGGATTACATCACTCTTTTTAACAATGAGAAAGTGGAGGTGATCGATTACGAAGTAAAGACAACCATTATGGCTCTAACGAGTGGCCTTTAACCGAACAAGCTGTATTATACTTTGGCCAAAGATCCCCCCAAATCCATGGCGAAATTAATGGCTAAAGCAGCCAAAATAATGAACGTCGAATAAGCTATGGATGCAAAGAAGAATGGTGAGACCAAAGCAGAGACTAAAGATGATGGCAGGTCGGAGAAGAAAGATCAAAAGCATAATGGGGGCAATAAGCAATCGAAAGGCAAAGAGATGATAGAGCACTTGAGGAAGTATGGGAATTATACTCCCTTAAAGGTGGATATAAACCATATTCTGGAGGAGATCAAGAACAGGGAAGAACTAAATTGGCCGGAGAAGTTAAGGACAGCCCCTGAAAGGAGGGTGTGACACCAACTGTTCACCTTGATTTTAATTTAATAAAGGAGTGATCGCCCGGTATTTAATTAGGCGGGGTGTCACAGATGGATAAGTCCAAGTATTGCGACTTCCACAAAGACCATGGCCTCACGACCAAGCGATGCATAGCTCTCCAAAATGAGATTAAGGCACTAATTCGACGAGGGAAATTGAGCAGGTTCGTTGATCGCCAGAATAATGGGAACACCAACGACAGAGCAAGGCAAAGGTCTAAATCTCCTAGTCGAACAAGAGATGACAAGAAAAAAGACCATGAAGATGATCTGGAGGATGATCTCGACCTCCCTAAAAATCCAAGGCAACCAGAGCACGAGGTATTTTCAATCCATTTTAGCTCATTTGACTGTAATATGATTACAGGTGGAGATGCAGGAGGAGGGGATCGTACTGCTGAGCGGAAAGCTTACCTCAATGAGGCCCAAGCTTGCTCCTATATACAGCGAATAAATCTGGCGAAAGAGGATTGATCGAGGAAGGTTAACAAGGATAAACTGGTGATTGGTTTTTCCTAAAGTGATATGGAAGTTGTCTTGTATCCTCACGATGACCCCTTGGTGATCAAGACGAGGATAAAGGATGTAACCATCTCAAGAGTATTGGTAGACAATGGTAGCTCGACAGACATCATGTTCTACTCTTGCTTTGACAGTTTAAACTTGAAACTAGCCCGGTTGGAGCCATATCACAGGCCCCTCCTCGATTTTACCAGAGAAAAAGTCTTTCCACTTGGGACGATCAAGTTGGACATGCTTATTGGTACTTGGCCTGCTTGCAGAACAAAAAAAGTACACTTTTTCATAATGGACAAAAATGTCCAATCAGCCTACAACGTAATCATGGGAAGGGTAAGCCTGAAGAAGTTCAAAGTAGTGTCATCCATAATGCATCAATGCTTGAAGTTTCCGACCAACTTTGGTGTGGGACTTCTGAAGGGTGATTAGAAAGTAGATCGGGAATGCTATTATTCATCTGTCGAATAAGAAGAGATGGAGAAAGCCAGGAAAAATACCACCACTTACCAAGTGGATGAGTCTAAAGAGGCAGAGATAGAGACATTGGACCCCAGAGATGAATCATAGCTCGTAAAGGGTCAAGTCATGGAAACAACGGAGAACATTATTCTGGATGACGAACGACCAGAATGAACAACTCAAATCAGTGTTTCATTGGATCCGTTAATAAAGAAAGAGTTAGTGGCATTTTTCAGGCATAGAAAGCAAGCTTTTGCATGGAGTCATGAAGATATGACGGGGATAGACCCAGCCTTCCTATGCCACAAACTCAATGTTAATAAGGAGATCAAACCAGTGAAATAGAGAAGAAGGGTCTTTAGCCCAGAGAAAAACCAAGCTATTCAAGACGAAGTCGAGAAACTACTAAAGGCCTCTTTTATTGAAGATGTCAAATATCCTGAGTGGTTAGCTAATGTGGTGATAGTTAAAAATAAGAACAATAAATGGAGGATTTGCATTGATTTCAGATATTTAAACAAAGCCTTCCCAAAAGATCACTTCCCACTGCCTCGAATAAATCAGCTGGTAGATGCCACCTCGGGGCATGAATTATTGAGCTTCATGGATGCTTATTTCGACCACAACCAGATTAAGATGAAACTAGAAAACAGGGAGAGTATTTATTTTTTTACCCCAAGGGGAATATACTGATACAATGTTATGCCTTTTGGTATTAAAAATACAGGTGCTACGTACCAACGGCTAATGAACAAGGTGTTTACAGAGAAAATCGGTAGAAACATGGAGGTTTATGTCGACGACATGCTGACTAAGAGCAAGAAAGATGCTAATTGCATAGATGACCTAAGCCAAACTTTTGACTAGATGGAGAGATATCAGATGAAGCTGAACCCGACTAAGTGCGTATTTGGTATCCGAGAAGGCATGTTCCTCGGGTATATTGTGAATCAGCGAGGCATTGAGGCAAATCCTGAGAAGATTAAAGCTTTGCTGGAACTACGATCTCCAACTACTAAGATGGAGGTGCAAAACCTCATGGGGGGTGTTACAGCTCTCAATAGGTTTGTCTCACGAGCAACTGACAGATGTCTACCGTTCTTCAATACACTCAGAAAAACTTTCGAATGGAATAATGAATGTGAGAAGGCATTTCAAGAGTTGAAGCGATATTTGGGGACACCTATATTGTTGTCCAGGCCGGTGATGGGAGAAAATTTATACTTGTACTTATTTGTTTCAGAAAGTGCAATCTGTTCAGCATTGATAAGAGTAGAGGATGGAGTGGAAAAATCGGTGTATTATACGATCAAAGCATTCCAATGAGTAGAAATTAGATATCCAAGGTTAGAGAAGCTGGCATTAGCATTGATCAAGGTAATCAAGAGGATGAAACCATACTTCCAGGCCTATACCATAATGGTGTACACTGATATGCCACTCAGACAGGCTTTGCATAAGCCAGAAAATTCTGGAAGACTGATGTATTGGGCGGTGTAACTGGGCGAGTATGATATTATTTATGAACCAAGTTCTTCTCTCAAAGGGCAGGCGATGGCAGATTTGATTGCGGACTTCACTTACCCAGATACCTTCGACAAACATGGGTCAAATGAAGAACAACCCGGGAATGCTAGAGGATCATCAAAGACCATCTCCGATCAGCGTTCAACAGCAGATTTGTGGGAGGGGATAGTAACCGAGCAACAAGAATCCCCTAATAAAAGCCCAACGTGGGGTGATGATAAAAGGAAATACCAAATATTCCATCAGGGAATGTTGCCAAACTAAGAGTTTGATAATTATATACCTATATGGAATTTGTATGTTGATGGATCTTCGTGTACCATAGGCAGTGGAGCCGGAATAATTCTTAACAGTCTAGATGGATTGGATATAGAATATGCTCTACATTTTGAGTTTAAAGCTTCCAACAATGAAGCTGAATACGAAGCTATAATTGTAGGCCTCAGTTTAGCCAAAACACTGAACGCATAGCAAGTTACGGTGTTTAGTGATTCACAGCTAATCGTAAATCAGATTCTTGGGTTATATGCGACGAAGGGAGACTTCATGTCTAGGTATCACGCCAAAGTTGTGGCAATTGTATCCAATTTTGTAGCGGTACAAGTGATCAGAATCCCGAGATTAGAGAATGCGAGGGCTGATGCACTAGCTCGGTTAGCCTCAGCTACTCGCACTGAGTTATGAAGAATGATTCCTATTGAGATATTGGAAGATCGGAGCATTGATGAAGATTTTATGGTGAGATTCATCACTTTGGACATGGGACCTTCCTGGATGGATCCCATCAGAGCATACATCGAAGAAGGAATTTTACCAACTGAACAACTTGTAGCCAAAAGGCTAAAGTTCAGAGCTGCTCGGTATGTATTGAGCAATGGAATTCTGTACAGAAGAGGAATGATAGCAGGCCTATAGTGATGTGTTCACCCATCGAAAGTTAAAGATCTGATAGAAGAAATTCACGAAGGCTCTTATGGAGATCATGTAGCAGGTTGGACCCTCCTACAGAGGATGATGACGCAGGGATACTATTAGCTAATGATGCGAGCTAACTGTCAAGATTATGCCAAGAAATGCGATAAGTGTCAAGGTTCTATACTATACGAAGAAGTCCACAGACATTATTAACCCCAATTACTTCCCCTTGGCCATTTTCCATGTGGTTAATAGACTTGGTCGGACCTCTGCCAATTACTAAAGGACGATTTAAATATTTGGTAGTCACTATTGATTATTTCACAAAGTGGGTGGAAGTTGAACCTCTCATTGAAATGGCTTATGAAAGGGTTTATCATTTCATTTGGAAGAGTATTATTTGCAGATATGGCCTGCCGCATGCTTTCATCACTGACCATGGTAACCAATTTGATAATGAGGAGTTTGCTGCGTATTGTCACCAGTCCAACGTCCAGAAGATCCAATCTGCACCAGTCCATCCCCAGAGCAATGGGAAAACTGAAGTGACAAACAGGACTCTGCTTAACGGGTTGAAGAAACAGTTGGATAACGCGAAAGGGAACTGGATTAACGAACTGCATTATGTATTATGGGCTTACCGAATAACTTCCCGAACAGTAACTGGGGAATCTCCTTACATGTTAGCCTTTGGAAGTGAAGCAGTCATACCAGCTAAACTGGGCCTACCTACTCACCGGGTGCTTAATTTCAATTCTATAGTAAGCGATTTGATGAGACGCTTATACCTGGACCTGCTCGAGGAAGTGAGATAAGACGCGGCTGTCCAGAATGCAGCTTATCAACAAAGAACTTCCATGTTCTACAATAAAAGAGTTAAGAAATGTGATCTTAAGGAGGGAGATTATGTACTCAAGAAAGTCATTCAGAAGCATAATAAGCTAGAGGCCAACTGGCATGGGCCTTATCGTGTAACAACGATTGTTTGACCTGGAACCTACATAATAGAAACTTTAAAGGGGGAAGAATTAAAAAATGTGTGGAATGCCGAGCATCTGCGTAAATATTATCAGTAGTGTAGATTCATATGTATTCCGTTCTTTCAATATGAATAAAATGATATTTTCCCCATTTTCTTTTTAGTTTAATTTTTTTTTCGGAATACTAGTGCTACACACTACACTTGAATTTTGCATGAAGGCATCATCAACCACCAACTACGGTTGGTCGGCACATTAGTAACCACCAACTACGGTTGGTCTGCACATCAGTAACCACCAACTATGGTTGGTCGAATATCAGTAACTACCAACTACGGTTGGTCGGATACCAATAACCACCAACAACGGTTGGTCAGATATCAGTAACCGCCAACTAAGGTTGGTCGACATCAATAAGCTTAACCAATAATGTTGGCATAATAATCACATAAGGCAAGTCCTATTTGATTATGGGTGACCTCAAGGGGCATCCAAAACTAGGCAAGAAAATGGGTGACCTCAAGGGGCATCCACTGCCTAGGCACCAAGGTAATCTACATGAGATTGCTACAACTAAGCAGGATCATGGGATGAAAATCATTCCATTGCTTAGGCACTTATAGGTGACAAGTCACTACAACTAGGCAACAAATAGGGCAAAGTTCCATTGTCTAGGCAATTAAAACAAAACAGGACAAATTGTCCCTTTATAATTATATATACTCATCAAAAGAAAATTACAATATATTTCCAAGGAAAGACAATTACAAAATAATAAATTTTTTCTTTGAATACAAATCCCCTATTCTATTGGCCTTTTTCCTTCCGATTTTGGTACAGGTTCCATTCCAGCGGGATAATCATCCAAAGCATAAGGAGAGTTAATAAAATTCATATCTCGCAGCATTCTGATGTTGCTCAAACTGGGTCAATCAACCAAATTTCAGGTCTATATATCTCAAAGTCTTTATGAAGATGGTAGTCGCCAAGATACTTGAAGATCAAATATTGAGGAATGGCACGAGCTGGAATCCAACTGACATCTATCTTAAAGGGAGGCACAGGAAGATCAAGTAATCCAGGCTCATACCAATCCCATAAGGAATTTCCTTTCTCAATTTTCATCACAGTCAAGGCATTCAACCATCCTTGTTTGTATCCCTCATTATTTGATTATCTCAACCAGGCATCGAGATGGCATAGAGCTTCATTATATCCCCCCATCCAATATTCTCTGGGTTATTTATGGAATTGATATGTTAACCTCTCCACATGTTGATGAAGTTTTTCACAAAGTTCTCTTTATTCTCCAATGCAGAACTCGGGTTTGATAGTTGCTCGGTAAGACTTTGGAGTTTTTGGGACATCTCATTTGATACTGTAGTCTTCACCTTCAGCTGAACAACCTGATTTTCTAAGGCTTATTGATTCCTAGTTTCTTCAATGCTGCTCCGACCATCTATATCTCTACCCCGCGAGGAGGATTTAGGTCTGTCTATTTTTAAAGCTTCTAATTCTTCTCTTAAAGCAGCATTTTCAGTTTCCAAAAATGAAATGCCCTCGTCATTAACCGGGACCAGAGCTCCAGCAAAAGAAGAAGATTTTAACTGTTTCAGCTCTTCTCGCAAAGCGATATTTTTCTCTTCCAACAGTTTGGCAATGTTTTCGTGCTCCTCAATTTCAAGTTTAAGCACGCTTTCTCTATTTTTATGGGCTGAAATGAACTTGTCATAGCCCCGATCAGCACTCAACTATTGGTACTTCCTCTCATACCCCTCATGTAGAAGTACAGTGGTTTCTTTATGTTGAAGTTGAAGTTCCTCGATCGTTCCTTGAAGATCTTCAATCATTTTATAGTAAGCGGCATTATTGGCCACAACCCGATCAAACAGACACTTTAAATATT
Source organism: Sambucus nigra (assembly GCA_949130495.1). Lineage (NCBI taxonomy): Eukaryota > Viridiplantae > Streptophyta > Magnoliopsida > Dipsacales > Adoxaceae > Sambucus > Sambucus nigra. Next base: position 296,748,995 of record OX422217.1, on the reverse strand, counting down.
GATAAGCCTCAATTGCTTGGTCAAAGGCATCAGGTCTGAGAATATTAATTATTTTAGCTTCAGTAAAGTCTGTACAACTAGCCTGGAAGTAGTCATTACATTTTTTCGTCAACTCTGTATCATGATCTGACAAGAGTTCCATCCTGGCAACAAACACGCAAGGGAAATAGGAATAAATCAACAACAGTGCAACTACATGTCGAGCAAGTAAAGGAGACAGCTCAAAATAAATAACGAAGTTCATTTTATTAATCATAGGAGGAGAAGGTACAACCAAAATTACAATGAAAGGGAAAAATAAAAAGACAGAAAAATAATATAATTAAAGATTCGAACAACTCTACACCTTCTCCTTATTTCCTACAACATCTTCAGTTGATTTAGATGAAGGAGTTTGTTACTCGGGGGGCACTTGAAGTTGCTCGGTAGAAGTTGTTTCCTGCTAAAGTTGATCAGAAGATTAAGGAAAGGTAGCAGCAGGTGCTTGTTCTACTATCACCATAGAAGATTCATCAGATGCATCTTCATCTTCTTCTTCTTCTTCTTCTTCTTCTTCTTCAATAGTAGGAGGAGGGCCATGAGTGTGTTTCTGAAACAGTTCGAATTCATCAGTAATATTCATCTCCTTCAGAGCTGCAACCCATCCATCTCTGAAGTATCTCAAACTTGCATAATCCATCTGTGAAGAGATAGCAACGAAAGCTTTATTCCACCATTTGTCCCAATAAGAACTAAAGGACTTTTTTCACAGTAGCTTTCCTCTTCACTCTCTCCGAGGAGGTTTTCTCCCTGACCATCTCTTCGACAGACTTTTCTTTCTCTTCAAGCTCTTTCTTACGTCGTTCAGCCTCTTTAAGCTTGGCATCAGCTTCCACTTGGCTGGAAAAAGTAGCCTTCAATTTTTCCTCCAACTCCTTGGAGGCATTTACAGCTTATTGACGAGCTGACTCAGCCAATCGGAGTTTATTCTCCCACACAGCTTTATCCTCTTCATACTTCTGTCAAGACTCCCCCAAAGATTTTGATAACCTAACAAGGTCTTCCTTTACTCCACTGGATGAGGTTGAATCTTTAATGGCTTCATCCTTCTCTACGATATTATCAAAGTACACCAAAAACTGTAAAAAGAAAAAAGGCATAAATCAGAGCATGTACATGGTAATGAAGAATTAGAAAGATAAGTATTATAACCACTTACTGAGGCAAGGAGTTGGGAAGCCACATCGACAACCTTATCCCGAGGAGTTGAAGTTTCAGCAGCTCGACAATCAGGAAGAGTCCCTGACTTGATCAATTTCTTGGTAAAGTCAGGGGTAAGGACAGCTGGAGGACTAGCCCTCAAAGAAAAAAATCCCAACTCCAGTAGGTTGGGCAACAACATCCACAGGTCTTTCAATTAGGCCCCTCCTCAACCTTCTCAGAGGAGTATCTTCAATCAGAGGTGCTGTCTCTTCTTTAATCAAAAGTGCTGCCTCTTTTGGGACAACAACTTCAATCAAAGGTGCTGCCTCTTTAGGGGCAACACAGGTCTTCTTGCTGATATCTTTGGCAGGAGGAACAACATCCTTTTTCTTAGTTCCATCAGCCGAAACATCAACGTTGTTCTTCTTCACCCCTTCAGCACTAGGGGCAGACTTGGCAAAGAACTCAGGTACCCTCCTCTTCTTCGGCATCAAATCAGCAATAGAGGCACCCAAATGAGAATAAGATTCTCCTACAGTTGCTGGAGATGTCGGTACTTGGTCAAGATCAACCATAGGAGGAACGAGAGGTCGGGCAATAAAAGACGAGGTGGTGCTCCTGTATCTCAACAAGTAAGAAGCAGACCTCACGTGTTCTCCATCAATGGATTTATACAAACTCGAGATAAGTGTTAAATTTTTATATTTATGTAACTCTCTTTTGGAGGTTTCCTTTTGTTATCAACTGCAAAGTAAAAACGTGCATGCCAGTGACGCATTTTATCAAACAAAAACAGAGCTAAATTGAAAATTAAAAAAGTAATCTATCCCATTGCCATAAAGTGGATATCTGGGACCTTGGTTTACATCTTTTCCTTTTAACGGGGGATGTTGCCAATTTTTCATCACAACTTTATGATCAAATTAGTCCCTGTTAGCATCGAAAAGATTGACGACTAAAGCTTTATTTTAAAACCTAATTTTTAAATAAAAAGTAGTGCCGCTGGTAACCCATTTATAACAATACATAATTTCAGGAATTCCTAAGCGAGTTCCATGTATTTGGTTCAATCTATGTACGCCATTAACTACCCTCCATGTATTTGGAGCTACTCTTGCAGGAACAATATCGAAATATTGGCAAAAATCCAAACACAAGGGGTTAGGCGAAAATGAAAACCCACATTCTGCTACAAAAATAGAGGAAAACCAATATCCCTCAGCTAAAGAAAATAAATTAGAAGGGCAAGGAGGTTCCTCTAAGATAACCCAAGAGGGAATTGCAAAAATTAGCTTGAAATTTATCTAATGATTCGACAAGATAAACTATGATGACTAACGCAAAGAAATAAGAAGGAAGAGATTCTTACAGAAAATTGAGAAATCTGCTAAAGCAGGCGATGGAAAGAACAATTGTAAGAATATAAAATGAGAAGACAAAGAGTACGGAAGTCTAAAAAGCGAAAGGTGGAAGATGATTTGATTCTATCATTTTTAAATGCGGTGAATCGAGAAGCAAGAAAAGAAATAATTACTAGAAAAGTTGCATTTTCGGCGGCTAAATGATGAAAAAGAGGCAAATACCCAAGCGTTTGTCAAAAATTCAAAATATTTCCAAGTTTGCCATTTTGCGCTCAAAATCAACAACAAGACTGGGTAAATGTGCCCGAGCAACTTCTGGGCATAATGTTTCACACTTTCATATTCAACCTCAATTGTGAGACATTGGGGGCTTCTGTTGATATAAAAATTAGTCAGCTGACATAGACCAACTACATGAAGACACGTGTCATCTTACGTGGCAAAATGTATATCCACCGAACAACTCAGCGTGCCGAGCTACTAAGTGTACCGAGCTACTCAGCCTGATGAGCTACTCAATGTACAGAGCATCTAGTCAAGAAGATCAAGCGATAATTACAAATTCAATGAATATTCTTATTATGTACAGATGTATATGACTATTAAATAATGGCATATTGTCTATTCATATTCACAGCCCAAGGGCTATAAATACATTGTAACCCCCTCCATAACGGGGCAATCGATCATTGGCGATAATAATTGTGACAAGGCAAAATACCCAGCAATACAAAATAGTGGACGTAGGCCATTTTCATTAAGGCTGAACCACTTTAAAAATCTCTTGTCTTATTTCTTTATTCATAATTATCTGTAATTGATTAATTAGATCAAATCTAGTTATTTACATCAACAATCATCATTGTCGATTTTCGGGCCATGTTTAACATCATCAACCTTTCAATTTTCTATGGTCTTTAAAGGTATGAGTGCATATGATATATTTAGAGACTTGAAATTTTTATTGAGTGCTATTATTTTATTGAACTAAGTTTAAAATAATTTTTTATTTTTTGAAGAAAAATAAATTATTTTCTGAAATGTCGTTCGAATGACTTTTCAGTCTCGTTTGAAGTTTCATCTGTATTGTCGTTCGAACGACATTCTCTTCTGCAATCTCGTTCGAACAAGATAGAAGAGTCATTTGAACGACCACAGGTTTTCAGCAGCTTTTTTACAGTTTTTAAAACCCTTCCCACTATCTTTTTAACCACCCTTTTAAGTAGTGTGGAATGGAATTTTTGCAGAGACTTTTGAGAGCCCTTTTGCTACACTTTTGGGAGAAGAATTACTGAAAATCTCATTCTTCTTGTGTTGGCTCAATTTTGGGACAATCATTTTATATCTACAGCTCCTGCATTTTTTTTTGTTTTGTAAAATCTATTTTTTATTAAACGTAAAATCATAATATCTTATTTTGGTTTAATATATAATCTATTTTTGATAAAATATGCTTAGTGTATTTTTATCTTAAATAATGTGTATAGTCTAATTTATGAATTTTATATTTTTTGGAATGCTTTATTTTCTATTTACCCATTTAATATGTGTTTAGAATATTATGGTTAAATATTAATTAATCTAAAATTGGTTAAATAACTCAGCCCTTATCAAATATAAAAACGCAGCATTTTATAAATGTTGAGTAATCCGTGTGGTTGGTCTTCCTAATAAGTGGATTATTGTTTGTACATGTGTTGTGTGTGAGCTGGCTTTGCTTTGTTCGAAGATCCGTTGTGTCCCCTCATACTTTTACTCATCTACCCCTACTCAAGGCTTGGTTTTTTATGAATGTGCCCTTGCATTTATTGTTCCACTTTTGCCCCAGCTGCCTATGTTGATTATACGTGTTTACCCCTTCTCTTGCTAGGATTTTCATGTGAACCAGGGACTGTCTTACTTGCCTATAAATAGCAACTTTAGGGTATTGAGAAAAGTGGATTTTTTATTGTCAAAACACATCGAGGTGCTGCATAAATTTTATATGTCTTTCTCCCTATAATCATTGTCGATGCAAAAAAATGGACTAAATCCCATTTTTATGATCACAAATAAATAGATAAAAGTAATCCAATCAAACACATAAGAGATAAGTATTTTTAAAGTGGTTCGGCTATAAGGAAAGCCTACGTACACTGTTTTTTATTCCCACTGGTTTACAATAGCACGACATGGTGTGTTGAGAATGGTTAAGAGAGTTCTCTTGTCTTGAGAGAGATAGATGTGTAGAGAGTAAAATGAATTATTTGCCCCTTTAACTGAGGGATGGGTTATATTTATAGTGATAGGAGTCCAAGAGATAGAATATCTTTATATATTCAGACATTTATATCTATATACAATGAATATAACTATTTGTCTTCTCAGGTACAATGAATGTTGGCTACTCCACACCAGTGGCTTTTGATCTTCTGGATGGTTGGTATTATTTATTTTGGTCGGGCAGTATGCCGACTAACTGTCCTCAGGTGCCAATTAACTCTCCTCGGGGCCCGACCAAGTGTCTTTTGTGCCAAGCAAGTGTGAATATTGCTATATAGGATGATAGGTGTCCCTTTCTTAATGGTCCATGTGGATGGGTAAATTTTTGGCGTCAACAGAAGCCCCTAATGCTCCATGTTTGATGATTTACTGAGAGGATGGAGTATTTATTCTGAAAAGTTTCTCGGTGCCCGTATATAATGATATTATGGATTTGTCTTCTTGATTTGTTCAACATATGAGTGGGTTATCTCGTGGACAATGGATGATGCAGGTTGATCGATGGTTGCGTTGGTGCTAATCTTTCTTTTGAGGAACTCTTCTTGGTAAGAAAACTTGTGTTATGTATCACCCCTAGGTATTTGGATGCAGCAATGAGATCTATCATAGTTTGCATCTTGTGTCTTATTATAATCTTCAGGTGGGTTGGTTAGCTGGTTAACCAACCAACTGAGTGCTGATTGTACATGTTTGATTTTTTTTATTTATGCTCCTCTGAATGCTTTGCTGGTGTAACATGCTAAATTTTGAACCCCATTCTTCAATCTGATTAGTGCCGAGCTAGTAACGGATATAGATATAAGTACAACTTCTTATTCAGTGTTGATAATAATAATAGTAGTGGAGATCCCAATGATGTACATACTGACTGTGAATCTTGATTCTTCAATAACAAAAATAACTCTTGAATGTGAATTTTGATCTTCGACAGCAAAAGTAATTCTTGAATGTTGATTGGCCAGTGTGTCAACCATGTTATGATCTGGAGCCTAGTTTGATGCTTGGCTGATGATGTCACTAATTCTTCTTATACTCCTTGGAATTTCTTAGCAATATGAACAATAAGCCCCCGATAATGGAATATGAGCTTTGAATACTTTCTTGGTCTTTAAATACTACCGGTGGTTGGAAGTCGACCTACTAGACTTTTAGAATATTTCACTATCATTCTTGTAATTTTCTGTATTTCAATTGTAAAACAATATATGCATGTAATCATTATTTAAATAAATGAAAAATATTTGATTAACTTATCTTGTTGATCTCTAGATGTGAATGTCTTTTTTGTTTCATTAGTTCTATTGACACACTTAAGCTTTGGCCTAAGTTTAGCATCAATTACCGATTAGTAAATATATTCTACTAGTACACTTAGATTAAAATCCAAGTTTGGCACTAATTACCCATGTGTTTCCATAGGTTCTACTAAAGCAGCTAAATTTTTAGGTTTTCTGCATTAGTTACCAGTGGTGTAATAGGGCATATGTGGAATATGTGTCTACATTCCTTTTGAGGATTCTTCATAACGTTCTTTCTTCACTTTGCCCAGTAGGATAAAGATCTTGTTTATCCTTATTGTAGATAAAATCTTATTATATCTTTGTCTTCATTGACCAAGTTTCTTGAGGACTTAATATTCTGCTTTACTTGGGTTTTTGTTTGCTGCTGAGGATGATTTCATCCTTTTGGTTCTTTTTTAATGTGAGCTCTCTTCCGGAGAAGTCTTCTTAGGCTGCAAGTCTTCATATGTAAATTAGTATCAGGAGCCCCCATTTTTTAAAGAGAAGACTGAACAATGATAAGAATATTCGATAATAATAATGCCTGAATCGGAACTTTGTTGTAGTGTAATGTCCGTTATGTTGATCATGTGATAAGATCAAATAATAAGCATACCCGAGCTAGTAAATATAATGTTGGATGAACAAGCGGTTGATAATGCCTAACAATTTGTCGAGACTATATAATATGCATCGAATATCCCTCTAACTGAGAAATCCATATAAATAATAACAGCGCCGTCCAAGAATAGGTCTGGGCCCTTAAAGAATGCATAATGGGACTGAATGATCATGCATTTTGCGAAAAATAGATTTCCATACCATTCATATGAATAATAAATGTAATATCGATGATTAATCGAATATATCGATCCTTTGCCGGGACTTGACATAAAAAAGAATTATTACGACCAACTGTCCCTCGGGGGTAAAATATAATAAAGATGGCAGATCTCTTCAGGATTGAACATATGACAATAAATATTTTGCTGAGCTTCCACCGAGAAGAATATAGATTATGCATAGGCCTCTTTCAGGTTGAGAATCAGATTATAAATAATGAATCTGAAGAAATATTAGTGTCCGAGCATTCGTTGTATATAAGAAATAATTTTGCCCAACCATTCGTTGGGTCTTAAAGTGTTATGGCATGCTCGATCATCCGTTAGATTAATAAGAAAAATAAATAGTTCCTAGCTAATATGTCGAGGCAAAATTGCATAGTGCCGAGCATCAATAATATTCCCATCAGCTTAAGATTATGGCCAAGTGTTCGTCGGGACTGAATCTTGTACCTGTGGAATTTAATACGTTGCTCAAACATCTCTAGAGGCTAAATCAAATAGATATTATCACGAGAAGAATTATTCAGCCAAACATTATATGATGTTTATTATACTAAAAATTTCAAAACATGAAATGATAAGTTCTACACATAATGTGTGTTTCGTGATCAGATGTTTATCAAATTTGTGCAATAAGTAAGGCATAAAGTTTAATCTAAAGTTTTTCATAGAATTATTTAAACTCCAGCTGATGTTAAAAATTATTTCAGCATAAAGAATCTGTAAGGGTCCGTTTAATACTGCATTTTTGCCATGGCAAATGGTATTTGCCCCCAGATTTGCCATGTTTTGGGGTGTGTGATAAGAAAATTTTGCCCAAAGTTGATCACGTGACCCTTATTTACCGAAAAAAGTGGAGAAACTTTGCTTTGGTCATTGGGAGGGAAATCTTTGTCGCATTCTTTTCATCTCCTAATTTCGGATACTGTGTGTTGATTGGATGGCATGTCAGCCCCAAGCCATTACCATTACAAAACCTCCATTCTCCAAAACAAAATTCAATCGGAAGCAGCTAGCTTTGAGAAGGTTTTGTCTATATTTTTGATTTGTCAATTTCTTTGTTTTCTTATGTTTGTCTCAATCGGAAGAAGCTAGGGTTGTATTCAACATCAAAATTTTGGTTTTTTAATATATGTTTGATATGATTGAAATATGGGGTTTAATGTAAAAAAGGGAAAATTACACATCCCATATTTTCAATTTAGGGTTGTGAGTTTTCTAGGTTTAGTTTGTATTTATGTTGGTTTAATTTTTAGGGTTGTATTCAACATCCATATTTGTGTTTTTTAATATATTTTTGCTATGCTTGAAAGAGGATGTTTAATGTAAAAAAGAGAAAATTACACATTCCATATTTTCAATTTATGGTTGTGAGTTTTCTAGGTTTAGTTTGTATTTATATTGGTTTAATTTCTAAGGTTGAATTCAACATCTAAATTTGTGTTGAAATAAATAGATGAGGCATAATAAATGAGAAGTTAATAAATAATGTTGTATTTATAAATCATAATATTGTATTTTTTTTATGTGCATTCTTTTGTGTAACATGCATTTTGTGTCTATTTTACAGGAATCGTATTCTCCTAATTATTCGTTTGAATCAGTTTGTCCCGGTTAGTTTATACTTTTTTCCATTTATTAATTTCTTATTTGATAACGATTATTATCATATCCATGCTTTGCAATTTTATTTAATATATTTGAAATAATGAACTTGTGAATTAAATATTTTTAGGCGAAAATGCCTAAATATAATTCTAAGTTACAATGTAAACGAATTGGTGTCGTTTGGTCGATGGTGATACGGGCAATAGTAATTTATCAACATACAAGGTCTTTAACGAAAATTACTATGGCACCTCATTATAATTGGGATGAGCATCGTAAGCAATCCTTGTTCCGAATGTACGGGATGAGTGATCGGTTATGCCACGACTCATTACGTATGAACATTGGTTCATTTAATAGGTTATGTGACCGTCTTCGTGTGTTTGGACTAAACGACAATCGTTCGGTTGATGTTGAGGAACAAGTTGTAATTTTCTTGAATATAGTTGGCCATGATGAGCGTTGCCGATCCGAGAGTAACATTTTTTGTAGTTCAAGCCAAACCATTAGTTTCTACTTTCATAAAGTGCCTGGGACGTGCCTAATGTTGTATAAGGAAATTGTCACAAATGCAACCGCTGATAACTCTCTGGTTGATAGTCCTGGCAACAGAAGTTGGTATCATTATTTTTCGGTAAGAAAATTCATTCTTAATAGAGTAAATAGTTAACAAAATTAAATGGATTTAATGAAATAACAAAGGGGTCGTATCTCAACACGATGCTGTAGGAGCGATAGACGATACACACATACATGAAAATGTCCCCCTTGTTGATCAAGCTAGGTGTCGTAATCGAAAACAGGTCATCTCTCAGAATGTTCTAGTTGCATGCACATTCGATATGAAATTTACAAATGTATTTTTCGAATGGGAGGGGTCCACCGGCGGCTATACAACGTGCAGGCCAAAAGTTGACCATTCCAGTTGGTATGTCGGTCTATTTCATGTACTTAACTTGAATAACCCTTGTATAAACCTTATACGATCGACATATTTTTGATAAAAAAACACTATATTTATTATTTTTAGGAAAATATTATCTCGCGGATTCCGGATTCCCCCTGGTTCCTGGATTTTTATCACCGTATCGCAAGCCACATTACCATCGTAGAGACGTGGAGGGTCAACGTCCCGAAACTAGTAAAGAATTATTCAATTTTCACCATTCATCTCTGCGGATGTAGTCGAGCACACTATCAGATTATTGAAAAAAAGATTTTCTTATCTACGACATCAACCATTTCATACGATTGACATGTAGGCTAAGATTGTGTTAGCTTATTGTGCCCTGCATAACTTTTTACGCGCCGATAATAAGGATGACTTGTGCAATGACGATAGTGATAGTGGCGATGATATGAACCCCATACCCCTTAATATACCTCATGACATGCTTGATGAGAATATTATGTTCGCAACACAGGCATCTTGGACGGAGAAGCGTAATGCAATGGCTACCCAAATGTGGGCAGAAAGAGGAACAGCTCAGCTTGATCCTTTTTATTTTGTTGAAAATTTGATAATTTGAACCATGTTTTATTTGTTAATGTGATAGGGATGATTTGATAATTTGAACCATTTTGTATTTCATATTGATTTGTTAATTTGATAACTGATATGCTTTGGTAGCTAATTCAGTTGTATTTTGGTAATTAATAACAAATATGGTTTGGTAATGTGATGATATGCTTGAAAGAGGAACCATTTTGTAATTGATAAAAGTTTCATGATATGCTTTGGTAATGTGATGATATGCTTTGGTAATTGATAAAGGTTTCATGATATGCTTGAAAGAGGAACCATTTTGTATTTCCTATTGATTTGTTAATGTGTTGGAGACAGTAGACTTGCTCGCTAACTGATTCAATTTAGTTGGACTGCTGTGTTGATATGCTTGAAAGAGGAACCATTTTGTAATTGGTTACTGATATGGGGACAATATACTTGCTTTTTAACCGATTCAATTTAGTTTGAGTGCTGTGATATATAGGATATTCACTATATATTCACTTATATCAGGTATGCACTTATATTCAACTAGAAGTTCCCCTATCGTGAATTAATAAAGGCTAAGGGGGTAGTCTCATCTTTTAATAGCATCATATCTTTGACAAAGTCAAAATGAATGATTATTAATTCATCATCTGAATATGCGAGGGCTATTGGCACTCCCCATAATCTTCTAACACTCCATTTTTATTTTCAATACCAATCATACCCTTACATTTATTCTCATACTCCATATTTATTTTAAATACCAATCTTACCATTACATTTATAAAATTTAAATTTTCACTTTTGTGCCTTCAATTAAAATAAGTATATTTGAAAAGTAACTAAAAATATATATATATTTAGTAAAAAAGTATATATTTTTATAAAAACTATTTTTAATAAGAATCAGTTTTAATTTTTTTTTACTTTTCATATATATTTAAAAAAATATATTTCAATTGTTTAAAAAAATTGTTATCTATTTTTTTATTGAAAATTGTTCATAAAACATAAAAAATTATTTTATATAAAATAAAAACTATTTTTTAGAAAATAAACCGCTTTTTCTGAATCATTTATTTATTAAGTAACATGATCACGACCCAAATAATACGCGACGTGACATGGAGTCCTATTGTTTTCATATCGTTGGCACGCACCATTTTTTACTATTTTAAAAATAATCTTATTACTATTTAGGAAAAATGTTTCACGCTAACGGTATGTATAGGCGGTTCGACCACCTATACATATCGCTAGCGCGACCCATTTTTTTTAATATGGTCCGCGACAGCTGTATATTTTCTAATAGAACAGTTGAAATATTTTTTTTAAATAAAATCAGATGAAATGTGTAAAAATAACAATCTTGTTTTCCTAAAAAAAAATCGTTTGTTTTAATTAATATAACATTTCAACTGTTTTTCCTTTTAAAAACATTTCAACCGCCTTACATATTACTAGCGTGGACCATATTTTCTAAATTGTAAAAAGATTAATTTTTAAATACTAAAAATTGGTCTCGCCAACGGTATGAAAAAATACGATTATACGTCACGTCGCGTTTTATTTGGGTGGTGATCGTGTTACTTAGAAGATAAAAGATTCATAAAAATTGATTTATTTTGTAAAAATAATTTTTATTTTATATAAAATAATTTTTTATGTTTTATAAACAACCTTCAATAATAAAACAACTAACAATTTTTTTTAACAATTGAAATATTTTTTTAAAAATGTTATGAAAAGTAAAAAAAAAAAAAACAGATTCTTATTAAAAACAGTTTTTAATATAAAAAAATTCCACGCTAGCAATATGTATAAGCGGTTGAAATGTTTTTTTTAACAAAACAGTTGAAATGTTTTTAAAAGAAAAACAGTTGAAATATTTTTTTTAAAAACAGTTGAAATGTTTTTAAAAGAAAAAATAGTTAAAATATTTTTTTGAGGAAAACGGGACTGCTATTTTTAAACATTCCATCTGATTTTGTTAAAAAAGACATATCAACTGTATTATTAGAAAACATACAGCTGTCGCGGACCAATATATTAGAAAAAATGGTCCGCACTACCGGTATGTGTAGGTGATCGGACGGCATATACATACCGCTGGTGTGAACCATTTTTTCAAAATAGTAATAAGATTATTTTTAAAATAGTGAAACATGATGCGTGACAGTTGAAATGAAAAAAAATAGAACTCCGTGACACGTTGCGTTTTATTTGAATCGTGATCATGTTACTTAATAAATAAATGAATCATAAAAAACGATTTATTTTGTAAAATATAGTTTTTCTTTTATATAAAATAATTGTTTATGTTTTATGAACAATTTTCAATAATAAAAAAGAGATAACAATTTTTTAGACAATTGATTTTTTTTTAAATAGTTATGAAAAGTAAAAAAAAAAAATTGATTCTTATTAAAAATATTTTTTTATAAAAAAATATATTTTTTTACTAAAAATATAATTTTTTTTAGTTATTTTTCAAATATACTTATTTTAATTGAAGGCAAAAAAATGAAAATTTAAATTTTATGTAAAGGTAGGATTGATATTTAAAATAAAAATGGAGTGAAAATAAATGTAAGGGTATAATTGGTATTGAAAATAAAAATGGAGTGTTATAAGATTAGTGGGAGCGCCTATACCTGGCCCCAAAATCGCCCATTCTATGTTCTGGTGTTAACTCTCTACTTGCCACCTACTACCGATCAATAAAAATGGTCCGGTGAACGCGTAAGATTTGGTTGGGCACTATTTTCGACCTTATAAAGATTCTGCCGACCAGTTAATAGGTGAGGCCGACCAAAATTAGATAATGCCAACCTATGGTTGCCGACCACGTAATAATGGTCCGATAATGTTAGTTGCTGAGGTATTTATTACAAGTATGAAGATAAAAAATGGAAAGTCAAATCGTTAGTAGTTGAGAATTAGCCAGGTGGACGGTGTAGATTCAGTCTCATGTAACAACTTAACTGAATAGTTAAGTAATTAGTTTTGTTAGTTAGAAGAAAACTATAAAAGGTACTGAACAGAATTACAGAGCAATTTTTTCAGAATAATACAAAATTCTTATCTTTCATTTCTCAATCTTGATTCTGTGTTCTTTTTCTTTTTCTTCCTATTCTCTCTAATTCATTCTCATCTTCTCTATAATTCTTCCTAAATCTTCTCCCTAACTCTTCTTCTTATCTCATTCCAAAGGTTATAATTCTTGATAAGATTTTAGAATGCACACCAGGTGTTTGTAAAATTATTCGTGAGACTGTCTAGAGTTTTCAAGGAATGACAACTTGGTATCAGAGCCAAGCCTTCCATACCATCCTTCTACTGCCATGGGAGATGAAAATAATTCATCCAATTTTCGTACTGGCGAAGAAGAAACCCGCAAAGAAATTGAGGATCTTAAAGGGACAGTGGCAAGTCTGCAAGAAGGATTTGTCACCATCACAAATCAATTGCAAGTTCTTATCAATCAACAAGGTCAAGGTTCAACACAATTTGGAGCAGCTATGGATGGTAGGAGAAGATTTGAACCACCGTTATTACCAAATCCAATTCCCAGAGGATATAGGTGGGAAGAAAATCAAGGATTCAATCACAAGAACCCTAGAGTGGATTTTCCCAAATGTGATGGCCAAGATCCGAGAGAGTGGTTGCGGAAATGCCACAAGTACTTTTAACTATTCCCTATGGTTGAAGAGCAGAAGGTGACATTTTCTTCTATGCATTTAGATGGCAAGGACGACTATTGGTTCCAGACCTATTTTGATCGCATAGAAGGGGTATATTGGAGAGAATTTGTAGAGGCTGTAGAATCAAGATTTGCGAACCCAGACCATGAGGATGCTTTTGACATATTCAATAAACTACAGCAAACTTCAACTATGGAGGATTACTAAGAAAGGTTCGAGGAGCTTCACCCCTTAATTTTGGCCAAGCAAATGGGGTTATGGTAGGACTACTTTATTTCCAGCTTCATTAGTGGGCTGAAAGAAGAAATCAAATGTTGTGTTAGAATTTTCAGCCCACCATCCTTAGCCAAAGCTATCAGCATTGCACGATTGCAGGAGTCGGCGTTGGGAATCACAAATAAGAAAGAGAAATGGGGAACAAGAACTACGTATGGAGGAACGCACATGACCCCTTATTCCAGTAACTCTAACTCGAAACCTTCTTTCTTGAATCCCAGAATTTACAACCCATAACCCCTAACCAGATTGTACCCAAGCCCAATGGTCCTTTAACTCAAAACTTCACAATAAATCCCACACTACCTCCTGTCAAGAAACTTACACCAAATGAAATGCAGATTAGACGAGAGAAAAATTTGTGTTATAACTGTGATGAAATTTATCGCCCAGGACATCGCTGTGCAAATAAGCAGTTGTATATGGTAGTCAATGAGGAAGAAATGGAAGAAGGTATAGATCAGTCCCTACAGTACCTGGAAGAGATGGAAGAGGAAACCCAAAAGGAAGATACGAAGATTTCACTACAGGCAATTTCAGGTAGCTCTAACCCCCAAACATTGAGACTCTAAGGAAAAGTAAACAACCAGGTCATCCACATCTTAATAGATAGTGGAAGCATCCATAATTTTTTTGATCCAAAGGCAGCTAAGAAAACGGGTTGTGTTATAACACCCACTTTACAAATGTGGGTTACCATTGCAGATGGAAACAAAATTTGCAGTACATCATGCTGCCCAGATTTCAAATGGTGCATGCAAGGGGAGGAATTTTAGACAATTATGAGGATATTACATTTGGGGGGTTGCGATGCAGTACTTGGTGTGAAATGGCTTCAAGAAATCAGTCCAATAGTGATGGATTTTAAAAATATGACTCTATCATTTAATCAAGATGGGAAAACCATAGAATTGCAGGCTCAGGAGGAGAAGGCAGAGTTGAAATGTATATCAACAACTGCAATGAACAAATTATGCAAAAAGAAGACCACCACAGTCATGGGTCAACTGTTTGCAATCTCCACTTAAACCCCACAAGTATCCCAACATCCTTGCATTTCCAATTTACTCCAAGAATTTGGGGATGTGTTTGAGGAACCTAAAGGACTACACCCAATCCGAAAACATGATCACCAAATCACCTTAATCCCTAACCATAACCTAGTCAAAGTTAAACCCTATCGTTAACCCCATGTTCAGAAAGATGAAATTGAGAAGATCATAAAAGAAATGCTAGACTCAGGGATAATACGGCCCAGCATGAGCCCTTTTTCTTCTCCAGTACTTTTGGTTAAGAAGAAAGATAATTCGTTGAGATTCTGTTTAGACTACAGAGAATTAAACAAGATTACAATTAAGGATAAGTATCCTATCCCAGTTATAGATGAATTATTGGATGAACTTCATGGAGCATGCATATTTTCTAAATTGGATCTCAGAGCCGGATATCATCAAATTCGGTTACATGGCCCAGACATTCACAAATCAGCGTTCGCAACACACCACGGGCATTACGAATTTTTAGTGATGCCCTTTGGGTTCACTAATGCTCCTGCGACATTTCAAGCTGAGATGAATGACATTTTCAGTGCTCATTTGAGAAAATTTATTTTGGTTTTTTTTGACGACATTTTGGTATACAACCCTTCTTTGAAAGAGCATGTCAAACATTTGTGAATCACCTTGCAAACCTTGCGTGCACATACTTTATTTGCAAAGATGTCTAAATGTTCATTTGCCCAAGAAAGAGTAGAGTATTTAGGCCCTGTGATTTCAGGCCAAGGTGTAGCAGCAGATGAAACTAAAATTGAAGCTATGACTCAATGGCCGCAACCTAAAACTGTGAAAGCACTACGTGGATTTTTGGGACTCACGGGCTACTACCGAAAATTTGTCAAGAACTATGGTACGATCAGTAGACCCTTGACAGACCTATTGAAGAAAGATCATTTTAAGTGGGGGGGGGGGGGGGGGGAGATCAAATGGCTTTTACAACCCTTAAGAAGGCTATGACTACAACTCCAGTTTTAGCCTTGCCCAATTTCAAGAAGTCGTTTACAGTTGAAACAGACGCTAGTGGTATAGGTATAGGAGCAGTTTTATTACAAGAGGTGCAACCCATTGCATTTCTTAGTAAAGCTTGACCTCCTCGGAAGAGAGGTATGTCCACATATGAGAAGGAATTATGGGCAGTGGTCTATGCTGTTGAAAAGTGGAAAATATACTTATCGGGTGTCCATTTTATCATTCGTAC
Source organism: Sambucus nigra (assembly GCA_949130495.1). Classification (NCBI taxonomy): domain Eukaryota; kingdom Viridiplantae; phylum Streptophyta; class Magnoliopsida; order Dipsacales; family Adoxaceae; genus Sambucus; species Sambucus nigra. The sequence goes on along the minus strand of OX422217.1, from coordinate 296,732,729 downwards.
CGATCATCAAAGTTTAAAATTTTTGCTTGAGCAAAAATTGACAACAACTCTCCAACAGAAATGGTTGACGCGATTACTTGGATATGACTATAAGATACAATACAAAAAAGGGAAGGAAAATACGGTTGCCGATGCTTTATCAAGGGCACACGAAGAGACACCTTTGTGTTAGGCAATTTCAGAAATAGTTCCCCAATGGATGATAGAGTTGAAGTTCAGTTTAGAGGGGGATAATACCGTAGAGGCTATCGTGGCTCAACTACAATTGGAGCCAACAAACAATGGAGATGTTGCATACCAGAATAGGCTCCTTCGTTTCCAGAACAAGCTATATGTGGGATCTAATGGCGGAGTTAGGAAGAAAATTATGTAAGAAATACACTCTACACCAAATGGAGGGCATGGAGGTATTAAGGCAACCACACAACGCATTGAAAGATTTTTTTATTGGCACTCTCTTAAAAAAGATGTTAAGAAATTCGTGCAAGAGTGTGATATCTGTTAAAGGAGCAAGGCCGAACATGTGTCGTACCCGGGGTTATTGCAACCTCTCCTTATTCCAGAAGTGCCTTGGAGAGAAATCTCCATGGACTTTATTGAAGTATTACCAATAACATATCGCAAACAGACCATCTTAGTAGTCATGGATTGGTTGACGAAATACGCACACTTTGTGGCTGTCCCTCACCCCTATACGGCGTCAACAGTGGCTGAGCTATTCTTTACACACATCCACAGACTACATGGCTTACCAGTGATAATACTTACTGATAGAGATTCTACATTCACTTCAAATTTCTGGAAACAATCATTCAAACTTGTGGGGACAACACTTCTCTTCACTACAGCATACCACCCCCAGACTGATGGTCAAACTGAACGATTGAACTAATGTTTGGAGGGGTATTTGAGATGTATGACAGGAGATAGACCGCGACAGTGGCATAATTGGCTACCAATGGCTGAATGGAGTTATAACTCCAACTTTCACTCTTCACTAGGGATGACGCCTTTTGAGGCTCTTTATGGGTACAAGCTGCCTCAATTTTTCCTCAATCAACCCTACAACCAAACAGATGCAGAAACCCGTCAGTTTGTGAAAGATAGAACTGAAATTCAGTCTCTATTGAAAGAAAATTTATCCTTTGCACAACAATGAATGAAATTGTATGCTGACCGGAACCGAACGCGAATTCGCTGTGGATGACTGGGTATATTTAAGGCTCCACCCGTATCGTCAGACGTCAGTTGCCTTACGAAGAAACCTGAAACTCATCCCTAAATTTTTTGGGCCCTTTCGCATTTTGGCTCAGATTGGTAAAGTAGCTTACAGATTGGAGCTCCCCGAGTCATCACAGATTCACCCCATCTTCCATGTGTCACTTTTGAAGAAGAAGCTGGGACAATCGGTTGTTCCTTGACCGATTTTACCTCCAGTTGGTCCTCACGGGTAGGCGAGAGTGGAGCCTGTGGCAATATTGGATCGACGAACAATTAAATGCGGAAATGCCCCAGTGTATCAAGTCTTAGTCCAATGGGCGACCTCTCCACCTCATAATGCAACTTGGAAGGATTATTCAGTGATCGCCGCTCACTTTCCAACTCTAGATTCTCGAGGACAAGAATCGTCTTCAAAGGGGGAAGTATTGTTATAAGTATGAAGACAAAAAATGAAAAGTCAAATCATTAGTAGTTGAGAATTAGTCAGGTGGATGGTGTAGATTCAGTCTCATGTAACAACTTAACTGAATAGTTAAATAATTAATTTTGTTAGTTAGAAGAAAACTATTAAAGGTACTGAACACAGTTTTTTTGAAATAATACAAAATTCTTATCTTTCATTTCTCAATCTTGATTATGTGTTCTTTTTCTTCTTTTTCCTATTCTCTCTAATTCATTCTCATCTTCTCTATAATTCTTCCTAAATCTTCTCCCTAACTCTTCTATTATCTCATTTCAAAGGTTATAATTCTTGATAAGATATTAGAATGTTGTTTGTAAAATTGTTCGTTAGACTGTCTAGAGTTTTCAAGGCATGACAGTATTTTTGATGTAGTTTTCCAGCTGAAAAAGGTGTTGTCGACCAGTAATATGTGGTGGGGAAAATCTCAAAACCATGCCTCGGAGCAATAATAGACGCTGCCGACCTGTGCAAAAGACTGGTATCGCGACCATGTTGGTCGGGGAAGAAGAGTTTATGGATCTGATGAAGATCAGATCTGGTAATGGATTGTCGCTAATCAACGATAGGTAGATATTGCTGTAGTATGAAAGTCGTCGATCACAAAGGCGGTCGGGTAGTGTTGATGTGTGGGACTGGGCATTTAAGGGTTGCCGATCTCTGGAAACGTGCGGGTCGTCATACCTTGTTGCCGACCAATTTTGAGGCAAGTGTATTTGTAGAAGATAGCTTTTTTGTCCATAAATTTCAGGTCGCTGAGGTTGGGTCAACAATCTTGATTGGGGTAAGCACATAGGCGGAGGCAGGTATGGGCTGGGGTGGGTGCCAGCCCGCCCTGTTTTGTTAAAAAATAAAATAAACAGAGGGTTATTTTGTATATTTGAAGTTCAGTCCGCCCTATTTTTTACTTTAAAGTATTAGGGGACAAAATCTAAATATGAAAAGTTATAAAACAAATCATTTGAAGCGCATCTAAACTCAATCACTCACTGTTTTGTTCAGTTCAAGAAACAATAACAACAAGTATGTATCTCTCTTTGTGATTGGTTTAAGGTTAACAAAAGCCATTTTTTAGATTGTTTTATAAGTCTATTTTTTTTTGTGTATGAATTTTACGATGCTAATTGTATTGTCTTGTACTCCCTCATTATTTAGATTGTGTATGAAATTGTATAAAATTATTTTATTATTTTAAAGTAATTATTTGGTGAATACTAAAAAATAACCTCAAAAAAATTCGCCTCGGGGGCTCCCGCCCCCGAACCTCCGGAAATTACCATAAAGGTAGTCCGCCCTGTCGGAAAATCCTGGCTCCGCCACTGGTTAAGCAGGTCGGTGGGCAGAGAACTCATAAATCCAACACTTTTGATCGACGAAGATATTTCCCATAGCAAAGTTGATAATCCGATTGTAGTCAACCGGCTTTGTGTATAGTGGTTGCCGACACCATTGTGGGCTTTCCCTTATTAGAGACGTTTGGCTTGACACCATTGGTTGGATTTTTAAGGGGAGAGTGTTGGTCGGCACTCTCAAAGAGAGAACCAAGGGAAATTTTTTGTTTTAGACTGCAAAGGCGCTATTTCCAACAGTGATAACCCATTCTCTAGTCCCCTTAAATCCGGATGTAGGCGGCCGTTTTGATGGAGACTTAGATACTGATTTGACAGGTGCTCATGCTTTGCGCGTTATACGTACATACCCGACTTTTCAATCAGATCTAATCTTCATTGGAGAAAGTTAAGACAGTGAATATATAATTTCTGAAGTTAATCAGAGGGCCATAACTGTGCTGATGCGTTTACAGCCTTAAATTAAGGCGATTTCCTCTTAAAATAAGGAGTTGCAGGCATGTTTTTCATTTTTCCCCATTTACAGATCTGGATAATTGGATTTTTGGTAGAGAGAAAATTGTTCTTTGAGATTACCTCTTCCTATTTTCCAGTTACAAAGATAAATGCATAAACTTTTTATGGAATTCAACTCAAATTATTTGAAATTGACATAGTTGTAATTTGTAATTTAAGGAATCATTGAAGATCTCCTAAAATTTATCTCAAAATCAATAATTATCTAATCTTGACACAATTGTGTTGATTGATAGATGAATAACATGAATAATAGTGTTATGTGGATTTTAAAAATATCGTGAGTGTAGATACACGAGAATCATGATTAAATAAAACGATGTGTATACATAAAAAGAGAGAAAGACTTGGCTTTTGATGATGATTTTCATTTTTTCTAATAAGAATGAAAAGATTTTTGTGTCTCTTTTCACAGACGGTGTCAATCTGTTGATACAAAAAAATGGACTTAATCCCATTTTTATGATAACAGATAAATAAATAATAGCAATCCAATCAAACACATAAGAGATAAGGATTTTTAAAGTGGTTCGACAATAAGGAAAGCCTACGTTCACTGTTATTTTATTCTCAGGGGTTTATAATAGCACAACATGGTGTGTTGAGAATGGTTGAGAGAGTTCTCTTGTCTTGAGAAAGGTAGATGTGTAGAGAGATAAAATGAATTGCTTGCCCCTTTAGCTAAGGGAGGGACTGTATTTATAGTGATGGGAGTTCAAGAGATATAATGTCTTTATATATTCATACATTTATATCTATATACAATGAATATAACTGTTTGTCTTCTCTGGTATAATGATTGTTGGCTACTCCACACCAGTGGCTTTTGATCTTCTGGATGGTTGGTCTTCTTTATATTTGTCGGGCAGTATGTCGACTAACTGTCCTCAGGTGCTGACTAACTCTCCTCAGGGGCCGACCAAGTGTCTTCAGTGCCGAGCAAGTGTGAATATTGCAGTGTAAGATGACAGGTGTCCCTTTCTTAATGGTCCATGTGGATGGGTAAATTTTTAGCGTCAACACTCATGTGTGTTCATATAGTCTTGAGAGATTTCAATATAGATTTTTACCCTTAAAAACTCTACATATTCAGTCATATATACATATTAGTTGGAGGAGGTTGTTTACTGGGTATTTTTAAGATCTATAAGCCCTTGATCGTGTACGAAGGAGATGAGGGCTTGAAGCATTTTTGTTGGGACTCTGTCTTGAGATTTCTTTTTACTATTGAAGTTTTCGTGTACGAAGGAGATGAAGTTTTCATTTTGGGAGATTTACGATGTGGAGACTTTGTTCTTGTTGACGTGTTTGTTGGTTTGGATCTTTTAAGATCTGCTGTTTGACTTCGTTTTTTTAGGTAATCTCCCCACTATATATATATATATATATATATATATATATATAGATCTGATGTATACTTACTGCTATATATACATATATACAAATATATAGTACACATATATATATACTTATATCTATATATATAATTTTTTTATCTTAGATTTTGAGGACTACTCAAATAAATGTTTTTGGATCTGTGGTTATATATTGATGGTAGTTTACATCGGGTGTAGTGGAACAAACTTCCTTTTTTTTAAGGTTCCATTTTAGGTTATATTTATTTCTTATTTCTTTGTTTCTGTTGATGTAAAAAACTAGATTTTGTCTAATTAATTAATCACAGATAAATATGAGTAAAGAAATAAGACAAGAGATTTTTAAAGTGGTTCAGCCTTAAGGAAAATGCCCTACGTCCACTGTTTTGTATTACTGGGTATCTTGCCTTGATTTGGATTATGTTTGCTTATGAATGCTTCCCCTTCCATGAGGAGTTTACAATGTATTTATAGCCCTTGGGCTGTCAATGTGTATGGATGATAAGCCTTTATTGAAACATGATAAGGAATGACTGTAATACAATAAACATTGAATATGTCTTGGTCATTTAGTCTTCCCAACAAGTTGCTCGGTATGCTAGGTAGCTCGGTACTTTGAGTAGCTCGGTACTCGAACTTGTGCCACGCTGGATGACATGTTTCTTCATATAATTGGTCCACGTCGGCTGACTAATTTTTGTATCAACAGTTTTCATTTTGGATTTTGTGGATTTTTCAAATTATAGGGTTTCTGGTATGTGTTTTTTTGTTAGTTTGGGTTTTCATTTTTTCTCTGTGATTGGGTTGTGTTTGATTAGGAGTGTTCTAATGTTTCTGATTGTGATAGCGTAGAGTGTTGATAATTTAATTGCTTTTACATTTCGTTGTGTCTTTAAGTCTGAGGATATTTTTGACTACTTATCTATTCATTCTGAAAATTATGATTTATGTGTAGATAATTGTGAGTTAGATTTTTTGAATTTATCCCATACCTCACCTGCTCAATATCAGCCTAAATTCACAACTTCCATAACTAATATTGATAGTATATTTGATGATGTTGATGAATCTAAAAATATAGTTAATTCTGTCATTTTAGAAGGCTGCGTGAGTCCGAATTTAGAAGATTGTGTGAGTAATAAATCTTTTGATAACACAATTGATGATTCTGCTGATTTCGGTAACATTAAATCCAAGTAGATGGAAATTTGACGTTTTAAACAACTGAATAAAGTTAATAACCGAAGAAACTGATTTTCGTGTAGATGAACTAGAAAAAGATGTTTCTTTTTTAGAGAAAAGATTATTATGTTAACTGAACTTAACCATTCTCTTGAAATTAAAAACAAGGAATTTGTATTTAAATGTGATGAATCACAAGTTGAACTAAAGGTTGTTTTAAATAAGTATAATGAATGCCAAAAAGAACTTAAGTTTGCATCTAAAAAGGTTGATGGTTTTTCTAATTCTCGTTTAATTGTCGAATCGAAAATAAGTATGTTGACGAATTTGTTCCTTTAAGGGCAATTGGGTTTAAAGGTGTAACATTTGATGAAACTAATTTTGTTAGTTGTAGTGAACAATGTCCTGATTCGACTGAAATTAAACTAAGTTATAAACATGCTGAATTTGAGGATTGTGATACCGTATTTATTCAACCGGTATTTTTATGTAGCTTTTGCCATAAATCTGGACATATAGAAAAAAAATTGTTTTAAGAAGTTAGGACAAAATAAATCCAATTCAGGCAAATTTAGGCAAATTCAAAATGTTGAGAATTTTAAAACTGCCAAGCCCGTCCTTAAATGCGATTTTTGTTCTAAAACTGGACATATAGAGAAATTATGTCTTAAGAAATTAGGGCAGAACAAATCTGTTTTAGGCAAAGGTAGGCAAACTGTTGGAAATAAACAAGTTGTTAAACTTTTTTTAGGTGTAATTTATGTTCTAAAATGGGTCATTTATAGCAGTTTTGTCATAAAAGGTTGAATTTTGATTTTGAAAAACTGCCCACTAAGTGTAATTATGCTAAATGTGGTGATAGGATTATTTTTCATTGTAATTTTTGTCAAAAATCTGGACATTTAGAACAGTTTTACTATAAGTTTTTGAATTTAACTAGAAAAAGAGAAAGTGTTGGACATCATAAAATTTCACCTAATGCCAAATTCAATAATAAACATGTTTTCAAATGCAATTTCTGTCTTAAAACGGATCATTTAGGAAAATTTTGCTTTAAGCGTTTAAGTAGACAACAAAATGGTGTTAATAATATGCCCATGATCCCTTTAAAGTCTGATTTCATTTAGAATTATTCCCAATTTAATGTTAATAATGCCCATTTTAAGGTTGCTCTTCCTAATATCAAATCTAAGTGGATTAAGAAAAATGACTTAAGTTGTCAAAGGAGGAGTACCAAAATTTCAAACTAGTTTGTTTTAGTTTGTTTGTTAGTACATTTTATTTAGTATTATATAGTACTAACTTTATTTAGTACTATTCTTCCTTACCCTTTGTCCCTTTGAGACAAACAAGGGGAGAATTTGAGACTCTTTTAATATATTGTATTTACATTTTTATTAAGTCGTTTAGGATTTCTTATTGTTTGTTGAGCTATGTACTATTCTTTTAGGAATCCTTATTGTTAGTTGAGTTATGTCCTCTTCTATTTTGTTAGGACTCTTGTTGTTAGTTGAGTAATGTAATCTTTTATTTCTAGGACTCAAGTGTATAGTTGAGTTGTGTAATTTGTGTCATTTGTTATTTTTTGAGTCTCAGTTTAGTTTGTCTCAAAATTGACCAAAGGAAGAGATTGAAAATCTCATTCTTCTTGTGTTGGTGCATTTTTTAGACAATCATTTTATATGTACATGCTCCTGTATTTTTTTTGTTTGATAAAATCTACTTTTTATTAAACCTAAAATCATAATATCTTATTTTGGTTTAATATATAATCTATTTTTGATGAAATATATTTAGCGTATTTTTATCTTAAATAATGTATATAGTTTAATTTATGTATTTTATATTTTTCAGAATTCTTTATTTTCTATTTCCCCATTTTATATGTGTTTAGAATGTTATGGTTAAACATTAAATAATCTAAAATTGGTTAATTAACTCAACCCTTAACAAATATAAAAAAACAATGTTTTATCAAGGTTGGGAAATCTGTGTGGTTGGTCTTTCCAACAAGTGGATTGCTGTTTGTATATGTGTTGTGTGTGATCTGTCTTTGTTCTGTTTGAATAGCCTTTGTGTCCTCCCAGACTTTTACTCATCTACCCTTGAGGAAGGCTTGGTTTTTTACGAATGGGCCCTTACATTTATTGTTCCACTCTTTCCCCCATCTACCTATGTTGATTATAAGTGTTTACCCCTTCTCTTGCTTGGATTTTCAAGTGAATCAGGGACTGTCTTACTTGCCTATAAATAGAAACTTTAGGGTATTGAGAAAATTGGGTTTTTTATTGTCAAAACACATCGAGGTGTTGCCGAAATTTTATACCTTTTCTCTCTCTCTATACTCATGTGTGTTCATATACTTTTAAGAGATTTCATTATAGATTTTTACCCTTAAAAACTCTACATATTCAATCATATATACATATCGGTTTGAGGAGGTTGTTTACTGGGTATTTTTAAGATCTAATCTGTGGTTATTTGTTGATGGTAGTTTAGATCGGGTGTAGTGGAAATAAGTTCCTTTTGTTTTTTTTCTTTAAAAAATCAAAATCATTTTTGTTGTTTTGTTTGGCACTGCCTAGATTTGATCATAGTGGTAGTTTTTTTTGTTGGTTGTTAAAATTTTAGATCCAAGTGTTGTTGTTTGGATCTGGTATTCAAGACAGATTTTTGTAGTTTAATCGTTTTATTTTTTTTGGCTATTGAGAGATAATATTTTTTTGGGAATTTTTGTTTTATTTTGTTTAAAACAATCGTATTTAATCAACTTGTTCTTCACAATTTGTATACACATACATTCAAACTTGCTTGTGTTGAGAGCTAGTCCTGAGATCTGTTTTTTTTTTTTTGTTTAAAACGATTAAACGTTTTTAGATCTATTTTCTTTGTTACGACTTGTTTCAGTTTACCCCTATTTTACATTTTGTTTCTTTTCGGACTTAAACTTTGGACTGAAACTGATTGGGATTTTTAGATCTAAGTTTGGTTTGGGTGTTTGGTGTTGAGACTTTATTTACACCCAACTCGTGTGTGTGTGTGTGCACTTGTTAAACTTAGAGTTATTTTTTTTTTAAACTTAAAAAAAAACAAAGTTTTTTTTTGTCACACAATTTTTTAATTAAAATATCTTTTAAGTTAAATCTGATTTAATTTAATTAATTTGGGATTAAGGATAAACTGTTTTTACCTCTAACTATTTATATCCTCTAAGTTGAACACTTTGTTTGTATTCATTTTATTTAGTTGGGTTTAATTAGTGTGTGGAGTTTAAATCATATCTTTTATTTATTTAATTTTATTTTACTTTAATTCAGTCTTAATTTATATGATCTAAGTGTTACACGCTTTATCTTTTGCTCATTTTACTTGGACACTATATTTTAACATAAGACCTCTTTAAATTGATTCATATTGTATTTGATGTTAAGTTAATTTTTACTTTAGTTGGGCGACACAATTGTTGGAAGTTTATCTCCTATTTTATTTGTGGTTATTTGCGCCAGCTAAATTGTTTTAGAATTAATATTTACTTGAAAATTAATTATTAAAGAAGACCTTGCATGTGTCTTATGACTTAATATTTAATCATTCTTTTAGTACCGATTAATTCAATCTCATTACTATTTATTTGTGTTGTGTACATCTATACTGGGTCTCGCATTTGAGTGTGGTTGTGCGTGTGTTGTAGTCACTATTACATGGGTGTAATTGGATTGACTGATTATTAGTCAAGTTTGGTTGTATTTATACTAGGCTGGGTGTATGGCTTGTATTTGCTTAGTTTAAATAATTGTAAACTGGTGGACTTTAATCTGTAATCGATAAATGGTAATAGTGGACTTGGGTGTGTGGGTTGTCCTCGGACTAAGGACATCGGGTTTTCCATTACGATGGTTTTCTCGAGAACAAACATCGTGTCACTTTCCACTTTTCGTCATCTCATTCTTAAAGGGTATTTTTATTTCTTACATCATCACTTTTACTTACTAGTGTGTGTGAGTGTTTTAATTTATAAACTTTAATATATTTTATATCAAAGAGTTAAAAGATTTTTTATAACCTAATTTACAGTAGCGTGACCTTTAGGTTGTTTCAAATACTTATCCAAAAGTCCCATTTGTGTTGTTTATTTTTAATGGTTTAATTTCCAACAAAACACAAAGTTTCTTCATATATTATGCTTTAAGATAATTGGTTTGATACTATTTATCACTCTCTACCCGAAAGAGACAGTTTCCTACGGAGTTTTCCATTTTGTTTTTCCACATACGGAGGAGGACTTCATGTTTTTGGCGGTTGATTTTTCCCATCGGTGGACTCCGAGATGAAGGTGATAGGCGGAGGTGAAGGAACGAAGAAGCGTCAAGGTTTGCGAGTGCGTCATGTTGTTGAGTAAGTCTTTCTATCGTATCCTTGGTAAAACCATACCTGGGGGACTTGTGGTTGGGTCGTATGAAGTTTTTTCCTTTGTGGATTTTTCTCGCACATCGTGGTGTTGTGGTGTGTTTGTTTTTATCTTGAAAATTATCACATAAATGCATGCTTATGGGTAACAAGATAAAAATCGGTGTAATCACAATATTTGTTTAAATTGGTGCTAATTTAATATTGGGTAAAGTTTTGTTTAATTTAATTCAAGTCAGACTTAATTAATTTAGCAAAATCCATGTTTGGTTTGTTCGGCCTAATTTGGAACTATAATTAATTTTATTAAAGAGATAATTTAAATATTTATTTCATCTTAAATGTTAATTTTGGAAGAATTTTTAATTTTGGAATAATTGTGTGAACCATGTCATTTTTGCATTTAAAAATTTGGCATTTTACAAGTGGTATCAGAGCAGGTTACACTAATTTATCGCATAATCTGATTTTTAAGGATTTGTTTTGATAATATGAAAAATTTATCATTTTTTATAATTCTTATTTTTGATTGTTCCCTTTTGCTTATACATGACACCTCTCATGATAGATCCAAATGTTTAATGTGTTAGCTTTGTTTACATACACTAGCTTTTGTGCTTCATGATAGATTCTTATTAGTTGTATGTTTGTTTGTTATATTCTAGTCCATGCTTCATTATATAAATTTTGCTAGAATTATGATATGTGTATCTTTTGTATTTTTTTTTAATTTATTGGGTCTTCTTTGAAAAAATACAAAAAGATTTTTGTTTATCTTTTGAGTTGTCCTTTTTGTTTGTTTAAAATTTTAAAAAACTCAAAAAGAGTTTTTTCCCGTGTATTTTTGTTTTATACGTTTTATGTGGCATATACTTGTGTTTGAATCCTATATCATTCCACTGCTTTTATGTGGCTAGAACTTTTGGTTATTGATTTTAATTCTTTAAATGTTCTTTATCATGCTTTCATGGAAAAGTTTGATTTTGAGTTGCTTAATGGATTCTTTTTATATGCCTCCTACACACATGCATGAGCTCCTTTGAACTTTTACTTCACATGTATATTTGAGTTAAGTGAGATGTTCTCCTATCGATTTTATCATCTACATGTTTTTGTGACAATGAAAGATTTGTACATGTAAGAACCATTTCCCGTGAGATTTATTTGAATTGTATGAATAAAAATATATTTGAGGGTGCATGGAAAGGGCTACGAAAGAAGCAAATCTCCTTCACGTGAAAGCCACCGTTGACAAGGGCCTAAAAAAGTGAGGCATTGTAAAAATTATCCAAGTCCAACATAGTTTAGATTAATATGTTCATTCAAAAGAAAAGAAAATAATGATTATTTATGAGGGAGTTTGAAAGGAAATATCAACGGTTTTGCAGAATGACAATGTATCCTAGTTACACTTATTTTGCCATGACTCTATTGGTTTGTAGAATCATCAAAATTCTAGGTTTGTATGCATTGTGTTTGTTTGTTCTTTGAGTTCTCTTTATCTTATCACATGATGCTAAATCTATGTTTGATAATGTTTTTGTAATTAATAGAAGTCCTTGAAATTTTTTAAGTGATTGGGTTATATTTCTTTAGTCTCTAGTTCACACCCCTTCACTCTATTTACCACATGTTTATTTAGACATATTTATGTTATATGAGTGTGAAAAACTTATTGTGTTTAGTGTCTTATATGGTATTTCTCTCTCTCTCTCTCTCTCTATATATATATATATATATATATAGAGAGAGAGAGAGAGAGAAATACCATATAAGACACTAAACACAATAAGTTTATATATATATATATATATATATATATACAAAAAGTCTCCCGTAAGGACTCCTTATAGTACAGACCCCGGTATATACTATTTTTTTTAAATAGTAAAAAAAAACAATTTTTTTATTAAACTTCTTGGATATGATCTCCAGGGTGAGAAGATAATCTCCAATTTTTTTCGTTAAAAAATTCAATAAAAAAACCGTTAAGATGAGGTGATATGTAAAAAAATGATATAAATATGCATTTTCAAATGTTGAAATGTTGGTTCGGCGCCAGCCACTTTATTGATTGAATTTTTTGGTGAAACTTCATGAATATGATCTTCTCACTATCGAGATCATATCCATGAAGTTTCATAAAAAAATTCAATAAAAAAGTGGGTGAGATGATCGCCAACATTTCAACAGTCGAAAATGTATATTTATTCCATTTTTTTACATATCACCTCATCTCAACGGTTTTTTTATTGAATTTTTTGATGAAACAAATTAGAGATGATCTTCTCACCATAAAGACTATATCCATGGAGTTTGATCCAAAAATTCATTTTTTTACTATTTTAAAAAAATGGTATGTACCAGAGTCTGCACCAGTCCTTACAAGAGATGGCCTATATATATATATGCTTGTGCGTAATTGGTATTTTTTGAGTATTTATATATATGGTATCATTTGGTTTTGAGTCTTTGCCTTGCTATCTAGTCCATATATGCATCTTGTTGAAATAGGTATCTATCTTGTTTCGTTTCTTTCATTGATATTCCATGTTTATCTTAATATATTCTAGTTGGTATCTTTTTGATATAGCATATTAGTTGATATCTATTAATCTTTGTGTGGATTAGTTGATCTTTTGTTTCCATGTTGCTTTATTGTACTTGTAACTCTATACACCATTGCATGATATACTTGTTTATCCATCATACTTATCCCTTATTTGATTTAGGGGGGAAATTGAGCAGAAATGGGTTATTTTGATGCATATTTATGTTTGTCTAATTCTGAACAAAAAGGGGGAGAAATGGTATCTAACTTTTTTAATTTGGAGAGATCTAACTTAGGGGGAGACATCTTTGTTAGGTAGATCATATTAGACAAAGGGGAAGCATTTAGTTATGAAATTTATATTGTTATATTCCCTATGCATTTGATGGTGTGTTTAAGTGTGCAGGTCTTCACCTTAAACAGCAAAATTTTAAAGCAAGCAAAAATTCTCTACTATGTGTTAGTAAAGCATCTGTAATTTTATTTTTGGGTGGGATTGTGTCTTTTAGATGAGCTTAACGGCCCATAGGATTTTCATTTTGGTTTTTTCCCGGAATAGCCAAAGGGGGAGATTTGTAAGGACAAATTTCCAATTGAGTCAATTTGTAAGTGTTGGCTTAATTGCGGTCAAAATTATTTGAGTCGTAGGATAAAAGTTTGTGACCTTCAATCCTATGATGTTTGAGTTGAAGATGTAGTGTCCAAGCATAAATTGAAGATACCATCATTGTCGATTTTCGTGTTAGGTTTAACGTCATCAACCTTTCAATTTTCCATGATCTCTAAAGGTATGAATGCATATGATATATTTAGAGACTTGGAATTTTTATTAAGTGTAATTTTTTTTATTGAACTAAGTTTAAAATGATTTTTTTTTATTTTTTGAAGAAAAATATTTTTTTCGTTTGAAATGTCGTTCGAACGACTTTTCAGTCTCGTTCAAACGAGGTTTCAAACATTTTATTTTTCTGCTATTTCGTTCGAAGTTTCATCTGTATTGTCGTTCGAACTACATTCTCTTCTGCAATCTCGTTTGAACGAGATAACAGAGTCATTTGAACGACCGAGGTTTTTTGACAGTGTTTTGAAAACCTTCCCACTATCTTTTTAACCACCCTTTTAAGTAGTGCGGGATTAGACTTTTTGTAGAGACTTTCGAGAGACATTTTCCTACACTTTTGAGAGAAGAAATACTCATCCAAAAGTCCCATTTGTGTTGTTGATTTTTAATGGTTTAATTTCCAACAAAACACAAAGTTTACACATATAGAGTTTCGTGATCGAAGTTTCTTCATATATTATGCTTTGAGATCATGGCACCGGGTATCATTATATACCCAAAAGTTGCAATTTCCTCTGGAGGATTCCATTTTGTTATTTTTAGTGTGCATACGGAGGAGGACTTCGTGTGTTTGGCGGTTGACTTTCCCCATTGGTGGACTCCGAGACGAAGGTGGATTCTTGAGTTGTCGACTAGGCGAAGGTGGAGGAACGAAGAAGAGTCAAGACTTACGAGGGCATTAGGTAGTTAAGCAAGTCTTTCTGTCGTTTTCTTTATAAAACTATACCTAGTGAACTTGTGGCTGGGCCATCCAAGGTTTTTCCCATTGTGGATTTTCCTCGTACATCGTGACGTTGTGGTGTGTTTATTTTTATCTTGCAAATTATCACATAGATGTTTGCTTAGGGGTAACAAGATAAAATTAGTTTAATCACAACATTTGTTTAAATTGGTGCTAATTTAAGACTGAGTAAAGTTTTGCTTAATTTAATTCAAGTTGGACTTAATGAATTTGGCAAAATTCATATTTGGTTTGTTTGGCCAAATTTGGAACTTAAATTAATTTTGTTTAAAAGATAATTTAAGAATTTGTTTCATCTTAATTGTTAATTTTGAAATAATTTTAATTTTGGAATAATTGTGTGAACCATCTCATTTTTTTTAATTTAAAAATTTGGCATTTTACAGTATTCTAATTTCTTTCCCCCTCATATCACTCACACAATACCAGTGATGGTACTCTGGTTTGATCAACCACCATAGATGCGGGTTCCATGTTGCGAAGACCACTGTTTATATCAAAACAGAGTTATATACATGCCTCCCCCCCCACACCAAACCCCTTTTTTGTCAATAAAATTTAAATTCAAGATTTGCTTTTAGTTAACACTATAGATTAGGGTTTAATTTCATATTTCATATTAGAGTTTGGATCTCATTTATCGGTTTCAATATCATATTTGTGCTTCGATTAATAATCTATCTTCTTTTATGCCCCTCTCTCTAAACTCTCATCAATTGTAGATCCATTAAAGCATATTTTTTCAAATCAATAATTGGTTCCCTTATATAAAAATATTGGGTTAAACCTCTCTCTTCGTATATAATTAATTCCTCCAATCCTTTCACAATTTGTCCTATTTTTAGTGGTTTATAGAAATAGGAATGGTACCAAATATGTATGTTTTATTTTTTGTTATAGTTTAAAATAGGAAGTTAAAAATCCAGTTGGATGAAACCCAATAAGAAAATAATGAATGCGGTTAACGTTTGCGTAGTAATATTCTGGAAGGTATCTTGATTTCATTTTAATTTCATCTTCTATTAATATTTGTTTTTGGTCCTTCCATCTGTAGATACAAGTATAATATAGGACTTTTATGCACTGTTCAACTATTTGTATTGGTATACATGATTGTTATTATAAATATTTATTGTACCAAGCACATAACATAGATGATTGAATTTCACTTTAATTGTTTAGGAGAAGTTTTAATAGTTTATTTTTCATCAAATGGTGGTACATATATCCTAAATTATCCATTTAAATGGAAGTTTACTATTCGAAGAACTACTTGAGGTTAAGAACATGATATGGGTTATTTTTAACTACAAATTATTTCCTTATGTTTTTTCATGAACAAAGTAACATTGAGATGTAACACACACGCGCTTTAATGTTTTTCTTTCACTTTTCTTTTTATCTTTATTTCAAAGGAATTATGTTATCCTTAGTATGTATCATTGCCTAGAAGCATATTCCACAACATTGAAATAAGGAACCAAAAAGGCTGGGATAGTAGCTATTTTAGATGAGCTAATATAAATTGATTTTTAAATTGTGGGTCACAATCCACAAAGGACATACTTATCAAACAACATACTCATTTAACAACTATGTTAATTAGATTCATTTTCCAATTATATTATTTAATTTATTAATTTAGTGCTTTGATTTAGTGTTCGTAAGATTAAGATAGGTATGTGATCGATCTAATTTGTATTTATAATTGGAGTGCTCATATCATAAATTAATGTGAAAATATTTGTTAATGTTATTTGAGAATTAAACACCTAAATTTGATGTTTTCAATTCACAACTAACAGTTAATAATATAATTTAAGCTTCTTTTGATTGGGTTCATGTAAAACACATCCAAATAAGCAAAAATATTGAATCTTTAAATTATTATTTTTAACAAGAAGCAATAATGGATAAGGGCTAGGATTTGTATTACAGGACAAGGACTAGTATATGCAGGTTTGGTAAGCATGAGCTGCCTGAATGTGATGTAGTCTTGAAATCTCGAATCGCTGAAGCAGTCATACACACATAAAATAGACAAATACCCAGTGAAGTATGGAGGAACGAATGATATAAAAGATACCAATATGTAAATCAAACCATTTGTTAAACATGTGAGCAAAACATATGATACCAAGAAGTATTCATAAACAATATAACTCTAATTAATGATACCAATATGTCAGTAATATGATCAATGCATGATACCAATTGACCTGATCAATGATATCAATATAAAACATATGTTCTCATCAAACAAATACTATCCTTACATAACATACCATCTCTCCCCCTTTTTGTCTCGAATAGATAACCAGAGAAAAAGAGGAACAAATGAATATCTAACATGAAAAAAAATCAGAGGAAGCATATCTAGATAAACATGGAAAGGCAACTAATAATAATCACGAGATATAAAATCGTAGCTAGTAAATAGTCACACAAAAGAAACTAGCAATCTAAGCAATGATGTGACTAAATGAATCAATACAGTGTAAACATGAACTCAAATAATCAATAACGACTCCATGAAACTGTCCAAAACAAGCCAGATGTACCAAAATAGTATGACATCAACATATATACGAAGTAGGTACAAAATCAGAAAGAAATAAAATCCTCTATGGGTCGTTCGAGTGAAGACTAAGGCATATCGTTCAAACGAGGTAAGAAATGGCACAAAACAGTAAGGTGTCGCACGATGCATCAATCTAATGATCCTAAAAATGGCCTATCTCGCGACCATACCTGCTACAATTAACTCTTCGAAACTTGTGTCGCACAATCCAGTCTTCGAACGACTTGGACATGTCGTTCGAATGACATCTAAAAGTCATTTAAACGACTTCAAAATATTTGTATTCCAACTCTAAAAATGATAAATGACTTCAAAATATTTGTATTCCGACTCTAAAAATGATTAGCTTTTGGCCCAGTGAAAAAATTTCATGAAAACAACAACTGGAAATACGAAATAGTAGGAAAACAGACTCAAAACAGAAAAAAAAATAAGTATGAGTCTCATGCTAACATAGTATCAATGTGCTCAAATATGGATATAGAATGAATGGGCGTGAATTACGACAAATGAATCACAATTCAAACACATCAAAACGATCAAGAAGCTCTAATTGATATCTAAATATCAGCCATATGTGACGATAAATATATTGAGCTTAATGAACTAAACGAACATGCACACAAATTCAAAAATTTGACGATTCAATAAACAATAGCCTCATGATACGATTTTTCAATATTAGGATTCGTGGTGCAAACCCGTTATTATTTTTCGTCTAAACACCCTCATATATATTCATAATTTGTTTTCCCGGGCTCTTTTAAACAGTTGCTTTAACGACGAGATTATTATACTCTCACACCCCTTTCCCGTGAACACTCATCATTTTTTTTTCAATATAAGCAATATAAATCCTCACGGCAAACGGTTCTTACATGCACACCTCCTCCTAAATATAATTACGCATAGATGCCAAAATTAAGAGGAGAACGTCTCACCAAACTCAAATATGCATGAGAAGTCAAACATTTATTTAAACTCGTGCATGTGTGCAATGATGGCACATATATAAAGTCAAATTCAAATGTAAATCAACTTCGAAACAACCTCATTCGTCAATGGTTAAGATCCTTTAACGCATGTATAATTATGACCAAATGTCCTAGCCACATGGATAATGAAATAATGGGATTTCAAGCACACCAATATGCCACACCAAATATGTAAACTCATGACAGAAAAATAAATAAAAAATCTTTGTGTTTTTCAAAAATATTTTTGACTCAAAAATAAAATCTTTTTGTATTTTCTCAAAAATATATAAAATCATTAATCTTTGTGTATTTTTTAAATAAGGCCCGAGTAAATGAAAATACAATACAAAGATATAAACATGTCATAACACTGGAAAGATATATATTTGAAGCAAAGACTAGCGTATGACAAACATGATCATGCAAGTAATCATCCATAAGAAATAGCATGTGAAGCATCATGTGCTAGCACATGAGAATCAACCAACCTAACATTTAACATCTCCAAAACAGGTTTCCTAACCCAAATAGGTGTAACAAAACGGGTTTTGAGAACCGACGAGACACTACACTTAAATTTCTTAGGGCCTTTTTTAAGATCATAGCAAATACGCCCAAGGTGGCCTTTCCTACGACAATGCGAATATGTGAAAACATGACAAGGGGCGGGACCTTTGGGTTAACCTTTTCTAATAGTCTGGGATGTGGTTGACGCTCTAAAACACATTATGATTTTCGCTTTAAGATTCGAAGCACTTGAATAAGATATGCCACTACCATCACTATTCACACTACTCGAGTCTTTTAAATTATTTTTCATATTCAAAATTTTAGACTTAAACAAAGAATTAGACTCCTCAAATTTTAGGGACGCTTTATTTAAATTTTCAATTAACCCTAGAAGGTTATCATGTGAGCAAACTTATCCCTAAGAGTCTTCTCACTTACCTTATATTCATTAATCAAAACACTTTCTTCAATGGCACAAAGCCTTGAATTTTTAAAGTCCTCTAGCTATTTTTCTAAAACAAGGACTCTATTCTCACTCTCTCCTTTGGCCAATTTCAAAGATTCAAATTTATTATATAGAGCCACAAACTTCTCACGAATGATATCACTTCGAGTTTGAAATGTTTTCAAATATTCAATCATATGTTTAAACAAAAATTTTCTTCTTGAAGAATTTTAATTTGTTTTGCAAACTTCAAATTCAAAACATTTAACTTGTCAAAACTTTGAGAATCCATTGAGAGAAAAACACACCAAGAGTGATAAATAAACACGACAACCAAAAAGAACAAAAACAAGGATCTACACAAAAATCAAATGCAACCCGCTTTGATACCAATTTATCGGCCCCTTTTTCTTATTTGCTTCAGGTGAAAAATAATTTTTCTTTCAAAAATATTTTTCCAATTTTAAATACGCACCAAGTTTGTGAACTACTTTTACTTAAGTCCAATTTTATCTTGTTTAATCCTAAACATGCATCTAGGTGATTAAGCAAGTAAAATAAAGTAAATTCCACAAAAGCAACGCCGGATGTACGAGGAAGCCACCAATGGAAAAAATCTTGGACGGCCCAAGCCGAAAAATCACTATGATATGATTTTACAAAGTAAGACAGATAGACTTACACAATAACTCGATCCCAACAAGACTTGATGATCTTTTTTCTCTTTAACCACTCCTCCATAGTGCCAATGCAAAGATCCTTCCACTATATTTGTACACAGCACGCGAGTCCACGTGCACCTCGGTATCCATCGATTCATCTTTGACAACCGTGTACTATTTAAAACACGACCTTCACCGCTTCTTCACCGTAAAACTACAACGAAATAACTTGTTCAGTATGAATGAAAAAACTCCAGATGGTGAAAACAAGATCTTTATAACATATGTGTATGAAAGCTCGAATCTTTTAAACTATAAGGATGGTTTTAGCTTTGAAATCCTCAAAAAACTACTGTAGAAAACGTAACTGTTCTATTGTGTATTTTAGTTCTGCACACTTCAAATTTCTGAGAAAGAATTCCTTAGAAAACTTTAACTCGGTAGCTCGTTAGAATGATATCCCTATGTCGTTTGAATGACTTGGCCATGTCATTAGAATGACTCATCCATGTCATTTGAACAACACTAAGATGTAGTTTGATCTTTCTAAACAAGAGGAAAAGATCCATAAGACTAAACAATATTTATCTCAGATAAAATGAAGTTAAAACTTATTAAAATCATTTTTACCTTTTAAAAATCATTTATAAACATAATAACATCCTTAAAACATTTTCTGAGTCCCATAAACAATATGCGTTCATACTTGAGAGTATCTCGGATTGCAATGCCATATGAAGACGTAAAACGTGCACCAATAAACATGGCATGATCTATCCTTGTAGCTTAGCCACTACATCTTCAAAATCACACGTCATAGACTATGCGAGAATCATGACTAATACAAATTTATCTATGACTCAAACAAGTTTTTCTCGAAATTAAGTCAATTACATACAACTTGACACACTTGGAAATTTTGTCCTTATAGTTTTGCAATCAAATAGAACTCTTTAGACATGATTAAGTGAGTGGGTCATATTTCTTTTGTCTCTAGTTCACTCCCATTCACTCCATTTACCACATGTTAATTTAGACACATTTATGCCATATAAATGTGGAAAGCTTATTGTGTTTAGTGTCTTGTGTGGTGTTTATACCTATGTATATGTGTGCTTATACTTTATTGATAATTTTTGCATATATATATATATATATATATATGATATCATTTGTTTTAAGTCTTTTCTTTTACATCTAATCCTTATATGTTATGTGTTGATATCAATATCTATCGTGTTGCGACTTTGCACTGAATTCCCTTGCTTATTTTAGTTCATTATTGCATCCTTGTTGGTATATATTGTTCCTTATATGGACTAGTTGTTCTTGTGTTTCCATGATTTTTTTGTGTCTCTAGTATCACTATACACCATTGCATGATATACTTGTTTTTCCATTATAATTTTCTCTTGTTTCATTTAGGGGGAGAATTTAATTAATCGGGGAGAAGTGGGTGATTTTATGCTTCTTAATCTTTGTTTATTCCTAAATAAAAAGGGGGAGAAATGGTATCTAAATTTGGGGAGATCTATCTGAGGGGGAGATGTCTTTCTTTGGTAGATAATGTTAGACAAAGGGGGAGAATTTAATTATGCAATTTTTATTGTTATATTCCCTATGCATTTGATGGTGTGTTTAAGTATGCAGGCTTTCATCCATGCAAAAAAGTTTTAAATAAAGCAAATCTACTCAACATATATGTCAGTCAAGAATCTGTATTTTTTAGATGAGCTTGACAACCCATAGATTTTTCTTTTGATTTTTTCCTGGAATAGCCAAAGGAGGAGATTTATGAGGAAAAATTTCCAATTGAGTCAATTTGTAAGTGTTGGCTTAAATCCGGACAAAACTATATGAGTTATAGGATAGAAGTTAGTGACCTTTCAAGCCTATGACATTAATGTTGAAGACATAGTGTCCAAGTCAAAGAAGATCACATCATATGTTGTATTTCGTGCCTTGTGTTCGTCATCAACAGTCTAATGATCTCTCAGATATGAATGCTTATATTATGTTGAGACTTGGAAATTTATTATTGGGTGTAGGAATTTTTGTCAATTTTTTTTGAATTCATACTATCTAAAGATTTTATTCTTGTAAACCTTTCAGTAAAAAAATCTTAACTAATTAAAAAAAATTAGAAAAATACAAAACTGACGGCCAAGCGTTCATATTGAAATTATCTAGATTCATAGCCTAAAATCTCGTTTGAAAGGTCATTCGAACAACCTCGTTTGAACGAGATGTTGTTCGGAAGAACTATCAAATGAGATGTTTTTTTACTCGCTGAATTCTCGTTCGATATGTCGTTCGAACGACTCTAGTTTTTCGTTCGAACGACATTGCAGTTTCAAGCAGTTTTTTTGACAGTTTTCTTAAAACCGCCCACTACTCCATTTCTTCTCCCACCTATTTTATAGAGCATGGGAATGAACTATTTTGACATACTTTTCACAAACCTTGAGAGCAAATATACCTTTAAGAAAAGTCCCTTGTGTTTTATAAATCTTTAATGCTTTATTATTTCAACAAAACACAAGTTTTACACCCAATTATTTGTATGATCCAATTTTATTTATAACATTTCCTTGGATATCATTGGTTTGGCACCGAGTTTCATTCTCTACCCTAAAGAGATAGTTTCTTGTGGAGGATTCCGTATTCGTGGTTCATGGTGCACATGCGATGGACTCTATGTGTTGACGTTAGCTTTATCCCATCGGTGGATTTCGAGACAATGGTGGATTCTGGAGTTATCAACTAGGTAGAGGTGGAGGAGCGAAGAGCGTCAGGGCTTGCGAGGGTGTTGAGTCTTGTGTAAGTGAGTCTTGTGTAAGTATTTTTGTCGCGCCCTATGTAATTTCGTACTTAGTGGACTTGTGGTTGGGTCATTCGAGGTTTTCCTCTTGTGGATTTTCCTCGTACATCGCGGCGTTGTGGTTATGTTTATTTTTATCTTGCAAAATATCACTTAGATGCATGCTTAGGCTAAACAAGATAGAATTTGGTTTAATCACAAAAATGATGTTGTTTGGTGCATAATTTTAATTGGGGAATTTTAGTTTACTTTAATTCAAGTCGAAATTATTAATTTGGAAAAATTCATGTTAATCTTGAACTAAGAATGTTTTAATTTGGTTTGTGAATATTGTAACTTGGATTGAAGTTGTCTTTTTAACAGAAGATAATTTAATTTTTTAAAGAAATTAAAATTAAAAATATTCGGTGAACCATCCCGTTGGAACTTAAAAATTAGAATTTCCACATTTTCAAAGTTTTATTATAGCATATAATTTCAAGAAATCACATTCTCATGCTAGATGGCTCTCTGGTGCGCCTTAGCCTCAAAATACGCTGTCATAGACTCAGTCAATCAACGATGCTCAGTTAGCTTTGCCTGTATAAGAGTCTTTTCCTTATAAATCCTATGCTCCACATCGTCTCTACTGTCTCTAAACTCAACCTAAGGAGGCTCAATGTGAGGGGGACCCGAAGGCTATGATGAGAAACCACCTCCAATAGATGATCGGGCAGCAGATGGAAAATGATGTGCTGCCTCATTGAGGTGACTCTCTGATTTGTGATGAGTATTCGCCTCGATCGGTAAAATTTCTAAATTATCAACCTTATCCTAGAGGAGAGGTACCTGAGTAGCCTTACATATGCGCGAGACCAAAACACTATAAAGAAGAGAAGTACGGACATGTGTAGGTCTGACTAGCTGAACGAAGGATATCACATAAAGAAGGATCGTAGGTAAATAAATCCACCAACCATGACTGATAGTGTACATAAAGTGTACAATGTCAAAAGAAATATGAGTATGATTACTCTAAGGATATCGCTGAGGAGAAACTAATTAAGAAAACGGTAATCTAGATGAAGTGCTGGTGATACGTAATGGGAGAATAATGAGGAAGCTCACCAAAATAGTGACGGATCATGCCGTCAGAATTAAGACTACCAGGGACACGTCCTGGAAAAATGGCATTGGGGACTCTGGGTATCTATAGTATGTGGGATATGAGATCCGCGGAGACAACAACCATAGCATCGCGGAAAAAAGTCTAAAGACCAGCGACAGTCCTAGTAGCTCTAAAATGAAACTTTCGGACTATATCAGATGAAAAATGTGATACATCTCGAACATAGGCTCCCAGCCTTTCCTACTTAACTAGTCTAGAACATGATACTGTCCAAAGTGAGCTATCCTAAAACTCTCTCTAACAATAATACGGATGTTCAACCAGAGTACGCAGTATTGCACGTACTCAACTCTTCTAGCCACAGATTAGCAGAGTAACATGGGCGATTGGCCTGAGCGGCCTGAGCTCGAGCCACGGTCAGCTATACATCAAGATGTTCAACATGGATAGAATGCCTACCCTGATCACGTGCCATAAAAAACAAAGAGAAGTAGGAATAGGGAATGTGTATAAGGAAGAACTAAGCCTAGCCCAATCAACACAAATGCTCTAACACCCTATCTCCGTACAAAGTCCTACCGACCCACCAATGTAAACCAATAACCACAACCAATAAGAGAAAAATAAGATAATATATGATTAGTAATAGGTATAAACCAGACATACGTAAAACAAATACGCAATTAACCATAGTGTATGCATCTCAAATATCCAAAAAATAAAAAAGAAAATTTTTCTTTGAAAATCATTTTTGTTGAATATTTTGGGACGCACACATAACCAAACTAGGGGCAAAACTCACTTAAAAAAAAAATAAAATAAATGTGATGAAAAAAAGCAAATACGCCCCACCCCCCCCCAAATGAATTTTGATCCAAAATCCAATGAAACATATTTCATACAAACTTATGCGATAAATAATCTGATAATGATATGAGAAATATTTAGAAATTTGACATTTTATTTTAATATTAAAACTTAACAAACCCTTCTAAAAACCCTAGATAAACACGAAATGATAAAAAATACCCGATGATAAAGGTGTAAGGATGGATAAATAAGAAACTAAGATCAAAATCACCAATAAAACGAAGCTTTACCAATCTTGAAATAGTTATCAATGGTTATTGGCAAGAACACAAAAGGGATGAAGTCTCACAGAGGTAAATGGGTAAAACGATCAAAAAGGGAAGGTAAAATCCTAAACACAATTTCAGACGTCGTTAAAACAGAATCCATTGGTCATTCGAACGGCATACACATATAGTTAGAAAATCAAGGTTCATTCTAACGGTAGATATATCTCATTAGAACTAAAGAAATCTCGCTTCTAATGACCCCAAATAGTAGAGTCTCATTTGAAGCTCGTCTGAAGACAACTTCTAACGACCTACTAACAACCTCTGACTATATAAACATAATCCCTCAAAGGAATCTCGTTAGAACCCACTTATCGAACGACGTCAATAAGTCGCTCAAATGAGACTGTAATCTCATTTAAATGAGACAATAAAACTTCGATTCCTCTACTCAAATCATAGAAAATCAACCCAGAACAATAGAATCACTGAAACATCCACTAACAAACTCAAAAAATGTACAAGACCAACTAAAAAACAAAAGAGTTACACTTTAATACGGTATCGATGTGCCTAAACATTAAATGGAATGAATAGATATGAACTAACACAAATGAATCGTAACCCAAACACCTAGATACGTTCAAGGAGCTTTAATTGACCACTAAATTTCATCAAACTACGGGTTAGCCACATGTGATAGTTATAGCTTGAACTTAATGAAAAAAATATACATCGTGCATACAAGTCTAGAATTTTGACAATTCTACCAAATAATAGATTCATGACATGACTGATTAACCTATGACTCATTGTGCAAACTCGTTTTTCTTTGACTAAACTCCCTCAAAAGATAAACAAACACACACACACACACACACACACACTCACACACACACACACACACATATGGAGAGGTTCAAAAGTGAACATAAAAGATGAACATTTCAATGAACATTAACTAGAAACACCAAAACCCATTAATTTTAACTCCGATATTATAATCGGTCCACTCCAGCAGCAAGGAACACACGCGTGTGGATCGAATATTTTTTTAACACACGCCTACCCCCTACCCCCCAATACCCAGCGCTGCCATATACATGCTACCATACCTGCTGCCAAACCCATGCCCCAACCCAACTAAACTTATTTCAATACCCAACTTATATCCCCCTGCTAAAACCTACCATACCACCATCTCCGTCTATAAGAACCATCGCCGACGACCTCTACCATGGCAGCCCCTCGATCCAAAATCTGGACAGTTTAAACCCACTTCTCAATCTTACCCATTCGTACAATCCCGAACATCCAAAACTCATTTAGGCCTGAACCAAATCCGAGAATCCCATTCTACCATATGCTCAAACTGACTTTTATCCCTACTCAAAACTCCGACAACTGCTCCCTTATCCTACTCCGGTCGGACTCAAACCTGACCCACCTTCACAACCTATTCCGAAATGCATCTCAACCTGACTACCCTGCCAGTCTGTGTAGTCAGGTGTGCGTTTTTATGAGGGGGGTATGGGGTGTAAAAAAATATTCGATCGACACGCGTGTATTAGTTGCCACTAGCACGGACCAATTACAACATAAGAGTTAAAATTAATGGGTTTTGTATGTTTTTGGTTAATGTTCATTAAAATGTTTATCTTTTATATTCACTTTTGAACCTCTCCCTCTCATTCCGATGACATGGAAATGAAGTGGATGAGTGCATCGAGCATTCCAGTAAGCTTCTAAATATCATGTAATATCTTTTATGGCTGGACCTGGTTGATAGCATCAATTGAATTGGCCTAAATTCCCCTCTTATTGATAGGTAACCCAGAAACATTCCTGACTGGACACCAAATGACATTTTCTTGTATTGAGCTTTATTTAAAATTTCCTGAGGATTTCGAAGGTGTTGGACAGGTATTTGAGGTGGTTGCCCTTATGTTTTCTCTTGACTAACATGTCATCAATATAAACCACCATAGTATCTCCCATCTGTCGCTTGAACATTTTGGTGACCAACCTCTGATAGGCGACCCTTTCATTCTTAAGGAAGAACGGATTGACCTTGTAGAAAAAATGTAGAGCGACTCAAAACGTGTATCTTACACGTATAAATATGGTTCAAGTGTAAATCGGTCGCTCAAGTTATAATCCCATAAACCGGGTATCGAACACAGGGACTGAGACGATCTATCATGATGAATACTAAGGAAGATGACTAACCCTAGCGATTGACTCACAAAAAGAATGAAAAAAATGATGATTGTTAACAAATTATCCTATTTCTAACAAAAGAAAAATAGTTACTAGCTAAATTAACTATGCATGCAAGGACTAGAGAATAAGTATATGAACTTGTGTGTGAAAGATGGGATCAAAATATAATCCCCTGAACCTCGGGTAATTACATCGGATATAAAACCTATCAAGAATTAAACATCTAATTGAAAAGAAAATTTTAGCTTCTTTCAAGAATTACATATATGGGGGATTTAACCCCCCATAATACATAATCAAGAATAAAAGTAAAGCGTGAGAAAATATTGTCGATACGCGTATCGCATTCTTAAAAACTCCGGTTACCTAGAGAAAATGGAGTTAAAAGTCCTACAACGTTAACATCAACAAAATATCACGTTTCAATTAGTTATTTAATTCATGAAAAATTTATATCCATGCATAAGAATTTAGATTGGGTTCATGTATCCCAACCCACTATAAACCTAGTCGGACATGATAATATGAAAACAAGATGAGAAAGGCGAGATTTAATAAGTAAAATACTTGAAATCAACCCACAATAATGTAGCTTGAAGAATAATGGATTTCCAATTGTTCTTTCTCCTTTTTCCTCTCAAAATTATGTTTCTGGCCTTCTAACAAACTTTACAATCATGTGGGAATAAAGCATCTACATTTTTACAGGAGTTTGACCAATATATGATTATAATTTTTAAGTGGATAAACTTCAAAATTCGTGCACATATTTTCGAACCGGTTTCCTTCAGAATTGAACCGGTTCATTTTTCCAGTATAGCCCAAGACTTTTTTATCGAACCAATTCCCATTGGAACTAAACCATTTTGGATTTCCATCACTCTCCACTTTGGTCCTTTACTTCTTCTTATCTTCACACATTCGTGACTTTCCAACCATAGCTCGGAATTGGATGTTGTTCCCTCTAATGTGCTCGTGAGCTCAATCTCTTTGACTCTTCTTTAGGTCCCGCATCCAGATTTTTGGATGTATAATTACGAATTTGACCTTGAATTTTCCTTCTCACCTTCCTGTCTTTATTTCGATTTCTCTTTTGTTTTCAAGCGCATGAAGTGCCTTTAAAATGTAAGAGAAATACAAGAAACATGATGCACTAGCATAAAAGGATCATTAGCAATGATATGAGATAAAAATGTATAATTTACATCGCACGGGGTGATAAAAGCACCCAAATTATGGAGATAAATATAAAGAATTTATGTCGAATCAAACCCCCTTAGCTTATAACTTTTCTCATCCCGAGCAATGTAAAAGAATCATAACGTAACACTTATAAAAAGTTTTATTTGGATCGAATACCATTTTAGCGGGCAAGCGATTGCATTTAGCGTATGCAACATGTCGATAAACCCCTAGGTTACCCCAGTAGGACGAGTGATGTCTCGTGAGAATTTGCAATGAATTTAACCACAAAATTTATTTTTTGACTCAAAGAAAATATCAAAATAGTTAAAAACTGTAAAATTTAAATTCCAAAAAATAGTCACTTTTAATTCTCATTTAATAATATCAATTCATAGTGTGTGTGTGTGTGTGTGTGTGCGCGCGTGAAGCCAAAAATTAAACCGCTAACTTCCACTGATTAATCATTACGTTACTTTTAAAAAATTTGCTTTGATTCAATTTCTCACGGGATTCTCTCACAAATGAATCACTCAGAATGTGGCTATTTTTCTCTCGGTGTCCGTGATATTAAGAGTAAATATAATGGAACACGAATTCACGCACACAAATATATAGACAAATTTTTTATGGTGAAATGATCTCATCCACGGATTACAGTCATTGGAAAATGGGAAAATATCATTGTTTATTCAAACCAATTTATCTCTCTTATTATCTTTGCTTGTCTTATCTCTCCACATGGTAATTAATTTCGTTATTCGGACTCAGTTAGGACTTTTTCAAGTTATAAGGTATATTGGGTAAAATGGGAATGTGTGAAAAAATTGAAGTTGAAAAATTTCCTTGCTTATGATATCTGTTGGTATGTTTTTGGGCATTTACTCTTTTTATTTTCGTTTTCTAATTTCTTCTCATGCTTTCCTCAGTTTTTTTTTCTTTCTATTTTTGTTGAACCTTTTTTTTCCTTCTTGCCCATTTTTAGTGAACCATTTGGACTTTCTTGATGAATTTGTACTTTCACAACTCCGAGCTAAATGGGTTTTTTAGGTTGACAAATGAAAAGGAAAAATTCTATTAGGCTCCAAATGGCTAGCAAAAAAATAAATTTTCACAACTTTTTATGGCTAATATTTTTTGGTAAACAAACAATGGCCTAACGTCACTTATACGAATTACTAATCACATTACCATATGCGTCTCGAGATCAAATTTAATTTAGAGATATTTTTAGCCCGTTTTAAGACATCGCGCTCATTTCCCATAACTGATCAGATTAAAGATTTATAGATCTTCAACGAATTCTCTAAACTCTGAATCGAACTTGGAGTTAACCATTAACTCAGATTAATTTAAATATTCATAAAATAAATAGTCTCGAAATCTCACCGGGTCAATAATCTCCACGCTTATTCATTAATTCGTCAATATTCACTTAATTTCCATCTATGGTCAATTTTGTCTTTGTGCATTTAGATTTTACAAATTGAGACTTCAAACAAAATTTTTGGTGATATTTTTTAAAAATTTAAATTCCATTTTTTATTTATTTCGAAGAAAATTTTTTACTTTTTCAAAAAATTTCATTTTTTTTGAATTTTTCTATTTATTTTGGGCATTTTGGAAATTTGTGAAATTTTGAATCGCACGTGTACCCCCTAACTTAGACTTTGCAATTTCCTTATACAAAAAGGACTAAAATCTAAAATAAAAGAAGAGTGCGTAAGCAAATAGAGAAAATAAACAAAATGCAATTTTTTTTATTAATAACATGATAGATTGTAATGCGATAAAAGCAAGAATAGAATGACATAGTCTAATAAAGCTGGAGTAGAAAGCAAAAATGAATAACTACATGAAAAAAGTGAAAAGGCACCACAATAGCTTCACGAGGATGGACCAGGAGCATTGGGATGCCTACCCAATTGCATACTATACATGTCCGCTTGGAGCCGTAGCATCATGCTCATGTCCCTAAGGTAATCTCAGGTCTAGGTCTCTGATCGTCCCTATACTCAGCAATAAAATCACTCACTGTGGTCTCTAAGGCATCAATGCCGTGGGAGAGAGCAGTCGAGTATGGCTCGTAATCGAGGTCGTCCGCCTCATCATACTCCTCCTCCTCCTCGCCCATCTTAACATCCTCCTCCTCTTGAATAGCTGGTGGGGGAGGATGGGTGACCCCCATTTGGCGCATGCTATGTGACAGAGGTTTTCCCAATTGGCTTGGGGAGGTGGGGCTGCGTGTTAGGCTCCTCGATCTTGGCATCCTTGAGGATGTACGTGATGAACCGAGCATAGGGGAAAGCTACCTTGTCGCTCCAATCATAGGCGGCATGCACGATATCATCATAAAAGGTGTGAGAGAGGTGGGTGGCGCTCCCCTCATCAAGCAAGTGATATATAAAGTTGACTTGAAAAATCCGGAGGATGGAGTTGTTTGAGGTGTATATGATTGATATGGATGGAGCGGTAAGTGTGATAACCCTCGTGGAGAAATTTGTGGGGAGGAAGGGATGGATTTGGTGAAATGGAAAATGAGGGAAAAAATGGAGGGGGGTGAACCTCCTACACAAAATTCCGAACCAGTTCGCACTAGGGATGAACCAGTTTGGTTTTCACTAAAACCTTCTGCCAATTCGAACTGATTTGACCCTAGTAGTATAACCAGGGCGAACCGATTCGCACCTCTTCAACCCCTACTATTAATTGAAATAAATTCTACCCTGGTAGTATACCTAGGGTGAACCGGTACGCAATATCAATGATGACCCTCGAATTTAGCTTCCTCTCTCAATAACTAAGTGTTTGTAATCCTCTTCTCCAACTCCCTAAACGTAACCATGGTTCTCCTACCGAATTTTGACCTCGATACACCTCAAAATCTGACAACGAATCTCCATACGCTCTCTCATGCTATGCAAAGTTGCTCCTATCCTTCCTAAATCGTGACCTCTATAGACCTCTGAATTACCTTAAACCAGACTCTACGCACTTGTATACACACACAATCACCCCATATGCGCCCGGGGCGCAATGGGCTCTATCTCAACTTCAAGCATCCTCGTAGATTGGGTTCGACATCCAAATCATGTCGGCTTCATCAACACACACCTCTAAATATGGATTTAGGCATTGGTCGTTAACCTTAAATGTATCCCCACCCTTTGGATTTTCTATCTCTATCGCACCATGGGGAAATAAAATACCTCTATGAGAAGCGGGTCGGTCCACCACGAACGCAATTTGTCTAGAAAAAAGTGTAATTAGGAGTTATAAATAATAACCTTTTGACCGAATCAAAACTTTTTTTGATGGATAGTGCACTCATGCACGAGTTTTATCCGCTCTTTGGATATGCGAGTGCTTTCATAAGCATCATTTCATATTTCATCCAACTCATGCAATTGAAATTTCGCACTTCACGGAATTTATCTAAGTTGTAATTCAACCTCTTAATTTACCAATACACTTTGTGCTAGAGCTCGACGGGGAGGTGTCAAGGTTTGCCATAGACAAAGCAGAATGGGGACATTCTAAAGGGGTTTTTATCGACGGTCCGGTAAGCCCATAGCGCATCATTCGATCGTGTAGACCAATCTTTTTGGTTATGATCAATGGTCCACTCAAGAATTTCTTTATCTCACAATTTTCTAACTTGGCTGGCTCATTTATTTGTGGGTGATAAGTCATCCCAACCATGTGGATGACGCCATACTTTCTCGTTAATTTTTTAAATGTCCTATTGCAAAAATGCTTGTCGTTGTCCCTAATAATCACATTCGGAGCACCGAAATGAGAAAGTATGTTTTCTTGGATTAACTTTATCACCACCTTGTTGTCATTCGTCATAGTAGCTATGACCTCTACCCATTTTGACACATAATTTACCGTGACGAGGATGTCTAAGAAGCTAAAGGAAGGAGGGAAAGGACCCATGAAGTCGATGCCCCAATAGCTGAATATCTCGATAATGAGAATAAGGATCCACGACATCATGTCTCATCGAGTTATGGCTCCCATCCTTTGGCATCTATCGCATGATTTGCAATAAGAGTTTACATCTCGAAAAATTATGGACTAATAAAGACTGCTTTGAAGAATCTTATCGTCCGTCTTATTCATGGAAAAATGGCCTCCACATACTTTCGTATGAAAAAATGAATGACACTATGAATCTCGTCATCCCGCACACATCTTTAGATGATTTGGTGCACATAATATTTGAACAAGTAAGGATCATCATAAAAAAATATGCGCGGCCACGTGAGGAACTTATTATTCTCTTCCGATGTTAAATTGGGGGGATAGACCCGTGATAAGATAATTCACTATATTCGCAAACTAAGGGAGAGAAGAAGTGGAAGATAATTTCTCATCCAGTAAATGCTCGTCTATGGGCATAGGATCACTAGGCACGTTGGATGAAAGCATCGGTAAATGATAGACTACGATGTTTTCTACTCCTTTTTTATCTTTAATGGAAAGATCAAATTCTTGAAGGATTAGGATCCACCTAATGAGGCGTGACTTCACATACTTTTTGTAAAGGAGATATTTGAGTGTCGCGTGGTCAGTAAAGCAAATAATGGGTAAACCGACGAGGTAGGAGAGAAATTTATCATGGGTGAAGACTATCGCTAGCAAATTTTTCTTCGTGGTAGAGTAGTTAAGTTGGGGTTCAGTTAGCTTAATAACTGATGTGGGCATTCTTATACTTTCTTTACCCATAACACATAAGCTCAAATGAAGGGGGCCAATCTGGAGCTTGAATGACGGGTGTAGAGACGAGCATGCTTTTTGATTTTTTAAAATCTCTTTAATATGCTTCGTTCCACTGAAAGTACGAATCCTTCATTAATAGGTTGCTTAAGGGACTACTGATGGGACTAAAGTCCTTAATAAACCAGCGGTAGAACCTTGCGTGGCTTATGAAAGAGCGCACATCCCTTAGTGACTTAGGTGGGGGAAGATCGACAATGACGTCAATCTTTGCCCTATCCACCTCAATATTTTTTGATGAAACTATGTGTCCAAGAACAGCACCTTCGGTAGCCATGAAATGGCACTTCTTCCAATTCAGTACCAATTTCAATTCCACACATAGATCTAATACATTCTCAAGATTAGTGAGGCGATGGTCAAAAGAGGGACCAAAAATGCTGAAACCGTCCATAAACACCTCTAGTCGTCTTTCGAACATATCGCTAAAAAGACTAAGCATGCACAGTTGAAAGGTCGCGGGTGAATTACATAATCCAAATGGTATTCGTTTGTAGGAAATGTGTCGAAAGGACATGTGAATGTCGTTATTTCTTGATCTAACATATCCACCTCGATTTGGTTATAACCTGAATATCCATCTAAAAAGTTATAAAATGGGTGGCCCGCTACTCTCTCTAGCATTTCGTCAATAAATGGTAAGGGGAAATAATCTTTCCTAGTTCCGACATTGAGCTTCTAGTAGTCACTGTAAATGCGCTGCCCTTTAGTGGTATGTTTTGGGATAAGTTCACCCTTAGCGTTTTCGACAACAGTCATCCCCGACTTCTTCGGGACGACTTGAATAAGACTAACCCATTTATTATCCGAGATGGGATGTATGATGCCCGCATCCAATAATTTTATAATTTCCTCTCTCATTACATCTTTCATCGTGGGGTTCAAACGCCTCTCCATCTCCCTCGAGGGTGTCACGTCCTCATTGAGGTGGATTTTATGGGTACAAATTAGGGGACTTATACCCTTCAAATCCGAGATGCTCCAACTAAAAACACTTTAGTGCTTCCATAAAATGTCCATAAGCTTTCCCTTTTTCTCTTTACTTGGGCTCGAGGAGATAACAATAAGAAATGTCTCATCCTCTCCAAAGTAAGCATATTTGACATTGGAAGGAAGCTTTTTCAATTCGAGGGTTGGATTTTTCATCGGAGGGAACTGTGCGTGACTCCCTCAGTGGTAGTTCCTCAATTCGAGAGACCCAACTAATATCTCTCACATCTTCATAGCTCTCTCTCCCATATAAAAACTCTCTTATCTCATT
The DNA here is from genome assembly GCA_949130495.1 of Sambucus nigra. Taxonomy (NCBI): domain Eukaryota; kingdom Viridiplantae; phylum Streptophyta; class Magnoliopsida; order Dipsacales; family Adoxaceae; genus Sambucus; species Sambucus nigra. Next base: position 296,698,453 of record OX422217.1, on the reverse strand, counting down.
CACCTCTCTCTCGAACTCAGTGTATGCACTATCTCCCTCACTCACCATGACAAGACACACCTATAATGAATACCAAGTTTGATTACCCTAAAAGTGTTCGTGTACTACCTCCTCGGTAAGATCCACCTTACACAACTTATCTTCATCACCCATTTGCTTGGTGATGTTGAAGATATTAGTCTCGAGAGTCATATTCACCCACGTAAGTTACATCTTCCCATTGTGCGTGCTAATCAATTAATTATCCGTAGCTAAGAGCGGGCGACCAAGGATCACGAGAACATGATGTTCAGAGGGAGAGGAGGTCTTCGTGTCACAAATGACAAAATCTATCAGGAAGTAGAAAGTGTCGACTTGGACTATTATTTCCTCAACAATCCCCCGAGGTATCATCATGGAATGATCTGTGAGTTGGAGAGTAATTTTTGTGGGCTTAAGGACCCCAAAATCAAGTTCTCTACAGATAGAATATGAGAAAATATTAACACCCGCCCCTAAATTTAATAGTGATCTCTCAGTTTTTCTCTCTCTACTGGTGCATGAAATGGTGGGTTCACTCGGATCTTTATACCTTGGCAGGAGGTCGCTCAAAAGTACCGAACTTATGTTTTATGCGGGGAATACCTTCTTCTTTATCTTTAGTCTACATTTCATCGTTAGCAAATCCTTAAGTAACTTTCGTAAGTGGGAATTTGCTTTATTGCCTCGAGAAAAGTTTAATTAACTTTACTTGCTTAAGCACTTTTAACATATCGTCACGGGTGGCTCCTTTAGGGGAAGGAACCAACTATTGAATGTAAGGAGCGACATTATGGGGTTTCACTACCGCATCGTACTGGGCGAAACCTCCTTATCATTTTTCCCTTCGCGTGGGGGAGGTGACAAGCCAACAACCCTCCCACTATGTAGAGTGGTAACCGCTTAACATTACTATTTTTTCTTATCGATTTTATAACTAACACAATTTTGACCTTGGGAAGGTCTTAAGCCCTGGGTGGGAAATTTTCCATTCTCTTAGACACTTAGGAAAGATTACAGCTTAGACAACAGAGCCTTCAAATCAATTTTTTTCAGAAGTTTTGAGCATTTATTACTGACTGAGTTTGCATAAATTGGTTTAAAGTGTCCTCGAGACTTCTTCACTGTGGGGTAATATAAGGCCCAGGAGGGAGTGCTTGTATGGGTGGATCTTGTTGGAAAGGTGAGAGTGGTCACTACACTAAATCTGCCAAATTGTCACGGTCATTGACCTTGACAAGATTGTTATAATTGTCACGGTCGTGTCATGGTCAGTGACCGTGACAAGTTTTGTGATGGTTATAAACCGTCAGTAAAAAATTGTCACCGTCATTGACCGTGACAAGTCCGTGACAACTTTCTTTGTCAAGGACTTGTCACGGTGAATGATCGTGATAATTCTGGGCAGAATTAAAAAAAAATTGCTGGGCAGTACGGCCACTGCCACTGCCCAGCAGTATATTTGTACCTGTTATAGCAATGTTGTATCTGTTCAAACATCATATATCCAAATAAACTAGAGATAATGCAAATATACATTCAAAATAAAAATAATGCGCATCATGATATATTCCAAATATAATTCAAATGTACCAACTTAAAAACAATTCAAATGTACCAACTAAAAAATAATACAATTTAATTCAAATAATGTCACTACATATCTTGGGTAAGGTTAAATCCGAGGAGGTGAGTAGGCCACACGATATACGAATTGACACACCCACTGATATACATCATGCCGCATTGTTCGTGCAACCACAACGGGGAGATCTCCTTCCCGGGTATCACATGCATGATGAGCACCTTGGACTCGATGTCTCGAAGCTCACCTCCATGAACTAGTCCACCCTGGATGATATTCGGGTCGGTCAAACCCCGCCCTATCCGCTGGCCATTAAATATGTCCAGTATAAACACGCTCGGCCAACCAAGCGTCAACATCGGTCAATCGAAGGGAGCCAAATGAGGAAGTGGATCATCAAAGTCCGCACGTGTCGGCGATGAAGCAGGGAGGTCCACATCCTCGTCATCCCGCACCTCATCCTCTCGCACCCCCTCCCCCCACCTTCTCCTTCCCTTTCCCCTTGCATTTTTCGCCTCTCAACGAATGCTTCATGAATGAAAACATATTTTGGACCGTCGCCTCCAAACGGGACGACTTCGCATCATGCGAGTCCACCATTCAAGCCAACCCGGTGTCGCTCGTCTCCAATCCGATGATCCTAGATTTGGTCACCCGCGAGCTCACCCCCTTGTCCTCCCCTTGCGATCAGAGCTAAGCACTTGGCTGAGTGCGTCTGCGGACAAAGATGCCTTGTCGGCATCAGACCGTGACTCATGCACTTCTTTAAGCTTTGCCTGAAATGACAAAAAGCACATGATTAGTAAAATAAGTAAATTAAAAATTATAACATAATTAAAAAAAAGTAAACTGTTGGATTACTTACAATCGTGGCCGCGACGCTCGAGGACACCTCCTTGTCCTTCCTCTTCTTCGTCTGAAGATCCACGTAAGTATCGAGCCTATGTGGCCTACCCCCAGGGCCACTTCATGTCCCCTGAAATAAAATAAAGTAAAATTAGTATCGGCCCCGCAAAGTAAAATAATGAAGAATAATATATTTCTATAGTTATAGAAAAATTAAATCTTACCATCATCCTATGCTCCACCTCGGCGTAAGACGTTCGAGCAGAGTAGTGCACGTCTGTCTTTTTTACCCAGTTTTCCCTCCCTGATTGGCGAGATACCAATTGTTGCTCCCCGATCTCATTTTCAACGAACTTTTTCCATTGTGCCAATGAGATCGGCTCCTTCGGGGAGACGGATTCATGCCTTTGGATAATGGACTCTCGTGTCTTCCCAAAGTATTGGGTCCGCATATTTTTCTTCCACGTCTTGTGTTGCTCCCTCAACTTCTCCAAGACGAAATCGCATAGCTTTGGATCCTGGCTGAATTGTTCTTGTCCAACAAATACAATGTTAGTTGCAAATAATTATAAATATAAATATAAAATGAAATTGAAATATTCATATTCATATTCATATTCATATTCATATTCATATTCATATTCATATAAATATAAATATAAATATAAATATAAATATAAATATAAATATAAATATAAATACATTACCTGTAGTGCCACCCAAACAGCTAACTTGAGCTCATATGGCACCTCCTTCCAACTAATGTACCCCGGGCCGATGATCGTCTTTACCAGCTCGAGGGATCTCGCTAATAGCCCCGACTTGTTCTCGATGGCCATCCCCAATTTGCTATATTTGGGGAGCCTAGGGGTCAAGGAGCCCTCGTCGCCTCCGCTATCACCGAGCCCAGACAACATCATCATAACAAGCATCATCATCCTCGCCTTAATACCTGAAGGAGACATTTGCTATAAAAAATGTTATTAGTACATATCAAAATGAATTAAAAGAAGACATGCAAATGAACTAACAATTAAAGTATACAATTATTAATTTATTAATTTACAATGAGGGGCAATCATACTTTCATACTTAATCACATATTAATTTACTAATTTATAATGAGGGACAATCATATATTAATTTACTGAAAAAATTAATAACCAATCAATTCGTTTACAAGGGACATTACACACGAACACGCACATACACGCACACTACACACACATATACACACACGCGAACATACACACACACACCCACGCACATTCACACTCACACACACACATGCAACCCCCCTACCCCACCACCCACCCACCCATCCCTGCCCCCTCCCCCCATCTCCTCCTAAGGGTGAGTTCAAGTATGTTTCATTTAATTTCAAGTAATGTTCAAAAAAGTTGAAAAATGCCACCCCCATATGGACAATAATCGAGTGGTCATGCCACTTTTAAAACTAACCAACCCAACATCGATCCACTATAATCCAACAACAATGTCAATAACAAATGTGTATCCCGTACTCCTTCTAATTCATCTACTCAATTAATTCATTTCACCAATTAAACTAACAATTAAAGTATAACAATTATTAATTTACTAATTTACAATGAGGGGCAATCCTACTTTCATATGAAATGGGCACTAATTATTAATTTACTTTCATATAAAACTATACAATTAAAGCTATACAATTTATTAATTAAAGCTATTCAATTGTTGAGATTGCACCCCCCCACCCCCCACCACCACACACACCTCAATTCTGAATTCCAAAACAATAACATCTAGCTCATAATATGTACAAGAGTGAAACATCCCGACCCCCAGCCCTACTGCCCACACAGTCGCACACTACACAAGAGTGATACAAAGTAATTTAAAAAAAAAGTTGAAAAATCCCACCCCCATATAGACATTAATCCACTGGTCATACCACTTCTAAAATTAACCAACCCAACATCAATCCACAATAATCCAACCGCAACAATAAATGTGTATTCCGTACTCCTTCTAATTCATCTACTCAGTTAAATCATTTCATCAATAAAACTAACAATTAAAGTATACAATTATTAATTTACTAATTTACAATGAGGAGCAATCCTACTTTTATATGAAATGGGCACTAATTATTAATTTACTTTCATATAAAACTATACAATTAAAGTTATTTTGAATCTCAACAATTATCTGTTAATGAGGGGCAATCCTAATTGTATATGAAAGGGGCAATACATATTTTATTAATCAATTTGTCCGTTTCAATTGTTAAGATTGCCCCACCACACACACTACCCACCCCACCCCCACCACCCCCACCCCACCACCACCACACACACCCACACCATCCCCTCCCCCACCACACACACGCACACGCACACACACCACCCCACCCCTTGCTCCCTCCCCCCACCACACACACGCACACACACAAATCTGCACAGACACACACACACACATACACCCCACCACCCCTGCCCCCTCACCCCATCACCCCCTGCCCCCTCACCCCACCACACACACATGCACACACTTGCACACACACACACACACACCACCACCCCTTACCCCCCACCCATCCCTCCACTCCCTAGCCCCCTGTCCCTCCCCCCTCCCCCCACCACACATGCACACGTACATGCACACACACACACACACACGTACATACACACCCCACCCACACCACCCCCTGCCCCCTCCCCCCACCACACACATATATACATACACATATAGAAATGAAAGAGAAAGAGAGGAAAAAAACATACCTTAGAGAGAGAGAGAGAGAGAAAACCAAAAACGGTGGAAAAAAAGAAAGCGTAGGATTTTTTTTACTGAACAAATTGTCACGGACATGTCACGGTCCTTGACCGTGATAATATTATATGGTTTTTCACGGTCATTAACCGTGAAAAGTGTCATTATCACGAACTTGTCACGGTCAATGACCGTGACAATACGTTGTCACGGGCTTGTCATGATCCATGATCCATGATCCATGATCCATGATCCATGATCCATGACCCTGACAAAAAATGCGTGTTTTGTTATCACGGTCAATGACCGTGACAAGGCTAGCCGCTGGAAGGGTGCCAATTTACCCATTTTGGTGTAGTGGGTGGAGGGTGTTGGGAAACAAGTGAATACGGATTCATCGCTATGTTTGGTTTCCCGTAACTAAAATCCGGATGGTTCTGTCACGAAGGGTTATAAGAATTCTCATGTGAGCAATTAGAGTTAACCTCAAAATATCATACTGCTTACACTTTCTCTTGGAGCATCACTTTGTAGGCGGGTATCGTCGGGCATTACTTCGTTGAATGTCCCACCTCATAAATATTCCATACCTCCTCTCTTAATGCTTGAGTGGAGCTGGATATATCTCTCCCCCAGCCTTGACCATGTCTTCTAGACTGCTTGCTAGTTGATTAATTTGCAGTTTTAATTTGGCTTCCTTATCAAATTTATTGAGTGCAGATGCATAAGGAGATGCAAACGTTTGTCTAGGCTTGGGTTGGGTATTTGGATCCGATGTGTCCCACGCTTGAGTAGTCTTGACAAGGTACTTAAAATGGGTCTCTTCATCATTCACATCTAACCCTAAGAACTATCCCAGGCATATAGTCTCAACGAGTTGCTTACAACTTAAGCATAGCCCATGATGGAAGTAGGAGATAAGTCTTCACTTCTCAAAACCTAGTCAAGGGACATGTTAATCAACTCATTGAATCTCTCCCAACATCAATTAAATGGATCATTTTCATTTTGTCAGAATATCCGAATTTGAGATCTAATCGAATTGTACCTATATGCGGGAAATAACTTTTGAAGAAACTTGACCTGTATATCCTTCCAAGTGGATATCGAGTTCGGTGCTAGATCAAAGCCATGTCTTAGCCTTATCCTTCAGGGAGAATGGGAAAATCTTGAGCCGCACTACATCTTGAGTACATGCTTGTTCATTGAAAGCCTCGCATGCCTCTTTGGTCTCTCGAATGTGGAGATGGGCTTTTTGACTCCATACCGTGGAATGTTTGGAGAATCTAAATCATCCCATTTATAAAACAAAACTTTCATATATTATATGGGAGTATAAAGAATCCCGGAGTGATGATTCTCTCAGGATATAAGAGGTCTCTTACAGGGAGATATGGTAACTCCCCCTCACCCGAACCTTAACTACCTTGATTGGACATAAGGTTCTCACCCAAGGACTTGTCTTCCACACCGGATGCTCCAGATGTGTGACTTATGATGGAGTTGGGCGGTGTAGGAGGTGGAACCCAAAAAGAAGGTGTGTTAGGGTGTGTGGCTGTTATAGGTAAGCTCGATTGTGGGATTCTTGCATACTCTAGGAATGATGGTGTTAAGAAAAGTGTTTTTCATTTAAGGATGGGGGGAGTATTTTTGGATTTTTCAGATTTTTTTTAAAATTTTTTGAGTTTATGAATTTTTTTGGCTTTTTAATTTTTTTTGTGTTTTTTAAGAATTAGAGTCGAATTATTGGATTAATTCAACCTAACCTAGTATATCTACCTAGTCCCCTGAAATGGCACCAAAAACTTTACGCGACTCAAAATGTGTCCCTAACGCGTGTAAATACGGTTCAAGTGTAAACCGATCGCTCAGGTAATAATATGGTAAATCGGGTATCGAACACAGGGACTAAGAGGATCTCTCATGACGGTAACTAAGGAAGATGGCTAACCCTAATGATTGACTCACAAAAAGAAGGGAAAAGATGATGATTCTTGACAAATTATCCTATTTATAATGAAAGCAAAGTAATTACTAATTCAATTAACTCTGCAAGCAAGGACTAGAGAAAAAGTATGTGAACTTATGGGAGAAACATGGGATTGATAAACAATCCCCCGAACCTTGAGTAATTACACCAGATATAAAACCTATCAAAAATTAAACATCGAATTGAAAAGAAAACTCTAACTTCTTTCCAGAATTACATATATGTGGGATTTAACCCTCACAATACATAATCAAGAATAAAAGTAAAGCGTGAGATAAGATTATCGATATGCGTGTCACATTCTTAAATAATCTGTTTACCTAGGGAAAATGGAGTTAAAAATCATACGACGTTAACATCAACAAAATATCATGTTTCAATTAGTTATTTAATCCATGAATAAATTTTATATCCATGCATAATACTTTAGGTTGGGTTCATGTATCTCAACCCACTATAAACCTAGCCAAACATGATAATATGAAGATTAAATACGATTTTTACATTGCCTGAATTATTCATCATCATTAAATTATATCTAAGCATGCAAGAGAATAGTATAAAGATAAAGAAATACTCAAGAACATACAAAATAATTAGAAGAATTAAGAACAATGTGAGAAAGGCAAGCTTTATTAAGTAAAATACTTGAAATCAACCCACAATAATGTAACGTGAAGAAGAATGGATCGCCAATTTTTCTTGCTTGTTTTTTCCTCTCAAAATTATGTTTCTAGCCTTCAAATAACTCTACAATCGTGTGGGAATAAATTCCCTTTGTTTTTAGTAGAGTTTGACCCATGTTTAACTCTAATTTTTAAGTGGATAAACTTTAAAATTCGTGAACAGATTTTCAAACCGAACCAGTTCATTTTTCTAGTATAGCCTATGTCTTTTTGATCAAACCATTTCCCTTTGGAACCGAACAGGTTTGGATTTCTAGCATTCTCCACTTTGTTACTTTGCTTCTTTTTATCTTCACACATTCATTACTTTCCAACCATATCTTGGAATTAGATGCCATTCCTTATAATATTTTCATGAACTCAATGTCTTTGATTCTTCTTTATCTTCCAAGTCAACATTTAAAATTTAGGACCCAAAGTTCCCAGTTACTATTTAAAATTTTAAACTCGACTTTGTAATTTAAGACCCGAAGTTCCCAACTAAGGGCCGAATTTATCGCTGCACAATTTTGAATTTTCTTTTAACTTTTCCTTCTTGCGATCTCATGTTTATTTTGGTTTCTCTTTTACTTTCAAGCGCATGAAGTAGCTGTAAAAAGTAAGAGAAATACACAAAACACAATGAACTAGCATAAAATGGTTAAGAGCAATGATATGAGATAAAATTATATAATTTACATCACACGGGGTGATAAAAGCCCCTAAATTATGAAGATAAATATAAATAATTTATGCTAAATCAATAGCCCCATTGGGGTGATTAGTGACGTCTTTTCCTGGCCGGAGTTGAACAACAAGATTTGGTGGTACCCCAAATAGACATCCAAGAAGCTCATTCGTTTATGTGCGATCATTGCATCCACCAACTGATTAATCTTCGATATAGGGAATTCGTCTCTGGGGAATGCTCTGTTGAGGTTATTGAAATCGCTGCAATCTCTTGCTACCGTTACAATTTTTCATCACCACTGGATTTGAAATCCACTTAGTCAATAGAACTTCCCTAATGAACCCTGCATCCAGAAGATTTCCTACTTCATTCTCCACCGATTTAGCCTTTTTTGGGGCTGATCGACATGCCTTCTGAGTGACTGGCTTAAAATTTATGACCACGTAAAGGCAGTGGTAGGCTACCTTGGGTTCAATCTCTAGTTGGTCGTAAGGATCCTAGACGAATACGTCCAAGCTACTCTCTATAAAGGTTATTAGCTCCTTATTTTCGTGATCGATGAGTATTGTCCAAATCAAAAACTTTCTTTGTGGAAAGTTATCATCAACATTAACCTCCTCGAGGCTTTTGACGACCCTATCTACGGGGTGGACCCTGATATCCTCTACCCCTAGTCGGTCATGCCATAGTTGTTATTTTGAAGCGGTAGCCCCATTTAGAGATTCCTCTGAGATAACTTCTTATTCCTTCTTAGTTTCTTTTCAGGGCCGGATGGCGGTGATAAAGTACTTTCTAGCAGTGGTATGGTCGCCACGAATCTCCACTACTCCTCAATTAGTAACACATTTGAGTTTTTTGTGGTAGGTTGACGGCACGGCCATTATAGTATGAAGCCACCCATACTCAGAATGGAATGGTAGGAATAATCAATATCTACCACCAGGAATTCAATCATCTTTGAAATATACCCTACCCTGACTCGAAGGACTATCTTCCCCAACGATATTGTGATATTCCTCTCGAATATGACAAATGGAAACAACTACTTCCTTGAGGTCAGCTAAATTGAGTTTGAATTTGTGGAAGAGATCTAGGTACATCATGTTGGACAAATTCCCTTGATCTACCATAAGCTTTTTGATTCCCCAATTCCCAACCCTAAGGGTGATTATGAGGGCATGATGATGAGGCATCCTTACCCCAATCAGGTCTTACTTTATGAAGACAATGTTATTATTGTAGTCGACGTCCTCAGGTCATCGACTATTTCTATCCTAACTCTTTGTGCGGTCAGTCTGGAAGGCCTCCATGATGGCGTACCTTCTTCAGTTCCATGAGAGTAACATTTTCTTAGATCTGCTTGAGGTAGGAGGCCCCATGGATCACTACAAACTCCTATCTCATGTCGTCATCGAGGACATTATCTGGATTCTGGTCTCCATTAGTTGCAGCCTTTTTAGCCTTTCTATCTATGTACTCATTCAGATGCCTAGTCTGGGATAACTCCTCCAAATGAGATTTCAAGTCTTTACAGCTCTCTATTCGGTGGTCGCCTTCCTTGTGGAATGCGAATCGTAACGCATTATTCCTCTTTGTAGGGTTTCTACCCATCTTCTTAGGCCACTTCACAAATGGTTAGTCTTTGATCTTTCCTAGGATCTTGTAGATCGATTCCATGAATACTGTGTTAATATCCTGAAAGGCCTTTGAAGGGTCAGCCTTGTTCCCATTTTTTGAACTGTTCTTGCCCCTATTCTTAGTAGTGTCAAACTTATATTCTCCCTTATTAGCTTTGATGTGACCAGTTTCCCCAGGACTAACGTGAACCACATCCTCAATCTTGGCATATTTTTCAATATGCGCTATGAGGTCATAGATGGTGTTAGCCTCCTTTATGGTGAGAGACCGGTACAATATAGATTTAGTAGACATACCAATTTTAAAGGATTCCATGGCAACCCGTTCCAAGCAATCTTCCACTTCATTTGAGCTTATCATAATGTATTTAAGCACATGTCAAATAAGTGAATGTAATTATCTGTTGATTATGGGCTGGCCAGTTCTGTAATATAGTGTGTTATTCATCTATCTTCGAAAATAGGCCTAATGAATCATTTAGTTTCCATAATATATATGCACATTTATATGATATAGTGTAAGTATCTATTTACAGCACAAGCGTAGCTATGTTATGTTCATTACTTGATTATTTATTTATAGCAAGTGTGTCTATATAATACTCTTTATGAACATATACTTAGAGAAGGTAGTTATACTTATCTAATGGAGGATATTATTGGAGTTGGGCTTAGATAGCGGTTGTATGTCCTAGTTAAACTGGGTAGTTTAATTAGGATAATAAATGAACAAATTCATTTCACACTATAATATAGAGGTGAGGTTTATCTCAAGTGAGTTTTAATTATGAAAGTAATACACTACTATTTCAATTGATTTAAAACAATTATCTACTTGAAAAATGTTTTCTTCTACTCGATCTTTGACCCATAGGATTTTATTTTCCCCTTTTTTTTCCTTTTATTATCCCAGGTGTGCAACAGCACTAGCCAGGACCTCAGGATAGATCCATTCTTGTCATATAGGAGCTGTGGATGCTATATCCTTGATTAGACGACTCAGCATATATTTTCTAAATAGGATCAGTGATTTCAGTTTTATTTTTAGGCGTATTTCCCATAGATGGATATGCTTTTATTTTATTGTCAGACATTTATTTTTCAGGACTCAGTTAATTTATTCAGTTTACTTGGTGGATTTTATTTTTAGGTATGGTTTATTCAGTTCACACTTATTACTTTTTTATGCATGGTGATTGTATAGTTTGTTTGTATTATTTATTTTATATTGTTATGGCGACAGTGATGCTGAGAATGAACAATACTGAGATTCCTATTTTGTTTTAGTAGATGATTGGTCACCCAGTATCAATATAGTCGAGTTTCCATAGGAATTTGACAAGCCGTTGTTATTTCTTATGTATTCTCAATCCCGAAGTAATTTTTTAATCATTTGCTTGCAAGAGTTGGAAAATGGCAGACAATGTAGAAAGTAGCCACGTAGCTGAAACCATCCTACCCTACGCCCCTCCAAGATTAGAAAATCTCTAAGGAATTTTGATGACCATAGCCAAAAGTCAAGAGGCATGTAAGAGACTATCAAATAGTTGACTCAGATGTTACAAGCTAGGCCTGTGGCGGGCCCCGTCTTGCCATTTGTGTGACTGTTAAATAATCCCACAATGTTAAGGCCGATAACACTAAAGGCTCTAAGAAGAAAGATAAAAAATATAAGAAAGTAGAGAAACCCAAGAAGTATAATGAATATACTCCTCTGGACATTAGTGTGCATCATATTCTTGAAGAAATTCAAGGAAACGGGGATCTGAATTGGCCCGAGAAGCTAAAATCTCCCCCAAATTGAAAGGATAAAAGAGAGTATTGTGAGTTCCATAAAGATCACATACGCACCATAGACTATTACGTAGCCTTGAAGAACGAGATAGAATGCCTAATTCGAAGAGGGAAGTTGTCAAAGTTCGTGAACAAAGAAGGTTGTATGGATCCTTCGAACGAACGAGAAATAAGGAGACAATAAGAAAAGAGGCAGGGACAATGATGATGAGGATAATACAGGTCTATCAAGAAGATACATGGAGCCTATACACGAGGTGAAAATGATCTCTTTTGGCAATAATTATATTAAATGGTGGTGCCAATGACAATGACGAAATAACTGAAAGGGAAGCCTCCCTCAATGAAGCCAAAGCGTGATCCTACATTAGACAGATCAACCTATCCACTACTGTAGATGATCACTCGAGGGAAGTAAACAAAGTTGGATTAGTGATAGGATTATCCAAGGATGAACTGTCAGGATTACTCTATCCTCATAAGTCGTCACAATGTTGGTTCAACAAGGAAGGGTAGCTAGAGTTTTGATCGATAATGGTAGTTCAGCCGATGCCCTATATTACAACTACTTTGAAGGATTAGGTCTGTGGGATGGCAAGATTGAACCATATCATAGTCCCCTCATTGGTTTCTTAGGATAAAAGGTGTATAATCTAGGAAATGTCAACCTAGAAGTCGTAATTAGTACCTGACCAACTTATCGAACTGAAATATCCATTTCTTCATCCTTGATAGGAACACAAACTCAGTGTACAACATTATCCTCGTCAGGGTTGGATTAAAGAAGTTTGAAGTTATTCTTTCTATCGTGCATCAGTGTTTGAAGTTCCCCATGGATTATGGGTTTATCATAGTTAAAGGGAACCAAATTGAAGTCAGGGAGTGATACTATACCTAAACTGACCAGGAAGAACAGAGGAAGATCACCACTACCTACCAGATAGAAACCATACACCCTCACGAGGAAGCGAAATTGGTAAAAGGAAAAGTTGTGAAAGTCGTAGCGTTTATTGCCTTTGATGACGAACACCCGAAAAGACGACACGGATCGATTGATCGCTAGACCCTACTATCAAGAAGGAATTGGAAGATTTGCTCAGATAGCGAAAGAATATATTCACTTGGAGTCATGAGGATGTGCCAGGGATTGATCCAAATTTTTTATGTCACGAACTCAGAATTATCGAGGATGTAAACTCAGTCAAACAGAAAGGATGTGTATTCAGTCCCGAGAAAAATGTGTTCATACAGGAGGAAGAGAAGAAGTTGGAGAAAACAAGTTTTATTAAGGACGTCAAATACCTTGAATGACTGGCCAATGTAGTTATGGTTAGAAAGAAGAATGATAAATGGCATATGTGTGTTGATTTCACAGACTTAAACAAAGCCCGCCCAAAGGACCATTACCCTTTATCAAGAATTCCTCAATTGGTTGATACTATTGGTCGGCATGAACTACTCAGTTTCATGGATGTGTATTTGGGATATAACTAAATTAAAATGAATCTAGAAGAAAATGAGAAAACTTCATTCATCACTAACCAAGGTAGTTATTTCTCACTAAAAGAAAGAAAGCCTCTGATCATATTAAAGAATTGAGGCAGACGTTTGACAAGTTGGAGAAACAAAAGATGAAGCTCAACCCCACAAAATGTGTGTTCGGCATGCGAGAAGGAATGTTCCTAAACTTTGAAGTAAATTAGAGAGGTATTGAATAAGGATAGTACAAATGATAAGTAAAAAAAATATTAAAATGAATGAAAATATTATTATTTCGAGAATTTTAAATTTTGGAATTTATATTTGATTTTCAATTTCATTCCAATTTTTTTCAAAAATTGAAAAAATTTGGATCGAAAAAATTAAAATGAATCCAAAGTCGGAAAATTCGAATCCAAAATCAAAAGATTCAGAAGTTCCAAAATAATTAACACCCAAATAACAACATATGAGCTCATAAGAGAGAGTCTTACACTCATGCATTTCTTCATGTTGTCCTATACATGGTAGTGGCCCACCCTCTAGTCACGAATATTGAGTTTTGTGTACCAATATTTTGTCAACATTTAATCTCTACAATCAATTAGAATTACAACACCCTCGGAATCGTAGGCACGTTGCCAAAGCATGAACATACCTGTATCATTTTTTTTGTGTGTGGGGGGGTGGGGAGGGGGGGGGGGGTCTAATCTTCTTAATTGTACGTCTTATTTGGCTTGTGAGCAAGGTCAACCTCAAGGGGAGGCCAAGGAGGTGGCCTCCTCGGGCCCCCAAATTTTGGCCAATTTTAGGGGGCCTAAATTTTTTTAAATAATATTTGTATGTACCTCATTTTAAATCGTGTAACTACTCGGTAAATAATGATTGTATCCATATATACTTTTAAAAAAGCATGAGATCCCTTGTTAAAGCCCAAAGGTTAACATTATGTTATTTTATTTGGCATAAAATAAGTCATATTCGGCCCAATTGTGCAAAGGCAAGACAACTAACAAGAAAATTATTTCTAATGTCACACTTTAAAGTCAAGATATTTAAAATTTTGGGTTCTAGATTTAATTAAAATTATTATTTTCTAAACTAGTTAATTTCATTTACACTTTTCTAGCTGATTTAAATTAAATAGTCTAAACCTTAAATCATCCCTCCAACACCCATTTTTTTTTCCTAATAAGATCATTAGGTATTTTACGAATATCCTCAATTTAAATTCAACATACACTTTCATTTCGAAATGAAAACAAATTGAATTTTAGGATATTATTAAATATTTATATTTTATCGTTGATATTAAAAAAATCCAAAGGCCCAATTTTGAGAGGTCACCTCAGGCCATAATGTTCTTAGGGTCGACCCTACTAGTGAGAGTTAAGTGTTGTGGATACATCATAGAGTTTTTTTTTGTGTGTGTGCGGGGGGGGGGGGGGGAGGGGGGGGAAGGGGTGGTGGTGGTGGTATTTTCAGTACTTTAACCCTACTAACATTTCACCAAACTTAACTCCAATATTTTTCTATGACCCTTAAATTTTTAAAACGACCCACTTCATTTGAAAATCCAAACCGTGTTAATTTTTTTTAGATGAAAGCTATCTCATGTGGATAATGTGTGAAGGAATTTTTTGTCTAAAACTAAAAGATAGGCTAATAAATTAAATGTATACGTGGCAAATTAAAAGGGCAATAATTTAACTATCACTCTCTTTAACTCCTTTTAGGTCTGAATGACATGTGACTAGATGGGTGCATTTGTTTCTTTATCTTAATCTGAAGTTTGAATTGAAAATCTGAATCTAAAGGGAAATAATATTTTTTTAAATGATTAATAGGGAAACAACTATTCTTCCTCTGGATGGTTAAGAGATGCATGTAACTCTGAAGTTTGAATCATTTTAAATAAATTCATTCAGAAATAAAGACAAATATATATTTTATATTGACATTTCAGACTTCATATTTCAAATTCGGATTTAAGAACCAGATGAAAAATCAAACGCATCCTAAGTTTAAATGAATGAGATTAAAAGTTAAAATGTGAAGAGAAACAACTCATCTCTCTCTCTCTCTCTCTCTCTCTCTCCCTCTCTGTCTGTCTGTCTGTCTCTCTCTCTCTCTCACACACACACACACACACACACCTAAACACATTTTTATTCAAAGCACACACACACATGATGTATACTTTGGACGTTTGGATCTTATTTCATTTTAACTTAGCATTTTACTGGAAATAACTTGCTCAACGTTGCACACCACCAGTGAGTAAACCCCTCACACGCACACGCGCGCACACACACACACACACACACACACACACACACACACACACACACACACACACACACACACATATATATATATATATATATATATATATATATATATATATATATATATATAGGGAGAGGTTCATAAGTGAACCTAAAAGAAGAACTTTTTAAAGAACCTTAAGAAAAAATACTTAACAATTAATTAATTTCAATTCCTATGTTGTAATTAGTTCGTGCCAGCGGCAACGGATACGTGTGTCAAGTGATTCCCCCTTACCACCCCCTCGGTAACCCTGCTACCATAAGTGCTGCTATAAGTGCTGCCATGGTGATGGTGGTGGTTGGGGTGGGGGTAGTGGGCGCGGTGTTGAGGGAGTTGGAGATCGATCCACACGCGTGTTCGTTGCCGCTGGCGCGGATCAATTACAACATAGAAATTAAAATTAATTAGTTGTTAGGTGTTATTTTGTTAAGGTTCATTAAAAATTTCATCTGTTAGGTTCACTTGTGAACCTCTCCATATATATATATATATATGTGTGTGTGTGTGTGTGTGTGTGTGGGCGTAAATTTTTCATAAATATCCCCCTTAATTTAGATTGTGCGGTGTAAATTGAGTTGATTTATCGCATATCCTTGCTACTTACATTTTCTATCTAGTGCATCGAGTTTCTTGTATTTCTCTTACATTTTGCAGGTATTTTATACAAGTGACGAAAAGAGAACCCAAAATCAAGAAAGAAAGAAAATAAGAAAAGTTAAGGGTAAAAGAGTAATTGTACATCCAAAATTCCGATGCGGAACCTAAAGAGAAGTCAAAGACCTTGAGTCCACAATCGCGTAGGAAGAAACAACATCCAAATCCGAGTCCCGATTGCAAAGATATGAAGATATGAAAATGAGAAGAAATCAAGAAAGAAAATATGGAATTTTTCAGGTTCGAACCGGTTTGCTGTTGATGTCAAAATTTGCCTCGCTATTGGAATTCCGAACCGGTTCACCCTTCTCTTAGGGGCCAACCCAAATTGGTTTGCCCACATCTGATCGAATTAATTTTTTTCCACTTAAAAATAAATAGAGTTGTGCAAGTGCAAACACTTAATAAAATGTGCACTACACCAAAAAGGCGAAATTGCCACCTTTTGGATGGCCAGACTTGTCACGGTCATTGACCGTGATAAGTCTGTCACAGCGGTTTATCGCGATCAATGACCCTCACAAATTTAGAAAGTTGTCATGGTCACAGACCTTGATAGGTTCGTTATAACTTTCTCAATAAAAAAATCTTACCCTATCTTTTTTTCCCACTACTTTCATTCCCCCCCTTTTTTTTCTCTCTCACTCTCTACATTTTCAGGTGAGTTTTCTCTCTCTCTCTCTCTCTCTCTCTCTACATTTTCAGGTGAGTTCTCTCTCTCTCTCTCTCCTTTGTATATGTGTATATGTCTGTGTATATGTGTGTGTATATGTGAATATGTGTTTATGTGTGTGTGTGTGCAGGTGGGTGGGTGGGTGCTGGTGTGTGTGTGCATGTGTGTGGGGTGCAGGGGGTGTAGGGGAGAGTTGGGTGGTAGAGGGGGAGTGATGGGTGGCAGTGGGGGTGGGAGTAGGGGTGGTAGTGGTGGGATAGGGGGTTGAGTGAGGGTGGGGGGGTGGGGGGGGGGGGGGGGACAGGGGGGAGTGATGGGGGGAGGTTTGGGGATCAATTTGGGGAGGTGAGAGAATTACTTTGTGTTTGGTTTTGGTGTAAAAGAATTTAGTATGTTGCTTTCAATTTGGGGATAAATATATGGAATGTCACATGTGCGTGTATGATTCCAAAAATAGTGTCAATGTTGTTTGTGGACTTTATACTTTGCCCAAATATTGTAACCATCCCCTTAGCTCCTTATGAAATGGACTGAAACGCAGGAAATGCTCTAAATATTGTAATTCTATAGAACCCGTTTCTCTAAATTGAAATTGAATTCTATCTGATATTGATATTGGTATAAATTGATATAAATTGAAATTGAAATTGAATTGGTATTGATATTGGTATAAATTGGTATAAGTTTTAGTTCTTATGCGTACTTTAAATAAAATGAAACATACTTTAAAGTATATAATTAAATGAAATCTCTCGAATTGTGATAAGACATAATTAAATGAAACATACTTTAAATTACATATAGTGCGCATAGATACTAGCTTTCTAGTTCTTATACGTACGCATTCAATAGCCCTTAGACCCATTCGAGAGACATTACCCCTGTAATGAGATCTCTTAAATTATCCTGTTTGAATAGTTTGGGACTGCATAGCTTCTTTATAATATTATTCTTAGTGGATTAAACTTGTTACTTTTTGGAGAAGTTTTGCAGTCGTATCTTAATGTTCTTTGGATACATACTAGATTATGCGATGTTAAGTGTTATTTCAATTTATAAATTGAAATAACACTCACACTTGCGAATCTATGCCTTGTGCTTGGAGAGCTATGGAGATATGTTGCCAAATTTTCCTCAAATTGGAACAATGTGCATGAGCCATTAAGTATATTATAGAAATTTGCGATCTCGAATGGGATAGGACCACTCATCCTTCAGAAAAGATGGAGGAAATACGAATTAATATTATAAATTGAATTTTAATTTCAATTTCAAACTAAATTTGAATTTGAATTTAAATTTGAATGCATGCATAAAATGATGTCATAGAAACTAACCATCTAGTTTTTATGCGTACGCATTCAATATGTGATTGTATATATTAATGGGAACTAAATATTCACACATTTATTTATGCTAATCCATGAATTTATTCTTCTTACCCATAATAGGTGATTGTTTGTAGTAGCTGTGATGGGATATCCTAAATACAAAGAGTGGATGGGTGAGACAAATATATTCGGGGATGTGTTTCGCAAAGTTGCTAATGAATTCGTGAAATACCCAAAGAGATTTCATAATGATGAAGAGTTTCTGTGTCCATGTGCTAGGTGTAAGAAAAGTAAGTTGTTTGAGTAGAAAACAGTTGAACTACATTTGTTAAGATGGGGTATGCAAGATAGTTATCGAAGTTGATTTTTTCACGGGGAACCAAAAGTTCCTTTTGTCCCCGAGCAACCTTAATAACAGCCTTCAACAAGTAGGATAGATGTACAAAGGGAGGATGAAAATGTAGATCATATTATGCTAGAGGATTTAGTTGATGACACGTATGGAGTTCATGAAGGGGAAGAGAATGAGGTCAATGACGATGTACAAGGTTCAGGTACTCATGAATATATCAAGATAAACCTTGACGATGACTAGAAAAGTTTAAAATTTAAGGCGATCCAGCCGTTATACTCTAGTTGTGAGGAAGATCAAACAACTTTACATGTCATGGTTGGTTTGAATAGTTTGAAGACTTAATATGGTTTTTCTGGCACTAGCATGACAGGAATTTTGCATTAGGTGAAGGGCTTGCTACCTAAGCAGAATACGCTTCGAAATAGCTATCCTACTATGAAAAATAGTTTGAAAGGTTTAGGAATGAAGTATAAATCAATTCATTCTTATTGGTATGACTACATACTATATCGAAGGAGTATGAAAATCTCGATCGGTGTCCGGTATGCAATGAATCAAGATATATCCAATCTACTGGAAAGGAAAGCACAAGATCAAAAGTGCCTCAAAAAGTGTTGAATATTTTCCCGTTGGGCATAGATTAAGCAGTTTTTCACAATAACATGGATAACGGAGGAAATGACTTGGCATCCTAGGGCAGAAGTAGGGAAAAATTTCATGCGCCATCCTATTGATTTTACAGCTTGTAAGAGGATGAATTTTGAGTATCCCAATTTCGCTCGAGAACAGCGTAACATTCATTTGGCAATATCAACAGATGGTTTCAATCCATTTGGAAATTTAAGTGGCAATCAGAGTGTGTGACCAGTGATCCTAGCCCCACTCAACCTTCCTCCTTCACAATGTATGAGACCTAAATTTTTAATATTGTCTTTGTTCATCCCGGGGCCAAAGGCACCAAGTGAGGACTTTGATGTCTACCTTGATTCTTTGATATAAAAATTAAATGGGTTTTGGAAAGAGGGTGTGCAAGAATTTGACTCTTTTAGAAAAGAAGAGTTTACGCTTAAAGCTATGTTGATGTGGGCAATTCATGACTTTCCAGCTTATGGGACATTATTCGGCTTTGTATTACATGGTTATTTAAGGTGTTCTAATTATGGAAAGGATAATAAACCTCTTCATCTCCCCACTAGCTCAAAAAATTTATACTATTTCCATAGGAGGTTTTTACCCCCCTCACATAGTTTTAGATTTGAGAAAGGTTCCAATTTTTTACTGGGCGGGGTTGAACATAGGCTATGACCGAGAATACTTTCAGGATCAGAAATTGAAAGTAAATTTTCTGATTGTGGCCCTAATATGCCAGGTAAGAATCCTAAATTTAAGAATGCCAAGCATAAGAAGACCCTAACTGGGAATGAAACTGAGATAAGAAAGTCAAGGTCTAGGAGGTCAATTTTATTTGACTTGCCTTCTTGGAGGAATAACTTGGTGCGCCATGTATTGGATGTGAGGCATGCAAAGAAGAACATCGTTGAACATATTGTGGGTACCTGCCTTGGGGGGAGTCATTCGAAGGATGAAAAAAATGCACGAAAAGACCTTAAAGCGTTGAAACTTAAGCCACAACTATGGTTGAAAGAAGATAGTAGGGAAGGAAAATAATTCCCTCTGGTGTGTTTACTTTGACGAGTGAGGAAAACGAGGTGCTATTAAACACAACATATAATTTTAAAGTTCCATATAATTTTTCGTCCAACTTGTAAAGGATTGTGAATTATGCTACCCATGAATTACATAAGTGTAAGTCCCACGATTCTCATGTGATCATGAAATAGGTTCTTCTATTGTTTAAGCATTGTTTCTCCAAGAACAAGAATTTGCAGAGGGCTATTATGAAAATTATTATCTGCTTCTCACTTTTATGTGAGAAGGTAGTCAAATGAGATCAGACAGTGGTTGTAAAATTGGCTGTGAAGGAAGCGATTTGTGTCTTGGAGAAGTACTTCCCCCCATATTTATTTGACATTAATGTTCACTTGTTGGTACACTTATGTGACAAGGCACTTCTTTGCGGCCCAGTTAGATATCGATGGATGTATCCGTTTGAAAGATTGATAAAAGTTTTCAAAGATTACGTTAAGAATACACGATACATTAAAGGATCAATTGCAGAGGAATATATCATCATGGAGTCATCAGTCTACACTCGAGAATACATGTCTGACTCGACCA
This sequence comes from Sambucus nigra, assembly GCA_949130495.1. Classification (NCBI taxonomy): domain Eukaryota; kingdom Viridiplantae; phylum Streptophyta; class Magnoliopsida; order Dipsacales; family Adoxaceae; genus Sambucus; species Sambucus nigra. The sequence goes on along the minus strand of OX422217.1, from coordinate 296,677,409 downwards.
ATGTGGATGACAATGATGAGTTCGTCGATGAGGGTGGTCATGTGATGGGGAAACGAGTGAAATTAACTAGTTTGCAACATAAACAAGTAGCGTGTTATTTATTTGACACACATGAAGAGATCGAATAATGGAAAAAGTAAGTTTAAATTATTTTAATGTTTACATTATTAATTTTGTAATACGTTTGTCACGATCTATGCAGAAAATATGAAGTCTATGAGAACAATAAAAGACGAAAACAATGGCATAATCAGACAGCGAATTTAGGTTATGGTGGTCACACGAGGTAATTATAATGAAAATGGTTGTTATTAAATGCCACATTATAAGAAAGCTTTGTAACTAACCTAATTAATTTGTCTATATTCTTATCTCTTAAAGACGGGTGATGCGATATCAAGGCTTGCTCGTCTAGCCATTGGACCATTGTTCATGGCACAAGAGTAAAAAAAGTATCGATTGAACGGTTACCTATTCAGTGCAAGGGGGTACGAGAAAAATACAAATGTATAGAACTCAGGCACTTCATATAAGGCTCTTACTTTCTTTCGCGCGAGCACAAAAGATTGAAACCTCGTTGAAGCTTAAATGACTTACTATGGTGTAATTTGAAATATATTTGAGTTGGACTATGTAAACTTCAAAGAGGTTGTATTTTACTGTGATTGGGTAAGAGTTGAGGATAAAAATGCTTGTAAAGTTGATCTTAGCACCAATTTGATCATGGTTGACTTATCCAAGTTGAAGATCAATGAACACGTGAGCGATGAGCCATTTGTTTGTGCTTTTCAAAAGGTCAAGCAAGTGTTTTACTTGGAGTTTATCAACAATGAGCCGTGGTCAATCGTCTTACATGCGCCAAAGCATCTAAACAGTAGTGTGGATGACTTGGCTACCGCTACCAAATATCAATCCATTTTTTATGATAACCCAAATTTGAAACAACTTTTTGATTTGTAATAAGCATTCAAATTATTTGTAATGATCAATAGTTGTATTATTCTAGTGCTTTATTATTATCGAACGATAATTTAATGCTTTTTATTCATTTTTACTTGATCATTTTAATGCTTGTAATAACTAAGTGAATATGTTAATTAGAATTTTAATCAATTTAAGCATTAATTCAAAATCCATGACCGGGGAGTGTTTGTGCGCAGGGTGGGGGGTGGGGGAGGTGCACGTGTGTAAATTGAATTGGTATTGTTATTAGTATAAATTGAAATTGGTATTGGTATTGGTATTGGTATTGGTATTGGTATTGGTATTGGTATTGGTATTGGTATTGGTATTGGTATGTATTGTTATTATCCAATTTGAGCATGAATTCAAAGCTCATATATATGTTTATACTGATAATAACAATTTTTGCAGAAAATGACTTCATCAGGGCGTGGTAGTAGAGGTGATGAGGGCTCCTCAGCTAGTAGGCCCCTAAAATGGGGAAAATTAGGGTTTGCCATCGAGAATAAGACAACATTATTAGTTAGAGTGCTAAAGTTGCTGAAGGCGATTGTTGGACCGGGGTAAACTAATTAGAGGGCCGTGCCTATTGACCTCAAGTTGAACATCTGGGGGGCACTACAAGTTGTGTATTTAATATTTATATTTATACTTATATTTATATTTATAACTGTAACACTTACTTTCTTTTTGGTTTGTATTTGTTTGACAAGAATAATTCGGCCTTCCTGTATATCTTCGTGACTCCATTTTGGAGCAATTGAGGGATCAATATAAGACATGGAAGAAGAATTTGAGGGCACAGTACTTTGGGAAGACCCGTGAGTCCATTCTGAGACTACGTGATAACGTCCCCCCCAAGGAGACGATCTCATTAGAACAATGGCAAAAGTTTATCGACAATGAGACCAATGAGCGTCAATTGGCATCTCGCCAATCGGAGAGGGACAACTGGGCAAAAAAGTTGTATGTGCACTACTCCGGGTGGACGTCTTACGCCGAGGTGGAGCACAGGAAGGTAAGTTTTTATTTTTCTTTAATTTTAGTTATTCTAATTTAGCATTACTTTTCATTACTTAAAATTTTGTATTATTTTATTTTGGGACACGGGGAGTTGCCCTGGGGGTAGGCCACATAGGGTCGATGCCTATGTGGCAATTCAGATAAAAAAAAGGAAAGGACAAGGTGGCGGCCCTCAGTATCGCAACCACTATTGCTAGTTATAAATGTTTAATTTTTTTAAGTATGCTATATTTTTTTATTTACTTAATTAACTAATCGTGTACTTTTTGTATTTTGAGGCAAAGCTTAAGGAAGTGCATGAGTCGCAGTCTGATGCTGACAAAGCATCTTTGGATATGAACACACTCAGTCAAGTGCTCAAGGCGGATCGCAAGGGGGGGATTAGGAAATGAGCTCGCGGGTGAGGAAGTATTGGATCATCGGCATGGAGACGAGAAACAACAGGTTGACACATAAGGTGGACACCCATGACGATAAGCTATCAAGGTTGGAGGTGACGGTCCTAGATATGTATGGCTTCATGAAGCGTTAGTTGGACAAGAGTAAGGGCAAGGGTAAGGGGAAGGAGAGGTGGTAGAGGTAGACGAGAACGTGGACAAGGATGCCACTGCTTCATCGTCGATACGTACGGACTCTATGCCATATGATTATCTATTTCCTATCATGACCCCCATCGATCAGCCTATGTCAACACTCGGTTGGTCAACCATGCATCTACTCGACATATATTGTGGGCATCTGATAGCGCTGGGGTTGAGGGATACGATATTCCTCCCTGTTATGCTGGTTCATGGACGTCCTCTCCGAGACATTGAGGCAAGAGTGAGTGTCACGCATATGACAGAGGGAAAGGAGAACTCACCTTTGTGGTTACACGAACAATGCGACCGACATTTAGCATATTGCGGGGTGTCTCAATTCATATGTCATATAGCCTTCCTTCCTCCTCCGATATGCTCAAGACCCTTCTTCATGACATTATTTCTATTTTTTTATTTTGATATTTTGATATTGGTTTGTATTTGTATTTTTTTGATTTTGGTACATGTTGGTTTGGATATGTATATTTGCATTTCTATTTTATTTGGATATGGATTATATATTCCAGGAGTTGGTATCTTATTTCTATTTTATTTGGATATATGTTGTTTGGACAGGTACAATTTTTCTATAATAGGTACAAATATGCTGCTGGGCAATGGTAGTTGTCATACTGCCAATCAGTTTTTCTTTTTAAATTCTGCCCAGAATTATCGCGGTCAAAGACCATGAATTTTGTTTTGACTTGTCACGGCCTTGTCACAGTCTTTGACTCTGAAAAAAACTTGTCAAGGTCAAAGACCGTGATAGGACAGTAACAAGTCTAATGAACTTATCACAATCAAAGATCATGAAAGGAACATGACAACTAAGTTGTTACCCCGGGACTTGTCACGGTCAATGACCATGACAAGTCGGCTGTTTTGGTGTAGTAGTGAGCGATATATCCTATTGTAATACGAGACATTAGGGAGTTTGTTTTTACATAGTTTTGAGAGGATCTTGAAAGCAAGAGCCCTAAAATTAATCTTCTTCAACAATTATTCATCTTTTACATTAATTTCAAGGGTTTTGCATTAATACAAGTATAGTTTCATTATTGCTTTCAATTTCTCTCTTCTTTTTGGTCTGAAATTCATTGTTTCCTTGCTAGAAGTCCTTTTCACATGTTTGATTATACTTTTCACGTACGATTGATTTTATGAAACATAGTTATCATGTTTAGTTGTAGTTACATTATGTCAAGCTAGATTTCTTAAGGGCTGGGGTACATGATACTAACCTAGGTAACACATATGAATTTAAAAGTAAATAAAAAGTAATTCTTCATTCAAAGGCTTAAACTTTATCAAGATAAAGGTTGTAGGTCTTTTAATTCTGTTTGCCCTAGCTACCCAGAATGTTTAAGGGTGCAACTAGCTTCTTGATAAATTCTCATCCTCGCCAAATACAATTTTTGATTTGATATTGTTTGGAGTAAAGTCCTCATATGTCGAATGCTTAGAGAGTATTTTATGTCTCTTAGAATAGAGAATTAGATTTTTGAAGCTTTTATGTTTTATGTAATTATCGAAAGTTCGGGAAAGTGTATCCTGACTCTATTTTCTCTCATATATTTAAAGTTTAATTTAGTTCTTCTTACATACTTAGTTTAATTTGAATTGCATTAGATGATAGGTAAAGTCACAAAATAATCATCTTTTCCTTTGTTTATTTGAGTCAATAGTAGGGTTAATCGTTCTTCCTATTCCTCGTCATGAGCATTCGTCATATTCCTTAAATTCGACACCCGATTTAGCAGATTTATACTTGAGCGACCGTCTTACACTTGAGTCGATAGAAGCACGTACTAGAAACACTTTTTAAGTCGCATCAAAATTCTTATAAAGTAAGACATTTCAAAACGCTGTGTGGGGTCAGTAAAGAAAGTGAGAGTTACTCGTGTGGAGTGTTTATAGATGTAAAATTCAGAGAGTAGTGTAACTAACTCAAAATAGAAATCAAACTATTTTATAGAAATGGTCTTCCTCTGGTGGAAATGATGACTATTTTGATGGTATTTATATTTGTTGAGAATTATAAGTAAAATTCAGAAGGGCATTTTTATATGAACCTAGGTTTTTAGTTTACATCCCCATTACATTTGAATCCACATAAATGGGCTTAAACCCATTTAGCATACCCAAGTGACGGGTTACATAAAATCTAACCCCAAAATCAGTAAGCCTTTCTTTACCCATTGAGACAACCATGTTAACACATTACCAATGCTACTCCCAGTTATTGCCCCGCATTGTCTTGCCAATAAAATTAATTGCCACCGACCACCACGATTGGCCTAACAACAATTGTTTTCCCTCCTCACTCAAATGAATTATGTTTTCTCCATATAGGATAGATTGATTTGGGTTTTTATTTCTTTGACTACGGGTTAAACACAAGAAACAAAGAATAAAAAATAGTCGAATCCTTTTGCTCTCTTACCAACTACACACACACACATACACACACGCACACACACACACACACACACATATATATATATGTATGTATGTAGAGAGAGAGAGACCCTTTAGTAAGGACTCTTTATGGTGCAGACCTCGGTACATATCCATTTTTTAAAATAGTAAAAAAATAAATTTTTTGATGAAAATTCATGGATATGATCTCCACGGTGAGAAGATCATCTCTAATTTTTTAATCAAAAAATTCAATAAAAAAATCGTTGAGATGAGGTGACATGTAAAAAAATCGTATAAATATGCATTTTCTACCGATGAAATATGGGCGATCATCTCACCCACTTTTTGATTGAACTTTTGGATGAAACTTTATGGATATGATCTTGACAGTGAGAACATCGCATCCATGAAGTTTCATCAAACAATTCAATCAATAAAGTGGTTGGCGCCGACCCAACATTTCAACGGTTGAACATGAATATTTATACCATTTTTAATATATCACCTCATCTTAACGGGTTTTTTAAGAGATAATTATATTTAGGTCCCATCTATGCAGTCAACATATAAACAAGTCCCATTGACTTTAATTACCACTTTTTAAGTCCCACAAACCAAAAACCGTCCATCTAATAACCAATTACAATGACCAAAGTACCCCACCCCTTCAAAACCCGTCTAAATTGTAACCGCTCCTCCTCCTTCTTCCTTTCGATTTCAATGGGAGATTTCAAATTTCAACTTTCAAATTTGAAACTCTTCAATGTATAAAACGAAATCAATGTATGGCTTTGCTTACAACCATCAAAACATCCAATTTCAAAACCCTCCTTATTTTTTGGTAAACTATATGCGAAGGTTCATCAAAATCTTACATGTTTGCTATTCTTTGTCGTGTGGATCTTCGTAGATTTTTGGTAAGTTTGATTGGTACATTTGATAATTGGTTTTATTTGGTTTTTGACAAAGTTTTTTTTTATCTCAATATTGATGTATTTCGTTGTTCCAGTGGTTATGGAGTAGTTATGTTGTTGTAATTACGAAATTTCTTCATAACTATGTGTTTGTGTTTTACTCGTTTTTTTGCATGTGCAGTGGGTATGGAGTATTTACGATGTTGTAATTACGAAATTTATTCTATCATTGATTTTTTTTTACTCATTATGTTTTGGATTTTACAAATTCCAATTTATGATAGCCTTATATAATTGTTGATGCAATATATAATTTATGTGTTCAAGTTTAAGTTTTTATTGAATAATTATTATTTATAATGGTAACCTCAACATCTGATTTTCACGTTGTAATACATTGGAAACCGATTACCAATTGCAACATACAATAGGAAAAAAAGTAATTTCATTTATTAACCTACATTCTAAGATTTTGTAGTGTTGTTAGAACAATTATTTTTGGGTATATATAGTTGGTTCCACTAAAAAACATACTACTAAGTAGGTCACATATGGTTTTTGATTTGAGGATATGACACCATCATTTAATTTTTTGATGTGTTTTAGTATTGTTTTATACAGCATCTTGCGTACATGTTGTGAAGCAGGTCTAAAAGTAAGGTTTACTGTCTGACCTGTTACAGGTTATACATGAATAATTGACTTACATATGTCATACAGTAACATTTACTGTATGAGATATTCTATAAAACAATACTAAAATACAACACACAGTAACCATTACTATGTGACTTGTTACAAATAATGTGCACATACCACGGTTGAATATTCCAAACAATAAACATTCATTTGTGCCCTGTTGTGTATCGTGTATGAGTCAACCAATTAACATTGTTATACATTATATGGGTATATAGGATATGAATATGTGTTTTAGAATGATATTGTTGTTTAGTTTGTTTTTTAAAATAATATAAAAACAATTTAAACATTTCCATCATTTTTTTTATCTTCATGTGACGTTCAAATTCATAATTACATCATAACCAGGTGTTTAACATTTAAGCAGATAGTATGTTGGGGTGACCTTACATATGTAGTTTCTTTAATTAATACTTTTTGTTGTAGTAGTTATGGAAGGGTTTAACACATTGTTCTGCAAGTACATGGATAGGACATTTGTCAAGATGTTACAAGATCAATCGACAATTACGGAGTTGGTGGATTCTGTTCATAGTAGGTGGATCGATTTAGCTGATGCCAAAATTACATTGTCTTATAATTTGGTAGGGCACCCTCAGTGTGCACTTGATTTTGATGAGGATATTTCTATTTTGTTATCACATTGATGTAAACATGGCACTGAAACCGTGTATGTCAATATTATGACCCAGGAGGTGGTTCTAAATGATGGAGAAGGGGTTTCCGATGATTTTAATGATGACATTTTAACCAAAGGTGCATATTTTAAGTGCTTGGATGAGGTATTGCGTGAAGAAAGTTGTATTATAACTAAACGTTTGTTGTCATTTGGTTGGTCGGACGGTACTACTAAGGTTGGTCAACGATATAGAGGTGGGTTGACTGCATTATGTAATGTGCTTTGTAAGTATGCAGCAGAAGTTGGCTTTGAATTCAACTACATCAAGAATGATTTGAAACGAGTTACCGCCGAGTGTAAGTACAAATTATAAACAGGATGTGGTTGGTATGTGCATGGCAGGGTTGACACGGTTAACATGTTTTTTTGTGTTAAGAAATTTAATGCAGCGCACACTTGTGGAGTTGCATACAGAAATCGTAAACATAGTCGTTTGTCTTCAGGCATAATTATGAATGAAATAACAAATCACGTAAGAACAAATAATATGACTCGCCCCATTGACATTGCCACATATATTTCAGATGAGTATGGATATGATCTTGAATATAACATGGCATGGTGGGCTATAGAAAAAGTGAAGAGACAGGTGTTTCGTGATCAATCACTTTCATTTGACAGGTTAAGATGGTATGTTGACGCGGCTATGAATTCAAACCATGGTAGTCGTTTGTCGATCGAGTACAATTCTGATAGTCGTCAATTCAAAAGGATGTTCGTAGAATTTCATGAATGTATAGAGGGTTTCAAGCACTGTCAACCACTATTTTTCTTGGATGGCACATTTTTGAAAAGCAAGTACAAAGGAAATCTATTGGCGACGACGGGAAAAAATGCAAACCAAGGTACTTAATAGACTTCATGTTTAGTTGTGATATGATGTGCTATTACTATGTATTTTTTTTAAAGGAGGATTAAACCCCAAATAACATAAAACAGAGAAAAACAACCTTTCTCCAGGGGCTTACAACAAAGTACAATATATAGAAAAATATAAAATGAAAGACATTAAAAATCTAGACAAGGGACCTTTATATGGCCTACCTTTGAAAGATAGACAAATCTCCGCATGGATAGCATTAATAATTGACTTAGCATTCATTTCAACTCCCTCAAAAGAAGCTTTATTCTGAGTGTAAGGACAAATTTCCAATCGAGTCATTTGTTATATTGGCTACATTCCGCTGGAAAACACTTTTGGGTCATTCCTCATCAAGCATCATACAAAGTAAAGATTCGAGCATTGCATCCAAAGTTCACGCAACATCAATATGCACGCCATGTTCGCTACCCTAAAAGGTATATGACCAAAATCAATTTTATATGTTGGAGTATTTTTTATAAACGAGAAATTTTCATATAGAGTAATGTTTGTAAATAATTAATTTTCATAAAGAACCGTTTTTAAAATTAATTTGAACATTTTATTTGAAAAACAGAAATCTCGTTCGAAGTTTTGTCCAGATCATTCGAACGACCTGGATCTAACGACATTCCCCAGGCTATACTGTAAACTCGTTAGAAGCTCGTTAGAAATGTTGTTCGAACGATCTCATTCGAACGAGATTTTTAACGACCTATCTAATTCGACACTGGAATTTCGTTGGATAACTCGTTCGAACGAGTTCTGCCAGATCTGAAATTTTTAACTTATTTTTTAGTAGTTATTTTCCAACAGCTGTTTTGGTCCACTACTTTTTCAGTTATATCATATGGACGAAAATGAGTTTCTCAATCCAAGGAAGTTCTATATTCTCTTGAGAGCATTTTTCATAACTTCCCTCTTTTTGGTAAAATCAATCTCCAACACCATTTTCAACTTTTGAAACAAAACCCCTTCAATAATCTTGACATTCAACAAGCATGTTTGCAGTGGATCTCTTCATTCAAGCTTAGTGACGATGGTGGTTTTGGGCTTCAGTGGATACCACGACACGAGGAGTGTCGAGTAACGCGTTGGAGCTTTCACGTACTACAAATTCGGAGGTCGAGGACGTCATAAGCATGTCTTAAGTGAGTCAATGTCTGTAAGTCTTTTGAGTCTCTTATAAAACCTATTTTGTAGTGGATTTTGTTTAGGCCCAGCCGTCCGAGGTTTTTCCCATTTGGGGTTTCCTCGTACATTGTCACATTGTGGTTGTGATTTTCGCAATTTACTTTATTAAATCACCTAAATGTATGCTTAGGATAAAATGGATAAAATTGGAATAATTTTATTTTAATTAACCAAGTTATCAATCTTATTGCATTAATTGAAATTTGTTCTTGCAAACTTGTGAATCTGCTACATAACTTAAAATTGGAGAATATCTCTTCTTAGTTAATTTTAAATTGGATTGCGTGCGTGTATTCCACGAATTAAACTAAGAACATATAACCTTGCAACTTCACCGAGAACACCAAATATGCCAACAAATGATATTGGGGAGCAATTTACACAAAACAACCCGAATATTCTTCCCATTAGAATTCAACCACCAAAGCAAAAGACGTGATCTAAATCTCGAAGTATGAAAATTGAGACCCATAAGATTTTCAAAATGATCCCAAACTGTAGAAGCCAAATCACTTAAAAAAAATAAATGTTGAAAATTCTCCGTACTAGGATGAATGCAGCACCAGCATCTCGAAACAAGAGGAATGTTAATCTTTCATAAATTCTTATCTAGCTGAATAACATCATAAAGAACACGCCACATAAACATAAACAGTTTGGGAGGGAGTCTAGGATCCCAAATCATAGTAAAAGATTGAATACCATATTTAGGTCTCACCAAATCCCAAGTGTGTTTGAATGAAAAACCACCCGTGACCAACCTCGATTAGGAGCTTTAAAAATATTTTCTTCAACAATCTCATAAACCGCTTGCATCCTTTTTCTAGGACCACTCAAAAATGAAGGAGTAACTCTAAAATTTGAGTGAACTAATTTTTCGTATTTTGAATTCATGAAATTAGCCCATAAAGAATTGTTTTGAAGAAACCGAACCCAAAGTTTGCAAGAAGAAGACATGCTAACATCAAATAATCTATGAATACCCAAACCACCTTCATTCTTAGCTCTACAAATCTTATCCCAAGAAATCCAATGATGTTTAAATACATCCTCCAAGCTCCCCTAAAAAAAATTAGCACAAATATGATTGAAAGCTTGAATAAAAGCTTTAGTAGGAAAAATCACTGAAAGCACATAAGAACCTAACATCATGAGAACATACTATATGAGAACAAGTCTACCTTCCATGGTTAAAAAATCGGACTGCCACTTTTTTATGCGATCCACTGATTTGTCAATAATGGGAGAAAAAATAATGTTTTTTTCCGACCTTTGTAAAGTGGGACAACCAAATAATTAGTCGACAAAGATTTAGCCTCGAAACCTGTGATAGACTGGATATGACGGCGGGGTGAAGGAGATCAAGCCACACCTATTATGATGCATCTCTTGGCTGCATTACAGCGCTGCCCCGAATGCTCCTGATATATGGAAAAAAACTACATAAAATTCTTAATAGATCCCACATGACCATTCTGGAAGAAAATAATATCATCATCAAATGATAGGGAAGAAACTAACGGATATCTTGAAGACGTGAAAAAGTTTTTAATGGAACCCGAAAGCATCAAATTATGAACACCTCTATTCAAAACCTCTGCTGCGATTACGAAAATGGCAGGTGAAAGAGGATCACCTTGTCGAACACCATGTTCAGATTTAAAAAACCCACAAGATTTACCATTAATAATGATAGAGTACCAACAACTGGAAAGCAACCTCCAAACTAAGTCAATACAAGTTTCTGAAAATCCAAAAGCACGTAGCACTTTGATGATAAAAGAACAAGATATCTTGTCATAAGCCTTAGTCATATCAACCTTGAAGACAACATTAGAACCATGAATCTTTTTGTTGAGGTTGCTAATTAATTCCTGAGCAAGAAGGATATTGTCCGTGATAAGACGCCCTTGAATGAATCCTGCTTGTGAGGTATAAATAATCTTGGGAAGAACAAGTACGAAGCGGTTGGATAAAATTTTAGAAATGATTTTGTTTGTAAAATTACAAAGACTAATGGGCCTAAACCCCGAACAATTTGAAGGAGATTCCACTTTAGAAATCAGAACAATATTTATAGACGACCAACTTTTAGGAATATCATGCCCAAGGAAGAATTATTGAATAACCAAGACTAAATATTTTTAAATATTATCCCAACACTTTTGAAAAAAATAACCATTAAATCCATCTAAATCGGTACACTATCCTTATCTAAAGAAAAAACAACCTTTTTAATTTCATCACAATAAGGAATGTTAGAAAGTAATTGGTTGTCAGTAGAATCAACAAATTTTAGAATATGTTGAAAAATACTTGAATTATCCACACGATTAGATTTTTCCAGAAGAATATTTTGAAAATGAGAAATAACACAGTCCTCAATATCCTTCGAATTCGACACCACATGACCATCATCGTGAATGAGCTTTTGAATGAAAATTTTATTAGTTTTCTTCTTAACCATAGAATGAAAAAATTTGGAATTGAAATCCCCATGCGTAGCCCATTTAACTTTATCTTTTTGTCTCCAAAAAAATTCCTCAAGTTGCAATTCCTTGTTAAATATAGCCATGGCACGATGCAAAGTTTCTCTATTCTATGGAGTAGTATCAATATCATTAGAGGCTTCCTTTAAGATTAAATCGTTCTCAACTTTTTACACACGGGAAAAGATATTACTAAAAATATCTCTATTCCATGTTCTAAGAGACAATTTGACATTTTTAAGTTCGTCTACAAAAATCTCCATAGGTCTCCCTCCACCATCAATATCCCAAGATTTTTTGACAACACTAGAAAAGGAACAATGAGAAGCCCACATATTTTGAAAACGAAAAGGTTTAGGAAAATTATCATATGGGAATTTCAAAGAAAGAACAAGAGGGGCATGATTCGAGTTAGAACGATGAAGATGTTCAATGGAAGAAGAAAAAGAATTATTAAACCACCGATCGTTACCAAACACCCTATCAATCCTTTCCATAATGTTGTCAAGACCACCTCTATCATTACACCAAGTATAATTCGAGCTTGAGAAAGTAATTTCACTTAAACCAACATGAATCCTGCTAGAATTAAAGTCTAGAATAACTTGACTATCAACCAAATTTCCCCCTAATTTTTCCTCTTGTTTAAAAACAATACTGAAATCACCCCCTAAAACCCAAGATTCAAAACCCAAAGAAGCAATGGCTCTAATCTCATCCCTGAGAGGTTTTCTATCATCTCTATTGCATTTAGCATAAACACAATAGAAAAGATAAGGTTTAGGAAAATCCTGAAAATGAACATAAATGGAAAGAATTTGGTCCATATCCCTGATAAGATTAACCTCGCAACAAAATCTCCATACAATCCAAATCTTCCCATTAGAATTAGAGATACCACCCATAAAACCAATTTTCTGAGTAAAAGAATTAATATTGAGCAAATTAATTTTCGATTTTTGGATGGCAACCATAGAAATCTGATATTTGTTGATGATCCACTTAAGTCTACAAAGAGAAGGAGTATTACGAACCCCCCTAATATTCCAATATAGGAGATTCAACATGAAGATTTGATAAGAGGAGAAGTTTTAGAAACATGGCCAGACCTTGTCTTGATATTTGAAGCAGGAACAAATCTGATTTTTTTTCTTCTTTCTTCTGGAAGATGACAGGGAAGAAATTAAATGGATTGGTTTGGCATGAGAATGATCATAATAAGTATATAGCTCCACTTTACCATCCAAAGGACAAGCCTTCTTCAATTTTTTATCAAGAGAAGAAGAGAACTTATTCAAACTATCTAGAGAAACCTAGCTAGCATGCTCCACATCAATGTCTTCAACGGTGTTCCAAAGAGGTTTTAGAATTTTTTGGGTAGAAGAATCCAACTCCGGGGGAGACACAGGGTTAGAACGGGTCATAAGTTTTTAGTTGGGGATTAAGACATTTGGAACCATGTCCGTTTCATAAACAAAATCATTTACTTCAGAATTAGAACTAAAAATTGAAAACTGATTATGTAAATTAATACCATCTTCATCACAATGATCGACTAAAGTATTGGAATAGTTATGAACTGTAATAACATTTTTAGAACCATAAATAGCAGTGGTAGTATTAGAAGTAGATGTAAGTCCATGATCAGTAATTTCTTGAACATTACCTGTGGTGACAATTATTATTCAACACAAATAGATAAGAGAAGAAAAATCACCAAGAAAAATAAAGAAGACAAAAAACCAATCACACAACATGAGATGTACGTTGTTTAGTAAGAATGCTTACGTCTACGGTGGTGCAGTCAATATTATTTTTATATACTCCAGGGAGAAATTACAGAGAATATGGTGCGTGTCTTATGCCCCAGACTCAGGGTTTATTATATAAACATTTATTTTCAGGGAGTGGGGGTATTGAACATGGGAGAAGACTTAGTCATAACCGAAATTAATTGTTAAGAAATGAGGGGTTTGGAATTTGGGACGCTTTGACTGGGCTACTCGTCCAGGCCCGTCATTCTAATTTCGAGTACCCACAATTGCCCCTAAGTTTGTTGGGACACAATTTGGTCTCAATAAATTTAAATGATTTGTCATAATGGCTCCATTGTACATCGTGCAACTCTTCCCAAAGTTTGAGGACTGATTTAGGCGGCACTTGCTTCGCGTTCTGTGCACTATGATTAGTAACATTCAAAAGTTATCCCAAACAGTCGTTTCACAATCACCGTTTCAAGCTCCTCAGTACTCTTCCATTTTCTGTGAGTTCTAGCGATTCACGTTCTCTTATCTCGATCTTCATTCTTTTCGCTTTCGATCTTCCTCGTCATTTGGGCCTGTGATTCTTCATCTTTCAAGTCAAACTTCCATCTTGTAAGTCTCATGTGCCTTCTCTTTGTGTTTTCTATTTGAATTTAGAGTTTTCAAATGGCAAAGATTGGTAATAGATCAGTGTCTGAGTTTAGGAAGTTTTACAATATCCCAGAGTGGGTTGAGATTGAGTGCGCCTCTCCCCTTAGAAATGTTAGAGAGATAGAGGGTGCCCATTGGATTCATGTCTTTGTGCTTTCCCAAGGGGGCTTACTTTTCCTCCCAACAATCTATTCTTGCACTTCTTTGGTTATTTCAACATTGTTCCTGCACAGTGTTCACACAATGTGTGGAAGATAATCAATGGCGTCCATAGAATAAATCAGCTCCATGGAACCAAATTAGGGCTCGTCGAAGTCTGCTTTTGCTATTATTTTTCTCGAACTAGTTTCGGTGTTCTCTATCTCAAAGCCATGAGTTCTCACAGGGTATTGGTAGTAAACCTACCTGATTCCCACAGGGACTATTGGCAAGATGGTTTTCTTGCTAGAAATTGGCTGTTTTCCCCCAGACTGAGGGGTCGAGGTCCGATAGGTTCACTGTTACCTTTTATGGGGAAGATTAAAGAGGTAGTCTTTGCTCTGTTCTTTCAATTTCTTTACTAATGTGTGATCTTTCTGACGCTTCCCTATTTTTTCTTCTGCGAGGTCGAAGAACTTGGAAGTTGCTCTCAGCGAGGTTTGTCTTTCTGAGTTAGTCAAAGCTTGGAATATTAAGGGGCCCCTAGCTGATGACGAGCATCCACGGTCTGCTGATTTATTACTTGAGTACAAAAATGTCAGTTCTAGCTTTATATCAAAGCCGGTAGATAGCATTCTCGAGTTTGATACCTCTGAAGAGACTGCTGCTGATCCTATTCAGTTAGATGAGGAGGAGAGCAATTCTGAGAGTGATATCGTATGTAGTACTGAAAGCAATTTTTACGAGGGGAGCTCCAGTGGTGATAATTCTTCTGATTCAGAAGAGTCTCTTGAAGCCCGAGAGCCCTTGAGCACATCCAGTGGCTCAAGCGATGAAATGGTTTCTCCAAGTAAAATTTGATCCGAGATGACGATGATGATGATCATGTGCTCCTCACTCAGAGATTGAAGAAGAAGAAGTCCAGTACTGGGGCTGTTGCCACTGGTTCTCGGTCTACTGCTCAGGAGCAGGAGAGGAAGAGGAAAGAAGAAGAACAGATGTGAGAGAGAGAAAGAAAAAAGGAAGAGGAAAGAAAGAAGATAGAAGAGAAGAAGATGGATGAGAAGAAGAGAATGGAAAAGGAGAAGGAGAGGGAGGAAGAGAGGAGAAAAATGGAATCGAGGATGAAGGCTGGGCAAGCTTTAGTCCATGTGTCCGCATTGCTCGAGGGGGCTTCAGTTGCCATTTCTCCTCAACTGGCCCCTGCACTGCTTGAGAGGGAAGTCCTTCCTGCAGATCGCCAAAGGGCGATGGGGTCTGATCAATTGGCTCTGCAAGCTAGTCAGAGATTAGCCTTGGTAAGAACTTTTCCTTTATCTAATGCTTTGATAAATTCTAGCTGTGTCCTTCTTCTGATACCTTCTTTTATTTTCAGTTTGTGACTGACTTTTTTATGCTCTACCACTCTCGCGATGAGTTAGTGAAGAGAAATGGCGAGTTGGAGCAGCAGAATGCTGCCTTGAAGCTGGAGGGTACAGAGCTCGAGGCTAATTTGAAGGTCGCTGATGCTTCTCGAGACGCTTCTGATCTGGCTCTTGTTAATGCCAATCAAGAGAGGGACGCGACGACCAAAGAACTGAATAAGCTGCGACAAGCCTATGATCTGGTCTGCTCGAGCAAGCTGGCTGTCATGGAGGAGAACAAAGTGCTAACCGAGGAGCTAAAGAAGAAGGAGTCTGAGGCAATCATAGCTAAGGAAGACTCATATAACTCCGGGTGGGTTGCTGCATACGAAGATGCTGAGGTTTAGATAGGCTACATTAGCCGTCTGAATTTCAAGAAGGGCTGGACCAAGGCCCTCTTAGCTGTCGGATTAGATATTGCATCTCCTCTATTCGACGAGCACGACCTGAGCCCAAAATTGATTATGGATGAAGCCCCTGCCCCAGCCATTGGAAGTGTTGATTCTTCCCCCCAGATGGTTCCTACCGATGCCCCTCCTGGTCAAGCGACAGAGGTTATCCCTGCTGAGGGAGGTGCCGTTGACAAGGAGAAGCAGCCAGCCTCTTCTGGGCAGCCTGAGGTTGCTAGCTAAATTACCCTCAGGGTTGCTCTTGTATTTTCTTTGTTTGTAATTTTCCCTTTTACCCTTTAATGTATTCTGATCCTCTTCGTATTAATAAAATGAGAAGGTTTTTCATTCCCTTAATGTACTGAATAATTCTGTCTTTTATTGCCTATAGTTGATGATTATATACCAGCCACTTCTCAATTGGGAAGAATGCTTAGACTTGATGTAAGATCTCAAGTTCGTCAAACCTTTTCGAGGATTTGTAAATCACTGCGATTGAGGAACAAGCGCTTCATAGAGCAGATTGCGCTCATCGTTAAACTGAAAGACAGGCTCCAAGAGATGGAGGAAGTTAGCGCCTCAGTCCAAGAAGAGGTGAATACACTAAGAGCAAAGCTTATAGATTCTTCTGAGATCAACCAGGTTGGGGAAATTCTTCAGCAAGAGAACGAGGCTTTGAGGAGAGAGGTTTAGCGACTTAGGGAGCATGCATCGAGCATTGATCCTGCAGTATTACGAGGTTCCTCCTCGTCACAAGCTAGAACTGCCCTGAGCGATGCTCCTCCAATGCTGCGAGGCTCTACCCCTCCAACCATTCCGCGAGCTGGCAGGAATACCAGGAGTTCAGCAAAGGAAATGGTAGAGCTTCGTGGTGATGTCCAGTGAGCGTATGTGATTGCTGCTGGGCTTCAAAGGGGCGTCACTCGATTAAGGCATTTGTTTAGGAGAGGTCCTCGGCAAGTATGGGCCGACGGTTATAACCAAGGTTGTCTAGATGCTCCGACGAGGCTAACAGAGTTTGAAGAGATCGCCTTCATTAGGGGATGTTTGAGTTCCCTGAAGAAGCTGTAAGTCCCAAGGAACTCGATGCTTTGGTACCTTCACGAGATTTCTCCTTCTACTCTACTGCCTAATCCCTTACGTAGAGATGATCTGTGGATCCCTATTGATGCCATCCCTCGGCAGCAATTGGAGTCGGATGCGAGTGAAGTCGAGGAGGAGCTAGTTCCTCATCCTGACGACGGTCGAAGAGCCCAAGTGGCTGATTATCTCGTTCAGAGGCCTCACCCTCACTAAGATTTTGCCAGTAGTAACTCTGTGTATTTTGTAATGAAGTGATGTAATGTTGATATTTTGGGCGAATCTCGCCGACTAAACATGTATTGTATTTGCTGTAAATGTGATGAATTAATATAAAATTTATGTTTTGGGCGAATTTGCCGACTAAACAAGTGTCTTATATTTTCCATATCTTTGCTCAATAATCTTGAGCCTCTCTTGGATGACTAGATTTGTACGTTTGTATTATCAAGTAAGGGTCCCTCCAGTCCAGTATGCCAACGAGATACCATTCTGCCTCACTTTACCTTTTAGGTTGTGTCGTCACACTCCTTTAGGCCTAAGTGTGGAAATTAGTGAGGACACACCTGGTGTTGGATGCTCTATCCGATCAGGATTTTATTCAACCAAACATTATTTGGTGATCAATTTTGACTTGGCCATATTTTCTAAGGATCTCCTGTAGGGCTTCATATATTGCCAGGGGCAATGCTAAGAGGTCTTTCATGTTTCATAACGAAAACCCGAGGAGGGTTATTTCCCTGCTATAGTATAATGATCAGTGTGCCTGTTACTTGGAAAATGTGTGTCGGTTATAAAGTTTATACATTGACACTTCGTTAAATGCAAATAAGTTAACTGATACTTCGTAGAATGCAACTGCCAAACAACTTTCATTAATGATCAGGAAATGAACTTCCAGTTTCATAATTAAAGATCAAAAGAAGAATCTAGAAATAGAATTTCTTAAGATTGGTTGCATTCCACGCTTGGGGTATCTCCCTGCCTTCCAGCGTTTCTAAGCGACAGGCTCCCTGCAGATCATCTGTAGTTATCTTGAATGGTCCTTCCCAGTTTGGTCCTAGCTTGCCGTCTGACGGTTTTGCTGCACTGCCTAGGACTTTACTTAGGACATAGTCCCCAACTCAGAATGCCCTTGGATTGACCTTCTTTTTATAGTGCCTTGCGAGCTGTTGCTGATAGATCGCTAGTTTTACTAGGGCCAGCTCGCGACGTTCATCGACTAAGTCGAGCTCAGTGAGTAATGCTGCATCATTATGGCCCTGGTCGACAAGGCTGGACCTCATTGTTGGCAAGCCTTCCTCTAATGGGATGACAACTTCCATTCCATACGTCAATGAGAATGGGGTTTCCCCTGTCGCTCGTCGTGGAGTAGTACGATTGGCCCATAGAATATGTGGTAGCTCATTTACCCATATGCCTTTAGCTCACTCCAATCCTTTCTTTAATTCATCGATCACCATTTTGTTGGAAGCCTCGGCTTGTCCATTGCTCTAAGGATAGGCCACCGAGCTGAAATGGTGTCTGATTCCATGCTCGTCACAGAAACTCTGAAAGGATCCACTCTCGAATTGTGTTCCATTGTCAGTGATGATGGTTCTGGGGATGCCAAAATGAGTGATTACGTTTCTCCATATGAATCTTATCATATCTGCATCTCGGATGTTTGCTAGGGGTTCTGCCTCGATCCATTTAGTGAAGTAGTCAGTTGCGACCAACAGATACGTGCGATTGCCGGCGGCTATAGGGAGTGGTCCTATGATGTCTATTCCCCATTGGGCGAATGGTCATGGTCTAGAAAGTGATTTTAGGTTTCTAGCAGGTTGATGGACCATAGGAGCGTGAAGTTAACATTTAAGGCACTTGCGAACATACACCGTAGAGTCCCTTTGCATATATTCCACAAATAGCCTTCCTTCATTTCTCGGAAAGCCATAGACCTTCCTCCACTATGGCTTCCACAGATTCCCTCGTAAAGCTCATGTAGAACTTTCTTGACATCCCTCGGGTGAACACATTGAAGGTAAGGACCGGAAAACGATATCTTATATAGCTGCCCCTCAGGAGATAAGTGAAAGCGAGCAGCTTTGACTCTTATCTGGTGGGCGGCCTTCTTATCGGTTGGAAGTGATCCATCCTTCAAATAGTCCCTTAAAGGATCCATCCAACTGGGTGCTGATTTAATTTGGAGCACATGTTCGACGGTTGGTAGTTCATCATCATGGTTAATGCTCGAATGATCGAGGAAGTCGATGGGAATTATTCTTTTTGAATCGGAATCGATTACCAAACTCAGGGCTGCTAGGGCGTCGACATGGATATTCTGCCCTCTGGGAAACTACTGGACACTGACTTCCTCGAAGTTAGCTATTAGCCTTTTTGCTTAGGCGAGGTAGACTGCCATTCTTTCATCTTTTACATTGTAGTCTCCACTTATCTGATTGGATACTAATTGAGAATTGTCGAACACCTGTAAATGTTTTACCACCAAGGTGTGTGCCTTCTGGAGGTCGGCTATTAAAGCTTCGTATTCTACTTCGTTATTGGAGGCTGCAAATCCAAGCCTGATTCCTTGTTCGAGGATTGTATCCTCTGGAGTAATAAGGACAATGCCTATTCCTGCCCCCTTTGAGTTGGAGGCTCCATCAACAAATAATTTACAGACTCCGTCTGTTGCGTGGTTTTCTCCTTGCATTACTGGTTGAGATTGATCGAGGGGATGTTCGCGTGTGAATTCAGCTATGAAATTAGCAAGGACCTGCTCCTTGATTACGTTCCTTGGTTGAAATTGGATGTCAAATCGTCCGAGCTCAACTGACCATTTAGACAGTCTTCCCGACAAATCTTCCTTCCTCAGGATTTCTTTAAGGGGGTGTGATGTAAGGATGATAATAGTGTGAGCTTCAAAGTAGCGCTTTAACTTCATCGAGGCGACTACAAGTGCAAAGACGAGCTTTTCTAGTGGTAGGTACCGCTGCTCGGCCTCTAACAAGGTCTTGCTTGCGTAATAAACAGGATGCTGGATTCCTACAATTTCGCACATCAATGCAGAACTGACAGTGTGGTCGGAAACAGAGAGGTATAAGTACAAGGAATCTATTTCCTGTGGTATGACAAGAATTAGTGGGGAGCTAAGGTAAGCCTTGAGCTCATCCAATGCCCGCAAACAATCTTGGTTCCATTCTACCGTTTTGTTTCCCTTTAAAAGCTGGAAGAAAGGCTTGCACTTCTCGGAGGATTTAGAGATAAAGCGGTTCAAGGCAACGAGCATACTAGTGAGCTTCTGTATGTCCCGGATTGTTCGAGGAGGTTGTACCCTATTTATTGCATCGATCTGGTCTGGGTTAGCCTCGATGCCTCTCTTACTGACCAAGTACCCAAAAATTTTTCCTGCATGGACACCGAAAGAACACTTGCTTGCGTTAAGTTTTATTCGGTACTTCCTGAGGATATCGAAGGTTCTTGATCGGTTCGAGAGGTGGTTTTCTTTATTCCTGCTTTTGACGAGCATATCGTCGATGTAGACTTCGATGGTGTCTCCCATTTTGTCCTTGAACATCTTGGTGACCAGCCGCTGGTAGGTTGCCCCTGCATTTTTGATCCCGAAGGGCATGACCTTGTAACAGTACAATCCAACGGTGGTGATGAATGCTATTTTTTCCTAGTCTAGAGCGTACAAGGGGATCTGATGATACCCTGAGTATGCATCCATAAAACTCATTCTCTCGTGAGCTACTGTGGTGTCCACTAGTTGATCGATTTGTGGAAGAGGGAATCTGTCTTTAAGGCACGCCCTGTTAAGGTCAGTGAAGTTGATGTAGACTCTCCACTTCCCGTTGTTTTTTGGAACTACTACTGGGTTGGATAACCATTTGGGGAATTGGACCTCCCGTATGGATCTTGCATCCAGTAGTTTTTTAACTTCTTTTTCCACGGCTTTTGCCTTCTTGGGTGCAGTTCACTATGCCTTCTGCGCGATTGGTTTAAAGGTGGGATTGACGTGCAGCTGATGACAAACCATACTAGGATCAATTCTTGGCAACTCGTATCGTTCCCATGCGAAGACTTCTACATTAGTCCTTAGCAGAATCATCAATTCCTTCTTTTCCTGATCTGTGAGAGAAGCTCCGATCAAGAAGACTCTGCTATCGTCGCTATCTCCAGCTGTTACTTCCTTCAGGTCCTCGACGACCCGTTCGGAGGGGAGGAGCCTGGTCTCCTCTACTCCGGGCCTTCCATATTTTAATTTCTATTTTGAACGTATCAGACCTTCTTGTTCTTTAACTTTCTGACTGGGCTTATCGGCCTTCTTCTTTGGTCATGGACGGATGGCTGCTATGAAGCATATTCTTGCCATCGCTTGATCGCCATGGATCTCTATTACTCCTCACTCGGTCACATACTTGAGCTTCTGATGGTAGGTCGAGGAGACTGCCTTTATTGTGTGCAGCCACCCTCTGCCGAGGATAGCCTGGTATGGTGAGTCAATGTCGACCACCAGAAACTCGATCATTTTGGAAACACTTCTTGCCCCTACTGGTAGCATGATCTTTCCCAAGGGCATAGTCACCTTTCTAGCGAAGCCAACCAAAGGGACAGTAGCTTCCTTCAGGTCGGCGATGCTTAATTTTAATTTTCTGAATAGGTCGAGATACATTACCTCGGACGACCTTCCTTGGTCGACGAGCAACTTGTCGACGTCATAGTTTTCTATCCTGAGAGTAATGATTAAAGCATCATGATGTGGGGTTCTCACTCCCACCAGAACTTCATCTGTAAATACGATATGCTTACTATAGTCGACGTCATCTGCTCGCCGACGCTTTTCTGACTGTGTTTTCGCTGGATCAATCTGAAAAGCTTGCATCACCGCTGTAAGCTTTTTTTTACCTCCATTCGAGCTGAATTTCCCTGAATTTTCTTCACGTCAGATGCCCCATGAATTACTGCGAATTCATGGTCGGCATTGTCTTCAAGTACATTATTGGGCCTTGCTTCTCTATGGGCAACAACTTTCTCTGCCTTCTTTTCCACGAATTCGTTCAGATGCCCGGACTGAGCCAGTTCTTCGAGGTGGGACTTAAGAGCCTTGCAATGCTCGGTTTTATATCCTCCTTCTTTATGGAAACTGCATCCCAGCACGTTGTTTCTCTTCGAGGGATCTCCTCCCATCTTTCTGGGCCACTTAATAAATGGATCGTCTTTGATTTTTGCGAGAATTTTGTAAATTGGTTCCCTGAAGACAATGTTGACCGCCTGAAATGTTTTTTCCACATCATTTTTTCTTCCATTCTTGGAGCTATTCTTTCCCCCATTCTTCCCTCCTTTCTTCTAGTTCTCAATTTTGTCATTGCCTTTGGCAGTGAGCTTAGCTCGACCGTTTTCCCCTGTGCTGAGGCGGGTCACATCCTCCACCTTGGCATACTTCTTGATGCGGGCCATCAGGTCGTCGATGGTTATGGCCTCTTTCTTGGTCAGGGATTGGTACAGAAGGGAGGAACTGGGTAGCCCAATTTTGAAAGAGGCTACTGCCACTTGCTCCGAGCAGTCCTCGATCTCGTTGAATAACTCCCAGTACCTCTTAGCATAGTCTCGGAGGGTCTCTTGAGGCGGCTTTTTCATTGTTAGCAAAGCATCCATCCTTTTGGGATGGGAGCTGCTAGTAATGAAGCGTGACGTAAAAAGCTCGTCCAGGGACTTGAAGCTTCTGATGGACCTGTGGGGGATCCTTTCAAACCATTTCTGCGCCATGTCATGCAGGCTCGAGAAAAAAATTCGACACATCAGTGCGTCTCGATGGTTTCAGAGGGTCATGGCCTGCCTGTACTGCCTGACATGATCAATGGGATCTGTCTTTCCATCATAAATCTTGAACCTTGGAATGGTAAACTTATTGGGGGCTTCCTCTTCTTCTATTTCCCTTGAGAAAAGTGATTTCATCTGAGTTTTGAGAGCTCACCTAGCGAGTTCTTGGGTCGATCTCGTACCATGATGTGTAGGGTGTTGGTCCATCTCCCTTCGGACCAGACTTCGTATGTTCTTGTTGCTGCGATCTGGGCTCCTGTGATTGTGAGCTAGTCGCAGTTGCTCAAGCAGGTCGTCCTCTAACTCGTTTCCCTTAGCTTTCTGGGATCCGCGCCTGGGGCTCCTTCCTCAGCTGCGAGACTTGCTGGCCTGAGATCTAGGAGTGCGGTATGAACGTCTCTTGGTACCATGATAGAGTTCTCTCTCCATTCTTTTTAATTTTCTTTTGAAGCGAGTATTCTCAGCTTCGTGCTTGCGAGAAGACTTTCTCTGCTCGTGGAGCCTCGCCTCATATGCATCAATCAGCCTGGACATCTGTGTGGATCTCTCTCATCCTTGGCTTTCTTCTGAGGCTGGCCTTTCTAAGCGATCCCTCTGATCTGAACGCCAAACTTCAGATATAATCCTGCGAGGAAAAGGTGGTTATTGGATATCTCCTACCTGGGGAGCATTACTACTGTGACCAGACATTTCAAACTCTTTTCTTGGTGTGGGCTTTCTCAGGGAAGATAAATGATTCCCACAGATGGCAGCAATTTTGGTGACAATTATTATTCAACCCAAATATATAAGAGAAGCACAATCACCAAGAAAAATAAAGAAGACAAAATACCAATCACATAACAGGAGATGTACGTGGTTCAGCAAGAATGCCTACGTCCACGGTGGTGCAGTCAGTATTATTTCTATATACACCGGAGAGCAATTACCGAGAATATGGTACGTGTCTTATGCCCCAGACTTAGGGTTTATTACATACACTTTTATTTTCAGGGAGTGGGGGTGTTGGATTCCCCCACATTTTCCATCTTCTCCTGGAACACCTCTAAATGAGAACATGGGAGAAGACTTAGTCATAATCGAAATTAATTGTTAAGAAATGAGGGGTTTGGACTTTAGGCTGCTTTGACTGGGCTACTCATCCAGGCCCGTCATTATAATTTCTGCTACCCACATTACCCATAATAGGTTTCAACATAAGAACAGATAGATTAGGGGCATCATGGTTTACTATGTCTTGAATAGTAATACCTACAGATGAAGGTTTTGTAACCAAGTTTTTTCAACCGATCTGGTAATACCCAAAACATTACCAATTTTTAAATCGAGAAACTGAGGGATAGGCTTAAAAGCGGTTTTAAGGTTGAGGGTTGGCAGTTTAGGAACAATTACAGGCAATTTTTGAATATAAGATGATAGTTTGAGATTTCGAGAAAGCGGTTTGGCAAGCGGTTTTGACAGCGATCTAGAATCAGGATCAATAGACTTGATATAATCAACACGGATGTTGCAATCACCAACAATGTGGTCTGCAATATAACATCTACTGCAAAATAAAGGAACATTCTCATAATGAATTCTTTGCCAGAACCCTTTAGAACTACAAGAAATCCAGATTCTCTAAGGAGGAGGTTTAAGAACATCAATCTCCGCAGAAATTCTATCCATGCTGGGTCTTGAGATCAAATAAGTGGCTTCGTCCATAATCAAAGGATTTCCAAAATGTTGACAAATGGTAAACAAAGCAGGTTTGGCATAGAGGTGAACCGAAAGGTGAGGTAAAGAAAACCAAATAGGAAAGATAGAACCATCTATATTAGGAAAGAATTCAGTAGTCCATTTGAACACCTTCATATGAGCTTTGAAGATATACCACTGTTCACTAATCCATAAACGCAAGAAATCTTCCTCACAACTCAACTTAATAAGTATATGGTGATCATCAAGAAGACCCAAAGAGAAGGATCATTTGAGAGAAAAGTGTTGAAATGATTTACGAATAGTTTCCATGGATAGATGACCGAAAGATAATCTACCAATCAAAGAAAATTTGAAAGGTTGAGCAAGATTATTTATTTCTTCATCTGAGAATAACACCGCTGGTTCACCTTTGAAGAGAGTATCAATTTTTGAAGATATGTTAACCGAATGAATAGGATTAGTAACCGTAGTATAAAAAAATTTAGAGGAAAAACGATCCGAGTCAGGAGGTTTTGGTTCTCGCACCGGCGGTGGATCCGCCATAAGAGAAGCGGTTACAGCGGCAGTTATAGAAAAACAAACGAGAAGGAAGCAGTTGATAAGGAGAGAAAACGTTTAGAGAGAGAAAAAGTTTTTGCTAATGAGTTTTTAGAGAGAGGAAGATTACTACTACTACTACTACTACTACTACTACTACTACTACTACTACTGCTACTGCTACTGCTACTGCTACTGCTACTGCTACTGCTACTGCTACTGCTACTGCTGCTGCTAGTGCTCCTGCTCCTGCTGCTCCTGCTCCTGCTCCTGCTCCTCCTGCTGCTGATGCTACTACTACTACTACTAGTACTACTACTACTACTACTACTACTACTACTACTACTACTACTACTACTCCTACTACCAACCCTCTTATTATGTATTTTGAAGGTAAAATGTATATAGTTTATGACAATTAAGAAGGTAAAATGTATATAGTTTATGCATAACTCCAAAATATTTATAACTTAACTTTATGTAAACAAACATGTATAATATCAATGTGTATTGTATTGGGAACACAACTTATTATATTAACAAACTACCACTAACCAATCAATCTATTATGATAAGCACCCAAAACTGTACATTTTATACCCCGAATAGACGTACTTTAGTTGCTAATTCTCGGCAATTTGGGTCTTATGCGCTTTATTGTCTATTTTGTTGGTCGAATGCATGTTGCGGTGTTTAAACGCGTATTTCAAGGCAATTATGCGAATTATGGAGCTAATTACCAATCCCGTAATCCTAGCCTACCCTAACCTAGCCTAAACTTTGTCCCGAGCCATGTGTATTTGATTTGTTCCCTTTCATATTTTTTTATTTTTAATTTTAGTTTGAATCATTTTTATTTTAAGGATTTATTTTTTTTATTTCTTTTTATTTAATATTGTTTTATTTTTATTTTTAGTTTTTAGTTTCTAGTTCTTATTTTATTAAGATTAGTTTTTTTTAGGAATTCATTTAATTTTTTAGTTTTATTTGGATTTACTTTTTTATAGGTCTTTAGTTTTTATTTTCATTTAGTTTTTATTTTTTATTTTTTTGTAAGATTTAATTTTTAGTTTTATTAGTTTTAGTTAGATAATTTGTTAGGGTCACAAATTAAACACACACATAACCCCTCACACCCTAAATACCCCATGTCATACATACATACCCAAACACATTTACTCACCCTCACCCACATATTCATAAACCCACCTACACACTAACCCCACACCCTTCTTCTTCAACCTCACACAAATACCTTTCTCTTTCCTCTCTCCTCACCACAAAACCTCCATTAATTCATCCTACATTTACCCACAACCAAAACCCAACATCATCACCACCCATACCCCTAACCAAACCCGGAAACCATTCCTAGCATAACCTCGACGCGACCCTACCGCTGCCACAGCCACACCTACCTTGCTGCGACCCCTGCCAGCTCCGATCAATCCATGCCCCTACCCCGGTTGGAACCCCAGCTCCGACGCCTATAACTCCAACCCTGTTCAACCCGATGAGACCCATTCATCTAGGCCAAAACCATACCCAAGAACCCGTGACCCATCTCCGGACCAAAATCAGAGCAACTCGAGCCCCTGTTCCGGCCAACCCATTCCGACCCTCAACCTCGCAACCCCTACCCGTCGTGGACCTCGTCAACCCCTCCGGTCGGCAACACCAACCCAACCAAAAACCCAAACCCATTATCTACCTTATTAAAACCGATTTCCCCTTTAGCTCTTAAATCGTGAGCTTCTAAATGTGCCAACCAAAAGCCAAAACCAGAAAGAAACCAAGTCATTTAGCCCACATGCATTAAAACCCTTTTTATCCAATATTTCCAAACTACCCCCAACTAAACCTTTTTCCCATTCTACCCCAAAACCCCTTTTACCAGATCAGATTTTATTCCCTCACCTCACTACCCACATGACCTCACACAAACCATGCACATGTGTGCATAATGACCTAAATACCCTCACCTCAACACCTTACACACCTCTTATACATTAAACCTACCCAAATTACCCCCATTCTCCATACCTACTATTTAAGGATGGAAGACCCCATTTGAAGCTTTAGATATCAATTTGTAGAGAGAATTCTGCAGAGAGATAGTTAGAGTAGAAAATAAATTAGGTAGAAATTATTTTTGTAAATAGTTTTAATTTTTAATTTTTAGAGATTATTGAGTGATAAATTGTGAGTAATTCAATTGAGTATTATATTGAGTTGATTATTGTTGGATGCTCATATTGGATGGATTGTGCTTGATTTCAAGGAAATAAGAGTTAAATTTCACTTCAAGAGATTGAGTTTGATTATTCTCTTTTCTTCTCATTTATTTTATGCCTTTGATTATTAATTTGACAAATTTCATACCATGTTAGGCTAAATCCCCTTTCAAGGGGTGGGGTGAACCCTTATTTGATGTTATTTTAATTTAATTAGTTTGATTACTTGAAAATTCTATTTGAATATTAATTTTGATCCCTCACCCTTAAATTTACGCCTTGAGAGAGGGTAAATGATTTTCGAGAGAAAATCGAAATTCTAGTTATAATACCCATTTTAGATTCGAACTAGAGATAGGAGTTTCTTAAGTGGGGTAATATTACTTGAATTTCAACTCTAAATTTATTTTCTATGATTTATATAAATTTTAATTGATCGATCCTAGCGGGTGATTAATTAAAAGGAGTGTAGATCAATTTTCTAGAGTTGTGGGGGGTTATACTTAATTTTCCAAAAGGTTACTATTAAAATTACATTTGCAACGAGAGTTGATTTGTAAGTTTGATATTAATTTGGGAGAATTCAATTAATTAAATTAGTTAATTAGAATAGCTAAAATTTATGGTGTAATCCCACTCCTTGATTGTTCTCACAATTTTTACCTCACTTTATCTCTTATTTTAGTGTTAGACTTTGTTTTCATTTTAGTAACTTTTTAGTTAGTTGTTATCATCTCTCATTTGATTTAGTTTAGTATTATTTCACCTCACCTCACCTAACTGTTTTAATATTTGAAAAAGCTAAAAAAAATAGAAAAAGTAAAAGCCCAAAAGCCCAAAAGGAAAATTAAAATTGAATTAAAATTGAGTTTGTCTCTAGCTTACACCCTAGATGTGGATTGATACCCTTACTTACCTATAAACTTTAGTTATTTTATATTTTTCTAGGTTCAAGGGAATTTTTGATGGAAAGAGGAATTGCACAACGACAATTACACAAGTGAAGCAATTTTCTAGTTATCATATTACTATTTGTTTGTATTAGTAAACTCATTGTAATCCAGGTAGAATTTGTACTACTATTAATGGTTATAGCCAACAAATTATGTCTAGGTAGTACTTGTTTGGGTGGTGCGAAGTACTTTACATTGTAAACAGTAACATTGACCGTGTGAGTTATTTAGTCATTTTACGGGGATACACGCTGTGTAACAGGTCTAACAGTAAAGTTTACTGTATGACCTGTTACACCTTTTACATGACTAATTGACTTACATATCTCATACAGTAAACTTTACAGTTAGACCTGCTTCACGACGTGTATGTGCAAAATGACTAAAGAAATCACACAAAATAGTTTACTTCGTTCTAATGTTTTCTTTTTTCTTTTATTTGACAGACATGTTTACTATCACATTCTCGATTGTTGACTCGGAGAATGAAGATAACTGGGAATGGTTCATAATGCAGTTTTCAAAGATCATTGACACTTCACTGGTTTACACATTTATTTCGAATCGTAACAATGGGTTGCTGAAGTCGGTTCCAAAAGTTTTCCTCGATTCACATCATGGATATTGTTTGCAACACTTGAAATGTAATTTGAGGGACAAGTTATTGGGGATGCATATCAAAGTGAAGGAAAAAATCATTGAAATATTTGTACTTTGCGCATACGCACCTAATGAAGAAATGTTCAACAAATGTATGGCTTGGTTGTTAGTTGAAGGACGACAAAGGGTTCGTGAATTTTTATCCACGATATCGAATGAACATTGGAGCAAAGTACATTTTAGTAGTCAACGTTATGCTGAGATGTATTCAAATGTAGCCGAGTCCTTTAATTCTTGGATACGTGATGCTCGTCACATACCAATCACAAACTTAGTAAATACAATTAGATGTAAGATTATGAAGTTTATTTCTATGAGGCGAGACGAAGTGAAAGCATGGACTGATTTCCTTTGTCCACATATGGATTGCCATTTCAGAGAGTCGTTGGAGACAGGTCGTACATGGGTCGTGAACAAGGAAAGTGAATGCATATTCGAGGTTCGATCGAATGATGTTTTTAATGTTAATATGCAATACATGATGTGCTCCTGTTGTAAATGGCAGTTGAACGGTTTTTCGTGTGATCATGCGTCGATAGTAATTCAGAGATGCGGGTACGAGTTCAAGGATTACATTGATGAGATTTTCTAAGTTGATTTCTTCTTGAAAATGTATGGGTTTGCAATATTAACAATTCCTACATTTAATAGAGTCAAATTATCTACTTAGGATGTGGTAATCAAGCCACCAGATGTTAAACGTCCTTTCGATATACCGAAGACCAAACGTATTAATTAGAGGGGCGAGGAAGCAAATCCTATTACATGTAGAAGGTGCAAAAAATATGGGCATCATAATAGGAAGACATGCCTAGAACCTTTGAATGAGTGATGCTGTATTGCATTATTTACGCTAGTTGGTTTTTAAATGAATATTTCATAACTTTGATGTAATTTGATGAAGTCTTATTACTTTTCAACTACACATTAAATGTTCTTGTATACAATTGACACAGATTACAAAAGAGTAACTGCATTATGATATTTCAACACCAATGTAAACTTGACTGAGATTTAACATGTTCAATGTATATAGGGTAAATGATTCATTTATTTTATTCAATTTAAAGTTTTATTAAACATGGTATATGTTAATGCGTCGACATCTCAACCATTAATGAATGTAAAAAAATTTACGAAATCAAATTCACATAATCGTAAATACTCAAAAACCATTGGATACACGTTGTGCAGTAGTAAAATATACCGCGTGAGTTATTTAGTCACGTTGTGCATACACGCTGTGCAATAGGTCTAACAGTAAAGTTTATTGTATGACATATGTAAGTCAATTAGTCATGTATAAACTGAAACTCGTCATACATTAAACTTTAATATTAGACCTGTTGCACTACGTGTATGCACAACATGACAAAAAATCGACACAGTCAATGTTATTTGATCATTTAGCAAATCAACTTATACCATGTTTAGTACAACTTCATGGTTCTAAATCACTCACACAAAATATTTTACTTCTGTCTAATTTTTTTTTGTCTTATTTGACATGAAATGTTTCTTATCGCATTCCCTATTGTTGACATGGAGAGTGATGATAAAAGGGAAATGGTTCATGATGCAGTTTTTGAAGATCATTTACACTTAAATGGTGTACACGTTTATTTTGGATCGTAACAATAGGTTGCTGAAGTCGGATCCAAAAGTTTTCCCCGAGTCACATCATGGATATTGTTTGCATCCTTTGAAATGTAATTTGAGGGACAAGTTATTTGGGATGCATAGCAAAGTGAAGGAAAAAATCATTGAAATATTTGTACTTTTCCCATACGCACCTAATGAAGAAATGTTCAACAAATGTATGGCTTGATTGTTGGTTAAAGGAGCATAGAGTGTTCGTAAATTTTTGTCCACGATATCAAATCAACATTGGAGCAATGCACATTTTGGTGGATAACGTTATGGTGAAATGTATTCAAATGTAACTGAGTCCTTTAATTCTTGGATACGTGACGCTCGTCACCTCTCAATCACAGACTTAGTAGATACAGTTAGATGTAAGATTATGAAGTTGAGTGCTATGAGGCGAGATGAAGTGAAAGCATGGATCGGTTTCCTTTGTCCACGTATGGATTTCCATTTCATAGAATCATTGGAGACAGATCGTACTTGGGTTGTGAATATTTTGTTTTTAAATGAATATTTTGTAACTTTGATGTAATTTTATGAAGTTTTATTACTTTTCAACGACACAGTAAATGTTATTGTACGCAATTGACACAGATTACAAAAGAGTAAATGAAGTATGATAATTCAATACCAATGTAAACTTGACTGAGATATAACGTGTTTAATGTATATAGGGTAAATGATTCAGTTATTTTATTCAATTTGAAGTATATTAAACATATTATATGTTAATGTGTCGACATCTCAACCATTAATGAATGTAAGAAATTTACCAAATCAAATTCACATAATCATAAATACTCAATAACCATTGGATGCACGTTGTGCAACAATAAAATATATTGCGTGAGTTATTTAGTCATGTTATGCGTGTACGCTGTGCAACAGGTCTAACAGTAAAGTTTACTGTATGACATATGTAAGTTAATTAGTCATGTATAAGCTATAACAGGTCATACATTAAACTTTAATATTAGACCTTTTGCACTACGTGTATGCACAACATGACAAAAAATCGACACAGTCAATGTTATTTGGTCATTTAGCAAATAAACTATATGAGTTACATAGCCCCTATATGTTAATGAATGCGTGACTCATAATGTAATGAAAACAAACCATTGGCTTATGTAGGTTTCATACAACATGTAACTGTATATTTGGAAAAGAATAATATAGATTTATTACCATTTAATTAGTATGGTGATGTTGCACATTAAGCATAACAAATGTTGACGTATATTTGCAACTACTACTTGTTAAACAATCGCAAGAAAAAAATTAATTTCCTTTTTATGGATGGTATTCACAACCATTAAAATAAATAAATAAACACTAGACATGTATAATCATGCAATTTAAATTCAAATGTAAATTTAACTACTTGTTCCAAAGACATAATGGCTACTTTAATGTCATAAGCTCATAAAATTAGAACCTAATTAAAACAAAACACACATCCCAACACCACATGTTATGGACATAAACGAATTAACAAATATTATGATTTTGCAATTCCAAATGAGAATGAGTCTCGGTCTATATCAGTCTGATTTTGGAGGACTATGGTTCAAATTACTCTCGATAAAATGCACCTTATATTCTCGTATAGTCTCTTTGCTCATTTTCAATGGAATGTCACATGCTTTCGAGAGCTTTGACATAAAGTAGCAAATTACAACTCCGCAATCAACCCTGGAAAATATATTGAATAATTAATACAATGATGTTGCGGAAAAAACTTTATAAACATTGTGAAGAGTATGTAGAAGTATTACGTTCATGAGCTTTGTTGTGGACAATCAAGAACTTGATGCACTAGATATAAAAAATCTTGTGTCGTCGGATACAGATGTGATGTCCCTTGATTGTCGACATATCCTTATTTATGTTTGTTCTTAATTTGTACGAGTGTCATTTCCACATGTTCTTTCTGCACAGATGTAATACTATTCAAGTTAAACGTTGTAAGATTTAAGTTCATAAATATGATTCGATAGTAACTTCTATACATATAATCCACGCAATAAAAAAAACTTATTTGACGAATCAGTTATATCAATGCAATAAAATAAACTTATTCGTAACATTAATATTTACCGTTTAACCTTAACATTAAAAACATCATTCGTATGTTAAGACAACCTTACTAGATGCATGTTATTGTATATGAAAAAACCAAGCAACTTATTAGTGTTACAATCGAGAGTTCGTATCGTAAAAATAATTTTAAAATGATGTAGTGTGTAACAGTAAATTGAAATGGATGATCGGTTATGCTATACAATTTAAGTAATTGATGCGGTCTAGATCGGTGAAAAAAATTCTTACTTATTATTATGTGTCAAAGTAAACTTTACTCTATGTTAATATCCCCCATATCATTCCATCGTAATATTGTGAGTTCCATATGATACATTGGAATTGCATATCATACATTTAGATATGAAAAGACTAGCAGATCATGGCTACATATGTAATAAGTTAACATTTACTACGTAGTATGCTTCTTAACAGGTCATAACTGTTTTAATCATAGACTGCTTTAATGTTAAGCATATATAATCACAAAATCTTTCAAAGTTGTTTGCTTTCACTTTTTAAATGTGCTAGTTGAAGCATTTACTGTAAGAAGAAATAGATTCAGCAAGTTGTACATGAAAGAACTAGAATTGTTTAAAATAGTAACAACTACTTTTAGCAAAAAAAAAATAGCAAGCACTAAAATAGTTTAAGTGCAAACACTCGTGAATAATTTAGAGCTTTTCAAATAAGTATGACAAATTGATGTGATTAAGTATCATCTATATAGTCTTAAGTGAGAGGAAAATATCTTCTTCCATTTGTGGTAGATCTAACTACTAAAATCTAATTCAACGTTACCACAACAGTGTGCATCTATAATTCAACATTTGGGTAGTGTATTGAACAGTCATAATTCATCGCAACAGGAATACCTATTATTTTTCATTAATGAAAGCATAATGATGGATATAACTATTGAATTCTAATTAAAATTTGCACAAAAATATATGTTTTCATTTCGGAATGAGAGAATGTTATGTTATGTATTAATAATTGAAATGCGTTAATAGTACTTACTTATCTCTAGGAAATCGATAGGTATAAGCCCTCTCTTCTTTCCCCCGATGAGGCAGAAATTATGGGAAAGAAATACCACTGTGTTGCCCTTGGAGCTATCTCAAGTTTTATATCGATAAACCACTTTCGCAACCCATCCATTTTGTCACGAATCATGGGATGCACATTACAAAAAAGCACGTGCGATAATATGAGATATGTAAGTCATTTAGATATGTACGTCAATTACACAATAAAGTTTTGTGTATGAGATATGTAAGTCAATTATGCATGTACAGGCTGTAACATCTCATACAGTAAACTTCACTTTTTGAGATATGTAAAAATTAGAAATGCCATATGACACTTTTAGATATGCAAGTAAATTACGCATGTATAGGTTATAACAGCTCAAGTAGTAAACTTTACTATATGAGATATGTAAAAGTTAGAAATTCATATCATACTTTTAGATATGTAAGTCAAATACGCATATAAAGGTTGTAACAGGTCATACAGTAAAATTTACTCTGATACCTTCTGTATGAGATATGTTAGTCACTTAGATATGTAAGTTCACTAAGCAGTAAACTTTACTGCATGAGATATATAAGAATTAAATTTCAGCCATCAATACATACAAACTTCCAAATACAAACTCACCTAACACATGCTAGTGAAGAACGTATAATGATCGAATGAATTGTCAGCCGGAAATGTTGATGCATATGACATGAGCTCCTTCTCCAAAATATCCGTATATGCGTCAACAACCTATACGCATATATTATCCCAAGTGTTAGTTTATACCTTCATATTATTTTTGTTACAAAATTGGACGCATGTCATCATATTGTACGTAATGACGTAATGGAAAATATAAAAGTAATTAGATTACCCACATTTGTTCCGACACACTTTTCGGTTATTACTTCCAACAAATATTTACAAAAACAGAATAATCAAGGTCCCCACCACAGTGAATGATATCCATACAGTAGTAAAACCAAAGTACATTACACAGTAAAGTGGGTATAACATCACGTCGGTTGTGAATTTTCTTTTATACGTATATATTGGTAATTATCTTATAAACTTAAATTACTCTAAAAACTAGACTCCATCACGTCAGTTATGAATTTGCATTTATACATAAATAGTTGTCAGCATTTTGAAAACTATTTCATTTTGTCTTCAACAAATATTAGGTGTTGTAGGGCATATATTAACATTTACTGTCTGACATGTTACCTCTAATATATGCATACTGGAATTAAATGCATATGACAATATAAAGTAACTAATACCCGTATTCGTTATTATTCCATGACATTATCGTCTGAAGTGTCGACTCAGAAAGATACTTAGCCATAACCCCTCTCCGCGTCAACACATTTTTCTTCAATTTCGTTACTTTTCTTTTGGGTGTCAACCTTTTTTCCTCATTGTCGACATCTATGACATCCTCATTCTTCTATTTATTCTTTTTTGGGCTTTGTTTGGAAGGTTTGGACGCTCTCCTCTTCAACCTACCACTAACTTGTGGTTGGTAGACAAACACAACCGACTTCTTTTCCTTCATATCGTCTTTATTCTAGACCCGTCGAACCATCGAACTCACGAGTTGTTGAAGATGACTTGGTGTCACATCGTACACATTTGCACTTTCCTCATTAATTTTTTTTTTGCTACCACACACATGAGAAGGCTAAGTATTCATTTTATGGCTTTGCTCCCGGAATACCTCTGCATTAACCTTTTGAGCAACTAGTTCTTTGATTTACTCGGTGGCCCTTGCCAACTCCTCCTTCAATCTCCTAACCTCATTGTTCTCCTTCTCTTCCATTAACTTAACTTTCTTTTTAAGTAATTCAATTTCGATTTTCAATTTCTCAATTGTCTCTTACTTAGACACTTCCATTTCCTCCTCATCCTTCTTTATATCCAAAATTACATCGGATAACTTCTTGTACATAACATCTTTATCACTGCACAACCTTTGTAAACATTGAACTTTAATTTCCATCTCTTTTAATTTCTTCAACGCGTGATCGTCTTGCTTCCTAGGTGATTCTTCCGGAGTACCACCACCATCCGCATTGGTGCTTATGGATGGGATGTCTTCATTTGTGTAACCTGCATCATAGATATCTTTGATCAACATATAGTCCTCTAAAATAGAATCAATGTCTTCTCCCAAAACATCCTCCTCCATATGAATTTTGTGAATCCTTCCAAGCTTAATCCGTTCACATAATTTTTTTTAATTATCACAAGGTATTAGTACGTTATGACATACACGAAACCATATAAAATATGTAATATTATACGCTGTGTTAACTAACAAATGTTTTTTAACAGTTAACTTTACTGTATAAACTCTTCATCAAAAAACATATTTCGTACGTGAAAATAACTATCATATGATGCACATTAGAGTATATGAAAAAGCAGATCATGAATACGATACAACATTTGTTCGTATCGAACAAATATCATTTACAGTGTGTAACAGTACGCTTTAATTGATAATTCGTTCCTCGATGTTATCTAACTAATTAATGCGGTTTTGCTCACTAAACATAATGTTTACATACTATTAGTTAAAACAAAAAAACTTTAGTATATAAACTTTACATCAAAACATCATGCATATTGTCTTAAACAGAATTAATACATATATGTAGCAACAAACTTTACTGTTTGTTAATATCCCATGTATCAATCAGTAGTAATAATTTGTGAGATCTATACGATAAACCAAAAATGCAAATAATACATTTAGGTATGAATAAAATAAAAGCATCATTTAGTAACTAATCATTAGCAGTAACCTTTACTATTTAGTTTATCTGACATATAATATATGTTTGTCAATGTTTAAAGAAGTGGGATATTGACATCATTTTACACGTACATGCTCACCTATGAAGTATTACACTTTTTACATTCATTACGAGTCTCACATATTATTATATGTAGCATTAAACCGTACCGTATGTTAATATCCCACATACAATTCAATATATTAATTTGTCATGACCATAAGATAAACTGAAAATGCATATACTAATGTTAGGTATGAAATAAATAAAAGCATCAACAAGGAAGTTATATGTAGCAGCAAATTTTACTTTTTAGTATACTTAAGCAGTAAATATTCATTTTAGCATTTTAAAAAGTGGGATATTGATATCAATTTACACATGCATGCTCACCTAGGAAGCATTCCCCTGTTTACAGTAACTATGCTGGTTATATATTATTATATGTAGCAGATGTAAACTGTACTGTTTCCTAATATCCCACATATCACTCAATATATTAATTTGTCATGCGCATACGATAAATTGAAACTCCATATAGTATGTAAACAATCAAAACACATGTAGTTCCACATATTCATGTAGAACGATGCCATCTTCTAGTACCGAGCTCAATTTTTCAAGATTCCACTTCATAAATCTTGGGTACAAGTTAATATCCACCAGTTCAATAACAGTTGTTTTCTTGCAGAATCAGTACATAATTCAAGTTAACAAGAGCAAATTAAGTACGATAACATTTATTAAAAAAATAAAATATAGATACAAGTTTAAAGGTTATTACCAACAAGCTAATGACGCATCCGTAGCATTTGTGCGGGTTGG
Source organism: Sambucus nigra (assembly GCA_949130495.1). NCBI lineage: Eukaryota > Viridiplantae > Streptophyta > Magnoliopsida > Dipsacales > Adoxaceae > Sambucus > Sambucus nigra. Next base: position 296,639,889 of record OX422217.1, on the reverse strand, counting down.
TGTGATTTTTATCAAGTGACGCTATCAAGTAGTTGTGTATCAACACCGGCCAATTGAAATTCCTGATTTCATCCATTCTAGATACACAATCCATGAAACTCCATTTCACGAATACTCCACTGGTCGGGAAAAATAATGTACAAAACGTGTAAAGGCACACAAGCTTTATAGCGCCGACGTACCCAACATTCGTTCGTAACTTCGATGCCTCTATCGCATCATTCCTAATGTTGGATGCTTGAACCATCCCATCGACATTTTGAAACCACTTACGCATGAACGGGTTCTCCAGTTTTCTACCATATGACGGTATTTTTTATGAACTACACCCGGACGGTATACCGAATATTAGTGATATATCTCTCGGGGTAAATTGTATTTCGTTACCGCCAATTCAAAAAATTACATCCGCCCAAGTGTAAGCACGGATCAATAATTCGACGTTTTTCTCATATTTACTAATAAATGAGCGATCGAACTTCGTTGTTATTAATGTGTTAAACAATGCCCAAAATGGAGTTTTCCTGAGTCGTTCTTTCCACCCATCTCCTATCTCCATATCTGATAGCAAATCACATAATGCAACCAAGTTACAATGATATTATTTAGCACCTTCACCCATATTTTCGGTGATAGTTTTAAACTTGCATCCCTTTTAGGTTTATAGCTGTAAAATCATACAGAAGAAGGTAAAAGTTACTTAGTATGTTGACGGGAACAATCACAGTACGTATTCAACGAAATCATGTATGCAGACAACAATACGAATTATGTCATATAGTTAGTAAACATTACTCTGTAGACTAAATATTGCGCACCATGTATACAGTAAGATACACTGTATGTACGCTGTCATTTATATAAAAAAAGTTAATGAATTCATTTTCAACACGATTCTAGTTCAATGTAGCAACTGATTTAGTGTCCATATAGTAGCCATTATATTTGAATGTTTGTTATCCTTATAGGTTGAATATAAAAAATATGTAACAACAAATATTGAAACTTTTTAGCTGAATGAATTGGTTCAGAAAGTTTAAGGTAAAATTTGACTATTGATCAGTCAATAGGAATGTTTTAAATAAAATGTCTACATACGGGACCTATATGCAAGAAAAAAAAACTAAACATAATTACACTCGTTCAGTACCTACTTACCGAAAAGGAATATTTCTCAAAAACTAAGTTTGTCACTTTGCAAGACAACTGCCCATATCAGTTAAATAATTCATACAACAAATTTTACTGACTTTAGCATACCAAACATAGACCATTCAACAAACATAGCACACACCAATAAATGTAATAAAATGTATTAGGCAATTAACATAATAAACTTTACTGTGTGAAGTATACTTGTCGTAGATCCTTTAGCAAACAGAGTCATGTAAAGCGCACACATAATTTGGTCCGAAGGGTAATCCCCAGGCCAACTTACGCGCACTATGAGATTAATCCCTACACTCCGAACAGGGCTTACGAAACAGGCAGTGTGCAAAGCGCACGCAGAATTTGCCCGCGGTCCGTGGCCTTTGTGGGACTCGAACTGGTGACCTCTGGGGAGTAAACCCAAACTCTAACCAACTGAGCCAACCGCTCAGGTTGCATAAAAGGAATGTGATTTGGAGTTAACAGTGACCATTATTGAGAAGGTAGGCTATTGCAGTTAGAATATTGAGATCGAGGGCTTCTAAGGCATTAAAATCTTTTACTCCTTTTAAAATTTAGCACCTAGAAATTTCTAGTGGGGGGTGTATATAGGATCCGTGGGTTTATTTAAAAACACCAGCCAAAATTCTCAATATAAAAATTATGTTTTTCAAATATCTCAACCCACGTGCTAGAAAGGTTTCCTTTCTTAGAGTTCAAGATAGGATTATATTGATATTTATTGCGAAAGAAGTTAATATATATCTAGAATCATCAATATCAAATTGTTTTACCAAAATATCTTAACCAACTTGCTGAGTTATTTAAAGTTTTAGAGAAAATACCATTCACATTTTAATCCGATGGAAAACTACCGAAGAAAATCAATCATTACACAACACGAGATAACGTTAACCCAAAATAACACACCACAAAATTCTGCTAAATTGGTAGCAAAACTTTAGCATGATACAATATACATTAAAAAAATCCAAGACACCCCAGACTTTGAAGAGAAAAAAAGTAGAAGTTCACAAAACCCAGCTAATCAAATCAACATCTCATGATATTAAGCGTACTGTACTTTAACTTTAGCATCTGAATTTCTGTATCAACACATTCATAAGTCTTATTTGTTAAATATTGAAGTATGAAACCCAAAACTAATTGACACAGAGCAAATATATGGTAAACATTGAAACATTCAATCCAATATCAATTAGCGACACATTGAGGGATCCAGGATCTTATAAATTTTTAGGCAAAGATCTAATTTTCTCATTTGAGACTTCATATCTCAATAATATTATTTGATCTTTGGGTAATAGGCCAGCATTGAATCAATAAACAAGAATACAATACGACAATACTCCAAGACAATAGCTAAAATTTGTATATCTGCCAAAATACAAGCAGAACTATAATATTATGAGAATATTTACAAGCATGAACCAGATGTAAGAGTAGGATTGTTACATAATACCCAGACAACCAACCAAACTATCCATTCTGGTAACATAAATATAGAGAATTTGTAATTTGTACCGAACTATCTTGGCACTGCGAGGTAGTTTCATCTCAATATTTCTCAACAATATCTACCAACCTATCTTGACAGTCACATATGGTCGCCTCGCCACATCTATCGAAGTCTAATACAAACATGCCAAGTAAATATCTAATGAACGAACTGCATTACTATTAATATTCAATGAATTCTAGCATGAAAATTATATTAATATTCAATACCATTTTACATGAAAAATATTACGTGACTGTCACCTACAAGAACAATACAATAACCAATTCGCGCTGAGGGAGGGATTTCAATACCTAAGCATTTCCATTAACTCCACAAATCACAATAGAAAACACAATATTGGTAGTCCAAAAAATTACCTAAGTGAGGATCTCAAAAGATAGAGGAGCCATGGCACCCCAGTATAACAGCTCCGACCTCCACCACTTTGGTTGCGCAAAAGCATAAGCCGAGTTTTTGAGAGAGAGAGAGAGAGAATAGTACCCATTATTTCCACGTTATCCTAACCTGTAAACCCCTCTAGAAGAAATTCTCCATCTTCGTTCTGAGTTCCAACATAGAGAATTCTATGTTGGTACCCAACAACAACTAGCATAGAGACATCGACCCTTCCAACCCTGCACCATCCAAGGACCATCTTGATCAAACGAAAAATCTTTATGGTACCCTGCTATCAACCTAGCCCTTAGTTTCTTCAAGACTTCCTGCTTCAGCAGGAGAGGCCTAAAACCTTCCCTCATGATGCGAACCTGCCATTACTTATATATCTCGGGCCTCTCAACCCTCTTCGACAACTCACATGCAACCATATTTATAATCTCGTGCCTAGAAAACTCTTGCTCAAAATTTAGCCAATGCTGATCTTCACGGGGTACCGTAGCCTCAAACACATCAAACAATGCTGAGTAGCGAAAGAGTGCCTCCCGGAATCGAGTGATAAAGAAGGGATCATTGTATGACCCATTAATTACAGCCTGGATAAAAATATTTGGCTTCATCTGCCTGATCAATTTTAGAATAACATCCTTTATATTGTTCACCGCAAATGTCTCATCTAGTAGGTTCTCAAACTGTAACAAGTAGTTCACAGCAAGGACTTCATTGCCCTTGAGATTCAAATCCTCAATTTTGATAGTTTCCCATTCTCATATTTCTATGGTATGGTACTCAAATAGAGCTTTAAACCGCTCACAATAATTTGCTAAATGACGCCCCGTCTCCTCTAACCTTTCCGCTGGCCCGAAGCTAGGTTGAGGAAGCTCTATTCCAGTAATCCGAAGCTTGCATGTCCCTCCATCTCTCATTGACAGTTGCTGGATGAAGACAGGGCACTGGAAACCATATAGTATACCAAAATCTACAATGTGAAGAGTATCTTTTGAAGCAATATCTATAATCATTTTATTCGCAAAGAGAATTGAGTTCATCTGGAATGGTTTGGATGAAAGATGAACTTGATATGATTTCAAATTTTCAGCGGCTAATATCCTCTTGGAAACTAAGGAAGCGTAAATCTGGGTTCCTGTGCCGGCCAAACGTGGCTCAATACCGTTACAAAATATATGGGCCATCCTCTTATATGCATCACCAGTTGGAGAACTGTGCTGCCTTATTTTCTTTAGTTGTTCATTTGCAGTCTTGCGATCATCAGCAGCAACGGATTGTGTGCAACTAATTAAAAGAGTCGCCAGATCCACCATTTCACTATTATCGCTCTGTCTCTTAGTGCGAGTTCTCTTATTACAAGTTTTTTGTGTCTCCATTCTACTGAACAATCTTGTCCACTTCATTTAGCGGTTCGTCACTAAAATAGTCATCACATCTTATAGGCTTCCCTATCACATTAGTACAGAATAAAACCCTATCAAACGTCTCTGACAACTCAGCTTCATCCACATAAATGGAAGACTGTTTACTACTCCTCTCTTTTTCAATATCAGAGTCATCCTAATGATGATACTTTCTCCCTTTCAAGCCGTTTAAATAATTCTCTCTTTCATCCATCTCTACCTTGACTACAGACCCCACATCACGTTCATTCGAGTCTAGGGGCAGCGAGTATTTATCCAAATTGATAACTAGCGGCATATCACTCGGGAGGAATTTATTAGCTTCCTCCATCCCTCTATTAAACTGCAACATAGACTCATTATCACTACATATATTTTGAATGAGTTTTGAGCCTAGAGAAGAATCCACTGAGCCATTGAAATTATTACTGAAGCTGTTTGCAGAACCAAATGACAGTGGACTACTCTTCATGGTGGATGACGAAAAGTACGCCAAAGGATAAGCTTGTGTAACTGTTGAATTGAAATCTAAGGAACCACCAACTGACTGAGGATGACTCGTATTTCTAGATCTTCCCAAAAAGTTATCATCCGGGCTTTCGATAGTTTGGTCGATGCAAATTCGTGGCCAAGAGGAGGGTAAAGTGGGGTACTTCTCACTGAGGACTTCATAGAAATATTTCTTAGCAGCTTATAGAGCTAGTGGATCGTGAAGCATGTTGGGCTTCTCCTCCATATTCTCTCCCATGAGTATCTGATTCAGGTACTTGAGAACGGTATCAAAAAAGTTATCGGGAGAATCCCATTTGGAGCTCTCGTTCGAGGATGGAGCACTCACGTTCGTGGATGGAAGCATATTGCTCGGGTCATGATCTGACGGACGAAAAGGAGGATCCAAGTAACTGAGATTTAGTGGCTCACCTTTATATTTGAAACCATTGGCAAGGTTTGGCCACTGATTAAAATTGGGGAAAGCAGTTATATAGTGAGAACTATGGCCATTCATTGAATCAGGAAATCCCCTAAAATGTTTAGCCATAACTAACTATTACCCAAAACCCTATATGGCTATATCAACTCTACAACCAACGGATTTTCAGAAAATAACAAACCTATAAAAAGAAATATGTGTCATAAATGATAAGAAAGTAATCAGTTAGTGAAAATTAACTTCTTTTACCCAAAAACACATATCAACAAACATCAATTACAAGGCCTAAATCAACCAATCAGAAAGGGAAAACTATGTGGATCAATCATAAATTAGATGAATATAAAGGCAAAACCCAAAACTCTAGGCATGTTGTGGAATCATCTTCAAACTAAAATAAAATGAGATAAATAATGTGAACAAATAAACAAAGAAAAACACACACATAGAGAGAGAGAGAGAGAGAGAGAGAGAAGAGGCAAATAATTTGCGTACATGAGAGATGGGAGAAGTGAAAAAATTGGTTGCGGAAGAGGAAGGTTTAGGTTGAAAAGGATACTTTTTATTTTATCCGTGGTCTCCATAGACCAGAGTGCGACCAAGTCGATCGAGGAGAGTGTCCCACTAGCTGCTGCTGTTCATTTTGCTGTTTGTATTTAAATGACACGCGATGTCATATCATATCATATCAATCATCACACAATAATTATTACAGAATTTTATATCCCATTTTAACCATGTTTTAATAGATTTATATTTCATTCACCAATGGTTGAGGTAGTTAAACAAATTCGTGCTCAACTTTAAATTAATTTCAGTCAAATTTAATTTTATCAACTAGAAATAAAAAATAATTTGTATGAAAACAAACAATATTCTTCTTTATGTCTTTTATAGGGTATATGTAAGGACATAAATTTCCAATTGAGTCATATGTAGTTTTGACTCAATTCCAAACAAAAATGTTTGGGTCATATGATAGAGTTCTTGACCATTCTTCAAGCCTATGACATACTCAAGTTGAGGACGTAGCGGCCAAGTGTATAAAGCTTCATCAAATGCCGAGTTTGTTGTGCCTCGTTTCTACGCCAACAACATTTGTTCCGTTTACTCTTAAGGTATGAATACATTACATATTTATATAGGAGCTCAGAATAATTTTTATTGGGTGTAAGTTTTGTTTAAACTGTTGTTTATTTTCAGAAAAACTTTAAAATAATGTTTCTGGGCTAAAAGTTGAATTTTAAGCTTTTTGGATTTTCGTTCGAAATTGTCGTTCGAACAAAGTTTGCCAACGACTTGCCACTGGAACTTCATTCGATATTGTCGTTTGAACGAGTTGGTTTGCTTGAATGAGAATGTCGTTCGAACGAGTTTGGCAACGAGATTTCCCATTAGGCCACTAGAATTTCGTTAGAAGGGTCGTTCGAATGGAAATCTCATTCAAACGAGATTTTCGACTGGAAATTAAAATGGCAGTTTTGGGCAGTTTTTCACTTCTATCCCACTACTTTTCCCCACTAACTTTTGACAGACTTATCTAGTGCGAGAACCAACTCTTTTGAACCAACTTTTTTACTATCCTCCATCTCCTAGAGAGAGTTTTAGAGAGTTCAACTTCAAAAGAAAAAGTTCATGTTTTGAGTGTTCATTTCTTCAAGAAAAATTTCTTAAACACTTTTACACTCATATTGTTTATTCCAAGTTTCAATATATATATATACCATTGCTTGGAGTGTTTGGAACCGGGTTTTTTTGGGTTTGCTTCTAAATCCCACAAAGAAGAAGTTCATTTGCGTTGACTTATCCACTTGGAGAAAGGCTCCTTCTTCGGATGACAGAGATCGAAAAAGTTCGATCGGTGGATTCCGAGATCGCGGTGGAGCTCTGTGATTATTCGCTAGGCAGAGGTGTGTACAAGAAGAAGTTTCGTGGCTTGGACGGAGTCAAGTCGAGTGTTGTAAGTCTTTCGTGTCTTGTACTTGTAATACCGTACTTGGTTTGGCCTAATTTGCAAAAATGAATTATTATTGCTAGGCAAAATTCTAGGACTTGAGTTAAACTAATTTGGTTTAAGTGAAATTAAAATATGCGTGGATTTAATCTTATTTCACTTAGCTTAATTTTAATTTAAAAGAAATTATAATTTGGTGTGTCTTGTTTTTATGAACCATATCGATTCCGCATCTATAAAAGGAAATTGAAATTAATTTTTGGTGGTAAGATTCTAAAAATTGGGGGCCTCGTGTTCTAATAAGCGGTATCAGAGCATTGATTGTGAAAATATCTCCTTCTTAAATTGGTATCAGAGCGGGATCGCTAAATTATTACGTTTAAGTTTCATTAAATATTTTTGCCAAAATGGAATTTTTCCCATTTTTTAAACTTCCTATTTTCGATGGTTCTAATTATGTGTATTGGAAAGCGCAAATGAAATCAACACTAAAATCTATCGACGAGAGAGTTTGGCTATCTGTCGTTAACGAGTGGTCCCCACCTACTCATTTAGTAGATAATGAGCATGTTCCCAAACCCGCCAGTAGATGGAGTGAGAACAAATTTAAACTTGTTAACTTTAATTTTCGAGGTTTAAATGCCTTGTTTAGCACTGTCACATCGGATGAATTCTTCCGCCTTATGACATGTGAAACCGCTAAAGAAGCTTGGGATATTTTACAACTCACTCATGAAGGAACTAGTGTCGTAAAAGCTTCAAAACTCCAAGACCTCACCACTCAATTTGAAACCATCAAAATGAATGAAAAAGAAACTATTGATGAATTTTATGCTAGACTTTTCGATATTATTAATTCATCTTTTAATTTAGGAGAGAAAATACCTGACAACCGAGTAGTAAAGAAAGCTTTAAGGTCCGTATCCGATAGATTTATTCCAAAAGTGTCCGTTTTAAATTCTTTACCCACTTTAGCCTCTACGAAATTAGAAGAGCTCGTAGGTGATTTACAAACCTATAAAGTAGACATGTTTCCCACCAAAATTGAAAGGAAAATGAAAAAGGGCGTTGCTTTCAAACCCGAAAGGAGGAAAAACAAGTCGTAGAGAGTGAAAGTGGTAGTGACTCAGAAGATATGACCTTATTTGCTAGGAAATTTTGAAAATTTCTTAAATTTAACAAAGATAAATTTAAAAATAATTTTAAGAAATTTGAAACTTCTAAGCATGACAAAGCTGAAAAGATCCCTAAAACTCTTAAAGAAAATTTAAATAGATAGTTGTTTTGGTTGTGAAGGTTATGGCCATAGGGCAAATGAGTGTCCCACTAAACTAAGGAGATAGGGTAAGCAACCAACTTCTTTTAATGCAACCCTTAGTGATAGTGATAATGAACTGGGACCCGATTCCCCCATTAAGCACAACTTTGTGGCTTTTATGGCTAGTCATGTGAGTGATAGTGAGCAATCTTCTACTGATGAAATTTTAACACATGACACTTCCACGGTCGAAGTTTATGATTCCCTTATTTTTTATGGTAGTGAGAGTGAAGAAGAGAGAGAGAGAATGCACATGATGAGGTTGATGTGAGTGAACTTAAAAATGATTTTTAAGAACTTTATGAAGGATCTATTAAATTAAAAAGAGCTAATTTGAAGTTAGAAGCGAGTTTAAAAGTGCGTGTCAAGGTCGTTGATGATAGTGTGTTGGTAGAAGACCTTAGGACACGTGAGAGGACTCTTCGAGAGAAGCTTGAATATATATAAGGCGAGAGGGATAGCCTTAGAGGTTTAATGGAGTCAATGAAAAAGAGCTTCTCGAGTTTGAAGAGAGAAATATTTTATTAGAGTCTAGAATTTTAGAATTAGAAGATTAATTAAAAGACTCTAGTAAAGTCAAATTTGATTTGGAGTGTAGGTCCGAAAAACTAGATAAAATCTTAGGCACGGTCCAAATAAAAAATGACACTTGTGGTTTAGGCTTCGATACTTGTAATGAGTCCACTCATAAATCCAAAACCAAAGTTTTAGGAGAATAGCCTAGGAAAGCCTTTAGAGATCGTTCCTTAGGTAAGTCTTTTCGCCGAGTATTTAGTTGCTCTCATAGGGGTCGAAAAGGTCATCTTAGGAAATTTTGTTTTAATCTTAAACGAGGTCCTAGAAAATCCATAGTAAGGCAACCGAGGTAACCAAGATTCCTACACCCCGAGATCGTCATTCATAATTAGTTTGGGTTAGGAGATCGGACTTGGTAGCTTTACAAGATAGGGTATTTGATTCTCATTTACTTTCACATGCTTCCTCTCTAGCAAAATCTAAGGGTTGAATATTTTAGTTTTATTTGCATACTTTTTCTTTTGTACTTCATGCTATATTATCATGCTAAATGTATGCTTGTTTAATCATTTTCTAGTCTATGCTCCATGCTTAATCATATGCTAGAATAATGACTTTTGTTTATCTTTCGTATTCTATTTCCTTCATTTTTGTTTGCTTTAAATGAAAAATACAAAAAGATTTTTGTTTATCATTTGTGTTTCATTCTTTATAATTTAGTCTTAATGAAAAATACAAACGATTTTGTTTGTCTTTTGAGTAAACATTTTTATTTTTGGTTAAAAATTTCAAAAAACTCAAAAAGATTTTTTTATTTGTATTTTAGTTTGACACACTCTATGTGGCATACACTTGTGTTAGAATCCCTTCTTTTTCGCTTCCATATGGCTAGAACTTTTGGTTTAGCTTGTTAATCCTTATTATGTTCTTTGCCATGCCCACATGCAGTAGTTGGATTTTGTGTTGATAAATTGGATTCTATTTTTATATGCCTCAATATTCACACATGCACGAGCTCTCTTGAAATTTTAACTTCATATGTATATTTGAGCTTTGTGAGATGTTCTCCTACCAATCTAGTCATCTACATAGTATATGACCTAGGAAGACTACTGCATGTCAAAATCTGTTGCACGTGAGATTTGTGTGAGATATAAAAAATGTTATATATAAATGTGCACGGGGAAGGGCTTCTAAAGAAAATATCACCCTTTGCGAGTAAGCCACCGTTTGTTTGGACCCAAAAGATATACGTGGTCCAGAGGCCTAAAAATAAAATATGGCATTAAAAAGAAAGATAATTGTCAAGTCCTATGTTTAGTTGATCTATTCATTCAAAAGATTAAACTCTATATGCTTAAATTGAGGGAGATTGGATGGTATATCGACGACTTGCACAATGTCCGTTTATCCTAGTTGTACTTTCAATGTCATTACTCTATTGGTTTGTAGAATCATCAAAATTCTAAGCTTGTATGCATTATGTATGTTTGTTCATTGAGTTCAATTTATATTGTCACATGAGGTTATATTCAAATGTGATGAAGTTTTCAATCAATTGAGAACTCCATGAACATGTTTAAAGTGTGGGTCTAAATTTAATTGTTACTAGTACACTTCTGTTTCCATATGACACGTTTATGCTATAAGAGTGTGGAAGACTCATATTATATTTTGTGTGTGTCATTTTGGTGTTTATATCTATATATGTGTACTCGTGTCTATTTGTTATAAATTATGTATACATATATTGGATATTGTTTTTGTTGGTCTTTGCCTTGTTATCTAGTCCATTTATGCTTCAATTCATAATTGACACCTTGTTTGTTTCGTAGTTTGTTTAATATCACATGCTTAGAATCTTATTTGTCAATTTGGTATCATTTGTTTTCGCATCATAGTTGGTATTCATTTGTATGGATTAGTTATGTTATTGTTGCCCATATACTTTCTTGTTCTTATCACTCTAAGCATCACGTTTAAATTAGTATTATCCTTTGTCTACTCCTGAACAAAAAGGGGGAGAATGATAAGGGGAGAAATGGTATCTAATCCTATTGTAATCTTATCTAAGTTTAGGAGATTTAACTTAGGGGGAGAGCGCTATCTTCTTAGGTTGATCATTATTGATAAAGGGGAGAATTAATTTAGGGGGAGTATTTATCTTAATTGCATTTAATATTCTTAATATTCCCCATGCGTTTGATAGTTTGCTTAAGTGTACATGAATTCTTCTAAATGACAACTTTCATCATTGGCAAAGATATTGATCCTTGGGTTGGTTGAGTCAAGCTATTGTATTTTTATTTTGGGTGGGATTTTTTTAAGTCTAGTAGAGACGGCCCTTTAGGATATTTGTATGGTTTTTGTTCCGGAATAGCCTAAAGGGGGAAATTTGTAAAGATACAAATTTCCAATTGAGTCCTTTGTAGTTTTGGCTAAATTCCGGACAAAAACGTTTGAGTCATAGGATAGAGTTCTTGACCATTCTTTAAGCCTATGACATACTAAAGTTGAAGACGTAGCGACCAAGAGTATAAAGCTTCATCAAATGCTGAGTTTGTTGTGCCTTGTTTCTACGTCAACAACATTTGTTCCGTTTACTCCTAAGCATTACATATTTATATAAGATCTTGGAACAATTTGTATTGGGTGTAAGTTTTGTTTAAATTGTTGTTTATTTTCAGAAAAACTTTAAAATAATGTTTCTGGGCTAAAAATTGAATTTTAAGCTTTTTGGATTTTAGTTCGAAATTGTCGTTCGAACGAGAATTTCGTTCCAACGAGGTTTGCCAACGACTTGCCACTGGAACTTCGTTGGATATTATCATTCGAACGAGTTTGTTTGTTCAAACGAGAATGTCATTCGAATGAGTTTGACAACGAGGTTTCCCATCAGGCCACTGGAACTTCATTACAAGGTTCGTTCGAACGAGACTTCGTTCGAATTAGATTTACGACGGGAAATTAAAATGGCAGTTTTGGGTAGTTTTTCACTTCTATCCCACTACTTTTCCCCACTAACTTTTGACAGACTTATCTAGTGCGAGAACTAACTCTTTTGAACTAACTTTTTCACTATCCTCCATCTCTTAGAGAGAGTTTTAGAGAGTTCAACTTGAAAAGAAAAAGTTCATGTTTTGAGTGTTCATTTCTTGATGAAAAATTCCTTAAACACTTTTACACCCATATTGTTTATTCCAAGTTTCAATATATATATACCATTGCTCGGAGTGTTTGGCACCGGGTTTTTCTCTACCGAGTTGAAGAGAAGTTTGGGTTTGCTTCTAAATCCCACAAAGAAGAAGATTGTTTGTATTGACTAACCGACTTGGAGAAAGGCTCCTTGTTCGGGTCGCGGTGATCGAAAAAGGTCGATCGGTGGATTCCGAGACCGTGGTGGAGCTCCATGGTTATTCGCTAGGCAGAGGTGTGTACAAGAAGAAGCGCCATGGCTTGAACGGAGTGAAGTCGAGTGTTGTAAGTCTTTTGTGTTTTGTACTTGTAAAACCATACTTAGTGAATTTATGGCTAGGGGCATCCGAGGTTTTTTCCCGTTGTGGGTTTTTCCTGGTACACCGCGGCGTAGTGGTTTTTGTTTATTTTATCTTGCTATATCGCCTAGATGCATGCTTAGGTAAAAAGATAAAATTTAGTTTAAATCGCTTCTTACTTAATTTGGTGCTTAAATTAATTTGGCTAATGTTTAAATTAATTTAGTTCAAGTCATTTACTTTAATTTGATAAAAATGAATTATTATTGTTAGGCAAATTTCTAGGACTTGAGTTAAACTAATTTGGTTTAAGTGAAATTAAAATATGTGTGGATTTAATCTTATTTCGCTTGGCTTAATTTTAATTTGAAAGAAATTAAAATTTGGTGTGTCTTTTTTTTATTAACCATCTCGCTTCCGCATCTTTAAAAGGAAATTGAAATTAATTTTTGGTGGTAAGATTCTAAAAATTTGGGTCCTCGTGTTCCAACAAGTGGTATCAGAGAATTGATTGTGAAAATCTCTCCTTCTCAGTATATGAGTTTTGCTATCAAATTTGGAATTAACAAATTTTATCTTTCCTTTAAAATTTATCTTCAACAGTTTACTTTTAACCTTGATTATTCAAAGGAGTTTTTTCAGTGTTTATTGATCATTTTGAGTAGAATATTTTATAGAAATTGTTTAACTAGTGGAAGTCGGGATATTGAACCTATGAAACCCAACCTTCTTTTATCATAACCTTTTTAAATTTGTACCAACATAAATTTGGCAAGAATTTATGAATCTATCGCAAGGTTTACTTTAACATTTTGACTAGGTTCAAATCGTTTTAGATACTTTCAACTTTCTTTTCAAAAATGATTTAGACTCCTACTGAAAATAAGATCAATTTTCAAATTTTCAAGAGAAGTAGAAAAATGTTTTTCCACTTCTTCAAAATTGATCAAATTTTCATCCTCTTATTTTGAATTAGTGTCCTTGCCTTTTAACTCATCTTAAAAATCTAAAATATTCTAAAAATAAACTTTACTAAGTTTAATGTTTTAAAGTGGATAGGTCCATGGACATTCAAAGAACATAAAAATTCATTTTCATTGTTCATAAGTGCTAGTTCATTTCAAAACTCTATTTTTTTTTGTTCAAGAGTTTTGACATTTTTATGAAGAGATCCATTTCCTTTTTCGACTTGCAATCAACAATTGGAGATTCTTCCATTAATAAATCCACCATCTCACTCAAGTGAGCATGGCCAACTTGAAGTTGATCAACCATAGATGCCTTAAGTTGAAACTTATTGATCTCCTCTTTATGTTCTTTGAATTTGGAGGACAATAAGGTATTCTATTTAAAATGTTTCAAAGTATATTCATATAATTTAATTTAAAGAGTTAAGAAACCAAAATCTTCACTATCATCGTCACTTGATTCAAATTCATTTACGGGTGATGAACGATAAGTAATGTTGGGTGGAGAATAAGACCAGAAGATTTACATATCGGACGTGCTACAAGGTGAATCGTCAAATATTCCAAACAAATAATTTATTTCAACACAAGAACATGATACGACACGATATCATGTTTTTTTTACAAACACGAACATTACCCAACACGACACGAATAACACGTTAAATCAATTTCGTACCAATTGACACAATTCAACATGATCCAACATAATAACCCACTTATTTTTTATATATAAATATCATTTTTATATTTTTATATTGTATAAAATATATTAATTATTAAGGGATGGCAATTGGGTCAAATCGGGTTGTAATTGGGACAATTTCATGTCAACTTTTGGCCCGAACACGACCCAACCCGCTATCAAGCTAGGATCCAAACACGATCCAAACACGACAAACCGTATTAATTTCGTGCTAATTTTGTGTTGTGTCGTGTTTTTGTGTTACGTCAAAAATTGTCACCCGTACTTTTAATAAGACATTATTATACTCTTAAACTTAATACTATTACAATTGAAAAAAATATGTGAAGTAAATAAGTGTACAACAGCAAAAAAAAATTACAATAAAATATCTTTTATATGTTGAAAAAACAAAATGGAATGAAAATAATGAGTAGCTTCCAACATGGGCATACACAATTATATATCAACATGTTGGAGACCTTTTTGGATGGACCAAATATTCTTCAAAATCAAAACGGCAAATCAGTTAATTATAGAATTAAAGGGTCGAACACCATTCAAAGAACTTATTATAACTGTATTATAGAAACTCAATTATTTATCAAAAAGGTAATTGATTGTTTACGAAACATAAACAATATATAGTTCTCCATTAAACTATTCAAAAAAAATCAATAATTCAGTAATAATAAATAAATATTATAGAATTGGGTTTCCATCTTGCAATGTTTGAGGTTAGAACCCAAGGTCATAACCCAACACAACTCATCCTTGTTATTGAAATAGAGTCTCCTTCTAACTTTGTTGTCATGAAAACCCTGATACCACAAACCCACATGGTTAATCAAATACAATATTTCTTTATTAATGTTTGAAAATAAAAATAAAGTGGGAAAAAGGACTTACCCTTAAAAACGTCGAGGAACTTTCCATGATTCCCAAGTTTAATATCGCAAGTGTTTTTTATATAAAAAAATGGATCGTATTATATATTTTATTTAATTCCACATAAATCAGAAAACTTAAAAATGAAATTTGGATATAAAAAATGAGTGTCTGTAGGATCAATTATCAGATAGATTATAATTATATATTCTCATCTAGATATTAAGCATTGTAAGCATGAAAAAGACTATAAAATACCCCCCCCCCTTCCCATATACACATTTTATGATTTGTTTGAGGAAACTATTATGTTCCATGTTAATCAAACGTCATTAACACATGTAACTTATTAGGTGAGTAAAAATAACATTTGACTGATACCTTCAGTTCCTAAAAATACCCATGCAACACCCCATAATTTTATTAATTTTTATATTGAAAATTAATTAGAATTAATTAAATAAAATTTGGAAAATTAATTCGGTATAATAACTATTAATTACCGAGATAAGGGTTAATATTTATTTATATTGAATATACTTAGTGAATGAGTAATAATAATGATAAGAAAATATTATGATTGTCGTGGGTGAGAAATACGACAGTTACGGTAAATTTAGTCGAGACGCGTGTGTCAGTCGTGTTGGGATTTTATTTGGTAAATAAAATATAATTTCATTTTTGATAATTCAAATGGTCATTTAGAGTGCGCCAGTGTATCCGGAAGGGTAGATGTGACAACCCTGCTTTTTAAATCTAATTCGGTTAGCTACGCCCAATTAAATTAAAGCGGAGCAACAATATGTTGGCATTAGAAACAAAATTTAAATAAATGCAGTAAAGTAAACATGTACACTCTCATACGTGTAACCATATCATATTATAACAGCTATAATAAGTGAAACCAACTCAGAACTATTAACTGTAATAAAATATCAGTAATCTCAAACTGAAAATATAAAATGCCAATACATGCGGCCCAACCCAAAATGAGAAAGAGTAATACAACAATTCTCTCAAATCCAAAGTATAAACAAAGTGATATTAATCTCTGATACCACCCTTAAGAAAAGCGAAACGAACGACATAAATTAAAATAGAATAACTCCACGGCTACATGAATCCTAAGATTGATATGATCTCATCAGGCTCCGTAGTCTATTGTCCAGCGGGACGAGGACCTATCATATATTATATATATAGTAGAGGAGCAAGAAGCAAGATAAACGGACGTCAAAGCAAGAAAACAAGCTATAAGATTATAAGATGTACTTATAATGAAAGCACACTAGTCATTACTCATCTCCAGTAATTAAGTTGTTCAATTACCCAACCAATGCTCCTATGTCGTGACTACCCAACCCAAACTCGAGTAACGTGTAGTCTCATATCGTATCATGATTAATCATTATTAATCTTATTTCAGTATTTAATGTATCAAAATATTTCCTTCAAGTATAATATCATATACATCGATTCGGGATATTACCTTAAGACATAAGCATAATATCTCACACAACAAGTCATATCGGGTCACTATCGTAACCCGGGAGAACAAGTCGTAACACTAGGCCTACACACGAATATTCCTCAATATTACGTGGAAAGGGAAATAATACTAAGTCCTAAATCACATGGCGTTTCAAGGTCTTTCTCTCCGACCCGCATTACAACCATGTGTCCGGTTCCGGTGGTTTATCTCCAACACGGCACTCGAGCGGAACCTAACCGGATCAATCACAAAAAAAATCGCATTCAACATGTGCCTACGTCGACCGGAGGACTAGTCTAGTGTATACTCGAAAATATACATATAAAACAATTTCACGCTTATGTATATATACAATCGTGTCAAGTCTCTTACTCGAGTTATACCATAGTCATTATTTACAATATAACATAATTTCCATCATTAATTTACTAATTCAACATCAAATCATTTCGAGGTTATATATCCCTAATAACCATAAGTATGTGATCAAGTTAGGATATTAGGTACAACACCATAATTATCTTACTAACAACATGAAAAACATTAGCACTCTTATTTCAACAACATTCTGCCCAAAATGTAAAATGCAGATTTGAGGCTCTTCCGATCCATTTTTGGAAAAACTTAAAACTACAAAGTTGTTCGGAACGTGATTTTCTAAAAGGACGCGCGAGCACGCTACCATATCATTCCTAAAATAGACCCGAAACTAACATATAATATTCGCCCCTGTTTTCGATAACATTCTGCCCAGATTTTTAAAACGCTTATTTAAGACTTTTTCGATCCGTTTTTGGGAAAACTTAAAACTACAAAGTTGTTCAGAACGTGATTTTCTACAAGGACAAGCGAGCACGCTACCATATCCTGCCTAAAACAGACCCGAAACTAACATATACAATTCAGACCTGCTCACGACAACTTTCTGCGCAGAACCGTAAAACGCAAATTCGAGGATTTTCCTATCCGTTTTTAAGAAAACTTAAAACTACAAACTTGTCCGGAATGTGATTTTGTATCGGATAGAGCGGACAAAACATTCATTTTTGAAACCAAAACAGCTCAAAATAGTTTTTAATATGACGATTTACTCAATTTCATAGATTTAAAAAATGTAAGAGTTTGTTCAACAATTCAATCCATATAATGATGTTATTGCATTTGAATCTACATGGATGATGATCCTAATACATTGCATATCATTTTTAACATCAATTTAATATTAATTTAGGGATCCAAATACATGTTCATGTGAAATTTCATTATAGATACATAATATACACATATAGGTTATTAACTTGCCTTAGATTTTATGGAGATGTTGATGAAGAAGATGGCAACCTTATTCTTCTCATTTTTGTTCTTCTTTCTTCTTCTTCTTCTTCTTCTTCTTCTTCTTCTTCTTCTTCTTCTTCTTCTTCTTCTTCTTCTTCTTCTCTCTACCAAACCCTAGCCCCATTTTGTGAAATGAAAGTGTAGGAGGGGCTTAATGATAAGCCTCTCATTAAATTATTAAATGAGATTAGAGATGATTAATATTGACAAAAGTCCATGTGTTTATGCGACTGTGGTATTATTATGCGCGTTGGACATATCACGCGTATTTGTGTATTATTTACATATTAACTAGAAAATATTCTAGTATTGAGAGTTTTGACATATGTTATGGGACACATGCCACTTAAAATAGGACATGTGTCACCACAGGTTAATTGACATGTGGCGACCCACTTGGGTGGGTTTTGCTATAAATAAGCCCTACCCCCATACATTTGAGAGAGATCTTCTTGGAAGAGGAGGGTGATTTTCTTATCTTATGAGGTTTTAGAGAATTTTTTGAGATGAGTTCTTTGAGAAGAGTGGCAACACCTCCCATCTCTCCGAAAAACCACCACGATGAGTTTTCCGGCTAATAGTATGAACCCACGAACTACGCTTACTTTGATTCCGAGCATAACGGATATGTAGGCGCAACCGAAGTTGCTCAAGTCAAACACGTGCTAAAATTGAGTATTTCCCCTAAATTAGACTACTCTCTTACATTTGGCGACTCTGCTGGGGAGGTATTCGTGATTAATTTATATCGTGTAACGCCTCATTCGCGCTCGGAAAAGTGGTGGGAGATACAAAAAAAAAATGGCGAAGCAACTTCGGAATCGACGATCATAGCGAAAATGACGAACCTATTTCAAGATAAGAAATTTAATCTTTTTATTTTATGAGCTCTCATGACATTTTTTTTGTTATTAACTGATATTTATATTTTGAAAGTATGCTTTAAATATTTATGTCTCTGCAAGAGGTATAAATCGTGTTTGCATAAATTTTATATATAGATCTATTTTAACTTCAAATATATTTTCACGAAGTTTGAAAAAATAATAAAAAGAAAGAGGAAGTCATCATTTGAAGTATGAATGACACTGGTAATTTTTGTGGCACCAATGAACCTCGAATAAAGGATATAGGCATTAAAAAAAAATCTAATAGGTTGACTATTTGTTACCAATAAAAAAAAAGATTTGTTATGAAAAGACATTTCTGAAAAAAAAAAGATACAGTTGATAGACTATTTAATTGTGTGCTTGTAGCAGAACAACCCAAATGTATAAAGTACTGACCAAAAGTAAATAAACCATGTGCGTCGTTACGAGTAAATAATAAAATAGGGAAGGTTGATAGTACTTTTCATTATGATATGTTGAGATATTTTCAAAATCACATGCTCATACAGTACATTAACAGATGAGGTCACATGAGCAGGGCATGTGTGTATCTGTCATAGATTGATTGATTAGAAAATGTATAGTACACTTACGGATAACTCTTTATAACTTTAGTACAACAGCAGGAAGGGTATGACATAATATATTTTTGTTTTCAAAATCTTTGAGATTTCTCATTGCGTGTAGGACTTTCAACAATAGTACACTATGAATGGATAAAGATAAATCTTTTAATATTTTTTCGTAAGGTTTTATACATTTCGGAGTCAAAATTGATTTTTTTCTTAAGAAACCGAAATAGCCTTGCTCCAAAGAACCTCAGCTCGACAGATACCATCAGAGCTTTGCTCCGAAAAGCCTCTTCCGGACGATGCTCAGACTAAACCGTCCCACTTGTTTGTAGAAATAGCTTGCCCCCAAATTTGCTAAGAAAGCGACACGCCTGTTCATGAAACCGAATCACCACGGCATACCATAAATCGCGAATAATGGATTAACACCTGTTCATGACAAACAACGATGGAGCTCTGAAAATTTTTGAGCCGATGGAGCTCGGACAAGAAAACAGTAACTGAACTCCGATTGAGCATAAGATGGGTCCAAAACGAACCCTAATTTCTGAACTGAGTTAGAGTTGAATCACCTCAAATGGGTACTCCGATTCAACACGAGTCTACCCATTTAACTAGTTTGTAAAACCAAAAATGACTGAACAAGATTGTGAGACCCAAGAAATGATTCACCATGACTGAGGTACAAAGCAGATTGACCATGGGCAATAAATCCACATCTGAGATATGAGTTCCAACGGAGTTTTTTTTTCTTTTCTCCTTACTCCGGTGCTTCCTGTTATTTCGAGATCAACAACAGAATTTGGGATTCAAAAATCCATCCACGGTCTTTCGAATTCTTGAAAAAAAAAACTTACCATTGTTGACATAACTCGTTCTTCCTGCGTTAAAAAACGATGAACTGAGCAGGTCGTATTACACCTTTTCTACTTTGCTCCGGCAAGGGAGCTGACTGACCAGTCTAAAAACCGACGAAGTTTGCCCCAGAAAAGCACGATCCGATGGAGCTCGAACCATCATGGGTTATCACGGATTACCCCTACCCATCTTAGATTTCACCGATCCACCATGAGATTCTGATAAAACCGAAACATCCGATGAACCTCCAGCGTTAATAGGCGCCTGATTCACAAACATTTTGGCAGAAAAGGTTAAGGGTGAGAGTTTCCCCAAACCGAAGAACCTTAGAGTTGTGACAAAATTGTTGGGCATATAAATCCATTTGTGTTTTCAAAAAAAATTGAAGGTTAGAAATGGTTATATGTTGGTAGTTTGTTTTGAAACTAAGACTGTGAGGTTTTGGATGGCTCATCTAGATTAACACGATGGGTTTTATTAAAATATTTTATATTGTGCCCACCCTTCTTTGAGTGGCATGAAGGCTCTTGATTTTAGAGATGTTTTATATTTTTATTTTGAGGTTACTCTAAAAAAATAAATATATATATATATTATAAATTATGACAGGAGCCTATTTAAGTTCAATGATTAAAAATATTGAGCTATTAATTGACAGACATTATCTATTTTGGTGTGTGTATACATAATATACCGATCGAGAATCAAAATATGATTTACGATACCTTTCCATTTTGAGTTCGATCTGTTCAAAAGTAAAAAATAAGAGAGGCATAATGAAGGACACATTCGAATATTTTATGTCATTTACAAAAGTTATTCTACGAGTTTAGAATATATTGAGCAGGGTGCACCGGTTTTGAATTTATTTACGATACATCTGGAGATTTTGTATGCGATGAACCATGTCACCTGAGATACAACTATTAGGATTTGCTATAGAATTAATAGCATGATATATCCATGCACTATGCAGAAATATAAAGCTAAAAATGAGTTAGAGGCTGTGTAATGAATCTTCATCTAAATACCGAGTTTTCATAAAACATTTTGCAAATGTTATGTTTTTAGTTGGAGACCATGTTGAACATGATTAATATATTACAAAACATCTCGAGTATACTTCAATTCAGAATTCACCTGGATATTTTACACACTCGTGAGTTTGAAAGGATGTGTGCTTAAACGACATTAAATTGTCCACGATACACCTACGAGTATGGGTGGTTACGATTCATTACACAAATATCCCCGGACTTTATTTAAATTTTATTATATCAAATAAAATAAAAATAAAATAAAGGGGGCATGATGAGAATTGTACTTGGATATTTCCTGAGTTTTACTAACCATTTGCAATATTATATTATTGTGTCAGAAAGATATTATTTTGCAGAGGCTTCTGAACGAGTAGATATTGAGCGACACAAATATCAAATCATTGTTCAAAGACTCGACAATTTGAGATACACCCCATGAAATGTAATAATTAGGTTGCTTTCATTATTTTTCGGGTGGAAATTGTAAAGGATATATGTAATTTATTTTATTTTATTTTATCTTAAGATAAAATAAAATAAAGGGGGCAAATGGATATTATGATGTAACGTAGCTTGTAGTCTAAAGCTTCTTCGACATCATCCACGTCAAGGTTAGATTGATGAACCTCCAGAGTATAGTAACATCCAAGCAGGCCATTACAAAAGCTTCTTCAGTTTCTTTCGCAAAGAGTTCAAACGGGTTAATTAGTTATCACTCAGAAATTGACAAAGTCAGTCATCCTTCAGATATGACATCATATTATGAGAACTTTGCGAGTGTTGAGATAAGTCTTCTACAGAGGTGTATTATATTCCAAAAAACTTTATCAAATTGGTCGGTAGTTGAACCACGATCGTTATGACTTGACTCGTCCGAAGAAGTTGGTCATTGATGGAAACAGACGAAGGATTGCGCATAGTTTTCCATCCGACAGGTATGGGCTCCCATCCCGAAAAAACTGGTACAGAAGAATAATTTTACGAAAAATCTTAACAAGTGTTTTCGTTGTTAAGTCACCGTTATGGGTGTCGCCGTTATTGGTAAAGTTATATAAAAATCTTAACAATCGTTTTCGTTGTTAAGTCACCGATATAAGGTGGAGATTATATAAAAATCTTAACAAGCGTTTTCGTTGTTAAGTCACCGTTATAAGGTGGAGATTATATAAAAATCTTAACAAGCGTTTTCGTTGTTAAGTCATCGTTATAAGGTGGAGATTATATAAAAATCTTAACAAGCGTTTTCATTGTTAAGTCACCGTTATAAGGTGGAGATTATATAAAAATCTTAACAAGCGTTTTCGTTGTTAAGTCACCGTTATAAGGTGGAGATTATATAAAAAATCTTAACAAACGTTTTCGTTGTTAAGTCACCGTTATAAGGTGGAGATTATATAAAAATCTTAACAAGCGTTTTCGTTGTTAAGTCACCGTTATAAGGTGGAGACTATATATAAAAATCTTAACAAGCGTTTTCGTTGTTAAGTCACCATTATAGATGGAGTTTATGAAAAATCTTAACAAGTGTTTTCGTTGTTAAGTCACCGTCATGGGTGTGCCGTTATTGGTGAAGTTTTACAAAAATCTTGACAAGCGTTTTCGTTGTTAAGTCACCGTTATAGGTGGAGTTTATGAAAAATCTTAAACAAGCGTTTTCGTTGTTAAGTCACCATTATAGGTGGAGTTTATGAAAAATATTAACAAGTGTTTTCGTTGTTAAGTCACCGTCATGGGTGTACCGTTATTGGTGAAGTTTTACAAAAATCTTGACAAGCATTTTCGTTGTTAAGTCACCGTTATAGGTGGAGTTTGCGAAATACCTTAACAAGTGTGTTTTCATTGTTAAGTCACCTCTAACGGTGGAGTTTGCAAAAAACCTTAAAAAGTGTGTTTTCATTGTTAAGTCACCTCTAACGGTAGAGTTTGCGAAAAACATTAACAAGTATGTTTTCATTGTTAAGTCACCTCTAACGGTGGAGTTTGCGAAAAAACCTTAACAAGTGTGTTTTCATTGTTAAGTCACCTCTAACGGTGGAGTTTGTGAAAAACCTTAACAAGTATGTTTTCATTGTTAAGTCACCTCTAACGGTGGAGTTTGCGAAAAAACCTTAACAAGTGTGTTTTCATTGTTAAGTCACCTCTAACGGTGGAGTTTGCGAAAAACCTTAACAAGTGTGTTTTCATTGTTAAGTCACCTCTAACGGTGGAGTTTGCGAAAAACCTTAACAAGTATGTTTTCATTGTTAAGTCACCTCTAACGGTGGAGTTTACGAAAAAACCTTAACAAGTGTGTTTTCATTGTTAAGTCACCTCTAACGGTGGAGTTTGCGAAAAACCTTAACAAGTATGTTTTCATTGTTAAGTCACCTCTAATGGTGGAGTTTGCGAAAAACCTTAACAAGTATGTTTTCATTGTTAAGTCACCTCTAACGGTGGAGTTTGAGAAAAACCTTAACAAGTATGTTTTCATTGTTAAGTCACCTCTAACGGTGGAGTTTACGAGAAACCTTGACAAGTATGTTCTCATCATTAAGTCACCTTATAGGTGTGAGTTTGTGAAAAACATTAAAAAGTGGTCATTTGAGCGAGTCAATAATACATGCATGCACAAGAAACCTCATCGTGATTAAAACAAGTCAAACAACATGTGCATGCACTAAAAGATTAATCAAGGATGATGAAGTAGTTATTATGTAAACCATAATAATACTTACACCAAGCTTGGTTGAGAATGATGAAAGAGAATGCTGAGGTAGTTAGTATGTGTCCATGATAATACTCTTTACCAAAGAAGAGTTACAAACAATCGCAATAAAAATGTGGATGCATGATCATTTAAATAGGAATGGGGGCAACACTCGGTGTATATCATTCGTATGAAAATAATGATAAACGAGGTCCTTCGGAATAACCTATGAGATCAAAGCTGCAAAATGGGATTTAAGATATGAGATATAAATTTGATGTATATCATATAACTGAGATATAAAATATGAGATTGCATTATATCATAAAATGTGATATATGAGGTAAAAGTACATCATCAAGATGAAATGAGATATGAGATTATTACCCACGATCCACAGGTCGATCGAATATATGAAAACTATCTAAAATTATTTCGTACATACAGTCGATATATTTCAGACATGCATCAATATATCAACTATATGTACGAGGGGGAAAATGTAGGAGGGGCTTAATGATAAGCCTCTCATTAAATTATTAAATGAGATTAGAGATGATTAATATTGACAAAAGTCCATGTGTTTATGCGACTGAGGTATTATTATGCGCGTTGGACATATCACGCGTATTTGTGTATTATTTACATATTAACTAGAAAATATTCTAGTATTGAGAGTTTTGACATATGTTATGGAACACATGCCACTTAAAATAGGACATGTGTCACCACGGGTTAATTGACATGTGGCGACCCACTTGGGTGGGTTTTGCTATAAATAAGCCCTACCCCCATACATTTGAGAGAGATCTTCTTGGAAGAGGAGGGTGATTTTCTTATCTTATGAGGTTTTAGAGAATTTTTTGAGATGAGTTCTTTGAGAAGAGTGGCAACACCTCCCATCTCTCCGAAAAACCACCACGATGAGTTTTCTAGCGAATAGTACGAACCCGCGAACTACGCTGACTTTGATTCCGAGCCTAACTGATACATAGGCGCAACCGAAGTTGCTCAAGTCAAACACGTGCTAAAATCGAGTATTTCCCCTAAATTAGACTACTCTCTTACAGAAAGAATGAAGACTTCTTCTCTTCTTTTCTATTCATACCTAGGATTAGTTTATTTACAAAAATGCCATTGCGCTAAATTTAACCCTCTCGATCCTTTTATGCATTAATTCGCTTCTAATATTTAAGTCGCACATTCATATATCAATGGATTCATTTTAACTTTTCATTTCCAACCATTTTGAATATATATACTGACATAGTTTTATTTCCAAACATTTCGAATATATATACTGAAATAGTTTTTTTTTTTTTTTTCAATTCAATCAAAAATGCGGGGTATTACATTCTCCCCCTCTACGAACGGGATTTCGTCTTCGAAATCCAAATTAAAACAAATCAATTCAGTTCAAGTAAGGTAGTTTCGCATGTACCTTCGATGAAGAGATATGGGTGACTAATTCGCAAGTCATCAACTCTCTCCCAAGTGGCCTCAGACTCATCATGATTACTCAACATAACACGAAAAAAAGGAAATGACTTTTGACCTCAAGTGTTGCTCACGACGATCTTGGATCCTGACCGGCCTCTCCTCATAGCTCCCATCGGGCTGCCGCTCAACCCCATCTAACTCTATGTGTAGGTGTGAGTCCTCGGGACATAAGAACTTCCTCAACATGGATACATAAAAAAAATATCATGTACCCGCTAGAGCTGGTAGGGGTAGGGCTAAACGGTAGGCAACTGATCCCACCCTACCCAACCCTATAAACGAACCCTCATATCACGTTAAAAGCTTCCTTTTGGCACCAAAATGAACAACGCCTCTCATGGGTGAGACCTTCATCAACACCTGGTCCCCAACTACAAACTCTAACTTCCTCTGCCTTATGTTAACATAAGTCTTTTGACGATCTTGCGCGGTCTTCATCCGTGCACGAATCAAGTCAACCTTCTCTGAGGCTCCCTTATAGTATTCGGACCCAACATCCGGTGCTCTCCGAACTCCAACCAATATGTAGGGGATAGACAAGGCATGTCGTAAAAATCCTCATATGGTTCTATAACAATAGTTTGTCTGATAACTATTATTGTATGCGAACTCCACCAGTGGTAAATGTGTATCCCAACCACCTTTGAAGTCCAACACATAAAATCATAGCATGTCCTCCAAAATTTGGTTTACCCGCTCCGTCGGACCATCAAACTGAGGGTGGAACGCAATACTTAAACTCGACTGAACTCCCATTGCCTCCTGAAGACCACCCCAAAAGTGCGAGATGAAGACACTGCCACGTTTGGACATGATATCACGCGATACCCCATGCAACTTCACAATATCGCTAATAAAAAAAATCATGGCATACTGTGCTACCGTATAATCTGTCATCACTAGAAGGAAATATCCACATTTATAGTCTGTCGATGATGACCCAAATCGAATCATCACCGCACTGTGATCTTGGCAACCCAATAATTAAATCCATGGAGATGCTTTCCCATTTCTAACTCTACAACCGAAGTCTCACCACAAAGCCTAACATAACCGAACTACTAAGCTGATCCAAAAATCAATACCCCTAAGTCTGGACTTGCTAAGTTTCATGCGTGGAGTGTCTCGCAAGCGAAATCCAAACAAGGAACCCCTCCGATACACTACTGTCAGTTTGTCGAGATAAGGAATTTTTCAACTCAAGACCCCTAGTGGGATAAGAATCATCTAACTAAAACAAAACACTTATCTCTAGACTCAACGGTTCATCACACAACAAATAATCCAACTTCGCCTATTCAATACAGATGCCACTATTCATCAATCATGCCTCGATACTCAACTCATAATCGACTAACAGATGGTACTAAAAGCTCAAAAGCCAACTCTACTCCGAGTTGTCAATAACACTTTCCTTGCACTTATATTGATGGTGAGTCAACCAATATGGAAACCCTTATTATCCATTAAGGCTTCATATGTGCATAAGCATACAACTTCTATGAACTTACAAAAATTGCTCCAACTTTCCAAGTCTGGACTTAGGTAAATAATATCAGCAAGGTCCATACTCTCTTGAACAAGATAACATCGATAAAGTTACATTCTAGGCGATCAAGGATCCCTCACCTAAAGTTTTCGAACTAACCCGAGATGCAATGTTCCCCCTTGCCTCCTTTCTCATGGTTTGGTCGCTCTAACCCAAGGCAACAAACCCTCGCCAGATTCGACTTACCGCTCTTTTTTAAAAAAAAAACACGTAAGGAATTAAACCTATTCGACATGATTTCTGTTGGACTGTGAGTATATTCGAATTTTCTCACCGAACAAGAAATGAACTTGGTTCTTCAAACCACGAATAAGGCTTGAACATTTTCCAAGCAACGAGGTAAGACCAAAAATTCCCACTAATCATACCAAATCAGAATATCGGATTTGGCACACTCACCATCCGGATACTCATCTTCCAGCACACCAACGCTACCTGATCCTTATGAAGAACAGTGTGATATCCAACATGTCAAAGGTTATAAATATAAGGTAGCGGGTACCTTCACGTACCCTGACCCCAATTAACACTCACTAATCCACACATAACTGAAGTAAAAATTAAATATATTACGAACCCATTCGCGGGTGTTTGCTAAAGAGTACACACCCTCCTTACAAAACTTCTCAACAACGGTCGAAACACTCTCTTGTTGTCCCCCTACAGTGGAGGTTATGACAACCATTTCAGTGAATGGGTTAAACATTTGAAACCCAAAAATGTCTCAATCCTTGTCATTAATGACGACACTAACATGGCAACACTATCATCAATCATGCAAAAACTAACTGAGCTACACACGACTCTACCATTATCAAAAGACCATCATGGTGTGACTATTCACTAGTATAAACGTCACCATAATTGAATATCTTAAACTTGGTTTCAGAATGCGTCTTTAATCACACACGATCTAAGTAAACATCACGTCACTAACTACTCACTCGTGCTATAATTCACATTAATACATAACAAGGGCCACAACATAGCCACATTCCCATATCTGATGGATTCAAAATCAAGAACCACCATTATCAACGTGCAACAAATTAGTACCCCCAATCACCGGGTGATAACATAAAAATTGAACTCGTGGATATATCACCAACTCAAGCGATCACACTCGCATAAAATGAAACGCCTATTGAACACTCCCTCGTGATGTTCTCACTTGACAACTCGTCCCTCGAGATTCTCAACTGGTAACTCCAGCTCAAGTCCATCCCTTAGCACACCCATATTCATGTCCCGATCTTAATACTTTCAACAAATGTACCGATGTTACAAAATAAGATAACCACATCTTATCGAACACCCATTCGAATCTAGGGATTTACGAAGAACACTGAACTCCAATCGTTACCCAATATGGAAAGAAAACTCCCTCGAAAATTCTGGAATTCTCCAATGTCAATCCTCGTATGACCTTGCGATATGGACTTTCTCATCCCTAGTGTCCATGGCTAAGACATCGCAACATTATTAATACATTCTCACGAACTTGTTCGTGATAACTCGCCGAAACATTCCACTTTGAACATGTGAGTATCGAACCCACTAAAATATCTTATGCATGACCGAACACACACCTAATTGGCCTTAAGTTTATTCCATTAAAGATTTTATCCGATCAGAACACTATAGAACCACTCTATCACCCCAATACGACATCTATCGCTTGTGTGGACAACGTGTAGGTTTACATGCCTACCAAACTTCCCTGATACCAACACAATATTTCAAGGATAATCACTTATCCATTCTAGATTCAGACTCATGAATCTCTTATTATACATCATCAAACAGATGAATCTAGTCCGTGCTTTTCACAAGTACGATGACACTCTTGCGTACACCAAAATTGGACCCATCAGGTCATCTTTTGACGGGGTGGGACATACACCGATTTGGAGTTGTCCTCTCTCAAATCACAACCCTTACTTTATATGTTCATGAGTGATAATATACTCTTATTATCACAAGACTTACTTCGTTAACCATTCATTTATTAATATATCATCGAATTCCTCAATAGTCTGTCCATCATGGGTGGAACATGATGTTTTCTTCTTAGGAAAATGTCACAACAACAACTGGACCACATAATTTTAAGGTATGCCATATCTAAAGCTCTACCCTTCCACATTGGAAACAACTTCAGACAACTACAAGCGCAAGTGGTACCAACAACTCAGTGGTACTACAGGGTGGGCTATAACTCATACCAACTTCTTTACAGCCATAAGAGCGACGATATTCAAAGTTGATAATGCACAGTAAATATACGGGTGTTTCCTCCCCCTAAAGCATTAAAAGTCAACTCAATCATTAAGTTCAACATAGGTTTTCTCGCCTACTAGTGGGCGATGAAACTACGATAGTTGCACGTGAATCGCGGTCTCGAAAAATGCTTGGACCCTATACCCTCCCAGAGTCCACATCTCATCAAATGACTATCTTCAAAGATAGTAAGTGAACAAGTGTCTAAAAAAAATTTATTCAAGTGGAGCACTAGTCATAATTACAACAAGTACTTATACACAGACCTCACGCGTACTATCCTGTGGTCGATCGAAGATTCACCTCCTGCGTGGGACATCTCACGAATGAAATCCAAACAAGGAACCTTCCCTATACACTAGGCTAGCTCCGAATCGCCCATCAAAATCGCAGCGTGAAGATCTTCTAAGTAATTGAATACAATACCTAATCGTAAGGCTTTACGTATCAAGGAAACGAGGCGCGAAAAACGTAACGGACATCCTCAGATCCCTAAATGCTCTAAAACCGTGCTCTGATACCAACTGTGACAACACTGCTTTTTAAATCTAATTCGGTTAGCTACGCCCAATTAAATTAAAGAGGAGCGTCAATATGTTGGCATTAGAAACAAAATTTAAATAAATGCAGTAAAGTAAACATGTACACTCTCATACGTGTAACCATATCACATCATAACAGCTATAACAAGTGAAACCAAATCAGAACTATTAACTGTAATAATCCATCAGTAATCTCAAAATGAAAATATAAAATGCCAATACATGCAGCCCAACCCAAAATGGAAAAGAGTAATACAACAATTCTCTCAAATTCAAAGTATAAACAAAGTGATATTAATCTCTGATACCACCCTTAAGAAAAGGGAAACGAACGACATAAATTAAAATAGAATAACTCCACGGCTACATGAATCCTAAGATTGATATGATCTCATCAGGCTCCGTAGTCTATTGTCCAGCGGGACGAGGACCTGTCATATATTATATATATATATAGGAGAGGAGTAAGAAGCAAGATAGATGGATGCCAAAGCAAGAAAACAAGCTATAAGATTATAAGATGTACTTATAATGAAAGCACACTAGTCATTACTCGTCTCCAGTAATTAAGTTGTTCAATTACCCAACCAATGCTCCTATGTCGTGACTACCCAACCTGAACTCGAGTAACGTGTAATCTCATATCGTATCATGATTAATCATTATTAATCTCATTTCAATATTTAATGTATCAAAATATTTCCTTCAAGTATAATATCATATACATCGATTCGGGATATTACTTTAAGACTCAAGCATAATATCTCAGACAACAACTCATATCGGGTCACTATCGTTACCCGGGGGAACAAGTCATAACACTAGGCCTACACACGAATATACCCCAGTATTACATGGCAAGGGCAATCATACTAAGTCCTAAATCACATGGCGTTTCAAGGTCTTTCTCTCTGACCCGTATTACAACCATGTGTCCGGTTCCGGTGGTTTATCTCTGACACGGCACTCGAGCGGAACCTAACTGGATCACAAAAAAAATCACATTCAACATGTGCCTACATCGACCGGAGGACTAGTCTAGTGTATACTCGACAATATACATATAAAACAATTTCACGCTTATGTATATATACAATCGTGTCGAGTCTCTTACTCGAGTTATACCATAGTCATTATTTACAATATAACATAATTTCCATCATTAATTTACTAATTCAACATCAAATAATTTCAAGGTTATATATCCCTAATAACCATAAGTATGTGATCAAGTTAGGATATTAGGCACAACACCATAATTATCTTACTAACAGCATGAAAAACATTAGCACTCTTATTTCAACAACATTCTGCCCAGAATGTAAAATGCAAATTCGAGGCTCTTCCGATCCATTTTTAGAAAAAATTAAAACTACAAAGTTGTTTGGAACGTGATTTTCTACAAAGACACGCGGACACGCTACCATATCCGGCCTAAAACAGACCCGAAACTAACATATAATATTCGCCCCTGTTTTCGATAACGTTCTGCCCAGATTTTTAAAACGCTTATTTAAGGCTTTTTTGATCCGTTTTTGGGAAAACTTAAAACTACAAAGTTGTTCGGAACGTGATTTTCTACAAGGACACGCTAGCACGCTACCATATCCTGCCTAAAACAGACCCGGAACTAACATATACAATTCGGACCTGCTCACGACAACTTTCTGCGCAGAACCGTAAAACGCAAATTCGAGGATTTTTCTATCCGTTTTTAAAAAAACTTAAAACTACAAACTTGTCCGGAATGTGATTTTGTATCGGATAGCGCGGACAAAACATTCATTTTCGAAACCAAAATAGCTCAAAATAGTTTTTAATATGACGATTTACTCAATTTCATAGATTTCAAAAATGTAAGAGTTTGTTCAATAATTCAATCCCTATAATGATGTTATTGCATTTGAATCTACATGGATGGTGATCCTAATACATTGCATATAATTTTTAACATCAATTTAATATTAATTTAGGGATCCAAATACATGTTCATGTGAAATTTCATTATAGATACATAATATACACATATAGGTTATTAATTTGCCTTAGATTTTATGGAGATGTTGATGAAGAAGATGGCAACCTTCTTCTTCTCATTCTTCTTCTTCTTTCTTCTTATTCTTGTTCTTCTTCTTCTTCTTCTTCTTCTTCTTCTTCTTCTTCTTCTTCTTCTTCTTCTTCTCCTCTCTACCAAACCCTAGCCCCATTTTGTGAAATGAAAGAATGAAGAATTCTTCTCTTCTTTTTTATTTATACCTAGGGTTAGTTTATTTACAAAAATGCCTTTGCGCTAAATTTAACCCTCTCGATCCTTTTACGCGTTAATTCGCTTCTAATATTTAAGTCGCACGTTCATATATCAATGAATTCATTTTAACTTTTCATTTCCAATCATTTTGAATATATATACTGACATAGTTTTATTTCCAAACATTTCGAATATATGTACTGAAATAGTTTTTTTTTTTTTCAATTCAATAAAAAATGCGGGGTATTACAGTAGGATTAGTCAGAAAAGTGTACTCGGGGGTTAGGTTGGGTCCTGGGGCATTTTTGGACCAAACTAGCACCCGAGAGGGGTATTTTGGTCTTTCGAAATTTTGGGGAAAAGAAACCTACAAAAATTGGAGAGTTGTATGTGTAATTTGGAAGGGGAGTTAGGTTTATCAGTTACCAAATCAAAGAGAGACCACATGATGGAGAAGGAGAGGTATTCCAAGGCAAAAAACCACACTACAACAGAATGTTTTATTAGTGATAAAAAAAATCTAGACAAAAGTAATTTTGTCACTAAAAATTACCTTTCTGTGGGAAAAATTAATTTCGTCACAAATTGTAGGGGATGATGTTAAATTAGTGACGAAATAATAATATTTGTCACCAAATTGCCATAAAAATTTTGGCGCCATTCTTCTCTCGCGCTAGAATGTTCAACTTATCTATTCGTGATAAGACTATCATACATTAAGTGACAAATAAATTTATCACACAAAAAAAAAAAATAGTGACAAAAAAATTTCCTCACTTATTAGTAAAAATATAAAAAAAATCTTATGAGATACCCATTCTTCTAAAACCTCAAATCGTTTTTCCCAAATACAACTTTCGCTTCTCTCTGATTCGACTCTCTCTTTCTTCATTTCAGCAAAGCCCGATTGTCGCCTGCCGCCGCCTGAGGTTAGTTCTTAGCTTCCAACCTTATCGTTTCACTAGTCTGTTTGATTGTATATTTTTTGGAAATTTACTCACAGAAATTATCGTTAAAATTTGAGTTGGTCCCCTTCCGTTACATGTCGTTGGTTTATCTGTTGCTTAAACTTTAACAACAAGCATGGTTTTTATGTTTTTGAGGTCCATAGTGATTTATGGGATTTAATGGGGTTTCTAAGTTTGTTTGGTGTTGATTTGTTATAGGCGAGGGCTAGTGATGTTAGAATTAGGTATTTGTATTGTATTTTGGACTGAAATTGGAAGATTTTGGTTGGTTTGAGAGGTTAAAATTAGTTTTTATCAAGAACATGGGCATTTAGTCTTTGGTTGCGTTTGTTTTTTCATCTGAATCTGAAGTCTGAATCTGAAATCTGAAGACTGAATCTGAAGTCTGAAATCTGAATCTGAAAAATATGTTTGTTTTTGTATCTGAATGTACCTCTGAATGAATGTATTTAGACTGATTCAGACTTCAGATTCAGACATAATTCTACCTCTTAACCATTAAGAGCCAAATATAACCGTTAGCCTCTTAATCATTTAAAAAAACAAACACTTTTTGGTGCCTCTTAAGTCTGAATGGTTCAGATTAAGACTTAAGAGGTAAAAATAAACAACACCTTTGTTTATTCCTGATTAAAGAACATAGAGTTTTGAATTTTGATCTTCCCAATCCTTCAATTGATAATCCTGTGTGTTTGTTCGTTTTCGCCCCAAACTTTGACCAGCGGTTGTGGTCATTATTTACTTTAGCATCCTTAGATTTCATACTCTGCTGTTGTACAGACCATAGATTTCATCAACAATAGGTGATGAAATATTTTAAAACCTATGTTAAGACCTAATTCCCTATTGTGTGTCTATTTGTAGACCGTAGAATAGTCTTTTAAATGCAACTGCTATAATAATCATATAGAAACCTTTAATCACCTCTTCTTACTTGGTCTAATTTTTATTACTGCGTGGAATCACTTTACAAACCTCTTTGGCCTTAGAGATTCATTCCATTCTCTCAATCATGTCTTGGTGGAATAGAAAACATAACAAAGACTTCATACAGTACCTGCTTCATATGTTTCATGGGATAATCATGCGGTAAATTTGGGTATGTCAAAATCAAAGCTTTTATGAAGGTACTCAGATGGATAGTAAAAGGATCATCTGCAAGGTTGTCCAACTTATCAAAGCTTGTTCATCAAATCATTGTTTCAAGTCTCAGAGACTTAACCATAAAGACATCATTTATATGTTTAGCATTAAAGTTAATCCAATCCCTAATTACTTTCATCTAGTTAGTTGGATTAAACCTAAAGCTAAGTTCTTTAAGCTTAATACAGATGGAGTTGCCAAAGGGAATCGAGGTATATCAGGGTCGGGAGGTTTCATTAGAGATCATAGAGTTGGTTTCATTCAGGATTTTTCAGCATTTGAAAGCAAGATCTTAGACAATAGAGATGCCTGTATGGCTATTTTAAGGGGTTAAGAGTTCGTGCTTCTCTTAATCTCAATAATATCATTGTGGAAGTAGTTTCTTAATTTGTAATTCATGTTCTCAAAGGTAAAATTCAAAAACCTCCTTGGAACCTTATAGATGTAATTAATGCAATTAGAGACATTGGAATTATAGCTTTATATTGTCACTGTTGGAGACAAGCAAATTTTGTTGCAGACAGTCTTGCTAAATATGGTATACAAAGCCAATCAATCACCTATTGTAATCATAGTACACAGTTAAAACAGTTGTTACTTTTGATCAAGAAAATATGTAGATATTGTAAAAGAGTTACTTTTAATCAAGAAAATTGTTGATGAATAAGTAACAATTCAACCCATTGGTGAAGTTGCGTCCTTTGACCTTTCGTTTGGTGTAACTTGATGACTCATAATAGATAGAAGCTTGATTATAGAATTGCTAGGTTGCCACGTGGCACCATTGCTCGTCTAAAGATATTAAATGCCTGTAGTGCGTTTTATAATAGATAATAGATAACACCAAAAAGAGTCTATAATAGCATGTAAATAGGCAACAAGTGAGCATTCAAAAATTTATAACTATATAACTATATATATATATAATATGGAACAATGGTATTTTTACTGTTCAATAAGAGGATAACTTAATTAAGGGCTGGGATGTAGCCACCTGGGTAGGAAACTAGCGCCTCAGATTGATTTGGCTCACCATGCTGCAAAATGGAGATGTTGTCGTGGCAATGTAGTAGTTGAATCCTGAAAATCAATCTCTTAATTTGATGGGTAGGTATAGCACAAGGCTCAAGCAAGTTACAAGGAATCTTTTCTAAATCTTTTTACCTCATTCGTAATAGTGGCAGTGGCTGCTTCTCATGTCCAGGTTGTTCACCTATATCTCTCATATCATCATTTATTATTTCCTCCCTTTCCAATAAAAATCTTATCACACACTTTCTCTCTTTCTGACTACGGAACCCAAACATCTCTTTGCTTTGTTTTCTGGCTGGTAACAATTTAATTACGATTTGTTTTCTGATTAGTAATAATTTTTATTACGATTTTGGTTACCGATTATGTGTTGATTTGGATCTACTCATTTAAGACTGTTGGTAAGTTTTAGTTCCATATATGTGACCTCCTATGAGTAACTCTCTAATAACTTATTGGTTCGTTTTAAAACTGAGTTTTGTGTTTGGTTACGATTTGTGTTTGATTTATGTTTGTTTTGCAATAAAGGGTCGTTTGTCTTACGAGTAACTAATTTGAGACTATCTTACGGCTAATTCATTTGAGACTGTTCGTTTTATCACACACTGTTCATTTGATTTATGTTTGTTTTGCAATAAAGGGTGATGTGGTTACGATTTGTCTTACGGGTAACTCATTTGAGACTGTTCATTCGATTCATGCTTGTGTACGATTTGAGACCATTTTTTTTTATATTTAGGTATAACTTAGATCAGATACTCTCACTCTCACCCAATGCTTGTAATACTCTCACTTTCAATCCAGACACTTTTAGATCGGGTATAACTCTACATTTCCTTCTCTTTTTTTTAAAAAAAACCGAGAGTTGTTAACATGTATGATATTCAAACGTTTGAAATCTCCTTTTTGGAATTTCAAGTTTTTTTATTCATTTTTTTGTTGAAATCATAGTTTTTTGGCAGATCTGATTTTATTTGTCATCTGGAGAATCCATTTCTACCTTCTCCGTCTATATCTATCATTTGGAGGACTTGACCAAGGGTAAGAAAGTGATTTTTTTGGGGTGTGGGGGCATGAAACTGAGTTTATTTCGGACATAAAACTGAATTTTTTAGGGGGCTTGATCATGGATAAGATATGTTTTTTTTACATGAAACATTATTTTTTTACTTCACTTTGGGTAAGATCTAATGTTTTTTTTGGACATGAAACTGATTTTTTTGATTTTTTTAGTTTACAAAATGCACCAAATTGGTATTTTTGTTGAATCTTTATGATTTTGGAATTAAGAATCTCCTAAGGTAAAACTATCATTTTGACGTCAGCTACCACTTTCACAATCAAAGGTATGAATTGTTTGGGGTATTTTTTTTTTGTTTTATGGGACTGAACATCGGCAATGGTATGATTTTTTTCTATCTATATTTAGGCATCACTAAAATATTTTGTACGGGGTTATTAATCAAATAAATTTTTATACAATTTATTACTGTTTTTTACACTTTTTTATTTGCACCTTTATTTTTTATTTATTAATACAACGTAAATACTTTACGTTATTGTACGTAATTGAGAAACGCCAATACATTATTTCTTAATACAATGTCAATACACTTTTTTATAGGTATTGTATGCATTCAATCGTCGACCCAAAAGATACAATCTACATGAGCAACGACTTCACTGGAGCTGGAGTAAATGTCAAAACGTTGCGTTATGAGATTTCTTTATTCATTGTGGGATTCATATGAGATTTCTTTATTCATTGTGTGATTCATATCATTTGTTATGGATTGTAGGTATGCTAAGTATATTGTATATGTTTTCCATATTGAATAATTTTATTCCAAATTTGGTGGTTGATTGAACTATTACATAATAAATTTGTTGTTTCTCAAGACTTTAGTCGATAATAGTTTCTTGGTAACGATGCATGGGCATACCATAGTCTTGGTATAACTAAGGTATGATGTATGCAATAAAGTTTTCTTATTGATGTTATTTCCATGAATTGAGTTAAATGGGTGATGTTGTTTATATGAGGTTCAAGATAGACTATTATTATTTTTGTTGTAGGGGTATTTTTATTTCTTAAAGAGGGTAGATAGCCCTATAAATGAATGAAATTTTGCCTAAATTTTCTAAATTGTTTAAAAATTTGTGTCGTGACTTTTTTCTACTTAAATTATACACGGTTCAATACTTTGAAAATTTCTCTCCGTGCCCAAGGAATGCTCATAGTTTTAGTTTTTTTAATGTGTAATCAAGATTTTATTGTACTTAATTTTATATTGTCTATTTTTACCCATTATTAATATTAATAAGTTGTTATTTTTTATGGAATATCTATTATGTTTTAAACAACTGAATTTAAGCAAATTTACATTTTACCCTATTTTATATTTTATGTTTTTGAAAATTGAATTGAGGACGACAATCATAAAAAAGTGGTACACCAAA
Source organism: Sambucus nigra (assembly GCA_949130495.1). Taxonomy (NCBI): domain Eukaryota; kingdom Viridiplantae; phylum Streptophyta; class Magnoliopsida; order Dipsacales; family Adoxaceae; genus Sambucus; species Sambucus nigra. The sequence continues at coordinate 296,602,061 of OX422217.1, read as the reverse complement.
AAATGGTGAAATAAAGTAGTACACCAAAAAAAGTGGTACACGCCACAAACATGTATATAAAAAAAAATATTTTTTAATTCGTATTTATTATGTGATTCAAACGTTCAAACTGTGTGGAGATGGAAGGAACCAACACAACATTTAGTAATAAGCACCATAGTTAAGTTTTAATAATAAGCATGTGGAATCCCATAACAACTAACAAGCATGTGATAACTATCATCGTGTCATCTGCACAGGCATATTCTAGGGGTATACATGTTTACACGTATGACTTAAATTATACATGAATCAACTTTTTTGGAATTTCTCTTCATGCCTTCCAACACGGGCATTCCACTAGTGTGTATATATATATATATATATATATATATATATATATATATATATATATATATATAATAAAGCATGCATGATAAACTATAAAAGTACACCCATTATGATATATATTTGTGTGTATGTGTGTGTGGATGTGTGTGTGTGTTTATGTTTGTGTGTGCTTGTGTTCACGTCTTAGGAATACATATGAAAGACTCTTTGTTGATGTATAGAGAACCCATGGTCTAAACACATTGCTAAATATTGGGGGTGTTCAAAAAATCAACTGGACCGACGGACCGAACCGAACCGAGCCGAACCGACCTTTTTTTCGGTCTTTTTTCTTAATCGGTCCGGTCTCGGTTTATTTTTTTGGTGGACCGACCTAGTCGGTCCAGTCCACGATTTACAGTTTTAAAAACCCTGTTAGGATCGACCCGGACCGACTGTATATAAAATAATATATTTTTACATATATATATGTATATATATAAGATAAATAAATAGTAAAAATACATATTTCAATATTTGATTAGTTTAAATTATAGTTTAATCCAATATTAGGTTTGTTTTAATCGCAAATTTTGATATTTTTTAGTTTTTAATGTTTGAAAAAAATAGACTCGGGTATATTTGTACTATTATAAATGATGTAATTCATTAATGTGAGGACGGGTTAGATAGGACCGACCCTATAAAAAACCGAACCGACTAGGGTCGGTTAACCGACTAGGGTCGGTTAACCGACATTATCGGTCCGGTCTCGGTCCATTTTTTTAGAGGACCGACCAAGTCGGTCCGGTCCAAAAAAAACCTTAAAACCGAACCGGACCGGACCGCGAACACCCCTACTAAATATGGGTAGTTTCGTAAATGCTCAATTTTCACCACAGCAAAACCTTCAATACATAACTTCTCTTTTTTTTCAGTAGGATTGTTCGTAGCTTCTTGAAACACATTTCTTTTACCCATAAGCTTACCCCATGCTGACATGTATTCAGGATCACAAGTGTAATCAGTGAACTTTTCCATCTCTATAAGCTCCATTACTCGATTGATTTACTTTTACTTCACCTTCTGTAAAATGTTTTGGGAAACTCTTCTTTTTAATGATTGTACCTACAAGTAATTCTCACAATGCTGCATAAAAACCTTACTTACAAAAGTTTCAATGTAGTTCCACACATCGTGATATGTAAATTGCGGTAAATATTTCATCACCTGCTGTTGAGAAATAATGCAGAGTGGATGTTGTAACCTTTAATGTTATTCTAGGGGGGGTTGTGTAGGGAAGGTAGATTTGATGAGGCTTTGGAGATGGTTGAAATATTGCCTTATGAGGGTTTGTATTTGAATAAAGCAAGTTACAAAATTGTGTTGAATTTCTTGTTGAAGGAAGGTGAATTGGACAAGGCGACAGGGTAGTTGAGTGTTATGCTCGGAAGGGGTTTTGTTCCTCATTTTGCAACCTCGAGTGAGTTGCTGGTGAGGCTGTGTGAGGGTGGAAGGGCAGCTGAAGCAACAGTGATTTTGATGGGATTGGGATAGATGGGGTTCAAACCAGAGCCTGAATCATGGAGTCTTTTGGTGGAATTGATTTATAGGGAGAGATAGTTATTGGCTGCATTTGAGCTAATTGTTGGGTTAGTTATGAGTTCCCTATAATTTTCTTGTTTTTTTTAATTACAGTGTGTTTGATAACCTAAAATGAGCCCATGCTAATTTGTTTAGATTATCTTGCATGATATGTTCGCAATTTATTTACGATGATGATCAGTGATCTCAAGAGTGCTTGCTAAATCAGTGATAGTATAAGAAGGTATTGGAATTTAATAAGCACCTTGGTATTATAGTATTTTTTTTACTCTAATCAATGGGTTAATATATTTGTCCATTAAGAGTATGCTTTTACATACATATTTTCAGCACACAATTCATTGTAAAGTATGAATCGGTTGAATCTGAATTTAATTTACTTCTTAAGTTTCAAGTCTCGACAACAAAAATACATCATTACAACAAAAATACCTCACTGTTGATTATGACCGTTGTCTTGGGTATGATTCACTTGTAGGATAAGGTTAACAGCGGCAACGATCGCCCGCACACCAAGATGGCCCCGCTTTTACCCGGTTGTAATTACGAGCACTGGCTCATTGTTATGTGCAAGCCTGCAGGTGACATATAACAAATCATCCATTCTTATATCCAAATCCTATCCCAAGTCCTCGGAAGGTACTTACTATAACCATTTATCTCTCTCATTTCATATTAATATACTGATGTATCTGCTTTTTTATATGCATACATTAATATCAGGATCAACAACCACATGAATAACATTTATAAATATCACTGCTGTGTTAATGAAAAGAAGTTTCTGGTTATAAAAACATTTTTAACTATATGTCATCCAATTTTCAATCCTACATAGGAAACATAAGGGAAAAGAAAAACAATTTTTCCTACTCATCGTTAAATGGTTTGAACACTTCATATGGTATGAACATAAGTTGCTTTTCATCTCATGATTTGGCCTATATTTCAATTGATGGGATAGTTGATATATCTTTGGAACAAACAGGTGAAGGTATTGCCGAATGTGAACTTCTCAAATGGTTTGTCCAGGAAGGGAATGGAAGAGTCTTGAAAGAAGATGTAGATGTTGATGCTGATCATAGAGGTATTGATAGAGCAACTGTTGCAAGATTCTGTAGGCTCGTCATGAGCATCTGTAATGTTTAAAGGCTCGTCAATCTCGATTCGACAAGATGTGTGATGATTTAAAAGCATCGGGTTCCCTTCCTCCCTCATTTACTATATGGTGAGTTTTAATAATTTCAATGTTGAATTTATTAAAATTACATTGTTGGATTCACATCCTTCGACTTATTTAATAGCTCTATTGGTGATGCAACTACCATATTTTCGAAATCGGTGTAAGGGATAATTTGGTGGATTGTCGTTGGGTTTGACTTTTTTATTTTTTTAATTTAACAGGGTGATTTTAATCTATAAATAAAGGAAACTCTGTCGATTATTTTAAAAATATTGGCGATGTTATTACATTAACTTTTGAATTGGTGGAAGGGGTGTTTTGGTGGATTGTCGTTGGATATCTTGATTTGTTTTCTTAATTTAACAGGGCGGTTTTAATATATATAGACAAAGGATGCTCTGTCGATTTTTTTTAAATATTAAAAAGAAAAATGAATTTCGTAGTTTTTTTGACGTTTAGCTCGATGTGTGTTATTTATTAGTTGATGTTATTCTATTTATCAACTGTTTATAAACTTATAAAGTTAGAAACTAATGTCTTGGTACCTTTGAATTGCAGATCGGGATGTTGTGATGACCCTTTTTTGGAAATTATTTTTGGGATGATGACGAAGATAGAAGGAGAGCTTTACAAACTTGGTGGAAATTATTTTTGGACGTTTTGAAGTTTACTATTTATTGTAACAAACGATGTAGGCTACTTTATAATTTATCAATGGTGTTGAGATATTTGTACGAATGATTTCATATCAATTATATAATGTTTGAACTTTAATTTTGAGTATGTATATGATGATAGTTGATTACTTATTTAATGTCGATAAAATTTAGTCGATTCTGTCATTAATATTTATTTGACTGAATATCTATATGTGAAATGAAAAAATTATGAGTTATAAATTTATAATATTTTTACAATCAAATTCATTTCGTGACAAAAATATTTTGTCACCAAATGGTTATCCTTTTACATATTATCATTTACATTAGGTGACAAAATTAGCATTTTTGTGACAAAAAAAAAGACATTTGGCTATAAATAATTTTGTCACTAAAAGCCTGCTATTACGTTACACAAAATATTTTGTCACTAAAAGGTGTACTATTTGGTGAGAAAATTTGTATTTCGTCATCAAAACTTTTAGTGATGGGGCTTTCGTGACGGACGATTAACGAATTTTTTTCCGTCACCAAATGTTTTTGGTGACAAAATTTTATCATTTGGTGATGAATTTTTTTCCACTAATTATCTGTTTTGTTGTGGTTGCAACACCACCACCACCAGATTGTAGATCGTGAGGAAGAGAACATTCCACCATTAATTCTGGAGAAATCAGACCTCTAAAATCAAGGTAAGTGTTTATCTTGCTGACTTATGATTTGAGATACCATCCATGTTAGAGTAGGATGATTACCTTATATTTTCATGAATTGTAGCCCTAAATTTGAAGATATAAATCATGTTCTTAGGTAGGAATTGTGATAGACTTGATTCCTTATACATTTAGGACAAATTTGATGAGTTAATATCGAATGTGTGAAGAAATCTGGAGTTATGTTGAAGTTCTTGAATAAGAATAATAATCTAGGGTTTTTAAAAATTAATTTAATTTGAAGTTGTTCTTTAAGGATTTACCGATTCTATTACGTTAAAATTCATTTACACATGTTACTATGATGTTTGAGACCTTTATTTGGGAGTTTGGAATAGTGTAATGGTGGTTTAGAGGATTAAAAATTATGAATTCCCGTAACAGTTTAATGGACAAGAAGACAACTGTTACATCAAATCGATTCGGACTAAGGCCGAATCGATTTGGTTTACCAGATTTGAACAATTTCCCCCCTTTTGCTTAGAACTCATGGGAAATGATTAGATTGACCTTTGAAGTAATTTTAAATCTTAATGATAGATATTCTAATTACTAGTATGTTAAGGTTGGGAATTGAGGTTAGTCACACGAGGAGAGCTTAAGGCTATAGTTGATCAGGTTTAATAGGATAATAAAAGCTAATTCGGATAATGATTTCGTGTCATGGAAAATCAGGGGAACATATGACCTATACTAGTAGGTTATGAGTGAGATACCTACTGAATTTACTTAAGGGGCAATTGGTAACATTTTGGGCATTGGGAAGCACTCGAGATTTCACAATGAGAAGTATTATGATAAAGTAATGATATATAGAATATTCGATAGTTACTATACTACGTATAAATTATATGATATAGGTCACGTGTATACCAATAATGAATATATATATATATATATATATATATATATATATATATATATATATATATATATATATATATATATATGTGTGTGTGTGTGTGTGTGTGTGTGTGTGTGTGTGTGTGTGTGTGTGGTGTGAATACCTATTGTTTAATTTATTATGTGTAAACATACCTAGGCTGCTTGCGATCACGGGAGGTTTCCGCATCATGGAAAATCTTATCCTGATAATCCTAATGAGGAGATTTTAACTTTTACCCCATAACATATAGCCTAAGTACGTGCTATCTGAGTGTATGATGATTTTGACGGTCAATTGGGCACGTTTGGTGTGTGCATGACCCATAGACTTGGAACTATGTTCGCCTCCAATATGTGTGATTTGATTTATGGTTCGAGGGTGATATTCGAACCGATATCCTTATTTAGTACGTGATATACCAGGACTTGATATCATAGTATGCCCGCACCGGAGGTCTCCACCTAGGGGTGTTGTATACGTATATATGACAAGAGTGATGCGTGTGTGTGTATATACGTGTGATTGATTATGCTATAAGTGTATTAGTAGATAAGATAGATAGTGATATCTAAATGACTCAAAGTATATGAGAACTTAATCAATTATTGGTAACTCTTAATGAATATAAGGAATTAGAAAATTTAGTATCGTATTATATGGGCAATATGGGTGAGAACAATAACTTATTAGGTGGGATAAGATATGTAAGTTAAACTAGTTAGGCGGGTAGCATAACTAGGTGGGTTAGAGTAGTACGTTAGGCATGCACAATACCTGAGAGGTGAGGATCTCAATTGAGAGCACGCAGAGCTAACATGTATATAGTATCTCATCTTGGCGCATTTTAAATAATTGCTAAACTTTTTCAACTGTTTCACTTGGGCTCTGACCCGTTTCAAATCCATTTTGTAAAAATAATTTTAGGTGCCTAGCCACAGGGACGTTAGGCATAGGAGTTCTTACATTTGACGCGTTGCAGCTGCTGTGGAAGTTGCAGAACCTTGCTAGTAGACGCCTCCACACTTATCTGTTCTTATTTATCTTTTTATCTATCTCAGTTGGGCATGTTACCCACTCCTATTTGGTTATTGTTTACGGATACATTGTACTTCCAGTTATTTCCAGTACTTGATTTAGACTTTATTTATGGATGATTGTATAGGGATTTTATCTGGAGTGTTCTTCCAGACATATTTATTTATGTTGTTATCTCATTATTCATTATTATGTGCGTGGAAATGGTGAATGCAATTTATTTGATTTATATTTACTTCATGTTACTAATAAGAATTTAAAATTATTAACACCGAACCAATAGGGTATTAGTAATTAATTAGATTTCGAAACTGATGATAAGAATGAAACTATTAATGATTCCTGTTTATTTTAATATTGGACTGATCACCCAGGACTAAAATAGGCGGGGTGTCACAGATAGTATCAAAGCATCGAATTTTAGTGTCCTTAGGATCGGTCTGACTTATTACGTTTCCAGTGTAGCGTCATTTGATATAGAGCCCTACTATTAGAACCTTTGTAATATAGAATCAATAATATTACGGGGTGTTACAACCCATGCTAACATCTTTATTTGTAAAAATAAAAAAAATAATACAATAGTTCAAGCCAAACAAATATTGTATGTAACTATACGACCAATACACAACCAAACTTTCCACTATATATATATATATATAGGGAGAGGTTCACAAGTGAACCTAAAAGATGAACTTTTTAATGAACCTTAACAAAATAATACCTAAAAACTCAATTAATTTTAATTCCTACGTTGTAATTGGTTCGTGCCAGCGGCAACGGACACGTGTGTCGATCGATCCTCAACCACCCCCGCCCCCCACCCCTCATGGCAGCCCTGCTGCCATAAGGGTTGCTATAAGGGCTGCCATGGTGATGGTGGTGGTTGGGGGTGTGAGGGGGGGTGTTCAATCGACACGCGTGTTTTTTGCCGCTGGCGCAGACCAATTACAACATAGAAATTAAAATTAATGAGTTGCTAGGTGCTATTTTGTTAAGGTTCATTAAAAAGTTCATCTTTTAGGTTCACTTGTGAACCTCTTCCTATATATATATATATGTGTGTGTGTGTGTGTGTGTGTGTGTTAAACACCCGTTTCCCATTTCATCCATTAAAAAAATTCAAATAAGAGAAGTAACCTAACAACCACTTAATACTATCTTCCTTTATTCACCTCACACCAAAATTACCACATTTTGGCTAGTCAACTACTAATACAATTACCACATTCTTAAGTCTCCATACGGACAAAATAAAGTTTACCCATGATATGAAGGGATGCAACAAAAGATATGAAACCAATACTCATCACAAGAACAATATTTGGAGAAATCTTGAGGTCGGGGGAATCATCAGTGTAGAACTGGAGCATGTTGCCAACACTCCCTTCATGTTGCGGCTCCACAAGCACTACTTATCCTCCTTCTCCGTAGGTTGGCAGTAGCCGCCGCCGCACTTCCTCTCTAGGGAGTTTCTCCGTTCATGGCCATTTCTTAATTTTGTGGGGGTTGATCTCTCTCTTTGAAGACCAGGTTATGTGTGTGTGTGTGTGTGTTACTTCAAAGAAGCACGCACCCAATTGCACCTAACAACTTCTACGGACTTTAAAATTGATTGTTGTTTTGGCATGACCTTTTGTTCTTTATTTTCATGGACAACACAAGTTCTCGTTCTCCATCTATTTTCATCTCCTAACTTGCATAAATAATAGTAAGATATTAGTGAGATAGAGAGACAAAGGAAATAAAGGGAATATTGATATGTACAAGAAATATGTTTGGCTAATTGTATTTTATGCCTCTTCGTATGTATGGATGAATGTTGCTTTAGAAACCAAGGAGTTTTTTTTTTAAATATTACTAGTCAAGAAATGTAAAGTTATAGAAATCAAAGAGTTCATTGTTATGTACTACAAAAAAATGTAAAGGGTGGGTGAAAATATAAAGATAAACTCAAGAGACACTCCATTAAAACTAATACAAAGATTGACATGAAATAGAAACCATTTCTTGAATAAGAAATTGAACAGATGTTAGAGGAAATTACATACATATATATGAGGAGAGAGAATGAGAAGAGTTAAGACTTGTTCAGAGTGGACTGTCCACGTGGACACCCTAAACAAAGATGACTATTTAAGTCGTGTATAGCATTTTATAATATACTGGGGGTGAACCCACGCGATGCACACGCTAGGCTAAGGTAGATATTTTACAAAAATAAATATGGGATAAGACTAAAATCTCAAAAAAGATTTAATCTAAATCAGTTCATCCAAAATAATTAATGAAACGAGGTAATAACCCAAGAATCCTAAAAATACCTTTAGTTCTTGCTTTGCTCTAACGTTATTATGGACAATAACATGCAATTAGAGACGATATCACATAATCACAAAAAAAGTAATGCATAACCCAACATCCAAAGACTTGTGATAGCTTATATCAATAAAGATTTCAAGATCCAAAACCATTACAGATTAATCTTGAATCAACATATATGAGCATAAAAATGGATACAAATCGGTCATAAATGAAACATAAAATGAATATTTCTGAGAAAAATAAATAAAACTCACTCTATAACTTTTTTATTTTGTTTTCTAGTTTTGAAAAGAGAACATTAACTCCTTAAAAAATATGGTATATGAGATTTTCCAACCAAACTGTTCCATAATCTAAAGACACAATAAAGAAAAATATCTTAAAGTAAATCTACCTATGATGGGTCACTCGAGGAAAACATGTTCAAATGAAAGCTTCTAATAAATTTCACTAATATTTTCAACTTGTACTGAGCTATGAACTTGATGTCCATTGATGAACTCCTTTAGTCAAAATATCAAACATATCATGTGCAATAAACCAAAAGGTTATAGCAAAATAAAAAGGATTTAAGAAAATACACTCATTAATATTATCTTGTAAAAATTGAGTCGTTTTCTTTTGAACACCTGGTGGAAATTAATATAGAGTCATGAGAGTTGAATTAAAATAAAGAGTTTTGGCAAAACAAGCAAACATATTTGGTCTAATTTGAGAAAAAGAAACCTCTTTACTCTTCTAAATGTCTTTTTCATATGTTTAGCAAGTGGGAAAATGAACCAACGTCTGTCTCCACCCATTAGACACCATTAAAGACAAAATCCAAATTAAATTATCCTGAAAAATCTACACTAACTCTATAGATAACATTGCCTAAACCTTATAACAAAAAGGCATTCTTGGGTTCCATTTCAATGTCACAGGTAGTGTCTAATTTGAAAAAATATTCATCTTCTAAGGTAAATATTCAAGGGTAGACGAAACATATATAGTGGGTTTGGGGAGAGATGAACAGAATGTAATATATAAATATATAGATGACCTTTTAGATGAGAGAGAGGATTAGAAGATAGAAAGTAAAATATATGATGCTTGGAATGAGGGAAATGAAGACATGAGAGACAGAAGAGAGAAAGAGAGGGAGAGAACGAGGTTTATGATGGGTTCAAATACAAATCCACGTGGAGGGACTAAGAGAAGATTAGAACTAATTCTTTAAAAATAATTTTATAATATATAAAGACTTTCAAGTTTGAATTATATTTGGACCAAGTCTGAGCTATATGTGTTTGAGCCTAAATTGGATCCAAGTCTGAAAATTATTTTATGAATATATATTTATTTATTATATACAAATGAATGCAATTTGTTATGGACTTAAACAATAGAATTAAAGTGATTTAGAGAATGGTTTTTGTGTTTTATTCTTTCATAATAATACTTCTAGAGGTTTCTTTAACTTAAACATGTCCATAATTATTCCGTTTTGAGTTTGATATATTTTATTAATTGACTTTGAGTTTGGTACATTTTTCATCAAGTATTTATTAACTTAACGGTCATGTGCCTTGAAATAAAAATACTTAAAAATAAAAATAATATAAGAAAAAATGAAAAACAACGAAAAATGAAGAAAAAAGCATAGAAATAAACCTATCATCTCTAGCACTCCCTCCTCCGTCATCAACCCAACCTCCGCCATCATTTTTAACAACTCCCAACCCCACCACCATAATCTTGTGACACCCCGCCTATTCAAATCATGGGTGATCAGTCCATTATTAAACTAAACATGAATCATTAATTATTTCATTCTCAGCATCATTGTCAAAATCCAATTGTTTTCCTAATACCCTAATGGACCAGTGTCAAAATTTTAATCTTTTTAGTAACAACCAATAATTTAAACTAATAAATCACATTCATCATTCCAGTAAACAACATAATAAATAATAAATTGAAGGAATATATAAATAATTTTGTAATAAACACTCCAGCCTGAAATCCACATACAATAGTCCATAATATAAAACTAAGTCCAACACTAGAAATAAAATAAAGGTACAGTGTCTTTGAAATAAGTACTAACTAACTATGGGTGACATGCCTGACTGATGAAATTAAATTCTATAAAGGAACTGGTAAAGGTGGAGGCGTCTACTACCAAGGTTCTGCAACGTTCACAATAGTTGCAGAACATTAAATATGAATGAATTCCTAAGCCTAGCATCTCTATGGCTGGGCACTTACAAGGTTTTTATACAAATGGATTTGAAATGGGTCAGAGCCCAAGTAAAACAATTTATAAATATTTTTAACTATTTAAAATACATTAAAGAGAAGATATTATATACATGTTAACTTCACGTGCCCTCACTTGAGATCCTCGCCTCTCAATTAATGTGCACGCCTAATGTATACTTCTAAACCAAACTAGTTATGCTACCTCGCCTAACTAGTTTGACTTAAGTCTCTCCCTGACTAATAATTCATTGTGCCCACCCATATTTCCCATACAATACGTTACTAAATTTCCCAACCCTTTTATCCAATAAAAATAACCTATTTGAATATTAAGTTCTCACATACTTAAATTACTTTAGATATCCCTATCTTTCTTATCTACTTATGCACACGTAGTAGAATAAATCACATAGGTACACACACACACACAGACACACACACACACACCACCCTTGTAATACATACGAATATGGAACCCCTAGGTGGAGACTTACGATGCTGGCATACTCTGTTATCAAGTTATGGTACATCACGCATTGAGTAAAGGAATTTTGGTTCGGAATCACTCTCGAACCATACATTTACAATTCACAAAATTTGGAGGCGAACATAATTTAAGCCTTTGGTCTACGCACACACCTAATGCACCCAAATGACCGGTCACACTATGATACACATAAGTAGTGCTCAATTCCTAAGTTCTTTGTTCTGAGGTACAAGTCAAAATCCCTCCAATGGGCTCATTAGGATAAGATTGTCCATGATGCAGAACATCCCGTGATAGCAGGTAGACTAGTATGTAAGAATTCAAACAATTGGTATTCAAACAAACTATATATATATATATATATATATATATATATATATATATATATATATATATATATATATATATATATATATATATATATAAAGTATACACGTAATCTATAATACATGTCCCGTACGTAGTATATATAACTCCCAATATCCTACGTATTATTAAATTATCATTATACTCAGCATCGTATATTCCTAAGTATCCTCCACTACTCGAAGTGTGCTAATTATACTTAAATTATGTGAGCAGATAATTCACTCATAACCTACTAGTCCAAGTCCTAAGTTCGCTCACTTTCACCGTGACACATTCTCATTCTCCGAGTTCATTACATACAATTTATGCCGATTAATCTTATCCTTAATCCATCTCACTTATGACTAAGTCCCAATCTTACCATTAGCCTACTAGTAACCCAAAATATCTCTCATAATATTTTAAAGGTATCCCAAAAGCTCCCCCATTCATCGATTTCAAGTTCAAGGCTAAAATAGGGAAAATTGCCAAAATCTGGACAACAGAATTGATTCGACGTTATCCCGAATCGATTCGCTATCTGAGTCGATTCAGCCAAAGGGGAAGATCGATTCGCGATAGTAGGTCTCGTCTCCTGCATTTTTACTGTTATAATTTTCGCAAATTTTAACCCTCCAAACCTCCATAATTCAGTCCCAAACACCTAACCAAATATACTAATCCCTATAATAGCACGTATAAAGGATTTTTAACGTAATCAAAACATCATATGGTGATGGTACAAAAAATGGCATGGGAAGATTTGAAACTCCTTTCCTTCCTCCTCTAGTGGCCTCTTTCTGATTTTGTAACTACTAACCCTAACACCCTAAATCTACCAGATGATATAACTCTATCAAACTCGTAGGTCATTTTACCTTAAAAATCCAAAAGACCAAAATACCTTCTCGGGGTGTCTATTTGACCTAAAAATGCCCTGGGACCCAATCCAAACCCCCGAGTACCCTTTTCTAACTATCTCGGCCCTTATGGACACATTGGCGCACTCAAAATGACCATTTGGATTACCCATAATTAAATAACATTTTATTTTATAAATTTAAGTCCCGATATGACTGACATGTGCATCCCGACTTAATTACCGTTACTGTCGTATTTCTCACTCACAACAATCATAATGCATTCTTATTAATTTATTACTCACTCACTAAGTAATACTCAATATAATTCTTATAAATAATATTAACCCTTGTCTCACTAATTAATATTTATTTTAAAACAGATTAATTTCCCATTTATAATTTAATTAATCCCAATAACAAAATCATTAAAAATACGAGGTGTTACATACTTCCCCCTAAAAATGAAATTTCGTCCCGAAATTTGAAAAAAAAATACCTGGTATGAATAACTCTGGATATTTGTCGCGCATATCATCCTCGCGCTCCCAAGTAGACTCGTCGTCATTATGGTACCCCCGCTGAACACGTACAAGTGGAACCACCTTCGCCCTCAGCCTCCTCTCACTATGGTCTATGATAACAACTAGCCTCTCCTCATATGAAATATCAGACTGCAAATAAATATCCTCCAATGCAATGTGAGTGTGATCTAACTCATCCCAAAGATATCGCCTCAGCTAAGAAATGTGAAATACATCATGAATCTGATGCAAGTAGTTCGGCAATCCCAGTCTATATGCTACTGGCCCAATTCGCTTGATGATAGGGAATGGCCCCACATACCTTGGTTCCAAATTCTTTTTCTTCCCAGAACACATTATTCTTTCATAGGAAATACAGGTAGTAACATCTGGTCCCCTATATTAAACTCCAGGAAGAACCGTTTGGCATCGGCATAACTCTTTTGTCTATCTTGAGCTATCCGTATACGACTCCGAATCAACTCAATCTTGGCTGAAGTATCCTGAATCAACTCTGGTTCGAGTAGCTTATTGTCCCCCACTTATAACTAAGAATCATGAGAATGATAAGGTATACCACACAACGCCTTAAATGGTGCCATGCCAATCGTAAAATGATAGGAGTTATTATATGCAAAGTCCACCAGTGGAAGATAATGCTCCCAACCTCCCCTAAAATCAAGGATACACATCCGTAGCATATCTTATAACATCTGATTCATCCTCTCTATCTGCCCATTCGTTTGGGGGTGATAGGTTATACTTAATCGTAACTTTATACCCATAACCTCCTGAAAACTCTCCCAAAAATAATACACGAAAATCTTGACTCTGTCAGACATAATATCAAGTGGCACCCCATGCAATCTTACTATCTTAGGGATGCAAATTTAGGCATACTGTCCTGTAGTATAATCCGTCTGGACTGGCAGAAAATGGGCCACCTTGGTCAACCGATCCACTATCATCCAAATGGAATCGTGACCCCTCTTAGATGTAGGCAACCCAGTGATAAAATCCATGGAAATGATCTCCAATTTCCACATTGGAATCTCTAACGACTGCAGGACCCCTGCTAAGTTTTTATAGTCCACCTGCACCAGTTGGCAAGTGGTACACTTCGAGACAAACCCTAAAATGTCACTCTTTATCCCATTCCACCAATACTGTCATCTCATATCTTGGTACATTTATCCCCTCCAGGATGTAACGTAAATCGTGACCCATGTGACTCTGCCATCATCGCATGTCACAAGTCCTCCCACTTTAGGATAATCAATCTCCCGTTGAAGCATAGGACTCGCTCTTAACTCATGGAGTATGACTCTGCTCTCCCAATTAAAAGTTGTCGAATCCGATTCTGACAAAACGAATCCGTTGCCTGGGCCTATACCACGCTCGTGATAATCAGGGGGATGGCAGTCATAACTGACATAAAGAATATGGCAACTGAATCCTAATTTCCAAACTCCTTCCATTTATCCTTCCAAACTTCAGCCACATCCCCCACTGGCCTACGGATCATCGCGTCTTCCACCACGTTAGCCTTCCTTGGATGATAATGGAAGTTGAATTGATAATCTTTCATAACTCTTAGCCACCTACACTGACGCATATTCATCTCTCTCTGAAGGAACAAATATTATAATGACTTATGATTTGTGAATAGGCGAAACCTCTCCCCCAGTAGATAATGTCTCCAAATCCGTAGCGCAAACATGACTGTGGATAAGTCCAAGTCATGGATGTGGTAATTCCTCTCATAAGGCTTAAGCTTACATGAAGCATAAGCTAAATCCTGATCCTCCTGCTGTAGCATACCACCAAGTCCCTGTAGGGATTCGTCAG
The DNA here is from genome assembly GCA_949130495.1 of Sambucus nigra. Lineage (NCBI taxonomy): Eukaryota > Viridiplantae > Streptophyta > Magnoliopsida > Dipsacales > Adoxaceae > Sambucus > Sambucus nigra. Next base: position 296,587,035 of record OX422217.1, on the reverse strand, counting down.
TAAAAATAAGATACTCCACTCCTACCTTGGGAAGTGCGAGTATAGGTGATGAAGTCAACTTATCCTTCAGTTCATCGAAAGACAATTGACAAGCGTCATCCCAGATATACGGTACCCCTTTTCGAGTCAAGTTGGTCAGCAGACTCGCAATCTTTGAAAATCCTTAAATAAATCATCGGTAGCACCTGACTAACCCCAATAAATTGTGCACCTACGTCGGTGTCGTGGGCTATCCCCATTACCTTACCACTGACACATTACTTGGATCCACTGATATCCCCCTGTAAGATAAAAGATGACCCAAGAACTTTACCTCATGCATCCAAACTCTGCATTTCCCAAACTTAACATATCATTAGTGCTCGCGTAATTTTTGCAAAACCCGTCGCAGATGCTAGGCATGATCCTCCTCAGCTTGAGGATAAATGAGGATGTCATCAATAAGACAATGACAAACTTATCCAAGAACTCTATGAACACCCTATTCATAAAGTTGATAAACACAAACGGGCGCATTGGTTAGTCCAAATGGCATAACTCGAAACTTGAAAGACTTATATCTCGTCAGAAAGGCAGTCTTTGATACATCTTGCTCCTGGATGCTTAGATGGTGGTACCCTGATCTCAAGTCTATCTTATAGAAGTAAGAGACTCCTCTTACCTGGTCTAATAAGTCATCGATTCGGGCAACGGTAATTTATTCTTTATGACAACTTTATTCAACTCTCTGTAATCGATACACAGGGGTAGAAATACATTTTTCTTCTTCAAAAATAGTACTGGGACACCCCAAGGTGAGTTACTCCTATGAATGAAATTCTACCCAATGACAAAATCTATCTCCCGACTAGGCGAAAATCTCAGTATCTCCTGAAACACGACAACGACCTCGCACACAACTGGGATTGAATCTAGGAAGATTACCACTCCTTTAGAGGTCTCCTCCTCTATACAATATAAGTGGGTTGACGATCCTCCTTCAAGATGAGGCATCGCTACTAAGAAAATCTCTTGGCCCAGAATTGCAAAAATTATGCTCCTACAGTAACAATGAATCATGGCTCTGTAAGCTGCTAGCCAATCCATGCCAATAATAATGTCATACTACGACATATCGAACACAAGCATATCGGCGGGTAAAATAAGTCTCCCAATATCTATACTCACACCATGACAAATAAATAAAATAAGTGTCCCGCTACCTAGTGATGAATCTACACACGTGACTGTACTATCGTCCGTGCCTAATAATCTTACGACTCATGAAAATCTAGTGGTTATGAATAAGTGTGAGGCCTCAGTGTCAAATAAAATACTACTCGAAATCCAATATATAAGAAATGTACCCTTCACTGAGGGTGGAGCCTGTGGAATTGTGTCCTGCTGGACGTTGTACACATGCTCATACTGTAACTGCCCCTATTAAGGTGGGGTTGATGGGACGGCTGATATGACAGGCAGTGCTAATGCTGGTGCTAGGAGGGCGTTGGAAAAAATAGGCCTCTGGGCTCCTGGCGAGCACCCTACTTCTACGAAACTCTGCCCTTACCATGGAAATTTTGATGCTAGTGTCCATTCTTGCCATATATGAAACATCTACCTGCAAAATTTATCCCTCTCTGGCCTTGCTGGCCGCTACCACCTCTCCCTTGACCCTGTCGAAAAAGCTACTGGCCCTGCTGACCCTGATGGCCTTGCCTGAATCCACCTTGCCCCTACCTTAAATCTACTGATCGAAAAGGCTTAGCAATATCCCCCTGCTAAGAAATCTGCTGAACCTATCTTATTTGAGTCTGAGTCGATTGTGCCTCATTGGCACTGCCACCCCTATCATGCCCTATTGGCTGGACTCTCCTGTGCACTTGCTTCCCTTCACGTGGCAATGATAATCCTAAGAATGCAGTAAAGTGGCATTTAACACATCCATATACGTCTTCAGAGTGGTATTACCTAACAAATGTTGTCATATCCTCCAAGTAAGACCATCAACAAAGAGTTATATCCTCTTCTCATCCGTGCTCACCTCCTCAAGTACAAAACTTTCTAATTGAATAATTCTTCCTCATATCCAGCCACTATCCTCCCTTCCTAGGAAATATATAAGAATTCTCGCCACATCTTTGTCTAAATGACAGATGGGAAATACTCGCAGTCGAATCGCTCCCAAAACTCCTAAATAAGCATGTTATCTCTCTCCTATGCCGTGGTAACAGACTCCCACCATTGAAAGGTTGGCCCCATTAGCTTAAAAGTAGCTAATATCTATATTTATACATCAGTGCACTCATACATTTGCCAATGTTGTTGGATGTCCTTCTTCAATCAGAAAGCATCAACGACATCAGAGCTCCCCTAAAACTCGGGAGGATGAGCCTTCTGAAAGGCATCCCTAAATCGCTCTAGGTAGAAGGAAATGAGTGTGTCTGGTATAGATCCACAACTTGAGGCTGAGGTGGCACCTGTGGTGCCTGCGAAGCAAAATTAGTTAAAGCTACATTAATCACCTATGCAATAATGACAATAACCTCAACAACATTCATAGTCTCTAGTGCATGAGTTGGCTATGACTCGGTCTGTGCATCTGGGGTGGATCGTGGTGCACATTTAGGAGGAATATGAAATGAATGAGAATTTTCGTAAGTCCACAGTTCAATATATCTCAAAATAGATGAAGACAGAAATGTGTAATTATAAATGCCACAATCCTATTAATAGGGCTCTATATCAAATAACTCTATGCTGGAAACGTGATAAGCCTGTGCAGATCCTAAGGACACTAAAACCTGATGCTCTGATACCATCTGTGACACCTTGCCTATTCTAATCCAGGGTGATCAGTCCATTATTAAATCAAATAAGAATCATTAATGTTTTCATTCTTAACATCACTGTCTAAATCCAATTATTTTACTAATAACCTAATAGCCTATTGTCAAAATTTTAATCTTCTTACTAACATGCAATAATTTAAAGTAATAAAACACATTCACCATTCCAGTAAACAATATAAGAAATAATAAAACAACGGAATAAATAAATAAATAAGTCTGGAACAAACACTCCAGCCTGAAATCCACATACAATAGTCCAAAATATAAAACCAAGTCCAACACTCGAAATAAAATGAAGGTACAATGTCTGTGAAATAACTACTAGCTAAAGATGGGCGACATGCCCGACTGATGAAACTGAATGCAAGACAGGAACTGATAAAGGTGGAGGCGTCTACTACCAAGGTCCTGCAACGTCCACAACAGTTGCACAATGTGAAATATGAATGAACTCCAAAGACTAGAATCCCTGTCGCTGGGCACCTAAAAGGTTTTTACAAAAATGGATTTGAAACGGGTCAAAGCCCAAGTAAAACAGTTTAAAAATATTTTGGAATTATTTAAAATGCATTAAAGAGAAGATATTGTATAAGTGTTAACTTCACGTGCCCTCACTTGAGATCCTCACCTCTCAACTAATGTGCACACCTAACGTATACTTCTAAACCAACCTAGTTATGCTACACTGCCTAGCTAGTTTGAATTAAGTATCTCCTGCCTAATAATTCATTATGCCCACCCGTATTGTCCATACAATACGTTGCTAAATTTCTAAACCCTTTTAGCCAGTAAAAATTACCCGTTTGAGTATTAAGTTCTCACATACTTAAATTACTTTTGATATCACTATCTATCTTATCTATTAATGCACAAGTAGTAGAATAAATGACACACACACACACACACACACACACACACACACACATATATATATATATATATATATATAGTCGTGATCTTATGCGGACTAGTTCGCATTTTAAGAGTGCGAACTTGACATGTGTCACCTGGCGGTGAGCCCAGAAAAGAGAGAGAGTGCCTATAATTTAGTCAAAAATTTCTAGGTGCACTGTTAGGTAACACATGTCCGGTCTGCACTCTTAAATGCGGACTAGTCCGCACAAGAGCATTATATATATATATATATATATATATACACCACCCTTGTAATATATTTGAATATGGCACCCTTAGGTGAAGACCTGCGATGCGGGCATACTCTGTTATCAAGTCCTGGTACATCACGCACTGAGTAAATGACTTCTAGTTCGAGGAGAACATAGTTCTAAGCCTTTGGGCTACTCACACACTTAACGCATCCAAATGACTAGTTGATACACATAAGTAGTGCTCAATCCCCAAGTTCTATGTTCTAAGGTGCAAGTCAAAATCCCCCTAACGGGCTCATCAAGATATGACTGTCTACGACGCGAAACCTCTCGTGATAGCAGGTAGCCTAAGTATATTCACACATATAAGAATTCACATAATTGGTATTCTGACAACCTATATATATATAGAATTAATATAGGTATACACGCAACCTATAATATATTTCCTGGACGTAGTATATATAACTCCTGAATATCCTACATATTATTAAATTACCATTATACTCATCATCGTATATTCCTGAATATCCCTCACTACTCGAAGTGTGCTAATTATCCTTTAAATTATTTTAGCAAATAATTCACTCATAACCGACTGGTCTAAGTCCTAAGTCCACTCACCTTCACTGTGACATGTTCTTATTCTTCGAGTTTATTACATATAAATTATACCGATTAATCTTAGCCTCAATCCATCTCACTTATGACTAAGTCTCAATCCTACCATTAGTCTACTGGTAACCCAAAATATCTCTCACAATATTTTAAAGGTATACCAAAAGTTCCCCCGTTCATTGATTTCAAGCTCAAGTTTGAAATAGAGAAAATTAACAAAAATTGAGAAATCGAATCGATTCGGCCTTAGCCCGTATCAATTCGCTATCTGAATCGATTCAGCCAAGGGGATGAATCGATTCGTGATAACAGGTCTCGTCTCCTGCAATTTTACTGTTTGAATTTTTTCTAATTTCAACCCCCCAAACCTCCATAATTCAGTTCCAAACTCCCAACTAAGTATACTAATCCCTATAATAACACGTATAAAGGATTTCTAATGTAGTCAAAACGTCAAAACATATAGGAGGGTCATTTAAATAAATTTAATCCTTTAATTTAACTCCAAAACCCTAGGTTATTATTATTATTCAAGAACATCATTAAAACCCATATTTCTTCAATTATTATCATCAGATATGATTCGATTTCATTTTTTATTCATACAAGAATTCAATCTACATGCAATTCCAACCTAGAATCATGATTTAATTCTCCAATTTAAAACCAAATTCATTTATTCATGGATATTGTTCAATCTTACTCTAACATGGATAATATATGCACTCAATTTAGCAAGATAAAGGCTTGCTTGGAATTGTACGTCTGATTTTGTGTAAAAAGTTGTTGGGGTTGCCTTCCTCTCCTCCCGATCTACACTGTGATGGTGGTGGTGCAAAAATGGTGTGGAAAGCCTTGAAACTCCTCTCCTTCCTCCTTCGGTGGTCTCTCTCTGATTTTGTATCTTCTGACCCTAGTGCCCTCAATCTACCAAATGATATAACTCTATCAAACTCATAGGTCCTTTTACCTTAAAAATCCAAAAGACAAAAATACCCTTCTGGGGTATCTGTTTGGCCTAAAAATGCCCCGGGACCCAATCCAAACCCTCGAGTACACTTTTCTAACTATCTTAACACTTTCGGACACATTGGTGCACTCGAAATGACCATTTGGATTACCCATAGTTAAATCACATATTATTTTATAAATTTAAGTCTCGACACAACTCACATGCACATCCCGACTAAATTATTGATACTGCCATATTTATCACTCACGATAATCATAATGCATTCTTACTAATTCACTAAGTAATACTTAATATAATTCTTACAAAAAAATATTAAGCCCTGTCTTGCTAATTAATATTTATTTTAAACTGAATTAATTTCCCATTTATAATTTAATTAATCCTAATATAAAAATCATTAAAAATACGGGGTCTTACACATCTTTAAGAACCTCGACCCTCGGATACCACCCTCCACCATCATCTTCAACAGCCCAAAACCTTAGGTATATCCCCACCCAATATTGTCTTCAACAACCCTCCAATACCACATAACCACTGTTGTAAACTAAAATAAGAGTATGACGTGGACCAATGCGAATGTGACATCTGTCAACACCTAGAGGACCTAATACCGTAATATTATTGTGGTCGACTTATTATCTCCAGCAGTCGACAAAATGGTTTACCTTTGATAAGCACCAAAAAGTGTACATTTTATACCCCGAGTAGACGTATTTTAATTGCTAATTCTCGACAAATGGGGTCTTATGCGCTGAAATGTTTATTTTGTAGGTCAAACGCATGTTGCGGAGTTCAAATGCTTAAATCAAGGAAATTGCAACAAAGAAGGGAGCTAAACCTTAACCTAACCCTGTCCCCCACCGAACTCCGTGTGTGTGTTGTGTTTGTACTTTTACTTTTTTAGATTTTTATATGTTTCGTTTTTATTTTTAGATTTTATACTTTTAGAATTTTCTAGGATTTATTTTCTATTTCTTTTTATTTGTGTTGTTTTATTTTGATTTTTGATTTTTAATCTTTATTCTATTTTATTTTTGTGTTGTTTTATTTTGATTTTTAATCTTTGTTCTATTACATTTTATTTTTTAGGACTTTATGTTTTATTTTTTTATTTTTATTTCTTCTATTTTATTATTTGAGTTTTATTTTATAAATTAGGATTTTATTTTTAGTTGATTTTAATTTTTTAAACTTATTTAATTTAATTTTTTTAGTTTGGTAGTTTTTTCTAAGATGGGCGCACGCACACACATAATCCCCTAAACACTCTCATTCACTCATACCATACACTCACCCACACCCCTTACTCTGCACCCACAAACACCACAAAACCCCACCCATCATCTTCCTACCACACACTCTCTCTCCTCTCACCTCTATTAATATAAACCCACTAAAACCAAACCTCCATCATCATTCCCCCACCACCATAACCCATTACCACCTCACTCAAACAACTCCATAACCCGAAACAAGCGTCTCAAACCCGAACCTACCCCAACCCGAAATCCATGAACCACTTCGATACCCTATAACCCGACCTCTACCCCCTTATACCACCTTCCGACCTACGACATTCGAACCCCCTGTCGCGACCCAACTCTACCTGATTTCAAACCATCCCGACCGGAGGCACAGGCCAACCCAGAACCAACTCCACTCCATACTTGGCGCGACCCCAACCACCAACCCATCCGGTTTAAACCAGCAGCACCCCCTGATCCACCTGTCGATCGCGACCCACCTGCCATCCATACCAAGTCACGGACCTGGCAAAACCGAACCGGACCTCCTATGCCTACTCGATTTTTCCCCCAAACCCTTTTCCCCACTTAAGCCATGCACGATTTTCTTACCTGCTAAAAACAAACCCAAAGACACATTTCCCTTATTCCCAACCAAACAAACACCCACATGTTTAAAATACCCCTATTTATACCAATTCCAATTTATCCCCAAATACGTTTTAACCCTTTATTCCTAAAATACCCCCAACACCTTTCTAACAAATCATATTTTTATTCCCTCTCCCATTACCTCATCAACCACATGCACCTCAATTTAATCATTCCCCAATTTACCCCTAAGCTCCATGGCCACACTATTTAAGGAAAAAGAAGACCCAAATTGATGAGATTGTAGAGAGGAAAATTCTAAAGTTAGATAATTTTTTTTATATTTTTTTTAGAGTAGTTTTTATTTTCTTTTATTTTTGATTTAGTGAGGAAAAATAAATTGATGTGAGGATCACTTTGAGTTCATTTTTTATGTAATTTTGGTTGAATCATTCAAATTGGGGGATGTAAATTTCAACGCAAGGATTGAAGTTCAATTACGCATCAAGAGGTTGGGTTTGATTGTTCTTTTCTCCTCTCATCTCTATTAATGCCTTTGATTATTAGTTTGTCAAATTTCACATCATGTTAAGTTAAATCCCCTTTCAAGGAGTTGGGTGAACCCTTATTTATGTTATTTTGATTTAATTAGTTTGATTATTTGAAAATTCCATTTGAATGTTAATTTTGATCCTTCACCCTTAAATTTACGCCTCGAGAGAGGGTAAATGATTTTTGAGAGAAAATTAAAATTCGAGATATAATACCCATTTTAGATTCGAACTAGAGATAGGGGTTTCTTAAGTGTGATATTATTCCTTGCATTTCAACTCTAAATTTCATTTTATATGAGTTATACAAATTTTGACGAATCGATCCTAGCGGGTGATTAATTAAAAGGAGTGTATGTAACAATCCGCGTAATTTTGGGCTATTTTAATTAATTTCTGGAAAATGGAGGAAAATAAAGTTTTAGATAAAATTATTTTTATTGCTCAAATATGTTGGTTATTATTTTTAAAGGTGCGAATTTCAAACGGTTTCGAAAACAGAGTTAAAACAGATTTTAAAATGATTTTAAAATGTTTTTAACTCTTGGAGTTGTTTTGACTTCCAACTCTTCATTTATTTGCCTTATTTAAAGGAGTCTTTTGGATTCCAACTCTTCATTTCTTTGCATTATAAAAGGAAGTTGTGGGCAAACTTTTTAACCTACTTTTGGCAGAGGCAACAAATATATTTTATATTCCTCTTCTTTTTATATACAAATTGGCCCTTGAGATTTGTGAGTTCCAACCTTAGATTAGATATGTTCTTGCGGCAATTTTTGTGGGAGATTCTTGGAGGAGCTTTTGTATATCTTTTGAGTTGATCTTGAAGATGTGATCGTTGGTTTCTCATCATGGTTTGAGGTATGGGGTTTTACACAATATGCTCCTTAATCTCGCGAGTGCTATTCCGTTGAATTCTTGTTTAATTGAACTCATATTTGAATTGATAAATTCATTGAAATCTGAAAAATAATTGTTGAAATTATTTTTATTCATGTGGTATCATTATATTGTTGATGAGCACGTTGTCATGAGATTTTAATATAGCGCGGATGTTGGGCACCAGCCAAAATTCCTATTTCCCGGGCTATGGCTTGATAAAGCATATACGGATGTGGTGAGGCCTGGTGACCCGGTTAAAGTGTTGTTGAGAAATTATATTGATAAATGCTTTGAGATTTGCATTTCGATTTGAATATTCGTACTCGTGTTGTTACGTTTTATTCATCGTTAACATATATTTGTTGAGCATCTTTCTTGTCGTATTGTGTACTTCCCCGTATTTTCTTTTAGTGGAAGGTCAGCGCGGATTTTGGGGCGCTATGGAGATTGATTTTAGCCAGGATTGTTTGGGAAAGATTTGTATTATTTTGATGTATAGAGCATTGGGATTTGTATTTTATTTTTCGAGCTAAATGTTGTATTTATTCGAGAGACTTGTTGTATTTGAAGAATTGAGATTAGTGGATTTATATTATTGTGGGTTTATTTAGATGCTCTATACCTTGTCACTTGTGGATTTGGATTTATTTTATCGCATTAGTGCTCCGTTCGTTCTCCCCGGGCGGGCGGGGTGTTACAGTGTAGACCTATTTTCTAGAGTAGTGGAGGGTTAAACTTAATTTTCTAAACGGTTACTATTAAAATTACATTTGCAACGAGCGTTGATTTGTAATTTTGATATTAATTTGAGAGAATTTAAATAATTAAATCAATTAGTTAGAATAGCTAGAATTTGTGGTGTAGTCCCACTCCTTCATTGTTCTGAAATTTATTTACCTCACTTCATCTCTTATTTTAGTGTTAGACTTTGTTCATCATTTTTTAGTCACTTTTTAGTTAGTCTTTTAGATCTTTGATTTAGTTTAGTCTTATTTCACATCATCTCACCAAATTGTTTCAATATCGAAAAAGCTAAAAAAAATAAAAAAAGTAAAAAGTCCAAAAAGAATTAAACAAATGAATTACATGCCTCTTTTGTATGTTTCACCCTTAGATTTGGATTGATCCCCTTACTTATCGCTACACTCTAGTATTGCTATATTTTTATAGGTATGAAAGGTTTTGATTAGAGGAGCTTTCAACAACAACAAAATACCAAAAAGTTTTTTCTATCAAATGGCGTCATTGCCAATCTTTGGAGCTTGAAGCACTTAAGAGGATCCATTTTGTGATTCATTTGTATTTTTCATTTTCGTACCATTTTTTATTATTTTAGAAGGATTTTATTAGATTCATTTTATTCACTACACCACAATGACCATTTACTAACACACAATGAGTGTTAGTAATCAATTTTCTAACGGATATATCCGTTAGGAATAATGTGTTGGGAATATCATTTCTAACGGACACAACCGGTTAGAAAATTTATTAATTCTAACGGATTACAACCGTTAGAAATTTGTTATTTCTAACGGAAAATAACTGTTACAAATAATAAAAACCATTACTTATGTGAGGACTTGTTTTCACATTTATGTTTTTCCTTTTATTTACTAACGGATTTAAACCGTTAGAAGTGGGACTTTCTAACAATTCTACTATGTTAGAAAAAGTCATATATCCATTATATATATATATATATATATATATATATATATATATATATACACTAGCATATGCCCGTGCTTGAAGGCACGACGAAATTTTTCAAAGTACGTAATCACGAAACGGCGATAATTTTTCAAAGTATATAATAGCGAAACGCAAAAATTTTGAAGTGTAATTTTAAAACAATGTCAAATAGTCCAAAAACATTCAAATAGTCTAGATTCATCAAATAAATTCACATATAATACGAAATATACAATATTCATCCATCGAATTCACATTGTCTCAAAAAAACAAAATGGCAAATTTTTTTAAAAAATTGGCATAATCTCCTTGGTTTATGGAACTATTCACCCTGCTTAACAAATAACAAATAGTCCAACATCCAAATTGTCTAAATTCTTTAAACAAATTCACATATAAAATGAAATATACAATATTCATCAATCAAATTAACTGTGTCCCAAAAAAATAAAGTGTCAATTTTTAAAAAAAAATTTAGCATAGTCTCCTTTGTTTATTGGACTATCCACCCTATATAAGGGGTAACAACAAATCCAACAAATTAAAAAAAAAATCCCAAATTCGACAGATTTAGGCAGCGGGCTACAGCGGCGGAAGTTTGAGGCAGATTTAGGCAGCGGACTACAGCGACAATGGAAGATTAAGTCCATGTTTGACGGGTCTTGGATTAAAACCTGAAATGAAAAGAAAAAAAATAGTTTGTTCCCAAAAATATTGTCCGTTAGCAATTCAACTTTCGAGTTCCCAAAAACATTGTACGTTAACCTAACTACCATAGCTAGTACACAATGATCATATGTGGCATGGAGTCTATAAATCTTATCCTCACATGGGAAAGGGAGAGGGGATGTGTGTGAGTGGGGAGGGGGGGGGGGGACGGGGCAGGGGGCGCGTGTGTGCGTGTATGCATATATGCATGTTGCAGTGTGTGTGCATGTGTTTGTGTGCGCGTGTGTGCGTGTGTGAGTGGGGAAGGGGGAGGGGACGGGCAGGGGACGCGTGTGTGCGTGTTCGTGTGTGTGTTTGTGTGCGCGTGTGCTCGTGTGTACGTGTGAGTGGGGAAGGGGACGGGGCAGGGGGCACGTGTGTGCGTGTGCGTGTGCGTGTGCGTGTATGCATATATGAAATTTGCATATATGCAATCTGCATATATGCATATGCATATTGCAGCGTGTGTGCGTGTGTGTGTGTTTGTGTGCGCGTGTGTGAGTGGGGAAGGGGGGAGGGGACGGGGCAGGGGGCGCGTGTGCGTGTGTGAGTGGGGAAGGGAGGAGGGGACGGGGCAGGGGGCGCATGTGTGCATGTATGCATATATGCATATTACAGCGTGTGTGCGTGCGTGTGTGCGCGTGTATGTGCGCGTGTGAGTGGCGAAGGGGGGAGGGGACGGGCATGAGAGCGTGTTTGTGTGTGTGTGTGAGTGGGGAAGGTGGGAGGGGACGGGGCATGGGGCGCGTGTGTTCGTGTATGCATATATGCAATCAGTGGGGGAAGTGAAGGGAGAACAGGTGTGTGTGTGGGGGGGGGGGGGCTTTTGCACGTACGCATATGCATATATATGCAGATTGCATATATATGCAATATATATATGCAATATGCATATATATGTATGCATATGCATACATATGCAACTGTATATATATGCAGATTGCATATATATGTATGCATATATAGTTAAAAAAGTACATATCTAATATTTTGACACCTTGGTATGGTTTGTCTCCGTTGTCTGTTTTCACTTTCTGTATACTTTGTATGACATCCATTCCCTTGTTCTCTACCAAATATTGTGTTCTTCTTGTCCAGCCGTGGTGTGGCCACTGTTGTGGTGAAGAATTGAGATCCATTGGTGTCTGGCTCCGTATTTTCCATTGACATGGTATCATAATCCAGAACTGAGAGCCATTGATGTATTTAATGAAGATGCAACCTGTGTGTATCATAATCCAATACTTTTGGTAGACAAATATTCCTAAAATTTGCAAAAACAATATATCAACAACTATATGGTTAGAGTATATATCATATATAGTCCAATAACAACGATAAAAACATCAATAAATATATATATCATTAAACATGGAGATTGACAAAATAGCTAATTTCATATTAATTAATTAGTCATGGAAGAAGGTCCATGTCTGATCTTTTTTTATATTGTAAGAAGTAATGAAACTTGGGATTTTTTTTATATTGAGATGCTTAGCTAAGTACTGATCTACAATCATAGTGCTAACTTTCCTCTGCTTAGTCCATTAACACTGCAGCCTATCAGATTAGCCTTCAATTTTTTCCCAATTTAGTGTGCGCTCTTCAATCCATTAACGCTGCAGCCTATCCAAATAGGTTCTGATCATTGCAAAAGGAAACAAAACTGAAAATTACATACAAAATACAAAACTATGGATTGAGAAAAGACTACAAAATAGACAATTCTATCTGAAATTGTGAATAATATAGTAGCACTCTAAAAGTTCTTAGCAGTAAGGAAGAATACATGATGAAAGCATCGAATTCTACCTAAAATGTTAGGTAAAATAACTTCAATGAACGCCATACTTTCCCACTATGATGATCATACCTGCAAATGTAAATAAGTTACTGAATCTATATATATTTATTGCTTATATCCTATAGTGTTCAATAGTTCCTAAAGTACTGGAAGAGAACATTACCAAATCTACTTACGCGCATTCAAAAATAGGGCAGCTCATCACAGTAAATATATATAGCTTATAGCGCGTCACATTACCAATTATATACATGCTCCCCATTTTTTTGGTATATTTTTTGCTCACTTGCTATCAGACTTCACACAACTAAAGAAGACAAACTGCAAAATTATCTTTTAAATCAAAGTCATCTGTTGAGGAAAACAAAATGAATTACACATTTAGGGTAATATAAACGTGAAAATAGGTAGTCTTTTAAACAAAGGATGAACTCTTAGTCCACACAAAATCCCATATGGCCAATACAAATACCATCTAAAAATGAAACACCTACGTGGACCGAACAAAACGAAGAATATTCCGATGACTCCGAAATCTTCCTCCTAGACAATAGCAGTAACGACACTGGCAATATTTGGCTATAGGCCAGCGCACTCTTTCCCTATCGGGACAATGATGGAAGACACCAAACTTTTAGCACCGAGGCTTGCGCTAGAGAACGATGACAGTTGGCATAACATGCATGATATTTGGCTATCCCTTCTTGACTGTAGCCATCATCATATCTCCAACACGGGCCGACGACAAACAATTGAGCCTCCCCTTGATTCCCTTAACGGATATTATGTAATTTAGTGTGTGCTCTTTAATCCATTAACGCTGCAGTCTATCCAAATAGGTTCTGATCATTGTAACAAAAGCATAAAAGTTCGCATTGGTTAAAAACTGATCATTCAACTTTATGCTTTGGTTAAAAACTGATCAGTGTAGGAACATTGCCATTACAACAACTATCATAGTGCGCATTTTATCACAATGAGAGTGGCAAAAAAATCATTACATCTCTCAAAACTCAAATCAATCTCCACGTTCAACTGCAAAAGGCAACAATATATGGGGAGGATAAGGAGATAAAAGACCACTGATTCACATCCACACTTGAACGGGAACCTTTCACTCTTTAGGCATGAATAATTTGAGAAGTACCAAACATATTTTTAAAAGATACAAATTAACCACCCAAATAAGTAGGTTATTTAATATAGCATATAGACTCAAACCCAAATGAAGAATCAAGTTGATACAGTTATAGCCCCATTTTGCACAATAGGGAAACTCTTAAGCATTCTTAGCATTCAAGTGTTGTGGCCAACTTTTTCCTATTTGTGTGCTACATCATATATATTACTAATACTATTCATGTTCTGTTTACTATGCATATTTCAATGCATAGTACACAAATAATTTTTATGCATATATATGGCTGCATATATATGCAATCTTCATATGCATATGCATACATATATGTGCACAAATTGCATATATATGTGCACAAATTGCACAAATTGTAGTCATATATATGTGCACAAATTGCACAAATTGCATCTAGGGATGTTTGATTATCCACAAATAGCATATATATGCACTGTGTGTGCAGTGTGCAGTGTGGAGGCAGTGTCTGCATATATATGCATTGTGGAGGCTGCAAATTGCATATATATGCATATGCATATATATGCATATCACACATATATGCATATGCATATATATGCAATGCGCATATAGATTGCATATATATGTAGGCATATGCATATATATGCAATTTGTGATGAAGTGTGATATGCATATATATGCATTGCATATATATGCAATTTGCAAGGCAGTGTGCAGTGTGGAGGCAATATGCATTGCATATATATGCATTGCAGTGCGATATGCATATATATGCAATTTGCGAGGCAGTGTGCAGTGTGGAGGCAATATGCATTGCATATATATATGCATATGCATATAGCAGTGGTTGGTGTGATATGCATATATATGCAATTTGCAAGGAAGTGTGCAGTGTGATATGCATATATATGCATATGCATATATATGTTGATGGATATTTCTAGGCTGAGCTTACAGCAATATAGGCATTCTCGTCATACTATCAACTTGCAAAATAAAAAAAAACATAAATATCTTCATACTAAATGATTTATGTTTTTAAACTTTTAATATTTAACTATCAACTTGGATAAATATCTTCATACTAAAATTAAAAAAACAATCTCAACACTATATTATACCAAGAGGGATAAGACATCAAATATATTCAAGGCAAAAAAATTTCAGTGTTCTACTCAGAGGGAATTTGAGCACCCCCTGATTTAAGTCATAATTGATGCCAAGTCATAATTTAGTTATGTTTGTATACTTCAACACTATAAAATACATATTGATGCCAATACATTATTGATGCCAAGTTATAATTGATTTATTGATGCCAATACATTATTG
The DNA here is from genome assembly GCA_949130495.1 of Sambucus nigra. Taxonomy (NCBI): domain Eukaryota; kingdom Viridiplantae; phylum Streptophyta; class Magnoliopsida; order Dipsacales; family Adoxaceae; genus Sambucus; species Sambucus nigra. The sequence continues at coordinate 296,571,580 of OX422217.1, read as the reverse complement.
ATGCCAAGTCATAATCTTCTATATTGTATACTTCAACACTATACAATACATTATTGATGCCAAGTCATAATTGATTTAGTTATACGGCCAAAATAAATTAGAGCGAACATGATTCCAACGGAATAATATTAATAATAATAATTCAGTTGTAAATTACAAATCAAATCACATCATAAAGGAAAAGAAACAAAAGATTACTATACATACTCAAGTTACTCAACAAAATAACCCTATGTAAGGAAAAAAAACAAAAAGAGAGATACTTAATCCTTGATGATACACGTACCTGTTTACACTTAATGCTTGCCGATACACAATCCTTCCCGATATACGCACCTCTTTACATTCTAAATTAAAAATTGAACTCAGTTATTACTTGTACAAGTCAAATCCGTTGAAATGATAACATAATTTGATTACAACATCAAAATTACCAATGGTTACTTGTCAATTACATTACTTAGAAGATCAAGAGCCCCGAGTATATTTTAAATTAGGGTTAATCACCCTAATGTATTAGGGATTATCAGCAAAGAAATTACAAATCCAAAAATAATTGTTCACATGTTTCAAAAATGAAAGAATGAGAGAGAAATAAGTGGGAAAATGAAAAAAATACCTCTTTTGAGATTAGGGCATTATTGAACTGAACATTGAACATTGAAATGGATTGATGTGTATACATTATATATATCTATATATATATATATATATATATATATATATATATATATATATATATATATATAGAGAGAGAGAGAGAGAGAGAGAGAGAACTATACATAATCAATAGCCATCATATCATTGTCCATAAATGCATAAATGTGCATAATCCATAAGAATTATAGAGAAACCATCCAAACATACTAGAAAAGATCCACAAACACAAAAACATAAACAAAAATAAATGTTATGATCCATCCATAAGTACAATCAAATGTACTTCAACCAACAATCAAGCCATATGAGATAGCCCCCACCCGCGAAGCCAGCCAAGGTATAGAAACCATCTTGAGGAGCTTCCCACAAATGAGCGTCAGGGTCAAACACTTCCTCCACACAAACTATCTTCTCTCCATTTTGGGGACGCTTGAAATGACACGTTTGTCGTGATGGATCTGTCACAACATGACCTTTTGCCAAATTTTTACCAAACTTATTACACAATAGGACTTTAGGTTCGTTCATGGGAACGTGGGGAGGAGGATGAGTTTGAGATGCACCAAGCGATGCAAAAACATTGTCCACGTTTTGGGTTAAAGGAGAAGGGAGATTAGTTGAGATGGATCGATCATTCGTGGGAGTGTTCAACGGTGCCCCACTTTCTTTCATGTTTGATACAATATCACACATAACCTATAACATAAATGGACAAAAAATAAAAGTTAAGAGCACGAATAGCACAATGATGTTGAAACATGGCATGATAAAATTTTAAAACATGAAAATGTACTGTAATACCCCGTATTTTCATGGCTTTTAAAATTTAAGGATTTATTAAATTTAATTGAGATAAATTAATTTAATTTTAATCCGAAATGTTGTTTTAAATATTTACTAGCGTGACAAGAGTTAGTAATTCTTGGGAATATATTATTTGTTGCATATTATTGGATGAGTATAGTAATATATGATATTTATTTTTATAATATCGTCACGTGTGAATAAAATGACAATTTTAGAAATTTAAGTCGGGACGCGTCTGTGTTGTGTCGGGACTAAATGTGGATTAATAAAAGTGAATATTTTATAGGTTGTTCGTATGGTCATTTTGAGTGCGCCAACGCGTCCGGAAGGGTCGAGATGGTTAGAAAAGTATACCCGGGGGTTTAATTTGTGCCTCGGGGCGTTTTTAGGCCTAATTAGTACCCCGGGAGGGCATTTTAGTCATTTTGTATTTTTGGGTAATTAAACCCACGAAAATTAAAGGGGTTATATCAGATGTTTAGGTCATCTCCTAGGGTTAGATAACTCAAAACACTAGAACGGCCACTGGAGAGGAGAGGAGGGAGCTCTCAAGTCATTCCAAGGCTCAAAATTCATCCGTTTACACCGCCGCCACCGCCAACGCGTAGATCGTGAGACGGGGAACGCAACCACACCAAATTCAACACCAAACAAGATTTCTGAAAATCCCAGGCAAGTGTTTATCTTCCTTATTTCTTTGATGCATCTTTCATATTGGTTTAGGAATGATTAGGATGAATTGTATGGAAGAAAAACTCAATTTGAGATAGGAAATTGCATGTAGTGATGACTTAAATGATATTCTGGAAACCTTTTGTGATGTAGAGGATTAAACAAAGAAATTTTGATGTTGTATAAGAAGGAAACCTTAGAGCCAATCTGAATAAAGGAGGCAAATTCGCGCATCAGGCCCCTCGAACCGGTTCGCCCCTGGGTTCGCGAATGTTTGCTGGTCTGGGGTGCTTTTTCTTCCATTCAACACTTAGAATTTTTTTTTTCTTGTTTTCTTTCCTTTCTTCCTTGGATTTTTCTTCAACTTCAACGGGTCATAACTCATCAACCGTAGCTCGGATTCGGGTGTCGTTTCTTCCAGTGTTCTCGTTATTCCGAGCTCTTCAACTTTCCAGTTGACTCCTCCTTCGGGATCTGGCTGTAGAATTACCAAAATTCCCTTGAACTTGCCTTCTTAGGTTTTCTTTCATTGTCTCGCTTTCTCTTTTGCGTTGCTTGCATAATTAACCTGTAAAACCAATAAGAGAAGCACGAAACATGAAATACTTGCCAACGAAGATTAGTAGCATAAATGTCAGTCAAATCCATATAGGTTACATCACTCGGGTTCCCAAATGCACTGAAATAAGGGGAATAAATATACAATATTTATGTCCAATCACGTAGTAAGTTGGAAAAACCCTTCGAATTAAAGTTAGAAACGAACCATTATACTTGATATATAATAATAGGAAAATAAGGATAAATTTTGTGAATGTGGGTTATTGGATAAACCTAAATGGATATAATAAAAGTGGTATATTTATATGATTGTGTATGCATATATTATAAACTTGTGAAAATCATGCCCGTGCTACTTGCTATCCTTGAGGTTACCGCGCTGGGACGATCTTATCTCGTGTGCCTTATGGGGGATATTGACTCGTACCCTAGAAGATATAAATCCTAGGTACAGGCTATCGATTGGTAGTCACGGTCCTAAGAGACGTGAGGGTATGTACTGACCTCTTGGACTTGGAAACTATGCTTCGCCTCAATATTGTTTGTGTATGTATTTATACAGTTCGAGAGTGATTCCTAACTTGTATTCCCTTTAGTACGATTGATATGGGGATTGGATAGCAGAGTATGCCCGCACCATAGTTTTTATGTGGAGTGCTGTTATGATATATATATATATTATACGAGTAGTTAATATATATATGAAATTCTGAAATCTGGAACTGCCTACTGTGATTTGATATGTAGGACACGGTTGATGACTGAAATTATAAATAATTGTTTTGAGAAAGTATAATATGACACTCGAAAACTTTATTGATTAATAAAGTTAAAAGGAGAACCTTGGTTACAAATTGAAATCTTACGTTTTAAATACTTGTGTTGTTCAGTTGTAAATCCCGCGAATAACCTAAGATAAGTTAAATCATTGGGGAAAGATAGTGTGATATATGATGAGATAAACCATTGGGAAGGTTAGTGCGATAGGAGTGCACATTAGAAGAGAGGCGAAAATTTCTCAAGAGAGTGTCGCACTAATATGTTGTTGCATTGGCCTGTATCAATTTAAATACTTGCTAAACGAATTTTTAAATCATATACACTATCGGGCTCTGACCCGTTTCTATTTCCTTTTCTCTCTTGTATATATATGTATGTATTACAGGTGCCCAGCCACAGGGGCGTCTTACTTAGGATCCTTTGGAAGGAACGTGCTGCAGCTTAGGTGGGAGTTGCAGGCATGTTGTTTAGATGACTTCATCCATTTGATTCTACTCCTAGTTCAGTTTTATCCAGCAGGGGCATGTGTCGCCCTCTTTCTATTATTTAGTTGGTATTGTCAGAGATTGAAATTTTTACTTTCAGTACCTTTATTTCGGGATTTATTACTGTCAGGATGTTTTCCTTTAGTGTTGTAAATGTTGGGATTTATTATTGATGATTAAATTCGTGTATGTTCGATTCTATTTTTATTCTTAATGTGTGACTATTTAGATGTTAATGGTTTAAGGTTTTATAGCCGGATTTAATAAAATGAGAATACGGTTTTAAATGGTTTTGACACTTAGCTTAATTATTTAGGGTGTTTAATTTGGAAAAGTATTTTTACGACAGTGATGCTAAGAATGAACCAACTGTTCACCTTTATTTTAATTTAATAAAGGAGTGATCGCCCGGTATTTAATTAGGCGGGGTGTCACAGGTGGTATCAGAGCATCAGGTTCTAGTGTCCTTAGGATCTGTACGGCTTATTATGCTTTCAGCGTTGCTTTATTTGTTATAGAGCCCTATGTTTAGGATTGTCGATTCCTTTGACGAGATTTCGTTCTCCTGCTATAATGTGTATACACTAGTGAATTCTAATTTTGTTCAGATGTGTGCGTGTGCCGAGCGACGACGGGTGTCAGAAGAGGACCGTTAAGCGTACATTAGGAGGTAGGGCTCAGTTGAGATTATGAAATATATCCGAGGATGATGACCGTAGTCGAGGTCACCTCCATTATGGCACGAGAAGCCATGACTAGAAAGGCGACTAAGGTGCAACAATGATTTTCAAATGCTGTTATAGTCAAATGAGGTGCGAGGGTAAACTTACCCAACGTATTACAAAAACGTGTAGAGACTGTCAGTGGGAAATTTTAGAAACGCGAAAATTATATGTGTTTACCAAAGGAGGTAAAGTGTCCAAATGCTTAAATATAGGACGGAGTGTGGCAAACTGAAAGTGAAAATTTAGAGAAAATTTTCTTGGCTTTCGGGACGAAATTATAATGGTTGGAGTCAACCACCAATTTTAGAAATGGAATGCTATGCCTATAGGAGAACTTTAGGTACAGTGTTGACCGTATGTTCCTTCATCAACTGTTTAGGATGAGAAGCAAATGTGGTTCTGAACTCATCACAGGAGGGCATGACAGAAGTCCAATTGTGGATATGAATCCTAATCGTTAGCAAATTTTGTATCGAAAGAGGTAGATACTAGTGGAGGAAACGACTCTAAGTGGGAGACCAACTTGTAATAATAGTTGATAATACTCGAGGAGGAAATTCTGATGGACGACCGATTCAGAGGTTGACAATGTCATATTTTGTCAATAGAGATGATAACGCTTCTTTGTGGGGGAAGTTAAAGGAATCGAAGAATTTAGTCGAGAATAAGATTGAATACAACGGTGGTGGTATAGCACCACAAAAGGATGTGGATACACATCAGGAAAACCATTTAAATGCTTCAGATAGTTAAATTCTTACCAAGTGATGGTAAATTCAGTAAGTACTATTATAGATAGTAACATGATCCTTATGGCCTAAAAAGATAAGGGAACAATCGGGATGGCTAACAGGAATTGAGTCTACTAAAGTACGAGAGAAGGACAATCCTAACCTGGTTAGTAGGACAGGTGATAAGTGGATTATGTGTTGAGGTATTTTGGTGCGGAGTGAAATTGCTCGCGATAATATGTTCCAAAGTGAGAAAAAAGGAAAAGAATATGGTGCCTATTAAAGGACGACGATTAAAAATAATTTTGTTTTGGTTTGGGCAGACGTGTTACGTCCGAAAACCATTTGTGCAGTCAAGACGATTGCCAGGATGGAAGTATAAGTTGCATCCTTAGAGGATGCGGCGTGTTTATGTGACACGAGCGAGTCACCATATTTTGTTCATTGCTAGATTAGCATCTGAGACGAGTTTAATGCATATCATTATAAATGTTACCATTATGTGAATATTTTTCCTTAGTATAGCGGGATTTTTCTTTGGTGCTATCCGCGGGGGATGAATGAGTATATTAACAGTGTTTTATACTTTATTGAGGTTACTCGTTGTAGTGATGCGATACACGAGTATGATATTATCTTTATTAAAATGTTATAGAAATGGGTAGTATGATAGTGGGCATTTATTGCAAGGCTATCGGATTAGTTACATTAGTTCAACACGTTTTGTTTTGGCAAGGCTTTACCTGTAAGAAGGTTGGACTCGCACTTATATTATCTATCCTAGAGACTTCGGAGGAGATAGTGGGCTCGAGATATTTGATACCAATGTATGTATAGACTTTGTCAGTATGATTCAGTATGTACTGAGATTTACCGTTGAGCGAAAAGACTTGACTCGGTATTATGTTTAGCACTTCGGAATTAGTGATAGGAAGAGTGCAGTGTTATATTTATCCTTAAGAGACGTGGGAGTTAAGAGTTATACCCCTAATGTTAGAAAAAGGAAATTTAGAGAATTTCGATCGTATGTATCCGAGGTTTATAGAATCTAATTACCATCAACCAATACGGGACGATAGTGAAATTGGTGAAACGTTCTTTGTTAACCATAATTATAGGAGAAATTGTAACTTTTCTGTCAAGGGACGGAATAAAGGGGTATATACTATGGAAGGAGGACCTAACGGATTTCGATAACCGACAATGCTAGGTAGTAGTGTATTGGGGGGGTTCCTCGTTTGGATTTCTCTTTGTGAGACATCCCACACATGAAACTTAGCGTAAGGTTGGAAATAGGGAGACGTTTGGTCCTATTCCATGAGTTCGGTACCCTGGTCGAAATGGGATCAAGTAATTATGTATGTAAGTTGGAAGTTGAATTTAGTTTTAAGGTCATTGGAGTCGGATTTTTGTGGTAGGAAAGCATTGAAAGTTATCCCCACGAGTTGAGGTGTGGAACGATGATAAGGAGAATTTAAGAATTTTGATTTCTAGGGTGATTGAGAGTACCCAAATGTCATAACCGCGTACAGAACACAAGGTGAATGAAGAGTTATAATGATTTTTAGCATGTATTATCTGGAAAGAACTTTATTATACAAAAGAGATGACTTGAAATTATTATGATGAATAGAGCGTTAATAATTTATTTTCGGTTGTAGTTTGTTTTACTTATCTGAAGAAGGTTGAGAATTATTATTCCTCTTTTATTGTCATGGAATTTGAATTCCCTATTCCTTCTATTCCGTTGAATTTAGTTAGTCCTACAGATGAGTAGCACGTCGTTCGCTCTCCCAGGGCGATCAGAGTGTTGCAAAAATGTGGGCATCTTGGTTAACAACAGTTAAAATAGTCCGAGTCGAAGGGACGTGGTAATAGACGTGTGAAATATATGTTTGTGGGACTAGTATAATGAAGTGGAAGTGATAGAGTGGATTAAAAGTCACATGAGGGGCGCTAATCCATACATAAGTGTGCAATTAGAATAGCACGCCCTAACTTGATTGGAAGGCTGTGGGAAGCCATTCAAGAATTGGTATTCCTTGAATAGAGTAGAATTTAATTGTTATGAAGCACACCCGGAGAGGAGTTGTTATTAGTCAAGTGTGAGAGCGACTTGCGCATACAAAGAGTAATGATGTTAGTATAGTATAAGAGATCCAGAAGTGCGCTTCGTGGAGAGAAGAGCACGGGTCGGCACTTTTGGCATACTCCAAGGAAGGAAGGGGAGTATTACGTGTCACTTAATGTGAGACATTTCAAGGGAAGAATCGATGTTTAGCGAGACGTAGTGAGTAGTCTCTACATGCACTGCCCATAGGTAAGGTTTGGTTGAAAGAGGAGAATCAACCAAAGAATTTTGTGTTTATCGAAAATTCCTGAAATTGGAAGAGGTTGGTAAAGTCGGTAAAGTTCTTGGATGGGTTGCCATCCTCAAAACAAGATCAAGGGTTTATCCCGAACATGTGAATTAAGTCGCCGAGAAGGAAGTGATTGATATTCCTTTGGGTTGGCTTACAATATTAACTAGTATGCCCCAGACTTCCTTTGAAAGGAAGGATCGCGCCAGTGCATGTTCCGGTGCAGTATAAATTTCTGAATCAGGATGAGATTGGTGAATCCCACCTTTGATATGGGATTTTAGGAACCAGCGGAGATAAGATTTCATTTCGAGTAGGATGTATCACCCTTAGCCAGGGAATAAGCGCATGGTGATTAAAGATTAGTGGAGCCACGTGAAGGAGATTTTGGAATCTTGGTACGATGATTTCAAGAATGCTCTGTAGAAGCACTCGTACCTGTTTGTCGCGTACGAGGTACTTATTAAGGTTTTGTTATGGAAGAACCTCGACTATTCTCCTTCCGTATGTTTAGAGGGGAGTAGATAATCAAAATTTTTGGATCAGTCGAGAAAATATCCGATAACTATGGTGGAATTCCACGACTGTTTTAGGCAGTCAAGAGTGGTCAATTGTTCGTATGATCTTCTCAGAATGGGAATTTTGTGTATGAATAAATCCGAGTAGTTATCATGTAGTGAGGTGCGGCCTCCTAATGATAGTGAGATAATGGAATTTATAACGTATAGACGTAACCTATTCAAATGTTGTCAGTTGGGAGTACAATGTGAAGTGTCTCCAATGAGAATGTAAAACAATGTTGCTGTGAGGAAAAAGCTATAGTGATTGAGTGCCGTACTATGTAGATAGTTTGCGTACTAACAAGGATATCCAGAATTGTGCTACCTGGTAGGCCTTATTTTCCGAATTTCGAGATGAAATTCCGTTATTAGGGGGGAAGTATGTAATACCCCGTATTTTCATGGCTTTTAAAATTTAAGGATTTATTAAATTTAATTGAGATAAATTAATTTAATTTTAATCCGAAATGTTGTTTTAAATATTTACTAGCGTGACAAGAGTTAGTAATTATTGGGAATATATTATTTGTTGCATATTACTGGATGAGTATAGTAATATATGAGATTTATTTTTATAATATTGTCACGTGTGAATAAAATGACAATTTTAGAAATTTAAGTCGGGACGCGCCTGTGTTGTGTCGGGACTAAATGTGGATTAATAAAAGTGAATATTTTATAGGTTGTTCGTATGGTCATTTTGAGTGCGCCAACGCGTCCGGAAGGGTCGAGATAGTCAGAAAAGTATACCCGGGGGTTTGATTTGGGTCTCGGGCATTTTTAGGCCTAATTAGTACCCCGGGAGGGCATTTTAGTCATTTTGTATTTTTGGGTAATTAAACCCACGAAAATTAAAGGGGTTATATCAGATGTTTAGGTTATCTCCTAGGGTTAGATAACTCAAAACACCTGAACGACCATTGGAGAGGAGAGGAGGGAGCTCTCAAGGCATTCCAAGGCTTAAAACTCATCCGTTTACACCGCCGCCACCGCCAACGCGTAGATCGCGAGAAGGGGAACGCAACCACACCAAATTCAACACCAAACCAGATTTATGAAAATCCCAGGCAAGTGTTTATCTTGCTTATTTCTTTGATGCATCTTTCATATTGGATTAGGAATGATTAGGATGAATTGTATGGAAGAAAAACCTAATTTGAGATAGGAAATTGCATGTAGTGATGACTTAAATGATATTCTGGAAACCTTTTGTGATGTAGAGGATTAAACCACGAAATTTTGATGTTGTATAAGAAGGAAACGTTAGAGCCAATCTGAATAAAGGAGGCAAATTTGCGCATCAGGCCCCTCGAACCGGTTCGCATGTACCCCGAATCGGTTCACCCCTAGGTTCGCGCATGTTTGCTGGTCTGGGGTGCTTTTTCTTCCATTCAACACTTAGAATTTTTTTTTCTTGTTTTCTTTCCTTTCTTCCTTGGATTTTTCTTCAACTTCAACGGGTCATAACTCATCAACCGTAGCTCGGATTCAGGTGTCGTTTCTTCCAGTGTTCTAATTATTCCGAGCTCTTCAACTTTCCAGTTGACTCCTCCTTCAGAATATGGCTACAGAATTACCAAAATGCCCTTGAACTTGCCTTCTTAGGTTTTCTTTCATTGTCTCGCTTTCTCTTTTGCGCTGCTTGCATAATTAACCTGTAAAACCAATAAGAGAAGCACGAAACACGAAATACTTGCCAACGAAGATTAGTAGCATAAATGTGCGTCAAATCCATATAGGTTACATCACTCGGGTTCATAAATGCACTGAAATAAGGGGAATAAATATACAATATTTATGTCCAATCACGTAGTAAGTTGGAAAAACCCTTCGAATTAAAGTTAGAAACGAACCATTATACTTGATATATAATAATGGGAAAATAAGGATAAATATTGTGAATGTGGGTTATTGGATAAACCTAAATTGATATAATAAAAGTGGTATATTTATATGATTGTGTATGCATATATTATATACTTGTGAAAATCATGCCCGCGCTACTTGCTATCCCTGAAGTTACCGCACTGGGACGATCTTATCTCGTGTGCCTTATGGGGGATATTGACTCGTACCCTAGAAGATAGAAATCCTAGGTACAGGCTATCGAACTGGTAGTCACGGTCCTAAGAGACGTGAGGGTATGTACTGACATCTTGGACTTGGAAACTATGCTTCGCCTCAATATTGTTTGTGTATGTATTTATATAGTTCGAGAGTGATTCCTAACTTGTATTCCCTTTAGTACGATTGATACGGGGATTGGATAGCAGAGTATGCCCGCACCATAGTTTTTATGTGGGGTGTTATTATGATATATATATTATACGAGTAGTTAATATATATATGAAATTCTGAAATCTGGAACTGCCTACTGTGATTTGATATGTAGGACATGGTTGATGACTCAAATTATAAATAATTGTTTTGAGAAAGTATAATATGACACTGGAAAATTTTATTGATTAATAAAGTTAAAAGGAGAACCTTGGTTACAAATTGAAATCTTACGTTTTAAATACTTGTGTTGTTCAGTTGTAAATCCTGCGAATAACCTAAGATAAGTTAAATCATTGGGGAAAGATAGTGTGATATATGATGAGATAAACCATTGGGAAGGTTAGTGCAATAGGAGTGCACATTAGAAGAGAGGCGAGAATTTCTCAAGAGAGTGTCGCACTAATATGTTGTTGCATTGGCGTGTATCAATTTAAATACTTGCTAAACGAATTTTTAAATCATATACACTATCGGGCTCTGACCCGTTTCTATTTCCTTTTCTCTCTTGTATATATATGTATGTATTACAGGTGCCCAGCCATAGGGGCGTCTTACTTAGGATCCTTTGGAAGGAACGTGCTGCAGCTTAGGTGGGAGTTGCAGGCCTGTTGTTTAGACGAATTCATCCATTTGATTCTACTCCTAGTTCAGTTTTATCCAGCAGGGGCATGTGTCACCCTCTTTCTATTATTTAGTTGGTATTGTCAGAGATTGAAATTTTTACTTTCAGTACCTTTATTTCGGGATTTATTACTGTCAGGATGTTTTCCTTTAGTGTTGTAAATGTTGGGATTTATTATTGATGATTAAATTTGTGTATGTTTGATTCTATTTTTATTCTTAATGTGTGACTCTTTAGATGTTAATGGTTTAAGGTTTTATAACCGGATTTAATAAAATGAGAATATGGTTTTAAATGGTTTTGACAGTTGGCTTAATTATTTAGGGTGTTTAAATTGGAAAAGTATTTTTACGACAGTGATGCTAAGAATGAACCAACTGTTCACCTTGATATTAATTTAATAAAGGAGTGATCGCCCGGTATTTAATTAGGCGGGGTGTCACATGTACCTTGAGGGTATCCTCGATAGTGTGTAGTCTTGAGTTGAGTTCATAATTATTCCATGCATCTTTTCCATTTTCTGTTTGCCCCCGTTCAAGTTCCTCGCTCGCAATCCCAATATGAATAAGTTGTGTCCTAGAGATATGGCTTGAATATGCACGAACACTTCCCCTTTTGTCCTTCCCAAATACTTTTGTAACTACATCTGTGTCGATGCCTCCCTCATCATGGCTACTTCCTTCACATTTTCTTCTATTCTCAACAACCATCAACTCATCCTATAATATGAGAAACAAAATGCTAAACTCTAAATACATGTAAAAGAGGAAAAACTGTGACACCCAGCCTAATTAAATACCGAGCGATCACTCCTTTATTAAATTAAAATCAAGGTGAACAGTTGGTTCATTCTTAGCATCACTGTCGTAAAAATAACTTTTTCCAAATTAACACCCTCATTAATTAAGCTAAGTGTCGAAACCATTTTTCAACATATCTGACCAATTTTATTTTTAAAGGAAAAAATTATTTTATTTAATTAGCAACAACATTTTCAAAAGTAAGAATCATACAACAATTATCCTGGAACATAATCCAATTACTTTAAACATTCAACATCCAAAATCCCAACATTTAAAACTTAATGTAAAACATACATGCTGAATAAATCCCAAAGTAACAGTACTAGAAATAACAGAAATACAAATGTCCCAACAGAACAGATAAATAGTGGAATGGGCGACACATGCCCCAATAACTGAGAATCATAGGAGTGGAATCAAGTAAACGAAATCGTCTAAGCAAGTGGCCTGCAACTCCCACCTAAGCTGCAGCACGTTCCTTCCAAGTGATCCTAAGCAAGACGCCCCTGTGGCTGGGCACCTGTAGTACATACATATATATACAAGAGAGAGAGAGAGAGAGAAAAACGGGTCAGAGCCCGATAGTGTATATGATTTAAAAATTGTTTAGCAAGTATTTAATTGATACAGGCCAATGCAACAACATATTAGTGTGACACTTTCTTGAGAAATTCTCACCTCTCTTCTAATGTGCACACCCGCACTAACCTTCCCAGTGGTCTATCTCATCATATATCACGCTATCTTTTCCCAATGATTTAACTTATCTCAGATTATTCACAGGATTCAAAATTTAACGATTCAATTGTTTGAAAAGAATATTTCAATTAGTAACCAAGTTCTCATTTTGACTTTATTAATCAATAAAGTTTTCCAATTTCATATTATACTTTCTCAAAACAAGTAATTACAATTTGATTCATCAACCATGTCCTACATATCAAATCACAATAGGCAGTTCCAGATTTCAGAATTTCATATATATATATTAACTACTCGTAAAATATATATATATCATAACAGCACCCCAAATAAAACTATGGTGCGGGCATACTCTACTATCCAATCCCCGTATCACTCGTACTAAGGGAAATACAAATTCAGAATCACTCTCGAACTGTATTAACACATACTCAAACAATATTGAGGCGAAGCATAGATTCCAAGTCCCTAAGAGGATGGCATATGTCTGCGTCTCTTAGGACTGTCTGAACTATCACTGCGATAGCCTGTACCAAGGATATCTATTCACAAACAATATGAGGCGAAGCATAAACTCCAAGTCTCTAAGAGGAAAGCACATACCCGCATCTCTTAGGACCGTCCTAACTATCATTCCGATAGCCTGTACCAAAGATATCTATCTTCTAGGGTACAAGTCAATATCCCCCATAAAGGTCCCATCGAGATAAGACTGTCCCAGCGCAGAAACCTCAGGGATAGCAAGTAGCGTGGGCATGATTTTCACACATAGATAGTATATGCATAAACAATCATATAACTATACTAATATTACCATAGCAATAATGGGTAAATTCTCAATTCCCATAATTACGACATTTCCATATTATCATATTTTAGTAAACACTTATAACGGTTCATTTCTAACCTTGATTCGGTATTATTCCAACGTACCACACAACTCTCATGGCTTTATTCTCCAAATTATAAAATTAAGTAGGTATACACATTTGTCCCAAAGTAACTCTCCTACGTCTCTCTCTCTTTAAATCATAAATTCACCGACCCTTATGTAATTATCCCAAAATACAATCTTTACCCGACATGAAGGGTCCCAAAATTTATTCACATGTCCTACTGGTCTTCCCTATCTCCCAAAATTTTTTATTAAGGATGCCCAAGAATTATTTCACAATAAATTGAACTTAACTAATTTAGAAAGGAAAATAGGAGTCTGCCAGGAGGGGTCGATCGATCGAGGTCTGGGGCTCGATCGATCGAACCTTCGATCGATCGATGCTCTGGGCTCGATCGATCGATCAAGCAGGTATTGCGATTTCTGCAGTTTTGCAGTTACGGGCTCTAACACATTTCTTCATCCAAATCCATATTTTTCAATCCCAAACGTCTCAAAAATTGTACTACCAACATTATATCATCCTACTAGGTATTTCCAACGTGAAGCATGAGGAATTCTATCATTATACATGGATTAACCACCCAAAAATTATTATAATTATCAAGAACCCTAGAATTCTCTTAAACATGGTTCTAACAAGTATTTCCAGAAATTTTATTCTTGTAAACATCATAATTTCGTGGGTAATTCCTCTACATGGCAAGGGTTTCCAGAATTATCAATTTATTCATCACTACATGCAATTTCCTAATTCATATCTTAGGTTTCTTCCATAAAAACTCATTCTAATTACTCCTAAACTAATATGAAAGATGCACCAACGAAATAAGCAAGACAAAAACTTGCCTGGGATTTTGGGTGTTCTGATTTGCAGATGTTTTTGGTGTGGTTGCGTAGCCCGTCGCGCGATCTACGCGTTGGTGGTGGTGGCGGTGCAAACGGATGGATTTTGGGCCTTGGAAGCTCTCTTCTTCCCTCTCCTATGGCCGTCACTTGCCTTTGGTTGTTCTAACCCTAGAAGACAACCTTAGGCATCTGATATAGCCCTTAGAATTTCGTGGGTTTAATTACCCAAAATTGTGAAATGTCCAAAACGCCCTCCCGGGGTACTAATTAGGCCTAAAAACGCCCCGAGACCCAAACTAAATCCCCGGTTACACTTTTCTGACTATCTCGACCCTTCCGGACGCGTTGGCGCACTCAAAACGACCACACGAATGACTTATAAAATATTAACTTTTATTTATCAATATTTAGTCCCGACGCGACACGAGCGCGTCCCGACTCAAATTTCCAAAATTGTCATTTTATTCACTCGTGACATTCAATATAACCAATATTATATATTACTTTGCTCATTAGGAATATTCAACAAATTTTCCATAATTACTAACTCTCGTCACGTTAATAATTATAACATAATTAATTTCCGGATTTTTATTAAATAATTAACTCACATTAAATTTAATAAATCCCCAAATTAATATTGCATAAAAATACGGGGTATTACAAAGACTAAAGGAGAAAAAAATATAATATCACAGACAAAAAATAAAATACTCACATATTTAGCCTTAGCGCTTGCCATCACATTCCCATTTTCATCACTGTGTCCTGCAATCCACTTATCTATTCGCCTAAATTTTTTAGTAGGCTCTTCCTTTCCCTATAAGTTTGATGTCAAGTGTAAGACTAAAAAGTGTTAAGACTGGAAATTATAAACATGAATGCCTTCCTTTTTGAATGATTTCTGAGCATATCTACAATGCCCGAGACAATGGGGAATTCGAAACGCCTAGGAAAATAATCCAATTCAATTTTAATTGAGATAAGGACTGTACCATGGTCTGAACATTTTTTATTTAAATGATCCACTTAATCGCTTGAAAAACCTCCTGCCATTTGTGATTAGCTAAAGCTCTATCTAGCCTAGCTAAGATTATGCCTTCCTCGTCTCTATTATTACACCATGTGTACTTAGACCTACTGAAACAAAGATCATTCACACCACATGAGGAAATAATATCATTAAAATATTGGGAAGAATGAAAATCAATCACGTTCCCCCCAATTTTCTCCCTTTTATTTGCCACTACATTGAAGTCTCCTATAATTAAATGAGAAAAGTTCCACACTTGGGAAGGTATCAAGTCCATATTTCCCTAAAAGTCTAGCCTTTCAGATCTAGTGCACTTAGCATACACACGAGAAATAAATATGGGAGTGAAAAATGATTGATCTTCAATTCTTAAAGTAAGGACTTGGTCTTCATTGAATATAAGTTCTAACTTAAAAAGAAAACCATATTTTAGAGGAAATTTTGCTTAGGATCAAGAAAAGTAAAAAGTGACAGCTTATGAAAATATTAAGCAAAATATTATCTATCAAAATATTAAGCAAAGATTACTTCCATTATCTATCAAAATATTAAGCAAAGATTACTAGATGAACCTTATAATCAGAAAGATAGTATTTTTCATGGGCTGGATGAACCTTATAATCAGGCATATCAGTGGCTGTAGGTTAGAGGTTATAGTTATCCACCACTTCAACTTCTGCACAGGAGACTTCATAATTCTTCATAATTCATATCAGTGGCTCTAGGCTAGGTCTTGCCATTGAAATGGTGAAGGCCTTTAACTTGAGGTGCTTACCTATTAACTGAACAATGGAGTACAATGACGTTTTGGCAAAGAAGTGTATGGGGAGGTTTGGAAAATTTATCTTGACAGTATTTGAATCAACGTTTTGATAACATCTTTTAGAACATCATCCCCCTAAACTCTGCGTTCAAACTCATCCCAATCGAACCATAACAACATTTACACTTGGACTATAATATTGCTCCATTCATACTCACACCAGTCGAACCACATATGAAAATAATTAAACTCAAAGAAAGAGAAACAGAGAAAAGAAATCGGGCATAGCATGATTTATAAAAAGCAATATCTATAAATATATGAAGTAATTCAACGTCATTCCAACCATAAGAAGAAAAGAAAAGAGGCATTAATCGTTCCAAAGGTATTCACATATTTCCAAATGAGATTGGTGATTCAATAGCTAGACAGAACCATGAAGTTTAAATAGATTTCCCAAATGAGGCAGGTCTTCAATAGTAGATTGGAAGTCCGTTGGTATATCTAACTCGTCTACTCGACTGGTCAGCCTCTTCGGTGAGTGTACAACCACCCACTAATTGGGATTATTAAGGTCTCTTGAATAGAATACTTGGTTGGCCTCGGAAGCGAGAATTACAGGCTCATCTAAGTCATTGCTCAAACTCTTAAGCTTGTCAAAATTCACCATCACCAAATTAGAGTCCGGACAGTGTCGACAACCATTGGTCTCATCTTCCACTCTAACCCAATCAAAATAAAAGACTACCTCCTTAATTATTGTATAATCAAGCTCAATTATCTGTCTAATAACCCCATACCACATTGTCCAATCATCCTTTAGATTTTTATCGCTTTTTCTTACCCTGAATTTTGTCCACGCCTTCAGGCAAACACCGCTGTCTTGTGTTACAACACTATCGTCATGGTACTTAGTTGAAAATACAAAACCGTTGACGCGATACTTGTTATATGTATTAACCCTGTGATTTGTCCCTTGAACTAATCGTCACAACAGTGCCTTCGATTTCGTCTCTCTTGAATTGGCCAACTGCGTAAAAGACCAAAACATAATTATAACACTAAATTCCATTATTATGCTCACTAAAAAATGACATGTCTAAGCACTCTTATTATATATTACAACCCTTTTCATATAGCCATGGTATGAAAGAAGTTTGCTTCTGTACTTTTGTCATTTTGATCCCCTTTCCTTTACCACGAGAATTGGACTTCAATAATGCTTTATACTCACTATAAATTATTCATGTTAGTTTCAAGTTTCAATATAACAATATTAATACACGTGTAATATAAACATGTGACAAAACTCAAACCTGTAATATTCATGGAGTCCATCGACATTAAGACGAAATAGTACCCACCGACGTATTTGTTGAAACTGTCTTTGTTCCAACATCACAATCTTATCATCAAGCAAAGGCCCTTCATCAGAGAACTCCCCATATTCCTCTAAGAATGCTTCATGAGTCCGTCGATGATTTCCCTCTAGAAGGTTTGGCATGTACTCCATGCAATAGAGAACCGACTCAGAAACAATATAGGAATCTGTAATCGACCCCTCAACATAACGTTTATTGCTTGGTATATTTTTAAAGTCCCCCATTTCTCTGTTCATATGGGGAAAAAATCATGAACATTACAAAGTCGTTAACATTTGCGTGTTAAAATTCAATATAAGATAAGTTGTTTACCTTCCGAACGAAAACATCCATCGATCTGATATACGCCCACATATCAATGCTTCATCTGCTAGATGCACCATAAGGTGGATGCTAATATCAAAGAATGCTGGTGGAAAATATTTTTCCAACACACACAATGCTTCCACAACCATGTATTTGGCTCTTTGAATATCCTTTCGAATTAAAACCTTCGAGCACAGTATGTTAAAGAACAAACTCAACTGCTGGATAGCTTTTCATAAATCACGGTGTTTAGGGAAAGCATGTTGAAGCAAGACAGGTAGTAAATATTCTATTATGACATGATAGTCATGTGACTTCAACAGTGCAAGCTAGGTGGATTAAGAGTGACAATGTTGCTCAAGTTGGATAAAAAACTCGAAAGGAGATTCAAGTCTTTCAAAATATGACAAAAATGTTTTTTCTCCTCCTTATTCAATGTAAATGGTGCTTTGGATTTTATCTCTTTACCAGTGTGTCCATCTCTTTCATCCATTGACTACTGTGCATGTGCATATTCTCCATATCCAACCGAGCATTTATTGTATCCTTTGTTTTGAGTTTAGTATCAAGGATTGTGTTTATTAGATGTTCTTCAACATTCTTCTCTATGTGCATCACATCAAGAACATGTCGAACTTGATGTGATATCCAATGTTCTAAATCAAATAAAATTGACTTTTTATACCACGCCTCTTTAACTTCGGTATTACAATTATCGATTACATCACCGACCTTTCTCTTTTTACTCTGGACTTTTGGGATCTTTCCAGGAATATAATGAATGTGGGATAACTTCTCTAATAGTGCATCACCATTTAACCGACTGGGAGGGTCTCTATATTCTGTCGTTTTGAACCCCAAATAACTTCCTTTCCTGAACGGGTGATCATTGTTGAGAAACATACGGTAGTTTGTGTAAACTATCTTTTGGCTATGCTCTAGTCGGATGGACGGAGTATTATCGCCGCAAACAGGACAAGCTTTGTAACTATGTGTAACGCATCTAGATAAATTCCCATATGCGGGGAAATCATGAATCCCCCATATAAGCATAGCTCTCAACGTGAAAGACTCTTTTCTCGTAATGTCATAAGCCGACACTCCTTCTTTCCATAGTAGCTTCAACTCGTCTACTAGTGGCTGAAGAAAAACATCAATATCTTGACCAGGTGCCTTTGGCCCAAGTATTAACAAAGACAACATATGAAACTCTCGCTTCCCGCATAATGAGGGTGAGAAATTTAATGGTGCAGTGATAACAGGCCAATAACTATAACTAGCAGATTGAATAGCACATGGATTAAACCCATCAGTTGCTATTGCTAACCAAATATTGCGATCTTCTTTAGCAAAATCTAGACATTTCAGTTTAAAATTTCTCCACTGAGATGAATTGGAAGGATGTCGTTGAAAATCCCATGAACTGGGTGCTCGACTATGCCATGTAATTTCCCGTGCTATCCATGGTATGGTGTACAATCTAACAAGTCTAGGAATTAGAGGAAAATGCTTCAATACTTTTTTAGGTTCTTTGTATACTCTACTCCATTTGCTCGTGGTAACTTCATATCTCGTCTCTCCACATTGAGGACATTCCTTATTATCTTCATTTTCCTTCCAATACAAATACAATTATTAACACATGCATGAATGAAATTGGCCTTCATCCCTAAGTCTTTCATCATATGCTTCATGTGAGGATACTTTTCTGGCAACGTGTTTTCTATCGGGAGCCACTTTTTCAATACAGATAGAAGTCCTGTCACACTATTTCTTGACCATCCAAAATGCTTCTTTATATTGTGAAATTCTACAATTGCAGAAAGAGTTGTTTCAGGGCCCTCACATGTAGGGTACAGTTTCTCGGTTGCTAATCTCTTGTATTCATCGTACTTTTTGTTACCTGGATACGTTTCTTCAGCAACCCCTGGTTGACCTCCTTCAGTATCTACATAAGTACCTTCATGCACTCCATAAAATGTATCAACAAGGTTCCCCATACCAAGTCCTACTTTGTCAGTGCTTTCTTCTTCAGTTATTTCTTCAACAGTACTTGTCGATGGGTGCTCTTTTAAATTTGTGGAAGACTTTTCACCATGTAAAGCCCATGTAGTATATGACTGATCTATACCGTGCCTCAGCAAATGTGTTCGAATTTCTGTCACGGTAAACCGCATCCTATTCCGACATTTTGAACATGGACATGGAAACGTTGACAACAGTTGATCATTATTTTCAATCGCAAAGTCAATAAAATCTTCAACTCCTTGTTTATACACTAAGCTAAATCTATTCTTTTCACCCATCCATCCTTTATTAACTGGTCGAGACATTCTGCAATGTAAAATAGTTAAGTGACAAGAGCATATCGTATAGTAAGACAATGCATTCATATGAAAACAATAAATAATTATTTAATATTGAAGGGACATTGTGTTTCCTCAAAGTTTCGATAACACTTATATAATTCTACCATCGAAATAATCATCACAAAACATGTATTTCGACTGAAGTTAACGTCTACAATATTCAAACTTCGATTTCAATAAAGATATACAGTAATTACATAAATTAACAAATAACACACATAAAAGAATCGGTTATCAAATTGAACAACTTATCCATCTTTTAATATATTTTTCATTTTTACAATCTTATATTTAAACAAAAAAAATAAAAATAAAAACATAATAACAAATATATTCATACATATCACTCTCATGAACTAATAATTCATATCTTTTGCATAATTGTGTATATATCAATCGGTTAAAAGAGCAATGCACAATGATTACACAAATAATTATAATTTTGCAACACAATTTCAATTCCATTGCGTGTATATATTTATACATATGATTATATGAAGAATGAATGATGAATACAAATACTGGATTAGAAGAGAGCTGGACCGAGAATTTGTACCTCCACGAGAACTGTTCAAGAAATAGAGAAAAAACAAAAACAATATATTTTCAGAATATATCATCCATAGACTGAAAAAAAAGAAAAAAAAACAATACGATACAGGGCGAGTTTCTTTGCTATCATATATTCATCATTTAAGAATATCTCTTTTCGCAATCAGGGGCAATACGAGACATGGGCGAGTTTCTTTGCTATCATATATTCCTCTATTTGCGATTGAAACAAAAAAACAATACCTCTGGAAAGGGGCGAGACTCTCTGAACGATGAGAAGGGGAACGGCGGCAACGGAACAATGATGGGAGGAGAATAGAGGTGGAAGGGGGAACGATGATGGGAAGGGAACGGCGGCAAATTGCACGCGTGTCCCAACTTTTACGTGGGAATATAATGGGAATAGAAACGTGGGAATAGAATACAGTTAGGGTAAAAAAATTAGCTCCCCAAATAACTCCCTCCATTTTGCCGCCAATTTATTTTGCTAACACTTGTTTTTAACACATAAAAAAATTAAAATTTAAAAATATATATATTATAATTAAACATAAACACACTGAAAAATAATTGTAAAGGACATAAGCAATTACTCACACTTAAATACCGTTAGAAAATCCTAACGCACTCTAACTGTTACAAAACCAAATATATGTCCGTTACAAATGTTCCATATGGTGTAGTGATTATGTGGCTTGTATTGCGGTGTTTGGAGACATCATTTATTTTTTATTTAAATTTGTAATAATTAATCGCGAAGAAAAGCATGATAGGGAAACCGGACAAGGTGGAGAGAGGGCATCCAATGTGAGGAAAGGACACCTCTCTACCTTGGGTCGGTAGAACTCCCAGGGCTGACTGATATAGGAGCAATATCCCCCCGATTGACTCAAATCATTCATCACTCCATGACGTAAAAACTGTGGGAGGTATATTTCCAAAACCCTCACGCCTCGCCTGTTAGCGAGTCAATTTTTGTGTGTGACTACGTGATCTTATTTGATTTTATTCTCACATTTATTTTTGAATGTGTGTGATGAATTAATCAATTAAGACCAACACCCGATCATTCGCGAGAAGATATTTCATCACTCGACTCATTCGCTTACCATTTGTGTGCTACCTTAGCCATCATTAAATTTAAAATCAATCAACTAGGTAGCCCAATAGGAGAACATTTTTGCAAAG
Source organism: Sambucus nigra (assembly GCA_949130495.1). Taxonomy (NCBI): domain Eukaryota; kingdom Viridiplantae; phylum Streptophyta; class Magnoliopsida; order Dipsacales; family Adoxaceae; genus Sambucus; species Sambucus nigra. The sequence goes on along the minus strand of OX422217.1, from coordinate 296,549,495 downwards.
GCGATCACTCTTAATTTCCGTGATTTTTATCGCCAGCGACTTAATTAAAATTTAACTACCCTTTCATTAAATTTAAAGATAAAAATTGTCTATGGGCTAGTTAGGAATTCTCCTTACTTGTATGTGTCCAATTCAATTTTTCGGTAGTCGAGTTTTAGTGAGTTCGTTCAAAATTTAAGACTCCAAATATTTTTCCCACTCTTTTCTTCCAAAAAATCCAAAAATATTTCCTTCCATTATTTTTCAAAAAAATCCAAAAACATTTTCTTCCTTTTTTTAGAAATCCAAAAATATTTTCTTTCTTTCATTTTAGAAAAATCTAAAAATATTTTCTTTCTTTTTGAGAAAATTCAAAAAAATCAAAAATATATATTTTTCTCGTCATGACCGACGAATGTCCTTTACGAGGTTACTTTGGTCATTTCTCATTTTCTCAAAGCATGTTTAAAGTTGAGCTCGATTCGAACCTCCATGCCTTACTTCGTGACTTTAACTCTCAACCACACACCGTTGATACTCTTGCATCGTGCACGTACGCATTTCACATTCCATCAACTCCGATGACGAGTATCAACATGTCACATGGTTCTCCATGCACTTATTTCTTTCACGCCGATCACTTTCCCCATGAGTGTCTATATTTTTTATATTCATCCGAACCCACCATGGAACATGTGTATCCATATGACACTGTTTCGAAACACACTCCTAATTATTGTTATGATATATCCAATCCCGAGTTGTGCGAGTACCCTAGCTATTCGTGGAGGCCTGATCACCCTCCCACGCAATACGAATCCCAACCCAATATTCCAGATCCTCACACATTCCAACAGTCGTCATGGCCACCAAGTGAACCCTATCCTGATCAGTTCCCTCACTATGCTACCCACGATTATCAATCATTTGTCTCTCACGAAGATGCTTCTCTTGCGTATGACACATTTGACCCCGTTCCCCACACATCATATGAGTGTTCTTCATTTTCTAATGTCCATTGCGCATTGTGTCCACCTCAACCACCACCACCACCCATCTCTCCACCACCATCTTCCAAATTCTCTCTCGAGGAACTCTTGCAAAAGTTCAGCCACTCAAATTCAAACTCAAGATCTTCAAAGGCTTGAACAATGTTAAATAAATTTGAATGTGCGAATGAGTCGGAGTTCCCCTCAAGTTAACCCATTTTTCCACCCACGTGGAGTGATGATGATTCGTCTTGTGACATGGATATTTAGTGTGACCAACCCTCTCCTAACGAGAATCTCGATGTTGAGACGATTCCATAATTCGAGCGTCAAGTTGACATTTGTGTTTACTTACCGTTCATTAGTGAGACCGATTTTCTCCCGTCATATCCAAATGTGTTCACATTTCCACTCCTATTATATCCAAAAATACCCCCTAGCTTTTACCTTATGCCCCAATTGCATATGTCTCTGCCATGCCCATATCTTTTAGGTTAGTTTTGGCTACGAGTGTTCACCACTATCCTGAGATAGCATCAGAGATAGTTCCCACCTCTCTTGATATGGATCCTACCCCGTCATATTTGGCTCCCATTTTCTTGATGTAGATTCATCTCTCTCGGATATGAATGCCTCGTTAGACCCTTTCACCACATCAGATGGCGATATTGTGGTGGATAAGTTGATATCGCCATCCCTTGATACCACACTCCCTCTTTAGGAGGATATTGAGGATCATTCTGTCCCTCCAAATGAGTGTGTGTCCCCTACTCTAGAGATAAATCATCTTCCCCCGCCATTTATCCCACCTGAAACACCCATTACCCTTTCCACCCCACCACCTAGTTTGGATCTTGATTTTACACCTTTCATGTTTCCATATACCTTTTTAGATCCTCACCTGAAACCAACCTCCACCTTCCATGAGAGTATCTGTGTTGTTACTATCTATTTCCGTGACACCGAGCTTGTTACTCGTTTCACATCACTCTCCTGTTGTGGTGTCTTTTTTCGACAGCTCCCTGGCGTGTAACGACTCCTCTAAGTTGAGGGACATGTGTGAAATGATATACACTTAAGCCTAGAGAGTTCCTTAAGAGTTTGTACTCAACCCTAATACCTAGTGACTTAGTACCCATGGATGTAGGCACCTCATTGGGTTGAACCATGTAAAAATATGTATCTCCTTCTTTGCCTCTCATCTCTCTCTAGCTCATAATACCTTATTCTTCATATGTAGTAGATAATTATTGGTGTAACTAAGCTATGACTTGTAAGGATATAATTTCCAATTGAGTCCATTTGTAAGTATTTGACTTATTCCCGAAGAAAATTATTTTTTTGAGTTATAGATAGATTTTTATATCGCCATGATTCCTATAAAGTCTATGATGTGTTTGTTTAGAAGATGTAGAGGCAAAGATTAGATTTATCATGCCGAGTTTTATTGGTTCACATTTCATGTCTTCATTCAGATTGCATTCTGAATATCTCTCGGGTATGAACACATTATGTTTATGGAGTTTGGAAAAAGTTTTAAAGTATGGAAACTTTATTTAAAATGTTTTTAAAAGGTTGATCTTCGTTTATTCTGAGCTTATTTGCTGGTTAGAGTCGTGTGAATTCTCCCTTTTGTTTTTGAGACTTCAAATTACATGTGATGTCGTTCGAATGATATCTCACAGTCGTTAGAATGACTTGAGCATCTCGTTAGAACGACATGCCAACTTAAATGTTTTATTTAAAGAATTTTTCTCTCAGAATTTCGCAGAGTGTGCAGAACTAGAATTACAGTTTAATTGTTTCATTTTTCTTCACAAATGCTTTCTAAGGTTTTCAAAGATTAAAACCATCCTTAGAGTTTAAAAATCCCAGCTTTCATATTCTATTTCTATAGAGATATTGTTCTAACCATCTGGTTTTGTTCATCACTTTGAACATTAATCATTGGGTTTTAAGGTGAAGAAATAAAGGAGTCTGTATTCCGAATCATAGACGGTTGCCAAGCTGCACCGATGGACACCGAGGCACCTGTGGAGGCGTGTGCTGTGGACGAGTATCGTGGAAGGATTTTTGAGTGGACATTATGGAGGAGCGATTAAAGAGAATAAGAACGTCGAGTCTTGTAGGGATATGTCATTGTATAAGTCCGTCTACCTTCCTTTTTAAAACCATATCATAGTGATTGTCTGGCTTGGTCCATCCGAGATTTTTTCCCTTAGTAGTTTCCTCATACATCTGGAGTCGCTTTTGTGTACTTATTTATTTTACTTTCTTTAATCACCTAGATGCATGTTTAGGATTAAACAAGATAAAATTGGGCTTAATTGAAATTGGTTCACAAACTTGGTGCATGCTAAAATTAGTAAATGGTTTTAGAAGAAAAATTGTTTCGACATCATTAAATTTAAAATAAATAGGGGCCTACAAATTGGTATCAGATCTAGAAATATATTTTTTTGTGTTGATCCCTTGTGCTTTTAAGGATGAATTTCGAAAATTTTGAAAGTTTTAGAGCTCCTGTTTTGTATGGCACAAATTATGCTTATTGGAAAATGCGAATGAAAGTGCTATAAAATTAATTGATGAACTTGTTTGGTTAGATGTCGATAAAGTTTGAACACCACCGGTCACACGAGAGGGACATGCCTCTAATTCAAAACCCGTCGAGTCATGGAACGAAGCCAAACATAGACTTTCACTTTACAATTCTAAAGTCTTCATGTTGTTTCCTCACATGTCACACTAGAAGAGTATAATTGAATCATGATGTGTGAAACTTCAAAAGAGGCTTGAGATATTCTTACACTTACTCACGAGGGCACTAGCAGGGTTATGTGAGAACCCGCATTTATGAAATAAGGGGTGGCCAGCCCGATACCTCGACATAACGAAATCATGAATGGATATCATCCTCAGCATCATAACAATAAAATAGGTATACGGGAAAACCACTCCATACATAAGAAAGCACGTTGTCAAAAGTGTTGGTTTAATAAAGATTTAAGAAATAAATTAAACAACCTAAATCTGATGAAAGTGGAATTTCAAAGGAACATATAGATAAATACTAAAACAACATATAATAAAAGAACCGAATAATCTGTCGGTCCACAGTTACATTCAAAGTGTTTCCAAAATACAATATATTTACATACTACATTCATTAACAAGTACAAAAGATGGGCCACTAGCCCAAATGGAAAACCCGATCATAACTAGATCCCCAAAACGAAGGCGTCTAACAAACATCCTGTAATAATCCGTAATGTCATACAGCTCGTCAAAAGCATAAGAGTGGGAAAATCATTACGGGCGCCCTTGCGGTGGAGCACCTGAGCGAATACAACAACATGCACAACATGGAAAATGAATGGGTCAGGGCCCGATTTATATATGATTCCCAGAAGAGTAAGAAACATGATAGATATGGACAATGAATCATAAATAATATAAATGTGAATCTAACAACCTAATCAAAAAAATGTGAAGACTCAATTATATAGGTTTCTAACAGTGATTGAATTAAGTAAGAGAAATAAAATTAAATTTCAATTCTACTCATATCTTATCATTTTCCATTCATTAATAGGAATATAGTTTCCATCATATCTTTCTGTTTTCCATTCCTTATCAGGAATATAATTACCATCTCATATCTTATGGCAATTTACATACCTCAAGTCCCACTTGAGTTAGAAAGGTTATACTCTTATACATATAACGTTTCTAAGACCGCCCCTCCGAGTTTCCCCACTGGGCGCCCCCTAAATGACTATCATCTTCCAGGGCCTATCTATACAAGACAACCTGGGCACCTAACGCACGTCGGAAAGTGGCCATATGCCTGCGAGTGAGTCATAACCACACCCGAAATTACCTCACTAGCGCAGAAAAACATATACAAAACCTGCATATGGATGAGGACTATAGTCAGCCTGTATTCAATAGTTAAGGGACATCACCTCATGCGCGAGCTTCCCTTATGATAACATTTAGAGAGGTGTGTTTAAGCAATTTAACAATTACCAATTTAATCTCATTTTCATTACCATGAATCTCATGTGTTTCATTTTATTTGAAACCATTATCCTTGAATATTTTCATTAATATTCATCATATTTAAGTCCTGAGTAAATCCCTAAGTGATCATCGAACTCGTACTATTCCCCAAGAAGCTACATATCTCAATAGGGCCTCTAACATCTCCAAAGATGGGCTTAGAACTCTAACTTTAACTAATTAACCAAAAGAGAAGTGATACCTAAGCATCACTTTAAGTACCCCTGAATTAACCCCAAGTGATACCATTCAACTATAGGGGAACGACCAAACTCAACTAAAACTCTAAGTTTACTTCATGCAAGAAGGTTCCTATTTCCTATATAAAAGAAGAAATCTAGGAAACAAAAATAAGTTTAAGAGTGAAAAATAGGGGACCGGTCGACCCCGTCTCAAATCTTTTGCCTTCATAGGAAAGCAGAAAGTCCAGGAAAAGGGGGCCGGTCGACCGGTCGCGGACCGCGGTCGACCGACACCAAAAAATAGGCCTTAGTGACAAAGCAGTGTGCCTTACCCCGAAGGCCCGGTCGATCGGTCCTAGACCTGCGGTCGATCGGTCCTAGACCTGCGGTCGACCGGTCATAGCAGACCCAAAAACCCTTCTTCTTCCAACAACAAGTCTCCACATCATTTATTGCTACCAACTGATTTTAAATGCATCCAACAACCAAAATCTATACCAATATCAATTCAAATCAACCTCCAAGGAGGTAAAACCCATGAATCCACTAAAAGCCCTAGTTTTCTTAAACCATGCATAACCACAACTATCAATGCAAATTACTCTACTTAAATCATAAAATAGCAAGTAGAAAACTTTCCTCAAGGTTGTAAATTCAGATTTAGTGAGGATTGTAGACAAGATCAAACACCCAAGCTTCAATCTCTCTTTCTCTCTTTAGGTTTCTTCTTCTCTTTCTCTAGGTTTACCAATATAATTAAGGGAATAGTAACTTAGTTCAAGACATAAATCGTGGCTTAGGCTTAAGATTCCAGCTTAAGTGATTAATAGGCGGTAAAATAATACGCAACTACTCATATAAGCTACAACTAGTCAAAAGTGCTCGGAACCTCGAAATACAACATGGCACATAATTTGACTTTCTCGAACCTCCTGGAACTATTGGCACCCTCCAAATTATCATTTGGAGATTTCATAATTCATTTTAGGTTCCGGTTTTATTTTAATCCAAATGTCATTTTTAAATCATATGACATTACAAAACATAAGATAGCAAAATTCACCTCTACATATGGTAAATATGCAACATCATAGTAGATATTAAGTTTTCTTCCTCAAATTAATACCTACTCCACATATCAACAATTTATATCTAATTACTATATCTAGCAAATTAAATATAAATTAGGACCTCAAAAGCGAGGGTTGTTACATACTTCCCCCCTTATGAGAATTTTGTCCCAAAATTCAAGCGTACCTTGTATAAAGAGATGCGGATACTTTTCCCGCATGTCATCCTCGCGTTCCCACGTCGATTCCTTGGCGTTATGGTGACTCCATTGAACCCGCACCAAGGGCAACACATGAGACCTTAATCTACGCTCCCCATGATCTAATATAGCAACCGGTTGTTCTTCATATGAAACATCAGGTTGCAAATCAATATCCTCGAAAGGAATGTGCCAAAGCGCACCTTCACATCTCCTATACTTCTTTAGGGAGGAAACATGGAATACATCATGAATTTGTTACAATGGTTCCGGTAAAGCAAGTTGGTATGCCACTGGACCCACCTTTGCAATAACTGGAAATGGTCCAACAAAACATGGCGTAAGTTTTCCCCTCTTACCGAAATGCTTTATCCCTTTCATGGGCGACACTCGAACCAAGACTTGGTCCCCAATCTACAATTCCATATGTCGTCGACCCGCATCGGCATAGCTCTTTTGACGGTCTTGGACTATCCGAATGCGATTTCGAATCAACTCAATTTTCGAGGAAGTATCTTGGATCATTTCAGGTCCAAAAAATTTATTATCACCCACTTCCAACCAACAAGCGGGTGATCTACACGGTCTCCCATACAAAGCTTCATAAGGTGCCATTTCAATTGTGAATTGGTAAGAGTTGTTATAAGCAAACTCAACCAATGGGAGATATTGTTCCCAACCACCTTTGAAGTCAAGCATACACATGGGAAGCATATCCTCCAACATTTGATTTACCCTTTCAGTTTGGCCATCTGTTTGAGGATGGTACGAAGTGCTTAACCTCAATTCGGTCCCCATCGCTTCTTGGAAACTCCTCCAAAAGTGGGAAACAAAAATTTTGTCTCGGTCGGAAACTATATTCAAAGGCACCCCACGGAGTCTCACCACTTCCTCGATGAATAAGCGAGCATACCGAGCAGTGTCATAATATGTCCGTACGGGTAGGAAGTGTGCCGACTTTGTCAAGCAGGCAACAATCACCCAAATAGAATCACATCCACTTTGTGATCTTGGTAATCCCATGATGAAATCCATCAATATGCTTTACTATTTCCACACCGGGATCTCTAACGGTTGAAACAAACCTGTCGGTTTCAGATGGTCAATCTTGACCAATTGACAAGTAGTGCATTGGGACACAAATTCCGAAATATCCCTTTTCATACCTGGCCACCAATACTGACGGCGCATGTCTTAATACATTTTTTCCCCTCCAGGATGAACCGTGAACCTAGACCCATGAGCTTCAGCCATCACTGCCGTCTCAAATCTCCTTCCTCCGGAACAATGAGTCTTCTATGGAAGCGTAATCTACCATCAGAACCAATAGAGTAGGACTCCGCTCCCTCGGATAGCAATCGGCGAATAAGGTCTTGACACCCCTTATCGCTTCCTTGAACTTCTACCACCCTTGCCACAATGGTAGGAGTAACGGTCATTATAGACATGAATGCTCTCACCATCTCATCCTCCTGACTGAGTTCCTTCCATTTAGCTTTCCAAACCTCAGCTAATACCCCCTCGGGCTTTCTACTCAAGGCATCCGCTACAATGTTCGCCTTTCCCGGATGATAATGAATATCAAATTGATAATATTTCACGAACTCTAACCATCGGCGCTATCGCATATTCAAGTCCTTGTGTGAAAATAAATATTGCAGCGATTTGTGGTCCGTGAAAAGACTAAACTTCTCCCCTAAGAGATAATGCCTCCATATCTTCAAGGCAAAAACAATTGCGGCTAGTTCTAAGTCATGCACCAGATAGTTTCTTTCATGGGGCTTCAACTTACGGGAAACATAAGCGATAGCCCGTCTCTCTTGCTGAAGTATACCTCCTAATCCTTGAAGAGATGCATCGATGAAGACTAGATATTCCAATCCTGATTTTGGCAATGCAAGGACCGGAGCCGAAGTCAATCTATCTTTAAGCTCATCAAATGCATCTTGGCAAAAAATCATCCCAAATAAATCTCACCCCTTTCCTAGTCGAATTTGTCAAAGGGCTAGCTATTTTAGAGAAACCCTTGATGAACCGATGGTAATAACCCGCCAAACCCAAAAAACTGAGAACTTCGATAGGTGTCGTGGGCTGACCCCACTCCCTCACCCCAACTACCTTGCCTGGATCCACCGATACACCCTGGGACGTCACCACATGACCCAAAAACTGTACCTCTTGTGACCAAAAGCCACACTTCTCGAACTTGTCAACCTGGGCACCTAACGCACATCGGGAAGTGGCCATATGCCTGCGAGTGAGTCATAACCACACCCGGAATTACCTCACTAGCGCAGAAAAACAAATACAAAACTCACATATGGCTGAGGACTATAGTCCGCCTGCATTCAATAGTTAGGGGACATCACCTCATGCGCGATCTTCCCTTATGATAGCATTTAGAGAGGTGTGTTTAAGTAATTTAACAATTACCAATTTAATATCATTTTCATTACCATGAATCTCACATGTTTCATTTTATTTGAAACCATTATCCTTGAATATTTTCATTAATATTCATCATATTTAAGTCCTGAGTAAATCCCCAAGTGATCACCGAACTCGTACTATTACCCAATAAGCTACATATCTCAATAGGGCCTCTAACATCTCCAAATATGGGCTTAGAACTCTATCTTTAACTAATTTACCAAAAGAGAAGTGATACATAAGCATTACTTTAAGTACGCCTGAATTAACCCCAAGTGATCCCATTCAACTATAGGGTAACGACCAAACTCAACTAAAGCTCTAAGTTTACTTCATGCAAGAAGGTTCCTATTTCCTATATAAAAAAACAAATCTAGGAAACAAAAATTAGTTTAAGAGTGAAAAACAGGGGATCGGTCGACCGGTCCGAAGGTCGTGGTCGACCGCGTCTCAAATATTTTTCCTTCATAGCAAAGAAGAAAGTCCAGGAAAAGGGGGTCGGTCGACCGTTCGCGGACCGCGGTCGACCGCACACCAAAAAATAGGCCTTAGTGAGAAAGCAGTGTGCCTTCCCCCGAAGGCCCGGTCGACCGGTCCTGGACCCCCGATCGACCAGTCATAGCAGACCCAAAAACCCTTCTTCTTCTTCCAATAACAAGTCTCCACATCATTTATTTCTACCAACTGATTTTAAATGCATCCAACAACCAAAATCTATACCAATATCAATTCAAATCAACCTCCAAGGAGTTAAAACCCATGAATCCACTAAAAGCCCTAGTTTTCTTAAACCATGCATAACCACAACTATCAATGAAAATTACTCTACTTAAATCATAAAATAGCAAGTAAAAAACTTGCCTCAAGGTTGCAACTTCAGATTTGGTGAGGATTGTAGACAAGATCAAACACCCAAGCTTCAATATCTCTTTCTCTCCGTAGGTTTCTTCTTCTCTTTCTCTAGGTTTACCAATATGATTAAGGGAATAGTAACTTAGTTCAAGACATAAATCGTGGCTTAGGCTTAAGATTCCATCTTAAGTGATTAATACGCGGTAAAATAATACGCAACTACTCATATAAGCTACAACTAGTCAAAAGTTCCCGGAACCTCGAAATATAACATGGCACATAATTTGACTTTCTCAAACCTCCTGGAACTATTGGCACCCTCCAAATTATCATTTGGAGATTTTATAATTCATTTTAGGTTCCGATTTTATTTTAATCCAAATGTCATTTTTAAATCATATGACATTACAAAACATAACATAGCAAAATTCACCTCTACATACGGTAAATATGCAACATCATAGTAGATATTAAATTTTCTTCCTTAAATTAATACCTACTCCACATATCAACAATTTATATCTAATTACTATATCTAGCAAATTAAATATAAATTAGGACCTCAAAAGCGAGGGTTGTTACAGGTTAGGACGTCTAAACTTCAAAACATCACTACACAGTCTGAGACTATTAAGATGTTAGAGTTTGAGTCTTTTGATGAGTTTTATACTAGATTGTGAAACATAGTCTACTGATCGTTTAACTTGGGAGAGAAAATACCCAACAACCGAGTCATAAAGTGAATCTTAAGGTTGTTGCCTAGTATATTTGATCACAAAGTGACCATTTTAAACTCCTTGGGTATGCTTGAATCAACGAAACTAGAAGAGCTTATAGGTGACTTACAAACTTATGAGCTTAAGTTGTTTACCTCGGAGAAAGTGCCAAAGAAAGAAATGGGCGTTTCTTTGAAATCACAAAAAGAAAAGACTAAAGTTTCGGATGATGATTTCGATTCCAATTTTGAGGATGTAGCCTTGTTGGCAAAGAAGTTCAAAAAGTTTATTATGTTCTAAAAGCAATCGAAATATGCCAAAAGACTTGGGAAATTCATTAACAAAAAGGTCGATTTCTCCCCTAAGAATGTTAAAAAGGATGAGTTGGATTGGAACTGATAGCATATAATGCCACCTTAAGTGACAGTGAGCCGAAAGCGAGAGAGAGTTATCCTATTGAGCGCAACTTTGTAGCTTTCATGGCATGTTATGTGAGCGATGACAATAAGTCTTCTCATGTGAATGACAATTCTGAGGCCGTTGAGTGTGAATCCCAATTGAGTGAGGGTGAAGCTAGTGAGGATGAGTAGATTAATGTAGGAGAGTTGCAAGTTGCCTTTAATGATTTGTATAAGGAAGCAATAAAGGTGAAAAAGGCAAACTTAAAGTTGAAAGCTAGGTTGAATGAGCATGTCGTAGAAAATAATGATTCTTTGATTGAGGATCTTAGGGCATGGGAGAAAACTCTTAGGGAGGAACTAGAATATGTTGAGAAAGAGAGAGATAGTCTTCATGGTCTGATAGAGGTTTTGAAGAAGGATATTCTAGAGTTTTAGGAGTCTAGGATTAGGGATCTTGAATAGAGAGTGAGAGATTCGAGTAAGGTGAAATCTAATTCAGAGGCAAGGTCAAAAAAGTTGGATAGGATGTTAGGCACCGTCCAAATCAAGGAAGATAGGTATGGTATAGGCTATGATGATCGTGTTGTTACCATTCCCAAATCCAATACCAATCGTGTGAGAGAGCTAACTAGGAACACTAGGAGATGTCCACATTTAGGTCACATTCCTCACCGAGTTTACACTTGTTCTCATTGAGGTAGGAAGGGTCATCTTAGGCCTTTTTGTTACGACCCTAAAAATGCTCCTAGGAAGTTTAGGAATAAAGTCGTTTCGTCTCCCAAAACCCCCATGTATTATTACACACCTACTTAGGTTAGGAAATCGGACTTGTAGGCTTTAGAAATTAAACTTTGTGGTTCTCGTTTGGTTGCACTTTATTCTTCTTATGCTAGAGCTAAAGGATGATTGTGTTGCCATGCTTTTCATACACTAGTATTTGCTTCATGATATATATATATATATATATATATATATATATATATATATATATATATATATATATATATATATATATATATATATATATATATATATATGACATGTTTATCTCTTTCTATTATATTGTTAATTTATTTGAGTCTTATTTGAAAAATACAAAAAGATTTTTTTTTGAAAATACAAAAAGATTTTTCGTTTCATATATTTTTAAAAAATATAAAAATATTTTATTTTAGGGTCAAAAATATTTTTAGAAAAACGCAAAAGGATTTTCGATTTTCTTTTGTGTCGTGAGTTTTCATCTTTGATGTGGCATATTGGTGTGCTTGGACCCCCATCATTTCATTATCCATGCGGCTAGGACATTTGGTCATAATTGTTGATGCATTGAATGATCTTAACTATTGATTAATGGGGTTGTTTTGAAGTTGATATGCATTTGAATTCAACTTTGTATATATGCCATCATTGCACACATGCACGAATTTGTATAAATGTTTGACATCGCATTCATATTTGAGTTTGTTGAGATGTTCTTATCTTAATTTTGTCATCTATACGTAATAAGACTAAGGCGGAGGTGTGCATGTAAGAACCATTTACCGTAAGGATTTAGTTTGCATATATTGAAAAAATAATGAGTGTTCACAGGAAAGGGTTGTGAGAGTACTATTAAATCATCGTGAAAGCCACCGTTTAAAAGAGATCGAAGAATATTAAGGCAATAAAAATAATCAAATGTCAAAATAGGGACAATATGATTTCTCTAAGTTGAGAAAATTAGAAACCTCAAAAGAGCTTGAAAAAGATATATGAATATTTGAAGGTGCTTAGATGGAAAATTATACGGGTTTGCACCACGAATCCTAATGCTGAAAATCTTGGAATCAACTAAAATGTTGCATTTAGTGAGGTTAATTTTCAGCCCAAATCCATTAGCATGCATGAGAACAAAGGTCATTAAGTTCATTAAGCTTATTTCTTCACATCTACAAAACATTATCACATCATTAGTAAAGTTTAAGTGCGAGATAATAATGCTACCACAAGGATTCTAGAATGACTTCACTTTACAAATATGAAATATATGGCTAAGGACTTTACTAAGAGTGTCTACAGTAAGAACAAATAGACTTGGAGTAATAGGAGACGCAATTGTTTATAGAATCATCAAAATTTCGGATTTGTGTGTATGTTATTTGTTTAGTCCATTTAGCTCAATATATTAATTGTCACATATGGATAAAACTAAGTTTGATGACATTCAACAATCAATTAGAGCTTCTTAATCGTTTCAATGTGTTCATATTGTGATTCATTTATTGTAGTTCACGCCCATTCATTCCATATCCATGTTTAAGAACATTGATAATATGTTAGCATGAAACTCACATTAGTTTGTTTATTTATTTATTTGTTTTGAGTCTGTTTTGTTACTGTTTTGTATCTCTAGTACCCGTTTTCATGAAAAAATTTCACTGGGCAAAACCTTAACATTTTTGGAACTGGAATACAGAGTTTTTCAAAGTCGTTCAAAAGACTTCTAGACTTCTTTTGAACGGCATGTTAAAGTAGTTTGAAGTTGTTCGAAGTCTGTTTCTCGCGACACATTTTTCAGGTCCTTAATTTTGTCAGATATGGTAATTAGAAGGTCGTTTTTAGGGTCATTAGAAGGATGCTTCAAACGAGACCTTACTATTTTGGGTCATTTTGATCTTGTTCAAATAACCTGGCAATGTCATTCAAATGACATGGCATAGTCGTTCAAATGACCTACCATATTTTTGGAATGAAATTGTTATTTGGTCATCCTAAGTGTCAATTTTTATAAGGTGCAAACAAAATACAAAACTCTTTTTGAATTTTTCAAATTTTTTATTAAAAGAAAATCTTTTTAAAATTTTCAAACACTATTCAGAAACTACCCAGCAGTACTAATAAAATATCAATATGAGCCAAGGGATTGCAAACAAAATTTCCAGAAATCTCAACATGTCGTTAGAACGAGATTCCTTGTCGTTTGAATGACATAGGATCTCGCGAGAAGACTTCGCGTGACATGTATTCTCGTTAGAACTAGAAAATTAAATTTTTCCTAGAATAAGTAGAATATTATGCAGTTTTGTCCAGTGAGAAACTTTTGAGATAACTCCATCAAATCATGTGAAGTCTTGACCAAAAACTTTACTTGCTCTAGAATATATGCAAACTCCATATCATCATGTGCAAGAAAGGTATCATGTGTGGGTGAATGTGTGTGAACATGTGTAGGATCAAAGCGTGACACATAATCCAATGTAAAGAAAAATTCCCTAAGGTTTCGTTTCTTTTTGCAATGGGAGAAAACATAGACTCGCCTAGGTACACCTCTCTAAAAAAATCTAGGACGTGCTCTCCTAACATGATCGGGATGCCAAGGTGGGTTGGGTTGAGAGTCATGTGAACCAAACTCTAAAGTAGGTACCGGCTCGGGAGCAATAAAATAAGTAGACACACTGTCATGACTTATTCCTAAACTCTCACCACTCCCTAAAACAGGATTGAGAACCATCTTTACCACCTTCTTAGATGAATTCGCCAAAGTGACTTTAGCCTCTAGGGCGTGCTTAAGATCTATCTCTAATTGTGACATGTGGGATATAAGCTCACTCTTTTCCCTATTAAAAACAATCAACTGCTCACTCAAAGAAATCTTCACTTTCTCGAGTTGACTTGATTTTGCCTCAAACTCCTTCAAACTCTCAATCTCTCTCTCAAAATCTTTCACCTTGAGACCCAACTTGTTGTTCAATTATTTTGCCTTTACGGTCTCGGCGTACAAATATCGAAATGAAATCTAGATCTCACTCTCATCATCACTAGCGCACTAGCTCTCAGACTCGCTATAAACACTCAAAACCTCCTCGGGGGTATCACGTGCACAAGTGTCCTCCTCATCGTGGGACAAAGTGGGTGTGCTCACGTGACTTGCTAAAAAGGAAATACACTTTCCTTGTGAAGACTCATCCTAGGAATCATTCACATCTTCCTCACTATCACTCATGGTAGCTGACAAAGCAACTTTCTTGCCCTCTATCCTAAGTCTAGTGGGACACTCAAATGACTTGTTCCCTCTCCCCTGACATTCAAAACATTTTAAATTTTCAAAATTCTCTTCACCCTCTTTCTCTTTCTCACCGCTTTCTTTGGCCTTGTCTTTCTATTTGTTTTTCTCCATAAAAAATTTATTTAAATAATTTTGTTTCAAAATCTGGAGGAACTTTTTTAAATTGCTTGCAAGCAGGGCCATGTGAAAATCAGACTTGAACTCAAAAAAACTCACTTTGTTTTTCTTAGATTGGGCTTTAAGCACTATCCGTCTATCCTTAGGTTTGACAGTGTTGAGAAAGATGTCAATTTCATACGTCTATGGATCTCCTACCAACTCGTCTAATTTCAGACGATTCAAATTTATGAATGTATTCAAAACAATCATTTTAGGGATAAAATGTTTTTCCAGTAATCTTAAAATATTTTTAACCACTCGTGCATCAGGAATCGACTCACCAAGATTAAAACTAGTGTTGACAATGTCAGACAAACGTGCATAAAAGTCGTCAAAACACTCGGTCTCACACATGTTGATTGTCTAAAATTAAGTGGTCAAATTTTGAATTTTAGACTCTTTGGCCGCGTTAGTGCCTTCGCGGGTGAGTTGCAAAATATCCCACGCTTCTTTAGATGTGGTGCACATCATAATACGTCGAAACTCGTCCGGGGTGACTAGTCCAGAAATTGCACTAAGCCCACGTGAATTATAAGTGCTCCACCTAAACTCATCCTCAGTCTAGTCTCACACAGGTTTTAAATTCGTGACATTATTTACGATGACAGTGGGGGGGGGGGGGGGGTTCCAACCTCTTTCGCAAATGACCCAAACTCTTTCATCGATTTCTTTAGGATGCAATTT
Organism: Sambucus nigra; assembly: GCA_949130495.1. NCBI lineage: Eukaryota > Viridiplantae > Streptophyta > Magnoliopsida > Dipsacales > Adoxaceae > Sambucus > Sambucus nigra. The sequence goes on along the minus strand of OX422217.1, from coordinate 296,533,726 downwards.
CATATGGAATTTATAGTAAGCATAATTAGACTCATAAAAAAATGGTAACCGACTATATAAGTTTTCGTTTGGAAACATTGCGACAAGCTTTTTAAAAATATAATTTTTAAAAAAAATCAATATCACACAATAATACGCTATAAATTAGCGTAACCTTCTCTGATACCAATTTGAGAAAGACCTTATGTGTATGATATGTATTTCAATAGATTCACAAATTCCAATCACAAACTTATTTAATTAGAGTCAATTTATGAATCAAACCAATTCAGCCCTGATACTCAAATAGCAACGTGCGGGCAGTGTCAAACCAACATAAATAAAGTATGCAACAACAAATTAAGGAAAAATACCCTCAGGGCAAAACCTTTTTATTTCCCTATAATTATACATTGCAACTTACATCGGTTACAATGAAATAAAGTTTGACACTCGAATACCCACAGGCATCGGTCAAAGTCGTCAGCAATAAGTCCACACGCAACAAACCTACATGAACAGCAGTCCAGTCTTCAACCTAGGAACACCGCAGAACTCCCTTATGACACGCAGTCACAAAAATCCGTCGAGACTCACTCTACAGTAACACGCAGCCCTCGGTTGTAGAGATCTCCCCATAAAGTACGAACAGTAGAAAGACTATGTTTGGGTTCCACAAAAATAAATCACACAAAAGCTATTGAGAGTGTGTATTATAAAACCAAAAGATTGAACCCTCAAAATATTGGAGAATAAACCAAAACTCTCAAAATCATATTATGTTTAAAACCAGTGCTTCTCCACACAAAAATCAGAAGCCTGACATCCTTTTTTATATTAAAAATCAAGGCGGTGATGTGTCAGATTAAAATAACTCTCGTTCGAATGACATGTGTCCCCGTTCTATCAAACCTCCATCTCGTTCGAACGAGATGTGACGTTGTTTGAACGATAGTCACTGATCCCCTTAAAAACACTTTTAAAGTTTTAAATAACTTGGAATCCTTAAATCTTAAAACTGTTCACGAGATCAAGAGATATTTATCCAAAAATTTTATGATAAAATGTTTTTTGAAAAATAAAAACTAATTATTAAAAATTCCAAAAATTATTTGAACTTTTATAAAAATATCCCATCACTTTTAATGTAAAATGTAAATGGAACTTAAACGCATTTTACCAAATTTATCTTTGTTGGGATTGAATGTTGAAGTCTTCTTGTAATTCGGATTTGTCTTGTGTAGATGTAATCTTCTCAATCCTTCGATGACATGTAGTAACTTGCAGCGGTATACGACATACTAAATTATGATGGACAATGTCCTTACAAATCTCCCCCTATGTTTATACCGGTACAAAACAAAAATATCCGAATTATCAAAATAAAAAATTACCTATACAAATATACCCTCCCAAAAACTCAAAAGTGGAAAGATAAACTGACAAGTCTTCAAACTTTTTTAAATTTCGCTTCAACAATCAACTTTTCAAACTCCAAGATTTTCTCATCAGGGTATGCAACATAAGGATCTTCAATCGTACCTACACACATGAGACAAAGAAAAAACCTCGTGTCCTATTGAGTTTGAAATGATAAACATAAAACATATAAGCATAATCAGATCTCCCCCATACATAAGCTCCCCCATAATATCATAATTCGTTCCCCTTATTTTTATTTGTTTGAAATAGACATGGAAAAGAACAAATCACGTAAAAAAAATCGGGGTGTCACGGTAAACCAAGCAAACAAAGTATTTTTGAATTTCAATTTTCATACAAAAATGGAAAAAATGACGTTACAAAAATCACACCATGAATTTATACTAAGACAACCAAATTGAGGAAACAAAATGAATGGGTGCGAACAAATTCGATAGGAAAATCAACTCAATCATATCATATGTGCACGATGCATAAGTTTACTCCTAACGAATGAACATAAAAAATAGTTCTTAGGTGTAAAATTGTTGAATTTAGATGACATCGTCTTAATCATATCAACAAATCAAAGTATATATGATTTCCACACCAATAACGTCCAAAACTATGTAATGATTTTTCATGACTTCCAAGGACGTGCAAACTGTTTAAAATTCCATCCAAACTCCCTCATTAAAAGATAATGCTTTTTATTTTTCTATTGAAGTGATGAAACTAAAAAATTATTGGCCCATTTTTGGCACAATTTTCTTTTTATTGCCTTTTAATTTTTTTGGGCTCTTTTAAACCTCATCGGACCCCAGATAATTTTCAATTCCTCACTTTTTTAGGTCCATTTAAATGGTGACTTAATCGCAAAGGATAAATGAGTACCTTTCATAGCCCTTCCCCATTTTTCAAAATAAAACACACACATCTCACAAATGGTTTATGACATGCACTACTTTTTGTCAAGTTTTATCATATTTGGTTCGTTGTATAGACAGAATTGAGATGAAAACACTCAACCAATATGTGATAGATAATCACAAAAGTCAAACAAATCTACGCATGTGTGCAATAAAGGACAAATAGAGTCAATCATGTAGGAAGAAACACTATATCATCTCAAAGACTCCAAACTTTCTAAAGCACATGAATGACACAATATATTTTCTCGAAACACTATCAAACAGTCACATGGATAAATGGAATGAAATTGTGGCTTGGTCATCCTAAGTGTGAATTCATATAAGGTGGAAACAAAATACAAAACTCTTTTTGGATTTTTCAAAATTTTTATTAAAAGAAAACCTTTTTAAATTTTCAAACACTGTTCAGAAACTACCCAGCAGTACCAAATAAAATACCAATATGAGCCAGGGGACTGCAAACAGAAATTTCTAGAAATCTCAACATGTCGTTCGAACGAGTTTCCTTATCGTTTGAACGACATAGGATCTCACGAGAAGACTTCGTGCGACATGTACTCTCGTTAGAACTAGAAAAGTAAAATTTTCCCAGAATAAGTAGAATATTATGCTACTTTTTCCAGTGAGAAAATTTTGAGAAAACAGTTCCTGGAATGCGCAAATAGATCTAAAATAGTGCTAAAATAGTACCAAAAAAATAAAAAATCAAACAAAAAATGCTAACTAAATATAAAACAAATGGTACATACTAGCAATAGGAAAAAGTGTCATCGTGTAAATCACCCTATGCTAGCAAACATGTCTATACCTCAGTTGGGAAGTGTGGTAGAATTCTCCAAAGACGGTGACATCTTTTGAAATAACTCCATCAAATCATGTGAAGTCTTGACCAAAAACTTCACTTGCTCTCGAATATGTGCAAACTCTATATCATCATGTGCAAGAAAAGTATCATGGGTGGGCGCATGTGTGCGAACATGTGTAGGATCAAAGTGTGACACATAATCCAATTTAAAGAAAAATTCCCTAAGGTTTCCTTTCTTTTTGCAATGGGAGCAAACCTAGACTGGACTAGGTACACCTCTCTCCAAAACTCTAGGACGTTCTCTCTTAACATGATTGGGATGCCTAACTGGTCTGGGTCGAGAATCATGTGAATCAAACTCTAAAGTTGGAACCGTCTCGGGTGCAATAAAATAAGTAGATGCACCATCATGACTTATTCCTAAACTCTCACCACTCCCTAAAATAGGACTGAGAACCATCTTTCCCACCTTCTTAGGTTCATTCTCCATAGTGACTTTAGCCTCCAAGGCGTACTTAAGATCTGTCTCTAATTGTGACATGTGGGCTATAAGCTCACTTGTTTCTCTATTCAAAACAATCCACTGCTCCCTTAAAGAAATCTTCACTTTCTCGAGTTGAATTTCTTTTGCCTCAAACTCCTTCAAACTCTCAATCTCTCTCTCCAAATCTTTCACCTTGAGACCCAACTTATTGTTCAATTTTTTTGCCATTATGGTCTCGGCATAGAACTGTCGAAACGCAATCTGATTCTCACTCTCATCATCACTAGAGCACTCGCTCTTAGACTCGCTAGAAACACTCAAAACCTCCTCGGGGGTATCACGTGAACAAATGTCCTCCTCGTTGTGGGATAAAGTGGGTGTGCTCATGGGACTTGATAAAAAGTCAATACACTCTCCTTGTGAAGACTCATCCTCGGAATCATTCACATCTTCCTCACTATCACTCAGGGTCGTTGGCATAACAACTTTCTTTCCCTCTCTCCTAAGTCTAGTGGGACACTCAAATGACTTGTTCCCTCTCCCCTCCCATTCCAAATAATTTAAATTTTCAAACTTCTCTTCACCCTCTTTCTCTTTCTCACTGCTTTCTTTGGCCTTGTCTTTCTTTTTGTTTTTCTCCAAAAATTTTTATTTGGAGAATTTTATTTCGAAAATTGGAGAAACTTTTTTAAATTCTTTGCAAGTAGCGCCATGTCAAAATCAGACTCATCCTCAGACTTGGACTCACAAAAAATGACTTCGTTTTTCTTAGATTAGGCTTTAAGCACTATCACTCTATCCTTAGGTTTGAAAGTGTCAGAAAAGATGTCAATTTCGTACGTCTGTAGGTATCCTACCAACTCTTCTAATTTCAGACGATTCAAATTTCCTAAGGTATTCAAAACAGTCACTTTAAGGATAAAATGTTTTGGCAGTGATCTTAAAATCCTTTTAACCACTCGTGCATAAGGAATCGGCTCTCTAAGATTAAAACTAGCGTTGACAATGTCAAACAAATGTGTATAAACGTCGTCAAAACACTCGTTCTCACACATGGTGATTATCTCAAATTGAGTGGTCAAATTTTGAATTTTAGACTCTTTGACCGCGTTAGTGCCTTCGTGGATGAGTTGCAAAATATCCCACGCTTCTTTAGACGTAGCGCACATCATAATACGTTGGAACTCGTCAGGGGCGATCTGTCCGAAAATTGCACTAAGCCCTCGTGAATTATAAGTGCTCCACCTAAACTCATCCTCAGGAACAAAGCAACACTCCCTTATGGCACGCAGTTACAAAATTCCGTCGAGACTCACACCACAATTGCACGTAACCCTCGGTTGTAGAGATCTCCCCACAAAGTACGAATAGTAGCAAAACTATGCTTTGGGTTCCACTAAAATAACTCACACAAAAGCTATTGGGATTGTGAATTGTAAAAATAAAAGATTGAACCCTCAAAATGTTGGAGAATAAACCAAAACACTCAAAATCTTATTCCGTTTAAAACCAGTGTTTCTCCACACGAAAATCAGAAGCTTAACATCCTTATTTATATTAAAAATCAAGGTGGTGACGTGTCAGCTTAAAATAACTCTCGTTCGAATGACATGCGACATCGTTTGAGCGAACCTCCATCTCATTCGAACGAGATGTGACATCGTTTGAACGACAGTCACAGATCCCCTTAAAAAGACATTTAAAGTTTTAAGTAACTTAGAATCCTTAAATCTTAAAATTGTTTACGGGATCAAGAGATATTTATCCAAAACTTTTATGATAAAATGTTTTTTGAAAAAGAAAAACCATTTATTAAAAATTCCAAAAATCATTTTAACTTTTATAAAAATATCCCAACACTTTTAGTGTAAAATGTAAATGGAACTTAAACACATTTTACCATATTCATCCTTGTTGGGCTTGAATGCTGAAGTCTTCTTGTAATTCAGATTTGTCTTGTGTAGATGTAATCTGCTCAATCCTTCGACCACTTGTAGCAACTTGTAGTGGTATACGACATACTAAATTATGATGGACAGTGTCCTTACACCTCGTCCTTTAATTTTTGTTTCGGGTTTTATGGGATAGGATTTAGGTGTCATACGACTTTACGACCCCAAATAGGAATTTCACTCTTTGGGTTTTGTCCTAGAATAGTCAAAGGGGGGGAATTTTAAGAATTTTTTTTCCAATTGAGTCCAACTGTAAGTATTTGACTTATTCCCAGACCAAAACATTATTTTGAGTCAAATATAGATTTTTACATTATCATGATTCCCATAAAGTCTATGATGTGTTTGTTTAAAAGACGTAGCAGCAAAGCTTAAAGATTTATCATGCTGAGTTTTTTTTTGTGCACTTCTCATGTCTTCATCCAGATTGCATTCCAAATATCTCTCTGGTATGAATGCATTATGTTTATAGAGTTCGAAAATAGTGTTAAAGGAAGGAAAATTTGTTTAAAACGTTCAAAATATTTTTAAAAGGTTTTTCTTTGTTTATTCAGAGCTTATCTGCTGTTTAGAGTCGTTTGAATTATCACTTTGGTTTTCGAGACTTCAAACAACGTGTGATGCCATTCGAACGACATCCCATAGTTGTTAGAACGACATGCCGACTTAAATTTTTTATATAAAAAATGTTTCTCTCAGAATTTCGTACAGTGTGCAGAACCAAAATTACAGTTTAACAGTTTCATTTTTCTGCACAAAATTTTTCTAAGGTTTCGAAAGATTAAAACCATCCTTAGAGTTTAAAGATTCGAGATTTCATATTCGATTGTTATAGAGATCTTGTTTTCACCATATAGATTTGTTCATCACTTTGAAAATTGATCGTTGAGTTTTAGGGTGAAGAAACGGAGGAGTCCATGTTTCGAATTGTAGACGGTTGCAAGGCTGCATCGGTGGACACCGAGGAACTTGTCGTGGTGTGTACTTTGGATGAGTATCGTGGAAGTATTTATGGATGGGAAATGTAGAGGAGTGGTTAAAAAGAAGAAGAGAATCAAGGCTTGTGGGGATCGAGTCGTTGTATAAGTCTATCTGTCTTCCTTTGTAAACTAGTATCATAGTGATTATATAACTTCGGTCGTAGGAGGTTTTTTACCTTAGTGGTTTCCTCATACATCTGACATCTCTTTTGTGAAGTTATTATTTTTTCTTGTTTTAATCACCTAAATGCTTGTTTAGGATTAAACAAGATAAAATTAGGCCTAATTGAAATTGGTTCACAAATTTAGTGCGTGTTAGAATTGGAAAAAGTTTTTTAAGATAAATTATTTTGACATACTTAAAGCATATTTGAAATAAAAAGGGCCTACAATACTAATCATAAATACCACACCAATTTTAGACACCAACAGATTGGTGTCATATGTGGAAACATAAATACCCCGTATTTTTATCATTAATTAATTTTTGTGTGCTTTGTATTATTAATTTAATTGGGAAAATTAAATTGAATTTTAGTAAATATTATTTAGTGAGATAAAGGGTTAATATTTACTATAACTGAGAGTGCGCTATAGTTCAATGACCCAAACTTATTTAAATAAATGTCAACTCACACCAGTTTTAAATCCTTTAAATCCTAGACCATGCAACTATGTGATTGAAAGAAGTAAATCATGAAAGCATGCAATCAAACACGCAAGAAGGATTTCAGGAAAACCCCCTTTCTATTTCATTATAGTATGCAAATCACAACTTACAATTATAACAGATAAATAAAAAAAGTAATTTCAGATGAATCTCTCGCAGGTGACCCTCTGTCTTCTTCAACAATGGTTCCCACGAGAACCACCAGATCAGTAGTGGGGACACCTTCTCCACAAGAGAAAATCCAGTACGGAACTGTGTATGATGATTTCAAAGTCATTCAAAAAATATATATGGGAGCTGTGAATCGAAAGGTTGTTTTTCCTTTTTAAAAGTGAGAATTTTATGCAGTAGGTCTGTAGAAATCGAGGTTTTAAAAGTCTTGCACAATTCCTACAGGATGCCAATATTTATAGTGAAACACGAAAATTGATGTGACATCAAGTTATTCGAATGAGGTCAAATCATTGTTCGAATATGATATGCATCTCGTTAGAAGATCGATTCTAACGACCTTCTAGTGACGTGACAAAAATCGAATAGTATGACCTCGTTTGATGTAGGTCATCTGACGAGACTTTGAACGAGATGTCCATATCGTTTGAACGACAGCAGGAAAAAAAATATTTTTAAATTAAAACCATCCTCATTATTATATCAAAAAAATAAAATTAAGCCTAATATAATGAAAAAACAGAGAAATCCAAACATAAAATATACCATAATGAACATGGAGTGGTGGAGAACGTTGAAGATGTATATGGAGTATAATAAATATGAGTGGTGCACGATGGAGATAAACGTTGCCAAATATTCATATCATTGATGTCGTGGATGATCGTGCAGACTTTCTATGTCATAACAGATGTAGCGGGATGTGCCATATCTAATGTAAACTAGAAAGTTGTGGACAAGTCCTTGATTCTAGGGGCAGTGTTAGAAAAACGCCCTTACAAATCTCCCACTATGGCTATGCCGGAACATACATAAAAATTCTAAATTATGCAACCAAAAATCCTAAGACACACAATATTCTATTACCCTCCCCCAAAACCCACAATGGAATGATATCAAAATGCATAAGTCTTGAAATACTGAAATCTTCAAATCTTCTTCAAATCTTCAAATTCCTTTGTCTCAAATCTTCTTCAAATCTTCAAATTCCTTTGTCTTCATCAAGTCAGTTATGAATGTGATCTTTAAGTGAACCTACGCATGAAACAAACAATCAAATACCTATGATGCGCAAAAGTTTGAAATAAAATGATAAGCATAAATATCAAACTCCTACTCCCTCATAATTATTTCTCCCCCATTTTATGATTTTCGAAATAGATTAGGAAAAGAAACATAAGCATTGAATTGGACTGTGTTATAAAATAACAACCAACTATTATTGAATTTTTCAAAATATTTCTCAAGAATAAAAAATACAAATACAACACACACCATGAAATAACATTAATATAACCAAGTAATGAATGCGTAATGAATGGGTGTGAACAAATTTGATAGAAAAATCAACTCAAACAATCATAGCATACGCGGATGATGAAGTTTGGATAATACTAATGAATGAACTGAAAGTCGGCCTTAGGTGTAAAAATGTTGAATTCATATGATATCGACTTAATTTAACCGACAAATCAAAGTCTAATAATGATTTTCACACGAATAATGACCAAAACTATGTAATGCTTTTACGAGACTTTTTCAGGACGTGCAAACCCATTGATCTTTGACTAAACTCCCTCAAAACTCACATATTGAAATTTTCTCTAAACTCTTTTGTTTTGAGAAATCAATGCTCATATATAACGAAGCATCAATGTTCTTAGAATTTGGTCGGTCACTTTATGTTTTTTTCTTTTTATGTGCTTTTAATCTTTTAGTATCTTTCCTTTTTGTAAATGGTGGCTATTCACGCAAAGACAACCTGTCTCTCGTAGCTTGTTTCCAATGCTTTTAAAAACAACATATTTACTGATGATATAATATATGATTTTTCCAATCCGGGCAATGGTTCTTACCAGCACTACTTTCATTATCTTGATTTATCGCATTTGGTTCATTTTAAGGCAGGATTGAGATGAAAACACCTTGACCAACATGTGACAGACAAATGCAATGCTCAAATAAATCCGTACCTGTGTGCATTAAAGGAGACAATGAGTCAAACATGTAGTAAGAAATCGCTAATCACATCTCAATGACTCCAAAACATTATAAAGTATATGGATGAAATGATGTTGTGTCTCAAGTCACTATCAAAAAGTCACGTGGATAATGGAATGATATTGTTACTTGGTAATCCTAAAAGTCCATCCATATAAGGTGTAAGCAAACCACAAAAATATTTTTGTGTTTTTCAAAAAAATTATAAAAAGAAAAGTTTTTGACTTTTTCCTTTTTATTAAAAATCAAAAATATTTTTGATTTTTTCTCTTTGCTTAAAAATCGAAAATCTTTTTGTATTTTTCATTTTTTTCTTAAAAACGGAAAATCTTTTTGGATTTTTCTAAAATATGAAACAGAAAAATAATACAAAAATAATACAAATAATACAATCTAGCAGTAGAAATCAAGATTACGAATGTGAAAAGTCATGCTATACTAGATAAAGTAACCAACCCCCAGTCAACTGTATAGATAGCTAAAAACTTCCTCAGATTCTTTAATTTAAGGGCATCTAAAAGTTTCGTGAAAATATCGACTAACTAATGGTCGATGGTCACAAAGCTCAAGGACACGACCTTTTCCTCGACTAGGTCTCGAATAAAATGCTCATGTATCCAAATGTCCTTTGTGCGTGAATTCCAGACTGAATTTTAGGATATGTGTATCGCGCTCATGTTATCGTAGGAAATAGTCATGGTTCCCTATGAAATGCCATAATCCTCTAACATTTAATTCATCTATAAGAGTTGCATGTAATATCTCCCGATGATGATGTACTAAGCCTCCGCAGTGGACAAAGAAATGGAGTTATTCTTCTATCTCAACCAAGATACAAGATCGCTCCCAAAGTAGAAACACCCACCCAAAGTTCTCCTACATCCATCTACATCCCCGACCCAATCAACATCTGAGTAGGTGAATAAACATCCGTAGGTATCAAACAAATACCAAATGTCGTATGAAAGAGTCCCACTCATGAATTTGATGATACATTTTAAGAGAAAGTGTGACTATTTCGAGGATTCCTGATAATGCGCACATACTCTAACACTAAAGGCTATGTCAGGATGACTAACAGTCAAGTATAGAAGACTACCTGTAATACTCCGATATAAGGTTTGATTTATTTCCTTGCCTGAAGTGTCCCTGCTAAGTTTAGTTGAGGTACTCATAGGGGTATGTGAGTGGTAAACAGAGTCTAACCCATACTTGTTGGCGAGGTCTCTTGCATATACTTGGATTGGGAGATGAACATCCCATTTTCTTGATGACTAACCTGGAGACCTAGGAAGAATGTAAACTCATCAACTATGATCATCTCAAAACTCACTCTTAATCACCTCCTCAAAGTCGTGAGCATGGAGGGAGGACGTGAATCTAAATACTCTGTCATCCACATAGACTTGGGCAACCAAAATATTACATTTTCCTCTCCTTATAAATAACGTCTTATCTACTCACCCTTTCTTGAAGCCACGGGTTAATAGATAGGAAGTAAGCCTTTCGTACTAAGTACGAGGTGAGTTTTTCAAACCATACAAGGCTTTACTTAGATAATAGACGAGTCCTGGGTGCTTAGGGTCTTAAACGCCTTCGGTTGTTCCATGAAAACCTCCTCCTATAGAATGCCATTTATAAAGGCACTCTTGACACCCATCTGATATAACTTGAAGCGTAAATGACATGCGATGGCGAGTAGTAAGCTTATGGACTCAAGCCTCATAAGAGAAGCAACATCCTCCTCAAAGTCTACACCCTCAATATGTGTGTAGCCTTGAACGACCAACCTAGCCTTATTATAGATAATGGTACCATTCTCATCCATCTTATTCTTAAAGATCCACTTAGTACCAATCACATTTATCTCACTAAATCAGGGGACAAGTTCCAGATATTATTCTTTCTAAACTGAAGTAATTCATCCTACATAGCAGATATTCAATTTTTATCCTTGAGCGATTCTTTGATGTTCTTGGGCTTGACTTCAGATGTGCAGCGTAGATAACTAACAACGTTATCAAGATGGGCGTGAGTCTTGACACCTAAAGTAGGATCTCCTAAAATGGTGGAAGAGTTATGATTCTTGTGAACCTAATTAGGTATGTCCCCTAAATTAGGAATAGGGTCCACCCTAGGAGTGTGATGAACAATGGGATCATCACAGAAGGGTGAATCATCCTCACACAAAGGATTAGTATCAACAAACTACAATGGCTCGTCATCTTTAACAGTGATGTCTATTGATTCCATAACCTTAGAGATGTTCAGATTAGAAACTCGGTAAGATCTTCTCATCGATGAATATCCTAACATAATTCTCTCAACGCTCCGGGAGTCAAACTTTCCTAATTTCTCTCTATCCCTCGGGATGTAGCATTTACACATAAATACACGAAAATACAAAAGTTTTTTTTATTTCCACAACTCATAAGGAGTCTGAAGTGTGCATGGTAGAAGATATACTCTATTAATCATATGACATGTAATAGACATCGCCTCTACCCAAAACTGTCGAGGCACTCTACGATCGAGAAGCATCGATTTAGCCATCTCTTGAATCGTCTGATTCTTCCCCTTAATAATTCTATTTTGTTAGGGAGTTTTCAAGGCCAAAAATTTGTGTTTAATTCCCAAGATATTGCAGTAGCTATCCACTTTTGTCTCTTTAAATTTTGTGACATTGTCACTAAGCATCCTATTGATGATGATTTCATGTTGATTTTATTGGACACGGTACTTGGTGGTAAGAAACTATACACCATCAGATTTCTATCTGAGGAAACCATCTATCGAATAATGAGAGAAATCATCTACCATCACGAGGATATAAGACTTACCACCCAAACTCTCACTGTAATAGGACCCATATGATCCATATGTATCAACTCAAGCACACATGTAGTGGTAATGGAATTCAACTTCTGATGGGAACTTCGGATTTATTTTCCTCGTTGACAAGGACCACAACTATGGAAATTGGATTTCCAAGCGACAGTAAGCCATGTACTAGGTCCTTCTTTGCTAAACGCTCCAACTCTCTAAAATTAACGTGACCTAGACATTAATGCGAAAAATCCATAAAATAGATCATGGCACTGTTGAACACAAATGAGGACTTGGATGTAACACCCCATAAATTTAAAGGGTATTATTTAAATAAATTCAAAAAATTGGGGTAAAATAAAATTTAAAAATTTATTATTTTTGGTAATTTAAAATGTTGAGTTTTAATATTGAAAATTTGGATTTTAATAGAAATTCAAATAGGATTGAAAATGGTAATTTAAATTAGATTGATTTTTTTTTTCGTGATCGAACCGAACTTATGGATTAGGCCGGACTGGTTTGCCGGTGTGTTAAGGCCAAGCAATTTTTTTTTAAAGAACTATTTTACTAATCAAACTCTTATTTAATTTTGGTATAAAACCAAATCGGGGTTAGGACTTTTGAAATATGTTTTCATTTACCCTTAGAGAATAAGCCTCTCATCTTTTACCTCTTCTTAAACCCTAGCTCAATTCAACATAACTTTTAACTCAAATTTTGTCAAAGTTAACTAGGTTTTTGCAAGACACGTCAAGAAAGGATCTTTGTCAAATTTTTCGAGAAGAACACATCTTTTAAATTAGAATTCTCAATCAACTTTTATTCAAGCATGGATACTCTATTCTTTCCCTTTGGTATTATGCGTTTTAAGTGTCATCCAAATAATTAAATACATATTTTCTTAAAACAAATTAGCAACTTTAATTAGAGAAAGTGGACACTAAATTTGGGACTATTTTTATGAAACTTTTGAATATTAATTAATACTAATAACCTTTGGGTGCGCAGGTTAGATTTATTGGGTTTTGATTATCATCGGTGGAGGTTCATATATAGATATTGTGTAAGGTTTATTTAAATATAAACGGGGTGCGTATACACTCATAAAATTATGTCACTAATAAAAGTGGAAGATTATCGCGTGTGTCATAAAATTACATGTGAACTAATCTAAATAAATTATTTAGATGAAATTAATGGTGTTAAGAACGTGGATGGTGTTATTAATAAGGATTTAATTAAATTAAAAAAAAATTGTGCCATCACGAATAAATTTGTCACATTGTTTTTATGTGTTGTTGGATTATGTGATTGATTGATATTTATATTTATCATCGCGGGAATGACGGGATTTTGGTAGTATGCTCTCACTTATATTTTAGGATGCTTGCTAGGTATGAGACTAGTGGGTAGGCCTCATTTGCGATTTACACTTTCTAAGTATGGGAATAGTTCATGTAGATTTTTACGAATGGATGATTCCGGGGTGGGATTAATTTTTATGTCGTTCCGTTGATTGGGTTAGCTTAGGCGCGAGACTAGGAAGAGAATTTTGATAAAATTTCTTCCTATAATTAAGGTAGGACGTATTTATGTGTTGGGTACCCTTAGGTATGAGACTAAGGGTGTTTTGAGGATCTCACATCGATAATATGGGTGGGGTAATTTGCAAAATAAATTTGAGAAGGATAAATAATTTAGAATTAATGCCTAAGAAAATAAACGTGTATTAAAATATATTGGTGACATAATGTGCGGGGACGACAGTTTGAACGGGCTAGTTGATGTTTATGTCGTGTCGTGAGTGGAACCTCGTCATATTATGGAATCGACAGTTTAAACGGATCAGCTGGCTATTGGCGAGGGGAATGTGTAAAACATGTGAGAGTACCAATTTAAGTGGGAGTACCGCAACTTAATGTGAATTTGGTGGGAGTACCACCTTAAGTGGGAACACCAAAACTTAATGTGAATGGGGTGGGAGTACCACCACTTAATGGAGTAAGAATTATATACGGGAGTACCATAATGGATAATAATAATTTGAGAAGAATGATAAATGGGGTTAATTTTTTTAAATTAACAATATGAGACTGTTGAATATTTAAAATAATATTGTTTGGATTTTTTGAATAAGAATTAGTTTGGGTAGATAGTGATTTATTGTTATTGTGCCTAATCATATCTCGTTTAATTTAAAATATTCTATTGTGATATTTATCATGTATAATGCTATTATTTGGATTCAAGGACCCTAGTTGAGGAGAGTTGTGTGTTTTCATACTCAGGGCTCTTACCCTGTGCATTAACTAACCTTTTTTAGGTATTAGAGTCGGAGTAGCTACATAGGAAATTATTGGAGATTTTATCGGAGGTGAAACTGGATGTTCCATTTTATTTATTTCATTACTAGTATAGCTTTCCTTTATCAGTCTTTTCACATATGAGACTTCATTATGGATTTTATTGGGCCATTTCGTTCAAAAGTTGTTTATGGTTTTAGTCAGTTGCATTTTTGGATTATTTTGTTTGGAGTCCTAACTAAATATTGGAGTTGGATTATTTTATTGGAGATAGCATGGTGATGGATTTGTTTATAGTTGTGTTATTCATGTTGGGATTTGATTTTAATATGGTGGAAATGAAAATTTATATGTCTCATATTTGTCACATGCTAAGAATGGTATTTAATTTAGTAACGTCCCACGTAGTCATGGTGGTGGACGACGCCAAGAATGCGCGGGGTGTTACATTGGGCACAATCCAAAAACAGTTATCTTATATCCTCACCCCTTACAGTAAAAGTGTACCGGCTTGATTAAATACGTAACACTCGTTCAAGTCAAACTTTATAACAAAGTCTGCGTCACGTAGCTGGCTAATACTGATAAGGTTTTCTTTCAAACCTTTGACGTACAAAATATCATCTAGCTCAGAAAATAAGAGTATCTCCAGTGTACCTCGTCCTATAATGCTACATTTACTCCCATCTCCGAAGGTGACTTTACCATCCTTGGGATCCTTAAGGTTGGAAAAAAATGAGACATCTCTAGTCATATGCCTAGATCAACCACTGCCAAAATACAACTGGGTGGTATTATGAGCCTTAAGAGCAATATTAACAACAAAGGCTTTCTCTTCATGCTTAGGCACCCATTTAGTGGTGACCTTTTATTTATCCTTACCATTATTGGTTCTAGTCAGGATATTAGAAGTATTCAATAACGACAAAGACATCCATTGGAAATCTTCTATCAAACTATGAAAAATGGAAACTAGACACCCAACCTTCTCTCTGAGTCTAGAAAAATTGCTAAAGTGGTGCGACAAAGTATGTGTACATTGAGTATGATCTAAACTATAGAAAAATTCCCTAAGTTGGCCCTTTCTCTTGCAATAAGTGCGGAAATAAATAGTCTTAGGCCTACCTTGGTCAGCTTTTCTCGGTCGAACTTTTCTTTGGGGTTTTGGTTGATGGTTGTAAGGATTCATAAGAATTCAAGAATCGATTTTGGTGCGACGTGTGATGTGGAAGCATCGTCGAAACCTATTCCTTACCTCTCACCAAACCCTAAAGAGGGGTCGAGGAACATATTTCCCATCTTCCTACATATATCCTCAATCTTTACCTTGACCTCCCCGGCTCTCTCTAGATCTTTCCTAAGTTGGGATACAAGGGATTTAAGTTTGTTATGAGTCTCCATGAATGCAAGGAGACCACTCGTAAGACTAGCCACTTTTTTGGTTAAGTCCCCTATCTCTTTATCATTAACTCTATCTCCCTTTACAAAAATTCTCTCTCTCTCTAAAAAAACCTCTAATTGAGGACTCTCTCTACCCCCCCCCCCTCTCTCTCTCTCTCTCTCTCTCTCTCATATCTCAACTAACTCCTTCTCTAGTGCTATGATTTCAGTTTCTAACCCTTTGTTTTGATTTTTCATTTTAAAGGATTCAATATATAACTCGGCATACTCGCACTGTATGTCACCCTCGCTCTCAACTGCCGCAGCTTCACCCTCAGTCATGTCAATCTCACTATCGAGGTGTCCATGTGAAATAGAATCCTCATCATCATGAGGTTCACTAGACGTACTCACAGGACTAGCCATGAATGCAGTGAAGTTACATTCATGCAGCGATTCTTCTCATGAATCCATTTACTCGACCTCACTATCATCACTAAGGGTAGCATTTAAGGATGCTTTTATATTTTAACCTAGTGGGGCACTCATACGCTTTGTGACCTCTCCCATCACACTCATAGCTCCTCTCTTCCTCTCTCTTTGGGGCATCCTTTTTATCTTTTTCAAATTTCTTCCCGTTTTCATTTCTCTCAAAACTCTTTTTATCTTTAGATGATTTTTAATTTTAAAATTTGAGAAATTTCTTAAAATTATTATCAAAAAGGGCTAGATCATCTAAGTCTAAATCATACTCTTAATTGGAAGACACCTCATCTCTCTTTCTAGACATTTCTTCCCTCTTTCTAGACTGTGCCTTAAGTGCAATCCCTTTCTCTTTTAGTTTTTACTGTTCTAGGAAATATGTGAATTTCGTAAGTTTGAAGGTCTCCTATGAGTTCCTTTAACTTAATGGAATATAACATTCCTAAAGAATTAAGCACATTGACTTTCAAGATAAAATGGGCAGGGGGTGTTCTTCAAATCTTTTTTACTACTCTAGTTTCAAGAATTATTTTACCAAGATTAAAACTCGAATTAATAATATCTAACATGCGATCATAGTTATGGTCTCAAACTGTGTAGGTAGATTTTGCAAATTAGACGCCTTAATAGTGTTTGTACCCTCATGTGTAACTTATAGGATATCCTACACCTCTTTTGACGTGGTGCACATCATTATACGTCGAAACTCGTCAGGTGTGACGACTCCAAGAATAGCATTAAGGCCTCATTAATTAAAATTACTCCATGTAAATTCTTCTTCAACCTATAAAGTCACAAGTTTAGGCTTAATTTCATCACCCACCATAATAGTGGGTGATGTCCACCCTATTTCGCAAGTAATCCAGACTCTTTCATCAATTGCTTTTAATGTGGATCTCATTCTCGCTTTCTAATATCCATAATTGGATCTGTTCAGGTGTTGGCATTGTATTATATAAGTTATCCATTTTGAAATCAACTTTTTCAAAAATCAAATTTTCAGAAAATTGTTATCAAGAAACTTTTTCTTGAAAATCAATTACATAGTAAAGTTGTGTAAATGGCTCTGATACAAAGTTGAGAGTGCGATATAGTTCATGATTCGTATCGAATCATTGCACTTTATTACCCTCGAACTTATGCATTTTAGCCCCCTCAGGTACTTTAATGCCTATAATTATGCTCGTTAATCAGAAAACCTCCATTTTATATGATAACATGTTACTTGAGGTATTATTTATTTGTGTAGGTGTTACGGTGCCAAGTGGAGTTTGATTGTATTCCTATAAAGATTCGTCAAAGTTCGCACGTTCAGGGGAATTATCGTAATTTCACGCTTTTTGTATTTTTGACCAAAGTCTACACGGAAGTTGAAGTTCTCAGGCCAAGCTTCGCGTGACCATGAACGGTTCTCGAATCAAAGTTCGAACGAAGAAAACATGGACCTTTAATCGGGGAAGAACTATAAGGAATTTATTTTAATAATCATATACTAACATTCTAATTAATTCCCTCTATGTTCTTTTCTCTTTCATTTTTGCAGGAAATATTTGATAAAAATGGAGATTTTAGGTTTTGGCTCGGGTTTAGCTCGGGTTTTGTCCACGCATAAATTGGGACGATTACGGTCCATATTGATGAGGATCATTAACCACACACACATACGGGTCTTGTGTGCCCTCTTGAAATGGGTTTTGATTTGGTGGTTGTCACCATTGATGGGTTTTGGAGGTTATTTCCATTCATGGATGTGGGTCTCGGCATTACTCAGTGTAATAGGTCTATACCGAGGTGTTAGGTCTTTGGTCTTAGTTGGATTATTACGAAGATGGTTTTTGACATGCAATTAGTGGCCTGTATGTTGGGTTATGTAGTCATTAGTGGGTCTCCACCATGGGGATGGCGTTTTTAGCTTGAGGACAGAAAAGAGTGCAATAGCTCAGCAGCGACTGGTCGATCGACCCCCTGCCATGCGATCGATCGGGTTTTGGGATTTTAGCCTTAGGCCGAGATAGTGGACCCTTCCACTATTCATGCGGTCGATAGGTTCTCTATTTTTTTACCCGAGATTGTTTATATATTACCCACTTATTTCCTTTATTTTTTTTATTTCCTTTTCTTTTATTGCGTAATTCTAACTTAAACCCTTTTTTTTTTCTTTTGTTTTACCTTTTTCTTTATTTCCTTTTTCCATCTTAGTATAAATAAGAGACTTTGTCTTATTTTTGGAGGGATCTCATTTTTAGTTCATATCTTGTAATAATAGTTTATTTAGGTTAGGTTTTCTCTTTGGCAGGTAGGGTTTGGAGACATCATGAGTGTGCCATTTTCTCCCTTCGAGGGTTTTGTAACACCCCGTCAAATTAAATACCGGGTAGCTACTCCTTTATTGAATTTATGCAGAATATTAAGTTGGTTCAGTCTTAGCATCACTGTGGAAAATAATTAATTTATTACTAGACACCTAATATTTAAAAAGAGAGCTGCCAAATTTTATTAATTAAGTTAACATACATCCAAGAATTAAATCATTACTCAACAATCGCATAAACAATCTCATATGAATAAATCTACGAAATGAAATAAACTGAGTCTGGTGTAAACACTCCAATAATAATTCCAGAGTAAAATAAAGTCCTGATACAAGAGTCTGAACAAATGAACCAACATCTGAAATAAAACTACAAATCTGAGAATGCTATCTCTAAATGGAAATGGGCGACATGCCCTAACAGATGAGTAACCCTGAATAGAATGAAGTATAGAATGTGAAGGCGTCTAATATCGAGATCATGTAACTTCCACAACAGCTACACCACATCAATGTAATGGAACTCCTATGCTTGGCGTCCTTATGGCTGGGCACCTAAAAGTTTTTTACAAAAAGATATATTTGGAAGCAAACAGGTCAGAGCCCGAGGTGAAAATAGTTTCAAAATATAGCAAGTGTTTAAATTACAATTAAATAACACATATTATAAACATGTTAATTGCGTACTCTCACATGATTTTCTCACCTCTCAACTAAATGTGCACGCCTACCGTATACCCTTAACCAATTCTAGTTATGCGGCTAACTAACTAGTCTATACCGTTCTTGCTTCCGCACTCTAACATAGAGTCTGTAACCTTAATACCCAAACAAGTTATATTCATAACCCATATTCACATTCATTAATTTACTTATCTCAAGTGTTAATTAAATTATCCCATTATTATCCCATTCAAATATCTTAGTTATTCTTATCTACTAAACAACACAGCAGAACTATCACAAGTATATGCATATAAACTAGTATAATATCTCATATACAAATCAGGCACCCCACAAGAATAGAACCTACGATGCCCTCATACTCTGCTATCGAATCCTAGTACATTACGTACGTGAGGATCACAAGTTCCTAATCACTCAGGAACTATTTTAATAAAAATAACACATAATGGAGGCGAACATAGTTCACATACCCATGGGTCACGCACATACCTACGCTCCCAAGGTCAGCAGACTTATCCATTCAGCGATAAGCCCTTCCAATTCCTATGTTCTGAGGTATCAATATAAAGTCCCCCCGAAGGTCACATCGAGACTAGACTATCCTCTTACAAACAACCTTCCGTGATAGCAAGTATGGTAGGTATGTTATACACGCAATCATCCATATACTAGAAAGTCACACATCCAGTATATATACAATTTCAATATAGGTATACACCTCCTCAATATATTAAGTCTCACCAACAATATTTATGTTCTGGATATTCTATGTAACGTTTATTTAACGCGACTCGTCTCGTCATACGGATTCGGTTACTTATACCTATCCCAAGTGAATACTAGGTCCCCCATTTGTTCCTAATGTTATCTCAGCAAATATAGGATCCCTTTTCTACTGTTCATTTCCTTATATTATCTTTCACTCCACTTTCAGTCCCAAATCCAAAGGTTTCAAACCGTCCTCACTCGATAACCACTCGTACTTATAACGTTCAATCCCATAAGTTATAATATTCTTCGGGCAATAACTAAGACCCTACTGACCTTAACTAAATCCCAAACTATTATATTAATCACCCTAAGAATCAATACTGGCTTTGGAATATTCATTAAACTTTAAAGGAAAACAATTGCCAAAAATCAGGAGAGGTCGATCGATCGACAAAAAGGGATCGATCGATCGACATTCTTGGATCGATCGATCGATCAAGCAGGTACTTGCCCAGATTCTCTTAAACAGTTACGAGTTTCTTCCTTTTTACACCTCTAAATCTTCATTACAACGTCCGAAATCCCAAGAAAGATTACTAAACATCCTATTAACATCATCTTTAACGTACTAGAATCATTAAATCATCATGAATCATCAGTTTCTTAAATCAAAACACCAATTTTTCCATAAAAACCCTATTTCTCCTATTTCTTTCAAAATATTCATAACTCAACATAAATTCCCAATTTTCTAGGCATGAATCATGGTTTCATAACTAGTTTATGCCCAGAAGTTTCATCTACATGAATCCTACACATATTCAATATTTAAATTCTCCAATTTCATAATTAATTCACTTATTTACGATAAATCCTCAAATCTAAATTATCATGTAAAATATATGATTTGAATCTTTGCGAGATAAATCACTTGCCTGGAAATTACAGATTCTGATCCGTTAATGATGGTAGTGGTGGTTCCCCCTTCTCTTTTCGGTCACAAAATCGACGATGGTGGTGGTGTGTGGTGGTTATGGCCATGAAAACCTTAGAATTTCTCTCTTCGTCTCTAACTGCCATGATGCTTTTTGGTTATGAAAACCCTAAGGGACTCAAGGGTTGGCTGATAAATATTTCCTAATTTTTGTGGGTCAATATTCACCAAAAATAGGAATCACTAAAATACCCTCCCGGGTTGCTGGTTAGGCCTAAAAATGCCTCGAGACCTAAACTAAACCCCCGACTAGTGTTTTCTGACTATCTCAACCCTTCCAAACACGTTGGCTCATTGAAAATGCTCATACGGATGACATAAAATATAATACTTTTAAAGCCATTAAATTAGGTCCTGACACGCGCGTCCCAACTTAATTGCCGAAACTACCGTATTTTCAACTCACGACAATTTTAATAAATTCAATAATCACATATTACTATAATCACTCAGTAATATTCAACATTTTCATCATATTTAAATACTAACTCTCGTCTCACTACTTATTTAAATCCGAATTAATTTCCAATTAATTTTCCCAAATTAATTTAATTAATCCACAATTAAAAGCACTTACTTATAATGAATCTCATAATTAAAAGCCATAAAATACGGGGTATTACAGGTTTGCTCGTATAGAGGGGTTTTCCCGTCGAGCTTGTCTAGAACACTATCCATCGCCTTCTCTATCAATCTAAATTCTCATTGTTTGTATCTCTTGCTTTATTCCTTACTTTGTGCCCGAGATTTATTTCATGCTTTATTTATTTCAGTCTAGTTTAATTTGTAATGTTAATTTATTTAGTTGCTTTAATTAATTAGTTAGTTTAATTAGTGCTTTTATTTATGCGTAGTGACTAGTTTAATCTTGGTTTTGTTGGATTGAACTCACCTAAGGTTTATTGGTTTCTTTGCTATGGTGATGAAGTTTTTATGGGTTTATTTTGATTGAGTTGTCCTAGTTATTATGCCAAGGAGATTTATCGGGGTATATCACGTATTCTTCGTATTTATGACCTTGCGTGAGTAATTTTTGGGGTATTTATTGATGCCATAATCTTATAAGACTTTTATGCAAATTTAGGGGTGTGACAGCTCCTGATTTAATTAATCGTCGAAATGAGATGCAATCTTAATAAACTCGTGAGACCATCTAACCATTTATACCAATTAACTCAGGGTGAGGGATATTTGACGCAACCTATAGTTTTTATTCTCTTTGTTAATCTTAGTTAATTTTCCCTCGTCTAGATTAATCTTTCCCTTTTGTTTTTTATTATCTTTTACGCTTTCATTTTAGAAGTAATAAACCAATTAACTTCTAGCAATTCATCTCAGTGGATTTGATACTCGGACTAGATGTTATACTCCCTTAAAAGAGTGTAGTCATAGTTTAGGTTTTCGTATAGAGTTGGTGAGCCGAATATAACAAAATGAATGGTGTCGGTGATGCGACACCTCAGCAAAACCCAGTCTATCAGTTCAATAGACCAAACTTAATTAATTAAGTGTTAACTCATACCAGTTTAAAATCCTTTAAACTCTCCATAATGCAACTATGTGATTGAAAGCAGTAAATCATGAAAGCATGCAATTAAACAAGCAAGAAGGATTTCAGGACAAATCCCCTTTAGGGAAAAACCTTTTCTATGTCACTATAGTATGCAAATCACAACTTACAATCACAATTAAGATAAACAAACAACATTTTCAGACGAATCTTTCGCAGGTGACCCTTCGACTTCTTTAATAATGGTTCCACAAGAACCATTTGAATCGACAATGGAGACACCTTCTCCACAAGAGAAACTCCAATATGGAATTGTGTGTGTGGGTTTAAAAATGATACAAAAAATATATATAGGAGGTGTGAATCAAAAGGTTATTTCGCCATTTTAAAAGTGAGACTTTTGTCCAGAAGGTCTGCAGAAATTGAGGTCTTAAAAGTGTTGTAAAATACCAGCAGGAAGCCGATTTTTATAGGAAAACACAAAAATCAAAGTGGCATCAATTTGTTTGAACGAGGTCGAAGCGTCGTTCGAATGAGATATGAATCTTGGTAGAAGCTCGCTTCTAACGACCTTCTTGCGAACAGAATAAAACCAAAATAGTACGCCCCCGTTTGAACCTTATTTGATGTGGGACATCTAATGAGACTTTGAACGAGATGTTGGATCGTTCAAACGAGATGTCCATCTCGTTTGAATGATGACAAGTAAAATTTTTATTTCTAAACTAAAATTATCCTCATTTTTAAATCAAAATAAAATAAAATTAGTCCCAATAGAATTAAGAAAAAATAGGGAACTCCAAACCTAATATATACCATAATGAACATGGAGTTGTGAAAAATGTTAAAAATGTAGGCAGCGTATAGCAATGATGAGTGGCGCACGAAGGAGATGTACGTTGCCAAATATTCGGATTGGTGACGTTGTGGATGATCGCGGAGACTTGCTATGCCATAACTGATTTAGTGGGATATCCCATATCTAATGTAAACTAGAAAGCTACAAAAAAGTCCTAGATTCTAGGGTTAGTGTTAGAAAAATGCCCTTATTCCCCTATGTCTATTCTGGTACATACATAAAAAATTCGAATTATGCAACGAAAAAATCATAAGACATGCAATATTCTAATACCCCCCAAAAAACCCATAAATGGAATGATATCACAATACATAAGTCTTGAAATCTTCAAATTCCTTTTTCTTCATCAATTGTGTTATGAATGTGATCTTAAATTGAACCTACACACATGAGAGAAACAAGAAAAAACCCTTAATAAGCAAAAGTCTGAAATAAAATGATAAGCATAATCACAAACATCAAATTCCTACTCCCCCATAACAAGACCCATATAAGGGTAGGAGGGTTATTATACACTTAGAGCTAATAAGAAAAATGGGATTATGTTAATTAGAAAGATATTTTGGAGGTTAGAAATGTGTATGGCATCCCACCTTTCATATTTTACACAAGAGATTAAGAGAGAGAGCCCTAGAGAAGAGGAAAAGAAGAATAAAGAAGAGAAAGCTCAGAGAGGAGAAGAGAAACCATCATCAAATTCGTAAAATACTTCAAATTTCAAGCCACCAAGGCAAGTTGCTACTGCTTTATGTGGCAAATGAAGTTTAGTTGATTTCTGTCATGATTAGAATTATAAATATAAGAATTAAACCATAAAAGATTGAAACTTGATTAATTAAAAAGTTTGAATATTTTAGTTTTAATCTTGGATTGGATGTTATTATACCCATAATATGGTGTAAAAGGTTTAAAAACATGTTCTTATACTTATATTGGGTAAGGGTATCGATTAGCTACTATTTTAGAGCTTAGTTTAGGCATTAATGGAGGTTTTAGAGGCCTCATTTCCGTATTTAGGTAATTTTATTTTCTTTCTAGAATCAAATCGATTTGGATTAGTGGCGAATCGATCCAGGTCATAAAATTTTAGATATTTTCGTTACGAATGTGTGGCGACTATTTTTATATTTTTTTGATTTTTCTGTATTAGTTATGAATTTTCTACGGAAGGGTGCGCAAGACTGAGTTCTTTACTTGGTGATTTTGGGATTGACTTTATTTTAGGCACGGTTATATTTATAATGATTATAAAACCTTGTGGATGTATTCTTTCTATTAATATGAATTCATTGTTGATGAAATTGAGGTTTACATAACTTAAAGTCGTTAATGGATATTTGGAGAACTGATTATCGAATTAAGAAACCTATATTGAAAATAAGTAGATCTGGGCTTTTGTCATATTTCGAATCAATTTGGCCTCAAAGGATAATTGATTCGGCCAGGAGAATCGATTCGTCTCTAGAAGGCGAATCGTTTCATCTCATGGGCTGGGTCAAGGTTGGCTCGTGGAAACGTTTAGGGAATTTTTATGAACCCAAGCGAGTATGTGGGAAGTTATCCAAGTGAGCAAATATTTAATTAATCGTTTGTATTGCTATTAATTATTTGGGAAATTTAATAATTATCTAGGGTGTTAATTCTTGGGTCCGAGTGGGGAGAACCAAGGATACAAATAAGTGACTATTTGATTAAATAAATGGTGTTGATGTCTAAAAAGGGAGTGGGTCCAAATTTATAATCATAGATAAATAAAGATAATCAAGCAAGGCAGACACACAAAATACAAGGTTGTTAAAGTGGTTCAGCTATGAGAAAGGCCTATATCCACTATTTTTATTATTTTTAGTGAGTATAATAGCCCAGGGTTTTGTATGATTTTTCTTGATTGCATTGTCCCCTTGAGATAAAAGAGGTCTTGTATTTATAGTGGTTAGGAACCCAAGTGATGGAATGCCTTTATATATTTAAGCATTTACATCTGTATATAATAAATAAAACCGTTGGTATTTGTTGGTACATATACAAGAGTTGTTAGGTATTCCACCCAAGTGACTTTTTCCATTCTTGATGGTTTGTATTCTTGAGGTTAGTCGTTCAGTTGGCCGACCATGTGTCTCTAGAGCCGATTAAAAAAGTAAGCACTGTGAGAATTTCCACGTAGGAAGACAGGTGTCCATTTCTCATTGGTCCACATAGATGAATAATTATTACATACAAGATGATTGATAAAAAGTATGGAGTATTTGTTCCAAAATCTTACTTGGTGTGCTATCTGGGTATTGGTCGGTAACTGACCTCCTGGATTGGTAAATTTTTTTACGAATTTAGTAAGTGGTGGCATTTTTGAAAATAATTTGAAAAATAATGAATCGCCAAAGGGTATATTGGTCCTTTCATGTCTTTAAGAACCGTACGACCGCCAACAGTTCAGTTGTTTATTCAATTCAGTAATTTCATTTCTATTTTTGAGGTAACCTATAAAAGGATGGATGCTTCCCTCCATTTGTCTTCACCTCAACCTTTGTGAACTTAGACTCTCTCTTTCATCTCAAGCTTTCCTTCTCTGCCTTCATTGCTTGTTATTTGTCATCATTTTTTAACTCTCTAAGTTTTCTTACCTTTCCCTTCTTTTATTTTTATATCTTTCAAACATGGTGTATTATAGACGAAGTTTCATTAGGGGAATTTATGGAAAAGATAAAGATTCCCAATTGGGTAGGTTTAGATATTGTTAGTGGCCCTATTGATGTGTTGTTACTGTCTAAGAGTCACTCGATCCTAACTTTGTTCATTGTTGATTATGGTATCACCTTTCCCCCAAACCCACTTTTTCTTCAGTTTTGCCAGTATTTTGATATACTCCTAGCTAGAGTAGCCCCAACACATGGAGGGTTGTAAATGGGGTAAATTGGTTAAACAAAATCCATGTGACCTACATTGGGATTTCTGGGTTGATGTTATGTTATAAGTGGGGAACCACTGGAAATAAACCTATTATATGTAGACCAGGCATGCCAATAGGGCATTGGTGGATAACTTTCCAGATTCAAACAAAGATTATTGGGGCTATGGTGTTGTAGTGAAAAATTAGTAATATGCCCCCTTTTTAAGGGGGTGGCATATACTGGACCAAGGTGCCCCCATGAAGTGCATAGTATAGGTCGTACATTTATTTTGATTTTTAATTTCTTCCCATATTTACTAACTGTTTGATGGTTTACTGACTAACTGTATCGTCTGAGATTGATGCATAGGACCACAAAAGGAAGTGACCAAATGAAAGTGAGTATAATATTGACGACCTTAAATATTTATGGGCCATTCACTAAAGAGTAAGAGAGGAGAATCCCTGAGCAGCTTCTGTCCTGCTAGAATATAGAAAATCTATAACATGTTTTATTGCCTGACCAACCATCATTCTGCCTCAATCCCCTATTAAATTGGATAAGGAACCAACTTTTACATCCTCTATTATCGAGTCAACTGGAGAAGAGAGAGAGCTTGCACAAGGAGGAACTTCATCCTCCTTCTAATCTCTTAGCCATACAACCATCCCCACTTCTCCCACTACAGAAATGGTGAAGAGAAGAATTTATAACTTGCTGACTGGATCTGGATCACCTCCTCGTGTCAAGAAAAGTACTGTTGCTAATAAGAGGCCTCAGGTTACTAAGAAGAGGCCTTAAGTCCTTAATACCGAAACTTTAAGAACTATTGAACCCCAATTCAAGAGGTTAAAGAAAGGTCTACCCAGCCACCAAGAGTTAACCCAAAAACTCTCTATTAACCAAGGTAAGATTGAAGATGCGTTTGTGGTAATCAACCCTAGATTGGATAGGGGTTTGATAAAGGGTGGAATTCTTTCAGCAAATATGTCGACAATAACCCTTATGTGTAGATCCCGATTAGTTGAGAGGGCTATTCAAAACTTGGCCTTAGTAAGTACATAAACTTTTTATTTATCTTCAACAATGTTTGCTGAACTTGTTTTATACTGATGTTGCATGTTCATTATTTTATAGTTCTTGATTATAACCAAATGCTGGAAAAGGATAACCAGCTAAAGTCTTCCTCAATAGATGAGGAAGAATCTTTTGAAGGCTTGCAGAAGTCCTTGTAAGAATCTATAGAGGCTTTAGAGAGAGAGAGAGAGAAAATATTAGCAGGATAAACATAAAGAGGATGATGATAGGGAAACACCAACAAAGAATAATATAAAGGTTTCCAATGATTAAGTGACCCTTAACAAGAATAAAGTGAAGCAGGATGAGAGCAATGCAAAGGTTGCTGAGGATAAAACTTCCAACCTGAACATTAAACTTGATGCTCTGAAGGCTAGAAGCGAAAAGGATAAGGAAGAGGTCATTAGTAAAGGATGTGAAAAGGCATGTGCTTCTGTAGCCATCCAAATTAACTACGCCAAGAAGCTCTCCTATAGATATGGCTAGTCAGATGACCTGAAGGAGGTTGACACGTAGGTAGACTCAAAATTATTTCAAAGGCATGACCTAAGAACTCCACCCAACTTGGATGAGGAATTTGACGATGAGGAGGGTTTTGGAGAATCTTCCCTGGTGCCGGTTAATGATACCGACCTACCTTCTCCTGAGACAGGTACTGGTTAAGATAAGGATAAGGGCAAGGAGAAGGTTTAACTCATTTTAGCAAGTTTTTTTTCCTTATTTTTATATATTTTTCTTTTCTTCTTTCTTCCGTCTTCATTGGTAATGGGGCCCGATGTAATTCTTAGTTTGTTAATAAAATGAAGATGTTTAGTTCAATATTTCCAGTGATCCTTTGATATTTTTTGTTTGTTTGATTATTGTTTCCTATCTTCCTTGGTCAGATTTATGTACTTATACTTGGGAATTTCCAGTTTAATTCCAGGAAGAATATGGTAGTTTATGCTGAATTCGACCTATTGAGACGTTGCAAAAGTCTCCTTGAAGCGGGTTTTGTGGATTTGACTAAAGAACGATTGCTCGGCCTAGATGCCTCTATCCATGTGAATTTGAGTTAGAGAAATTTCCAAACTAAACTTTTTTGGAGTTGGAAAAATTTAAGATTTTTGTAGTTGTAAAAGTTTGTGGTGGATGTATATCACCGTACCCCAAAAAGAAAACACAAAAAAGGAAACTTAATTAATAAAAAAAATCATAACTTCATTAAATTAATAAATGATTACATCAAACCAAAATTATTGATAATACTTTTGTAGGTGGTCGGCATTCCGTGGATTCTTAAATTATTCCTTTTCAAGTGTTTTCAGGCGATAGGTGCTTGGTTGGATGACTGTCGAGATGCGATAAGGACCATGCCATTTGGGATCCAACTTGTTGCCTTTCTGAATCGCTTTCTTTCAGACATAATCTCCTTATTTTAAGTTGGTCAGATTGACCATCCTGTTGTAGAATCTAGAAATCCTTTGTTAATAAGCAACCCTTCGAAGTGTGGCATTTTCCCTGTCCTCTTCAATCATATTTAGATCTAGTCTTATCAGGAGATCACTCTTAGGGGAATAAAAAATTGATACCGTATGACCCGACAGACCTGTTATAGTTGGTACTACTGCCTCGGTGTAAAAAATGAGCATATATGGAGTCTCCCATGTTGTTGTTCTCGATGTAGTCCTATAAGCTCAAAGGACGCTATGCATCTTATTGATTGAGTTCCCCTTAGCATCATCTAACCTTTTTTTCAACCTGTCAAGCAAAGTTTTATTAGTGATCTTTATCTAACCATTGAATTGTGGATGCCCAGGTGCTGAATGCAGTTTCTTAATCTTGGATCGGACGCAATATTCCTCAAACTTCTCATTGTGAAATCGAGTACCATGATCGCTGATGAAGGCATTAGGAATCCTATAATGACATATGATCTATTTCAATATGAATTGAAACTCTTTGATAATGCATATCAATCAAGGGCTCAAACTCCACCCATTTGCTGAAGTAATCCATCGCTACAACCAAATACTTGAATCTTCCTTTGGTGGTCGGTAATAGGCCAACTAGATCAATTTCCCAAATGGAAAATGGACAAGGTGAAGTGATGGGACTTACAATAGTCCCCGATCGTCTATGAATAGTGGTGAACTTTTGGAACTTATCACACTTTATGTCAAATAAAACATAATCAACCTTCATTATTGGCTAGTAGTAGCTTGCATGGCTATTCATTATACCAATAATCAGTCGGGTGAATGAGATCCACATGAGACTTAATGAACCTCCTTGATCAAGTCATGTAATTTGGTGAGATGACCACATCAAAGTAGGGAGATAGTGTATCTTCTTCTATAAAAAATTCCTTTCTCTAGATTATAACTAGTTGCTTTGTATCTCAGCATCTTAGCTTCTTTCTGGTCAGATGACAACACTCCTTTGTCAATGTAGTTTTTGATTCGATGCATCTAGGAAGGTCCCAAGTCTACACTGATAAATTTGATAGCTTCCACATTAGTCGATGAAAATCTCATTTTTCTTTTGAGCTGAGCTATCCTCCAAAGAAGTATGCTTAGCAGAAAGACTTATATTATTAGTCACCTCTGTGTATGTGAATTCTGTAATAAAATTTTCTACCGCTTGCCCTTTCGATGTAGTCTTTGGTTCGTAGACAATCTCTTACTCCCCCAGTTCAACTGCCCAGGATATCAACCTTCCTGACTTTTTTGATTTGTGCAAATCTTGTCGCAGGGGAAAATCAATATACACCATAATAGCGTGTGCTTGGAAATATGGTCTCATTTTCCTAGAGGCTTCAATAAGTGTAAGTGGTAGTTTTCCAAGTGTGGATACCTGATTTATGCTACTTGGAATGCTTTACTGGTGTAGTAAATAGGCTTTTGAACCCCTCCTTATAGTATAATCAAGGCAGAACTAACAACTAACTCTGAAATAACCAAGTACAAATACAACCTTTCTCCTAAAACTAGTCGAGAGGGTAGTGGTGGAGACCCCAAATATTTCTTCAACTCTAGGAAAGATTTCTCACATTCGTCATTCCATTCAAAGGTCTTTTTAATCTCCTTGAAAAATTAAAGACACTTATCTATTACTTGGGACACAAAGTAGTTAAGGGTTGCTACTCTTCCAGTTAGTTTATGCACATCTTTCTTACATGTGGGAGATTACATCTGGATTAAAGACTTTATGTTGGTAGGATTGGCTTAGATTCCCCTCTTATTCACAATATACCCCCAAAAAATTCCTTCTTATACCCCAAATATGCATTTTGTCGGGTTAAGTATCATCTGGTGATTCTTTAACTAGTCAAATATCTGAGCCATGTCTTTAATGTGGTCGGTAGAAACCTTACTCTTGGTGATCATGTCGTCTACATACACCTCCATATTCTTTCTAATATTCTCCTCAAACACGTTATTCACCGGCCTCTGATTGGTTGCTCTATCATTTTTATCCCATAAGGCATTACGCTATAGCAGTATGATCCTCAAAAAGATTTAAAAGACGTGCTCTCATTATCTTTTGGCTTCATTTTAATCTAGTTGTAACCAAAATAGTCATCCATGGAACTGAGTAACTCATGACCAATAGTTGCATCAACCAACTTATCAATCCTTGGTAAAGGAAAATGAACCTTTGGTCATACTTTATTGAGGTCGATGAAGTCTATTAACATACTCCATTTGTCATTCTTCTTTTTGACCATTACTAAATTAGCCAACAAACTGAGATACTTGGCATCTTCTATAAATTAAGATCTTTATAATTTTTCCACTTCTTCTTGGATGGCCATATTCTTCTTGGGACTGGACACTTTGCATTTTTGCTTAATCGACTTAGCATATTTATATATATTAAGCTTATAGCAGATGGAATTTGGGTCAATTCCTAGCGTGGATCCAAGTGAACACATTCTTTCGTTCTTTTAGGAATGCAATCAATTCCTGTTTGAGATAAGGTGTTAAGTTCGAGCCAATTTGAGTGGTTTTTTCTAGCTCTCATCATCAAGCACTATAGTCTCTGTTGCCTCCGTAACCTAACCTTTGACCATATTTTCTTCTTCCCGAGGGAATATGTTGTCAATATGATAAGTGGTAGTGCTATTTTGGACTTTCTGTTGGGCAACAAAAGTGTAATAGCACTCTCTAGCTTCCATATCGTTTTCATTCACTATGTCGACTCCATAATTAGTAGGAAACTTGATACACTTATGTACTATAGATGACATGTCTTCCAATTGATTCATCCCCACTCTGTCAAAAATTATGTTGTAAGCTGAAGGAATTTTTTTTATCTAGTACAAAGAAATGAATCCCCTCCTTTCTGCTTGCCGTCCAAGTGATGACCAAGACGTCTAGCTTGATTGTCCTCAAGAGATAAACTCTTTCTCCTGATAATCCTATGAGGGGACAGTGATAAGGTTCTAGTTTATTGACTCGTAACCCTAGGTTGTGGAAATAGTTATAGAACATAACATCTACTGAACTCCTATTGTGTACCAGGATTCTTGCTACTCTGCCATGATGAACTTGACAAGTGATAACTAGTGGCTTGTCATGAGGGTAAGGTACTTCGCTCGGATTATTTTTGGAGAATTCGAT
Organism: Sambucus nigra; assembly: GCA_949130495.1. Lineage (NCBI taxonomy): Eukaryota > Viridiplantae > Streptophyta > Magnoliopsida > Dipsacales > Adoxaceae > Sambucus > Sambucus nigra. The sequence goes on along the minus strand of OX422217.1, from coordinate 296,501,694 downwards.
CACTAATCTATCCTTATTGACTTTCCTAGGCTGACCATCTGCACATTTGGACATGTCAATCTGTCTGATAGAGGGATAAGATTTAACTTCAATTAGATAAGCCTATCTCTTAGTTATCTCATCGCCTCCATTGGAATCTCTTATCGTAATGAAATGGTAGCCAATAGAAATCATTCCCACCTCAACTTTTGGCTTTGTGGATTTTTTCAGCAGGTCGGGATCATCCTCATAATCATCGATGTGAGACCTTTTCTTATCATATTTTCCTCGATAAGGTGACTCAAACCTTCTTCAAGTGTCCTGACCAATAGCCCGTTGACTTTCCCCAACGAATGAGATTTTCCACTTCATTTTTGAGAGCTATGCAATTTTTAGTGGTGTTCCAATAATCTCTATAAAAATCAAAATATTTGGATTTATCTTTCCTGTTGGGAGGTGATTCAATTTTCCAAGCCAGTTTATATCTTTATTGCCCCCAATATCCTCCACCATGTGATGGACACCTTTGGTGAGTGGGATATATTAATCATACTTTTGGATTTTATCAACCTTCTTATCTTTATGATCTTTCTTGGTTGAATTCTTCTGTCATGGTCTTGGGAGGATTTTTTGCTAGAGCGTAATAAAGGTCCTTGACGAGCAACCCACTCATCAGTGATGTAATGACAATCTTCTCTTTATAAAGAATCACTTATAGTTTCTCATTATTGAAGCGAGTGATGTACTCCTGAGTAGTTTCTCCAGGTTTTTTACGAATGATCAAGAGATGTGTGACACTCTTGATCGGCTTTACCCCAAAATAAAAGTTACCACTAAATAACTCGTCCAAATGAGGGAAACTATAAATTTTCCCTTTGGGTAGGTTATTGTACCATATCTCAACTGGGTGTGCAATAGAACTTGAGATTGATCGATAATGCATCTCATCGGGGACATAGTAGATATCAATAGTAGCATGATAGTGCTTAATATAGAGGACTGGATAAATCTTCCCATCATAATTGGGAGTGACAACTGGTGAATTGAATTTAAAAGGTGTTGGGTAGTCCATAATTACTTGAATAAAATGGGATCCCTTCACAAAGCTCATATGCAAAGGGTTTTTAGTCTTAGCCATTTATCCCAAGAAATCTTCTATTCATTTCATGGATCCTTTCCAGTAATATTCCTCTGGTTTAAACTTAGCTGAGGAATCTTTTGTGACATTCCTGTGCATATGTGCCGAACTCTCTTCCTGGGAAGTCTTCTCAGCACGTATAGAGCCTCTTATGGTAGGCCTAGACCTTATGGATCCTTCTATATGCTCACGTGATCGATCTGGCTCTCAGTGATAACCTCTAGTTGCTCGGGTTCCCAGATGATCAGAGCCATATGCCTTTTTAATTATTCCAACACACTCGGTCGTTTATTAGAGAAAGACTGACCATCGTAATAATCCATAGATCAAATTGGTGATGTTGGCTCAGGATGATAGGATCTATCATGAGGGTGTCTAAAGCCATTACTTCTTTCATTTCTTGCTCATGGAGGTGGCATATCCCTTCGGGATGGTTCAGTGGTGGACTTATCTTATAACGTGCGAGGAGCCAATTGACGAACTGACTCTTCCATGGCTTCTTTCCCTTTATCAAGGTTCAGTAAAATTCCTTGAAGATCTGCCACACGAGGAGGAGCAGATGGAATAACATCATTGCCTCCATTACTAAGGCTATTTTTTGTGTCTGTCATTTCTCCAAGGGAAAATAAATGAAACAAGTGGTAAAGAACAATGATAGACAAACATTCCTATAGACGGTGCTAATCTGTTGATGTCTAAAAATGGAGTGGGTCCAAATTTATAATCACAGATAAATAAAGATAATCAATTAAGGCAAACACATATCAAAAAAGGTTTTTAAAGTGGTTCAGCTATGGGAAAAGCCTACGTCCACTATTTTTATTACTTCTGGTGGGTATAATATCTCAGAGTTGTATATGTTCTTTCCTGATTGAATTCTCACCTTAAGCTCAAGGAGATCATGTATTTATACTGGTTAAGAACCCAAGAGATGGAATGTCTTTATATATTCAGGACTTTATATCTGTATACAATAAATAAGACTCTTGATATTTGGTGGTACATGTACAAGCTCCATTAGCTATTCCACCCTAGTGACTTTTTCTATTGTTGATGGTTCGTATTCTTAAGGTTAGTCGGCTGGTTAGTCGACCAAGTATCTCTGGATCCATCTAATAAAGTAAGCACTTTGAGAATTTCCACGTAGGAGGACATGTGTCCATTTCTCATTGATCTGCGTAGATGAATAATATTTACATACAATAATAGGGAAGTTGGGTTGAACTTCGGATTGGGTGGACCGTCCACTATGGAATCTATGTATGAGTTTAGTGTATATATATATATATATATATATATATATATATATATATATATATATATATATATATATATTGAAGTTACGTGTATATATATGTATGTGTGCATGCTACATGTTTTATCTAAACATAGCAACTAGGCAGTGCTATCATAGGAGGTTGTACATAATGGGCAGTCCATCCTTGCATTGACTAATAGGTATTGGATTAATTCCCCATGTCATAAGACTGTTGCTTGACCACTATGTGAGTGAGAGGATAGGTTTTTATTTCTAGTCCGATTGGGCGAGATGTGGTATGATTTCAATACCGGATGCATATTTGTGACCACCTTTGTTATATGTGTTTTCGTTTGGGATCAATGGTGAGATTACAATCCCGGTGGCTCGGTGTGACTCATGATGCCTAGATCTAGATAGCACACGAGGGAGGCTTATGCAAGATCTCAACTCTGGGGATGCTGGTATACGTATATTACAAGTTATATATATGTATGTTTTTATGATGTAGTTTATGTATATATTTATAGCACGAGCGTAGTTATGTTATGTTCATTACGTGATTATTAATTTATAGCAAGTGTGCCTCTACAATATTGTTTGTGAATGTATACCTAGATAAGGTAGTTATACTTAGATAATAGAGGGTATTAGCGAGACTGGGCATAGATAGAGGCTATATGTCCTAGTTAGATCGAATAATTTAATTAGGATAATAAATGAACACGTTAGGTGCGCACTATAGTTGAGAGGCGAGGTTTTATCTCAAGTGAGTGTGATCAATTAATTATAAAAGTAGTACACTACCATTTTAATCGATTTAAAACAATTGTCTGCTTGCAAAATATTTTTTACTTTTTGGGCTTTGACCCGCAGGCTTTTGTTTCTCCTTTTTTCTTCCTTTAATTATCTCAAGTGTGCAGCAGCAGTAGTTGATATCACAGGGATATATCCATTCTTGTCGTGCAGTAGTTGTGGACTATACATCTTTGATTAGACGCTTCAACTTATTTTATCTAGATAGGATCAGTTACTTCAGTTTCAGTTTTGGGCACATTGCCCTTAGATGAATAGGTTTTTATTTTACTGTCACACTTTTATTTTTCAGTACTCAGTTTACTTAGTGGATATTATTTTTTAGTGACCAATGGTTTATATGGTTCACACTTATTACTTATTAATGCACGGTGATTATTTTATTCATTGTGATTGTATGGTTTGTTTGTATCATTTATGTTATATTATTATTGTGACAGGGATGCTGGCAATGAACCATGCTGAGAATCCTATTTTATTTTAGTAGAGGATTGGCAACTAGATATTAAAATAGGCAGGTTGCCATAATTGGTATCAGATCATCATGTTCTAGTGCCTTTAGGATCTGTGTGGACTTGCTACGTTGTCAGCGTCGCATTTCATTGATATAGAGCTCTATGCTTAGGATTGTTGATTCATATTTACACTCTTACATTCTTCTGCTATTGTATATAGTTGAAGTGAACCTCATATAATTTCAATTTAGTTCCAAATGCCAAAAAATAGAAGAGAGGGGGACCAACAAGTGTAGCGAGGAGGGCCACATAAGGGGAGACTCCGTCAGATCCACATGTCGCTTAGGGGATTGTTATCACTTCAAAGGTCACTGTCATAGTAAAATGCCTTTATGACAGTTTCAATACTTGGATATAAGAGTTTAACTAGTAGAGAAAGACTAGGGGCAATGATGCCAGCGGGGAACCGTAAAAGCAGTAGAGGAAGTATGAGCGAGGTTCTTAATAGGGGGACTCTGTAAAGAGATTCAAGACGGGTAACAGAAACTTTAAGTAGGTCCATCAGGACCAGCAGCATACCCCTCAGGGCTAGCAAGGCTAGGGGAACCAAACTGAAGGCCAGCAGGGCAGTGGATATTAGGGCCAATATGGCTAGATACAAGGGCAACCTCATCTAGACCATTAGGGCCAGAGGCTGACAGGTTTCATAGGGGAATGTTTCATATGCAGGGGTCATGATCAAATGTGACATTTATGCCCGAATTGGACTAGGGGTCAGGAGCAGGATGCCTAACCAGGGCAGCAGTTATGACAACTTATAGCCCCACTAGTAGTTGTAGCATTACCACCATCACAAGGGCAATTTTAGTTTGGGAAAGTATAAAACGTTCAAAGACCAGGTTTGCAGTCAATGACATTAGCGCTTGAGGGTATATTTTCTACCCATGGGCACATGGGGCAGTTTTATGTGACACGGGTGCATCAAATTCTTTTGTTAGCACTAGATTTGCATGTGCAATAGGTTTAGTAAATCTAGCTTCATATATTACTATGATCGTATATTTACCACTGGGTAGTGGGGCTATCATTCAATCCATCTACATGGGAGCAGGTGTGAACATTGGGAGGTTATGATTAGTAGTGGATATGCTCATGTTAGTGAGCATGAGTATGATGTTATCCTAGGTATGGACTGGTTAGCGTTGTGTATAACAATGGTGAACTATTAAGTAAGGCTATCGTGAATGCTATTCTAGGGCAGGATATGGTTTTTGTTGCGATGCCTCACTTGGAGAGAAGGTGGAGTAGGCATAAGTATTATATCAAAGATGAGACTTTGGAGATCATAGTTGTATCATTATATTTGTTCCCTATGATTAGGGAGTTTGTCGTAGTGATTTAGAGGATATCAAGATTACTATCGAGTCAAGAAATCAAGTTATGATCGAGTTAGCATCGAGTATTTGGTGATAGTGTGACTGTCGTACTGTGTGACTCTTTTAAAAATGTGGGAGTTGAGAGATCAGATTAAACAGATTTTGGGGCAGGGTTTTGGTGTTCCCCAATACTGTGTTAAGCCTGCAGATCTCTATAACCGACAGAGCTAGGAGATAGTGTATTAGAAGGGTTCCTTGTTTGGATTTTGCTTGTGAGGGTACCACCCATAAAGCTTATTAATTATAGGGAGTTGAGAGACATTTGGTCTCTAGCACATTGGTTTAGTATGTTAGGCATTACTTGGGTGAAATCATAACTCTTTGAGCAAAGAACTATTATATAATTTAAGGTCAACGGAGTCAAGTAGTGATATGTAGAGAGCACTCAGGGGTGTTTGAACCACTAATTGAATAAGTGGGGCAATCTTAAGAAGAGTTTAATATCAATTAGAAGGGAATTTGGATTTTTAAATGTATGCGAGTTGCATTGGTAAACTTTGTGCACGTGTGCACGTAGTATAGGGTGTATGGGCACCTTAGGCATTTTGATATTTAGTATAATTCTGGAAATGCTAACATTTTGGCAGAGACGTCGAGTCGTATGCTTGTAGGGAAGTTAGAAATAGTGAAAAGGAGAAGTATGATGAACTTCTTTAAGAGAAAGAGGTGTTTTGAGCCTATAAGGCAGTGATGGTCGTCACACCCGATATTATTCTGATGGTTATGAAAACATAGGTAGTGTATCCTCCTTATCTAAAGGGGATAAAATAATTTTTGGCAATGGGACAGAGTCTTACTCAATCAGTGCTCGGTTGGCTTACTCTTTAATGGCAGGTTAATTGTCCCAGATCACAAGGACCTATAACACGCTGATATGGAGGAGGCGTATGAGTTATAATTTTTTTAGTGCATCCCGAAGGGGATATGATGTACTAGGTGTTGAGGAACTAGTATTAGTGGATCGATGTGAAGCGGTACATAACAGAGTCTGTATCAAGTGTACTACTTGTTACATAATGAAGGCTGATCACAGGTGACCAGCTGGGATGTTGCAGCCATTGGAGATTCTAATGTGGGAATAGGAGTGTATATCGATCAATTTTATTTTGTATTTTTTGACATTGCAAAGGGGTTTCGATTTCATCTAGGTTATTAGGATCAATTAACAAAGGTGGAGCGATTCTTAACAATTTGGGTGGATTACACGATAGGATAGTATGCACAGTTGTTCATAGCAAAGGTAGTGAGATTGCATTAGGTGCCTCTCAACATTATTTTAAATCGGGAGATGATATTTGTGTCCCAATTCTGGTAGAGCTTTCTGGAGGTGATGGGGAAAGAGTTGCATTTGAGCATGGCTTATCACCCACACACTGATAGGTAGACATAAAGGGTGAATAAAATGATAGAGGATATGCTGAGGATGTGTATTCTGGACATTAAGGATAACTCGGAGTAGCATTTGCCTTTGGTAGTGTCTACGTATAACAAGTTGTAGAATTAACTATTCGCATGGCCCCGTTTGAATATTTATATAAGAGACCATATCGTTTTCCCTCTTGTTGGTTAAAGGTGGGGGGAATAAGCTACTTGGGACGAATTTGATTCAAGACACGTCAACGAAGATCGAGTTAATCAGGAGTCGCATTCGGTAGCTCAGGACAGGAAAAAGAGTTACGTCGATGCGAATTGAGGATTTATAGAGTTTGACATGGGTGATCAGGTGTTGCTGCGGGTATCTCCCATGAAGGAAGTGATGAAGTTCAGAAAGAAGGGGAAGTTGGCACAGAGGTGTGTGGAACCTTTTACCATTATCGAGAGGGTTGGGTCGATTGAGTACAGTCTCACCTTGTCAGAGCATTTACAGCGTATTCGTGATGCATTTCATGTGTTGTTGTCATGGAGGTATCTCAAGGATGACGTGGTTTATTGGCATATAGCATTGGAGGAGATTTAATTATGGCTAAATATTTCATATGAGGAGAGATCTATTGCCATTTTGGGCCTTAGTGAGGTAAAAAATTTGGTCAAATGTGATACCATTAGCTCGTGTACAGTGGAGACACTACAATAATGTCGAGTCAATGTGCGATCATGAGGATGACATGCGGGAAAAGTATACAGACCTTTTTATGTAAGCTACGTTCAAATTTTGAGGATGACATTTCATTATTAGGGGGAAGAATGTAATTCCCCATACTTTTATCATTAATGAACTTCCGTGTGCTTAATAATTAGCGAGATAAATTATTAATATTTATTTTAATTATTAGTTACTTGTGTGTGATAAGTAAGTAGTTATGTGATCAATTATATGTCGCGTATGACTGATAGAAATGAATTATTATTATATGTGATAGAGTTTTACATTGACGAGTTGATATAATTTATGGGCGATGCGCAGGGTACGCACATGTGGGGCCCGACTATTAAGATAATAGAATATTTTTAGTTGGGTGACTCCGATGATCTTTTCGAGTGCATCGGTGATCCAGGAAAGGTTGAAATAGTCCAGAATAGATACCCCGAGTGTTATGTTTGGATTCCTGAGACTTTTTAGACATAACATGACCCACATAAGGGTTGGAGAGTTATTTTACACTAAAGGATTAGAAAGAAAAGGAATTAGGTTAATCAAAGGGATATTCAAGAGGCGAAAGGTAGATAGTAGCTCACCTTTCATAATTTACACAACAGATTGTGAGAGAGATCCCTAGAGAAGAGAAAAAGAAGAAAAAATAAGAGAAAGCTTGGAGGGAAGAAGAGAGAAGACTCAACCCATCATCAAATTCGCAGAGGACTTCCAATTTTAATCCACTAAGGCAAGTAGCTACTTGATTTATGTCACAAATTAGTTGGAGTTCATTACTTTCATGATTAGAAATAGAAATATGAGATTTAAAGCATGAAAGATTGAAACTTGATTAATTGATGACGAACAAACCCTAAGTTGTTTTAAATATGAGTTATGTTACAAAGTTTGAATATTTAAGTTTTAGTCATTGATTTGGGTTATTGGAACCATATTATGGTGTAAAAAGTTTTAAAAATACGTTCCTATACTTATATTGGGTTAGGGTATCAACTAGGCACTTCTTTGGAGCATGGTTTGGTCATTAATGGAGGTTCTAGAGGCCTCACCTCAGGTTGTTTTAGTTTCTTCCTAGAACCAAATCAATTTGATGTAGTGGTGAATTGATTCGGGTCATGAAATTTTAGATCTTTTTATTACGAACGCGTGGCTGCCAATTTTGTATTTTTTTATTTTTTAATTAGTTATGAATTTTCTACGAAAGGGTGCATGTGATCGAGATCTTTAGTTGGTGATTTTGGGATGGACTTTATTTTAGGCTTGATTATATTTAGAATGCTTATAGATTCTTGTGGATGTATTCTCTTGTTAATATGAATTCATAGTTGATGAAATTGAGATTTACAAATCTTAGAAGTCATTAATGGAGATTAGGAAAACTGATTATTGAATTTTGGTGAAGAAACCCATATTGAAAATAAGCAGATTTGGGCTTCTACCATATTTCTAATCGATTCAGTCTCCATGGGGAATCAATTCGGCCAGGCGAGTCGATTCAACTCTGGAAGGCGAATCGATTCAGCTTCTAGGCTTGGTCAAGGTTGGCTCATGGAAATGTTGAGGGGCATTTTATGAACCCAAGTGAGTGTATGGAAAGTTATCCAAGGGAGATTGTATTTAATTAAAAATACATTTGTGTCGCTATTCATTATTTGGGGAATTTAATAATTAACTAGGGTGTTAACCGAGGATACAAGTAAGTGACTATTTGATTAACTAATCGTGAAGCTAGGTTAAACTTTGGGATTGGGTGGACCATTCACCGTGGGATTTGCTTACAAGTTCGATACATATTATATATACATATTAGAGTGATGTGTATATATATGTATGTGTGCATGGTAAATGTATTATTTAAACATACCTACCGGGTAGTGCTATCAAAGCAGGTTGCGCATAGTGGGTGGTCCATCCCGATGTTGACCAACATGTATTTGATTGATTCCCTAGATCGTAAGATTATTGCATGATCACTATTCGTGTGTGAGGATAGGTGTTGGTTTTGTATCCGGGCACCATATGGTATGGTTGCTACCCCGATGCATGTCTATATCGCCTCCGTTATATGTGTTCATTTGGGATCGATGGTGAGATTACGGCCTTGGTGACTCGGTGTGAGGCGTGATTCCGAGAGCCAGATATTACAAGAGGGATGCATCTATGGGGTCTCAATTCTGGGGATGCAGTTATACGTATATAGTGAGTGATATATATGCAACTTTATATGATATACTGTATGTATCTATTTATTGCACGAACGTATCTATGTTATGTTCATTACGTGATTATTTATTTATAACAAGTGTGCCGCTACATTATTGTTTATGAATGTATACCTGGAGAAGGTAGTCATACTAGCTAATATAGGTAGTAACAAGATTAGGATTAGATAGCGGTTATATTTCCTAGTTAGACTGGGTAGTTTAATTAGGATAATAGATAAACACGTTAGGTGCACACTATAATAGAGAGGTGAGGTTTATCTCAAGTGAGTGCAACCGGTTAATTATGAAAGCAACACACTACTGTTTTAACTGATTTAAAATAATTATCTACTTGCAAAATGTATTTTACTTTTTGGGCTTTGATCCACTAGATTTTGTTTTCCCCCTTTTTTCCTTTATTATCCTTGGTATGCAACAACAACAACCGGGATCGCAGGGATATATCCATTCTTACCGTGCAGTAACTATGGATGCTACATCTATGGTTAGATGACTAATATTATTTTATCTAGATAACATCATTCATTTACGTTTTAGTTTTGGGCATGTTGCCCCTAAATGGATAGGTTTTTATTTTACTTTTAGGCATTTATATTATATTATTATTATGGCAGTGATGTTGAGAATGAACCATACTGAGATTCTTATTTTATTTTAGTAGAGGATTGACCATCACTTTTCAAAATAGGTGGGTTATCACAGGAATTCGACAAGCCATTGTTATTTCCTACTAATTCTCAATACTAAAGTAATTTTCCAATCACTTACACGCAAGTACTAAAAAAATGATAGATAATACAGAAAGTAGGCGTGTAACTGAAACAATCCTACCCTTCGCCCCACAAGGACTTGAAGATCTCTAAGGACTTCTGATGAGCATAGTGAAAAGTCAATAGGTCTGCAAAAGACTATCAAACATTTGACTCAGACGTTCCAAGTTAGGCCTGTGGCATGCCCCATCATGCCATTTGAACGACTGTTAAATAGTCCATAACTCCAAGGCCGATAGTAACAAGGGTTCTAGAAGGTAGATAAACACAAGAAGTATGACGAATTCACCCTTTTAACCATTGGTGTGCATCACATTTTTTAAGAAATAAGGGGATTAAAGGGTCTAAAATGGTCCGGGAAGCTAAAATATCCACCAAATCTAAAGGATAAAAGTAAGTATCGCGAGTTCCACAAAGATCGTGACAACCACACGAACTATTACATAGCCTTGAAGAACGAGATAAAAAGCCTAATTCGAAGAGGTAAGCTATCAAAGTTCATCAACAAAAAAGGCCAAATGGATCCTTCAAGTGAACAGAAAACTAGGAGATGGTCAAGATCCCCTTATAGAAGGGGAGATGATAAGAAAAAAGGCAGGGAAGATGATGACGATGATCCAAATCTACCGAGAAGATCCAAAGAGCCTATACGCAAGGTGAAAATGATGTATTTGAGCTCAATACATGGGATATTCTATCCATGTCTTTATTTAGTCCATGTTTTTGCTCACATGTTAGTTACGTAGTATGCTTTTGTTAGAAAAATTCAAAAAATTTAAAAAGATTTTCTTTCTTTTTTTATTTTTTTGATTATTTGCCTTTGTTTTCGATGATTAATTTCAATACTTGCCCGATCCAATAGACAACCCAATGATGCATGTTCTCGATTTTAGAAGTTATTAGACTTTAGTCCTCACTTATTGATATTATGAATAACTTCATGAATTAAACTTTAATCCCATGAGCACATGCACCATTCTTGCTTTATTGATTTGGTGTAAGATTTTGATAACTCGGTAATATTTTGTTGCATGGTATATACTTACACCGAGTAAGCTTTGTACCTTTCACTATATTGTTTATAGTGATTCAATAATCCTTGTTACTCTCTCGATTGATATATGTAATGCTTGTTTGGATGTTATTTGTCCAATTTTGTTATTGCCCACTTTTTCCCATTATCCCGAGTTTCATATCCAAACACATTCGAATTCGTATATACATCTCGTTCATTTCGTACCCTAGCCTAGCCTACATTACAACCCTATTAAATTCCTATGTGATCTTAAGTAGATTTAATTTAAAGGTTTAAATAGTTTTCATAATCTATGAAGACGCATTTCGCCTCGTCGAATGAGCGATATCATTCATTGATATTAGAGTTTTTCATTTTACATATAGCGTTCTTCTTTTATGACATGTGTGCGGCCTAGTTTTCCTTTACATTTACTCATTATGCCCGTATGTCCCGTGTGTTACCTCCCTGTTTCGAGTGAATTCACTTGATGAGTGTAATGCCCGTGAGGATTGATTATATGCGTGCTTTCATGTTTATTATTCAATTTTTTGTAAGTTTTAGACAAATCACACTTTGCATGTGCTCGCTCCCCTCCCACATTTTAAGGTTTCAATTCTATGAGGTGCATTCTATAATGTTAACAACTATGGGTTTTTCATGTGAATTCATTCGCTATGCTAATAACCTGTTGAGATCTTGTTCGTATAGTTGAGTTTGTTGCATGCTTGATTGGGCTTATTTTGAGGAAAGTCTATGATGTTTGTGAGTTTCATCCCTGAAAACCCTCACGAGACGACACTTGTCCACTAGGGTAACCTAGGGGTTTAGCGGCTTATTGCATACGCTAAATGCAATCGTTCACCCGCGAAAGTGGCCTTATCTTTTTATTATTTTCTTATCACATTTTTATACTTTCTCTTGTTGTTGGTTACTTGTATTTCTTGTTTCATCTTATTTCATATGTTAGGGGGTGTGATAATACACAAATATTTCATATGTCATCCATTAATATACGTGTTATTAGCCCCCTCGGGTATCTTATTACCTATATTTATGCTCGTTAACCAGACAACCTTGGATTTCTATGTTAACATGCTTTTCATGGGATAATTGAGCTTTTATAGGTATTTGGATGCTAAGTATGAAGTTCAGACACATTCCGCTCAAGTCCCAAACGCAATCGCACGTTCAAGGGTAATTTTGTCATTTTGCATCTTGAGCACCTGGCCCAACATCTGCACGAAAGTTGTAGTCCTCCTCGCAAGCTTTGTGTGGCCATGAACGGTGCGCAATTCTGAGTCCGAACGATGAAGTTACGGTGCTTTTAGCAGAAGGGAACTATATTGAAACCAATGCAGGGCAACTTGGCTCATACATGTTTGATCGATCGATCCCTCTTTGTTTTTGATATCGTGGAAAGCAGTGGGCTCGTTTCTAATCGATCGATCCCCTATTTTCTGGGATATTTCTTGCTTTGTAGATTAGTTTCATGCTTTAGTAATTAGTTTAATTGTGTTTATTTCTTGCTTTCTAAGTTTAATTGGTATAAATTAGTTTAGTTCATGATGTACCCTTAGATAAATATGGTCGGGATTTCGTTCCGCCATTTATGGACCTCGACCTCCGAAAATTAGGTTTTGTGCAAAAGTGCGTTTAATTGAACCCACACGAATTAAAGTCGAATTATTACGCATTTAAGTTTCTCTATCACGCAATGTTAGTATTTATAGCGATAATCCGAATTTAATCCGCGTGCGACCAATTTTCGATTAAATGTTTATTCACGCAACTTTGGCTTAAATTCCTTATTGCGCAAGTTTATGATTAATTAATAATGCTTGATTAAATTGTTCTCGAGCAGGAATTCTAATTAATAGTTATTTCGATCCGTATGGTTGGATGCTATCCTGATCCTCGCTTTTACTTTATTTACATTTAACTTCTCTCTTTTCTTTTATTTACAAGCACACATCACCTTTTACATTTTTATTCTTGAAATAATAAGTCGATTAAAATCTGTCGAACACTCCCTGTGGATTCGATACCCGACTTACCGCTATATTTGTATTGCAAGTGCAGTCGTAATTTAGGTTTTTGTATTAACGCGGTGAAACAAATTCAACGATTAGCGTCTTTACGCGATGCTACCTTTCACGTGATAATCAAAATGGCGCCATTGCCGGGGACTTGTTTGTTTTAGAGTTTATTTGATTTAGTATTTTGTAGTATTTTCTTTCTATTTTTATTATTTTCCTAACCTTTTTGCAGGACTTCTACATTTGAGCGCCAAGAACCACTTGAATTCCCCGCGCGCATCTACTTTGTGGAAATCGACACTTGGGTTTTTGGAATTTTGGAGTTTTGACTTTGGTTATACTCGCCCAAAGTCATATTTGAATTTTTAATTTTTTGGGACTCTAAGTATTGACCGAAAGTCAACGGATTACGAGAATTTGGAGAATTATAATAATGATTACCAAAAGAATTGGAATAAGACACGCTTACCCCAAAAATGGCTTGAAGTGGGGAATTCCACAAAGTAGATGCACGCGAGGAATTCAAGCGGTTCTTGGCGCTCAAATGTAGAAGTCCTGCAAAAAGGTTAGGAAAATAATACAAATAGAAAGAAAATACTACGAAATACTAAATCGAATAAACCCTAAAACAAACAAGTCCATGGAAATGACGCCATTTTGATTAGCGCGTGAAAGGTAGCGTCGTATCATTTTATTAATGAAACACGAGAGGATAAAAATTTTCAAATTTGTGTGGAAGATTTGATGCTTGAGTATATCTACCATTTGATTAATGAACACACGAGAAGGTACCTTCGCAGCATTTTTGAAAGAAATGAGGAACATTGCCTTGGTGTATAAGCATGTATTACACCTGCTTACTTTGTCAAACTTGCTACTAAGGCCAACGGTTGCCTCGAGGAGGGGAGTATCCTCGAGGGTCAATTATGCAGACGATGGGGCTAACGAGGAAAGCAGTGGCATCCGAGGAGGCAAAAGGAGGAGAGGCAACAAGAGATGATTCGAAGGTGAGAAAGATCCCCCCGAGCTACCTTGCATGGTGGAAGAATCTTTAAACATGTATGATCTTATGGTACATGACAAGGTCTGTAGGCCGGTCAATGTTAGCAAAATGTAACTTTCTTGGGAGGACTGGGAGAAACCTCACTATTGTGCACTTCATAATAGGGTGAACCACCATACCAAAGTGTGTTTTTCACTAAGGAGGTTGATTGATCATCACATGAAGAACGGAGACATCGAGTTGCCACAAACTAATGTGAACGATAACCCTTTACCACCACATGGAGCCCATATGGCCAACGCTTTTGATGAAGAGGTTGAATGATTGATGAGAGAGCATTAGTTCGAAGAGAGTGACTTAGAATAACCTTTGGAGGAATGCACCTTCGAGCCGGCTCAACTCCATTTAGATGATGAGGCAGAGGAGGTAAACAAACAAGAGAAAGAAGTTCATGGCCCCATCGAGGGACTTAGTACGCAGATGGAATCTTTCTCTCTCAAGAGGGTAAATGTAGTGATAGCCTACGATGAGGCTGCGTATAGAGATGTAGAAGAAGTCTACGAGCTAGAAGTTGAACAAGTAGACCCGTAGGTTGAATGCATGGCAGTTTCTCGCTCACTAAAATTTGGTTAGTTCGTCAATCAGGTTGACCTCCCTGAGGATTCACGACTGGAGGTTACATGAGACATCTTGGAAATTGTAAAGAAAAACATAGTGCCAAACTTGAAATGGAAGGGGATTATGGTAAAGCTTGTGAGAAGTTACCTCTCTGAACTCACATTATCGAAAATGGACAGATTAATCTGGTATCCCCATAATAGACCTTTGTATGTTATGACGTCTGTAAATGATTATGTCTTCTTATGCGTCTTGTTGGATGGGGGATCATCCATCAATATAATGCCTACTGGGTCCTTTTATGCTACTGGACTATTGGAGACAAGGATGGTGGACCATTCATTGGAAATTTTAGGGAATGACAATCAGTTGTCCAAGTTGATGGGTTACGTCAACCTAGGCATCATGATGGGAAATATCACCTCTCATATGGAATTCCATATCATGAATTGTGAGCCATTGTACCAACTTCTAGTAGGCAGGGTATGGATGAACAACCATGGGTTGGTACCCTATACCTATCATCAGTGCTCTAAGGCAAACATAAAAGGTAAAGAGGTGGTGATTTGTGCTACCAAGAAACCCTTTGCAAAGGAGGAAGCTTATATAGTAGACGCTTCTTTCTATATAGATCTGGCAGAAAAAGCTATGATGGTAACAAAGTACATCGGGGGAGTAAGGGTCCTGTCCACTAGCGAGAGGGTGCAAGCATGCGCCCGAATGGCGATGGCCTACTAAGAAGAACGTGATATGGGTACATCGAGGCCCCCTAGTCCATCAAGGAAAATTTGATACCTAATAACCCCATGCATTGATCCAATCAAACACCAAGTTCAGACTCAGAGTGTCCTTATAAGGCGAACGGTGAGAGAGGTGGACAATAACACATGAAGAGGCCCTTGAAAAAAGAAGTTTCCCGACAGTGCAAGCAGGTAGTTTTGCCTAACAGCAGAAAACAATCCTTACTTTTCCTTAGACGATGATCCCACCAAAGGCAGTTTCCCTTTACGTCCATATCTTACATCAATTATACGATCTATTGGTGCTTTATTGGCCCAAGATATGGACGGTATAGAGAAACCTATTTAGTACCTGAGCAGAATCATACATGGGCCTGAGGCCAGCTATACTAGTATTGAGAGGCATTATTTAGCTCTTGTATTTGTAGCGTAAAAATTTAGGCACTACCTACCATTATTCACAATCCATATTGTAACTAGGTGTGATCCTATAAAGTTTTTTCTTACTAGAACTGTGCTAGTAGGCAGGGAATCTCGATGGTTCTTAATCCTCTCAGAGTATGATCTCAAGTTTGTGGTCCCTCGAGCCATTAAGAACCCATAATATACGTATTTACCATCCATCTTTCCATCTAGATTGTTCGATCCATCTATGGAAGAGCTCATGGATGAAGATATCCAAACTAACTTTATAGCATCCAGCCTGGATGAGTGGAGTATAGAATTCAACGATTCTTTGGTCGACAAGGAAGGGGGTTGGAGTCATTTTATGAATAGGTTCATATATCTTTTAAGATGGAGTTTGAATGTTTGAATATTGAGGTCGAATAAGAAGCACTGGTATTGGGGTTGATCGAAGCTCTCAGAAGATTTATCCAAGTCTTGACGATAAAGGGTAACTCCAACTTAGTGGTGAAATAGGTAACTGGTGAATTCATCCTGAAGCATATGCGTCTGACGCCTTACAAAACAATCATGCATCGATTGCTCATTCAGTTCAAAGTGGTGAAGATCAAGAGGCATACACGAATGATGAACCAACATGCTAATGCTTATGCCACCATTGCCCCATATGATTGCCTTTGATGGAGAATCAACACGGTTCGGATCACAAAGAGGACATCTCCCTCGACGGTGTTAGATATGTTGCCCACAGACGAAAAGGATTATTAGAGGGCAGAGATCATATTACAACTGGAGAGAGGTAAAGGGCCAATAAGCTTAGTTCACCTATCACAATACTTTATCACCAGGCGTAACTTATACTATAAAAATAAAGGGGGTTGGTTGTCCAAATATGTGGACCACGAGGATGCCAAAAGAAGATTATTCGAGGTTCATGAAGATAGTTGTGAAACCACTGAGATCCCTTTATATAGAAGGGTATAATTGGAAGGGTATTTCTGGCCTTCAATGAGATATGATTCTACGGTAGTACAAAGAGAGTGTGCAAACTGTTGTCTATTCTATTAGGCAGCAGAGTGCAATTTCATTGATCAACCCCAAGATTGGAGGCAGTCGTATATGGATTTTTTGATAGAAATAATAATGCCTACGGACAAAGAGGATGCTACAAAGGTGAAGAGGCAAGAACCCAGGTACTTTATGCAAGAAAGGGAGTAATATCGATGAGGCTACCATAACTGGCCCCTAAGGTTCATAAGAGGAGATAAAGCCGAAGAAGTGCTAAGGAAAGCTCAGGAATTGGATCACATCAGAGGAGACAAAATCTATGATTAAATCATGACCTTAGGATATTATTGTCGTACAATGGAGAAAGATTCGAGAAGTTCATTCGTAAGTGTAAATATTATCAAGTACATGGGAATATGATCCACGCTCCTTCTGTGGACCTACATTCTCTCTCCACGTCTTTTTCATTTCATACATGTGCGTTTGATCTAGTAGGGGCAATAAAACTTATTCAAGGGGAAAGATTTGGTTATTAGTTGCCACTGAATGTTTCACCAAATGGGCAGAGGCCATACCGCTCAAAAGGGCCATAGCAGGGGTAGTGGCTTAATTCATGAAAGAATAAATCATTTTTCGATTCGGTATCCCGAAGGTGTTTTTATCAGATAATGGAACCCTTTTTATGAATAGTGAAGTAAACATACCAATAGACAAATACTCCATCATCCACCACAAGTTAGCAGTAGCATACCCGAAGTTTAACGGGAAGGCAGAAGCCACTAACAAGACTTTAGTGAATATTTTGGCAAAAATATTAGAGGATTTCCTGGGCACATGGGATGAAAAAAATCCCCTAAGTATAGTGGGCTTATAAAAAAAAAGAGGAAGCATACATTTCCTTAGTTTTTATGGTAGAATCTGTTCTGTAAGTTGAACTCGAACTACCCTCTGCCCACTACAACTTGCGAAGCGCCATGATCCCTCATAGCCGACACGTTCAAATTGAAGTGCTAGAAGAGCATCAGGAAAACACAGAGAGGCACTTCAAGATGTATAAAAAATAGTTATCCAGATTTTATGACCAGATGATGAGGCCAAGGAAGTTCAAATAAGGGGACCTAGTTCTAAAATCATGCACGAGGAACATTAGGGGTTTACCATTGCCCAAGTTTGAATCCAACTGGGAAGGAACCTACATCGTTCGAGCAACTCATGATTCAGGTTATTGTGAGATATCCAAAGTGGAAGATGATGTTATCTTCAAGCTAAACAACAAGTGGGTGAAAATGTATAATGTTTAAATGTATGTTTCAGTCTATTGCATCGCATTTTGCTAATACTTATTCGGGAAGATGCCCCTCGTTTAACATAGTGTGAAGTGATGTTTATTTTGAAAAGGTTGACCCACTATTCCTTTGTGTTAGTTATTTTCCTTATTTTTCAAGGTGTGACTTACATTAACGTAATAGATCAGCTGATATTCAAGAAAAATAGAAATGAATAAACATCAAGTGCCGTAAACTTTATTTAAATAGAGAAGTGATGTGATTATGTGCCAAAGAAGTCCAAAAAAACAAATTAGAAGGGAAGCCAAAAGGGAAATCGAATAAAGATTACTAAGGGCTATCCATGATAAAATTAAGGTTGATCGGGGAAAGAAGACAATGGTGATTTTGAGGAAGAATTTTCTTAAGGCTACTCTAGTCGAAGATAAGGTCGGCCAAATCCTTTTGATAAAGCTCCATCCTTTGCGGAACATTCTCTAAGTTTTTCTCCTTCTTGAGAAGCTCAACCTCTGCCCAAATAACATCTTCACGGGCCTCCTTCACCACCTGCTAAGATATAATTATCTCGATCTCAAGGCTTACAAGCTCCTCCGAAATAACCACCTGCAAACGATGAGAACTCTGCAACTGGTGACAGAGAGCATATAGGTCAGCCTTCTTGAAGTCACGCAGTAGCTTCACCAACTAAGACAATGAGAAACCATCATTGATAAGCATGTTAACCTTCCCCAACAACGACTTGATTGTATCATAACTGAGTGAACTCAGAGACGTATCGAGGATCTCCTCCAAAATAATAGTGAGCCCGAGTAGGGGGTAAGCCATCATCCTAGGAATAGGCTGCAGACTGCGAGAACTGAAAGTTAAAGGAAAGCGGACTAAGAATTTCACAATCAATGCACGAGGTCCCTCAGTCAGTATATTGGGGAAATTGGCCAAAGTTTTCCTTACAACAAATTCAGGGGTTGCCTCAGGAGGTGCATTAAAAACGCTATCACTTATAAAAGGGAGTCTGGTTTGCGAAGCACTGACACTTTCTTGGACCCTAGAAGAAACCACCTCATACACTTCACCAATATTAAGAATCATTCCTCGAACCTATACAATAGCAGGAGCCCCGACCAAAGATACGAATTCAGCTAGATTCCTCGCCAGCGCAACCTCATGAGCGACATGCTCAACTCTAGCTTGTGTGCTATAGATTGATCGACTTCTACCTGAAATACAAGAATTTGTCAAGTCTCAAAAACACATATAAATTGTCTTGCAAGTATAAATTTAAATACCAATATAACTTGACCTGCCTGACCCTCGATTATGGGAGATTTAAAGACCAATATGACTTGACCTGCCTGACCCTCGATTATGGGAGATTTAAAGACCAGTACGACTTGGCGCGCCTGATCCTCAATTATGGGAGATTTAAAGTCCAAAATAACTTGGTCCACTTGACCCTCGATTATGGGAGATTTAAAGACTAATATAACTTGGCCCCCCTGACCCTCAGTTATGGGAGATTTTAAGTCCAATATAACTTGGTTTGCCTGACCCTCGGTTTTGGGAGATTTTAAGTCCAATATAACTTGGCTCGCCTGACTCCCGGTTATGGGAGATTTTAAGACCAATATAACTTGTCCCTCCTGACCCTCGGTTATGAGAGATTTATAAGACCAATATGACTTGGAAAAACTAATAAAGTTTAAATGTAGGAGATATCTAAAAAAAGACAAGTATACCTCTGGATGTTGTTTATCAACAAATTCACGAGTATCCATTTGAACTAAATCTTCTTCCTCCATTAAAACAAGTGCTACCAAAAGATGTTGTTCTTGGGAGGCAATCACATCCCCCTACCTCAATAACCTCCTCCCGTCTCCCTTCTCCTTGACCGACCCCAACAAGTTCGGCACCCTCCTGATTTAGGATGGAAGGCATGAACAGAGAAATAAGAACTTGATCGTTAGAAGAGGGGGAGCTAACGGGGTAGTTGGACCAGGCACAAGAACCTGCAAAGGACAAAGAAGATAAAGTTAAAACATCAAGTCAAAGGGGACAAAAGAAATTAGAATATCAAGAGAAAAACTTACCATGGGTAGAGAATTAACAAAGAGCTGGTGATTTAGGAATATCTTCAACAATCCTCGCAACTGGAATATCTACCTCAAGACCATCCTGCTCAGGCAAAAAAGAAGGGTCAGGCGAATAGGCACTACTGGATTCACTTTAAGTATCAGAAATAACTGCCCCTAGGGGAAAATTTGAGTTTACTTGTGAAGCAATAGGGGAAGCTATCTCTTGCGGCACAACTTCTTTCAAAGTGGGTAAAACTTCTCCATGATTCTCCAACAGATTGCTTTCCTCAATATCATCGCGCGAATCACCTCGCGTATCAACCTGAAAAATGGGAGAGTTGGAATAAAATAGAGTCATCATCACAAAGAAAATGAAGAAAACTTAAAGACTTAGAATAATAATAGAAAGTATACCTCTTCTTCTTCCTATACTTCCTCCAAAACTTTGTAATCCTGAGGAGGTGAGGTAGGTTTAAAAGGGAAAACCCTTCTCCTTAACTTGCGTCATCGAATCAATATAGTATCTTCTTCTTCTTCTTCTACCTCCTCCTCCTCCTCGTCTGCTTACTTTTCTCCTTCTTTACCATCATCATCATCATCATCACCATCATCGTCATCATCATCAGAACCAATAGCTATATGCTTCGCGGGTAACTCATCCTCGCTTGATTCTTTTGATTCTTCCAGCACAAGTTTAAGAGGTCTAATTGTCTTCCTCTTTTTACTACCTTCGATAGAATGAGGAATGTACAAGAAACCAAGGTAAGCCATCTCGACTGACATAAAATCCCAATCTTCTTTTCTAAAATTCTCCCAAGTCTTTCTATTCTGATCAATCATTAGTCTAACTTCTTGGGAGACCTTGAGGTCAGGAGTAATGGCTAGCGGATCATGTTGGGTAGTTTTGGGCTTCTTCGTCGAGTCTTTTCTGTTATCCCTCCCAGCTGCTCCAGTCGAGGCAACACGTGGAGTATCACTTTCTTGAATTGGCCTCGAAGGACCAGGGGTAATAATAGCTACCTCGATTGAAATAGAGGGTTGAGCCACCTTCTTCCTTTTGACTACAGCTTAGTCCATAGGAAAGAGTGGAGGCAACTCAGAAGGAAAAGATTTATTTGTAGTACTCAGAGGTAATATTGAGGAAAAGTTAGTACAATTTCTTAAGACCAACTCTATGAGAGGATATCTCTCAACCTCAGGATATCGAGGTTCTTTGAGAAGGCTGCTTTGGAAACGATTGAGATGGTTCTGTCAGAACACCGTTAGGTACATCACTGACCTTCTCCCTTGAACCTCTTTGCTTGCAATGATTAGATTGGATGAGTAGCTTGCACATAAATTTACCATAGCTGAAGTAAGGTAATTGGCATAAGAAAAAGAGAAGTTGGTAGGGTCTCGAGGGTAAAATGTCTTAGCAAAGGAGTGCTCGGATCATAACCAAATTGTAAGGCTGCACGATAGGTGCGGTAGACAAAGTAAAAGGACAGCCATTCTGTGTTAGGGTAAATAAGAAGGGATCAGCAGAGGAGGACATTATTTGAAGGGAAATTCCTGGCTAGTGCCTCATCTAGGGGAATGATAGGACGCACCTTTTCGACAAAAAATCGTTTAAAAAAAACTGGTCCACCCCAACATAAGGGCTAGGTAAGAACCTTTTGGCTCTATCGATCAAAGAGATGAGATTCTTCTTGACACTCTTATGGTTCCAATAATATATCCTGGGGACTCTGATTTATAGAAAATTGAGATAATTATCGGTCGGGGGCATTGTCTAGAAAGTGATCATAAGGGAAGGCCATCAAAAGTATGTGGTTTGCATAGTTGGAGACATCAAACTTGTCGATGCTCCTAGTAGAATCCACCGCCACTCGATCCAACCAAGTGTATAATGGACCAAGTGTTATAGCTACGAGGGGAAGCTTCAAGCCGTTGGCCATTCGAAGCCATATTAGTCAAGTCTTTTCTAGGGCAATCATGGGGCTTTCCCGGGAGATAGATATTCAATAGTATCACCCTGATGTAATCGAAAAGCTTGATCTGAGAATCATAGCCCTTTCTAGACAATGGTTGTTTAAATACCAGCTTCTCACGAGTGTTTTCCTTTGTTACGTCATGGGCCTTGATCACTGCCCTATCCTCGATGAAGTAGAAGTACCTAATTACCTCTGAATAGGTACACTTGTTGTTTATCACCATGTAGTCTTTCATAAATGCCTCTAACTCGGCCCTTAAAGCCTTCTCCTTAATAGAAACCTCTTTTTTAAAGAATGTATTAAATCCCACTGTCTCTAACCCCAGCAGCTCAGAAACATCTTCGAGGGTAATAGTGAATTCACCCTAAGAGGTCACAAAGGTATGTGACCTGTGGCTCCAGCGAAACACAAGTAGCTGGAGGGTAGTATTGTTTTTGGAAAGAGTGAGATCACCCAACCAACTGTAGAAGGATAGACCAATAAGAGCCAGTTGTACAGAGTATTTGGAGTGGATGTAGTCAGTCCAAGGGCCTAAACCCTAACAAATGCCTAAAGATGCCTCAAACTCTACTTTGGAGAATGGGAGATCACCGCGCTCAACACGAAATCTGGTAATGGTGGCGGTACGGATGTAAGCGAAGTCTTCAGCATTATCTCCTTCCTCTATTAACAACTTAGGCTTTTCAACTGACTCTAGTTCTCTGGGAAAATTCTCTGTCGTCTTCCAGAAGCGATCAGATTCCCTAAAGTAAGGAGCACGACGATAACACATCCATTGGTTTTAGAACGCTTGAGTTTTGGGGGAAGCACCTCTAGAAGATTGGGTTCTTTTTATGATAGGTTCCATGAGGAACTGAGAAGGATGAGGAAATAGGGTGAGTTAAAAGGAATGAAAGGAACTAAGAAGGCAAAGCTTGCTCTCATAAAATCTTAGCTCGAAAACGAAAACCCAAAGGTGGAAATTTGAAATGAACGCACACCCATTTTTATAGGGGAAACACAGACTCCAATGGGGGGGAAAAGGCAACTCATCGAAAATCACAATAATGATCAAATCAGCTTGCATATCCACCATATGCTCATTGCAGTAGAGTTTAAGAGTTATAATAATGGCATTTCAATAAGCGACGCAAGACTGATGCCAATTAGGGAACACACGCGTACCCTGGCACTGCCATGTGTCTTAAATGGGAGCGCAAATGACAACCTTATTAAATAAGACATGTTTGGAGTCTTTTCATCTTGGGGGAGATGAAGAGATTTGGGGGAAATTTAAATAAACCCCTTCACTTCCCCCAAGGCATTTTCCACGTGTAATCATAAAGCCTCACAAAAGGAAGAGACGTTATTAGAAATATGGAAAGATATTTAAACAGATAAAATAGTTCAAAATATAGAGCAAGATATAGCTCATCCATTATTAATAATTTCTTGTTTCTTATAAATCAAATGCCCATGGATATTGAAAACTCGCTGCAGTAAAAGATTGAAGATCAATAAAAGGTTTCGTACAGATATTTCTTCATGTAATAAACAGATATCTCTACAAAGCGGAAAATGTATAGGGGAGCCCCCACCAAAGAGTGATTAACTGATTGGTAGACGAAGAAGGAGGATGAAGGTCACTCAAGCAAGTTACCTCAAAGATGCTCCACAGATGTGGCTCGAAGGACCCACCTTGAAAATTGTCCATATATGTGGCCCGAAGGATCTACCTCGACAAATCTCAACGGACGTGATTTAAAGGATCCAACTCGTAGATTAAAGTCACTTGAATGATGATAGTTTGTAATATGAAATAGAATGAATTGTATCATGTACATTATCTTATGTTATATGTTGAACGATGTTGTTCGGTATCCACGAGGGACCATGCCTGGCAGGGCATGGGAGAGCTAACATGCTCTATCGAATAACCTCCTCTTGGGAACCTCGCAGTGACATGGTTTGGAGGATTGGGAGAAAGGAAACATTGGGAATACAATTATCAACCCTCTTGGCACACTTGGGAAAAACTTCACTTAGTACACATGGTTGCTCGAGCCACCTACATCCGAGCTACCTTAACTCCTAATCATTCGAGGGAACCGCCTCGAGGTACCTCAATCTTGAATCTTTGGTCTTAAGATTGTTCTCAATCGAAAAATAAAAGACTAAACACTCGAGCTACCTATCAGCCGAGCAACCTTAAATCAGATGCCATCCTGCCTGACTGATGTGACCATACACCTGATGGACTATTTACCCAATTTTTGACATCATAACGTTTAGTATTTAGGGACTCATCACCGTACTCAAGGGGGCTTATCCTTAGGACGACGAGTTTAGTTCACCAAACCTGACCCTTTAGTCGTTCTAAGATCAGCCCCGATCTCCCAAGTCACATCCCTCATTAATGCCCACCATACCTTCAGTCAATAAAATAGTTTCCCATCAAATTATGAGATCCCATGCATTTAATGCAATATCTTCTATATTAATGGAAGGTACTTGTGCATTTAATGTGATCAATCATATTAAACACGGGCAAGATTAGTTATGTAACCTGGACTTCATATAAATATATCAGCCGAACAGTTCAGCAGGTAGAGCATCTGAGCCTAGAATTTCTGCCCAACTCCCTCGATACTTGAGAGCTATTGTGAGAAAATTATTTCCCACATCCATTTAATACACATATGATTGAGCATTAACTGAGCTTAAAGTTCCTGATTTGCCTTTATTGTGCCTAGAGTGTTTGCTCTTTCTCCCTCCGATCAAGGTACTTGCTGGTCCCATCCATTTATTATACCTGTTGTATATTTACTGTGATAACATACCATTTGATATAAGTCTAAATATTGAATCCCTTTACTTCTTATTCACATGTATTCATTGTCACCATTTAATACTGCATGGGGTTAATCCCGATCTTGATAAGGGATTACGCCTCACTTAATACCATTTGTGTTCCACATCTTACAGTAGGAATAAACAAGATGGACTAAACAACATAGGCAAAGTAATAGTTAGAGAACTAACCAAATGCCTTATAGACATCATTCTTGCAACTCCATCGTTGTTAATTGTGCTATTCGAATCAGTGGTGGATCGTATGTTTTATCACTTGCATTTTTATGAGAACCATCCCGTGCCAAACTAATTGAAGTAGATGGATGACTTTAGTAACTAATTTTTTCAAACCATGTTTGATAGTCTTTAACATTACAAGTTTATTGCAACTTAGTGAGTTCGCCAAATAAATTACAAAATTGGTTTGGATAAAGGAGAAAAAACTTCTTCCTTAAACTCATCCCAAGACATGGAAGCCATCTCCTAGTCATTGATACCACAATTAAGGATTATTCTCGAGATGAAATGTATCAAATAATAACCCATACTTTTCAAGGTCTCTTTGATACGGATCATTCCAGTACCAACTCATAGAGTCAACTTAGAAATTTAGTTAGTTAGTATTAACTGCTAGTTAGCTAGTTAGAACAACTATTAGTTAATTAGTTATAATGGTTAACTCAACCACAATTAACAATTAAGTATAGTTAGAAATATGTTATTCTATAAAGTAGTTGTAAATCAGTGTATAAATACTAAGTTGTAACTCTCATCTAGATTCGTTCAGTTATTGATAATAAAAGTTTCTTTCCCTCTTTCTATATAACTCTATATTTATTCTTGATTCTCCCTAAATTTATTTAAATTTGAACCTTATCAGATATTGAATTTAATTTATGTCCTACGATTAATAAAATCCTTTTTGCCAATTGAGAGCGACATCATTGTATTTTCTAACTGTTTCATGTGTTGCTCCATGGCTTTGCTCCGATACCACTTTGGTATTCAATGAGGTTTTATATTTTTTTTTTTTGAAAATTTTAGATATTAAAAATAAAAACTTGTGTTAATGAGGGAAGACAAAGACTCTGTTTTTTAGGTGAATGTGCATCTGGAAGATATTTCCCCCTTTATTTACTGCCAAGCAATTTATTTATACATAAAATCCACATTAAAAAAACTATTAATTAGGAACCAATTATCTATACTAAACAATCTAAGTAAATAAATGAGAAGAAGCAACGAAATATCATATAAAAAGGAACATATACGTCTAAACCTATTATAGGGGTCCACTATAGTCACCTATGTAAGGTAAACATTAACTATTACTAATCCAGAACCTGGTCCACATTGTAACAGATTCTGGATCCAAGGAACAAAACATGTTGTCAATGTCGAATTCAACAATTATGTTGTATCAATTGAGCTTCTCAGTATGGCACTAGTTATGGCTCCCGAGGATCGACAACTAATTGATGTACTTGAAGACCTGTTTGCAGAAAGAGGTAAAATTTTCTATTTACCCAATATTTCTAAATAAAAAATAGTTAATATATTTTATTTCTTTGTATCATTTCCTTGTCAATCAACCATAGTTAGTGGTTCCAACCAACCTATATTTGCCTGATTATTGAAGCATAGAAATGGGGATTTCAAATTAGATAAGGAAATAACCATAATCAAGGTAAATTTTAGAATAAAATGACGAAGCTGACAAATGAAAACACACTTCCCTAGTCTCCACAAGACTCACATCCCTTTGGGCCATACACACCACTCCTCATCTTTGTAAGGCCTCATCTTCGATCACAAAATTTAGTATTAAAAATAAATTAAGAATGTTGTATTGATTTTCATTCCCTATTGATTTAGATGATATTGACTTACTACATGTTGATATATGTTTATAATTTAGTATTAATGTTTTCTTTCTAAAGTGATTCATTTGGTTAACAAACACTTATGTCGTGACTGCTTTTTTTTTAGGAACTTCGAGTTTGGTGTCGGCTTCAAAAAGGTCAGTAGGTATCCGGTGAGATACAATCAATTTTAGGGGATAAATCATATGCTCTTATTTCATATGGAAATGTGAGTTCATAATTTCTCTCAGTCTTCTTAGTGCTTATAATTGACTCGAGGCTCTTGAGTAAATGAATGTGGGTGCACTTGCACATTATTTATACTTTAGGTTGTTGTGATTGTGTCAATAGGAGATCTCTTACCTGCGAATCTCGATATTGAGAAAACACATTTGAGGATAATTTTTATTATGTATCTCATCTAAAATTGCATTTATTATGGGAAAACAAGCTTCAACACTCAGTGGGAAGTTAGAAATATTGCTCTTACCTCCAACTCAATCACATGATATAGATACATAGGATACACTATAGATTAAGGCCTATCAAGCACCTACTAATGTTACCAAGTAAACTTTGTTATAGCCACAGTTGCTACCCATATTAATGGCACCGACTGCCAAATCAGGCACTAATGAAAAGAGTGCTTTAGAGATTCATAATGAAGTACAATCTACTGGAGTTATAGAAACTACAAAGGCCATTTCCCCATTGATTTTTACTTGCTTAGCAGAATGAGGATGTCTTTAAGTAATAATATGACTCATAGTTGACTTTTTTGAGTCAGGGGTGCAAACAAGTAGGTTTTATTGATTTGTGGAGACGAGAAGGCGAATGAGAGCTTTCAAACCTGGTGCATCGATTCTATCGTCCTTTGTAATCATGATTGTCAACTGCTCACTGCTAATTCCCACTTTGGATCAATTATATAATGAAATGATATCTCTATATATACTATATATGTATAGTGAGTGATAGAGAGAAGTTTCATTGTTGGAACCAATCATGGACGAACGTAGGTGGCTTCGAACCGTCCTCACTACAGTCTCATGAACTATCAACCCAACATCCTCATCACATACTTTTTCTTTAATGCCAAAATAATCCACAAACTTTGGTTTGAAGTTTATGGGGCTGTGAAGGCATTTGCAGTAGTCATCTCTCTTCCAGACCTCGTACGACAACCGTCCCTTAAATATATGACTCACACCTTCATAGATTTTCATATGAACCACCCGAGTGTACTATAAATCACTTTACCCCTCCCTCCAATTTCGGTTCTAGTATCTTTTATCGACGATCCCCAAATCACTAAGAAATACCACCCCCTCTCTCCCATTACCTGTGAAACTTTTTGAAAAAATGAGTAAAACAAAAAAGCCTAAACAGGAATCAATAAAGTTACTAAAATAATAAGCGATAAGTAAACATTAATGAAACAAAATAACTTCCATAATTTGAAAACATAATATAGGAAGATTTAAAGATAATAATGTTGTGTACCTTTACTACTTTTTTTTAGTAGGCACGCATACAATATGAAGACTTCCTAACGTTATTTCAGCTAATAGATATTGCATTGCTTTTCAATTGTGCCTAATGTGTGAATTGGGTGGGTGGTGGGAGACTAGAAGTACTGGAAAATATTTACAAGGAGGAGATGGTTTTGTGAAAACATAAAGACATATGAAAGCTATAATTAAATACACACACACACACACACACACATATATATATAGTTTTGAAAAAGATTATATAAACTTATTTCATTTGGATTTTGAAAGCTCTCACATGATGATGCTCATTAACCTTCCCCCTGGTTGAATCGTGGTTTCGCTGCTAGTTGTAAATACTTTTTTCCATTTCCATGATTTTTATTTTGTACCATAATTGCTCATATGGATTATTTTTTAATTCTATAATGATTAAAATAATTGATCATAAGTAGATAACTATATGGAATATATAAAAGTAATGTTGCATTATTTCTAAGAATTTAAAAAGTTGGATAAAGCACAGATGCATACAGACGATTTGTTGTATCTTTTTAACGTTTGAAAATGACTTTGCAAAATTGATTATAGTGGTCAAGCTATTTTATATCATGTTACTTTATATAGGATTATTGAGCCCATTGTCTTGATGATGATGAAGCGTATATCTCATTATAAAGAGAAAATATATTATGTTATTTGAGTGGAAGAGAGGATGATGATGATGAAGAATATCCATTGGGTGTGTAAATTATACTTTTTATAAAATAAAACTTTTAATGCACATGCTTTTCGAAATAGTGCACTTCCAAACACATATGTCAACATACTGAACTTCATAGCATCGTACTTCACAACTGCCGTTTTTTTTTTGCTAAAATTGCACCTGTTAGATGCGATTTCACAAAGTTTAATATAAAAATTAGCAAATCTGATTCTTAATTCAGTTGTATCTTGCCCCTTAAATGAAATTTCACTTGGCAAATGCAATTTTTGAAAAATCATTTCCAAAAATTTGACAAATATATAAAGCTATAACTTATATAAAGATGTAAAAATTGCAGTTTTGCTTCTACTTGGGATGTTGTGAGGGCCCTCTCTAATGCTTCTCGAATATATTCAAAAATTTGTCTTCCTCAAATTCCCATTACAATTTTGATATTCACTTGGTGTATACTTAACTCTTTTTTGGACATTGATAGTTGTTTTCATCATATAGGAGTGGCAGATTCCTCAAAATGTTACTGTTGTGTTCCAGACTTTTCACATCAATATCACGATCATCTGTTTATTCCGAATCAGGTAGCGCCTAAAGCTTAGAATTTCTTTTATCATATTTTTTGTATTTATTTGGTGTCTCAGTTGGATAGTTTATTTCATATCTTTTGTTTGCCTCCAACCCTAAACAAGATGTAATATAAACTCTGCCAATTTTGCTAAACATGAAAATTATAAAAGGGTGTTGATAATCAGTATGTTTAATTTGGTTTCTATGATGTTTCTTCTCATGGTGCGAACAATCGTATAAATTGTACTAGTTCTGATTTGATGATTTTGTTTTAATGCCTTTTTTTGTAGGTGTTATGAGGAGTGGTGGGTGGTTCTACAAGGGTCGATTGGATCATATAGGGGGATTGAAAAATGTCGTGTGTGATAATGATTCAAATAGATTCATAATTTCCAATTCAGTTAAATTAGCCCCTAAACATGTATCTACGTGTCAATTCAAATCTCAAATTAAATCATGAGATGAATAAGCTGACAAAGACAGATTTTGGGAAAAAATCTCCGCATGGTAAAAACCTTTTATTTCCACTATATTTTGTAAAGGAACGGTTTACAATCGAATTACAGCGAAAATACAATTTGACTTACGAAATACCCGCAGGTGTCGATTCGTAGTCTTCAGCCCAGGAACACCGCAACACTCCTTATGACATGAACTCGATCAGCCCAGTACCTCCCGCAAGTGGTACCTATGGTCATCCCGGTACCTTTCCAAGGCACGTAGATTCAGCCGCAAAACTCCCAACAAATATATACTTCAGGTTCCACAAAAATAACTCACACAAAAAGTCGGGGATTTATGAATTGTAAAAACAAAGTTTTGAACCCTAAAAAAGATGGAGAATAAACAAGAATCACTCAAAATTGTATTCTGTTAACATCAGTGTTTTCTCCACACGAAATACAGTAGTCCGACACCCTTTATATAATGAAAATCAAGGCGGTGATGTGTCAAGGCAAAACATATCATTAGAACGAGATCTGATCTCGTTTGAATGAGAAACGATGTCGTTCGAACGACATCGTGCACGAGTCCAAACAGTACAGTATTTTATAAAACATGGAAACCTCAAAACTAAGATTGTTTTACGAGATCATATAACTTTATCTAAAAACTTTTTATGATTAAAATTATTTCAAAAAATGATTTTTCATAAATAGAAAAATATTTTATTTTTTCAAAAATATCCCAGCACTTTTTATGTGAAATGTAAATGGAACAAAAACACATTTTACCAAATTCTTCCTAGTTAGGCATGATTCTTGAAGTCTCCTTGAAATTCGGATGGTCGATATTATATGTAAGCTTTCAAATTCCTCGACAAACTTGTAGCAGTATACGACATACTAAACGTGATGGATAATGTCCTTTTAAATCTCCCCCTATGTCTATGCCGGTACAAAATAAAAATATCTGAATTATCAAGCAAAATATGACCTATACAAATCTACGCTCCCCAAAACTCAACCGTGGAAAGATAAACTGAAAATGTCTTCCAATATTTTTCAAACTTCAATAATCAACTTTTTAAATCTCCAAGCTTTTCTCACCAGGGTGTGCAATCCAAAGAATCTTCAATTGTACCTACACACATGAGACAAAGCAAAAATTTCGTGACATATCGAGTTTGAAATGATATAAATCATAAACATGAAAGCATAGTCAAATATCCCCCATACTTAAACTCCCCCATAATATCATAATTCGTTCTCCACCTCTTTATTTGTTTAAAATAGATAAGGAAAAGAATAAAGCACATAAAGCAAATCGGGGTTTCACGGTAAACCAAGCAAACAAACTATTTTTGATTTTTTTCATTTTTTTTTCAAAAAAAAACAAAAATGATGTTACAGAAATCACACACCATGAATTTATCCTAAGACAACCAAATCCTGGAAACAGAATGAATGGGTGTGAAAAAATTCGATAGGAAAATCAACTCAAACATATCATATGTGCACGATGCATGAGTTTACTCCCAACGAATGAACATAAAAAATAGTCCTTTGGTGTAAAATTATTGAATTTAGATGACCTCGTCTTAATCATATCAACAAATCAAAGGATAAATGATTTCCACACCATTAACGTCCAAAACTATGTAATGATTTTTCATGACTTTCAAGGACGTGCAAACCATTGAAAATTCCATCCAAACTCCCTCATTAAAAGATAATGCTTTTTATATATGAGGTGATGAAACAAAAAATTGGCCAATTTCTGGCATTATTTTCTTTTTATTGCCTTTTAATTTTTTCGGGCTCTTTTAAACCTTATTGAATCCCGAATAATTTTCAATTCCTCACTGTTTAGGTCCTTTTTAAATGGTTGCTTAATCGCAAAGGATAAATAAGTACCTTTCTTAGCCCTTCACCATTTTTCAAAATAAAACACACAAATCTCACCAACGGTTTATAACATGCATTATTTTTTGTCAAGTTTTATCGCATTTGGTTCGTTGTATAAATAGAATGAAGAAGAAACACTCAACCAACATGTTATAGACAAGCGCAAAAGTCAAACCAATCCGTTCATGTGTGCAATAATGGACAAAAGAGTCAAACATGTAGGTAGTAACACTATATCATCTCAAAGACTCCAAACTTTGTAAAGCACATGAATGACACAATATATTGTCTCAAAACACTATCAAACAATCCCATGAATATGGCATAAAGTTGTGACTTGGTCATCCTAAGAGTGAATTCATATAAGGTGCAAACAAAATACAAAACTCGTTTTGGATTTTTCAAATTTTTTCTAAAATGAGAGTCTTTTTGTATTTTTCAAACACTGTTTAGAAATAACCCAACAATACCAATAACATATAGCAGGAAGGAATAGGGACATCGAATAAAATTCAGGGTCATTCTAACGAGATGCCTTGTCATTAGAATGACAGGAAATCTTGTCAGAACGAGAAAAGTTAAATTTCCTCAGATTACACAAAATGACATGCAGTTTTTTCTAGTGAGAAAATTTTGTAAAAAAAATAGTTCCTGGAATGGGCAAGCGGATCTTAAACAGTGCTAACATAGTACCAAAAATAAGAAAAGTAAAAACTACTAAACTACAATAAAACAAATGGTACATACTAGCAATGGCAAATATGTCATCATGTAAATCACCATATGATAGCAAACATGTCTAGACCTCAACTGGGTAGTGTAGTTGAGTTTTCCAAAGACGGCTACATCTTTTGAAATAACTCCATCAAATCATGTGAAGTCCTGACCAACAACTTTTCTTGCTCACGTATATGTGCAAACTCTCTATCATTCTGTGCAAGAAAAGTATCATGAGTGGTTGCATGTGTGCGATCATGTGTAGAATCAATGCGTGACACATAACCCAATTTAAAACAAAATTCCCTAATATGTCCTCATTTTTTGCAACGGGAGCATGTGACACCCCGACTAATTAAATACCGGGTAGCTACTCCTTTATTAAATTAATTCAAAATGCCAAGTTGGTTCAGTTAATAGCATCACTGTCGAAAACATTTAATGATTACTAACCACCTAGTATTTAAAAAGTAAGTTGTCAAATTTTAAATTTAATCTGATTAACATGCAATAAAAGAATTATGAAAGAATAACATAACCATTCACCATAAAGAAGCAATAGAACAACCAACAAATAATAATAAGTCTGGAGGAAATACTCCTCACAACAATCCCACAACTGAAATAAATACAACAGTGTACCCTCAATTAATTACATGCCAAAATCTGAATAACTGAAATATGAAATGTCTCTAAATAGAAATGGGCGACATGCCCTACAAATGATGAAACTGAATATGGAGTCAAGACTAAAAAAGGAGGCGTCTACTATCAAGGCCCTGTAACTTTCCACAACAGCTACAGCTCGTCACCTGAATGGAAATACTATGCATGGTGTCCTTGTGGCTGGGCACCTAAAAGGTTTTTACAAAAAAATAGATTTGAAAGCAAACGGGTCAGAGCCCGAAAGTGGAGAGTATTTTAAAAATAGCAAGTGCTTTAATAACATTAAAACAATGAATGCAAAATACATGTTCGGACGTGCACTCACATGAGCTCCTCACCTCTCAACTAATGTGCACTCCTAACGCATCCATAGCCCGTACTAGTTATGCTACTAACTAACTAGTCTAATACAAAACCTGGCTTCACTTTATAGGTTTAAGGGTTTATTCATGCCATTAAAGTATACCATGTATGTGCCTTAATTCCCTAATAACAACCTTTTATTATGTGGAGTTCTCATTTTAATCTCTATTAAAATAGCACAAGTATACACATCGTTACTCTACTAAGTATTTCATTGAACATTAGTTGTATATTATTCACATCATAAATATACATTATAGGCACCCCTAGTCTAGGCTATGGTGCACATACTCTGCGATCTCATCCCGGTACATCACGTACATAAGGATTACAAATTCCGAATCCCTCAGGAATTGTTAGAATAAGCACAGCACACAAAAATGGAGGCGAACATAATTCAACATATCCATGGGTCACGTACATACCTACGCTCCATAGTCAGCTGACTTATTAACTCACAAATAAGTCATTCTAGTATTATGTTCTTAAGGTACCAATCTAAATCCCCCCGTAGGCACACAAATATTAATTGGCCCAACACGAACGACGACCTCCGTGATAGCAAGTATGGTAGGTATGTCATACACATAAGTCATATACTAAGCATTCACACGTCTTAGATATCTTAATATTAATAAAGGTATATTCTACATCCCTATACCATTATTCCAATTTTATGAATTTTAAGTCTTCCAATAATATATAATGTAGACTGTCGACACATCTCACATCCTAGTTTCTTATACTTAAAACCTATCTCAAAGAGGTTACTAAGTCTCCTATTATTTCAACATTTAATTTCATTATTCTTAAGGTCATTATTTCTGACACAAACCTCATTTCATCAAATAATTCGAATTTACTCTTTTAACCCTAATATTATCTCACTCGTCGAGCTTTATTGGATTTTAGACAACTATCCCAAATTAAATTCTAATTAAGGTCCGATTTCACAACCATACCTACTGGTCTTCCTTAAGTCTAAGAATACTCACAAAGTCTCCATCAATAATTTT
Organism: Sambucus nigra; assembly: GCA_949130495.1. NCBI lineage: Eukaryota > Viridiplantae > Streptophyta > Magnoliopsida > Dipsacales > Adoxaceae > Sambucus > Sambucus nigra. The sequence continues at coordinate 296,466,781 of OX422217.1, read as the reverse complement.
CTAGGGTTAACATCCTTAAAATTTTAAACGGGAAGATTTTACTCATTCTGGGAAGGTCGATCGATCGACCTTGTATGTTCGATCGATCGATGGTGGTCGATCGATCGACTGATGAATGTCGATCGATCGATTACACCAGATAGGTTACGGACTGCTTCGTTTTGCAGTCATCAAATCGTCCCAAAAATTCATTACAATGCATGAAACTTCATTCTAACGTTATAATATCATCAAATAATCATCCTACAACATTGTTAACATTCTAAAACTAATTAATCATCACCCAAAGGCCTTATTTAGATCAAAACATCCTCAAGAACCCTAGTTTTCTATTTCTTTCAAGAACAACAGTAATTCTCTTCTTTAATCCGTTTTTAGATCATCAAGTACTATGTTTTGGATTCATAATTCATCTAGAATATGTCTACATAGAATTCCTAACATGGTTTATAGTTTTAATCCTCAAATTCATGGGTCTATATCAATCTTCCAAGACAAAATTCGATAATTACACTAAACATGGAAGAACACATTCATTGAATCAATTGTAACTAAATCACTTGCCTTATGTTCTTCAGATTTGTTGTTGGTTGGAGATGGTTGAATTCCTCTCTCTCTCTGTGTAGAATTCTCCCCTCTCTCTCTCTACAAGTTCTTCTCACAAGATGACAATGGAGGTGGGGGTTTGGTTTTTGGCAAGTTATAATATTTTCTTAACTTCTCCCGTAGCCCACTACTTAGATTAGGGTTGAAAATGGGTTAGTGGGTTTAATGATAAGTTATAATTAAAGTCTAATTTTCGAGGGTTTTAATTACCAAATTTCCGAAATTACCAAACTACCCTTTTGGGTTGCCGGTTTGGCCTAAAAATGCCCCGGGACCCAAACTAAACCCCCGGCTAGTGTTTTCTGACTATCTCGACCCTTCCGGACACGTTGCGGCACTCAAAATGACTATTTGGTCAAAAGAAAAATAATTTATTTTTAAATCTCATAAATTCATTCTCGACGCGACTGACGCGCGTCCCAATTAAATTTTCCAAATTGTCGTATTTCCGCTTCGCGACAATTTCAATATTTTCAATATTCATATATTGCCATATATACACATTATAATCAAATACCAACTCACATCTCGTTAGTATTTTATCCGGATTAATTCTCAATTAATTCACATTTAATTTAATTAATCCCATAAATAAATATCGATAAAAATGCGGGGTATTACATACTTCCCCCCAATAACAGAATTTTGTCCCGAAATTCGGAACTAAAAAGTACCTGGTAAAAACAACTCTGGATAACTTTTGCGCATCTCATCCTCGTGCTCCCATGTGGACTCCTCGGCATTATGATGTCGCCACTAAACACGTACTAACGGAACTATCTTTGACCGCAGTTTCGGCTCACTTCGGTCCAAAATAGCAATCGGCCCCTCCTCGTAGGAGCTATCGGGCTGGAGATCGATGTCCTCTAAAGCAATGTGAGAATGAGCCAAATCATCTCTAAGATATTTCCTTAGCGAGGAAATATGAAACACATCACGAATCCTGTGTAAATGCTCCGGTAACCCAAGTCTATATGCAACAGACCCAATCCGCTCGATGATAGGAAATGGTCCTACGTATCTCGGTGCCAACTTCCCCTTCTTCCCAAATCGCATAATCCCCTTCATAGGAGATACTCTGAGTAAAACCTGGTCCCCCACTTGGAACTACCTGAAGAACCTCTTCGCATCAGCATAGCTCTTCTGCCGATCTTGAGCTACCCGAATGCGACTCCGTATCAATTCTATCCTTGCCGAAGTATCCTGAATCACTTCCGGCCCAAGTAGTTTGTTGTCCCCCACCTCCAACCAACATGCTGGGGAACGACAAGGTCTACCATACAACGCCTCAAATGGAGCCATGCCAATGGTGAACTGGTAGGAGTTGTTGTAAGCAAACTCCACCAGTGGAAGATACTGCTCCCATCCACCCCCAAAATCAATGATACACATACGTAACATGTCCTCCAACATCTGATTTGTACGTTCGGTTTGCCCATCGATCTGCGGGTGATATGCCGTACTCAACCGCAAATCCGTGCCCATGGCCTCCTGAAAACTCTCCCAAAACTGTGAAATAAATATCTTGTCTCGGTCAGACACGATATTTAGGGGCACACTGTGAAGTCTCACTATTTCTGCAATAAAGAGCTGGGCATACTGTCCCGTAGTGTAGTCTGTCCTTACGGGTAGAAAATGAGCAACTTTGGTCAACCTGTCCATAATTACCCAAATGGAGTCGTGACCCCTCTATGACGTAGGTAACCCCGTGATAAAGTCCATGGAGATGCTATCCCACATCCACATCGGGACCTCTAATGGCTGTAGAAGTCCTGCCGATCTCTGATGGTTCACTTTTACCAGGTGACAAGTGGTGCATTTAGAAACAAACACGGCGATATCTCTCTTCATCCCTCTCCACCAATACTGACGTCTCATGTCTTGGTTCATTTTGTCCCCACCGGGATGTACCGCGAACCATGAGCCGTGTAACTTTGCCATTACTTCGTGTCACAATTCCTCCCCTTCGGGAACTACCAGTCTCCCATTGAAGCGTAATCCCCCATCTGAGCTAACGGTATTGGACTCGGCTCCCTCTGCTAGTAATCGAACTATTTGCTCCTGACAGAACGAGTCATTTGCCTGTGCCTTTACCACCTTCGTGACAATCTGCGATGTAACAGTCATCACAGACATGAACGATCGGGCCACTGCATCCTGGTGTCCCAACTCTTTCCACTTTGCCTTCCACACCCCTGCCACCTCATCTACTGGTCTACGACTCAACGCGTCTGCTACCACGTTAGCCTTCCCCGGGTGATATTGGATATCAAACTAATAATCCTTAACAAATTCAAGCCACCTTCGCTTCCGCATATTCAACTCCTTCTGCGTGAATAGGTACTGCAAGGACTTATGGTACGTGAACAATCGAAACTTCTCCCCCAAAATATAATGTCTCCAAATCCGTAGGGCAAATACAACTGCCGCTAACTCCAAATCATGAGGGGGGTAATTCTTTTCGTGAGGCTTAAGCTTACGGGATGCATAAGCTATGGCCCGACTCTCCTGCTACAATACACCTCAAAGTCCTTGTAAGGACGCATCGGTGTAAACTAGATACTCATCTCCCGGTCTCGGCAATGCTAACACAGGTGCTGAGGTCAACTTGTCTTTCAACTCATCGAATGCCAACTGACAGGCATCACTCCAAATGAACGTCACACCCTTACGAGTCAGATGTGTCAAAGGACCCGCTATTTTTTAGAATCCCCGAATAAACCACCTGTAGTATCCTGCTAAGCTTAAGAAACTACGGATCTCAGTCGGTGTCGTGGGCTGTCCCCACTCCCTCACCGCGGATACCTTCCCCGGATCAACAGATATCCCCCGGTCCGAAATAATATGCCCCAAAAACTGAACCTCCTTCATCCAAAACCCACACTTCTCATACTTTGCATACAGCTCGTTCTGACGTAGCGTCTGCAAAACCTGCCTCAAATGCTCGACGTACTCCTCCTCTGTCTGGGAGTAAATCAGAATGTCATCAATGAAAACAGTGATGAACTGGTCTAGGAACTCTCTGAACACCCTATTCATCAAGTCCATAAACACGGCTGGAGCGTTGGTCAAGCCAAAAGGCATAACCCAAAACTCGTAGGAACCATATCTCGTTAAGAAAGCAGTATTCGAGACGTCCTCCTCACTAATACTCAACTGATGGTATCCCGATCGCAAATCAATCTTTAAGAAGAAAGAAGCTCCTCTCAGATGTTCGAATAAGTCATCGATTCGGGGCAACGGATACTTATTCCGTATCGTGACCTTATTCAACTCCCGGTAATCCACACACAACCTCAACGACCCATCCCTCTTCTTAACGAACAACACAGGGGCACCCCACGACGAAGTACTCCTCCGTATAAACCCCTGACCCAACAACTGCTCAATCTGATCCCGTAACTCTCTCATCTCAGCTGGAGCCATACGGTAAGGTGCACGGGCAATAGGCCGAGTGCGCGGCATCAAATCGATCACAAAATCTATCTCTCTACTCGGAGGTAATCCAGGTATATCCTGAAATACATCGGTAAAACTCTCGAACAACCGGAATCAAATCAAGTGGTATCACCACTTCCGTAGAGGTCTCCTCCTCTATATAGTACAAATGAGTGGACGATCCTCCCTCAGGACGAGGCATCGCCACTAAAAACATCTCCTGCCCGGGAATGGCAAAGATAATACTCCTACTAAAATAGTCAATCATGGTTCGGTACGCAACTAGCCAATTCATACCAATAATGGCATCATACTCGGTCATCTCTAACACTAACATAACCGCGGGTAGAGTAAGCCTCCTGATCTCTATACCCACGCCCCTACATATAAGGGAAATCATGGAACCCCTACTCAATGGTGAATCTACACAGGTAACCGTGCTCTCGGCGGTGTCTAACAACCCAATGGTGCATGCAAATCTCATAGCAATGAAATAATGTGTAGCCCCCGTGTCAAATAAAATACGCCCCAGAGTCCCCTGAATAGAGAACATACCCTCAATGGCTGGTGGATCCTGTGGGGCTGCGACCTGCTGGAGCTGATACACTCTCCCATACTGAAGATGTCCCTGCTAAACTGGGACTGCTGGAATGGGTGGTAATGCTGCCATCCGTGGTGGTACTGGGAGGGCGGCGGGAAACATAGGACTCTACGGCTCCTGTCGAGCACCCTGTTACGGGGCCCTGCCCCTATCAGGACAATCCTGACGTTTGTGGCCAATCTTACCACAAATGAAACACTTCCCCTGGAAGTTTCCACCTCGCTGCCCCTGCTGACCACGGCCCTGGCGACCGTTACCATTTTTGCCCTGGCCTTGCTGGCCCTACTGAAACTGCTGTTGACCATTCTGCCCCTGCTGGCCCTGATGGCCATTCGGACCCTGCTGGCCATTCTGGAATCCTCCTTGACCATTCCTGAAACCCCCTGATCGGAATCTCTTAGAATCCCCCTGCTGGGAACCTGATCACCCTGCCTATACTGACCTTGAGCTGATTGTGCCCCGCTGGCACCATTTCCCCCTGTCCTGCCCTGATGGCTAGACTCTCCTGATCGCTTCCCCTCTGTCAATTAGAAGCGGTGGTCCTAGTAATGGAGTAGTGTTGCGTTAACCACATCAGAATAAGTGGCTAACGAGAGATTTCCCAACAGGTGCTGACGGATCCTCCAAGTCAATCCATCCATAAACTTTTGGATCTTCTTCCCTTCCGTCGGAATCTCATCAGGGACAATGTTCAGCAGATTAGTGAACTCTGCCTCATACTCCGCTACAGTTGTCCCCTCCTGCTTGAGGTTCATTAGCTTCCTCCTCATTTCCGTGTGAACAGCTGACGGAAAATACTTGCGGTCGAACCGTACCCAAAACTCCTGTATCGTGAGAGTATCTCTCTCCTCCATGGTGGTAATAGACTCCCACCACTGCAGTGCAGATCCCACTAGCTTGAAAGTATCTAGTATATGCTTCTGAACATCGGTGCACTCATACATCCTCAAGTGCCTCTGAATGTCTTTCCTTCACTGACTTGAAACCACAACATCGGAGCTACCTGTGAACTCCGGTGGGTGTGCTTTCTGAAAAGCATCACGTACGCGTTCCCATGCAGACGGGAATGCATGCGCCTGAACTGGCACGGATACTGGCGCCTGAGGTGGTGCCTGCTGTACAACGGCGAGAGCGGAATTTACCGCTTGGGCTACAATGGCTGCAACCTCGGCGGCATTCATGGTGCCCTGTACTGGAGCTGGTTGGGGCTCTGGCTGTGTATTCCTAGGAACCCGTGGTGCACGTCGTGGAGGCATCTGAAATAAGAGTAAGGTCTATAAGTTCGCAGTTATAAACCCAAAATAGCTGAAGAGCGAAGCATACATAAAAGAATACAACAGTCCTAAAATATAGGGCTCTACATAAAAGAAAGCTCAGAGGAAACATAATAAGCCGTATAGATCCTAAAGGACACTAGAACCTGATGCTATGATACCACCTGTGACACCCCGACTAATTAAATACCGGGTAGCTACTCCTTTATTAAATTAATTCAAAATGCCAAGTTGGTTCAGTTAATAGCATCAGTGTCGAAAACATTTAATGATTACTAACCACCTAGTATTTAAAAAGTAAGTTGTCAAATTTAAAATTTAATCTGATTAACATGCAATAAAAGAATCATGAAAGAATAACATAACCATTCACCATAAAGAAGCAATAGAACAACCAACAAATAATAATAAGTCTGGAGGAAATACTCCTCACAACAATCCCACAACTGAAATAAATACAACAGTGTACCCTCAATTAATTACATGCCAAAATCTGAATAACTGAAATATGAAATGTCTCTAAATAGAAATGGGTGACATGCCCTACAAATGAAGAAACTGAATATGGAGTCAAGACTAGAAAAGGTGGCGTCTACTATCAAGGCCCTGTAACTTTTCACAACAGCTACAGCTCGTCACCTGAATGGAAATACTATGCATGGTGTCCTTGTGGCTGGGCACCTAAAAGGTTTTTACAAAAAAATAGATTTGAAAGCAAACGGGTCAGAGCCCGAAAGTGGAGAGTATTTTAAAAACAGCAAGTGCTTTAATAACATTAAAACAATGAATGCAAAATACATGTTAGGACGTGCTCTCACATGAGCTCCTCACCTCTCAACTAATGTGCACTCCTAACGCATCCATAGCCCGTACTAGTTATGCTACTAACTAACTAGTCTAATACAAAACCTGACTTCACTTTATAGGTTTAAGGGTTTATTCATGTCATTAAAGTATACCATGTATGTGCCTTAATTCCCTAATAGCAACCTTTTATTATGTGGAGTTCTCATTTTAATCTCTATTAAAATAGCACAAGTATACACATCGTTACTCTACTAAGTATTTCATTGAACATTAGTTGTATATTGTTCACATCATAAATATACATTATAGGCACCCCTAGTCTAGGCTACAGTGCACATACTCTGCTATCTCATCCCGGTACATCACGTACATAAGGATTACAAATTCCGAATCTCTCAGGAATTGTTAGAATAAGCACAGCACACAAAAATGGAGGCGAACATAATTCAACATATCCATGGGTCACGTACATACCTACGCTCCATAGTCAGCTGACTTATTAACTCACAAATAAGTCATTCTAGTATTATGTTCTTAAGGTACCAATCTAAATCCCCCCGTAGGCACACAAATATTAGTTGGACCAACACGAACGACGACCTCCGTGATAGCAAGTATGGTAGGTATGTCATACACATAAGTCATATACTAAGCATTCACACGTCTCAGATATCTTAATATTAATAAAGGTATATTCTACATCCCTATACCATTATTCCAATTTTATGAATTTTAAGTCTTCAGATAATATATAATGTAGACTGTCGACACATCTCACATCCTAGTTTCTTATACTTAAAACCTATCTCAAAGAGGTTACTAAGTCTCCTATTATTTCAACATTTAATTTCATTATTCTTAAGGTCATTATTTCTGCCACAAACCTCATTTCATCAAATCATTCGAATTTACTCTTTTAACCCTAATATTATCTCACTCGTCGAGCTCTATTGGATTTTAGACAACTATCCCAAATTAAATTCTAATTAAGGTCCGATTTCACAACCATACCTACTGGTCTTCCTTAAGTTTAAGAATACTCACAAAGTCTCCATCAATAATTTTCTAGGGTTAACATCCTTAAAATTTTAAACGGGAAGATTTTACTCATTCTGGGAAGGTCGATCGATCGACCTTGTATGTTCGATTGATCGATGGTAGTCGATCGATCGACTGATGAATGTCGATCGATCGATTGCACCAGATAGGTTACGGACTGCTTCGTTTTGCAGTCCTCAAATCGTCCCAAAAATTCATTACAATGCATGAAACTTCATTCTAACGTTATAATATCATCAAATAATCATCCTACAACATTGTTAACGTTTTAAAACTAATTAATCATCACCCAAAGGCCTTATTTAGATCAAAACATCCTCAAGAACCCTAGTTTTCTATTTCTTTCAAGAACAACAGTAATTCTCTTCTTTAATCCGTTTTTATATCATCAAGTATTATGTTTTGGATTCATAATTCGTCCAGAATGTGTCTACATGCAATTCCTAACATGGTTTATAGTTTTAATCCTCAAATTCATGGGTCTATATCAATCTTCGAAGACAAAATTCGATAATTACACTAAACATGGAAGAACACATTCATTGAATCAATTGTAACTAAATCACTTGCCTTATGTTCTTCAGATTTATTGTTGGTTGGAGATAGTTGAATTCCTCTCTCTCTCTCTACAGAATTCTCCTCTCTCTCTCTCTCTCTACAAGTTCTTCTCACAAGATGACAATGGAGGTGGGGGGTTGGTTTTTGGCAAGTTATAATATTTTCTTAACTTCTCCCGTAGCCCACTACTTAGATTAGGGTTGAAAATGGGTTAGTGGGTTTAATGATAAGTTATAATTAAAGTCTAATTTTCGTGGGTTTTAATTACCAAATTTCCAAAATTACCAAACTACCCTTTTGGGTTGCCGGTTTGGCCTAAAAATTCCCCGGGACCCAAACTAAACCCCCAGCTAGTGTTTTCTGACTATCTCGACCCTTCCGGACACGTTGCGGCACTCAAAATGACTATTTGGTCAAAAGAAAAATAATTTATTTTTAAATCTCATAAATTCATTCTCGACGCGACTGACACGCGCGTCCCAATTAAATTTTCTAAATTGTCGTATTTCAGCCTCGCGATAATTTCAATATTTTCAATATTCATATATTGCCATATATACACATTATAATCAAATACCAACTCACATCTTGTTAGTATTTTATCCGGATTAATTCTCAATTAATTCACATTTAATTTAATTAATCCCATAAATAAATATCGATAAAAAAGCGGGGTATTACAGAGCAAACATAAACCGACCTAGGAATTATGTTTTCAAAAATTATAGGACTTGTTTTCCGAACGGGAATGGGATGCCTAGGTGGGTTGGGATGCGGATCACGTGAATCAATCACCAAAGTGGGAACTATCTCGGGTGCAACAAAAGGAGTGGATGCATCGTCATGACCTTGTCCTAAAATCCCATCACCGCCCAAAATAGGATTCAGGTTCATCTTTTCAGCTTTCTTAGATGCGTTCTCTAAAGGGACTTTGACCTCCCATGCACGTTTGTGATCACTCTCGAGTTGGGATACACGTGTCGTTAGACTAGACACCGTGTCGGTTAATTCACACTTTTCCTTCCTTAAAACTTACTTCTCTCTCTCCAAATCTAAAACCCGATTACCTAAATTTCTATTGTAATTTTTTGTTTTCAAGGTCTCGGTGTATAAATCCCTAAAATATTTTTGGAGCTCACTTTCATATCCACTCTCAAACTCGTTCTCAACTCCACTAGAAACACTCGAGTCATCATCGTCGCTCTCATCGTGGGACAAAATGGGTGTGCTTACGTGACTTGCTAAAAAGGCAATACATTTTCCTTGTGAAGACTCATCTTTTTCATCATCTCCCTCACTATCACTAAGAGTGGCAGGCTTGGCTACTTTCTTCCCTTTTATATTAAGCTTAGTAGCACACTCAAAAGACATATGCCCTTTCCCATTCAAAACAAATAATCTCATCTTCTCCACTATCTTCCTCTTTTTCTCTCTAACTGTGTTTTTCATTTCCCTCTGTGGCCTTTCTTTCTTTTTATATTTCTCAAATGACTTTTTATTGAAAGCATTATTTTTGTTCATTTTGAGAAATTTTTTAATTTTTGTTGCAAATAAGGCCACATTATCAATGGTAAACTCTTCCTTAGAATCAGACTCATACACTCTCTCTTTCTTTTTCTTCCTAACTTGAGTCTTTAAAGAAAAGACTCTATCCTTGGCCTTAATGGTTTGGGGAAACAAGTCAGTCTCATAAGTTTGTAGGTCTCCTATGAGCTCTTCTAACTTAAGTGAATTTAACTTTACAAACGAATTCAAAAAAGTGACTTTAGGAATGAAATTTTTTGGAAGAGATCTCAAATTATTTTTAAGGAAACACGTGCTATCAATAGGCTCACCTAAATTAAAACTCAAGTTAACAATGTCTGACAAACGTGCATAAAACTCATCAAAACATTGGCTCGTTTGGTTCGCTACTCAGAAAACTCCACTTAAACGATGTTTTTAAATACAATTTTAAAATTCAGTTTTTTGTGTTTATAATTATTGGTGTGCGTTTGGTAAACTTGATTTTAAATACAGTTTCTTGAAAATTTAACAAAATCGGCAATCATGTATATTTATATTGTACATATATATATATATATGTGTGTGTGTGTGTGTGTGTGTGTGTGTGTATACATAAAACATTCAAACATATATGATACATGAATGTATACCTACATACATATATGTATACATACATTATACATACATACATACATACATACATACATACATCATTATATACATGTACATTTAATATAATGTATTTTTAGGTATATTTAATGAGGTATGTTGGGGAGTTTAACTATATATATTGCATGTATAATTCACTATAAAATTATATACATACATGAATTGATAATATGTTTTAATACATATGTACTATATGTATATTTTATATTATTCCATATATTAATAATACATGTATAAAACTATATATAAGTATCATGTATCTATTGATAATATTATTTAACTTTATATTATTCCATACGTAATTTTATGTACATGTACATATATATTTTTATATATAAGAATTACACACATATTGATGTATTATGTATGTATATTATAAATTAAGGTATAACTGGATTAAAATATTAAGAATGAATAATTTTGAGTTAAAAAAAAAAACAGAAGTTATAAAACACCCTAAATCTGTTTTCTGAAAAACTTGATTATAACATAGAAATATTATAATTCTATGTTTACAAACAGGTTGCCAAACGCATATTTTTATCATAATTGTATTTAAATACAGAAAACAGAATTATAGTTGCAAACCAAACAGGCCCAGACTCAGACATAGTAATGATCTTAAATTGGGTGGCCAAATTTTGTGACTTTGATTCTTTAACCGCGTTCGTACCCTCATGTTCAATTGGAGGACATCCCATGCCTCTTTAGATGTGGTGTAGGTCATAATTCGACGGAACTCGTCGAGGGTGACAGCTCCTGAAATAGTACTCAAACCATGGGAATTGAAATTATACATTTTAAAATCATCTTCGGTCCAATCTTACACAGGTTTTAAAGAGGTGACGTTATTAGCAGTGAGAGTGGGAGGAGTCCAACCTCTTTCACAAAGGAACCAGACTCGTTCGTCAATGGATTTTAATTGGGATTTCATACGAGCTTTCCAATAGGTATAATTGGACCCATAAAAATAAGCATTCGATTATATAAGTTCTAGTTTGGAAACATTGCGACAAACTTTCAAAAATCAAAATTTTAAACAAAAATCAATATCACACAAGTTTGCGGAAAATAGAAATAAGCGATAAATTAGCGTAACCTTCTCTGATACCAAGTTGAAAAATTCCATGCGTGATAATGATTCAAATATATTCGCAATTTCCAATTCAGTTAAATCAGCCCCTAAACAAGCATCTACGTGTCAATTCTAATCTCAAATTAAATAATGCGATGAACAAGCTGACAAAGACAAATTTTAGGAAAAAATCCCCACAGGGGAAAAACCTTTTATTTCCACTATAATTTGTAAAGGAGCGTTTTATAATAGGATTACAGTGAAAATACAATTTGACTTACGAAATACTCGCAGGTGTCGGTTCGTAGTAGTCATCCCAGAAACACCGCAACACCCCCTATGACACGCAGTCGATCAACCCAGTACCTCCCGTAAGTGGGACCTATGGTCAGTCCAGTGCCTTTCCAAGGCACCTAGATTCAGCAGCAAAATCCAAGAAAATATATTCTTCAGGTTCCACAAAAACAACTCACACAAAAGGCCTGGGATTTGTGAATTGTAAAATCAAAATTTTGAACCCTAAAAAAGATGGAGAATAAACAAAAACACTCAAAATCGTATTCTGTTAAAAGCAGTGTTTTCTCCACATGAAATACATTAGCCTGACACCCTTTATATAATGAATATCAAGGCGGTGACTTGTCAAGGCAAAACATCTCATTCGAACGAGAAGCGACGTCATTCGAGCGAGATCTGATCTCGTTTGAACGAGAAATGATGTTATTCGAACGACATCATACATGAGTCCAAACAGTATTGTCTATTATAAAACATGGAAACCTCAAAACTAAAACTTTTTTACGAGATCAGTAAAGTTTATCTAAAAACGTTTTATGATTAAAATCATTTAAAAACATTTCAATAAATGATTTTTCGTAAATAGAAAAATATTTTATTTTTTCAAAAATATCCCAACACTTTTTATGTAAAATGTAAATGGAACAAAAACACATTTTACCAAATTCGTCATTGTTGGGCATGATTGTTGAAGTCGCCTTGAAATTTGGATTGTCGATAGTAGATGTAAGCTTCCCAATTTTTTGACAAACTTGTAGCGGTATACGACATACTAAATGTGACAGACAATGTCCTTATAGGGATAGATGGAACGAATACAACTTAAGGAGAGAGATACGGTGGTGGTAGTATTAATAGATATGACATTAGAGACTTTGGCATTAGGCAATGGTAACATTACTGAGATGGTGGGTGTTTGTTTTGGTTTGGGTTTTTTATTTAATGTAACATTATTATGTTTTGATTGTGTTAGTTAGTCCATTTTTTAATGATTTAGGAATAATGATTATTATTGCATTGATGTGTTTATTGATGAATTTTTAGTAGAAATGTAAAGTTTTGATTATTACCAAGAATTTCCTTCTATTGTTTTTTGTATTCCACTTTTTTTTATCAATGTGAGGGTGATGACATTTTGTGGACAATTTTTATTTTTTAAATATTATAATGTATGTAATGGTTCATAACACTTACAAAAAGACCATTTTCTCCTTACATATTACTACTTGTCAGTGTTTTTAACCATTACAAAAAAGAAAAAAAAATCATTTGCAAGTGTTTATAACCGTTGTAAATTAAAAATGCTTCCTGAATTTTGTTAGTATTCAGCACACTTGATTTTTTTGTAATGATTGTCCAAAACGGACATGTGTTCCAAATAAACACTTACAAATGACATTTGCAACGATTTTGAACACCTGCAAATTTCTTGTATATCACCTATTTTGGTGCAGTGGTTGTAACTTTATTACATGTAGGGATGCCAGCGGAGAAGATGAAATAACTGAAATAAAGCCTACTTCAATATACCCAACGTGTGATCCTACATTCTGTAGATCAACCTTTTGGCTAACGCGTATAATCGCTCGAGGAAAGTAAAAAAAGATATATTAGTGATAGGATTCTCCAATGATGACCTGTCAGGAGTACTCTATCCTCAGGATGACCCTTTGGTCGTCACGATGTTGGTTCACTAAGGAAGGGTAGCAAGAGTGTTGATCGATAATGTAGATCAACCGACACATTTTTCTACATCTGCTTCAAAGGATTAGGGTTGTGGGATAGAAAGATTCATCCCTATCATATGACCCTCATTAGTTTCTCAGGATAGAAGATGTATACTCTAGGAACTGTCAACCTAGAAGTCATAATTGGTACCTGGACAACATGTGAACTGAGAAGATCTAATTCTCCGTCCTTGATATGAACGTCAACTCAGCGTATACCTCTGTAGGGTTGGATTGAAAAAGTTTGAAGTTATGACTTCTACTGTGCACCAGTGTCTAAAGTACCCCACGCATTATGTGGTCGGCGTAGTTAAAGGGAACCAAATTGAAGACAGGGAGTGCTACTACACCTTAGTCGACCAGGAAGAACAGAAAAATCTCACCATTACCTATAAGATAAAAGCCATAGATCGTCGTGAGGCAGCATAATTAGTTAAAGGACATGTTTTGGAAGCCGTAGAGTCCATTGACTTGGACAATGAATACTTAAAAAAGATAACAGATATTGGCTCATGGCTAGACCCTATTCTCAGGAAGGAATTTGTCTATTTTCTTAGACAACGAAAGAATATATTCATTCGAAGTCATGAGGATATGCCAGGGATTAATCCAGATTTCATGTGTCATGAACTTTGCATCGTAGAGGATGTAAATTCGATCAAATATAAATGACGTGTCTTTAGTCCCGAGAAAAACATGGACATACAGGAAGAAGTGAGGAGGTTGAAAAAAGAAAGTTTCATTGAGGATGTCAAAATCCTCAAATGGCTAGACAATGTAGTTATGGTTAGAAAGAAGAATGAAATAGGTGCATTGTAACACCCCGCCTAATTAAATACCGGGTGATCAGTCCTTTATTAAATTAAAACCAGGTGAACGGTTGATTCAATCTCAGCATCGCTGTCGCAAAATAATATTACCAATTTGAACACCCTAAATAATTAAGTAAGTGTCAAAACCATTTAAAGTCTCATTTTCCCTTTCTTAAATACCAATATAAAAACCATTTTAATACCCAATAGTTAAGAATCACATAAATACTAAGGATGGCAATTTACACTCAAGAATTAAACCATCTATATAATCCAATCCAAGTATAAGAACCATAAATGAAATCATCCTGACAATAGTTAACTCCCAAGGAGCATTGAATACCAAAAATATAAATGAACATAAATCATTTACAAGATCTAAACAGAATAGAAAATCGAGCGACACATGACCTAACTATGAAGATCTAAAGTAGGAACTGATTCAATGACGAAGTTGTCTAAAGCAAGGGCCTGCAACTCCCACATAAGCTGCATCACGTCCAATTCAAAGAACCTAAGCATGAAGCCCCTATGGCTGGGCACCTGTAATACATACATATATATACAAGAGAGAAAGAAATAACAGAAAATGGGTCCGAGCCCGAGTGTAAAACAGTTTTAAAAATAGTTTAGCAAGTATTTAAAATGCTTATCGGCTAATATCACAACCATTTTAACCCCTCCAAACCTCTATAATTTCATCCCAAACTCCCATCAAAGTAATCCAAGTCTATAAGCAATGTACATAAACAAGTTCTAATATAACGACATCAATAAATCCTCAATGAGTCAATCAAAAAGGGGTTTAGTCTCAAATCTCTTTATAAAACCAAATTTTGCATGAATAATCACCACCCTCTATTTTAATCAAGATTTTCTTCCCAAATATCATAATAAATTCATGGGTAATCCTCTACATATGATCAAGAGTTTATACTACATGGGTTCTCCCTATAACACATATAAATTTTCTTCCAAAATATATAAAATTTCCATTAAAACATATGATTTTCATTCCTAGACTAATATGGAAGGTATATTAACTTGGAATTTAGCAAGATAGATACTTGCCTCGGATTCAAGGGTATGATTTGTTGATGAAAAATATATGGTTGCGTTCCTCTTCGTACGATCTACGTTTTGGTGGTTGTGGCGATGAAATCGGGTGAGTTCTAGGCCTTAGATTGCTTGAAGACTATTCACTTTCTTCTCAAATCTCTTCACCTTCTTCTCTAATCACTTCACCTTCTTCTCTAATGGTTGGCTTAGGCTTTGTGTTGTTAACCCCAAGAGACAACTCTAAATGGCTAATAAATACTAAGAAAATTCATGGGTTTAATTACCCAAAAATACCAAATGTCTAAAATACCCTCCCGGGGTGTCAATTAGGCCTAAAAAGGCCCCGAGACCCAAACTAAACCCCCAAGTACACTTTTTTGACTATCTCAACTCTTCTGGACACTTTGGCGTGCTCAAAATGTCTCTACGGATGACTTATAATTTATTCACTTTAATAATAATAATTTTGGTATACAACCACCCTCGGGTCTTGGGTTTGGGTCTGTTGCGTTTTTGTGGTGCGTATTTTGAAGATATAAATTTTTAGAGAATCGTTTCGCATTAGGCATTTAGATTAGATGTGAGGAAATTATTTTGGAGACAAGATTATTTTTGGAGATTGTGGCTGGATTTTTTTGAGTTAGGTATTCGACAAATTTCGAGGGCGAAATTCCATTGTTAGTGGGGAAGTGAAACAACCCGCGTAATTTTTGGGGTATTTTTCAAAATAAAGAGGAAAAATAAATTTTGAGATAAAAAATTTTTATTGCTCAAATATGTTGGTTATTATTTTTAAAGGCGAGAATTTCAAACGATTTCGAAAACGGAGTTAAAACGAATTTTATATTGAATTTATAATTTTTGTCCCATATAATTTTTTCAAGGCGAACTGTCAGATTTTAGGCATGATCGATCGATCGATGCCTGGGGGTCGATCGATCGACCACCCCAAAAAACGTGCGTAGCAGGTAATTTTAAGAAGTTGTTTTGGTTTCCAACTCTTGGTATTTTAACCTTATATAAAGGGATCGTTGGCTATTGTTTTGGAACAGACTTGGGGCACAAAAATACTTAGAAAACATATTTTCTTTTCCTCTCTTTTATACATAAACAGTACCCTTTGATTTATGCATTCAACCTTAGGTTTTTGTGGTGTTATTGGGGGTTGTTTTGAGGTTGATCTTGGAGGAAGTTTTAATGATGTTTGAGGACTGATATTGATGGTGTTATCTGCATTTCTGGGCAGATTTATCGTTGGTTTATCATCGTGGTTTGAGGTATGGGGTTTTACACAATATGCTCCTAAATCTCGCGAGTGTTTATTCCATTGAATTCTTGTTAATTGAACTCATATTTTGAATTTTTAAATTCATTGAAATCTGGAAAAATAATTGTTGGAATTATTTTGATTCATGTGGTATTATTCATGTTGTTGTTGAGCACGTTGTCATGAGATTTTAATATGGCACGGACATTAGGCACCCGCCAAAATTCCTGCTTCCAAGGGCTATGACTTGATAAAGCATATGCGGATGGGGTGAGGCATGGTGACCCGGTTAATGTGTTGTTGAGAAATTTATTGATAAAATGCTATTGAGATTTGTATTTGATTTGAATATTCGTATTCGTATTGTTACGTTTTATTCATCGCTAACATTTTTATTGAGCATCTTTCCTTTCGTATTGTGTACTTCCCCATATTTTCTTTTAGTGGTAGGGCGCAGATTTTTGGGCGCTTGGATTTGATTGGGATGATTTTTAGTGTGAATTTTTTGGGAAGAATATTCGAGAATAGAATGAAAAGATTATATTATTTTGATGTATAGAGCATTAGAGATTTGTATTTATTTTTTTGAGTTAGATGTTGTATTTTTCATTCGAGAGACTTGTTGTATTTATTTGAAGAGATTTGAGGTTTTGGTTTCTCTTTTGTTGTTTGGGATTTAGATGCTCTGTACCTTCTTATTTGTGGATTTGATTAGTTTTATCAGTGAGTAACGCTCCGTTCGCTCTCCCTGGGTAGGTGGGGTGTTACACACATGCTTGTTAATTTCACATACTTGAACAAATCTTTCCCAAAGGACCTTTACCCCCACCAAGGATTAATCAATTGGTTGATGCTATTATTGTGGAACTACTCCGCTTTATGGATGTGTATTTAGGTTATAAGAAAATTAAAATGAAGCCAGAAGATAAGGAGAAAACTTTATTCATCACCAGCCGAGGTACCTATTGTTATAAAATTATGCCTTTAGGGATAAAAAATGCTAGAGTAACACAGTAAACGTCGGTGAAATAGGTTTTGAGGAACTTATTGGCAAGAACATAGAAATATACGTGGATGCGATGCTCACAAGAGCAAGAAAGCCACCGATCATATTACAGACCCAAAGCAAATGTTCAACAAGTTGGAGAAACACATGACGAAGATCAACCCCACAAAATATGTGTTTGGCATGCGAGAAGGAATATTCCTCGGCTTTATAGTAAACTAAAGAGGTATTGAGGCTAACCCCCCCAAAATTAGGCATTAATAAACATGCAGTCCCTAACAAATAAGAAAAATATGCAGAAGTTGACAGGAAAGGTAGCAAGTTTTAATAGATTTGTCTCGCAATCTAAAAACAAGTGCCTTCCTTTATTTAAGGTACTGGGGAATGTAAAAATTCCTTCTTGGAGTTGAAAAAATACCTGGGATCTCCACCTTTACTCTCAAGACCACTCATGGGAGAGAAACTCTACCTGTACCTGGTTGTATCCGAGTTGACAGTTTTCTCAGCATTGGTTTGACTAAAAAATAGGGTACATAAACCAGTTTACTACATCAACAAAGCTTATCAAGGAGCATAAATTTGTTATTCAAAACTAGAGAAGTTAGCTCTGGCCCTCATTGAGTCTTCTCAAAGAAAAAGCTATATTTCTAAGATCATACCATTATAGTTATACAGACATACCCCTACGCCAAACCATTCATAAACTTGAGAAATCAGCCAGACTAATGGCTTGGGATATAGAATTAGGAGAGTGTGATATACAATATAAACCTAGAACAGTGATCAAAGGACAAAGAACAGATGATTTCATAGTCGGATTCACTTATGAGGAAAAACCTATCGAGTAGAATTCCATAGAAGAGAGCTCAATAGAAAAACCAATCGAGCAGAATTTTCTAGATAATAGCTCAATATTTTAACCTACCAATTAGACTTATCTAAAAGATAGCTCATTGACTAGCACAGTCGATCAGGTGGAAGATACACTAGATTCATCAGCTAAGCAAGAGAAAGCTTCTCGCTACCTAGAAAAAAGTAAAAAGATGTTCAACTATGGGACCCTGACAGAGGGAGATCTCAAGGAAGGATCTCCAATTTGGAATATTTACGTAAATGGCGCATCATGTGTCTCTGTCAGTGGGACTGGTTTGATAATCAGCACCCCAGACAACATTGAAGTTGAGAATGCCCTCAGGTTCTAGTTCAAGACCTCTAATAATAAGGCAGAGTATTGAGCACTTATAACAGGATTTGACCTACCACTATCTCTAGGTGATGAGCTGATACAAGCATAATATAATTCCCAACGAATTAGTAATCAAGTGTTGAGTGTTTATGGAGTCAGAGGTGAGTTTATGATGAAATACCTAACCAAAACGCAAGAAATGACATCCAAATTTCCAGCAGTCAAGGTGATTAGGATCCCTTGATATGATAATTACCTAGAAGATGCCCTTGCTTAACTCTCTTTTACGACATAAACAGAGTTAAGGAGGATAAATACAGTAAATATCCTCCTTCATTAGAGCATTGACGAAGAAAACCTCAGTATGGTTGAACTAGATTTGATCCTATATTGGATAAATCCAATAAGAAATTACTTAGAAATGGGCATTGTGACGACTGATCCTAAGAAGGCCAGAAGGCTATGATACAAAACAACTAGGTATGTTATGGAAGGAGGGATCATATATAGAAAAAGGATTTTGATATTTCATTACTTAGATATGTCCATCCAGATGAGGTAGCAAACTTAATAAAGGAAATACATGAAGGTTCTTGTTGAGCACACTCATAAGGAAGATCATTAGTCAAGCGAGTAGACATATAAGGATACTACTGGACCACTATGACAGAGATTCACCGATTATTCACTACGATTCAACAAACACCAGAGATATGCTAAGATCCACAGAACATCGAGGGATACACTCACACCAATCACATCCCCTTAGACCTTTGCCATGAGGTCATTGGCTTAATCTTCTCTCTATCGAATATAAGGGTATGGTTCAAATACTTAGTTATTGCAATGGATTTTTTCACCAAACGGGTAGAGGGTGAATTTACAGTGGATATGGATTATGATAAGGACTTTCATTTCAAATGGAAGAACATCGTTTTCCATTATTGAATGCCATATGCTTTCATCACTGACCATAGAAATCTGTTCAATAACCAAGAATTCGAAGGTTATTATGTTTAATCCAAGATTCAAAAGTTACATGATGCTCTTGGCCACCCGAAATGCAATGGACAGATAGAAGTGATGAAAAAGACTCTGCTCGATGGAATATGCAACACAAATATCAGGTGATCAGTCCTATACCCAATTAAATCATAGTATACGGTTGGTTCATTCTTAGCATCACTATCGAAAAATATATTTTTTTGTTAATCACCTAATACTCAATTAAGCTGGTGCTAATAACTTCCAAATTTTAATTTAATAAAATTCCATTTTACCATTACAAACAATTTCATGTAATCCACTCCATAACAATGCAAAATAGATAAGTAACATCACATATGAATTAAATGTAACTCGAATAAACTCCCCGATTTAAATATCTCAATACAACAATCCAAATAAACTTAATGTATCAAAGTAGACATAAGTAATACCACTGTCTAAGATGGAATAGAAATAACTAGAATCCTTCGGCGACAAGACCACATGAACTAATTACTACAGATGTATGAATCAAGAGAATGAAAGCGTCTGAACAAAGTTTGCAACTCCATAGCATCCATAGTACATCAAGTATCAAATCCTTTATGCATGGCATCCCTGTGACTGGACACCTAATATAAAAGATGCAAGGGAGACGAGAATATGCATAAAATGGGTTGGAACCCGATTGTAAAATATTTTGAAAACAACAAGTGAATAAATGATTTAACTAACACTTATTATATACATATTAGATTCTCGGAATCTCTCTCTTGAGATTCTTACCTCTCATCTAGAGTGCACGCCTGTCATATCTCCAAACCATACTAGTTGTTGTTCCCACACTAATTAGTTTATATTAGTGCTAAGTAACCATAGCCCATATCTTTCCCAAGTATTTTTCTCGTAATACAATATATATATATATATATATATATATATATATATATATATATATATATATCCAATTTTCACTTCCACGAGGATAAGCCCTTTTTCAATACAATATAATTAAGTGGTCTCATCCTTAATTCATTTAAATTTCATTATCTTTCATGTATACTTAATTCACACAGTAAACATTATCACAAGTATATATATACATTCACTCTATTATATATATATATATATATATATATATATATATATATATATAATACTATACCCCGAGGCTTATCTGTGGTGCATGCATACTCTGTTATCATGTCTGGGTACATCTTGTCACTATACAAAGGACTGTTGGTTCAGTATATCCCTCGAACCATAAATATCAAAACACACATATTGGAGGCAGACATAGTCCTAAGCCTTTGGGCTACGCACATACCTACATACCCAAGTGACCGGTCACACCCTTATTCACAAAAGTGGTGCTCAAACCCTAAGTTCTATGTTTTGAGGCAACAAGTCAAAAATCCCCCCATAAAGCTCATCAGGATATGACTTCCCTCAATGGGCAAACCTCTCGTCAATAGCAAGTAGGCTAGGTATGTCATACACATAAATCAATCAATAAATAGGTATATACTTAACCTCTATAGTAATAGGTACGCACTCGACCTTTATTTCAAATTAGGAATTCATCCTACCCCAAGTACCCGTTGTATTTCTCAAATACTACCCGTACTTGTTAATTATGATTTATTATCATTATTGTATTTTTATTATGTATTTGTCACTCACATAATTCTTTTCTCAAACCCAAGTACCCTTATATATTACAATGCTACCCGTACTTGACTATTAGGAATTATTCTCTTATTTTTATTTTTATTATGTAGATCTCTCACATAATTGTTCCTCACTCACATATGTAATTTTAAACATTAACCCTAGTCACTCGCTCCTTGTTAATGTAACAAAATTATTTACTTCTTGGCGTGGGAAAAATTATAATTTTCTAAACTTTCCTGAGCTAAAAAGGGACTTTATAAAATCTCATTCGAAGTCTCATAAATGTCGTTTGAATGACATTAATCATTTTTCTCGATAAAGTTACATTCTGCCTAGAAATATAAAATTACAATTTGAGGCTTTTTTGCTCCAATTTTGAAAAAACTTAAAACTAAAAAGTTGTGCTGAACGTGATTTTATACAAGAATTCACGAGCATAATACCAATTTCCGCTTAAAACAGTCCTAAAATTATTGTAGAATGTTCGTCCTTTTTCTAAAACAAATTTTCATGCATTTTCTCCACTTTCTTTCACCCAAACTTACATGAAATATATTCTAATGAATCCCAAATATCTCAACATCATTTGTACATGATTATGGGTAATTATAAAACAAGGAAAAATATCTAAATCATCAAGTTTATATGAGAATTAACATCAAACCCAAATAACCCTCAAAATCCCCAAGTTCCAAATTCACCATTTCTCTCCTTAATAAACCCATGATTTTAATTTCGTGATTTACAATCTAAACCATAATTTTTTTTTATATCCTCAACATGTAAATTTCTCAACTACATGCCATACCTAACCATCAATTGAATTATCAATCCAAAACATACCCAATTTCATAATTCTCATTGGTAAATATTAATCCTATTCCAACATGGATATTATACTCACTAATTGGAACAAGAAACACTTACCTTATGTGTAGGTCTGATCCTTTGGTGATGATAGTGTAGACACTTCTCCTCCCTTTTTTCGATGAACTTTCGTTGGTGGTAATGGTGGTGCAAGGTGGTTATCCTCCTTAGATTGCCTAGAAAGCTCCTTGGTCTCCAAGAAAAAACTCTTCTTCTTCTAAGTAAACCTTTCCTCTTCTTAGAAAATATTTCACTAACTCTCAAAAGTACTCACCTTTTGTTTAGATGAAATGAACATATGTTCTCCTAACCCAACACTTATATAACAATTATCAATTTTCGGAGTCACTATTCATCTCCCCTAGACAGTGACCAAAATACCCCTTTGGGGTGTCTATTTAGCTTCCAAATGACCCGAGACTTAAATCAAACCCCGGGTAGACTTTTCAAACTATTTAAACCCTTTCGAACACTTTGACACACTCAAAATGACCATTCAGATGACATGGAAATAATTTACTTTTCATACCTTTATATATAGTCCCAACACGACTCATACGTGTGTCCCGACTTAATTATCGTAATTGTCATGTTTATAAATCCCGATAAATTTTATAAAGTCATAATCATTTATTACTTTTAATCACTAATTAGGATTTAATATCAATCACATATTACATTTATTCTAGTAATATTCAATCGGGATTAATTTCAATTAATCCCCATTGATTTAACCCATTTACTTTTAATTTATCTCATTTTAAAAGTCATTAAAAATACAGGGTATTACCTACTTCACCCCTTATAATGGAATTTCGTCCAAATATTTGGGAAATAAGGTATATCTGGTAAGGACAACTCCGCGTATTCATATCACATCTTGTGTAATCTCCATCGTACTGCCCATACAGTACATTATCGAATACCTTTAATAATGAACACCGCACTGATGTTATACTCCAAGCCTTACCTTTTAAGTGTAACTACGTAAATATTAATTTTAGGTAATCACTATCTATCCTCCTACTATTTTCACTATAGTTGATTTATCAGTCTTTGGATATTTACAAAATAATCTTACTACTATGTCACATCAATAGTTTATTCATGTTTGTACGGTATATATTTTATACACAATATATACTATAAATGCCAACACATTTCTGTAATACTCCCTCAATAAAGGACTATAGAACCCAAGTCTGTAAACTACCGATCCAATCTATACTATAATAGGAAATGGTCCAACGTATCTCCGCGCCAATTTCCCTTTTCCCTACATGCAATAATGTAATACTGAATTATTTCAATTCTGGCCTACGAACCCTGAATCCCTCTGGCCCGAGGAGCCACACCGTTAATGAGCTGAGAGGAGTTATTGTACACCAACTCCACTAGTGGAAGATATTACACTAAACCATCCCCAAATAAAAAATACAACATATCTCTCGATATGTAACTAGAACTTTGAGTCTGTGCATCCGTCTGTGGGTGTTAGGCCGTATATATTTGCATCTCGATACTCACGGCCTTTCGAAAACTCTTCCCAATAATCGAGACACAAATCTCTTGCCTCTACCAGGAACATTGTCTAAATGTACCCCATATAACCTTACTATATTAGGAATAATGATTGGGGTATACTGTTACATGTTATGATTAGTCCTAACTGGCATAACGTGAGCTACTTCGATTACCCTACCTATTATCACCCATATAAGGCCGTGATCACTTTCAATTAGAAATCAGCACTGTCTTGCTTCATTTTATTCCATCACTACAATGGTTTTATATCATGATGCATTTTATCTTTCTCACAAATGCATCCATAACCATGACTCGTGCGACGACGCCATCATCGCATGTCTCAAGTTTTCCCACTCTCTTCAAATTTTAGATTCTCATGAAACGTAGGCCTCCACATACCTCACCAAGTAATTTTCAAATTTCCTGAGTTAAACTTTATCGAATTCTTCCTATAGCATCCTCGTGGAAAATTTAGGGAGTAACGCTCCTGACCTAAACCATTAAACATCTAAGTCTTGAAATCACAACTTCTACATTCATTTACCTCAAAAATACGTACCGTGCCACAATTCTCAATTGTCAAAAATACTACAATCCAACTATCTAGGGAGCCCATACACCCTATGTTTTGTGCATTTCAGCATAAAATCTAAATGGATGTGATATCATACACTAGATGTGATTACTCTTTGAGGTTATACTTTACCACCTTATTACTTATACTATACTCCGTATCACATAGGTTTTCATATCCACATTTGGCGACTCCACTGCCCTCAAATCATACTAAAACCCATAACTCTCAATTTTAATAGATACATATTATAACAAAGGTTCTAAACCCATATCCGAAAGACCCAACTTAATTCGACTCCCAACGTTCACTAGTTTCATACGTGTGGTGTCTCGCAGACCAAAATCCAAATAAGGAACCCCTCGATACATTACTACCTAACCTGGTCGGTCATCCGAACCCTTCAGGTCCTTAGTCCACAATATGTACCTTCCCAACGAGTTTTATTTGTTTATATGAAAATCTACTCATCCGTCAGGTCTGAGGTCCATGCTAATAGGAGTCTGAATACTCCCAACTTTTCCTATCATCCACAGAAAGAATAGACTATGGAAAGAAATGAACAACTGAGAACAACTCAAATCTCGTAGATCATAGAGGCTTATAAACGAACACTTCGTGAACCAGAGGAGACAATGTGCCTCTAATAAGAGGAGAACCTACATTTGTGATGTTATCGAAAAAGAATGAATCATAATCTTCATGGGGAAAAATGCAGACGCTACACACAAACACTTAGCCCTATGGTGAAGAAAAACTCTCTACTGAGGAAGGAATTCATAACTTGATCAAGAGCGCTCCAGGTGTAGGATACTGCTAGTGAGAAGGGATCATGAAGGAGGTCATCACAATCATGATTTCAGCATTCTCATTCGACGAGTGACAGATGAACACCTTACTCATTATGGGGACTGATCTACCAAGGAGCTACCTATAAGGGCCTTCATTAACTAGATATTGTACCCTTTCTCAAGGTCAATTGAGTAACCCAAGCCTCCAAAGAAGTGCTCCAGCCCTAAATTCAAAATCTATGAGGGGAAAAAGGACCCCATCGATCATGTTGACCAATATTGGAAGTCAATGACCCTCTGGAGCAACAATGAAGCCCTTATGTGTCGCATATTCCCTTCCAGTATTAGGAATATCTCGTAAAAGTGGTTTGAAAAGTTTCTTCACGGGTCGATCACCATCTTTAAAAAGCTCACATAAGATTTTATCACCAGATTCATGACCAGTAGCTCCCATCCAAAGAGTATGGAATCTCTCCTAATTATGAGGAAGAAGTCCTAGGAAA
The DNA here is from genome assembly GCA_949130495.1 of Sambucus nigra. Lineage (NCBI taxonomy): Eukaryota > Viridiplantae > Streptophyta > Magnoliopsida > Dipsacales > Adoxaceae > Sambucus > Sambucus nigra. Next base: position 296,440,911 of record OX422217.1, on the reverse strand, counting down.
CCTTTTGAGAATACGCTCAATGGTACTAGAAAACCTATAACAAAGTAGAGGATTACTCTGAACACGTCGTTGTGGCCTCATTTAAGATTGGTCTACCAAGCAACTCTATATTCCACCAGTCTCTCACTAAGAAGGAGGTTAACACTATTGGAAATCCTATGTCCAGGAATGAGATATATTCCAAAGTAAAAGGCGTGGTAGCTAGCACTGAGCATGACAAAGGTCGATTAAAGTTGACTAAGAATGATGACAAAGAAAATTTCTTTAAAAAAGGGAACGGTGCCCCTGAATTTTATTAATAATGGGAGAAATATCCTCTCCTAAGTGGCAGTTACCATCTCAAATCAATTTTAACATAAAAACCTAGTAATTAATCCTTTAGGGATCTAATTATCTAAAGAATAAGAAAGGGCATAAATTTGGAGTTGTATAACAACCTCATTATAATGCAAAAAACAAAATCAAAACTAAGAAAATTATTCTAAAAATCTAATATATCTAGACCACTTTTATCCAAATTTCATCGACCTTTATTGATCTTAGGGAGGTCATTGTAAATTTCATAAATTTTTAACATATTCAGTCCTGCTCCTTGATTTGCCATTATATCTTTAGCCATGTTTTATTCCCTATATTAATGATTCACTGAGAAATGAAAGGATTTCATAATATACATAATCTCATATAAATATGATCTGAGTTTCCATGGAGGTTTCCAAACCTTTTTCATCAATTGAATAATCATCAAAGAATTTGAATCAATTTGAAGAGAATTAATATGATATTTTAAATAGATATGCAACCCCATCTTCAAACCCAATAATTATGCATTAGAATTTGTGGATAAACTACTTGGATTAGCAAAAGCCACAACCAAATTCCCACGATCATCTCTAATAATGCCTCAATGGTTAACTTTAGATTGTCAATACAATTTAAACCAATTATGAGGGGAGATATTCCATTAAATCACTTTAAATAATTAGTGCTTATGATAAATTGATATATCAAACAAATCAATGATACTACCATCAAAAGTATTAACCCCATCTTTAATTTTACACGCTTGCAAATATCAGTGATGTCAGTAACACTTTGATTAATTTTATGATGGTTAACTTTATAGTCTTCATAACAATTTTTTTTTGCCTTTCAAATTACCCAAAACACAACATTTGGAATCACCTTAAAGAGGAACTTTATATTGTCTTTGTTATTAGATCTCCAGCACCGGCTCATTAATAAGAAATTTAAGCCACTTTGATTAATCTGAATATCCATTAGGTTTGTAAAAAAATTCCTAACCTTTTAAGATTTTTCACATCAGATGAATAAGTGGTTGCTATTTTCTGATTTATAGAGATAGACCTTGCATATATAGGTCAATTTGATTCCGTATAATGTTATCATCAACTGTAATTAACTTATTATTGATCCTCCACATGTTAATGGATAATTGCTTTGGTATATAAGGATCCCAAATAAATTCCATCAATCTTGAGGAGGCATAATGTTTCTGAATAACCTATACAATAGTAAAAAATTTGAATTTGCCTAAATTAGAAGGATTTTAGATCCATTGATTATCAATATTCTCCATCCGGTTCAAAAAAATCTCCTTAACACTTTGGAATCTCTTCCAAACTAAAGATACACCAATTGAATTTTGATTATGCCTCTTATATTTATTGGTCATAAAATTTGTCCAAATAGAGTTTTCAAATATGAATTTCTAATAGATTCTAATACTAAATGCTTTAAAAATCAAATTGAAATTAGTAAACTAAGGCCACCTTTATTTTTATTTATTCATTGGTACTCCCAGATCTTCCACTAATGTTTCCAACCTTGTAATTGACTTTCGGCATAAAAAATGTTTATAATTATAGCTAGTCTTCTAATCATTATCTTTGGGGGATATAAAGAATCCATAAAATATGTAGGAATAGAATAGAAAACATGATGCATAAGAATTGATCTTCCACCACTAAGAAAGAGCTTTGGTTTCCAGCCTACAATTATCCTTCTCAGATTATCAAGAAGAAAATAATTGTATATTATTTCTTCCCTTAAATAAAATACATTCCATATATTTTATGGGAATTTATTTATACTGAAGGCCTATGTTTTCTATAATAATTTTCCTCTTACTAAAAGTATACTTAGAATCTATAATGAAGCTCAATTTATTGACACAAATTTTATGACCTGATCCTTCAGCATAATTATTTACAAATGCCATCAAATTATCAAACTCTTTTTATCTCCTTTAGATAATAGGATAAAACCATATGCAATGCTTAAGTGGGAGATTAGAGAACTACCACTTGGATGATAATGAGGCTTTACACTACAAGAATACATCATCTTATCAAGGCCTCTAACTAGAGTTTTAAGAGCAAGCATAAATAGACTTGAGAATATAGGATCCTCTTGTCTTAGGCCTCTAATATATTTTAAATACCATTTGGATTGACCATTAAAAATTATTGAAAACTAGTTGTTAGATATACACCTTCATATGAAATCAATCCATCTCTCTCCAAAATAAAACATCTTAACACTTTAGTGATAAATCCTCAATCAACTCTGCTATGGTACTTATCCATATCAATCTTCTACCACACCAGAAGAAGCGATAAATTTAGTCGGATCCTTGACCTCTACCCGAATGCTATCCTTTTCCGAAGAAGAAATCCCTAAAAATTGGCCAAACCACAATCGTGCACTCAACATCTCCATCGAAGTGATGGGTAAGATCATACCGCTCTCTCTTGTTGATAATGAATCCGCCTTGAATGTATACCCATTAAGAACCGTCAAATGCTAAGGACTGAAGGAAAGTGACCTATCTCCAACCTCTGCTACTGTACATGCCTACGATAATACTCGTCGGGAAGTGATGGGATCTATCAAACTTATAATAGGAGCTGGCCCTATAAACCCTGTCATTGAATTCCAAGTTATTGACATCCCACCTTGTTTCAACCTATTGCTTGGACGACCTTGGCTCCATAATATCAAAGGTGTGTCTTCCTCACTCCATCAGAAATTGAAGTTCTTCGACGAAGGGCGAGTCATCACTATTTTAGGCAACGACGATAATGACGAGTGTGTAAGTACCAGCAATCTAATCCTTGAGATAAAATACGAGTCAAATGATATGCTCCTATTAGGATTCCACATTGAGACACTCATACTCTTGGCAGGTAACAATTTCAGAGAAAGCGTTTGTCCAGTATACAATCCTCATGGCAACATCAATGTGATTCAAATGTTCAAAAACATGCACTTCATGTCCAGATTGGGTCTAGGACAAAGACAGTAAGGGATAATTGATCCCATTATACTAAAAAAAAGCTTTCCCTCCTTGTGGTTTGGGGTATCAACCATCAGAATAAGAGCTCAGAATGATTCGCCCGTCTCGACCAAAAATAAGATTAGACTGCATCCAGACTATCCTAGGTGACTCCTTGAATGGACATTTCATTAAAGAGGGTGAAGACTTCCCCTTTTGTGTCTTTTCCGAACCATGGTATGACCATACAGATAAGAAGATGAAGCCTAGAATGGAGATATTTTTCCAAGATAGCTACCCATGGGCCGAATATTTCCAACACCATGTTCAACCGGTCATCAAAGATATTGAAGATTATGAGGGAAGTGACTCTGATGATTTGTTTAAGTTATAGACACTAGGGATGACACTCTGCATGGTTCATTCAAGAACTACATCACTGGATCAATCCCACCTGATTAAACCTGCTGATACACCTCTCCTCAACTGGCGTGCTATGCCAGTTCTACCTGTTGAAATCCTACCTAATCCCATTGTTTACCCTATCTCTTCTTATGTTATCTATCCTTGCTCTAATGTAATTGAGACCTCCTTTGATGAGGTTCTCAATGTTATTTTTCCTATCAATGAAATAAATGAAGATTTTGAGTATCTTGTTGTGCCTTACATTAATTATTTAGATTCTAATCAAACTTTTGATGATGATGATTTTGTAAATGAACAATTCTTAACTAATCTGAATAAGGTTAATAAAAAATAAAACAATCGCGTTAAAGTTAATGAAAAAGAAATTGTTATTGTTAACCTCGGTTCTAGTAGCCAACTGCGCAAGATTAGGATAGGGGCTACCCTTGACGAGCATGAGTGCGTATAACTTGAATAAATACTGAAGGAATTCGTGGATGTCTTTGCATAGTCTTATGACGGTATGTCCGGTATTGATCCTGAAATAACTTCATCGGAGATCCCTACTTTTCCAAATTACAAGTCAGCTAAACAAAAGTTGAGAAAGCTCCACACCGAATGGTCGCTCAAAGTCAAAGAAGAAGTGGTCAAACAGCTGAATGTAGGCTTCATTCGCGTGATCGAATATCCCACATGGCTAGCCAACATAGTTCTTGTGCCAAAATCAGAAGGGAAAGTTTAGACATACGTAGACTATCGGGACTTGAACAAAGCCTCTCTGAAGGATGATTACTCGCTACCCAATATCGACATGATCATGGAAAACACAGTCAGTTATGATCTCAATTCATTCGTCGACGGGTTTTCCGGATACAATCAAATTAAAATGCACCCAGATCACCAAGAAAAAACCGCATTCATCACACCGTGGGGAACCTTTTTATACACTATTATGCCATTTGGTCTCAAGAATGATGGGGCTACCTACTAGAGGGATGCCACAACCATCGTACATGATCTGATTCATAAAGAAGTCGAGGTCTATGTGGATGATATGATTATCAAATCCAAAACTAGAGAAGGTCATGTTCTCTCTCTCCGGAAGTTCTTCGAATGACTGCGAAGATATCAGATGAGACTCAATCCACTAAAATGTGTCTTCAGCATTACCAAGGGGAAAATCTTAGGATTCATGTTCAGTGAGAAGGAAATAAAAGCAGATCCTGCCAAGTTGAAAGGCGTACTTGAGATGCCACCTCCCAGAATGGAGAAAAAAATCATTGGATTCCTTAGGAAATTACAATACATCAGTCGGTTCATCAGCCAGCTAACCTTAATCTACAAACCTATTTTCAAACTCCTCCAAAAGGATTCAACAAAGGTTTGGAATGAGGCCTGCCAAGATGTTTTTGAACGAATCAAAGAATATCTGACCCAACCTCTAATACTCATGCCACCACTGCCTGGCCTCCCCTTACTCCTATACCTAACCATAACCGACACTGCAGTTGGGGATTTTCTAGCCCAATACCTTGAAAAATCTTACAAAGAAGGAGCCATTTATTACACCAATCATAAATTGACCGAATACAAAGTTAACTACACTTCTTTGGAAAAGTCATGTGTCGCGCTTATTAGGGTCACCCAAAAGTTGCGACACTACATGCTCACCTCCCCATCAAACTTGTATCACGAATGGATTCCATCAAGTACCTGCTTAAGGAACCTGCCTTATTCACCCGAATGGCCCGGTGATTGATGCTCCTAGACGAGTTTGATATCGTGTATGTCACACAGAAAGCCATGAAAGGAAGAGCCATCTCTGACTACCTCGTTGACTACCGCATGGAAGAATATGATGTCTGGATCTCTGAATTCCCAGATGAAAACATCCTTTGCACCTCTCAAGATGACCTTCGAAGTCAGATGTTCTTCGACGACACTACCAACAAAAAAGGATATGGCATTAGGATACTATTGATTTCCCCAGATAACTCCCACACTCCCATGGCTATCAAGTTGGATTTCTCTTGCACTAATAACATGACTGAATATGAGGCATGTACAATAGGCTTTAAAGTTGATCTTAAGAAAGGTATTCAATGCTTAGATGTCTACGGGGATTCTTCCCTCATCATCGGTCAAGTGCTCCAAAAATAGAAAGTCAAGGACGAGAAACTTGAACCCTTCCATGCCCGCTTAGAAGAGCCAGCCTCCCAATTCCAAGGTATCATCTTCCATTACCTACCTCGAGCAAAGAATAACCTATTCGATGCCATTGCTACCTTAGCCTCCATGGTCGACATGCCCGAAAGAATAACAATGGCCCCCTTCCTAGTTTAAAAGAAAGATAAACTAACCTACTGCTACCACATTGATCTCATCACCAAAGAAGATCCTGAGCTAGCCAATTACTAGTACTATGATATTTGGCACATCCTCAAGCATGGTAGGTATCCCGAAGGTTCCAACAAGAGAGGCCGAGAAACCCTCCGAACACTAGTTGCCCAGTACATTATCTGTCACAAAGCACTATTCAAAAGAAACTTCGATGGAACCCATCTACACTGCATCGTAGGGGTTGACATTGAAGAGATAATGCAGAAGATCCACAACGGGGAATGAGGACCCCACAAGAACGTTCACATGCTTGTTAAGAAGATTATCCGACAAGGCTACTACTGGACCACCAAGGTCCAGGATTGCACCACCTATGTTCGAAAATGCCTCAAATACCAATAGTTTTCTAACCTTCAACACCTGCCTTCGCGAAAATTATACAACATGACTTCTCCCTTGCCATTCTCCACATGGGGCATCGACGTCATAGGGAAAGTTACACCCAAGTCTTCCAACGGGCATGAATTCCTCCTGGTTTCCATTGATTACTTCACCAAATGGGTCGAAGCTGAGTCATATGCAGTTCTGAGCACTAAGAAAGTGTCCAAATTCATTAGGAAGAACATTATCTGCCGATATGGGGTCCCGCATGAACTAGTGTCAGACAATGAGTTGCACTTAGAGGCAAAAGGCACATAAGTGGTCAATGAGTATGGGCTTAAGAGACAAAAATCTCCTCCCTACCGACCTCAGACCAATGGTACAGTTGAAGCCGCCAATAAAACCCCCAAAGCCATCATCAGTAAGATGAATGAAAATTGTGGATATTGGGCTGACCGAACCCTTTATGCCCTTTAGGGATACCGAACCTCGATTTGAACTTCTACTGGGGATACCTCTTACTCTCTGGTCTACGGCATGGAAGTAGACCTACCCGTTGAGCTAGAAATCCCTTCATTTCGCATCTGCTCGAAAGCTAAGTCAGTGAGGAGGACTGGCACCAAAGCCATCTCAATGAGTTGTCACTCTTGGACGAAAGGAGGTTGAAAACGTTGTATCACATATAAGGGTACCATGGTCGATTAACGCATTCATTTGATAAGAGAGCCAAGGACCGCGTTGTTCGAGAAGGGAACTTAGCCCTTAAGGTATCATAGAACCCATTTGGGATCCTAAGGGGAAGTTCAATCCCAATTGGAGTGGCCCCTACATTGTAAAAAAGATCTTGTCAAGAGGTGCCGCCATGCTCACTAACCTTGATGGAGAAGAGATGGCTAGTTTAGTCAACTTGGACCGTCTCAAAAAACTCTACCCCTACTCTAAAATCTCTGCGCGCTATGACTCTTCTCATCTCCATTCTCTTCTAAAAAACATCTTCATTCCCCTCTACCCAGAACTACGTGGGCCTGATCCTCTACAAAATCCATTTTCCTTTAGAAAAATTACAACTTTTCAAAAAACCCCAGAGGTACGTAGGCAGCTCATATATCTTACATGAGCATGGCACTTTATTTTTCACAAAAAACTATTCTTTTCTTATCTCTGAGAACGACAGTTCGCTCTAACATATACTTGAACAAAAGGATTATGCATCCCTTAGCGATCGGTATAGATAAATACAAAATTCATCAAAAGGCACAGATGGATGATAAAAAACTTGTTTATTTCACAAATAAGAAATTAAAGTACAATTACATAATAAAAGGGCACTCCCCCCCCCCCCCCCCCTAACCTTCCTAAAAGCCAAATAAACTTCCAAAGTTATTTCCCATTACAATTCAAACAACCCAAGAGTCCTACCCACAGCTACCAGAGGAGACCACTCCATCATCATATACATCCTGGGGTCCCCAAGCTTCCCCTGTCTGAATAGAGTGTCGCAGACACTCCATAGACTGATAAGCTCGAACTAGCCTCGAAAACACCACAACACCTCCCTCCATGGTATCGGATAAGACAAACCACCTTTGTCCAGTCTCCACTACCGACATCTTGCTAACTACACTTCCCCATAACCACTTCATATAATCCCCGGGGATGTGACAGACTCTCCCAATAGACTGAGAAGGATGGGTCGATGGACGTCGACTCTCCCATAAAGAGCCAAGATGCATGCGCAGATGCTCTGTCAGATCTTCTATCGGAAAGAAATCTAGTGTCCGAGGTGGCACGACGTGCTCCCAGTCAAATTTGTGAATAATCCTCCAAGGGAAATAAAAAGAGGTCTGTCTGAGACCAACCATCCGAACGTACCGGTATTCCCCCAGCTTCAGAATAGGTAGCAGTTGTCCCCACCAAGGAACTGACCAGCGCAGATTTAGAGCCCCTTGCTCCACAAACCAATTCTCCCTGCTCTCGATATCCAGGACAACACTGATAAAATGGTGCGAAAAGAAGTTGGACACATCCGACAAAGTATATTTCGGAGGAATCACCAAGAGGCATCTTTCAGACAACCACATGAACATCAACACAGGGCTACCCCTTAGAAAGTTGGAATGACCTTCTCACCAGGCATCCAGGCCATTCAAAGTCTCTGCTAGTATCACCGCCATAGGATTGCGATAGTATGACATTCATGAAGTAATGGCTGCAAGTTGTGGGTCCACTAACAATTCCCCACTCACCAGCAGTAAATTCGACAGCTCCGGCATAGCCAGCATCACTAACCTCCTACAAACATACAAATCGTAGCACTGCCAGAAGTGAAATCATTCCTCTAATAACAAAGGGTCTACCCGCCGAGGGCGAGACGTGGAGAAGTCAATCCAACAGCTCCTTAGGAGATCGAGAAAACTCAGGCATAACAGCCACCACACTAGGGTTTACTCCCAACATGGCAGAAAATTCCTCAGAAGTCGGATAGACTTCTTCCAAGCCAAAGAGGAATACATCGTCTTTGGGGTACCAAAATTGTACCACCGCCATCAGCATGTTCCACTCTATGGGTCGATTATGCCATAAAGAGACTCGACGCATGTTGAAAGCATCGTCGTCGACGTTGTAGGAGCACATCGCCTCCAAAGTCTCGAGGTAGTTGGAAAACCCAACACTACTAGGGAGAGCCATCTCACAGAATAAGAAGGTAAGCATATGAAGGTGTGATGAAAACACTCCACCCCTACCCCCTTTTATACTTTAAAACCCTCACAAAGGACACAACCCTTGTAGAAATCGGAGGGAATCCTGCCCCACAAGGTACCAAAAGCTGAAGAGAGCACTAATCAAAGCCTTGATTGATTAGACTAGATTGACCTACTGATAGTCAGGACAAGGGGCTTTCCGATTGGCAACCCCCTATTTTTGAAAACTTCCCTTTTTTCCTCTTTTGTCAAAATCAGAAAACTCAATAAAAATAAATTGATATTCTCAATGGAATTTCAAAATCCCCTTCCATCTTTATATAATTTCTCATTTTAAATAAATAAAACTTTCCATTAAATTCCAAAAATATTTCTTTTTTACAGTCTCAGCAGCACAGAAAAAAGCGCATATGCATTCATTCATTCATTACTAAAGAAGATAGTAAAAAAAATCCATTGCATTGCATAGATATTTTTTTGCGTTACATCAATTTTGCAGGAAATAAAGAAAAACAAAAAAATAAAGGGACTCAGCCCGAACCCTCATCCTTTCTCTCTAAGAGCTTCCATCCCTGCGATGCGCTCTATTTCCCCTGCAGCGAGATGACGCATCACCGCTACTTGCACCAGACTCCTCCCCGGATGAGGCAGACTTCACCAAGCATGAAGGAACAGGAACCGCGTCTCGAATATGGGTAGTCACCAAATATATCCAGTCCCTAATATCCCTCAGCCAAGTGGTGGGCACCCGAACTTGCTGCAAGAAAAGGCAGAATCAGTATCAAACAAAGAAGACCAAAAGGAGAAGAACAGAAAGGTATACCACAAGACAAAGGACCTCCTATGTCAAGCCCAACTCCTCCGGGTCCATCGCATGAGGACGAAGCAACATAGGCACCATATTTGAGGGGTATGCAACCGCACGAAGGGATCCTCCGAAGTCGTCGTCGCTGCAGATGTCTACGGACCACCACCACTATGGGATGACCCCACTCGTCGACTCAAACCTGCATGAGGGAAAGGCAGCACATCATATATGCTAGGCTCTATCATCCAACTCATCACAAAGTCTATATAATCATACGGCACAACCATGTCGGTGTACAACAAATAGGACTCGCCAATCATCGTCGCAATCCTCGCGTCCTCTAGCAACATCCATTCTCACCTTATAGACATAGGGGGACTCACAGGTGGCACCATATCCTCATCCTCAATAATTTATTGAACAACCCTCTCCCCGAGATACCGAGAGTGGACAAACTCATGCGCCAGCAAACACCTCATTTGCGCATTCACCCCAGTCGACCCTGTGTCCTGAACCGTCGTCCCCCAAGGGTAAAAGGTCACCTAAAAAATCCCCAGTAAATATAAGTCAATATGGAATTAGATGACATAATGACTAAGATTAAAGAGGGAAAAGGTCTTACCCTATCACTGGTTAGGCCATTCAAGACCTAGCGCACCGCTTGCAGAGAAAGAGACTTCCTCGACTGTCGATTGTCCTTCCACCATCGATACAACTGACAAAAGTCCCCAATGGTCTCGTGCTTCAAAGCAATCAATTGGGTATTACACCTAATCACCTCATTGAAATACTCCTGCAAAAGAAAAGAATTTGAGATAAAAAAATAGACGCAAGGAAAATATGAATGCATGAAAGGAAAATGCGCAAACTAAAGAATACCTCAAGAAGATACTTAGCCCTAGTAAAAGTCTGCTTGTAGCATCGGATAAATGCATCCAGAGAAAAATAAAGGATCGCCAAAGTCAAGCTCCCCCAATCATAGAGAGGGATGTTCAAAAACATCCGCAAGTATGGCAAAAACCACAAGTGGACAACGTCACTAGAAATCCGCCTAACACCAGCAAAATAAACAGCCAGGCCATCTGCCTCACCTGTAGACCAACCTCCACATTACTCACCCTACTCAACAAAACATCCCTCAGTAGTGCTAAACGGATAGAGTACCTAGATACTATCCTCCACACATCACCTAGCGCCACCTGCACCTCCTCCGGCCTCACCCTCAAAAAGCGATCCACCTCTATCTTCTCTCCATCACAGTCCATCCCCGGTGGCTATGGCACATATATGGGAGTCACAATCATCTCCCTAAAGACAAAATGGAAGGTGTGTGTAGTGTCCCACCACCTCTCTCCCAGAGCGCATAAGACCGCCGTTGAACGAGGCATCTCATTCAGCACAGATGCTAGGCTCCCAAAGCCTGCTGATGATACTACCCAATGCACCATAAGTGGAAGGTGCTCCCATACATCCTTAAGCCCCGTCGTCCCACGGGCATGCATAGTCGACAAAGAAACATCATACTGCCAAAGAAAAACCTTGTCAAAATCCAAAAAAAAAAGGAAATCACAAAAAGAGAATGCAAAAAGTCATTATGTACTTCATAACCACCAGGGTTCACCACCTTAGAAGAGCGATAACGTGATAGCAACCGCAATAAATTCCGCTCATCTACGACCAGTTCAAACTCATCAAAAGAGTTCTCACTCCCCAACGCAAGAGGCTCCCTTGCCCTTCACTCCACATTCGCACAGTCATCAACAGCTAACCACTCCCTATGTGTCACAGTGCTCACAAAAGCGGCCATTTTTTAGGTTGCGAAATGTTAGGATGATTCGCAGAAGAAAATCACACAGAGAGAGAAGGCATGAAGTTGTGAAAAATGAAGGGAACCCGCCCCCTTTTTATAGGAAGCCAAGGGTCATGCCGATCGGCACCGCCACGTACCGATCACACTGACCTTTCACCTTCTTGAGGTAGTCCAAAAGTTCGTGCCACTGTCAAATGGCACCCTCCAAGCCCTGCCGATTGGCACCCCCTTAAAGTTTCGTACAAAAACTCCCAGAAAATACCAGAAAACCCTGAAAAATCCTAAGAAAATTCCTAAAAATCTCGAGGAAGATGTAGAACATTTTCACCAAGAAAATTTATTTTCCCTCACACTCTCTCAGGATGAACCTCTACGTCCCCAGCGTTACCCTCAAAAGACAAGTGGATCTCTCCCTCGCAACGTCCCCATAGGACCCCTAAAGTATCCCAAACTTCAAGTTATCTCCTATCCCCTCAGTGGGATCCTCAAAAACCATTACGACAAAGGTATCAGATTTCCCCGAGTAAAACTTCCAAAACCCTGGATCACCTAATTGCTTCCCCAGTGGAATTAACAGCTATTCCCAGCACAGTCTCCAGAAAATATGTAAGTTTCCCTAGTCATCAGCTCCCCATCTCAAATTAAAATCACGAGGTAATTTCCATGGCAGAGTTCCCCAGGAAAATCTCAATTTAAGCCCTTAGAATTGGCTTCGGCTTGCAAAACTGGTCATCTTAACCTAAGGCCTCAGAATTGGTTTTGACCTGCAGAATTGGCTTCGACCCATATAATTGGTCATCTCAAGCTAAGCCCTTAGAATTGGCTTCGACCCGAGGAATTAGTCATTTCAATTTAATCCCTCAGAATTAGCTCCGACCCGCATAATTGGTCATCTCAATTTAACCCCTCAAAATTGGCTTCGACCCGCAGAATTGGTCATCTCAATTTAATCCTTCAAAATTCGCTTCAACTCGTAGAATTGGTCATCACAATTTAAGCCCTCAGAATTTGCTTCGACCCGTAGAATTGGTCATCACAACCTAAGCCCTCAGAATTGTCTTCGACCCATAGAATTGGTCATCCCCAGCATTGCTTTAGGTCCTCTAAATTGACCTCAATCTTTGGTTGACGCTTCCATTGGACCATCCCCAATATGCCCCTTAGGTCCTCATAATCAACCTTGACCCTCTAAATCGGTCATCCTCGTTCCTTAGGTCCTCAGAATCGACATATCGAAGCATTCTAGTAAAGTGAACTTTTCACCACTATAGAAGGAGTAATTTCAAATGTGTCATGAGTTTTCTAGGAAATCATATTCTAAAAAACTTTTATATTTTATGTATCCCTAAAATTGAAAAAGAAGGGGGCATATTGACAATTTAAATTTCTACAAGGGGTTTTATTCTTAAGACAATACAATGACATTTTATTGTGTATTTCATTTAAAATGAGAATCATATTTGTGAATATTCTTTACATTTATGTTTTTATTATATTATTTGTAATGTCGGACAGCTGTACTTAATAGTAGTTCTGGTGAGTTGGGTTTAACTTGATCATGGGAGAATAGAATTCCAATTCTGGTACGATTAAATAGTTCACAACTAGATAAGAAGTGAAAATTCTATCGGTAGGGTTATGTATACAATACTAGTTGTTTGTCTCAAAATAAGGGAACCTCTCTAATGGTTTGAGAAGTTGTATGATAGTTCAAGAGACGAATGTGATCGATTCATTTAAGAATGTATTGAATATGACCACTCGTGAGATTTAAGTCTAATTGATGTCTTAATTATACTTACGTAATCTCACATGATTTGCAAACGGTTTATAGATTCTTAATCTTGAGAATTGTGAGGATTGAAATACTTGCATAATTTTTTCTTTGTTTTCTATGGGCAAGATTCAATTTTAAATTGGGTCAATAAATCCCCATAATTTGAAAAATAACTATTTGAGTATGCCTGAAATCATAATTCGAACGAATTTGTTTCCAAGAAATATCTTTGATTGTAATACCCCCCTTTATACACTTATAATATTTGCTTTAACTAGTAAACCTGATCAATGGAGTATTTTATAATCCTGTGGAGTAGCCAAATTATTTGAGCATGAGAATAGATGAATTTATTAGGTGTTGAATAAAATCAATTAGTGTCAAATTGATTTGACCAATCGAGTATGGGAAACATAATGCGTGGATTCACATTATGTACCAAATTAACTTTGAAAATACGGCCTCATTATTTCGAGTGATTTTGAGATAGTTAAGTTGGAGTGCAGTCATAATTATTTAGAGAAATTAATTAAATATTAATAAAGAAAGAAAATAAATTATGAAATTATAAGTTAGGATTTTTGAGGATGCATTTGGAATCCAATTTAATTATTTGTCTTGGGTTCCTAGTATTGTCCATGTGACTAAGTAACAAGGCTCAGGCTCTTTAAAAACTCAGTTTAGCCAAAGCCCATAACATATACTAATATATATTGATGTAAGCTAGTGTTTTAAGCTATATAATCATTATTAAGGGTTAGAGAGTGGGGAGAAAACACTATTCATATTTTTGTAAAAAGTCTTAGAGAGAGATCCATATTTCACTCAAAACCAAGAGTTTTCATATTAAAAAGTACCCACAGACCTAACTAGCTTCAGGAGGATCATATACTAGAAGATACAAGTGTTTAAGAGGATACAAGAAGACTTTTGGAAGAAAAAAATAAGGAACCTCTTCATCTTCATCTCCATATTTGGATCGCAACGGGATTCGTACAAGGTATTTTACTTAAAACCCTAGGTTTAAGCTTTTAAAATAGTTTTTATTCTTACCATCTATCATGTAATCATTCAAAATTTTTGGGCATAATTCTTTCCGCGTATATCGATATCCAACAAATAATACTTATTAAATTTTCAAAATTCAATATTAATAGTAATTTTTTATGGTGAGCGGAAGCATGCTAATACATTTTAAATAGGATGGCCTCACTTGTACATATTATGTGGGTTAATGCTATGGGTTGGTTAATGTACGTGGTTAGTACTCCATTAGTTAACGTGAAGGTTTGGTTTTTGGGTTAGTTGGTCCCGAAATGATTTGGGATTTTAGTTAATTTATATTAATCCACTTTTAAGTTAGTAGGTTGGGGAATTTAGGTTGAGAGTGTGTAATATACTAAATCAATAAAATCCTTATTTATAAGTGTTGGTAATTATTCTTTTTGTAACGTTAATCAATGAAACTAAAAATTTACATTAAGAATAGTTCTGAAAATGAAGGAGGACTAATAAGTGGAATTTAAACAGAATATACCCTAGATCCTTAGGTAAGAGTAGGGTATACTCGGGATGACATTTTATAATTAGGAACCATAATATGTTTTGTAGCTCATATGGGGGATAGATGATTTATGTGATGATAGTTGTGTGTAGAATATTTAAATTTAGTTAAATGGAATTTATGTTATTATCTTATGTGAGTGAACATACCATGGGTGGGTGTGTAGACTTATGGTGAATCGACCAATAGAATTTTGATGGGATGCATGAGGGACTACAATTACTCCCTCGTATTGTTGATAATGGTTGGGTATAGGTCCATAATTTTGATCCTACATGCTGAGGTTGCCCTCTCCCGATTTGGAAGAATTCGGATCCTTTTATGTAAACGTTGCATATGTTTACAGTGTTGGTGTGATGGAATGTTAATTTCCCAACGATTGTATTTGGATACACTAGTAGTGGTACCTTCTAATAGTCATAACTAGCTGAGGCGTGAGAGGTCACTGGAGGCGTAAGGGGTTGTCCATCTTGAGACATTTTAAGGGAGGGGGGGGGGTATGATTATGCCCTATGATTCTTGTTGTGGTTCGAGATTTCTTATGTTATACTTTTGTACGTTATGTGATACATATACTTGGTGCAGTGGTTATACTTGTGTACATTATGTCATTTAGATACTTGAGACATATGTTATACATATGTAGGTTATTTGCTTTATACTCTTGGAAAAATTATAAAACTTATGTATGTTATATGGTCTATATGCTTGCGCTTTGGATAACTACAATTATCCTGATATCCTTAGGGTAACATTATAATCAAATTAAATACTATATTGATATAACATAACAGTTGAGTAAGGTTAATGTAAATACTAGATATTATAATAAGTTATTACATGAGCCGGTGTAATGATCTTTAATAATATGATATTTGATGGTGGGCTTATGTTTATTGATTTGTACTTAGAGGGTATCGTATCATTAGGTTTTAATGAACAATTGGTTTAGACAAAATTTTATTGGTGGGTCATGTTGTCAAGTTTTATTTGTTATAAAACTACCGCAAGTGCAAGGGCTATTGAAATATAGCGGGTGTAAGTACGGGTCGAACCCACAGAGATTTCGTCAATTTTTATAAAGTATTGATTGTCCAACTAGACATATGAGTATATAAGAGTGATTAAGTTTCTAAAAAAAAAAATAAAAAAAAAAATAAACGAACAAGTACAATAGATAATATTAAATGAGGAAGAAACTAGGACATCGGTTCCGTTTGTCAATTTTAACTAAATTAACACATCAATTTAATTTCGTAATTCCGAATTTATAACACAAAATATACCGACTCTCGTCACATACATTTCGGAGAATATAATGTTACATGCGCTCAAATTATTTTAACGTCTCTTGAATTAGACACCATAAATCCCTATTCCCTCGAAAATATCATGTTTAAAATTTTTTAACGTGTATTTAAGCATGAGATATCAAAACATCTAAGTGCAAGCATAACCCATCAAAAATGACAACTCTAAATTTTTAAAGCATGAATTTCTAATTAATTCTTGAGGTTTAAAAATACACTCTCGTGTATTTTTAAGCGAATACCGAATTTTTTTATTTCAAATTAAAACATGTCGGAATATGTATGAAATTAAATTAACATGCGTGGTTTAATTAGTCATGACAAACATCCCTTAATTCCTAGTAATTAAACTACTCACACAACATATTTGACACACAAATATTGCAAGCTGAAAAGAATAATTTTCATTAATAAATATCAACTTACAAAATTTTGGCGCCAAGACTTGAATTACAATACACAATATGCTCCTCCAAAGTGTGTTTTAAAAATACTATCTACACAGATTTTTTTTTTATCCCTCAAAGTGTCTTTTTTTTTTCTATCCAAAAGTGTTCCTAAGTGTGTATGTCACACACACTAACTTTGTATCAAAAGTTTTCCTCCCCTCTAAATCTATCTTCGTGCCTCTTCATTTATGGGTGAGAAAAAGATAATGGAGTAGTGGGTTTTTTTTGGTTTTGTAGTGGGCAAGTGGGGGTGTATTTGTTAGTGGGTTCATGGTTTGTGTGGTGGTTTATGAGAGAGGAGAGAGAGGATGGTGTTGGGTTTTTTGTGGAATTGGATATGTCCGATTTTTGTAGGTTTTGTGGGTATGGAGATAATGGTGGTTATGGGGGGTTTTAATGGTTGAGCTTTGGTGTTTGGATTTGAATTTTTGGTTATGGAGTTTGGGAGTGAGAATCGTGGGTGTTGGTGTAGGAAGATGGAGGGAAGAGGTATTGGGTGTGTGAGGGTGTATTGGTAATGTGTGTGTGTGAGTGGGTTGGTTTAGGTGTAGGATAGTGTGTAGATTAGTTAGGTGTGAGTGTGTGTTTAATTTGTACACCTAATAAAATTTAACCAAATTATTTACGACTCAATTAAAATTACAAACTAAAAAAAAATAAAAGTAAATAAATAAATTTTAACTTATAGAATAATAAGAAAAAAATAAAAATAAAAATAAAAATAAATTTATAAAACAACAAGAATAAATCTAGAAACAATAACATATCATGACATTAAAAAAATTGTACAATGACTCAAACAAAATAAATAACACTAAAACGTCACTACGACATATAAAATGACACACTCTAAATAATATTTACATAAAATAATTAAACAGTCGAAAAGTAAAAATAAAGACCCTAAAAATAGAATAAAATAAATATTATACGCGTATAAATAAAACATCACCAAAAATATGTACATGACGCAAATAAAAATATATAAATATAAAAATACAAACTAAACATACACACACAAGGTGTAGGTATGGGTTGGGCTCGGTTTAGGGGTCGGTTTTGGTTAAGGGATTGGGTTTGACTTTGGGGTTGACTTTTGACTTTCTTTCGGCTTCGAACTTTGAACGGACATAACTTCTTTATTTCAACTCCGATTGACACGCCGTTTCAGCCCAGGCGTCCCTTGATTCAAGGCCTTCAATTTCCATGGTTGGTCCGAGTCCGAAATCAGCCATTTAAATTTACAATTTTGCCCCTGAAGGTGCATAAGTGACCTTTTCATGCTCAATTTGCGTCCGGACTTCACCGCTTTCTTTTTAAACCTTTCAATACTCAAAAATAACTTGAACAAGAAATTAGCAATGAATATAAGATGTGAGCTTGAAGTTCCCAAAATTGCATTATTAACCCCATTTATTCTTAAATTTGTATTTTTCTCTAAAATAATAAAAATATCTACAAAAGCTCTTTATTTATGATAAAATGGGAATAACAACACTTAGATTTTGGTGTAAATAATACAAAATAATGCACTCATCAAATACCCCCAAACCTGAACTTTGCTAGTCCTCGAGCAAAACTAAAATTTTAAAATCTAACTCACTTTCGTAGGAATCACGGTTGCACTTAGCATGTGTAACAAGCCGTTAAACCTCTAGGTTTCCCTAGTGGACGAGTTTTGTCTCGTGAGGGTTTGCAGTGAATATACCCACAAAATTCAAAAACTTGACTCTATTTACAAGAGACTCAAAAGTAATATAACCAAGTTTGAATGCAAACTTCATAAATATAGCAGAATTTCACTTTTCAATCTCAACTTATCGTGTGTGTGTGCATTGTCAATATAACCGTCCATTTCAAAAGATTTGATTGTTACATTTCTTATCCGAAAGTTTTTTTTGATTTCAAAGTCTCTCAGAATGCACTCACAATCGAACAATCGGAAATGGGTTATTTTCTCTCGGTATATGTGAATAAAAGAGTAAATTTATATAAACAAATTTCACATTTACATGATCAAGAACGAACTTTTTATAATGGATGAATATGATCTCATGAACGGAAAATCGATTACTTTTTGAAAACATTGAATCACACCATAGATCCTATTCATCTTCTATCCACACTTTAACTAACTTCACTTGAGATCGATTAGGACTTTCTTTGGTTAGGCTTGAATTTTGGCTAGAAAGAATGGCTTTTGGAGTTCAAAATTTCTGAGAATATAGAGGTTTTCGGTATTTTGACTTTTAGGTACTTTTTCTCACCTCCATTTTTCTTTTCAAACTCACATTTTTTTTTCTTTTCTTTTCACACATCATTCTTGCAACCTCATTTTCTTTTGGCCTTTTTCCAACCGTAATTTTACCCTAGTATTCTCAGAAAATGGGCATGGCTTCTTTTTATGGGTTTTAAACTCCTATTTGGAGTTGGGTAGGATAGTGGGCTTTCAACAAAAGACTTATCTTCTTTTTGGCTCAAACGGGCTCGCAATGTAATAATGTAAAAAATGTTGGAGTTTGAGCTTAATTCTGGGCTTTCAAATGAGGGCCTAATCTCATTTCTCAAGTTTCATTAAGTTGATTTGTGTCTCAAGACGACTTACTAAGACTTCTAGTGCGTAAGATTCTGATTTTGACCTTTTGTTTTCAGTAATCGAACAAAACAATGAATTTGAGATCATCAACGAATTTATCACTGAAGAAAAGTTTGAGTTATTTTAACTCGGATTGATTTAAATCTCTCGAAAACAACGAATGGCACAATATCTCACCGGGCTAAAATCTCCACATGTATTCTTTAAGCATATAAACTTTCGCCGCAATATCCATTTTCGATCATATTATATGGCTAAGTGTAAAATATTATAAGTTGAGAGATTCGTGTATTAATTCTATGTTAAGAAATTGTTTCAAAACTCACTTATATTGAAAATATTTTTGGATTTTTGAATTTTTTTTTTTCAAAAATACTATCCTTACCCCCAAACCTAAATTTTACATTGTCCTAAATGTATACAAAAATCAAAATATGGACAAATAAAGTAAAGTAGAGAAGTAAAATGAGGATATTACCTGTGAATTTCCACTTGTGTCACCTACTTACAAACTATACAAGTGTATGTTAGCCATAAAATAAAGCTAAACAACCTAAAAAAATCTAAGAAGGAGGGAAAAAAAATTATATACAAAGTTGTGACAATTATCACCATCACCATAAATTAATAATCGAAATAGTTGTGGGTCATTCCAATTAATAATCTTTATAGTACTAAGTAAAAAAGTAGTATAAACTAGTGAATTTGACCGCACAACATAAATCCAAAAATTAAAGTCACGGTCATAATGGTGATCACCGACATCATCACAAATAAATAATTTCAAAGCACGTTAATCATGTGTCGATGCATCACATTGGGGTAACAAATCACAATAAGGATCCACATATTTACTATCCCTATTCTTAAATAGTCATGTAAAATTGGAGATGCATACTCCAATCCTAAATGTGAGACTTTACAAAAAATACGGGACGAAGATGTATCCCACAAGAATGTATTCTCTTCGTCAAAAATGGGAGGACCATCATAATTACTAGAATTATCGAGAAATCGGGTAACAAATCCTCCACTAGATTTTCCCACAGATAAGGTGAAGTAGCAATTTTATCAATTGAATTATAAGAAGAAACTTGACAAAAGTCAACATCTAATTTATCACAATTATTACTTGTGTCAAGTTTGTCAATTTTCATCCGACAAAATTGATTATCTTCAATTATTTCATGACTATTTTTAGAAATCTCGTCATTACAACGTTGGTTCACTTCTTCCCAGTTGATACACTTTGGTGGGCAAATTGTAATTAAAGGAGTTGGACTCTCATCCATGCCATCTTTAATTTCTTTAAAAATTATTACTGACCCATCCGACTCAAATCGAAATATGTAGTCATCCGGATTTTCAATAGTTTCCAGCCACACATCCAAATGATCAATAAAGGAATCCGAAAAATATTATGGGATAACAATATTGGGATCACCCATTGTAGTTTATTACGTCAATCTCTTTTCTTTTTTTTTTTGCATTTATTTAGTGTGCTACAGAAAAATAACACAAAAATAAATACACCAATTGTAAAGTGCGACACACACAAAAAAAAATAATGACAAGGAAAGAAAAAAAAATTAACACGACACGCGCACTTATGGTGTATTCAACACACAAACAAAAATGACCAAGCACACTTATGAAACAATTTTTTTTTTTATTGCTGTTATTCTGAAAATTACTACTGATTTTTTTTTTGGTTTTTTGGATTATTTTTTTTTTGTAAAGTTTTTTTTTTTGGGTCCACTAATTAAAAAAACGAATCTGGAAATTTACATAAAAAAAATAAAAAAAAAAAATTCAAGTTTTTTCAATTTTTTAATGTATTTTTGTGATAAACTAGTACTAAAAGTGCTATTTATAAAAAAAAACTTAATTCAAATTTTTTTTTTTTGCTTTTATTTTTTTATTTTTACAGCAGCAATAAATTCTGAATATTTCCGAAAAAAAAATTAATATCAATTTTTTTTAAAAATATTTTTAGATAGTTTATTACAAAACTAGTGTCAAAACAACTATTTATTCACAAAAAGAATTAAATCTAATATTTTGATTTTTTTTTTTAAATAAAAAACAAGGCTGCTGGATTTTATTTTTTTTTGGTTTATTTATTTATTATTTTTTTTTGTATTTTTGAGTACTTTTATGACAAAACTAGTATTAAAAACAACTAGTTATTCATAAAAGTCTTTATTTTTTTTTTTTATATACAAACTCGAAAATTTAAAAGTTTCCAAAAAAAAAAAAATTTATTATTTTCAAAATTTTAAAAAATTCTAAGTACTTTTGTGACAAACTAGTGTAAAAAACAACTAGTTTCTCATAAAACACTTAAAGCTTTTTCTTTTTTTTTTATAAATTACAGCAATTTTGAAAAAAATTCCATGAAAAAAAAAATAATTACGAATTTTTACAAATATTTAGGTAATTTATGACAAAATTAGTGTCAAAAACACTATTTAATCACAAAAGACTTAACTTTTTTTTTTCTATATTCTGAAAATAAATAAAAAAATTGCTGCTGGAATTTTGAACTTATCGGCTATTTCGTTTTTTTTTTTTTTAATAAAACTAGTCTTAAAATCAATATTCTTAAAATCGACCGAAATTCCCGGCAACGGCGCCAAAAACTTGTTGTCAAGTTTTATTTGTTATAAAACTACCGCAAGTGCACGGGCTATTGAAATATAGCGGGTGTAAGTACGGGTCGAACCCACAGAGATTTCGTCAATTTTTATATAGTATTGATTGTCCAACTAGACATATGAGTATATAAGAATGATTAAGTTTCTAAAATAAAAAATAAAAAAAAATAAACGAACAAGTACAATAGATAATATTAAATGAGGAAGAAACTAGGACATCGGTTCCGTTTGCCAATTTTAACTAAATTAACACATCAATTTAATTTCGTAATTCCGAATTTATAACACAAAATATACCGACTCTCGTCGCGTACATTTCGGAGAATATAATGTTACATGCGCTCAAAATATTTTAACGTCTCTTGAATTAGACACCATAAATCCCTATTCCCTCGAAAATATCATGTTTAAAATTTTTTAACGTGTATTTAAGCATGAGATATCAAAACATCTAAGTGCAAGCATAACCCATCAAAAATGACAACTCTAAATTTTTAAAGCATGAATTTCTAATTAATTCTTGAGGTTTAAAAATACACTCTCGTGTATTTTTAAGCGAATACCGAATTTTTTTATTTCAAATTAACACATGTCGGAATATGTACGAAATTAAATTAACATGCGTGGTTTAATTAGTCATGACAAACATCCCCTAAGTCCTAGTAATTAAACTACTCACACAACATATTTGACACACAAATATTGCAAGCTGAAAAGAATGATTTTCATTAATAAATATCAACTTATAAAAAATTTGGGGCCAAGACATGAATGACAATACACAATATGCTCCTCCAAAGTGTGTTTTAAAAATACTATCTACACAGATTTTTTTTTTTATCTCTCAAAGTGTCTTTTTTTTTCTATCCAAAAGTGTTTCTAAGTGTGTATGTCACACACACTAACTTTGTATCAAAAGTTTTCCTCCCCTCTAAATCTATCTTCGTGCCTCGTCATTTATGGGTGAGAAAAAGATAATGGAGTAGTGGGTTTTTTTTGGTTTTGTAGTGGGCAAGTGGGGGTGTATTTGTTAGTGGGTTCATGGTTTGTGTGGTGGTTTATGAGAGAGGGGAGAGAGGATGGTGTTGGGTTTTTTGTGGAATTGGATATGTCCGATTTTTGTAGGTTTTGTGGGTATGGAGATAATGGTGGTTATGGGGGGTTTTAATGGTTGAGCTTTGGTGTTTGAATTTGAATTTTTGGTTATGGAGTTTGGGAGAGAGAATCGTGAGTGTTGGTGTAGGAAGATGGAGGGAAGAAGTATTGGGTGTGTGAGTGGGTTGGTTTAGGTGTCGGATAGTGTGTAGGTTAGTTAGGTGTGAGTGTGTGTTTAATTTGTACACCTAATAAAATTTAACCAAATTATTTACGACTCAATTAAAATTACAAACTAAAAAATGAAAGTAAATAAATAAATTTTAACCTATAGAATAATAAGAAAAAAATAAAAATAAAAACAAAAATAAATTTATAAAACAACAAGAATAAATCAAGAAACAATAACATATCATGACATTAAAAAAATTGTACAATGACTCAAATAAAATAAATAACACTAAAACGTCACTACGACATATAAAATGACACACTCTAAATAATATTTACATAAAATAATTAAACAGTCGAAAAGTAAAAATAAAGACCCTAAAAATAGAATAAAATAAATATTATACGCGTATAAATAAAACATCACCAAAAATATGTACATGACGCAAATAAAAATATATAAATATATAAATACAGGTTAAACATACACACACAAGGTGTAGGTATGGGTTGGGCTCGGTTTAGGGGTCGGTTTTGGTTAAGGGATTGGGTTTGACTTTGGGGTTGACTTTTGACTTTCTTTCGACTTCGAACTTTGAACGGACATAACTTCTTCATTTCAACTCCGATTAACACGCCGTTTGAGCCCAGACGTCCCTTGATTCAAGGCCTTCAATTTCCATGGTTGGTCCGAGTCCGAAATCAGCCATTTAAATTTACAATTTTGCCCCTGAAGGTGTGTAAGTGACCTTTTCATGCTCAATTTGCGTCCGGACTTCACCGCTTTCTTTTTAAACCTGTCAATACTCAAAAATAACTTGAACAAGAGATTAGCAATGAATATAAGATGTGAGCTTGAAGTTCCCAAAATTGCATTATTAACCCCATTTATTCTTAAATTTGTATTTTTCTCTAAAATAATAAAAATATCTATAAAAGCTCTTTATTTATGATAAAATGGGAATAACAACACTTAGATTTGGGTGTAAATAATACAAAATAATGCACTCATCAAATACCCCCAAACCTGAACTTTGCTTGTCCTCGAGCAAAACTAAAATTTTAAAATCTAACTCACTTTCGTAGGAATCACGGTTGCACTTAGCATGTGTAACAAGCCGTTAAACCTCTAGGTTTCCCTAGTGGACGAGTTTTGTCTCGTGAGTGTTTGCAGTGAATATACCCACAAAATTCAAAAACTTGACTCTATTTACAAGAGACTCAAAAGTAATATAACCAAGTTTGAATGCAAACTTCATAAATATAGTAGAATTTCACTTTTCAATCTCAACTTATCATGTGTGTGTGCATTTCCAATATAACCGTCCATTTCAAAAGATTTGATCGTTACATTTCTTATCCGAAAGTTTGTTTTGATTTCAAAGTCTCTCAGAATGCACTCACAATCGAACACTCGGAATTGGGTTATTTTCTCTCGGTATATGTGAATAAAAGAGTAAATTTATATGAACAAATTTCACATTTACATGATCAAGAACGAACTTTTTATAATGGATGAATATGATCTCATGAACGGAAAATCGATTACTTTTTGAAAATATTGAATCACACCATATATCCTATTCATCTTCTATCCACACTTTAACTAACTTCACTTGAGATCGATTAGGACTTTCTTTGGTTAGGCTTGAATTTTGGCTAGAAAGAATGGCTTTTGGAGTTCAAAATTTCTGAGAATATAGAGATTTTCGGTATTTTGACTTTTAGGTACTTTTTCTCACCTCCGTTTTTTTTTTCAAACTCACATTTTTTTTTTCTTTTCTTTTCCCTTTTTTTTCTTTTCTTTTCTTTTCACACATCATTCTTGCAACTCATTTTCTTTTGGCCTTTTTCCAACCGTAATTTTACCCTAGTATTCTCAGAAAATGGGCATGGCTTCTTTTTATGGGTTTTAAACTCCTAGTTGGAGTTGGGTAGGATAGTGGGCTTTCAACAAAAGACTTATCTTCTTTTTGGCTCAAATGGGCTTGCAACGTAATAATGTAAAAAATGTTGGAGTTTGAGCTTAATTTTGGGCTTTCAAACTAGGGCCTAATCTCATTTCTCAAGTTTCATTAAGTTGATTTGTGTCTCAAGACGACTTACTAAGACTTCTAGTGCGTAAGATTCTGATTTTGACCTTTTGTTTTCAGTAATCGAACAAAACAATGAATTTGAGATCATCAACGAATTTATCACTGAAGGAAAGTTTGAGTTATTTTAACTCGGATTGATTTAAATCTCTCGAAAATGACGAATGGCACAATATCTCACCGGGCTAAAATCTCCACAAGTATTCTTTAAGCATATAAACTTTCGCCGCAATATCCATTTTCGATCATATTATATGGCTAAGTGTAAAATATTATAAGTTGAGAGATTTGTGAATTAATTCTATGATAAGAAATTGTTTCAAAACTCACTTATATTGAAAATATTTTTGGATTTTTGAATTTTTTTTTTCAAAAATACTATCCTTACCCCCAAACCTAAATTTTACATTGTCCTAAATGTATACAAAAATCAAAATATGGACAAATAAAGTAAAGTAGAGAAGTAAAATGAGGATATTACCTGTGAATTTCCACTTGTGTCACCTACTTACAAACTATACAAGTGTATGTTAGCCATAAAATAAAGCTAAACAACCTAAAAAAATCTAAGAAGGAGGGAATAAAAATTATATACAAAGTTGTGACAATTATCACCACCACCATAAATTAATAATCGAAATAGTTGTGGGTCATTCCAATCAATAATCTTTATAGTACTAAGTAAAAAAGTAGTATAAACTAGTGAATTTGACCGCACAACATAAATCCAAAAATTAAAGTCACGGTCATAATGGTGATCACCGACATCATCACAAATAAATAATTTCAAAGCACGTGAATCATGTGTCAATGCATCACATTGGGGTAACAAATCACAATAAGGATCCACATATTTACTATCCCTATTCTTAAATAGTCATGTAAAATTGGAGATGCATACTCCAATCCTAAATGTGAGACTTTACAAAAAATACGGGACGAAGATGTATCCCACGGGAATGTATTCTTTTCGTCAAAAATGGGAGGACCATCATAATTACTAGAATTATCAAGAAAATCAGGTAACAAATCCTGCACTAGATTTTCCCGCAGATAAGGTGAAGTAGCAATTTTATCAATTGAATTATAAGAAGAAATTTGACAAAAGTCAACATCTAATTAATCACAATTATTACTTGTGTCAAGTTTGTCAATTTTCTTCCGACAAAATTAATTATCTTCAATTATTTCATGGCTATTTTTAGAAATCTCGTCATTACAACGTTGGTTCACTTCTTCCCATTTGATACACTTTGGTGGGAAAATTGTAATTAAAGGAGTTGGACTCTCATCCGTGCCATATTTAATTTCTTTAAAAATTATTACTGATCCATCCGACTCAAATCGAAATATGTAGTCATCCGGATTTTCAATAGTTTCCAGCCACACATCCAAATGATCAATAAAGGAATCCGAAAAATATGATGGGATAACAATATTGGGATCACCCATTGTAGTTTATTACGTCAATCTCTTTTTTTTTTTTTTTGCATTTATTTAGTGTGCTACAGAAATATAACACAAAAATAAATACACCAATTGTAAAGTGCGACACACACAAAAAAAAATAATGACAAGGAAAGAAAAAAAAATTAACACGACACGCGCACTTATGGTGTATTCAACACACAAACAAAAATGACTAAGCACACTTATGAAACAATTTTTTTTCATTGCTGTTATTCTGAAAATTACTACTGATTTGTTTTTTTGTTTTTTGGATTATTTTTTTTTTGTAAAGTTTTTTTTTGGGTCCACTAATTAAAAAAAACGAATCTGGAATTTTACATAAAAAAATCCAAGTTTTTTCAGTTTTTTAATGTATTTTTGTGATAAACTAGTACAAAAAGTG
The DNA here is from genome assembly GCA_949130495.1 of Sambucus nigra. Lineage (NCBI taxonomy): Eukaryota > Viridiplantae > Streptophyta > Magnoliopsida > Dipsacales > Adoxaceae > Sambucus > Sambucus nigra. The sequence goes on along the minus strand of OX422217.1, from coordinate 296,413,603 downwards.
CTAATTATAAAAAAAAACTTAATTCAGATTTTTTTTTTGCTTTTATTTTTTTATTTTTACAGCAGCAATAAATTCTGAATATTTCCGAAAAAAAAATTAATATCAATTTTTTTTTAAATATTTTTAGATAGTTTATTACAAAACTAGTGTCAAAACAACTATTCATTCACAAAAAGAATTAAATCTAATATTTGGATTTTTTTTTTAAATAAAAAACAAGGCTGCTGGATTTTATTTTATTTTGGTTTATTTAAGTATTATTTTTTTTTTGTATTTTTGAGTACTTTTATGACAAAACTAGTGTTAAAAACAACTAGTTATTCATAAAAGACTTTAATTCTTTTTTTTTATATATACAAACTCGAAAATCTGAAAGTTTCCAAAAAAAAAAATATATTATTTTCAAAATTTCCAAAATTCTAAGTACTTTTGTGACAAACTAGTGTAAAAAACAACTAGTTTCTCATAAAACACTTAAAGTTTTTTTTTTTTTTTTATAAATTACAGCAATTTTGAAAAAAATTCCACAAAAAAAAAATAATTACGAATTTTTACAAATATTTAGGTAATTTATGACAAAATTAGTGTCAAAAACACTATTTAATCACAAAAAACTTAACTTTGATTTTTTTTCAATATTCTAAAAATAAATTAAAAAAATTGCTGCTGGAATTTTGAACTTATCGGATATTTCGTTTTTTTTTTTTTAATAAAACTCGTCCGAAAATCAATATTCTTAAAATCGACCGAAATCCCCGGCAACGGCGCCAAAAACTTGTTGTCATGTTTTATTTGTTATAAAACTACCGCAAGTGCACGGGCTATTGAAATATAGCGGGTGTAAGTACGGGTCGAACCCACAGAGATTTCGTCAATTTTTATAAAGTATTGATTGTCCAACTAGACATATGAGTATGTAAGAGTGATTAAGTTTCTAAAATAAAAAATAAAAAAAAAATAAACGAACAAGTACAATAGATAATATTAAATGAGGAAGAAACTAGGACATCGGTTCCGTTTGTCAATTTTAACTAAATTAACACATCAATTTAATTTCGTAATTCCGAATTTATAACACAAAATATACCGACTCTCGTCGCGTACATTTCGGAGAATATAATGTTACATGCGCTCAAAATATTTTAACGTCTCTTGAATTAGACACCATAAATCACTATTCCCTCGAAAATATCATGTTTAAAATTTTTTAACGTGTATTTAAGCATGAGATATCAAAACATCTAAGTGCAAGCATAACCCATCAAAAATGACAACTCTAAATTTTTAAAGCATGAATTTCTAATTAATTCTTGAGGTTTAAAAATACACTCTCGTGTATTTTTAAGCGAATACCGAATTTTTTTATTTCAAATTCAAACATGTCGGAATATGTACGAAATTAAATTAACATGCGTGGTTTAATTAGTCATGACAAACATCCCCTAAGTCCTAGTAATTAAACTACTCACACAACATATTTGACACACAAATATTGCACGCTGAAAAGAATAATTTTCATTAACAAATATCAACTTACAAAATTTTGGGGCCAAGACTTGAATTACAATACACAATATACTCCTCCAAAGTGTGTTTTAAAAATACTATCTACACAGATTTTTTTTTTATCTCTCAAAGTGTCTTTTTTTTTTCTATCCAAAAGTGTTCCTAAGTGTGTATGTCACACACACTAACTTTGTATCAAAAGTTTTCCTCCCCTCTAAAACTATCTTCGTGCCTCTTCATTTATGGGTGAGAAAAAGATAATGGAGTAGTGGGTTTTTTTTGGTTTTGTAGTGGGCAAGTGGGGGTGTATTTGTTAGTGGGTTCATGGTTCGTGTGGTGGTTTATGAGAGAGGGGAGAGAGGATGGTGTTGGGTTTTTTGTGGAATTGGATATGTCCGATTTTTGTAGGTTTTGTGGGTATGGAGATAATGGTGGTTATGGGGGGTTTTAATGGTTGAGCTTTGGTGTTTGGATTTGAATTTTTGGTTATGGAGTTTGGGAGAGAGAATCGTGAGTGTTGGTGTAGGAAGATGGAGGGAAGAAGTATTGGGTGTGTGAGTGGGTTGGTTTAGGTGTAGGATAGTGTGTAGGTTAGTTAGGTGTGAGTGTGTGTTTAATTTGTACACCTAATAAAATTTAATCAAATTATTTATGACTCAATTAAAATTACAAACTAAAAAATAAAAGTATATAAATAAAATTTAACCTATAGAATAATAAGAAAAAAATAAAAATAAAAACAAAAATAAATTTATAAAACAACAAGAATAAATCAAGAAACAATAACATATCATGACATTAAAAAAATTGTACAATGACTCAAATAAAATAAATAACACTAAAACGTCACTACGACATATAAAATGACACACTCTAAATAATATTTACATAAAATAATTAAACAGTCGAAAAGTAAAAATAAAGACCCTAAAAATAGAATAAAATAAATATTATACGCGTATAAATAAAACATCACCAAAAATATGTACATGACGCAAATAAAAATATATAAATATATAAATACAAGTTAAACATACACACACAAGGTGTAGGTATGGGTTGGGCTCGGTTTAGGGGTCGGTTTTGGTTAAGGGATTGGGTTTGACTTTGGGGTTGACTTTTGACTTTCTTTCGACTTCGAACTTTGAACGGACATAACTTCTTCATTTCAACTCCGATTAACACGCCGTTTGAGCCCAGACGTCCCTTGATTCAAGGCCTTCAATTTCCATGGTTGGTCCGAGTCCGAAATCAGCCATTTAAATTTACAATTTTGCCCCTGAAGGTGTGTAAGTGACCTTTTCATGCTCAATTTGCGTCCGGACTTCACCGCTTTCTTTTTAAACCTGTCAATACTCAAAAATAACTTGAACAAGAGATTAGCAATGAATATAAGATGTGAGCTTGAAGTTCCCAAAATTGCATTATTAACCCCATTTATTCTTAAATTTGTATTTTTCTCTAAAATAATAAAAATATCTATAAAAGCTCTTTATTTATGATAAAATGGGAATAACAACACTTAGATTTGGGTGTAAATAATTCAAAATAATGCACTCATCAAATACCCCCAAACCTGAACTTTGCTTGTCCTCGAGCAAAACTAAAATTTTAAAATCTAACTCACTTTCGTAGGAATCACGGTTGCACTTAGCATGTGTAACAAGCCGTTAAACCTCTAGGTTTCCCTAGTGGACGAGTTTTGTCTCGTGAGTGTTTGCAGTGAATATACCCACAAAATTCAAAAACTTGACTCTATTTACAAGAGACTCAAAAGTAATATAACCAAGTTTGAATGCAAACTTCATAAATATAGTAGAATTTCACTTTTCAATCTCAACTTATCGTGTGTGTGTGCATTGCCAATATAACCGTCCATTTCAAAAGATTTGATCGTTACATTTCTTATCCGAAAGTTTGTTTTGATTTCAAAGTCTCTCAGAATGCACTCACAATCGAACACTCGGAATTGGGTTATTTTCTCTCGGTATATGTGAATAAAAGAGTAAATTTATATGAACAAATTTCACATTTACATGATCAAGAACGAACTTTTTATAATGGATGAATATGATCTCATGAACGGAAAATCGATTACTTTTTGAAAACATTGAATCACACCATAGATCCTATTCATCTTCTATCCACACTTTAACTAACTTCACTTGAGATCGATTAGGACTTTCTTTGGTTAGGCTTGAATTTTGGCTAGAAAGAATGGCTTTTGGAGTTCAAAATTTCTGAGAATATAGAGGTTTTCGGTATTTTGACTTTTAGGTACTTTTTCTCACCTCCGTTTTTCTTTTCAAACTCACATTTTTTTTTCTTTTCTTTTCCCTTTTTTTTCTTTTCTTTTCTTTTCACACATCATTCTTGCAACCTCATTTTCTTTTGGCCTTTTTCCAACCGTAATTTTACCCTAGTATTCTCAGAAAATGGGCATGGCTTCTTTTTATGGGTTTTAAACTCCTAGTTGGAGTTGGGTAGGATAGTGGGCTTTCAACAAAAGACTTATCTTCTTTTTGGCTCAAATGGGCTTGCAACGTAATAATGTAAAAAATGTTGGAGTTTGAGCTTAATTTTGGGCTTTCAAACTAGGACCTAATCTCATTTCTCAAGTTTCATTAAGTTGATTTGTGTCTCAAGACGACTTACAAAGACTTCTAGTGCGTAAGATTCTGATTTTGACCTTTTATTTTCAGTAATCGAACAAAACAATGAATTTGAGATCATCAACGAATTTATCACTGAAGGAAAGTTTGAGTTATTTTAACTCGGATTGATTTAAATCTCTCGAAAACGACGAATGACACAATATCTCACCGGGCGAAAATCTCCACATGTATTCTTTAAGCATATAAACTTTCGCCGCAATATCCAATTTTGATCATATTATATGGCTAAGTGTAAAATATTATAAGTTGAGAGATTTGTGAATTAATTCTATGTTAAGAAATTGTTTCAAAACTCACTTATATTGAAAATATTTTTGGATTTTTGAATTTTTTTTTTCAAAAATACTATCCTTACCCCCAAACCTAAATTTTACATTGTCCTCAATGTATACAAAAATCAAAATATGGACAAATGAAATAAAGTAGAGAAGTAAAATGAGGATATTACCTGTGAATTTCCACTTGTGTCACCTACTTACAAACTATACAAGTGTATGTTAGCCATAAAATAAAGCGAAACAATCTAAAAAAAATCTAAGAAGGAGGGAAAAAAAATTATATACAAAGTTGTGACAATTATCACCATCACCATAAATTAATAATCGAAATAGTTGTGGGTCATTCCAATTAAGAATCTTTATAGTACTAAGTAAAAAAGTAGTATAAACTAGTGAATTTGATCGCACAACATAAATCCAAAAATTAAAGTCACGGTCATAATGGTGATCACCGACATCATCACAAATAAATAATTTCAAAGCACGTGAATCATGTGTCGATGCATCACATTGGGGTAACAAATCACAATAAGGATCCACATATTTACTATCCCTATTCTTAAAATAGTCATGTAAAATTGGAGATGCATACTCCAATCCTAAATGTGAGACTTTACAAAAAATACGGGACGAAGATGTATTCCACGGGAATGTATTCTCTTCGTCAAAAATGGGAGGACCATCATAATTACTAGAATTATCGAGAAAATCGGGTAACAAATCCTACACTAGATTTTCCCACAGATAAGGTGAAGTAGCAATTTTATCAATTGAATTATAAGAAGAAACTTAACAAAAGTCAACATCTAATTAATCACAATTATTACTTGTGTCAAGTTTGTCAATTTTCTTCCGACAAAATTGATTATCTTCAATTATTTCATGACTATTTTTAGAAATCTCGTCATTACAACGTTGGTTCACTTCTTCCCACTTGATACACTTTGGTGGGCAAATTGTAATTAAAGGAGTTGGACTCTCATCCATGTCATCTTTAATTTCTTTAAAAATTATTACTGATCCATTCGACTCAAATCGAAATATGTAGTCATCCGGATTTTCAATAGTTTCCAACCACACATCCAAATGATCAATAAAGGAATCCGAAAAATATGATGGGATAACAGTATTGGGATCACCCATTGTAGTTTATTACGTCAATCACTTTTTTTTTTTGCATTTATTTAGTGTGCTACAAAAAAATAACACAAAAATAAATACACCAATTGTAAAGTGCGACACACAAAAAAAAAATAATGACAAGGAAAGAAAACAAAATTCACACGACACGCGCACTTATGGTGTATTCAACACACAAACAAAAATGACCTAGCACACTTATGAAACAATTTTTTTTTTATTGTTGTTATTCTGAAAATTACTACTGATTTGTTTTTTTTTTGGGATTATTTTTTTTTGAAAAGTTTTTTTTTTTTGAGGTCCACTAATAAAAAAAAACGAATCTGGAAATTTACATTAAAAAAAATAAAAAAAATTTCAAGTTTTTTCAATTTTCAATGTTTTTTTGTGATAAACTAGTACTAAAAGTGCTATTTATAAAAAAAAACTTAATTCAGATTTTTTTTTTTGCTTTTATTTTTTTATTTTTACAGCAGCAATAAATTCTGAATATTTCCGAAAAAAAAATTAATATCAATTTTTTTAAAAAATATTTTCAGATAGTTTATTACAAAACTAGTGTCAAAACAACTATTTATTCAAAAAAAGAATTAAATCTAATATTTTGATTTTTTTTTAAAATAAAAAACAAGGCTGCTGGATTTTATTTTATTTTTGTTTATTTATTTATTATTATTATTATTTTTTTTTTTTGTATTTTTGAGTACTTTTATGACAAAAGTAGTGTTAAAAACAACTAGTTATTCATAAAAGACTTTAATCTTTTTTTTGTTTGTTTATACAAACTCGAAAATCTGGAAGTTTCCAAAAAAAAAAAATTATTATTTTCAAAATTTCCAAAATTCTAAGTACTTTTGTGACAAACTAGTGTAAAAAACAACTAGTTTCTCATAAAACACTTAAAGCTTTTTTTTTAATTTATAAATTACAGCAATTTGAAAAAAATTCCACGAAAAAAAAATAATTACGAATTTTTACAAATATTTAGGTAATTTATGACAAAATTAGTGTCAAAAACACTATTTAATCACAAAAGACTTAACTTTGTTTTTTTTTTCTATATTCTGAAAATAAATAAAAAAAATTGCTGCTGGAATTTTGAACTTATCGGATATTTCGTTTTTTTTTTTTAGATAAAACTAGTCCGAAAATCAATATTCTTAAAATCGACCGAAATCTCCGGCAACGGCGCCAAAAACTTGTTGTCATGTTTTATTTGTTATAAAACTACCGCAAGTGCACGGGTATTGAAATATAGCGGGTGTAAGTACGGGTCGAACCCACAGAGATTTCATCAATTTTTATAAAGTATTGATTGTCCAACTAGACATATGAGTATGTAAGAGTGATTAAGTTTCTAAAATAAAAAATAAAAAAAAATAAACGAACAAGTACAATAGATAATATTAAATGAGGAAGAAACTAGGACATCGGTTCCGTTTGTCAATTTTAACTAAATTAACACATCAATTTAATTTCGTAATTCCGAATTTATAACACAAAATATACCGACTCTCGTCGCGTACATTTCGGAGAATATAATGTTACATGCGCTCAAAATATTTTAACGTCTCTTGAATTAGACACCATAAATCCCTATTCCCTCGAAAATATCATGTTTAAAATTTTTTAACGTGTATTTAAGCATGAGATATCAAAACATCTAAGTGCAAGCATAACCCATCAAAAATGACAACTCTAAATTTTTAAAGCATGAATTTCTAATTAATTCTTGAGGTTTAAAAATACACTCTCGTGTATTTTTAAGCGAATACCGAATTTTTTTATTTCAAATTAAAACATGTCGGAATATGTACGAAATTAAATTAACATGCATGGTTTAATTAGTCATGACAAACATCCCCTAAGTCCTAGTAATTAAACTACTCACACAACATATTTGACACACAAATATTGCACGCTGAAAAGAATAATTTTCATTAATAAATATCAACTTACAAAATTTTGGGGCCAAGACTTGAATTACAATACACAATATGCTCCTCCAAAGTGTGTTTTAAAAATACTATCTACACAGATTTTTTTTTTATCTCTCAAAGTGTCATTTTTTTTTCTATCCAAAAGTGTTCCTAAGTGTGTATGTCACACACACTAACTTTGTATCAAAAGTTTTCCTCCCCTCTAAAACTATCTTCGTGCCTCTTTATTTATGGGTGAGAAAAAGATAATGGAGTAGTGGGTTTTTTTTGGTTTTGTAGTGGGCAAGTGGGGGTGTATTTGTTAGTGGGATCATGGTTTGTGTGGTGGTTTATGAGAGAGGGGAGAGAGGATGGTGTTGGGTTTTTTGTGGAATTGGATATGTCCGATTTTTGTAGGTTTTGTGGGTATGGAGATAATGGTGGTTATGGGGGGTTTTAATGGTTGAGCTTTGGTGTTTGGATTTGAATTTTTGGTTATGGAGTTTGGGAGAGAGAATCGTGAGTGTTGGTGTAGGAAGATGGAGGGAATAAGTATTGGGTGTGTGAGTGGGTTGGTTTAGGTGTAGGATAGTGTGTAGGTTAGTTAGGTGTGAGTGTGTGTTTAATTTGTACACCTAATAAAATTTAACCAAATTATTTACGACTCAATTAAAATTACAAACTAAAAAAAATAAAAGTTAATAAATAAATTTTAACCTATAGAATAATAATAAAAAAATAAAAATAAAAATAAAAATAAATTTATAAAACAACAAGAATAAATCTAGAAACAATAACATATCATGACATTAAAAAAAATGTACAATGACTCAAATAAAATAAATAACACTAAAACGTCACTACGACATATAAAATGACACACTCTAAATAATATTTACATAAAATAATTAAACAGTCGAAAAGTAAAAATAAAGACCCTAAAAATAGAATAAAATAAATATTATACGCGTATAAATAAAACATCACCAAAAATATGTACATGATGCAAATAAAAATATATAAATATATAAATACAAACTAAACATACACACACAAGGCGTAGGTATGGGTTGGGCTCGGTTTAGGGGTCGGTTTTGGTTAAGGGATTGGGTTTGACTTTGGGGTTGACTTTTGACTTTCTTCCGGCTTCGAACTTTGAACGGACATAACTTCTTCATTTCAACTCCGATTGACACGCCGTTTGAGCCCAGGCGTCCCTTGATTCAAGGCCTTCAATTTCCATGGTTGGTCCGAGTCCGAAATCAGCCATTTAAATTTACAATTTTGCCCCTGAAGGTGCGTAAGTGACCTTTTCATACTCAATCTGCGTTCGGACTTCACCGCTTTCTTTTTAAACCTGTCAATACTCAAAAATAACTTAAACAAGAGATTAACAATGAATATAAGATGTGAGCTTGAAGTTCCCAAAATTGCATTATTAACCCCATTTATTCTTAAATTTGTATTTTCTCTAAAATAATAAAAATATCTATAAAAGCTCTTTATTTATGATAAAATGGGAATAACAACACTTAGATTTTGGTGTAAATAATACAAAATAATGCACTCATCAGGTCCTTATTTGGATTTTGTTATGAGATGTCTCACGCCTGAAGTTTATTTTAATTTGGATTTGGTAGACAAAAAGAAACTTGGGACATTCAGGATGGAGTAGGGTAGAACATAAACTCAATCTGCTTACTGACATTTAGGATGGAGTAGGGTTACCCACTTATTTCAACTCGCATAATAAACTACCAGTGTGGTGGGGAAAGCGGGTTGAGATGGTAGTAAATAAAGCTTAAAGCAAGTTAACTCATCGATTGAGTGGAATCACTCAACAAAGAAGAAGGGAATGGAAGCCTGAATAATGGCCATAAAACACGTTTCAACAAATATCAATAGTGAGGATCAGTGATGATATCTAGAGATAGATATAATTTACCTTATAACTTATAATAAATAGAAAAATATGTTGATGATAATATAATAATGTTGGTTAGGATGTAATAACCCGTACTTTTGACTATATTTATTTTTGGGATTAATTAATTAAATGCGTATTAATTGAAAATTAATCCGGGTTATAAATACTTACGAGATGTGAGTTAGTATTTGATTATGCGCATATATGATTATATATGAACTTGGTATTATAAAATTTGTCGTGAGATTGATAGACGACATTTTAGAAATTTTGTTGAGACGTGTGGGATCGCCGCGTCACGGTATAATATTTTGATAATAAAAGTGAATTTAAAATCTATAATACGTATGGTCGTTTTGAGTGCGCCAACGCGTCCGGAAGGGTCGAGATAGTCAGAAAACACTACCCGGGGGTGTAGTTTGGATTCCGGGGTATTTTTAGGCCAAACCGGCAACTTAAAGGGTATTTTGGTAATTTTACATTTTGAAGAATTAAAAGTGACGAAAATTGGTTAATTAAATCTGACGTGGATTTGACCCACTAAGCCCATAAACAACCCATATTAACCTAGAAGGTTACGTAGGTTATCATTTAGGTTTTCTAAGTTCCCCAAATCATAACCCTAGCCACCTTAAGCCACCATTGGAGAAGGAGCTTGGAGAGAAGAATTTCTGCAGAAAACTTCATCAAACCTACACCAAAATCAGAAATCAAACCAAGGCAAGTGACTTTATTCCATTTGAATTCAGAGAATGTCTTTTCCATGTTGGAAATTGAAGAATTTTGATTGTTCTTGAAAGATTGAATGAAAACCCATGTAGTTGGAGTTTAGAACTTGAAAATTTGAAGAGAATTGCATGTAGTATGATAGGTAGATAATTTCTCTCATAATAATTGTGATTAGAAGAAATATAAACGAATTAAATTCTGGGATTTCATGATGATATAAAGTTAGGGTTCATGTTCTTGAGATATTGGGAAAAAGTGTAGAAATTTGTAAATTTAATTGATGTTAGGATGGATTGATCCCTTAAAAACATGTTAGGATGTGACTATATATGTTTAGTATTGATTATAGACCTTTAAACGGTTGATTGGGACTTAGTTTAGAAGATTTGAGGTGTTATAATGGATGAAAAACGAATTGGGGAAAAATCTGGGCCGAAACTGGTCAGTCGTTAGAAGCAGTCCCCAGGTCGTTCGAACGAACTCGTTCGAACGAGCTTCTAACGAGTTGACCAGTCGTTGCTAACGAGTAGGGATTTTGTTTGATATCTCGTTCGAACGAGATATCGTTAGAAAGGACAGTTCGTTCGAACGAACTGGATCTCGTTCGAACAGCCTCGTTCGAACGAGACTTCTAACGAGCTGACAGTCCAAACTCGTTCGAATAGTCTCGTTCGAACGAGACTTCTAACGAGCTGGCAGTTTGGGCCATTTTGGACTGTTTTGATTTTTGGAGTTCCGTAAACTTATTCGAGGATATAGATATCATTCCGTAGGTGTAGTAATGATAGAATTGGGACATTTGGGTATTATGAGAAGGAATTTACATACGAGAGTTGTATTACATGGACGGTTTAGGTTGAGACGTGAGTGTCTACTACGACGTGAGAAATTATGGCGAGTATGATTACAAATCGGTATAGTACAAATTGTGATAAATATAGTTAGTATGAGAATATGTACTACGATTAAAATACGGTATTACTAAGACGGGTGTTTACTTAGTATTGGTATATGGATTGTGTGTATGACATACCTACCATACTTGCTATCACGGGAGGTTGCGTTCGCTTAGGACCCTCTAATCCTTGTGTGCCTACGGGGGGGGGGGGGGGGATATAGACTGGTACCTCGATGAACATAGGTCAGAGAAAGACTTATTGGGATGTTAATAAGTCCGCTGATCGTGGGATCGTAGGTATGTGCGTGACCCATGTGATGTGACTGTGTTCGCCTCAACTATTTGTGATTTGTGTTATCTGGACTATTCCTGAGAGATTCGGAATATGTGATCCTTATGTACGTGATGTACCGGGATGGATAGCAGAGTATGTGTGCACCGCAGCTTAGTTCTCGGGGTGCTTATATTGTATATTTATGATGTGAATAATATACACTTAATTAATGAGAACCTTCATGTTAATGATGTGAATATAATTACGGTACTGTTTCGATAAATATAATGAGTTAGCTGATAGAGAAATATATGGCATTTTGAGCATCTGAGTTTACATTAAATCCCTATCTAATTACGAGCGTTATATATTAATAGAACCGGGTAATAAGGGTAGAAACTATTACAGTCTAGCTAGTTATGATGTCACTTAGCTAGTGGTTTATATCGTTGTAGATGGGTACTTACGTTAGGAGTGCACAGTTAGACGAGAGGTGAGAATATCATGTGAGTGTACGTCCTAACATGTACTTTGCATTTAATGTTTTAAATGTTTTTAAAGCACTTGCAGGTTTTTAAAATATAACTCCACATTCGGGCTCTGACCCGTTTGCTTTTCAAATCTTTTCTTGTAAAACCATTTTAGGTTCCCAGCCACAAGGACACCAAGCATAGGATACTCATTCAGGTGACGAGCTGTAGCTGTTTGTGGAAGCTACAGGGATTTGCATGTAGAGGCTTCTATCTTTTGGATTCCAGAGTCACTATCTATCAGTTGTAGGGCATGTTGCCCATTTCTATTTAGAGACATCTTTTACATTTCAGTTCTCAGACTTTAGTATGTATTATTTCAGTATTCGGTTATTCATTTCAGTTATGGTATTGTAGTGAGGAGTTTTCCTCCAGACTTTATTAACTCTATTGTGATGGTTATTCGTTTTACTTCAGTATGGTGTATGGTGTTATTTATTTCTTCATTACACTTGTTGCATGTTAATCAGACTTAAATTAAAATTTGGCAACTTACTTTTTAAATACTAGGTGGTTAGTAATTTTTAAATGGTTTTCGACAGTGATGCTATTAACAGAGTCAACTTGGCATTTTGAATTAATTTAATAAAGGAGTAGCTACCCGGTATTTAATTAGTCGGGGTGTCACAGGTGGTATCAGAGCATCAGGTTCTAGTGTCCTTTAGGATCTTTACGGCTATTATGTTTCCGCTACGTTTCTTTGATATAGAGCCCTATATTTTAGGACTGTTGTACTCTTTTTGTGTATGCTTCGTTCTTCAGCTTTATTAAGTTTATAACAGCGAACTTATAAACTTTGTTCTTATTTCAGATGCCTCCACGACGTGCACGACGAGTTCCCAGGGATGCAACGCCCGAACCCCAGCCCGCTCCAGTTCAGGGCATGATGAACGCCGCTGAGGTTGCAGCTATAGTAGCCCAAGCGGTAAATGCCGCAATTGCCGTTATTCAGCAGGCACCACCTCAGGCGTCGGTTGTCGCGCCAGTACAGGCTAATGCATTCCCGTCTGCTTGGGAGCGTGTACGTGACGCTTTTCAGAAAGTGCATCCGCCAGAGTTTGCAGGAAGCTCAGATGTGGTAGTCTCGAGCCAATGGAGGAAGGATATACAGAGGCATTTGAGGATGCATGAGTGCACTGATGTTCAGAAGCAGGTGCTAGCTACTTTCAAGCTAGTTGGATCTGCACTGCAGTGGTGGGAGTCTATTACCACCATGGAGGAGAGGGATACCCTCACGATTCAGGAGTTCTGGGTGCGGTTCGACCGCAAGTACTTTCCGTCAGCTGTTCATACGGAAATGAGGAGGAGATTGATGAGTTTAAAGCAGGAGGGCAAGACTGTGGCCGAGTATGAAGCCGAGTTCACTAATCTGTTGAACATCGTTCCAGACGAGATACCAATAGAGAAGAAGAAAATTGAGAAGTTCACAGACGAATTGACTTGGAGGATCCGTCAGCATCTACTAGGGAACCTATCGTTGGCCACTTATTCTGATGTGGTTAACGCTGCATTGTTGCACTGCCAGGACCACCGTTTTCATATGGCCGAGGGCAAGAGGTCAGGGGAGTCTAGCCATCAGGGCAGGACTGGAGGACATGGTGCCATCGGGGCACAATCGGGTCAGGGGCAGAGACAGAATGAGCAGGGCTCCCAGCAGGGGTATAACAAGAGGTTCCGGTCAGGGAACTACAGGCAGGGACAGGGAGGTTTCCGTCAGGGCCATCAGGGTCCAAACGGCCATCAGGGCCAACAGGGGCAGAATGGGCAGCAGTTTCATCAGGGCCAACAGGGCCAAGGGACGAACGGTAACGCCCACCAGGGATGGGGACAACAGGGGCAGAGGGGAGGGAACATCCCAGGGAAATGCTTTGTTTGTGGCAAGACCGGCCATAAGAAGCAGGATTGTCCTGATAGGGGCAGTGCCCCACAGCAGCAGCAGCAGGGTGCTCGCCAGGAGCCACAGAGGCCTATGTTTCCCGTCGCTCTTCCCGCACCGCCACAGATGGCAGCATTGCCACCCATTCCAGTAGTCCCAGCTCAGCAGGGGCAGCTACAGTATGGACGTGTCTACAACATCCACCAGGCTGCAGTTCCACAGGCACCGCCCGCGATCGAGGGTACGTTTCCTATCCATGGCACTATGGGTCGGGTGTAATTTGATACGGGTGCTACACACTGTTTTATAGCTACACACTTCGCGAAAGATTTAGGATTGTTAGCTAAGGCAGAGAGCACTGTGACGTGTGTCGACTCACCTTTGGGGAGTGGGTCACTTATTTTCTTTATTTGCCGAGGAGTGGGGGTAGAGATTGGTGGTTTGGTATTACCTGCGGATATGTTGGTATTAGATATGCATGTTCACGACGTGATCATCGGTATGGATTGGCTCGTAGCATATAGGGCCATGATTGATTGCTTCAGCGGGAGCATTTTTTTTGATATTCCGGGGCAAGAGATGTTTGTAGTGGCGATGCCTCGCCCAGAGGGAGGATCGACCGCTCATCTGTATTACATTGAGGAGGATACCTCTAAGGAGGTAGTGATTCCTTTAGATTCTATCCCAGTTGTCAGGGAGTATTCAGATGTGTTCCAGGAGATACCAGGCTTACCACCCAGTCGAGAGATAGACTTCGTTATAGATTTGCTACCGGGTACGAGACCTATAGCACGCGCACCGTACCGTATGGCTCCAGCTGAAATAAGGGAGTTACGGGATCAGATAGAGCAGCTGTTAGGCCAGGGCTTTATTCGCAGGAGTACCTCACCTTGGGGCGCTCCAGTTTTGTTTGTGAAGAAGAGGGACGGTTCACTGAGATTGTGTGTGGACTACCGAGAGCTGAATAAGGTCACGATACGGAATAAGTATCCGTTGCCTCGAATCGATGACTTATTCGACCAGTTGAGAGGAGCTTCGTTCTTCTCGAAGATTGACTTGAGATCGGGATACCATCAGTTACGTATCCGGGAGGAGGATGTCTCGAAGACTGCGTTCTTGTCGAGATATGGTTCTTACGAGTTTCGGGTTATGCCTTTCGGCTTGACCAACGCTCCAGCAGTGTTTATGGACTTGATGAACAGAGTGTTCAGGGATTTCCTAGATCAGTTTGTCATTGTCTTCATTGATGACATTCTGGTTTACTCTCAGACAGAGGAGGAGCACGCCGAGCATTTGAGGCAGGTTTTGCAGACACTTCGTCAGAACGAGTTGTATGCAAAATATGAGAAGTGCGGGTTTTGGCTGAAGGAAGTCCAGTTTTTGGGACATATTATTTCCGACCGGGGAATATCTGTTGATCCGGGGAAGGTATCAGCGGTGAGGGAGTGGGGACAGCCCACAACACCGACTGAGATTCGTAGTTTCTTGGGTCTAGCAGGATACTACAGGAGGTTTATTCGGGGTTTCTCGAAGATCGCAGGTCCTTTGACACATCTGACTCGTAAGGGTGTGCCATACATCTGGAGTGATGCCTGTCAGTTGGCATTCGATAAATTGAAGGACAAGTTGACCTCAGCACCTGTGTTAGCATTGCCGAGATCGGGAGTTGAGTATTTGGTTTACACCGATGCGTCTTTGCAAGGACTGGGAGGTGTATTACAGCAGGAGAGACAGGCCATAGCTTATGCTTCCCGTAAGCTTAAGCCTCATGAGAAGAATTACCCCACGCATGATTTGGAGTTGGCGGCAGTGGTATTTTCCCTACGGATTTGGAGGCACTATCTTTTGGGGGAGAAGTTCCAACTGTTCACGGACCACAAGTCCCTACAGTATCTGTTCACGTAGAAGGAATTGAATATGCGTCAGCGTAGGTGGCTTGAGTTTGTGAAGGACTACCAGTTCGACATCCAGTATCACCCGGGTAAGGCTAACGTGGTAGCAGACGCGTTGAGCCGTAGGCCCGCAGACGAGGTGGCAGAGGTGTGGAAGGCTAAGTGGAAGGAATTGGGACACCAGGATGCAGTGGCCCGATCTTTCATGTCTGTGATGACCGTTACACCGCAGATTGTCACGAAAGTAGTACGGGCACAGGCTAATGACTCGTTCTGTTAGGAGCAGATTGTTCGGTTACTAGCAGAGGGAGCCGAGTCCTATACCGTTAGCTCAGACGGGGGATTACGCTTCAATGGGAGATTGGTAGTTCCGGAAGGGGAGGAATTGCGACATGAGGTGATGGCAGAGTCGCACGGCTCACGGTTCGCGGTACATCCCGGAGGGGACAAAATGTACCAAGACATGAGACGGCAGTATTGGTGGAACGGTATGAAGAGAGATATCGCTGAGTTTGTTTCGAAATGCGCCACTTGTCAGCTTGTAAAAGTGGATCATCAGAGACCAGCAGGATTGCTACAGCCGTTGGAGGTCCCGGTGTGGATGTGGGAGAGCATATCCATGGACTTTATCACGGGGTTACCTACGTCGCAGAGGGGTCACGACTCCGTTTGGGTAATTGCGGACAGGTTGTCCTAGGTCGCTCACTTCTTACCCGTAAGGACTGACTACACCACGGGACAGTATGCCCAGCTCTTCATTTCAGAGATTGTGAGACTTCACGGTGTGCCCCTAAATATCGTGTCTGACAGAGACAAGATATTTTGTTTCGAGGTTTTGGGAGAGTTTCCCGGAGGCAATGGGCACGGAATTGCGGTTGAGTATGGCTTATCATCCGCAGACCGATGGGCAGATAGAGCGCACCAAACAGATGTTGGAGGACATGCTACGCATGTGCATTATTGACTTCGGGGGTGGATGGGAGCAGTACCTTCCACTGGTGGAGTTTGCTTACAACAACTCCTATCCGTTCACGATTGGCATGGCTCCGTTTGAGGCATTGTACGGTAGGCCTTGTCGTTCCCCAGCATGTTGGTTGGAGGTGGGGGACAACAAACTGCTTAGGACGGAAGTAATTCAGGATACTTCGGCAAGGATCGAGTTGATTCGGAGTCGCATTCGGGTAGCTCAAGACAGGCAGAAGAGTTATGCTGATGCGAAGAGATTTTTCAGAGAGTTCCAAGTGGGGGACCAAGTTTTGCTCAGGGTATCTCCGATGAAGGGGATTATGCGTTTCGAGAAGAAGGGGAAGTTGGCACCGAGGTATGTGGGGCCGTTTCCTATTATTGAGCGGATCGGACCGGTTGCGTATAGACTCGGGCTACCAGAACATTTGCATCGGATTCACGATGTGTTCCATATTTCCTCACTGAGGAAATACCTTAGAGATAATTTGGCTCATTCTCACATTGCTGTGGAGGACATCGATCTCCAGCCGGATAGCTCTTACGAGGAGGGGCCGATTGCTATTTTGGACCGAAGCGAGAGGAAACTGCGGTCAAAGATAGTCCCGTTAGTGCGTGTTCAGTGGCGACATCACAATGTCGAGGAGTCCACATGGGAGCGCGAGGATGAGATGCGCGAACGTTATCCAGAGCTATTTTTTAGCAGGTATTTTCTAGTTTCGAATATCGGGACGAATTTCAGTTATTAGGGGGGGAGTATGTAATACCCCGTACTTTTGACTATATTTATTTTTGGGATTAATTAATTAAATGCGTATTAATTGGAAATTAATCCGGGTTATAAATACTTAAGAGATGTGAGTTAGTATTTTCTTATGTGCATATATGATTATATATGAACTTGGTATTATAAAATTTGTCGTGAGATTGATAGACGGCATTTTAGAAATTTTGTTGAGACGCGTGGGACCGCCGCGTCACGGTATAATATTTTGATAATAAAAGTGAATTTAAAATCTATAATCCGTATGGTCGTTTTGAGTGCGCCAACGCGTCCGAAAGGGTCGAGATAGTCAGAAAACACTACCCGGGGGTGTAGTTTGGATTCCGGGGTATTTTTAGGCCAAACCGGCAACTTAAAGGGTATTTTGGTAATTTTACATTTTGAAGAATTAAAAGTGACGAAAATTGGTTAATTAAATCTGATGTGGATTTGACCCACTAAGCCATAACCAACCCATATTAACCTAGAAGGTTACGTAGGTTATCATTTAGGTTTTCTAAGTTCCCCAAATCATCCATCCTGGCTTGGTCCAGTGGTAAGGATGGGCTTCACTCTGACCATAGGTCATGAGTTCGATCCCTCCCCACGGATACCTACCCCTGTTGGAGGGCTTCCTCAGGACTGTGTGGTTAGGCGCACGGTCGTGGGTTCGATCCCCCGCAGGGTTTACCAGTATTTAAGCGGGACTCGTGTGTGAGGTGGACATGCGCAGTGCCCCCCTGTTTAGCTTGCACGAGGGAGTCCAAAGGGCTCGTTCGTGTGGAGGTTCAGGGTTATCAAAAAAAAAAAAAAAAAAAAAAAAAAAAAAAGTTCCCCAAATCATAACCCTAGCCACCTTAAGCCACCATTGGAGAAGGAGCTTAGAGAGAAGAATTTCTGCAGAAAACTTCATCAAACCTACACCAAAATCAGAAATCAAACCAAGGCAAGTGACTTTATTCCATTTAAATTCAGAGAATGTCTTTTCCATGTTAGAATTGAAGAATTTTGATTGTTCTTAAAAGATTGAATGAAAACCCAAACTTGAAAATTTGAAGAGAATTGCATGTAGTATGATAGGTAGATAATTTCTCTCATAATAATTGTGATTAGAAGAAATATAAACGAATTAAATTCTAGGATTTCATGATGATATAAAGTTAGGGTTCATGTTCTTGAGATATTGGGAAAAAGTGTAGAAATTTGTAAATTTAATTGATGTTAGGATGGATTGATCCCTTAAAAACATGTTAGGATGTGACTATATATGTTTAGTATTGATTATAGACCTTTAAACGATTGATTGGGACTTAGTTTAGAAGATTTGAGGTGTTATAATGGATGAAAAATGAATTTGGGAAAATCTGGGCCGAAACTGGCCAGTCGTTAGAAGCAGTCCCCAGGTCGTTCGAACGAACTCGTTCAAACGAGCTTCTAACGAGTTGACCAGTCGTTGCTAACGAGTAGGGATTTCGTTTGATATCTCGTTCGAACGAGATATCATTAGAAGGGACAGTTCGTTCGAACGAACTGGATCTCGTTCGAACAGCCTCGTTCGAACGAGACTTCTAACGAGCTGACAGTCCAAACTCGTTCGAACAGTCTCGTTCGAACGAGACTTCTAACGAGCTGGCAGTTTGGGCCATTTTGGACTATTTTGATTTTTGGAGTTCCGTAAACTTATTCGAGGATATAGATATCATTCCGTAGGTGTAGTAATGATAGAATTGGGACATTTGGGTATTATGAGAAGGAATTTACATACGAGAGTTGTATTACATGGACGGTTTGGGTTGAGACGTGAGTGTCTACTACGACGTGAGAAATTATGGCGAGTATGATTACAAAATGGTATAGTAAAAATTGTGATAAATATAGTTAGTATGAGAATATGTACTACGATTAAAATACGGTATTACTAAGACGGGTGTTTACTTAGTATTGGTATATGGATTGTGTGTATGACATACCTACCATACTTGCTATCACGGGAGGTTGCGTTCGCTTAGG